>OU026137.1:8560000-11060000 GCA_907269095.1 Blastobasis adustella | reverse complement strand
TTTAAAAAACGCAAAGATAAATACGCAAGCAAATGAATTCAATGTGGAATTCCTTTAGACAAAAGGTTATAGTGTAGGCAAGTATGAGTAACCAATATAATGACATTTTAGGTACTATAAACTCGACGAAATGTTAAATTAGACCAAGTATAGATAAATACCGAGGTTTAATTTTCATGAAGCAATTAAGTTTGAGTCATCAAACAAGTAGATTAAAATTAAGTTCTAGACTCGTTTAATATTTAGGTGTATTTTAATTCCTTTATTTATTTCGATATTTCGTTGAAACGTATTTGTATATTCACATCACTATCACTTGTGGGATTTTTTCATGGGTCCCATACTTAACGCAAAACATTTAAAATATTCTCGATATTTTGCCTGTCGTTCAACTAATCAATAGCGTAAATTTATTACGTGCTTTTGAAGTAAAATGTTATGCTTAACGTCAAATAAATTGTTTTAGTTTATTACAAAACCAAGTTTGGGTTAAGTATTTGAGAGCAGTTGTTAAAAGAAATCATGATAAGCAAACTATATTTTTACTCCACACTGCTCTGTGTATGATATGCCTATGCATTTCTAAAGCTATCAACTATTAAACATACGATATATAAATAAATTGTACGGTGACGAGCTCATGGTACATAGTGATCGTTACAGAGCGCCCCTTTGATTTGACATTTTCTTAATTACTAAAAGAAAGAAGAAAATTGAAAATCACTACTAGAAAACATTAAAACGACAAAGATTCCTAATCTATCCCATCATATTTTAGTTATGCATTCTTTCTGATTCAGGTTAAGAATAAGAGAAAGGCTTATGTACATTCTGAATTTCTAGATTGATTTAAAATTACATTTATTCTCACTGTGCCCCAAGCACTCCCCTTTTAATAAATAAACTTATTTAAACTTGCGATTTACAATTCTTCGCCCCTTGCAGTCTTAAAAGTACATGTTTTGATCCTTTCAAATACCTCACCTAAAATAGAAAACTTATATTTTTGTCACTATTGAAGTCAACATCGCAAGCCCAATGTCGCTCGCAAACTTTTTATAAAGGTCACAGTCACACCATCTGTGTCGAAAATGATCCTTTTTTTTCATACGCACCTGTTTTGGGGTGAATGACCGTGTGTTAGTTTTTATAAGTATTTTCATTTCCGGATTCCCCTTTTTTTTTTTTTTTGTTTACCATAAGGCGACAAGTAAGCGCGCGGTCCGTCAGATGGTAAGCTTTAAAATCTCGTTATACTTTTTAAAATAGAAATCAAATAAAGCGCACTTTTTAATTACGCAATTATTAATAAGCAAAACGCCCCTTAATGTCTCAGAATCTACGAGCAGAGAGCCCACCCGAATGAAAGTGGGAACTGTTCCTCATAATGTACTGTTCATAACTTTCGGACTCCGGTTTAGTTTTAAGTTTAATTTATCGTTATAAACTAATCGGTGCACACTGCCAGCCAATAGCAGCGCGTTTTTTTATTTAAAACCAATGGCAATCTAATATGTCAAGTGCTTTTGCGAGGAATGTGCGTCGCTTGGGCATCGCTGCGGGGCGGCAGGACGCCCGCGCCGGTCACCGCTAGGATTAAAGAGGCACGCGCGCCATAATACGGTGTATCTACTTAACATTTACAATCATATCTGACGTTGAAACCGGACTCCTATTATCATTTCCACAAGAATCTAGCATGAGAACCTAAAATAAGTGAGAACACCCATAATCGATACATGTATTCACAAAGCCATACCCCTCTCCCGTAGTGGTAAACAGAGACTACTCCCGCTTCATGTTATTAAACTGAAGAATCGCAGGTGCATTGTATTACGCCCCTCAATTTTCTGAATATTTTAAATCACACAATATTTTATAATTACCTTAACACAAATATGACTTTAACTATTATTATTAAATTAGGTATTTAAATTTTAACAAAAGTGAAGAGCTGAATGTTATTGTTCTACGCCCCTTATTTCTCTTAATGTTTTAATAAAGTAACACAAGATTTAATCACTTTAATCTTTAAAGTTTCCATTACCGGAATTTCAAATGCATATAATAAGCTACAGTTACTCAACGCCCCTTAGATAAAAAAAAAATAAAGCTATCGGATAGTTTGTTTTAATTAATTAAAGACGTGGTTTATTAAACGAATACAGAAATTTTAACTTCGTCAATGTCCAAATCCGAAATGATACAAAAAGGGACCCCAGCTGTTCTAACTGTTAAGTGACCCACATTTTTTTTTCAATAGGCAACAAAAAATGCATTCCTTGTGAAGTGCGAACGAACCAAGATGTTCACACATGGTTAATATTTTTTTGTTTTCGCAGAAAAGCTAACGGTTATGACATGCTACGTTGTGTTTCATAGTAACCAGGTTCTTTTGTCGCGTAATTGAATCCATTTTATTCAATTTTTAATGACGCAATTATCCTGGTCACGGCACCAAATCTGTAACTTTTCAGTCACCCTAATACGTATTTATCTGTATAAATACACACATACACCTATGAAGAATAGATATAATAAACATCATTTCACATATTGTGATTTGGCCGTAAGCGAGTGATCGTCTAGTTATCGATTTAAATTTTCGGACCCATTACGTTGTGTATAAATTTTGAAAAAGTCACAAGGAATATGTAAGTTTATAGCAATACTCTTTAAATCAACCGCATGAATATTCGGAAATATTCACAATTGAATAAGATTCAGTTCACATAAATAAAAATAAAATAAAATATCAAAATCCGCATAAATGAAACATAAGTTATAGTTACCGCGTAAATAAGTTGATTAAAATGTAATCCACGCAAATCGAAATAGTCATACAATTTATAAATTCCGCAAGAAATCAAACAAGGTATAAAGTTAACATGCGACTTAGCTTTGACAGCTCTCGAAACGGCAAACAGGATTCTTCTTTCTTCTGTGGCCACTCTAACCCTATTTTTGCGAAACCCTAAAGTTACCTAAATAATATGGAATTAGGACCTTTAGGTCTCGGAAACCTACCTAATCGACAGGATAAAACTGAGACTCCCATCCAACCTAACATCTCAGGCCTACAGCATCGTGGCTGGACTACATTTCCAGCCTACGTGCCGTTCCAGCGAAACCTTTGACATCGATCGACCCAATAACTTATTTTTAATCCATCACAAACCATCACACATATTCCGATCGTCTCGTCAAGCCTTACTATGGTCCTACCTATCGACTCACAAGTCATGGAGAGACAATTTTTTTTGATTTTATTTAATTCGCGCGCGTTTGTTGTGTGCCTACTGTGAGGGACGCTAACGACTCAGACCAGGTTTCGATCCAAACTCGAGATTCATGTCCGTAAGCAAATGTCACTAAAGCTTTAAAAGCACAAAGGTACTTAAACGGAACATGGGTCTAAATCGTACCAGAATTCGGCGGCAAACCTAGACGTAGACTTAGTTAGAGCGCCTAGGCCATCGAAGACAAATTCTTCGTGTTTTTGTTAAGTGTATTCGAAGTCACATCCGAACCTGTGTCCCAGGTTAGTTTCTAAGTTTTTTGTTCAGTGAGGGTGAGTACTGATGATATATAATTTGGTAATCTTTTTCTTTTAAATTTGTGTTTTAATCACCTTTCACACCTACATTGAAATCTCTAAGAACCCTACTCAATACTCTAATTACCACAAAAGTAATGAGAATGTAACTTACTGTTAGCTTTCGAAACTTAGAAACAAATATAGAACCAAAACAAACCAAATCACTGACACTACGGAGATAAAGACAGATAGAGAACGAAATAAACGTCACAAGCTGAAAATAACACAAAGTAATAAAGCACAAATTAATTTAACAAATCACACGCGAGTTGTAATGAATTTTCCCGTGGAAATTTACAAAACATGGGGTTTCTTAGTTACGGAAATGGATAAAATGATGTTCACGCGACGCGCCCCATGGGTTGACTGTCCCGTTTCTACTACCCTGGCCACCTTGCTTGGATTCCTTATCTTCAAAATTCCCACAGTCCAATATTTTAAACAAACAAAAAATGAAATATTTCTAATTTTATGAGGTCTAAGCGACTGCTCTTATAACGTTCGCACATCCATAAATTTAACAAACTGTTCCTGATAAACCGAAAATAGCTAAATGTTACAACAACTAGGGATGTATTACACACGACGTTTTATTTATTCTACGAGTCGATTAAATTTAAAAAACGCAAAGATAAATACGCAAGCAAATGAATTCAATGTGGAATTCCTTTAGACAAAAGGTTATAGTGTAGGCAAGTATGAGTAACCAATATAATGACATTTTAGGTACTATAAACTCGACGAAATGTTAAATTAGACCAAGTATAGATAAATACCGAGGTTTAATTTTCATGAAGCAATTAAGTTTGAGTCATCAAACAAGTAGATTAAAATTAAGTTCTAGACTCGTTTAATATTTAGGTGTATTTTAATTCCTTTATTTATTTCGATATTTCGTTGAAACGTATTTGTATATTCACATCACTATCACTTGTGGGATTTTTTCATGGGTCCCATACTTAACGCAAAACATTTAAAATATTCTCGATATTTTGCCTGTCGTTCAACTAATCAATAGCGTAAATTTATTACGTGCTTTTGAAGTAAAATGTTATGCTTAACGTCAAATAAATTGTTTTAGTTTATTACAAAACCAAGTTTGGGTTAAGTATTTGAGAGCAGTTGTTAAAAGAAATCATGATAAGCAAACTATATTTTTACTCCACACTGCTCTGTGTATGATATGCCTATGCATTTCTAAAGCTATCAACTATTAAACATACGATATATAAATAAATTGTACGGTGACGAGCTCATGGTACATAGTGATCGTTACAAGCCTTGCTGCTGTCGCATATGACAATTCAAAATGGCGTCACTTTGCCACCGCATCAGACAAGTTTGTGGAACTATTATATGAATCATAATATGAAACTATAATATGGCCTTTTTCGTCCCCTTGATCGCCACTCAAGTATTGTCAGTTTGAACTCTGTGCATTCGCGCGCACTGTGAGACTTCACAGTAATGTTTCTGAATACGAATGTCTGTCAAACCTGAGAAGTTCTCCTGGATTGGTGCCACCGCCTTATCTATTTCTGCCGATGCTTGCATTGTTTTATTCCTGTTTGAAGGATACGATAGCCTCTATGTTTATAAATTAAAATAGTCGTTCTCAGAGGTTTTCACCCGCGCGGAGCTCGGATCTCTGTAAACAGTCAACTTTCCCGCGAGAACCTAATATTTTTCCGGGATAAAAAGTAAGTAAAAACTCTTTATTGCACACATATTACAAGACAATATACAAGAATCAGCATAATGTACATGCGCGCAAAGGCGGCCTTATCGCTTTAAGCGGTCTCTCCCAGACAACCTTTGGGAAGAGGTAATGTTTCACATGAACTAGTAAGTAGTGCAAGAGTAAATAGTAGCGAATAATATCAATTAACAAATAAACTAAGATGCTTCAAAATAAATAAAATACATATGTAATACTATACATACATACAATATAATCATAAATAATTCTATAATAGATACTATACTATCAAAATTACAAACAGAAAATGTATTTATCGCAAACAATTCGACTCTGAGAAGAAATATTCGTGTACCTTCTTTTTAAAAGTAGGTAATGACGTACCGTGCCGTATCTCTCTCGGCAATGCATACCATAGGTGGGCAGATTTAACAGTAAAATATTCCCTGTAATATCGTGATCGAGAAAAGGGAGCTCTAAGAAGGTTATCAGACATCGACCGGAGACCACGATCATGATCCGCGCCCAAAAACAGGCACTTCTCCGACAAATACTCAGGTGCGAGTGGGTTATTTAAAACATTATAGGTCAAATCACAGTTCATTCACATCAAAGTACTACACTACTACTACCTATGTTACTCAGTAGTAATTGATGAGTTTATTCCTTACAAAATAACAAATCTTTTCTCTTTATAACATTACTATAGATAACCCAAATATTTCGTACCTTCTCTTCGGTCAAACCGGCACCAAAGGCCACCCAGCCAACCCTAAACGCCGACACATTCGTTTCGCAGTATGCCCACAGGCTGCGATCGCCGGATGGCAATCGGGCAATCCGCACAATGGCGTAATTGGCCCCCCGCAGGTAGCGCAGCAACATTAGCAATAATACTCCACGCTTTGATGATAGCCTGGTACCCAACCGGGTATTATGGTAAAGAGTGGTGTGGAATTTTTCGAGTGGAGGTCTTAGTTTGTTACGGATAAGTGGGTATTGATGTGGTGGGTAGGTAGATTTTGGACGCATTTTTTTGCTACTTTGAGCACACTCCACATGTTTGCGGGATAACGATAATGTAGAGGGAGTAGCAGGCATTGGACTGCCACCTTACCTGATGGGACGCGTCTTGTAATACTTGTCTTTTCTATTAGGGACGGTGTACGAAGCAAATATTGATAGAAAACCGCAAATTGATGTACAGGATAGCCGTTTCGTACACGAGTACTTTAGGTTAAACCAATCATTTTGACCGGTACTTTTTAAAAATATTCCCATGGCACTAATGTAATCATAAATTTTTTGTATGGGATTTGAAAATATTGTTTTCAGAAACCTTCATGGGCTTTATAAGCCGGTTCTTAAAATAAACTACACAATTACTATTCGGCTACCTGTTTTCTAAAAATCCAAGAAATATTTGCAAAACAACAAATTTGGGCTCCTCCAGGTAGGAGATAGCTTTGTATATTTTAGTAAAACATACGCCCAATGTCTTTTAAAACTCATATCTAACGACAAAAAGGCGATTAAACACTAAACCTCTCCACAGACAGTGAAGGAGCTAGTCCGCCGCGAGTGTAAATGCCACGGCGTGTCCGGTTCTTGCGCGGTGCGGACGTGCTGGCGCGCGCTGCCGCAGTTCGCGGTGGCTGCGCGGGCGCTTCGCGATAAGTACGAGAGGGCCAAGCCCGTGGCTCAGCATGGAGAGGACCGGCGGCTTGTTGTTAAAAGGTTAGTCAAAATTTCAATTCAGTTCTAATTTCTTTATTGATTAGGACATTAAATATCTCTTTCAATCGTCAAAAAGGATAGTAGGAAGGAAGCACACAGTGACACACTGGCCGCCCCATGGCCGCAGCAAACCCACCCCACGCCGACCACGACCGGACCGTGCCCGACAATGCCAGGCAGAGCCGGACCGCGCTCAATATATCGTCGTTTAACATGTATTGGTGACACGCATCTGTACGGCTAGCACAAGTTGCTCTCGCGCGCGATAAGCGAGAAAAGGCGCGACATAAATACTGGTATCTCTTTCATCTTAGTATTGAGAGAAGGAAACAAATGCTCGCGTCATGCCGTGTCGCGGATACGCTCGTGATAGCCGTGCTGGTTTGTCACTACGGTTATGAGATACACCTCGATATTTCGAAGTTGCACGTTCCATGGTCACGAGTATTTGTTTAATTGCCTAGGGAGGCATACGGACGACCGGCCCACCTGATGGAAAGCGACTACCGTCGTCCAGGACGTCTGCAACCTATGGGAAGCGGTGCCGACCTTTGAGGTTCCTGTAGACATGCCTTTTGAAGAACCCCATGTTATAGTGCAAAGAAAAAGTGCATGGCCAAGGCGGACCCCGGGCCCTCGTGCGCGAGAGCATAACCGGGACATTAACGCCAAGATGATTATAGTGCAAAGAAAAAACGCATTCCACATCTTGCACGTGCGCAGTAAAAAGGCTCCTGCCCTTATGTTAGTTAGCTGCCAGGCATCCAGATGGTGTGGATGAAATCTATCCCATCGGCGGAGGGTGCGGTGGCGGAAAGGAGACAGTAGCACCAACTTAAACAGTTCTTCCCTGTTGTACAGATGATAGAAAACACACAAAGAGCTAACATCTCTCCGGAGGCTTAAGGCTAGTGACAATGGAGAGTGCACCGCTTCGAAACATCGTGGTAGAAAAATCATAACATGGCGACAAACCCGATGTCTAATGTTTATCAGAATAAAAATGTCCACTGCTGGACATAGGCCTCGACCAAACGCCAATACACCCTGTCCTTGGCTGCCCACATCCAGCCTCCTTCGCTTATCAGTGTATATTAGAGGTCTCTTCAGAGGCGGGCAACGCATTGGCGACTCCCCTGGTGTTGCTGATGTCCATAGGCGGCGGTGACCACTTTCCATCAGGTGGCCAGCTTGCCTGTTTGTCTGCCGTATAACACAAAAAAATAAATCGTCACTCCGCCTTTGAGAGCCTACACTGAGCCTACGCTTGACGAATCTCCACCCGAGAATTCGTTTGATCTAGCGGTTGCCGTGCCGGCAGAGATAACATAAGTCTTGAGTCAACCAAAGCCTCCCTTTTTAAACTTCCCACGAAAAAGATAATGACGTGTGTATCTGTGGCTTTGTGTGTCTGTCTGTGGCATCGTAGTTCCCGAACGGATGGACCGATTTAGATGCAGTTTCTCTAATTGAAAGCCGTTTTAATCGAGATGGTTCTTGGCTTTGTTTCATAAAAATCGGTTATGTAGTTATTAGTAGTTTATGCAACTGTCATATAAAAGGAGGTATTAAAAATGAGTGTCTGTTTATCATACGAGGCGTAGCCGTGTATGATAGTAGTTTGACACAAGTGTTTTAATACCTCCTTTTATATGACAGTGCAGTGGCATACACTACTTTATCTACACTCATATTTTCATGTTAAAATTTCGTACCTATATTTTTTTCAACTTTGCTGGAAGTAAGTAGTTCTGTTGTATCTTGTACGCGTCGAGGATATCAAGCGGCGGGAAATTCACTTCAATACTTTCACATTTATCTATTTATTTGCTTCAAACAAGAAAAAACATTTACAAACACAAATTACAACAATTAGAAACAATATTCTGTTTAGCGGGAAAATAATTAAAAATGTACACAATCACAACCACAGACTATGAACTGATCACAAATATAAACAGGAAATATTGAATTTTGAATTTGTTGAAGACATTTAGGTATTCAGCCTACATTTCGCCGTGTCCCGGCGCCCGACAAAAAATTTAAAAAGAAAAGTGTTGCATAATGATTAAAAAGTTATTTTTCGATACAGCTGTAATGAAAATAATATGGAAAATGGTGTATCAAAAATACATTTTTAAAAATTTTATAATCTGGCGTGAAAAAAGTGTTTACTTAAACAACTGTTTTCGAATATGTAATTGGAACATTACGCTATGAGTGTAGATAAAAAATATTTGAGTTTAAGTAAACTTGGTCGGTGGTGATCCGACTTTTTCAGTCGGTTTGGTTATTATAATAAAAGAGGGATGGAAACCAATAAGCTGGTCAATTGATGGTAGGTAAGAAGGCAGTCTTCAGCTACATTCACATTAATATCCTTCATCCACCTTTTATTATGACGGCACGCCCGGGGCATCTTATAACGACCTCCCTCCTCCCTCCCTCCCTCAAAATCCACGCCCCACTCTGTGAAGTATTACTAGCCTAAAGCATTATGGACCCCCAGGCCTCGCCAGAACGTGCTAACAGGCCGGAAGCCTCGGAAGTCGGAGCTGGTGTATCTGGTGCCGTCTCCTTCGTACTGCGAACCGAACCAGGATACTGGCTCGCTCGGGACCCACGGGAGGCTCTGCAACCGGACTTCCAGGGGTGAGTATCGAAAGCGGCACTGGTCTTGTGCCGATAAACAAGGTTAAGCAACTCTCGCTGAGTATGGGAACTGGAAGGGTGACCGTTCATACTTTCGAGGCTAGTCGAACATCAGCACCGCAACGTCAGCTCATCATCATCATCTTCGGAACGGTTAGATGCGGTTTCAGGTAGGCATCCTCGCATCGTAAGCCATTGGCGCCTTCGGCTCGGCGATGTCAATCCATTGTTTCTTGGGTCTTCCGCGGGACCTCTTTCCTAATACTGGCAGGTTTAGGCTACCTATTTCCCATGTATCCCTGGGGCTTACGAAACACGTGATCAAACCAAGGAAGGCGAGCCTCTTCAGCCGTATCCGGGTTATCCCTCACGTCAAGACTGCCACAAATGTGCCACGGCACCATTAGGTGTACCGCCTAATACCATTGGCGAAACAAGGTTGACCAAGGTCTTTGGACACTGAGACTGGTTGAATAGTCTCGGCAGTCGATTGGCTCACCTTGACGTTGTATTATATTAGTAGACCTAATATTAGGGCGTTACGTAGAGCGACAGTTACCACTTTCCATCACCTGAGCCAGCACTCAGCAGTATAAAAGCGATCTCTCTATCTTAAAGGTGATTCCTTATCTTTCTTCCAACAGGTGAAGACAGCTGCTCGGTTCTCTGTTGTGGCCGTGGCTACGACACCGTCCGCACCGTTGAGGAGACCAAATGCCGTTGTCAGTTCCACTGGTGCTGTCGTGTGACATGTGACAAGTGTGTCAACGTGAAGATACTGCATGTGTGCAAGTGAAATTGAAGTTGGACATGTGTGAAGTGAAGCGGGTTGAGTGTTGGACGAAGTTGGTCCAGTGTAGGACGAAGTTTATCCAACGTGAGTCGAACTCGGACAAATGTTTGCAGTTGCTCTAGTGTGTATCGGGACGGACGAAGTTGGTCTAATAAAGGACGAAGTTGGTCCAGTGTAGAACGACATTTATATAACCTAAAGCGAACTGGGACAAATGTTTGTAGTTGTTCAAGTGTGCAACGAAGTTGGTCTCGTGTGTAAAGTAGTTATTGAGGTGGTAAACGAAAATGGTCCACCTGAGCTGTGGCACTGCAATTTCACAAAATTGTTGCAATTTATGTTCCGATGGGCACAAAATGATGTATGTGATTTCTTCTAGATTTGTTAGTAGCTTGGGACTTAACAAATGTTTGTTATTGTGAGAAAAATAAATATAGGTATTACTAAGTACTTAACTTAGCTACTATTTAAAAATAGAAATAGATGTTAATAAGTAGTTATTATTAATTATTCAGTTTAACGTAATTTTAACCACCGACTAAGTGTAATTGTTATTTATTCACAAGCTAAGCTTTTACTGTAACATTACTAATAGAACTCTTTGTACTTAATAGAGTTTCTACTTACACAGAGTATTAACTATTCGTAGGTACTAAAAGGCATATGAACTAAATAATTTTACTGAATGAAAATGAAGGACTGTCGGTCACCTATTAATTGAGGGGCCCGACTCGTACTCCGAGTAGAGTAGAGACTGCAAAATTTTATTTAAATTCGCGCGAGAATTTCGCTTTTTATTGTAAGTATTCATCACAATACCTAGCAACTATCCACACATTGTTGCCTAGCAACCCACCGAGTCCAGCAAGTCCCAAGCCAGCGAGTCAGCAAATCCCAAGCCAGCGAGTCAGCAAGTCCCAAGCCAGCGAGTCAGCAAGTCCCAAGTATAAAGACGGCGTCACCGACTTGCTGACACATCATGCTTATTATGCTCCAAAACTTGTTACACTGCTGTAACCATGCACCTATAAACGAGATTCTCACTAAGATTGGTCAGAGTGACATTTAAATATATGCCGAATAGTGGAACATTATTTGGAACACTTTAGTCAAGTTTCTTAAACCTTTCTAGAAGCCGTGGGAATGTTGTCATCGCAGAAGGAGCCGTCTCTAAATGTGGGGCTCGTTTTCGCCAGCGGAAGTATTTTTCTTTTTGCTGGGTTAGTCTTGACTGCGAAGAGATCGCGTTCAAATCCCGGAAAATTGAATGAAGTCTTTTCATTCACGAGAATTATAAACATTGCTCTACTAATTGCAGTAGATTCTAATTTGATTGCAAGAATTATTTTCCTAACCACATAAAAAAATAATCATCTTGGCGTTAATGTCCCGGTTGTGCTCTCGAGAACGAGGGCCCGGGGTCCGCCTTGACCATGATCCAGGATTTGGCAGGTCAGGTAATTACAGTGGAGCGTCTGCCATCTGACCTCCATGACTGCTACCAGGGGAACCTGACCAGATTGGATCACGGTTACACATCCAGTCGCCTGAATGTGCAGGTTTCATCACGATGTTTTCCCTCACCGTAAGAGCATCGGTTAGTATTCAACTAATGTACATAACTCAGAAAACAGTCATTGGTACATGACCGGAGCGGGATTCGAACCGGGGACCTCTGGCTTACGAGTCGGATACTGTAACCGCTCGGCCACCGACGCTCTTTTTCCTAACCACATAATCACAAGTAAAAAAACGACCCCACACCGGCTCAGCCGCGTCGCGCCGGGTATGTTTACCAGCGCACCGCCGTCGACAATCTTGACCGCGGGGCAGATCTCTAATTCCGAGGTACCGGGTTCAGACAACAGTGCCGCCATGTACCAATAACTCTTTCTGAGTTATATATATTAGGTGAACACTAACCGGTGCTCTTACGGTGAGGGAAAACATCGTGATGAAACCACATTCTTCATCCTGCACATTCAGGCGACTGACTCACGGAGGTCAGATGGCAGTCCTGGACCATGGTCAAGGAAGGGCCCCGGGCACTCGCATGCGAGAGGACAACCGTGTTATTACCGCTAACATGACCAGATGACCTCTTAATGAAAATCAAGAATTTTACTTAATTAAACTGAATGCACAACGTCCTAACAATTTTATTGTATTTTTTATATAAAATTGATTTTTGCTGACTTCTTAGGTTTAAATTAGGTATGTAAATAATACGCTTACAATTACACTCTGGACGAAAAAGTATTTCAAACTTTCCTCTGAACCAATTATCTACATAAACTTGAAACTTTAGAAAATGATAACCATAATTACTACTACTAATCCACAATGGCATATGCTGTAGGTATTTTGCGTCAGATTTTTATTGTGTCATAATATTAATAATTAATAATTATTCATAAAAACACGTTATCTTTCTTGTAAAATTACGCAGCGAACGTCGGCATTTAAATTTAAATATAAGACACGATGGCTTTAACATATATCACGTTGTATTACTACTTAAGCTTATAAGTAACGATAAGTGATTGCCACATTCCATGTACTTATTTCATAGGTCACTTACTTAAGCTTAACTTATTCTTAACGCTATGGCGGTTTTTTAATAAACTTGTTTTACCCTGAACTTGTTGTTTTATTTAATGCAGAATACGCCGGGATGTATGAAAAGAGTTGTGGATATATGCGAGGCTAGGGAGTTGTGTCAGGACAGAGCAAAGTGGCAGTCCATAGTCTCTGCCTACCCCACCTGTGGGACACAGGCGAAGCTATATGTATGTATATGTATACGCCGGTTAAATATCTAGTCAGATTTCCCCTCGTAGTGGAATAGGGGCACGGGATGATGGTAATTAAGTATTGACTAGCTACCCAGCCTCGACCCCTACCCTACCCCTTTCCTTCCCTACTCTACGCCTACCCTACCCTAGTGTACCCATACCTCACCCTACCCCTTACCTACCCTACCATACCCTACTCTACCCCACCCTTTCTCTAGAAGTTATCTGTTGAATATTTTCAGTCGATTTACAATGCATCAAAGGACGATCCGACGACGATGCGGCCATCTTTGGCGACCACTTACCATCAGTTAAAACCGTGGTCAAATACCTGGCTAGTTCCTGTAGAAAATGTAACTACTAGCTACCCTAGTGTACCTTCAAATGACAACAGAACAATACAAATTATTGCTTGGCGGGAGTAATAGATACGACAGTATATCGACATCTTTTAAACCAGAATAAAAGGAGATAACAATGCTATGCGCGTTTATATTCACGCTAGCTCATACTGTACTGGTTTTAGGTAAGTCGATGTTCTGCTGACTGTGCCTACCCATCTCATTCCTCAGGCTTGATAGAGTCCTACCACCAGTACCATTCTTTATGCCCTGGCAGATAATAAAAAAAATACAAAGTAAAAATCAAAGTTCTACTCAAAGTAAAAAAACAACGATATTACGACGTTTATAGCGTCATGACTTTTCCCATAGGGGTAGAAAAATTATGTATGGAAAAAAGGGTGGTAGCAAAAAAATACAAAAATTTTGGGAAATGATTCTGGCATGAGCCCTCAAAGCATTATGCTGAGACTGGTCCGTTTCGGTTTCCGTTACATCACTGGCTGGTCTTACGTAATTTTCAATAACTATAATTTATCTCACTTATGGTTAAGGATGTAATGTAGAACCGAATAAAGTGCTGTCTACAAATAAGGCAGAAACTACATTGTCCCAGAAAATCACGAAAAAAAAAATTCAAAATTTTGTGAAATTCTTCGATCCCCTTGCTATGGCATGTAAGCTCACCTAAGTACCCCGATTTTATTCCATGGAATTTAATGCCAACCTAACTTCGAATACGTCCAATATTCAATTTAAAGTTCCCGGTATATTTGCGCACATTTTGGACAGATTATTGGAAAATTTTAAAGCTGAAGTCCTTTGATGTAACTTTTAACGATTGGTATCCGTGTGGAAACTTATAACGAGCGCCATTTTAAGTCGGTGCGACATTTCGGATTAAACTTTGCTAGTTAGGTAGGGTAGTTGAAGCAAAAAAGCTGCAGTGTAACGTACACTTAGTATTATTATTCTGTGATTACATTATGTGACCTGTGAGACAAACCGATTTTTAATTGAACCTTAGTTCAAATGAGATGGTTTATAACTAATTTCTGATGTTATGTAGGTAAGTGAAACTTGTAATTGTCAATAGAAATACTCTACTAAGTGTAGGTAGGTACATTAGGTGATTTTATTTAGTCTATTTTATATAGAGGAAAGGTTGAATGTGTGAAGTTTATGAGTTTGTATGTAGGGGCCTTGGGGGTAATCTCCGAAACAAATGAAACGATTTATAAAATTCTTTCTCTTAGGACTCTTTCAGTAAGCTATATTATTCCCGAGTGATATACGGAAAAATAATAGGGTCCCGCAGGATAGTAGAAAACCGTGAAAGATTGCTTCCTACTCCAGCAAGGCTGGATCCGTGATTGCTTGTTCAACACGACAATTTCTAATCTAGGTACTCTACCTGACGCAACACAGCCAATTACAATGTAGATACCTAATACATAATAGGTAAGTACAGAACATGAGCATAAGTGATTCTTCAAGAATTTTTTCCTTTGCGTTACAGCAAAGGATAAAATTCACTGTATTTGGTGCATCTTTGCCCAAAATGAGTTTGCCTAAAGAAAGGTAATAATTAGTTGTCCCTTATGCCCAAAGGACCCGTCCATTACCCGTAGGTATTGTTTTTATAATAAATAAAAATTTAATTAATGAATGCTATCAAAATCGTTTGACAACTGCACAGTAGTGCAAAGGAAGGTATACTACGTCACAGAACGTCAAAATAAATCAAAGTGGATTTAAACTAAATTCTTTACCCGCAATAAATTTCAACAGGCATTTTCGTGGCCATAAACATTGCAATGCAAACACGGGTGACGTGCAATCAGATATGCACCATAACTCACGTGAACTGGTATCCCATGTAAATCCCACCGGTTCCGGTAGTAGGTACGAATTTACCAATAGTTGTACACAATAAATTAACGAATCAGTGTTTGGAAATACACGCCATACATCTCTCTGTCAAACACTAGATAGCGCCAAGGAGTGGTACACGAAATTGTCTGTAGGTGTCGCCGGACTTTAGTTACTTACTACTCGTCACTAGATGGCGACTTTTTAAGTTACTGCTATTCGATAACAGATGATGTGTAACAGGTTTGTCAGCGATTACGTTCCTTTATAGGTGTGTGTTTTTGTTACATTAAAGTTATAATTATTATGAAATTCTTTTGAGTGATTATTACGTAAAATGGACTATAACTGTCAACAAGCGTCAGGATCGAAGACAATCAGAGTTTCGTATTGTTTTGCGACTATGTTTTTGAATTAAATTTGTCGTAAAATTCCATAAAAACGACAAAATAAGTTGAAAAATGCCAAAACCGACGTGTGTTCAATGTAGTACAAACGACTCTTTACTATGGAGGAACGCTGAGAACGGTCAGATTTGCAACGAGTGTCATTTAGCGAATAGTATAACTAAAGAAGTAAAAGTAGAACTTACTGCTATAAAATTTGAAAGAAATGAAGATAGAGATGAGGGCGACGAAAGGAATGGCAAGGAGGGTGACTCGACCCCCGCAAAGGCTACGGGGAAGGGCACAAGAAAGAGCACTAGAGCTACAAGATACAAACCCAAAACACCAGCCCCTACGCCTGCAAAAACGAGCGCACCGCGCGGCCGAGGTCGCAGAAGCATTTTCAAGAGACCACCTTTGAAAGCCCCAGCAGCTACGGCCACTGTAGTCACTAGTGATTCAATATTTTACAAGGTATTTTCACTGCAATGCATGTTTATTATTTAGCTTGTGTTAAGGAGTTGTTACTTAATCTAATTTATTAGATTGTTTGGTTAAATTATTGATGTGGATATGATGCAGTTTAAATTGTGTACTGGAGCATCGGTGGCCGAGTGGTTAAGGTATCCGACTCATAAGCAAGAAATATTGGGTTTGAATCCCACATCAGCCATGTACCAAAGCATCGGTGGCTGAGTGGTGAAGGTATCCGACTCATAAGCGAGAGATATTGGGTTTGAATCCCACAGCAGCCATGTACCAATGAGTCTTTTCTCAGTTATGTACAATGGTTGAATGCTTACCGATGCTCTTACTGTGTAGGAAAAAATCATGATGAAACCTGCGGGCTACTGAATATGTAACCATTATCCAATCTAGTCAGGTTCCCCTGGTAGCAGGATCACGGAAGTCAGATGGCAGTCGCTCCATACTTACATAATACTGGATCTTTGGCAAGGTGGACGAGCCCTTGTGCTTAAAAGCAAAACTGGGACATTAACACCAAGATGATTATTATTTATATGATGCAGTTTGAATCATATAATTTTGTAATATGGCCCCCAATTGTCTTAATCACTTGTTTTTTTTACAGGGCAACTACATGCAAGTTGGTGACATAGTATCAATGATAGACATTGACGGCGGAACATACTACGCCCAAATTCGTGGTTTCCTAACTGATCAATATTGCGAGAAAAGTGCGGTCGTGACGTGGTTGCTCCCAACCAAAGCTAGTCCACCACCAGAGAAGGGATTTGATCCTGCAACCTATATTATAGGTAAATATGTAATATTATGAGATCTTATTTTTTTATGAATTATTCAGTATTTTTTTGAAGAAGGAGGTAGGTGTAACTAGCTAAGAACTGTTTAAATATAGTTGTTGAAAAATGTTCTGTAATTATAAATTATTGTACAGAACATTTCACCAATCCCTCACAGTCTCAGCCGGTCTCTGTATAGCATTGATATATAAGAGTCTTTGCTGTACAGTAATGTGTAGTAGTTTCAGTTGATGAGGAAACACCACACAGTTGGTGAGCGATTAAACACACCAGCGGGGCTATTGGCTAACTCAGTTGTATACTGAATTTGACATTAAATAATTTTACACTACGTCATCTACGTAGGCCACTGACAATAGCGTTTATCAAATTAAAGTAGTGTAATATATTTTTATGTCAAATTCAGATGTCTACTGAGATAGCAAATAGCCACTCAGGCCAGATATAGGCACATCAGCCTTTGGCTGCATGCCTATTAACTCATAATAATAATGTTGTTTTAGACTATCGGTATAATTCTATATGGTAAAAAGAATTAATATTTCCAGGACCTGAAGAAGAACTTCCTCGCAAGCTAGAGGTGATGGAATTCGTCATGCATGCACCTTCAGACTACTATAAAGCCAGCAACAGTCCATATCCACTCGTAGAAACTGAACTCAACAATTACAGTGGCTTCATCTGGACCTCTTTAGAACCTAAAGAACGGACATGAACTAATTTTAATGTACCTAACGGTTTTATTATAAGGATCTGTTATTTTATGAAGTGTATTAAATGATAGGCTGTTTATCAAGTTCTGTTTGGCCTGAAGTTAATTACTAGTTTTAAAACTAATAAAATGCTGTGGCAAATAATAATAAAATCTGCACATTGTTTTTGGTTGTATTGATTAGAAACTTGGTAGTAGTTCTATAATATGAGCATGTAGATACTCAGATCTTTCGATGAGATGATTTAAATATGTGAGTATCTATTGAATTCCAATAGTGGATTATTAAAAGTGGATATTAGAAGGTGGCTTGGCTCTTAGATGGCTGTCTTAAATAATGAGAGCCAACTTTAAATTTTATTACGGTGTGATAGATTACCTACCTATGTATTTCTACCACATCACCACTTTTTATAGGGCTATGGGTGTAGAAATTACGCGATGAATAACTAAATAAATTGTACCCACCATAGAGAAATAATTTACTAACGAGCAGCCATCACAAACAAAAAGATGATAGTTCAACTCAGTTGTGCGCGCGGCGCTATGTGTGCGTGCGCTTGTTTCATTCATGTGGCAGTGACGCGACCACTTGGCTTGCCAATGGCATGGCGTCATTGTGACGTGTCTGTATATGTACAAGGTTTACCCACACAAAGGGGCCGCGCGCACAACTGAGTTGAAATATCTTTACCAACCTGTAACGTGCGGGAGGTGCGGGGGGAGGCTGCTAAGTCATAGAATGCGACATTACAGATACGACCGTATAATTCTATTCTACCTACTCAATCAATCAATTGAGAGTAAACTCCAAAACTACTGCCCAGATTTAAAAGATTCTTTAACTAATAGAGTGCTACATTGTCACTGAGTAACATAGGCTTATAATCCTGGGAAAAGAATAGGTTGACAAGGAAAAGTTGATTGTTTACGGAGAAACGAACTGCGCGCCGGTGAAAGCCACCGAGAACGCCGAGTATTAACTAAGCGCACTCCACATGTGGAGAGTTCCGCGGGAACACGAGAATGTAGAGGGAGTATTCGTGTAGTCCCGTGCATGTTTGGCATGTCTCGCCTATTTCATTTTCGTAATAAATGAACCCGATGATTAAATGTAGAAGGTTGATTAAGTGCTTGCTGAATCAGACAAGTAAATATGATTCTATGCATAATTCCAACGTCTGGACGAAATATAAAGATGTGTATTTAGAAGGAAGCTCTTTATCAAATGCCGTATTACCATTTATGTAGAAAGACATATTTTAGAAACCCTACTTGTGTATCTTCCGTTACATTTTCATGCTCCAGCATGTTTGCAAAAATGTCACAATTTCTTTCAGCTTCCAAATCACACTCAAGAGCTCGAACTGACTATTAAACTTCATTATGTTTCTTCATCATGTCTGTTTAAGCTCGATTTGCTATTGATAACATCTACAGGCGCTGAATTTAAAATATTGAAATTGAATAAAGGGATACAATTGCCGCTGAACGATGATCGTAGTTCAAGGTGGTTTAATGTTTTTTTATAAGCCGCTCGAAACTATACAACATTTGGATTGTTGTTGTGGCCGCCATGTTTCCTAATCAAATCGAAATAAAGTTCCAAGTGATCCTGGCTGATGCGATACATACTATAACTAGATATTATGTATGTATGTAAACTCTTTATTGCAACAACATAGTACATTTTAATAGGAAACAGTTACAAAGCAAAAGGCGAACTTATCCCACAACGGGATCTCTTCCAGCTAACCTTAGACAAGCCGAAAGGAGCTTTAGCGAGCGGCAGAGGCAATAATAGAGTACCTTACCTACTTTAAAAATAACCAAATAAGTAATTTAAATATATACCTACCAGTAAGACTTATCAATAAGTAAGTACATAAATAAGTAAACTATAAATATACATACCCATAAACATATATCCATATGATAAATATATACATATATATACACATAAATATATACATATATGAAGCTCTATCATCAAATTCTGAGGAAATGCTTCTTCAGAAGTTCCCTGAAGGAAACATGTGAGCGTGCATCCTGTATCTCATCAGGTAGCGAGTTCCACAGCTGTGCTGCATACACTCTGAAAGACTTCCCATACCCAGCTGAATGATATGAGGGAACCTCCAGCTGTCGCTCCCTGCGGGGGCGCAGACGGGGGTCAGCAGATGGCCGAAAATTAAACCACTCGCGCAAGTACTCAGGCGCAGAGGGATTAACTAGTACTTGGTATAAAAGTCCCAGGATATGACAGTCCCTACGTCGTCGAATAGGGAGCCAGTTCAACTTCGCTCTGAATTCGGATACGTGATCAAACTTCCGCAACCCAAAAATATAACGAGTGCAAAGATTCTGCAAACGCTCCAATCGGGACAACAGCTCCTCGGTCGGGTCCAAATAGGCAACATCACCATAGTCCAGCAGCGGGAGAATGAGGGAGGTCACGAGTAGCATTTTAGTGTCATAAGGTAGGAAGTTTTGTAACCTCTTGAGAGAATGGAAGGACGCAAAGACTCTTCGGCAAACTTCGCCGATGTGGGTAGACCATGATAGGGTTTGGTTGAATAAGACCCCCAGATTCTTAACCGATTCGCTGAACTCAATGACGGTTCCCTTGAAAGTCAAATTGGGTAAGTCAACACCTTTCAATTTGGTAATAAAGTGTTGACTACCAATCACAATTGCTTGTGACTTTGAGGCATTCACTCTTAGACCATACTCACCAGCCCAACGCTCTATTTTGCACAGGTCATCTTTCAGCAAACGCACAGCCTCCACCAAACCGGAGAAAGGAGCCGATCTGTACAGCTGTAGATCATCTGCATAGAGATGATGGGAAGAAGACAAACAAGAGGTATACATATAAATATAGAAAAAAGGACAGGAGACAAAATGGCCCCTTGTGGTACACCAGCCGTTATGGGATGCCAATCGGACCGGCTGTCACCAATCTTGACCATCTGCGCACGATCCCGGAGGTACGAACGAAACCAAGCGAGTGTCTGAGGGGTCAAATTCAAAGTTCTCAGCATGGACATCAAAATATCGTAGTCGACGGTGTTGAAGGCGCAACTGAAATCGAGAAGAACGAGCATCGTAAGCTCCTTATTCTCGATGTTACGCCGAATGTCGTCGGTAATTTTAACGAGTGCCGTGGCGGTGCTGTGCCCAGAACGGAACCCCGACTGGTGCTGGCTTAGGAGATTAAATCTTGACAAGTGCGAGCACAGCCTTCACTGAATAAATTTCTCGATAATTTTGGACAGGATTGGCAGAATGGAGATAGGCCGAAATTCAGCGAAGGAGGAGGGATTTGACTTTTTGGGGAGAGGAAGAACGTGTGCCTTCTTCCAACAGGAAGGAAACACACCAGAAGACAAAGAGCATATTATATTGCATAAGTTTTTTTGTTCCACCAAATATTCGTACATTCCTATCATAGATTCGATGCAAATAAGTGCACCAACAAATCTAGTTCGGTTTGGTGACTCCCCAATTTTTGTTAATAAAAATTTGTATTGTGAATCTTGGTTTTTTCTTTTAATTATTTTTCATGAGGAGAAACAAAATTTGAGCTGAAGTATGTATGCTTTGACTTCATTTAGGAACTTAAAAATATCTGATTTGTTGTTCGTGTCAAGAGGACGCTTAAAACCATAAAAGTGAAACTTTCTTGAGTTCATAACATCAAAGACATTGTTAATGAATGTGATGAAGTGACAGTACTTGAATCATTAAAATGTTTTAATTTTAAAATTTCATCACAGTTTTAATGCGTTTGCCACGCTCATACTCAGCAACTGTGTTGCAAGCTTGAATTTCATAACTTGATTTCAGTTATGAATGAATATGTTGATGTGTTAACTTAATGCCAAATCAGAGACCTTCATTTTCTTGAAGTTTATTTAGGTTTATTAACAGTTGTTATCGTCATAAAAAATCACTTTTTGTTCGAAAGTGTTTCTAAGTAATTTTATGACATGGCAAGAATGAATGAAAATAAAAACCTTTTCTGATGTATTTGGATGAAGAAAGTAAGTTTTTAAATTTTAAATTATTTAACGGTTAGTGCACACCCTAAAATTCCTGCTGATTTAAAATTGGCGGAACAGCCATCGAACGCAACATTTGTAACTATAACACCGACCTCAACACTTTTCTAAACAAACATTGATTAAATTTGCCTTTCTTTCCGCGTCAATGCTATCTATTAAAAAATACCGACAGGTAACTTAAAATTTTCATTCAATGAAATTATGAAACCAACATGAAAACGAATGCTTGAGAAGCTACACTATCGCCCTCTACACCTTCTGTTGGTCGTGCTCCGAAGTTGACTGCGCCAAGTTTACGATTATTAGGATATAACTTTTGTTTTCTTATTGCTATTTCATCGAATACCAAGGAACACAGTACCTACAGATTTTTTGTTGAACTGGAATTTTTGCTTTTAAGCTCTGAATGCCTCAGTGGTGAATCCGGCTTCTGCGTCAACTGTTAAATACCACCGACATATCGTTATATTTTGCAGAAGAGCTATGTTGCAAGTTACACTGACATATTTGTAAGCAGCAGGAGAATAGCAGTGCAACGTTAATGCAAATTTGCGCAGTGGAGCAGAATACAGTAAACTTTTTGTTTTGTTAGTTTTTTTAATTTTTTTAATAACGATTTAATGCAGCTCCACTATTTCGGCTTTGCACATTACTTTGCATTTTCGATATGTTCGTCTAATCCAAATTTATTTATTAAATTTATAACTAATGATTTGTACGATTCACATTTTTTCTTCATGTATCTATTTTGACGCTGAACTTTCTTGAGTTTAGCAGCAAGTTGCTTTCGAGCAGTAGTCTCTTTTAATAGTTTTCTTTTCAGCGCAATTGTTCTAGGACTATCGTAGATGGATTCCGAATCGCTTACTGTTGCAGATATTGTTTTCTCCAATTCTGATTTTGCTAATGATGAAGAGTCTTTGTCGTATGGTACTGCACATTTCTTAAGGTAAAATCGACCTCCCTTCGTAATGTATTTGTCATCATGTTTAAAATGGTCTGAACATATGTATGTATGTTCGGTCGGTAGCCATGTATCTTCGTTGCGATTTTTTTGAACAAATGTGATCCATTCTTCCCTTTTTTCGTGTGATGGATCAATAAATCTGAAACAATATGTTAAGTTTCATAGGTAAACTATTTTCATCATAAAATTGAAACCGTAAACTTGTTACAGTAATACATTATTATTATTATTTATTTGGATCAGGCTACAGAGGCCTATAGATTTAATACATATAACATGCAAAATTATAATAACAATAAACGATACACTATATCCAAATTTAGTTCGGGTTCGAATCCCGCTTCTGAGTTATGTACATTAGTTGAATACTAACCGATACTCTTACGCTGAGGAAAAACATCCTGATGAAACCTGCACATTCAGGCGACTGGATGTGTAACCATGATCAAATCTGGTCAGGTTCCCTTGGTAGCAGGGTCATGGAGGTCAGGTGGCAGTCGCACTACTGTAATTACCAGACCTGCCAAATCTTGGATCATAGTCCAGGCGGACCCCGGGCCCTGGTGCGCGAGGGCACAACCAAATATACACTATATCCAAATAAAATAATATAACCTGTATAACAATATCAATTATAAAATTAATAATACACTAATAGATAAAAATAATAATTTTCAAAACCTTAAACTAACACTTTTACACTATTTGTTAAACTATACGACTTAGGATTATGATAGTACATGTCGGACCAGTAGAAGCTGGTATTGATGATCATATAGGTCTCGGATGTTGATGTCGGAACGCGCAAGCGATAAAGATAAAATGATAGGGCCTATTAACTTTAGGCAAATCGCGGGTAGAGCAGTATTTCCTTCGGACTATGACATGGAATCGTTGTAGAGGTAAATTAGAGGTTCCTTAGTGGCTGGCGGGCAACGCATTGGTAGCGCCCCTGGTGTTGCTGATGTCACTTAAGGCAGCGGTGACCATTTTCCATCAGGTGTCCCGCATGTTTGCCTGCCGAATTACATAAAAAAAGGTCAGATAAGTGAAAGAGGACTCTAAAATGGTTCTTAAAAGCGAGTGAAAACGCGGGCGAATACTAGTCATAATATTACGGATAGGTACTGAAAAGGTGACTTAAACAAATGTTTAATTTCAGTAAGTAAATCCAGAGTGCTGTCCCTTCTGTAGGTTTATTTTTCATAATCTATGACCCACACAAAAATGGCGGCATGAATCAACCCAGTGAAAAAGTCACTTATTAAATAGTGTTTCAGCTGATTTTAGTAACAGGTTTTATACTGACCGATGAAATGTTACGCCCTTTTCTTTATTTTTGGCCCTCGAATGATTCGTGCAGTTTTTTAATGCACAAGATGGCATTTTTTTAGATATCCAAGCTAGTGTCAGATTGGTCTGCGTCGCGCAATGTTTAACAACTGACTGACGGCATCTGCGGTCCATGGACCGCAAAGCGTGGGGCAAAGAAAATACTTGCGGCGTCTCCTCTACGGCGTCCTCTCTAGTAAATTATTTTTCTATGGTACCCACCAAAAAAATTATGTCTGTTGTTGTAGCGCTCGGTATAGCAAATCATTTAGGAGACAAATTATTTTATATTTCTTTGTATCGATTTCCACAAACACCCGCAAGACAAAAGTAACATATATCGGTAAAACGGAACGTAAATTTCCTTCTCAACTGTCAGTCTGACATTGACATTATTGCAATGAAATGAATAGGTATTCTACTGAGTAATTTTTCGTAAATTCGTGTTTACGGAATACTGTTGTTTCCTTTTCCTCTGATCGTTTTCCTGGAGGAATTCTTGGAATATATAGATGATCTTGCTAAAGTTAATTCCTATAGCTCTGTGCTTTAATCGGCAAGTACTGGTAAGTACTTTTACATTATCTTGCGTATGCACTAATGTGTTATCTATCTGTAGTGAAAAATATTAAATGAAAAGTGGTAGATAAGGGGTTTTAAATTTAAGTTTACCTCTCTAAATTTAACCAAGTTTTAGATAGAAACTGAATTGCAATAAACAGAAATCAGTACCTTCTTCGTTTTAGGTTGTGGCTGCTGCTAGCGATTTTGCCAAATACTAATGAACTGACATCAACACGTCATAAGAAATATAGTCAGTAAAATAAAAAGAAGAGAGTAGTCCAATAAAAATCACTGTATCTGCTCCTTCTGACGATTCTGGCATAAAATACTGAAGATTAAATATCACTAAACATTTTTAACCTAGTAACTGCTTTGTAACAATGCACCAATGTTATTTAAAATATGGTACCTAAATATGTATTTTACATGCTTTCGTCTAAAATAAAATATTATTATTATTACTTAAACTTCCTACTTACCTCTCTGTGTAACAGTTGCACACAAATTCACACAATTTGTCTCCTCTTAACAAATCTCGGAGCTTGAGGTTGGAGTGTAGCAAAACGGGGGCTGAGGCAAAAAGATTTGTCGGGGGAACCCACACCAGGTGCCTCTTCTTGAATTTCTAAGTTTTAAATTGTGCCCTTTCGCATCCTTTGACCAGCGAGACTATTATCTAACTGTTGGAAACAGAATTTGTCATAAAAAAATTATACCCTACATCATCTATGTTGGCCACTGGCGTCAATCAAATTAGAGTAGAGTAATATTTTTTAATGTCATTTCAGTTTCCAACTGAGTTAGCGAATAGCCCCTCAGGTTAGACTAAAACTGTTTGTGTTCACAAATAACTATTGGATTTGAGTTAAACTGCAATCAATTTATCCACCAAATACCCATACTGACCAGCCATTTCCATAAATTCTTAGTACAATTTTTTATTTACTTTTAGGTACTTACAGCTTGAATATAATACACTAACACCAATTGAAGTAACGAAGTACCTGTGATTGTTCTCGAATGTTCTCTAGGGTAGAGCGCAGACCATGGACATCCTACGACAGTTTCAGAACATTTCATGGTGAGTGAAATTTATAATTTTAATTATAATCAAATCTAGTGAACCCAGCGTGACTTCGTTCGCGTGGTGTCCTACCCCTACATACACACCTACTTTATCCACCCCCTTTTTTTCCTACTTACAAACCTTCCACTTGAAAGGGAAATTTTTCTATATAATTAAAACTACTGGACCCATGCAAGACTTCATTCGCGTGGTGTCCGACCCCTACATACACACCTTCTTTACTCCTACCTACCCCTTTGTTTCTTACTTACAAACCTTCCACTTGAATCACTCTACCTATTGTTGAAAATTGCATTAAAACCCGTTGCGTAGTTTAAAAGATCAAGTGTACATCTATACACACCGAGGGACAGATGGCAGGAAGCGACTTTTATACTATGTATGGATTTGACCCAGAGCAACATAATCTTATAAGGAAGCCTGTATTTAACAAAGGAGAATGGGCACTTTTGCGTGAGCCAGTCAGAATGTGTAACAAAAACAAAAAGTACCTACCGAGCCATATTAGCTCCAATTATGAACACCATTAGCAATATTGTAGTAAGCTAATAGTGTTTAGGTAAACAGGTAGGTATACTCAAACAAACAAGGCTATTCAGAAACCCTAACACACAGTTTCTTATGCAGCCTGTGTAGCCTTATATTCGACCATACATAGCTTAAAAAAGTCTTTCCATCATATTATATTCATTTTAGCATATTATATATTATAGCCTTTATTTGTGCTAGTGTGTTTAATGTTTAATTCAGACCTCTATAATGGCTAATATTGTTAAACAATATCTAAATTCTATAAAAAAAATTTCGACCACAACAAGACCATGCCATGTGATAAAGTTATTCCACGTATTATGACACGGACCGATTACGACGCCACGTAACTTTCCCTCGCATTCGTTGGCATGACAACAAATACCGCGTTTGTTGTGTCATGCCAACCGATATCATGTTCCAACTGCTGTGTCGGCGACGTACAGAAGGTAGCACATGAATATACCTACCACCGGCTAACTATGTAATTATATTGCTAACTATTCTCTGATTTCAATGACTGAAATTGTTACTTTTGCGATTACGTATCATCGATTTCGTGGGTTCTGTTGCTAACAATGTTCCATTGCAATAAAGTGAAACTATTAAATCTATCATACATAGTTAATGGCAAAAGTAACAACTTTAATCATTGAAGCCTACAGGATAAAATAAGCTAGCTAACACCGCTGTGGCTGAGCACGCTTATAACCCGGAGACAGTCCAAACAGGGTAGGTCGGGGTGCTGTCTTCTGTCTGTATCGCTGCATTACGGGATTCGACGATTCCAAAATCCACCCAATAGATGACGCTACTGCGGCGTGAGGTCTGGGGCCTTATTTTTGATCCGCTCGAATGCACGCGAGCGCTTTCACTCTCGTGGTAAGTTGCTATAGATAGAAAAGACAAGCATCAGAAGGCGAGCGCTCTCGTGGATATTATAAAAATCGCTTTCTGCGTCTGTCTGTCTGTATGTATATCCGCTAACTCCTAAACCGCTTACCGGATTTTGATGCAGTTTTCACCATAACTTAGAGAATTTCTTACTGAAGGTTTATATGTATAATACATGCATATTATAGTAAAGAAAAACTGACAAAACCCGTGCGTGGCCGGGTCGGGTCGCTAGTTTCTCATAACCCTTGTGATATCCAGGTGTAAGCCCGACTGGTGTTTCCCAAGCATGAGCAAGGAGACGAACGAGCTCCTCCAGCAATGCATCGGCCGTCCTAAACTGGAGCTCACTGAGGACATAGATGACGTCATCAAGCGGAGCAAGGCCTTTCCTGTACCGTTCCCAATTGAGACCGTCAGGTGAGCTATGGCGTGTTTACATTAGTTAGGATAGCATTACAGTTTTCATAACAAAAATAATTAAACTTAAAAATGGGGGACAATTAGCATTTTTAATCCCGTTGTTCCCCATTTTTTTATTCGGGGGATATCTTAACCTTTCGGCCACCGACGCTCACAACTCCACCGGTCATCAACTTATGTAAACAGATAGTAGTCTAGGCTATAATTAAAAATGTGAAATTGTGCAGGACATTATTAGCAAGGATACTTACACTACAATTTTAGTTTGTATTCATTACTGTTTTACTTCATCATTTTGAAAATGTACAACTACATATGCCTACATGTGGCCGTGTGGTGTCCCGCAGAGTAGAATAGCACCAACCCCTTACACTCGTAGGTGTCGTACAGGCGACTAATGTTATCGAGGCAGAAGATCTAGAATCTCCGTAGGCTGGAAAATGGACAGCAGCGTTTTCCATTGTTATATTTATAACACTGCGATCTTCAACCTGCCTGCCAAGCGTGGAGATTATGGCAATAACCTCCCCTTTCGGGGGAGAGGCCCTAAGTCCTGCAGTGAGTTGTGATGGTGATGCCTACATGCTTGGACATTTTGTGCCTAAACGACAGTGGCCAAAGATGTCAGATGTCATACATCAATACTTTTTGACTTTGACCAGCCATACAAACGTAGTGATAGCAGACAATTATTATGTAAGTTAATAATATTTGGAAGAAGCTTTTGTCATTTGCTAATTATGTTCCAGGTTAGAGAAACTGAAAGTGCGCAGACCAATAGAGAAACTGAAGCAAAACATCGTGTCCACCTACCCGCTTATTCATGAGAGAGTATTGCTACTCATGACACATTTCCTCATTTACAAAAGGTAACTAAATACGTAGGTATTGAGTATTTATTTCAATTATTTGGATACCTACCACACTTATATTCAGTAAGTTAATTAAAACACCCTGTTGCCAACAATTATCTGATTGAGATGATTGAAATTGTTACTGTTGTGATTACGTATGATCATACGACGAATTTCAATCATTGAAATTGTTGGCAACAGCGTTACGTAGTTAGTCTGTAGGAACTCACCCGAGAGGCGATCGAAACTGTGTCCGTCCAAAGCCGGCATTCCACGGTGCATGATTTTGTGGACGGACACGGACCAGCCCGCACCAACGCCAAAATTCTAAAAAATCAAATAAGTACATAAAAAAAATTAAAAAAAAACATTTGTTTCAGACCTTTTTGTCCATATTGTATTAGTATTAAAGGTCTTTAACTAGGTTAGTATCTTAAGACATGAATTAGGTACATTATTAAATACGAAGTAAATGCCTGTTCAATTCTAAATAAATGTCAAAGCAATTCATAATTATATCAATCGGAAATGTCAACTTAAATTGCACAATGTCACAAAAATTACAAAGACCATCAAATATGCAAGCCAATAAATCTTATTATAACAGGACAGTCCATCCTGTTCGCCAACATCGCCAGGACAGTGTTGGTGCTCCCCCTTATGCGATTAGTATTTGTTCATCGCCCTAAATTATTTTTTTGTAAATAAATTCAACTATTTGACCCGGCTCTACTTCGTTATCGTTGTTGAAAACCGCATTAAAATCCGTTGCGTAGTTGAAAAAATCTAAGCGTACCGAACTCTCTGGAATAGATACGTACGTAGATACATAGGGACAGACGGCGGGAAGCGACTTTGTTTTATACTATGAATAGATGTACAGTCCCCTGAATGAATAACTCTTTATTGCACAATTAAAATAATACAATGGGTGCCTAAAATTAAGAGCAGGAGAAGCAACAGGCGGCCTTATCGGTTAAAGCGATTTCTTCCTGTCTACCTTTTAGTTTTATTTTATATATATGTCGTTGCGTCAAGGAAAGTGGTGTATCAGGATCTTTGTCATCAGGGTGGTGATATCAGCATTAGATCATATTCGTACAGATAAATTAAAGAAAGGCAGACATTTACTCCACTGTATTTATTCCACTTCATTTTTGCACATCACTTATAATTTTACTTGAAATCAGAGAGGTATTACAATGTAGGCAGTTGAGGTAATTCACATTATTATTTCAAAGGTTATTTTAAAATCACTTTATTTTCAAACGTAAACAACACTTTCTATAAACGAAATGTGGAGACAGTTTCAAGACGTGTTCACTCCTCGGCGGTTGGGCCAAGACTGCCCGCCACTCCGCCCGAGTCGTGCCGTCGAGACTCTGTCAGCACGCCCCACCAGGTGGCGCACTCCCACTTCCGTTTTCTGCGTCATGAGTCCGTACTATTGACCACATGAGTCCGTACTATTGACCACATGATTCCATGCTATTGACCGGATCCGTCATATATATATGTGTAACCATAATCCAATCTGGTCAGGTTCCCCTGGTAGCAGGGTAATGGAGGTCAGATGGCAGTCGCTCCACTGTAATTATCTGACCTGCCAAATCCTGGATCATGGTCAAGGCGGACCCCGGACCCTCGTGCGCGAGAGCACAACCGAGACATTGACGCCAAGATGATGATGATTATATGTATATGGATGTGAACCTCTACACTTCACTGTTCCTTTTCCAGAGAGTTCGGCACGCAAATTGAGAAAGAGCTCTACAGAGAGATGACGGTGCCGGCCTTCGTGGATCGGCTTCTGAAGCGACGCGCTGTTGTGTTCATGAATTCACAAGACAGTTACAAGCTGCTCAGTGGTGAAGAGGGGTGGGTATTTTTTTATACCACTGTGGTGGTAAACAAGCTTACGGCCTGCCTAATGTGAACAATTCAATATTTTTACGCATTGGCGATGTTATAGGCAGTGGTGACTACTTTCTATCAGGTGGCCCGCTTGCCTGTTTGCCTGAAAAAAGGCATGTCAAGTATGACATGAAAAAGAAATGTTTTATCACATTGGCAACACCGAATTTCTACCGTTGAAAAATAGAGAAAATCAGCATCATGCATCAAAATATCGAATTTTCATAGCGAAGATCAAAATAGAAAACCTATCGAAGCAAGGCGAGCGATTAAAAAATAGGGTCCCAGGAGGCTAATTACGTAACTCTGTTGCTAACAATTCCTTGATTTCAATGATTGAAATTGTTACTTTTGCTATTAAGTATGATCGCAAAAGTAACAATTTCAACCATTGAAAGCAGATATTTGTTAGCAACAGGGTTACAAACCTAGCCTACAGGACTGGAGTCTTACAACACCACTTATTATAACACTATATTATTATTTCAATTTTTAGCGCAAACGGATGGGAATCAGTTGGCACTCTCCTCCAGAAACCGCCGTTGACACTCGACAACGTTCTAAGCTACGACGAGATGAAGATATCAGCTCTATTGTATGTCAGCGGACCGACCGAATGCATTAATGACGGCGAGAGACACAATTCGGGTGTGGTCAAAGAGGAAAATGCTGAGAGGGACGCTATTATTATCGGTAGGTTTGAAATCGCTGCGTTGTACCCGAATCAGTAGGCTAATTACGTACTCTGTTGCTAACAATTATCTAATTTCAATTATTGAAATTGCTACTGTAGCGTAACGTTGGATTTAATAGTTTCAGTTGATTGCAAAGGAACTATGTCAGTAACTGAACGCATGAAATCGGTGATACGAAATCGCAAAAGTAACAATTTCAATCATTAAATCAGAAAATTGTTAGCAACAGCGTTACATAATTGGCCTACAGATGTTATACACCATTTTACGCAACGCGACTTCGTTCGCCGTACCCTACCCCTACCCCTACCTTACACCTACCCTACACCTACCCTACATCCACTCTACACCGACCCTACACCTACTTTGCCCCTACCTACCCTTTTTTATCTTGCCTATAAACCTTACTCTTGCATAACTTTCTTTATTGATAAAAACCGCACTAAAATCCGTTGCGTAGTCTAAAAGAACTAAGCGTACATAGAACCAGGCGGCGGATAAACTCAATCAAGATTTGAAAGCTCCCGTAATAGACGCAGATATATGCAGGATAAAAAACCTCGAACTACTCGCTTTGACACATTTCTCACATCGTCGAAGAGTATTAACTGATCATTTATCTTAACTCAGAATAAAAGTCATTGGTACATAGGCGCAGCGGGATTCGAACCCGGTACCTTAACCTCAGGCACCGATGCAGCGGATACCCTCATAACACCGCCAAAAATATCATTGATCGATTCTTAGTTATATTTCGCTATCCATTTCTGCTTTTACAGGCGTGATAGGTCCCCGCTTCGAGCGCAAATACCGCATGGACTACGAGGACGTATTGATAACCGAGAGTCAGAACTGCCTTGGGAACGGTTACGGTGAGGAAGTGACACCTACGACTTGCCTCAATGTATTGAAGACTACATATGTGAGGAACAATTTGACAGCAAGGAATATGTGGCGACAGATGTGGGCGGAGTTTTATCAGGTGAGTGCGAGTAGAATGGTGATATGAGTGTGGGGTGGGATCGAGGGGGATAGATGCGTAAGATGCGCATTCTAAATTCGATAGTAAAGTTGACATATTCTTTTTCTTAATGATCATGTACTTATAAAATGTTTACTTAAGTATTTATAAATTTGCATTTTAGACATATTGTAGATATTTAATAAAATTATAGAGGATTTTCCAAAAAAATTCGGTAAAAAAATTTGTCGATGGTTTCCTGACGTTTTTCGATAAATAATTCTGTCGGTGATTTCCCGACGTTTTTCGAGAAATAATTATGTCGGTGATTTCCCGACATTTTTCGTTAAAAAAATCTTAGTCGGTGATTTCCCAACATTTTTCGGTAAAAAATCTTAGTCGGTGATTTTCCGACACTTACTTTAGTAAACATACCTGTTCGAACTGGTTTCGTCTAATATACTCGTAGGCGTCGGTATCTGTGACCAGGCGGTCCAACTTATCCGGCTAGCTTGTTTGCGCTATGAAATAATGTAATGATCACCCGTATCCATCGCAGGTCCAAAGCTACACATACGAGGAGCTGACCTCGTACGTGTCGGTGCGGCCGCGGCCCGCCGCCGACATGTACACCGAGCGCTACGTCAGCGTCAGCGCGCAGGAGCACGCGGTGTTCGACAACGAGGTGGGTCGGTGGGTCAGTGGGTCAGTGAGTCCTTGGGTCATTCCAGGAACACGCGATCTTCAACAACGAGGTAGTTCGGTGGGTCAGTGGGGGTCAACGAGGTGGGTCAGTAGGTCTGTGAGTCCTTGGGTCATTCCAGGAGCACGCGATCTTCGACAATGAGGTGGGGGAGTGAGTCAGTGAGTCAGTGAATCTGGGTCTGTGAGTCAGTGGGATTGGTTTCAATCCATGCATCGCACACCGACATGTACACCGACTGCTACGTCAGCGTCAGCGCTAGCGCGCAGGAGCACGCGGCCTTCGATAATGAGGTCTGTGAGTCTGTGAGTCAGTGGAGGTGGGTCAGTGAGTCTGTGAGTCCGTGAGTCTAGGTCATTGAGTCAGCGAGATTGGTTTCAAGATGGGGTAAAAAATATTCTGACAGGCATTCAGAGTCGGTGTGCGATGGGGATCGGATTAATTTTGTGTATAATTTGGGAATCTATAAAAAAAAATCTGAAACAAGGCTGCGGTGACTGCTTACCATCAGGCAGGCCGTAAGCTTGCTTGCCACCTTAGTGGTATAAAAAATAAACAAACCATTTGTTTATTTATTTTTTATTCTCGAGGTGGGTCGGTGTGTCATCAATAAAAATATTCCAACTCTATATTTTATAACTATATGTATAGTCCCAACTAAATAAAGTTTCAGCAGTCAGTGCTGATGAGACACCGAGCGCCACAACACTCGGGCAGTATTTTCACTGGTTTCAAAATCGTTAACTACGATGTGAGGAGTGACGCGAAGTGACGTAAAAGACAATATAAAACCGGATTTGCTATTTTGCTATCGTTCACTCACTCACACAAACTTAAATCTATGTAATACTTGTGTATGTGTATGTGTGTGTATGACCCGGAAGCCAATTTCGAAATACACCGTCCGCTAAAAAGCGGTGTCCGTTTTGAGTGTCCTTGCTTCGGCTTGCCTTTTTTATCTCTAACAAACACTAATATAAAATAGCATTTATTCATTCATTCCTTCTAAACCTATTTCCACCATCGAAATGAATGAGGTGTACGATGGCAACATGGCGATTGCCATATAAAAAATGAATATGTCATGGAAATTTCAAAGTGAGCGGATGCGGATTGATGCAACAATAGAGGCCGGCCAATGAAAGATGAATGGACTGGAATGCGAATGGCGACATGCATGTAAAAGGAGAGAATGAAGATGAGTCTAACCCATCCTAGTTTGACAATCATCACAGCCCATAACGATCCACTGCAGGACCTAGGGCCTCTCCCACGAAAGGGTAGGTTATTTTATTTATTTTTTTTATTTATTCATTTATTTCAGGCAACTGAGGCCCATATTTATAAATACACAAACAACATAAATACAAAATAAACTAATACAAAATACAGACAATGATAAAACCTATACCTACATACAAAATTATTATAAATTGTAAACTAATATATAAAAATATAATTTATTATAATCTTAAAAAATAACTGACACTTAATGTCTTTCGGCGGCACCGGAAATTCTGGGTCGCCCACGGAATCGCCGGTACACCACACCCTTCGGCCAATAATCTTCCCTCATGAAGAAATCCAAATCTGCGGTGGGAACCAATGCCACGAACGAGTTGAACGTACGTTCATGGCTTGATTCCAAGAGCTGGACCCTCACGAGGTACTTCTTGGTTATGCGGATGTGCTCTTCCACGTCCTTTGCCGTCACCGTATAATGAAGGCGAGACAGGTAGAGCGCCGTCGTCGGTGTCGCAGGGCGCAGCAGGAAGTTGGGACCAGTTACTGCAGTGCCGCGAAAATTCTGAGCAGCACGACGTCTACTCTTCTTCTGGACCGTGACAAATCCTTCCTCCTCACGGTCCACGTCGGGGGCGCATGGTGGCTTCAATGCCGCAGATTCTCGCGGAGTTGAAGCCTCCATGCGAAGATGTTGGCGCGATGTTGATGCGCGGACGGTAGCCGCGGGCGCGGTGGGCGCCGGCGTTCGAGCGGCGGGCGCAAGCGAGCGAGCGGCGGGCAGAGGCGGGCGAGGCGCGGGTTGCAAGTCATGCGGCGCCCCGGCCGGAGCGCGCGCACCGATGCGGGCCGCGTACGTGTCGGGTGACCGTGCGACAGGCGGCGGCGACAAAACTGCTGACTCGAAACTCAAGCCCGCGAGGTCGACGCTCGCACAGCCGCGTCGAACACACACATTAGCAGCGTCAGCAGGCGACCCGATGACTGTAATAGAGTTGCGCAAAGCGTTGACTTCCTCCCGCAACTCAACCACAGCTTTTTGGGACGCCTCAAATTTTGCTCCCATTTCGGCCAGATTTGTCTTCAGGAGCACGATGTCCTTCAGCAATCGGGTGACGTCGACGTGGTCGAAGGTGACGGGCGGGAGCTTATTCAGGTCCCTCGCCACAAACGTTGGCACATCGTCTGGATCTGTCTCTTTCAGCAGCGTGATAATGTCCTGTATGCTTCTCGGCGTCCCGTCACGCCGTCGCGACACCATCTTCTCCATCACGTTGAGTGAAGAGTACAGTAACACCTTGGCTTCAGATATGTCCGTCTCCGAGAAGTTGGTTTTACATATCTGAACGGCACTAACCTCGTCCATCACGTCTAATTTTTGCTGTAAGAACGCGAGGAGCTCGTTCACAATGATGTTTGTAGCCATCGCAGTGACGCACGCGCGACGGTTTGCACCGCCGCCTCAGTAAAACACTAATACTACAAAGTCGGCAGAACACGACCTACTCACATAGCGCATACTGCGAGACTGAGTTATTGCCACAATCTCCACGCTTGTCAGACGGGTTGGAGATCGCGGTTTAATAAATATAACATTGGAAAATGCTGCTGCCCACTTTCCAGCCTACGGAGACTCTAGATAATCTGTCTCGAAAACATTAGTCGCCTTGTACGACACCCACAAGTATAAGGGGTTGGTGCTATTCTACTCTGCCGGACACCACACGGCCAACACACAGTGGGATAATAACAAAAGTGATGTATTTGGTTCCCAGGTGTATTACAAGAGACTGAGCGTGATGGCGGAAACTATTCTACTGGAGGCAGAGGAAAGAGCCAGGGTGGAGGACAAGGACGCTTTCGTCAACATCATTGGTGCTGGTGAGTAATAATACTAAGCACAAACAGGCCCTGGGCTTCAGGATTTGGACAACCTGGCTTCGCCAAGGATATTAGACGGCATACGGTTGCGGTGCTAAAGTTCGACTAGCTTTTTGAAGTACCGCAACAATTACGAAAGGTCGGTACGGTATCGCAAGCACTCATGCACTCAAGCACGCATGAGTTCTCCTCTAGATCTCTTGACGAATGTGTGGACTTTTTCTATTCCGTAAAAACTAAGAGTACTAAGAGGTAAGTATGTACCGATTAGGACCGCTCATAGTAGTACATTTCCGGCATGGTATTCCATGGCCCTAAAAAAAACAATTAAGGAAAAACACAAGTGCTTGTATTTGTGTTCATCAGTATGGAAATCTGCATATATAACTCCTATACATAAAAAAGGTCCACGTAATGATGTCTCAAGCTATAGACCCATCTCGAAAATATGTATCCTGTCAAAAACCATGGAGAAAACTATTCACATAAATGTTGACGTCAGACACTCCCTGAACGACTTTCAACATGGTTTCTTACCGGGTCGATCTACCTTTTCAAACCTTGTCCTTCTTTGACTGTGATTTTTAGACTGCCATGGATACAGACCAGCAGGTTGACGCAATTTATACGGATCACAGTAAGGCATTCGACAGGGTCGATCATGATCGTCTATTACTTAAGCTACAGATGATAGGAATTAGGGGAGACATATTGCGATGGTTTGCATCTTATATTGATAACAGAAACCAAGCAGTTATGGTGCATAATTATGTTTCTAGCTGGGTAAGGGTCCCAAGTGGAGTGGCCCAAGGTTCACTACTGGGACTTTTGCTCTTCGGTATTTTTATTAACGACATATGTAGTTGTTTGCGCTCCTCTAATCTGTTATGCTTTGCGGACGACATGAAACTATTTGCGTGGATCGAGTCGATAAACGTTGCTCAATTACAGACCGTAATATTGGAAATATAATTAATTCACACATGAATGAAGTACAAAGCGATATCTTCCGGTAGGAAATAATTTTATTTATGATTTTATTTAGACATAGACGTATCTTTATTTGGTAAAATTACACATTCAAAATACTTAAAACTAACAGAATAAGTACATAATAAGAAAGCAGGGCGATGCGTCCTCGGACCAAATTGGACCAGCCTACCTACTTCTGTGTCTAATCTGCTTCGAGCCCTGACGTAGCACATTTTACTGCTTACTTGTACTCCTTATGAGTGATATCAATTATGATCAACCTCTGACAGTAAACTAAAAGTAGCTTATGTCCGTAAACAGTTTCAATCACCTCTAGCTGATCAAGATAATTATCATCATAAAATCTACTACAACGTACTATATTTTCCGAAACAGAATCATCTATATTAATAGATAGTGTGGGTTCTACTTCATTGTTTTCAAGTTTATTAGAAGCGTTAAGAAAAACATGGACTATTCCCGGAACATCCTTGGATTGTGTGGTACCTGTAAATATATGTGAGCTGTATGTTAGCGGAGACGCCATTAATTCAGAACCAATGCAGAATGACGTTTTTTCACAATACCCTTTAAAACAACGGGTCATCCAGTAAAATATTTTCCGATTGCTCCAGCTAAACCCATAATTTTTTAGTGCTTCTAAAATACTAATGGATGTGTCCAAATGCAGTAAATCGCATACTTTTACCATGCACTCATTTTCAATCTCCGCTATGTAAACGTCACCGAATTCCTCGTAAGCTTGAAACACATACGTTTTATCGCCAACGTATTTGACGTCCAATATGTCATCCCAATCGTCCCAATCACCTTTCGCTAATTCACTATTTTCGTAGCGCACATCTTTGTCGTCGATTATCACTCTCATCCTACAGAACTTTATAGTATCTTTATCGTCATTCTCTGTTTGATAAAATATTTCATTGCCTAAAAGCAGCCAGGGTCTGTATGGCTTCACAATCAAGTGAACATATTTGTCTTCTCTCACTTTAGGTATCACTCTAATTTTGGTTACTGTTTTTTCTTTAATTTCAAAAACTATTATATCATCATTTTCTTCATATTTGCAAAAATCTTCGTCGTACGTTATTCTGTTGATCTCATTTCGCGTCTTCACGTCGTAGTATACAATTGTATCGTAATAATTATGTTTTTGATTAGCTTTATAGGCTTTGGGAAAAGAGATAACACAATTTTTTAGCACATGGATATCTTGCAACACCCCAACCGGTTCTATGGAGACACTAACTTCTGCATCAGCCACATTTTCCCAGAGAGAGAAAGAGTTGTACAGTTCCCGCCAATTCAGCCCCGATAACCGGTAGCCATCTTCATAAATGCTCGCGTAATCTCTGGAGCACAATCTCTTCCAGACCTTCACAGTGAAGTTGTCCACCACGCTTTGCCAGCGACAGCACACTCTTCTGGCATTCAAGATATCCTTGCCACTCAAACGTATAAAAATATCCTGCAGAATTTCATCGGGCAAATTGTTGACTGCAATAGAAACCATGACGTCTTCTTACTATTAAACTTTCAAGATAAAATAACAGTCAATTATTTGCCTTCAAAATACACATAATCGTAAACAGTATTATACTATACTAAAAATAGTTTTTCCAACCAATCTCAACCCACGTTAGTTTCATCATATTGATAAGAATTAGATAGAGTTTGATAAGATTAGAAACCTACACGTCATGCTTTTTATATCTGTCGCATGCGTAAGTAATTAACGCGAAGCCGGAACTGGCCGCTGTTTATTAGTTACCGGCCTGTAGTGCGTCGGTGGGCTAATAGTTAATGGGTCCGACTCGATCGCGAGAGGTACCGATTTGGAACCCCAGGACCGCTATGTACCAATGACTGTTTTCTGAGTTTCATGTGAATAAGCTGTTTTCGAGAGTCATTACGATTTCTCGCACGCAGATTTGATGACTTCAAGCCTCCCGATCAAGCCGGGTTCCGAAAGGGTTTTAGTACCATAGACCACATACATACGCTGCGGCAGGTTATACGAAGAGTATAACCGGAGATTATGCTTAGCGTTTGTGGACTATGAGAAAGCCTTTGATTCGATCGAAACCTGGGCGGTACTCCAGTCGCTAGAGCGGTGCCAAATTGACTATCGATATATCGAAACACTGAAGTGTTTGTACGAAAACGCCACTATGTCAATTCGTCTCCAGAACAAGAACACAGAGCTTATTCAGCAGCAGCGAGAAGTTAGACAAGTTGATGTCATATAACCGAAGTTGTCACAGGAGGAGGAGTGGTCACACTCATATCACAGGAGGATGTCTTAAGGCTTCTGGACTGGGACGGACCTGGCATCTCTCGCCTTAGATTTGCTGATGATATCATAGGTATGAAAACCCTGGAAGACTTGGAAAAAATGCGCAATGTCCTCTGTAGTGCCTATCAACAATTAGATCTTAAAATGAACTTGGAAAAGATGAAAATTGTGTCAAATGTCCACTTTGTACCTACTCCAGTGACGGTTGGAGGCGCTCCACTTGCAGTTGTTGGCGTCTTAACTACCTGGGACAAATAGCCCAGCTAGGTAGGTCCAATTTCGAGAAAGAGGTCAATATACGAATCCAACTCGGTCGGGCTGCGTTTGGAAAGCTACGCCATATATTTTAGTCCAAATTACCGCAGTATCTCAAAACAAAGGTCTTTGACCAGTGTATGTTGCCAGTGAACGGAACCTACAGAACTGAGACGTTACCGCTCACTGTGGGCCTTTTAAGAAATGTCACTGTCACCCAAAGGGCAATAGAAAGCACTATGCTCGGAGTCTCATCTAAGGTCACCGACATAACCCGAAGGATTGCTAAGCTTATAAAGTGGCAGTGGGCAGTGTAGATAACTCGCAAAACAGATGGCCGACGTGACTGTAAAGTTCTCTGGTCGCGACCACGTACCGGAAGACGCAGCGTGGATACTCTTCCCACAATTTGACATTATATTATTACATAACATTTGGTTATTATTTCGACATTTTTTATTATTTATTGTGACATTTGAATTATTTTATTGAGTTAATATTATATTATATTTGAATTAATAATATTACATAACATTTGGTTATTATTTTGACTTTTTTTATTATTGTACTTTTATTGATTGTGATATTTGAATTCTTAAATTTACTTTTTAATCCATTGATTTGATTGGTTCTATAGGTACTTTTGTACAGATTAATAATATTATTATTATTATGTTTCAATTAATTATATTGTATCGATAATTATTATTGACGAACCCTAAATGAATGCACATTTTTATCTGTATTTACTGCTAGGTATATAAATTACCTTGTCGCTGTAAAGTAATGTCATACTTCAAATGTTTGAATAGTAAACTGCATTAAACTCTCATATGAATGTATATAAAGCTTTTTAGCCTCAAGGTATAATTAGATTTGTTTCGCCGTATCGTGATATCAACATCTTCATATATCAGCCGGAAGATGCCCACTGCTGGACATAGGCTTTGCCCCAGAGGACTCCACAAAGACCGGTCCTGGACCTTTCGCATCCGCATTGATCTACATTGATTCAGATTAATTTATTGCCCAAAGTGAATACAAGTACATTTATATCATCATCATCACAGTCCGTAACAGTCCGTGACTTAGGTCCTCTCCCACTAAAGGGGAGATTATTGCCATAATCTCTACGCTTGGCAGGCAGGTTGGAGATCGCAGTATTATAAATATAACAATGGAAAACGCTGCTGCCCATTTTCCGGCTTACGGAGACTTCATTTTTTGCCTCGAAAACATTAGTCGCCTCGTACGACACCCACGAGTGTAAGGGGTTGGTGCTATTCTACTCTGCCGGTTACCACACGGCCATGAAAATGACTCCAATATATTTTTTATATTCCAAGCTGTTGCTCAATCCAATTTGTGTTTTTATTCTCAATTTATATTGCCATTAATATGCTCCAATACTACCGACAGGTCTGGGTGTCTGGAAGGTGTCCAACCACCAGATAGACGTATACATCCTGTCGTTCCTGGAGCGGATCCGGGCGTTCCTCAAGAAGGAGCTGTTGACGCGCGTCACTGATGTCAACTTCGCGTACGTGAAGCCCAACCAGAATGTTTTGGGTGAGTCCGTACAGTCGTAAGCCAGGATACTGTTTTACCATCAGGTCAATTCAAGGGTCAATGCGAGGTTTTCAAGATGACATTTAGAGTTTATGTTATCGTCAATAGATGGCGCAATTCGGTGCATTAGCATCATCCACCAGTACATACATTGAATGATTGACAGTTTAGATTTTTTTTAATTAGTCCATTTTCTTCGGTTTATTGATGATCATTTAGCAACATGAGCTAGCTATACTCAATTTATGACGTGACTTGAGTGATATTTCCTCCTGTCTGACTCTTAGAACAGACTTGACATAAGAGTTGAGTACAACGCCATCTATTTACAAAGAGATAAAACTTGTTTTTTGTTTCTTTTCTATAACTCAATTTGAAAACCTCTCATTCAGGCTAGCACGTATTTTTTTAAATCTCCGAAGAAATATGACTAAATTTTATAAATTTTTGGAGAATTCGCTTCGGTGGGCTTCTACTCTGCGCATGAATTGACCCTTATTATGATGACCGACCCGAAATGAACCTTGGCCTCCGATACTTAGAAGCTAAGCTAAGAAGAATTAATATTTGTAGAATATAACAGTGTATCAAATGATAAGTGGGTCAACGGGATAAAAATTGCCTGTAATTGACACGGTTGAAGTTTGGTTTTCAAACTTAGCTCCTTTCCAACAGGTCTCTTCACTAACACAACGAGTCCCTCGAATCCATCCAGCCCTGACAGTACCTCCTCGGAGAAGAGGATATTCTTCGAGAGCAAGCGGCATCCTAAAGGTATGGCGTGGTTGGACTATTGCTGTATTGGTTTGTATAGATTTTCAGAGGTTTTGGCGCAAGCCTCCCACAAGGTGGACCGACGACCTGGTAAAGATCGCAGGTACCAGCTGGATGCGGAAGATGTACCGGCCTTTGTGGAGATCTCTGGGGGAGGCCTATGCCTAGCAGCGGGCGTCTTTCGGCTGATATAATGAGGCGTGACAACTTAACAGACAAACAGAGTTATTTGACAAATTGCTATCTTGCTCTTTCATAATATATATTTTCCTTTTTAGAGGACGACCCAGTAATGTTCAAAACATTTACTGATCAGACCAGTAATGTTCTCAAAAACGCTGGGGTCTGAAGTGGCAAGAATAGAAGGAAATGTATGAAAAGAGTTGTGTATATATGCGAGGCTAGGGAGCTGTGTCAGGTCAGAGCAAAGTGGCGGTCCATAGTCTCTGCCTACTCCACCTGTGGGACACAGGAGTGAGCTTTATGTATGTATGTGTGTATTTGATGTTATTTTACCCCCAACAGGAGGAATCAACGTCCAACTAGAGAACCGCGAGCCGTCGGCCAAGCTGACAGGCGAACACGCGGGGAAACTACTAGTCATGACCTACCCGTGGGACGGGAACGCGCATCCCGGGAACGAGTTCTGGTGAGCATCGCCACTTTACTACTAGGGTACCGGGGAAACTTCTAGTCTTGAAATAGGATTAACACTTCTCCTGCCAAATCAAATACCAGAGAGTCAACAGCTGTGCTTACTAGCGTAGCGCACGCATTATATGGACCGACCAAATGAGTCGCGTACATACGCGTAGCGGCGATTACAACTCAAATGTGTAGTCCGCCGCAGCGAAAGTGTTCCCCTTCAAATGTCAAATAAACTAGAGACTCAGCCAAGTGTAGCACCGTTCAATAACTCTACTGATAGCGCCCTCTATTAAAAATGAATGTAAACCTAATTTTTATAATTTGAAAATTTTGGTGCGCTTAATATTATTGTGGAGAGTTTGTGACTGTGAGATTGTGCTGGTGGCTATTTTTTTATGTAATACGGCAAACAAACAGGCATGCGGGCCACCTGATGGAAAGTGGTCACCGCCGCCTATGGACATCAGCAACACCAGGGGCGCTACCAATGCGTTGCCCGCCTCTGAAGAGACCTCTAATTTCTGGCTTTATTTAATTATCCCGATGTTTGTGAGTGTTCTACGGTAACTTTATTTGTATGTAAGAATAAGGATGCCTTTGTCTGGAGGTTTTCCGGCATCTAGCAAGTTAGGTTATTAAATAAAATCTATAATTTCTCCACAGGTTAGGCAGCCTCAGCGGCTCAGGCGACCCGGCAGCCGCTTCTTCTACCCAAGTGGCTGAACTCCACAACGCCCATATTAACCTCGCCGTCACTGGACAGAAAGTCCGCGTAGCCGGCAGGGAAGGTGTGAAGTCTTTAGGGGAATACTGCACCCTACTGACCACGTAGGGTTGGATGGACGGATGGACTCTAGGCTGTCTTGAAAAGGTGAGCCACAACTAGTAACGGACGCTCCGATTTCGCTCCGGTCGAACATAGCCGACATTGGCGGCCAAAAGGTTAAACCAGCCACCCTGCAACGCCTTAAAAGTCTGTATAGGTTACATTTCGGAGAGTGTGGTCTCATTTCGCCAACCGCTTTGATACACCACTATTTTCTACTTTTAATTTACTATTTTAATGTTTTAACGAATTGGTCAAATGTAGAATCAGTCAATTGTAGAATCGGTCAAATGCACAATCAGTCAAATGTAGAATCGGTCAAATGCACAATCAGTCAAAAGTAGACTATGATGTCAAAAGTAGAATAAGTCAAATGTAGACTAACCGTTTATTTTATACCGCGTAAAGATTAGTATCAACTGCAATTGACGGGTGGTCGGCTCCAGCCAAAACAGAGCGTCTGTTACTAGTTTAAGGCGTTGCAGGGTAGCTGGTTTAACCTTTTGGCCGCCAATGTCGGCCACAACCGACAACGAGAAACGATGTCATATACGCTAACGTCGGGATATCACGACAATATATAAAGGAAGTTTAGCGATTAAAAGGTTAAAAAAATTATGAGCTAGGGTACACCAGTCGGTCCTTTTTTCTTTATTAAGATTTATTCATACATGAAAAAAATATGACTGCACTATCGTGTCAAAAATGTATACAAACCTTTAGGATTTTGATATTTTATATAATGTCAAATATAGTGTTACATATTTATACAACCAAATTTTTTTATATACTATAGTGGGGCGAACGAGCAAGCAGGTCATCTGATGGTGCAACACCAGGGGTGTCGCGAATGCTTGACGAAATCGTGACGATTATTCAATAATGGAAGGAGATGTTATTATTCTCGGAGACTCTATTTTTTAATCGCTCTCCTCGATTCGAACGGTTTTCAATTTAGATTTTTGGCATGAAAATTCTAATATTTTTTAAATCACATTGGCAACACCGAAAGAGTACAGTACAAAAATAGGGAAAATTAACATCGTTTTCTTGCCGAAAATCTAAATTGAAAACCATTCATATATAAGGTTAACGTTAGTCCGAGGCGCGCAACCCTTACAAAATATTTACCAAGTTTATTCTACTTGCAGGAAAATCGAAATCCACATTAAAAATAGAAGCAAGCATTCTTCAGAGGTCTGAATAACATGAAATCTAATCGGAGACCAGGAAGCCTGTTTAGGCGAAGAGAAGCCAAGGTCACTAAAACATGAACAAATTCCAGCTAGGGAATATTTAACTAGTCTTTTATATTATTATGTTAAGTGGTGCTATTTATATGACAATAAACAGATTATTTCCATTAAAAGTGTCAGTTTTATTATTTTATTTACAATATTTAAAAATACTTCTTACAGGCCCCACTATTTTAGACGGACGAAGCTCTGGCTGGCGGACCGACTTTTCCCTAACGGGTTGTGCAGTAGAACACTTGTGTAAAATAAGGCCAAGGTTCCTATCTAAAAATCTAGGACTCAAGTACTTAGATCTAAAATTAGACCAAGTTTTGGCCACAATTTTAGTCTACCTAAATTACATACTCATCTTGGCGTTAACGTCCCGGTTGCGTTCTCGCGTTTGAGAGCCCGGGGTCCGCCTTGACCATGATCCAGGATTTGGCAGGTCAGGTAATTACAGTGGAGTGACTGCCATCTGACCTCCATGACCCTGCTACCAGGGGAACCTGACCAGATTGGATCATGGTTACACATCCAGTCGCCTGAATGTGCAAGTTTCATCACGATGTTTTCCCTCACCGTAAGAGCCGGTTTCCACTTGTCGGATGTCGGCTTCGTATATTTATCGGAGGTTCCAGTGGCAGAGCATTATATATGAAGCTATTCACACTTATCGGAAACCGATTTTGTGTCGGCTCCGACAAGAAATGTCGGGTGTTTTGCCACCCCTTTACGCCCGGAAAAAAATCGTGTCGGTTCTCGCTCGCCTATTATTAAGAATGGCGCTGTTCACATTTGTCGGATATCGGCGCCGATAACCCTCTCCCCGCTACCCCTCGTTGGACGAAAAAGAAAGACAATCATGTGGTAAGTGTCTACAGTATTTTATTTAAAAATTAACGTAAAATCCAATACATACAAATATTAATCATGCGCTTCTGGTTGCCAAGGCACCGAGCCTATTGTTGAAATGAAGTAGTTTGCAAATTCAGACCGTATAGCATTTGCAATAGGTCCACCACGCGGATTACTGAAATGTCAGTTCGGAGTTCTGAAATGTTCCCAAACTACATCTTTCCCTCAGGATTGGGTGCACCCAATATTTTCTTTCCTTGGCTGTCTGTCCTCGTTTTCTTCTTAAATAATAATACATCACAACAAGAGCTTCGTCGTCGTCCATCGTGCACAGTAACCTCGCGTAGAGTGCTTAAAATTGGCACTAGCTTCGACCGTGGCCGTCAACCGATTATTAATCGTGTGTGTGAACAAAGGCGCCGAAATACGATTAATATACAGATCCGACACCCGACAAGTGGGAACGAGCCCTAAGAGCATCGGTTAGTATTCAACTAATGTACATAACTCAGAAAACAGTCATTGGTACATGGCTAGAGCGGGATTCGAACCCGGGACCTCTGGCTTACGAGTCGGATACTGTAACCGCTCGGCCACCGACGCTGTACCTAAATTACATACTCAAACAATAAATAATTTTAGATCGAGGCCAAGAGTTTTGGACAGGCCTTATTTTACACGAGTGTTTTTGGGTAGGATTTAATCTCTTTTTTCTGAGTTCATATCATCCGAGTGGTCAATTCCGACTTCTGCCAGGGTCCGCTTTCCTGCTCTTTCTTCTCCACTTCGCATCTCTTCGGCTCTGACATGCAAGTCTTTTTTATATTGTGTAGTGGATATGTGGTCAACCAAAGTGCTATACCTATGTATCACAGATGTTGTTTCCTACCTACTTTGTGATGTGAACGACGATTGGAAATTGGTTATAATAAGTTCCCTTCTCATGTAAGTGCCTATTGTAATATTGTCTTAATGAGAATAAATGTCTTTGAACCTAAGTCGTCGATGTCCCAGGCCGCTTTTTCTCTAACCAAAGGATTAAAAGAAAATACAGCTTATTTTTATATATTATTTATTTATCGCTTTTTATTTTAAACTAGATAAGATCACATTTGAGTAATTAACTAATTAACAAAACAACTAAAACTAAACTAACATCGTGAGTTCACACATCGGTATATTTTAACTTTTAAAATATATTTATGTTAACAATTAAAAATAACTATTATTATTATCATTACACATAATTTGTAATATCTACAGTAGTGGAAATATTGCGAAGAGAAACCCTTTAATATTCGTGACTAATTTAGAAACTAAATTATGCTAAATTACTTGTTATGACAGTATACTATAGTTTGAAAAAACTTAAAATCAGGTAAAAAATTTTAAAGTCACAGTATGCGTAAGTATAAAAATGTAAATGGTTGAAAATTCCATCTTTAAAAACCTGTGTTTACATAGATACCAGTTTGAAAGTTTTTTCATCATCAACCAGAAATCAGTACCTTCTTTGTTTTAGGTTGTGGCTTCTGCTATGTAGCGATTTTGCCAAATACCAATGAACTAACATCAACACGTCAGAAGAGATATAGCCAGTAAAATAAAAAGAAAAGAGTAGTCCAATAAAAATCACTGTATCTGCTCCTTCTGACAATTCCGCACGAGCCGCTTTGGCTCGACCTTTATAATGCGTACGGCTAAGGAGTGGAACGCGTTGCCTGCGAGTGTGTTTCCTGATCAATATAATCTGGATGCCTTCAAGGCTGGAGTGAATACACTGTTCCAAGACGGGCATGCTCCATCTTCGACCGCATCGTCACTTACCAACAGGTGAGATGGCGGTCAAATGCTTGCCTTGTAAAATATTAAAAAAAAAAAAAAAAAAATCTGACATAAAATACTAAAGATTATCACTAAACATTTTCAACCTAGTAACTGCTTTGTAACAATGCACCAATGTTATTTAAAACATCGTACCTAAATATGTATTTTACATGCTTTCGTCTAAAATAACATTTTATTATTATTACTAAAACTTCCTACTTACCTCTATGTGTAACAGTTGCACTCAAATTCACACAATTTGTCTCCTCTTAACAAATCTCAGAGCTTGAGGTTGGAGTGTAGCAAAAGGGGTGCTGAGGCAAAAAGATTTGTCGGCGGAACCCACACCAGGCGCCTCTTCTTGATTTTCTAAGTTTTAAATTGTGCCCTTTCGCATCCTTTGACCAGCGGGACTATTATCTAACTGTTGGAAACAGAATTTGTCATAAAAAAATTATACCCTACATCATCTATGTTGGCCACTGGCGTCAATCAAATTAGAGTAGAGTAATATTTTTTAATGTCATTTCAGTTTCCAACTGAGTTAGCGAATAGCCCCTCAGGTTAGACTAAAACTGTTTGTGTTCACAAATAACTATTGGATTTGAGTTAAACTGCAATCAATTTATCCACCAAATACCCATACTGACCAGCCATTTCCATAAATTCTTAGTACAATTTTTTATTTACTTTTAGGTACTTACAGCTTGAATATAATACACTAACACCAATTGAAGTAACGAAGTACCTGTGATTGTTCTCGAATGTTCTCTAGGGTAGAGCGCAGACCATGGACATCCTACGACAGTTTCAGAACATTTCATGGTAAGTGAAAATTATAATTTGAATTAGGGAATTTTCTTTATAATTAAAACTAGTAAACCCAGTGCGACTTCATTTGCGTGGTGTCCTACCCCTACGTACACACCTACTTTAGCCACCCCCATTTTTTCTTACTTACAAACCTTCCACTTGAATCACTCTACCTATTGTTGAAAATTGCATTAAAATCCGTTGCGTAGTTTAAAAGATCAAACGTACATCTATACACACCGAGGGACAGATGGCAGAAAGCGACTTTTATACTATGTATGGATTTGACCCAGAGCAACATAATCTTATAAGGAAGCCTGTATTTAACAAAGGAGAATGGGCACTTTTGTGTAAGCCAGTCAGAATGTGTAACAAAAACAAAAAGTACCTACCGAGCCATATTAGCTCCAATTATGAAGACCATTAGCAATATTGTAGTAAGCTAATAGTGTTTAGGTAAACAGGTAGGTATACTCAAACAAACAAGGCTATTCAGAAACCCTAACACACAGTTTCTTATGCAGCCTGTGTAGCCTTATATTCGACCATACATAGCTTAAAAAAGTCTTTTCATCATATTATATTCATTTTAGCATATTATATATTATAGCCTTTACTTGTGCTAGTGTGTTTAATGTTTAATTCAGACCTCTATAATGGCTAATATTGTTAAACAATTAGAAATTCAACCACTACATGGCCATGCCATGTGATAAAGTTATTCCACGTATTATGACACGGACCGAATACGACGCCACGTAACTTTCCCTCGCATTCGTTGGCATGACAACAAATACCGCGTTTGTTGTGTCATGCCAACCGATATCATGTTCCAACTGCTGTGTCGACGACGTACAGAAGGTAGCACATACCTACCACCGGCTAACTATGTAATTATATTGCTAACTATTCTCTGATTTCAATGACTGAAATTGTTACTTTTGCGATTACGTATCATCGATTTCGTGGGTTCTGTTGCTAACAAAGTTCCATTGCAATAAAGTGAAACTATTAAATCGATCATACGTAGTTAATGGCAAAAGTAACAACTTTAATCATTGAAGCCTACAGGATAAAATGGGCTAGCTAACACCGCTGTGGCTCAGCACGCGTATAAACCGGAGACTGTCCAAACAAGGTAGGTCGGGGTGCTGTCTTCTGTCTGTATCGCTGCATTACGGGATTCCGCGATTCCAAAATCCACCCAATAGATGACGCTACTGCGGCGTGAGGTCCGGGGCCTTATTTTTGATCCGCTCGAATGCACACGAGCGCTCGCGTGCGCTACCTATCTCTTTCAAACTCGTGGTAAGTTGCTATAGATAGAAAAGACAAGCATCAGAAGGCGAGCGCTCTCGTGGATAAATAAAAATCGCTTTCTGCGTCTGTCTGTATGTATATCCGCTTACTCCTAAACCGCTCACCGGATTTTGATGCAGTTTTCACTATCACTTACAGAATTTCTTACGGAAAGTTTGTATGTATAATACATGCATATTATAGTAAAGAAAAACTGACAAAACCCGTGCGATGCCGGGTCGGGTCGCTAGTTTCTCATAACCCTTGTGATTTCCAGGTGTAAGCCCGACTGGTGTTTCCCAAGCATGAGTAAGGAGACGAACGAGCTCCTCCAGCAATGCATCGGCCGTCCCAAGCTGGAGCTCACTGAGGACATAGATGACGTCATCAAGCGGAGCAAGGCCTTTCCTGTACCGTTCCCAATTGAGACCGTCAGGTGAGCTATGGCGTGTTTACATTAGTTAGGATAGCATTACAGTTTTCATAACAAAAATAATTAAACTTAAAAATGAGGGACAATTAGCATTTTTAATCCCGTTGTTTCCCTTTTTTTATTCGGGGGATATCTTAACCTCTCGGCCACCGACGCTCACAACTCCACCGGTCACCGACTTATGTAACTATAGTAAACAGATAGTAGTCTAGGCTATAATTAAAAGTGTGAAATTGTGCAGGGCATTATTAACAGAAGTGCAAAGATACTTACACTACAATTTTAGTTTGTATTCATTACTGTTTTACTTCATCATTTTGAAAATTTACAACTAGATATGCCTACATGTGGCCGTGTGGTGTCCCGCAGAGTAAAGCACCAACTCCTTACACTCGTAGGTGTCGTACAAGGCGACTAATGTTATCGAGGCAGAAGATCTAGAATCTCCGTAGGCTGGAAAATGGACAGCAGCGTTTTCCATTGTTATATTTATAACACTGCGATCCCCAACCTGCCTGCCAAGCGTGGAGATTATGGCAGTAACCTCCCCTTTCGGGGGAGAGGCCCTAAGTCCTGCAGTGAGTTGTGATGGTGATGCCTACATGCTTGGACATTTTGTGCCTAAACGACAGTGGCCAAAGATGTCAGATGTCATACATCAATACAAATTTTTGACTTTGACCAGCCATGCAAACGTAGTGATAGCAGACAATTATTATATAAGTTAATAATATTTGGAAGAGGCTTTTGTCATTTGCTAATTATGTTTCAGGTTAGAAAAACTGAAAGTGCGCAGACCAATAGAGAAACTGAAGCAAAACATCGTGTCCACCTACCCGCTTATTCATGAGAGAGTATTGCTGCTCATGACACATTTCCTCATTTACAAAAGGTAACTAAATACGTAGGTATTGAGTATTTATTTCAATTATTTGAATACCTACCACACTTATATTCAGTAAGTTAATTAAAACACCCTGTTGCCAACAATTATCTGATTGAGATGATTGCAATTGTTACTGTTACGATTACGTATGATCGACTTAATAGTTTCAGTTCATTGGAATGTAACTTTGTTAGCAACTGAACCCATGAAATCGATGATACGGAATCGTAAATACAACAATTTCAATCATTGAAATTAGATCATTGTTGGCAACAGCATTACGTAATTAGCCTATAGGAACTCACCTGAGAGGCGATCGAAACTGAGTCCGTCCAAAGCCGGCATTCCACGGTGCATGACTTTGTGGACGGACACGGACCAGCCCGCACCAACGCCAAAATTCTAAAAAATCAAATAAGTACATAAAAACAATTAAAAAAAACCATTTGTTTCAGACCTTTTTGTCCATATTGTATTAGTATTAAAGGTCTTTTTAACTAGGTTAGTATCTTAAGACATGAATTAGGTACATTATTAAATACGAAGTAAATGCCTGTTCAATTCTAAATAAATGTCAAAGCAATTCATAATTATATCAATCGGAAATGTCAACTTAAATTGCACAATGTCACAAAAATTACAAAGACCATCAAATATGCAAGTCAATAAATCTAATTACAACAGGACAGTCCATCCTGTTCGCCGACATCGCCAGGACAGTGTTGGTGCTCCCCATTATGCGATTAGTATTTGTTCATCGACCTAAATTTTTTTTTTTTAAATATATTCAACTATTCCGGCTCTACTTTGTTATCGTTGTTGAAAATCGAATTAAAATCCGTTGCGTAGTTTAAAAGATCTAAGCGTACATAGATACGTACGTAGATACATAGGGACAGACGGCGGGAAGCGACTTTGTTTTATACTAAGGATAGATGTACAGTCACACTTTTTTTTACTGAATGAATGAATAACGCTTTATTGCACAATTAAAAGAATATAATGGGTGCTTAAAATTAAAAGCAGGAGAAGCAACAGGCGGCCGGTTAAAGCGATTTCTTCCTGTCGACCTTTTACTGTAATGTGCAGCAATCTGGTCAGGTTCCCCTGGTAACTCAGAAAGAGTTATTGATACATGGCGGTACTGTTGTCCGAACCCGGAACCTCGGAGTTAGAGATCTGCGCCGCGGTCAATGGCGGTGCGCTGGTAAACATACGCGGCGCGGCGCGGCTGAGCCGGCGTGGGGTCGTTTTTTTACTTGTGATTATGTGGTTAGGAAAAAGAGTGTCGGTGGCCGAGCGGTTACAGTATCTGACTCGTAAGCCAGAGGTCCCCGGTTCGAATCCCGCTCCGGTCATGTACCAATGACTGTTTTCTGAGTTATGTACATTAGTTGAATACTAACCGATGCTCTTACGGTGAGGGAAAACATCGTGATGAAACCTGCACATTCAGGCGACTGGATGTGAAACCATGATCCAATCTGGTCAGGTTCCCCTGGTAGCAGGGTAATGGAGGTCAGATGGCAGTCGCTCCACTGTAATTACCTGACCTGCCAAATCCTGGATCATGGTCAAGGCGGACCCCGGACCCTCGTGCGCGAGAGCACAACCGGGACATTAACGCCAAGATGATGATGATTATATGTATATGGATGTGAACCTCTACACTTCACTGTTCCTTCTCCAGAGAGTTCGGCACGCAAATTGAGAAAGAGCTCTACAGAGAGATGACGGTGCCGGCCTTCGTGGATCGGCTTCTGAAGCGACGCGCTGTTGTGTTCATGAATTCACAAGACAGTTACAAGCTGCTCAGTGGTGAAGAGGGGTGGGTATTTTTTTATACCACTGTGGTGGTAAACAAGCTTACGGCCTGCCTAATGTGAACAATTCAATATTTTTACGCATTGGCGATGTTATAGGCAGTGGTGACTACTTTCTATCAGGTGGCCCGCTTGCCTGTTTGCCTGAAAAAAGGCATGTCAAGTATGACATGAAAAAGAAATGTTTTATCACATTGGCAACACCGAATTTCTACCGTTGAAAAATAGAGAAAATCAGCATCATGCATCAAAATATCGAATTTTCATAGCGAAGATCAAAATAGAAAACCTATCGAAGCAAGGCGAGCGATTAAAAAATAGGGTCCCAGGAGGCTAATTACGTAACTCTGTTGCTAACAATTCCTTGATTTCAATGATTGAAATTGTTACTTTTGCTATTAAGTATGATCGCAAAAGTAACAATTTCAACCATTGAAAGCAGATATTTGTTAGCAACAGGGTTACAAACCTAGCCTACAGGACTGGAGTCTTACAACACCACTTATTATAACACTATATTATTATTTCAATTTTTAGCGCAAACGGATGGGAATCAGTTGGCACTCTCCTCCAGAAACCGCCGTTGACACTCGACAACGTTCTAAGCTACGACGAGATGAAGATATCAGCTCTATTGTATGTCAGCGGACCGACCGAATGCATTAATGACGGCGAGAGACACAATTCGGGTGTGGTCAAAGAGGAAAATGCTGAGAGGGACGCTATTATTATCGGTAGGTTTGAAATCGCTGCGTTGTACCCGAATCAGTAGGCTAATTACGTACTCTGTTGCTAACAATTATCTAATTTCAATTATTGAAATTGTTACTGTAGCGTAACGTTGGATTTAATAGTTTCAGTTGATTGCAAAGGAACTATGCCAGTAACTGAACCCATGAAATTGGTGATACGGAATCGCAAAAGTAACAATTTCAATCCTTGAAATCAGAGAATTGTTAGCAACAGCGTTACATAATTGGCCTACAGATGTTATACACCATTTTACGCAACGCGACTTCGTTCGCCGTACCCTACCCCTACTCCTACCTTACACCTACCCTACACCGACCCTACACCTACTTTGCCCCTACCTACCCCTTTTTATCTTGGCTATAAACCTTACTCTTGAATAACTTTCTTTATTGTTAAAAAGCGCATTAAAATCCGTTGCGTAGATACAGGCGGCGGATAAACTCAATCAAGATTTGAAAGCTCCCGTAATAGACGCAGATATATGCAGGATAAAAAACCTCGAACTACTCGCATTGACACAATTCTCACATCATCGAAGAGTATTAACTGATCATTTATCTTAACTCAGAATAAAAGTCATTGGTACATAGGCGCAGCGGGATTCGAACCCGGTACCTTAACCTCAGGCACCGATGCAGCGGATACCCTCATAACACCGCCAAAAATATCATTGATCGATTCTTAGTTATATTTCGCTATCCATTTCTGCTTTTACAGGCGTGATAGGCCCCCGCTTCGAGCGCAAATACCGCATGGACTACGAGGACGTATTGATAACCGAGAGTCAGAACTGCCTTGGGAACGGTTACGGTGAGGAAGTGACACCTACGACTTGCCTCAATGTATTGAAGACTACATATGTGAGGAACAATTTGACAGCAAGGAATATGTGGCGACAGATGTGGGCGGAGTTTTATCAGGTGAGTGCGAGTGGGATGGCGATGTGGGTGTCGGGGTGGGATCTAGGGGAATAGATGCGGAAGATGCGCATTCTAAATTCGATAGTAAAGTTGACATTCTTTTTCTTAATGATCATGTACTTGTAAAATGTTTACTTAAGTATTTATAAATTTGTATTGTAGACATGGAGATATTTATTGCGATTGGAATTCTGTTAGCAAAAAGTGAAATAAATAAATAAATGACCGACCACAAACCGAAAAACCGCCTGGCTAGTATACATCTAAATATGAAGTGCACTCTGGCAGAAGTCGGGAATGACCATTAGGATGATATCTACATTCTGTCATCGCACCGCTCGCCACCGACAGGGAGTTCACTCTCACAGCTTGGAGCCAACTCGGTCGCGAACTGTGCGGTTCCAAAAGAACTTTCTCCCACACACACTGAGGTTGTGGAATGAACTACCTGGAGAGTACAACATGGAGTTCTTCAAGATAGGGGTGAAAAGGTTTTACGAGGTCGGCAACGCGTGGGTGATGCCCCTGGTATTGCAAACGTCCGCAGTGACTGCTTACCATCAGGCAGGCTGTATGCTTGTAAGCGTAACCAGCTTAGTGGTATATAAAGAAAATGGTCGGTGGTTTCCCGAAATTTTTCAGTAAAAAGAATTATCGAGGATTTTCCAAAAAAATTAAAAAATATATTTGTCGGTGGTTTCCCGATATTTTTCGAAAAATAATTCTGTCGGTGATTTCCCGACATTTTTCGTTAAAAAAATCTTAGTCGGTGATTTTCCGACACGTACTTTAGTAAACATACCTGTTCGAACTGGTTTCGTCTAATATACTCGTAGGCGTCGGTATCTGTGACCAGGCGGTCCAACTTATCCGGCTAGCTTGTTTGCGCTATGAAATAATGTAATGATCACCCGTATCCATCGCAGGTCCAAAGCTACACATACGAGGAGCTGACCTCGTACGTGTCGGTGCGGCCGCGGCCCGCCGCCGACATGTACACCGAGCGCTACGTCAGCGTCAGCGCGCAGGAGCACGCGGTGTTCGACAACGAGGTGGGTCGGTGGGTCAGTGGGTCAGTGAGTCCTTGGGTCATTCCAGGAACACGCGATCTTCAACAACGAGGTAGTTCGGTGGGTCAGTGGGGGTCAACGAGGTGGGTCAGTAGGTCTGTGAGTCCTTGGGTCATTCCAGGAGCACGCGATCTTCGACAACGAGGTGGGGGAGTGGGTCAGTGAGTCAGTGAATCTGGGTCTGTGAGTCAGTGGGATTGGTTTCAATCCATCCATCGCACACCGACATGTACACCGACTGCTACGTCAGCGTCAGCGTCAGCGCGCAGGAGCACGCGGCCTTCGATAATGAGGTAGGTCGTGGGTCTGTGAGTCAGTGGGGGTGGGTCAGTGAGTCAGTGAGTCTGTGAGTCTGGGTCATTGAGTCGGTGGGATTGGTTTCTAGATGCGGTAAAAAATATTCTGACAGGCATTCAGAGTCGGTGTGCGATGGGGATCGGATTAGTTTTGTGTATAATTTGGGAATCTATAAAAGAAAATCTGAAACAAGGCTGCGGTGACTGCTTACCATCAGGCAGGCCGTAAGCTTGCTTGCCACCTTAGTGGTATAAAAAATAAACAAACCATTTGTTTATTGATTTTTTATTCTCGAGGTGGGTCGGTGTGTCATCAATAAAAATATTCCAACTCTATATTTTCTAACTATATGTATAGTCCCAACTAAATAAAGTTTCAGCAGTCAGTGCTGAAGAGACACCGAGCGCCACAACACTCGGGCAGTATTTTCACTGGTTTCAAAATCGTTAACTACGATGTGAGGAGTGACGCGAAGTGACGTAAAAAACAATATAAAACCGGATTTGCTATTTTGCCATCATTCACTCACTCACACAAACTTAAATCTATGTAATACTTGTGTATGTGTATGTGTGTATGACCCGGAAGCCAATATCGAAATACACCGTCCGCTAAAAAACGGTGTCCGTTTTGAGTCTCCTTGCTTCGGCTTGCTTTTTTTATCTCTAACAAACACTAATATAAAATAGCATTTATTCATTCATTCCTTCTGAGCCTATTTCCACCATCGAAATGAATGAGGTGTACGATGGCAACATGGCGATTGCCATATAAAAAATGAATATGTCATGGAAATTTCAAAGTGAGTGAATGCGGATTGATGCAACAATAGAGGCCGGCCAATGAAAGATGAATGGACTGGAATGCGAATGGCGACATGCATGTAAAAGGAGAGAATGAAGATGAGTCTAACCCATCCTAGTTTGACAATCATCACAGCCCATAACGGTCCACTGCAGGACCTAGGGCCTCTCCCACGAAAGGGTAGGTTATTGCCACAATCTCCACGCTTGTCAGACGGGTTTGAGATCGCGGTTTAATAAATATAACATTGGAAAATGCTGCTGCCCATTTTTCAGCCTACGGAGACTAGATAATCTGTCTCGAAAACATTAGTCGGCTTGTACGACACCCACAAGTGTAAGGGGTTGGTGTTATTCTACTCTGCCGGACACCACACGGCCAACACACAGTGGGATAATAACAAAAGTGATGTATTTGGTTCCCAGGTGTATTACAAGAGACTGAGCGTGATGGCGGAAACTATTCTACTGGAGGCAGAGGAAAGAGCCAGGGTGGAGGACAAGGACGCTTTCGTCAACATCATTGGTGCTGGTGAGTAATAATACTAAGTACAACCAGTCCCTGGACTTCAGGATTTGGACAACCTGGCTTCGCCAAGGATATTAGACGGCATACGGTTGCGGTGCTAAAGTTCGACTAGCTTTTTGAAGTACCGCAACAATTACGAAAGGTCGGTACGGTCTCGCAAGCACTCATGCACTCAAGCACGCATGAGTTCTCCTCTAGATCTCTTGACGAATGTGTGGACTTTTTCTATTCCGTAAAAACGAAGAGTACTAAGAGGTAAGTATGTACCGATTAGGACCGCTCATAGTAGTACATTTCCGGCATGGTATTCCATGGCCCTAAAAAAAACAATTAAGGAAAAACACAAGTGCTTGTATTTGTGTTCATCAGTATGGAAATCTGCAAATATAACTCCTATACATAAAAAATGGTCCACGTAATGACGTCTCAAACTATAGTCATAACAAAAGTCATGGAGAAAATTATTCACATAAATGTTTACGTGGCTATCAGACACTCCCTGAACGACTTTCAACATGGTTTCTTACCTGGTCGATCTACCATTTCAAACCTTGTCCTTCTTTGACTGTGATTTTTAGACTCCCATGGATACAGACCAGCAGGTTGAAGCAATTTATACGGATCACAGTAAGGCATTCGACATGGTCGATCATGATCGTCTATTACTTAAGCTACAGATGATAGGAATTAGGGGAGACATATTGCGATGGTGTGCATCTTATATTGATAACAGAAACCAAGCAGTTATGGTGCATAATTATGCTTCTAGCTGGGTAAGGGTCCCAAGTGGAGTGGCCCAAGGTTCACTACTGGGACTTTTGCTCTTCGGTATTTTTATTAACGACATATGTAGTTGTTTGCGCTCCTCTAATCTGTTATGCTTTGCGGACGACATGAAACTATTTGCGTGGATCGAGTCGATAAACGTTGCTCAATTACAGACCGGAATATTGGAAATATAATTAATTCACACATGAATGAAGTACAAAGCGATATCTTCGGGTAGGAATTAGTTTTATTTATGATTTTATTTAGACATAGACGTATCTTTATTTGGTAAAATTACACATTCAAAATACTTAAAACTAACAGAATAAGTACATAATAAGAAAGCAGGGCGATGCGTCCTCGGACCAAATTGGACCAGCCTACCTACTTCTGTGTCTAATCTGCTTCGAGCCCTGACGTAGCACATTTTACTGCTTACTTGTACTCCTTATGAGTGATATCAATTATGATCAACCTCTGACAGTAAACTAAAAGTAGCTTATGTCCGTAAGCAGTTTCAATCACCTCTAGCTGATCAAGATAATTATCATCATAAAATCTATTACAACGTACTATATTTTCCGGAACAGAATCATCTATATTAATAGATAGTGTGGGTTCTACTTCATGTATTTTAAGTGTATTAGAAGCGTTAAGAAAAACATGGACTATTCCCGGAACATCCTTGGATTGTGTGGTACCTGTAAATAAATGTGAGCTGTATGTTAGCGGAGACGCCATTAATTCAGAACCAATGCAGAATGACGTTTTTTTACAAAAGCCTTTAAAACGACGGGTCATCCAGTAAAATATTTTCCGATTGCTCCAGCTAAACCCATAATTTTTTATGGCTTCTAAAATACTAATGGATGTGTCCAAATGCAGTAAATCGCATACTTTTACCATGCACTCATTTTCAATCTCCGCTATGTAAACGTCACCGAATTCCTTGTAAGCTTGAAACACATACGTTTTATCGCCAACGTATTTGACGTCCAATATGTCATCCCAATTGTCCCAATCACCTTTCGCTAATTCACTATTTTCGTAGCGCACATCTTTGTCGTCGATTATCACTCTCATCCTACAGAACTTTATAGTATCTTTTTCGTCATTCTCTGTTTGATAAAATATTTCATTGCCTAAAAGCAGCCAGGGTCTGTCTGGCTTCACAATCAAGTGAACATATTTGTCTTCTCTCACTTTAGGTATCACTCGAATTTTGGTTTCTGTTTCTTCTTTAATTTCAAAAACGATGATATCATAATTTTCTTCATAATTGTAAAAATCTTCGTCGTACGTTATTCTGTTGATCTCATTTCGCGTCTTCACGTCGTAATATACAATTGTATTGTAATAATATTGTTTTTTATAAGCTTTATAGGCTTTGGGAAAAGAGATAACACAATTTTTTAGCACATGGATATCTTGCAACACCCCAACCGGTTCTATGGAGGCACTAACTTCTGCATCAGCCACATTTTCCCAGAGAGAGAAAGAGTTGTACAGTTCCCGCCAATTCAACCCCGATACCCGGTAGCCATCTTCATAAATGCTCGCGTAATCTCTGGAGCACAATCTCTTCCAGACCTTCGCAGTGAAGTTGTCCACCACGCTTTGCCAGCGACAGCAAACTCTTCTGGCATTCAAGATATCCTTGCCACTCAAACGTATAAAAATATCCTGCAGAATTTCATCGGGCAAATTGTTGACTGCAATAGAAACCATGACGTCTTCTTACTATTAGACTTTCAAGTTAAAAAAAAGTCAATTATTTGCCTTCAAAATACACATCACCGTAAACAGTATTATACTATACTAAAAATAGTTTTTCTAACCAATCTCAACCCACGTTTCATCATATTGATAAGAATTATATAGGGTTTGATAAGATTAGAAACCTACACGTCATGCTTTTTATGTCGGTCGCATGCGTAAATAATTAACGCGAAGCCGGAACTGGCCGCTGTTTATTAGTTACCGGCCTGTAGTGCGTCGGTGGGCTAATAGTTAATGGGTCCGACTCGAACGCGAGAGGTACCGATTTGGAACCCCAGGACCGCTATGTACCAATGACCGTTTTCTGAGTTTCATGTGAATAAGCTGTTTTCGAGAGTCATTACGAATTCTCGCACGCAGATTTGATGACTTCAAGCCTCCCGATCAAGCCGGGTTCCGAAAGGGTTTTAGTACCATAGACCACATACATACGCTGCGGCAGGTTATACGAAGAGTATAACCGGACATTATGCTTGGCGTTTGTGGACTATGAGAAAGCCTTCGATTCGATCGAAACCTGGGCGGTACTCCAGTCGCTAGAGCGGTGCCAAATTGACTATCGATATATCGAAATACTGAAGTGTTTGTACGAAAACGCCACTATGTCAGTTCGTCTCCAGAACAAGAACACAGAGCCTATTCAGCAGCAGCGAGGAGTTAGAGAAGTTGATGTCATATAACCGAAGTTGTCACAGGAGGAGGAGTGGTCACACTCATATCACAGGAGGATGTCTTAAGGCTTCTGGACTGGGACGGACCTGGCATCTCTCGCCTTAGATTTGCTGATGATATCATAGGTATGAAAACCCTGGAAGACTTTGAAAAAATGCGCAATGTCCTCTGTAGTGCCTATCAACAATTAGATCTTAAAATGAACTTGGAAAAGATGAAAATTGTGTCAAATGTCCACTTTGTACCTACTCCAGTGACGGTTGGAGGCGCTCCACTTGCAGTTGTTGGCGTTTAAACTACCTGGGACAAATAGCCCAGCTAGGTAGGTCCAATTTCGAGAAAGAGGTCAATATACGAATCCAACTCGGTCGGGCTGCGTTTGGGAAGCTACGCCATATATTTTAGTCCAAATTATCGCAGTATCTCGAAACGAAGGTCTTTAACCAGTGTGTGTTGCCAGTGAACGGAACCTACAGAACTGAGACGTTACCGCTTACTGTGGGCCTTATAAGAAATGTCACTGTCACCCAAAGGGCAATAGAAAGCACTATGCTCGGAGTCTCATCTAAGGTCACCGACATAGCCCGACGGATTGCTAAGCTTATAAAGTGGCAGTGGGCAGTGTAGATAACTCGCAAAACAGATGGCCGACGTAACTGTAAAGTTATCTAGTCGCGACCACGTACCGGAAGACGCAGCGTGGATACGCTTCCCACAAGTTGGCATTATATTATTACATAACATTTGGTTATTATTTTGTCATTTTTTATTATTGTACTTTTATTGATTGTGATATTTGAATGTTGACATTTCCATAATTTTATGATGACATTTTAAAATTTACTTTTCAATTCATTGATTTGATTGATTCTATAGGTACTTTTGTACAGATTAATAATATTATTATTATTATGTTTCAATTAATTATATTGTATCAATAATTATTATTGACGAACCCTAAATGAATGCACATTTTTATCTGTATTTACTGCTAGGTATATAAATTACCTTGTCGCTGTAAAGTAATGTCATACTTCAAATGTTTGAATAGTAAACTGCATTAAACTCTCATATGAATGTATATAAAGCTTTTTAGCCTCAAGGTATAATTAGATTTGTATCGCCGTATCGTGATATCATCATCTTCATATATCAGCCGGAAGATGCCCACTGCTGGGCATAGGCTTCCCCCCAAAGGACTCCACAAAGACCGGTCCTGGACCTTTCGCATCCGCATCGATCTACATCGATTCAGATTCATTTATTGCCCAAAGTGAATACAAGTACATTTATATCATCATCATCACAGTCCGTAACAGTCCGTGACTTAGGGTCTCTCCCACTAAAGGGGAGATTATTGCCATAATCTCCACGCTTGGCAGGCAGGTTGGAGATCGCAGTATTATAAATATAACAATGGAAACCGCTGCTGCCCATTTTCCGGCTTACGGAGACTTCATTTTTTGCCTCGAAAACATTAGTCGCCTCGTACGACACCCACGAGTGTAAAGGTGCTGTTCTACTCTGTCGGACACCACACGGCCATGACGATGACTCCAATATATTTTTTATATTCCAAGCTGTTGCTGAATTCAATTTGAGTTTTTAATTCAATTTATATTGCCATTAATATGCTCCAATACTACCGACAGGTCTGGGTGTCTGGAAGGTGTCCAACCACCAGATAGACGTATACATCCTGTCGTTCCTGGAGCGGATCCGGGCGTTCCTCAAGAAGGAGCTGTTGACGCGCGTCACTGATGTCAACTTCGCGTACGTGAAGCCCAACCAGAATGTTTTGGGTGAGTCCGTACAATCGTAAGCCAGGATACTATTTTACCATCAGGTCAATTCAAGGGTCAATGCGAGGTTTTCAAGATGACATTTAGAGTTTATGTTATCGTCAATAGATGGCGCAATTCGGTGCATTAGCATCATCCACCAGTACATACATTAAATGATTGACAGTTTAGATTTTTTTAATTAGTCCATTTTCTTCGGTTTATTGATGATCATTTAGCAACATGAGCTAGCTATACTCAATTTATGACGTGATTTGAGTGATATTTCCTCCTGTCTGACTCTTAGAACAAACTTGACATAAGAGTTGAGTAAAACGCCATATTTATTTTAGGTTAGGTTAATACCTATATCTACACACAAAAAATACACTAATAACTATATCTAAAATATCAAATACATACACTAATACATATAAAATTGACTAAACTAAAACCTTATAGTTATAACAACGGCATCTATTTACAAAGAGATAAAACTTTTTTTTTTATAAGTTCCAATTTGAAAACCTCTCATTCAGGCTAGCGCACGTATTTTTTTTAATCTCCGAAGAAATATGAGTGAATTTTATTAATTTTTGTGGAATTCGCTTCGGTGGGCTTCTACTCTGCGCATGAATTGACCCTTATTATGATGACCGACCCGAAATGAACCTTGGCCTCCGATACTTAGAAGCTAAACTAAGAAGGATTAATATTTGTAGAATATAACAGTGTATCAAATGATAAGTGGGTCAACGGGATAAAAATTGCCTGTAATTGACACGGTTGAAGTTTGGTTTTCAAACTTAGCTCCTTTCCAACAGGTCTCTTCACTAACACAACGAGTCCCTCGAATCCATCCAGCCCTGACAGTACCTCCTCGGAGAAGAGGATATTCTTCGAGAGCAAGCGGCATCCTAAAGGTATGGCGTGCTTGGACTATTGCTGTATTGGTTTGTAAAGATTTTCAGAGGTTTTGGCGTAAGCCTCCCACAAGGTGGACCGACGATCTGGTAAGATCGCAGGTACCAGCTGGATGTGGAAGATATACCGGCCTTTGTGGAGATCTCTGGGGGAGGCCTATGCCCAGCAGTGGGCGTCTTTCGGCTAATATGATGAGGCGTGACAACTTAACAGACAAACAGAGTTATTTGTCAAATCGCTATCTTACTCTTTCATAATATATATTTTCCTTTTTAGAGGACGACCCAGTAATGTTTAAAACATTTACTGATCAGACCAGTAATGTTCTCAAAAACGCTGGGGTCCGAAGTGGCAAGAATAAAAGGAGATGCATGAAAAGAGTTGTGGATACATGCGAGGCTAGGGAGTTGTGTCAGGACAGAGCAAAGTGGCGGTCCATAGTCTCTGCCTACCCCACCTGTGGGACACAGGAGTAAGCTTTATGTATGTATGTGTGTATATTATGTTATTTTACTCCCAACAGGAGGAATCAACGTCCAACTAGAGAACCGCGAGCCGTCGGCCAAGCTGACAGGCGAACACGCGGGGAAACTATTAGTCATGACCTACCCGTGGGACGGGAACGCACATCCCGGAAACGAGTTCTGGTGAGCAACGCCACTTTACTACTAGGGTACCGGGGAAACTACTAGTCATGACCTACCCGTGGGACGGGAACGCGCATCCCGGGAACGAGTTCTGGTGAGCAACGCCACTTTACTACTAGGGTACCGGGGAAACTACTAAACATGACCTACCCGTGGGACGGGAACGCGCATCCCGGGAACGAGTTCTGGTGAGCAACGCCACTTTACTACTAGGGTACCGGGGAAACTACTAGTCATGACCTACCCGTGGGACGGGAACGCGCATCCCGGGAACGAGTTCTGGTGAGCAACGCCACTTTACTACTAGGGTACCGGGGAAACTACTAAACATGACCTACCCGTGGGACGGGAACGAGTTCTGGTGAGCAACGCCACTTTACTACCAGGGTACCGGGGAAACTTCTAGTCTTAAAACAGGATTAACACTTCCCCTGCCAAATCAAATACCAGAGAGTCAACAGCTGTGCTTACTAGCGTAGCGCACGTATTATATGGACCGACCACATGAGTCGCGCTCATACGCGTAGCGCCGATTACAACTCAAATGTGTAGTCCGCCGCAGCGAAAGTGTTCCCCTTCAAATGTCAAATAAACTAGGGACTCAGCCAAGTGTATCACCGTTCAATAACTCTACTTATAGCGCCCTCTATTAAAAATGAATTTAAACCTAATTTTTATAATATGAAAATGTGGGTGCGCTTAACATTATTGTGGAGAGTTTGGGACTGAGATTGTGCTGGTGGCTATTTTTTTTTTTTATGTAATACGACAGGCAAGCGGGCAATCAGCAACACCAGGGGCGCTACCAATGCGTTGCCCGCCACTGAAGAGACCTCTAATTTCTGGCTTTATTTAATTATCCCGATGTGTTAGAGTTTGTGAGTGTTCTACGGTAACTTTATTTGTATTTAAAAATAAGGATGCCTTTGTCTGGAGGTTTTCCGGCATCTAGCAAGTTAGGTTATTAAATAAAATCTATAATTTCTCCACAGGTTAGGCAGCCTCAGCGGCTCAGGCGACCCGGCAGCCGCTTCTTCTACCCAAGTGGCTGAACTCCACAACGCCCATATTAACCTCGCCGTCACTGGACAGAAAGTCCGCGTAGCCGGCAGGGAAGGTGTGAAGTCTTTAGGGGAATACTGCACCCTACTGACCACGTAGGGTTGGATGGACGGATGGACTCTAGGCTGTCTTTGAAAAGGTGAGCTACAACTAGTAAATGCCGAAAATCAAAATTGAAAACCGTTCAAATATAAGGCCCCTGGCGTGAGTCCGAGGTGCGCAACCCTTACAAAATATTTACCAAGTTTATTCTACTTGCAGGAAAATCGAAATCCACATTAAAAATAGAAGCAAGCATTCTTCAGAGGTCTGAATAACATGAAATCTGATCGGAGACCAGGAAGCCTGTTAGACGAAGAGAAGCCAAGGTCACTAAAACATGAACAAATTCCAGCTAGGGAATATTTAACTAGTCTTTTATATTATTATGTTGTCTTTTATATTTTTATGTTAAGTGGTGCTATTTATATGACAATAAACAGATTATTTCTATTAAGAGTGTCAGTTTTATTATTTTATCTACACTCATAGCGAAATGTTGCAATTACTTTTTGATATACTAATTGATATACTTTTTTCACGCCAGTCCATAAAATTTTAAAAAATTACTTTTCGATACAGCATTTCCCATACTATTTTCATTACAGCTGTATCGTAATAGTAGTTTATGCAACTGTCATATAAAAGGGGGTATTAAAACATGAGTGTCTGTTGACACGAGTGTTTTAATACCTAATTATATGCAGTTGCATACACTACTTTATCTACACTCATATTTTCATGTTAAAATTTCGTACCTAGAATTTTTTCAACTTTGCTGGAAGTAACTACGATTCAGTTCTATTGTACTACGCGTCGAGGATATCGAGCGAAATTCACTTTACTACCTTCACATTTATCTATTTATTTGCTTCAAACAAGGAAAAACATTCACAAACACAAATTACAACAATTACAAAAAATATTCTGTTTAGCGGAAAAATAATTCCAAATGTACACAATCACAACCACAGACTATGAACTGATCACAGATATAAACAGGAATTTTCAATTTGTTGAAGACATTTAGGTATTCAGCCTACATTTAGCCGTATCCTGGCGCCCGACAAAAATTTAAAAATGAAAAGTGTTGCATAATGATTAAAAAGTTATTTTTCGATACAGCTGTAATGAAAATAGTATGGGAAATGCTGTATCGAAAAGTAATTTTTTAAATTTTTATAGACTGGCGTGAAAAAAGTGTATCCTTAAACAACTGTTTTCGACTATGTAATTGGAACATTACGCTATGAGTGTAGATAAAATAACTTTTTAATCATTATGCAACACTTTAATTTTTTAAATTTTTGTCGGGCGCCGGGACACGGCGAAATAGGATGGAATGTAGGCTGAATACGTAAATGTCTTCAACAAATTCAAATTTAAAAATTTTCGTTTATATGTTTGTGAAATTATTTTCCTGCTAAACAGTATATTTTTTCATATTTTTGTAATTTGTGTATATAATTGTTTTTTATTGTTTGAAGCAAATAAATAGATAAATGTGAAAGTAGTGAAGTGAATTTCCCGCCGCTTAATATCCTCGACACGTAGATACAACAGAATTGACTCGCAGCTTACTTCCAGCAAAGTTGAGAAAATTATAGGTACGTAATTTTAACAAGAAAATATGAGTATAGATAAAGTAGTGTATGCAACTGGATATAATAAGGTATTATATGACAGTTGCATAAACTACTATTATTTACAATATTTAAAAATACTTCTTACGGGACCCACTATTTTAGACGGACGAAGCTCTGGCTGGCGGATCGACTTTTCCCTAACGGGTTGTGCAGTAGAACACTTGTGTAAAATAAGGCCAAGGTTCCTATCTAAAAATCTCGGCCTCAAGTACTTAGATCTAAAATTAGACCAAGTTTATTTTACCTAAATTACATACTCAAACAATAAATAATAATTTTAGATCGAGGCCAAGAGTTTTGGACAGGCCTCTGTCTTATTTTACACGAGTGTTTTTGGTGGGATTTAATATCTTTAGGCTGTTCCAAGATGGGCATGCTCCATCTTCGGCCGCATCGTCACTTACCCACAGGTGAGATTGCGGTCAAATGCCTGTCTTGTATAATATAAAAAAATAACTTTTTGCTGAGTTCATATCATCCGAGTGGTCAATTCCGACTTCTGCCAGGGTCCGCTTTCCTACTCTTTCTTCTCCACTTCGCATCTCTTCGGCTCTGACATCCAAGTCTTTTTATATTGTGTAGTGGATATGTGGTCAACCAAAGTGCTATACCTAGGTATCACAGATGTTGTTACCTACCTACTTTGTGATGTGAACGACGATTGGAAATTGGTTATAATAAGTTCACTTCTCATGTAAGTGACTATTGTGATATTGTCTTAATGAGAATAAATGTCTTTGAACCTAAGTTGTCGATGTCCCAGGCCGCTTTTTCTCTAACCAAAGGGTTAAAAGAAAATACAGCTTATTTTTATATATTATTTATTTATCGCTTTTTATTTTAAACTAGATAATATCACATTTGAGTAATTAACTAATTAACAAAACAACTAAAACTAATCTAACATCGTGAGTTCTCACATCTGTATATTTTAAATTTTAAAATATATTTATGTTAACAATTAAAAATAACTATTATTATTATCATTACACATAATTTGTAATATCTACAGTAGTGGAAATATTGCGAAGAGAAACCCTTTAATATTCGTGACTAATTAAGAAACTAAATAATGCTAAATTACTTTTTATGACAGTACAACCTACTACTATTGTTTGTAAAAACTTAAAATCAGGTAAAAAATTTTATCTACAGTCATAGCGTAATGTTCCAATTACATATTCGAAAACAGTTGTTTAAGGATACACTTTTTTCACGCCAGTCTATTAAATTTTAAAAAATTACTTTTCGATACAGCATTTCCCATACTATTTTCATTACAGCTGTATCGTAAAATAACTTTTTAATCATTATGCAACACTTTTCTTTTTTAAATTTTTGTCGGGCGCCGGAACACGGCTAAATGTAGGCTGAATACCTAAATGTCTTCAACAAATTCAAAATTCAAATTTTCTTGTTCATATTTGTGATCAATTCATAGTCTGTGGTTGTCATTATGTACATTTGGAATTATTTTCCCGCTAAACAATATTTTTTCTAATTGTTGTAATTTGAGTTTGTGAATGTTTTTTCTTGTTTGAAGCAAATAAATAGATAAATGTGAAAGTAATGAAGTGAATTTCCCGCCGCTTGATATCCTCGACGCGTAGATACAACAGAACTGACTCGCAGTCACTTCCAGCAAAGTTGAAAATATTATAGGTACGAAATTTTAACATGAAAATATGAGTGTAGATAAAGTAGTGTATGCAACTGCATATAATTAGGTATTAAAACACTCGTGTCTAACTATTATCATACTCGGCTACGCCTCGTATGATAAACACACTCATGTTTTAATACCCCCTTTTATATGACAGTTGCATAAACTACTATTATAGTCACAGTATGCGTAAGTATAAAAATACAAATGGTTTAAAATTCCATCTTTAAAAACCTGTGTTTACATAGATGCCAGTTTGCAAGTTTTTTAATTATCAACCAGAAATCAGTACCTTCTTTGTTTTAGGTTGTGGCTTCTGCTATGTAGCGATTTTGCCAAATACTAATGAACTGACATCAACACGTCAGAAGAAATATAGCCAGTAAAATAAAAAGTAACAGAAAGTCCAATAAAAATCACTGTATCTGCTCCTTCTGACAATTCTGATATAAAATACTGAAGATTATTACTAAACATTTTCAACCTAGTAACTGCTTTGTAACAATGCACCAATGTTATTTAAAACATCGTACCTAAATATGCATTTTACATGCTTTTGTCTAAAATAAAATTTTATTATTATTACTAAAACTTCCTACTTACCTCTATGTGTAACAGTTGCACACAAATTCACACAATTTGTCTCCTCTTAACAAATCTCAGAGCTTGAGGCTGGAGTGTAGCAAAAGGGGTGCTGAGCCAAAAAGATTTGGCGGAGGAACCCACACCAGGTGCCTCTTCTTGATTTTCTAAGTTTTAAATTGTGCCCTTTCGCATCCTTTGACCAGCGGGACTATTATCTAACTCAGTTGAAAACAGAAATTGTCATTAAAAAATTATACCCTACATGATCTACGTTGGCCACTGGCTATAGCGTCAATCAAATTAGAGTAGTGTAATATTTTTTAATGTCAAATTCAGTTTCCAACTGAGTTAGCAAATAGCCCCTCAGGTTAGACTAAAACGAGTTTAAAGTGCTAGTGTTCACAAATAACTATTGGACTTGGTTTAAACTGCAATCAATTTATCCACCAAATACCCATACTGACCAGCCATTTCAATAAATTCTTAGTACAGTTTTTTATTTACTTTTAGGTACTTACAGCTTGAATATAATACACTAACACCAATTGAAAAATAACGAAGTACCTGTGATGGTTCTCGAATGTTCTCTAGGGTAGAGCGCAGATCATGGACATCCTACGACAGTTTCAGAACATTTCATGGTGAGTGAAAATTATAATTTTAATTATAATTAAAACTAGTGAACCCAGCGTGATTTCGCTCGCGTGGTGTCCTACCTCTACGTACACACCTACTTTAGCCAGCCCCATTTTTTCTTACTTACAAACCTTCCACTTGAATCACTCTACCTATTGTTGAAAATTGCATTAAAATCCGTTGCGTAGTTTAAAAGATCAAGCGTACATTTATACACACCGAGGGACAGATGGCAGGAAGCGACTCTGTTTTATACTATCTATGGATTTAACCCAGAGCAACATAATCTTATAAGGAAGCCTGTAATTAACAAAGGAGAATGGATACTTTTGTGTAAGCCAGTCAGAATGTGTAACAAAAACAAAAACTACCTACAAAGCCATGTTAGCTCCAATTATGAACACCATTAGCAATATTGTAGTAAGGTAATAGTGTTTAGGTAAATAGGTAGGTATACTCGAACAAACGAAAGGCTATTCAGAAACCCTAACACACCGTTTTTTTATGCAGCCTGTGTAGCCTTATATTCGACCATACATAGCTTAAAAAAGTCTTTCCATCATATTATATTCATTTTAGCATATTATATATGTCGAAGTAGGGACTATATTTAAATTTAAATAAAAACAAGCAGAAACGCCGACCTTATTGGCCACCGGTTCTCCTACAAGTTTAAGGTACTAATTCAAACTGAAACACTCGAAAAAGCTAGCTAACATAAACGGGAACACTAAATTGGATTTATGTTAAATAAAAGCAAGGATTAATCAACAAGAACAAAGTATTTTTATTACAAAATTACAGAGGTAATGCTTACGTGTTATTCAGCCGAAGGTTCGCAGTCAAGTCCGTGTCAAATCTACAGACTCCAATCGTTTCCCCCGCAATGTTTCAAGCTGTCACTTAGTGTTCAAACATGATTATAGGTGGCGCTTTAAACGATTGGAATACGTAAAATGACCTTCAATTATAATTAATTTAAATAGCAAACATTATTACAAAATGCATAAGCTATTTCGGAAGCAACATTTAAGACAATTCTTCTAATAGAATTAAAATAGCAACTTACTTTAGTGCTATCGATTTGTCGATCAAAATAGACACTTTTTAGAATAGAAATTAATCGTAAATCAAAGTTATAACAGAAATAGTTCCAGATAAATAGAAGAATGAATTTTAAAATCACTAAATATTGATTATAGTTCCATTTATTGATTTCGATTGATAATAGGCGATATCGCACGGCGACACGGCCATTCTGATGAGCGGTGCGTGCTCTGCATCGCGACAAATCCTTTCCTGAAAAGGAGAAACATATTTTGAGGCTAGGCACTTCCACAGTGAACCTAAGACCTATAGTTGCAAATCATGGCAGATAATCAAAAACATTTGAGGCTAGGCACTTCCACAGTGAACCTAAGACCTATAGTTGCAAATCATGGCAGATAATTAAAAACATTTGAGGCTAGGCACTTCCACAGTGAACCTAAGACCTATAGTTGCAAATCATGGCAGATAATTAAAAACATTTGAGGCTAGGCACTTCCACAGTGAACGTAAGACCTATAGTTGCAAATCATGGCAGATAATCAAAAACATTTGAGGCTAGGCACTTCCACAGTGAACCTAAGACCTATAGTTGTAAATCATGGCAGATAATCAAGAACATTTTGTGGCTTGGCACTTTTTGAAATAGCAACAATATTTTGGGGCTTAGGCACTACCACAGTGCAATTGTATTATTACATGAGACGTAATGTTATTAAGACATTCACCAGTCTAAAATAGATTAATATGTCAAGTAATTCATTAGGTTTTGATGGTCATCCTCACGAAAGTAGCAAATAGTAAGTACTTAGGTATACACAGTACCTAAGTGTAGGAAGTATCTGTAGGTAAGTATTTGTTTAACCACGGGCAGGATAGGGCAGGGTTAGGCCGACGCTGCACTAAGCAGGGGTCCTATTAGGGTAGGTAATAAGGATAGGACAGTGAGATAGGACGATGCTGTGCTCTGGGCGGTCCTGAACGCCGTGGTACACAGGGGAATATTTTTCTTTTAGGATAGGATTCATTTTCTCTATATTAGAGACACCGCTCATTCCACATGACAACAGTGAATATTGATAATAAGTTTTACTGTTCCATTCCACATGCCAACAGTACAGATAACAGTGTATTTTTTTTTTTCTTTTTTTTTTATGCGTATGGCAAGGAATGGGCCGGGTTAGGTCGATGCTATGCTAGACAGGGGCACTATAATGTGGATATAAGGATTGCGAGTGTGTGGAATAGGACGATGCTGTGCTCTGGGCGGTCTCGAACGCCGTGGTACACAGGGGACTATTTTTCTTTCAGGACAGGATTATATTGACTACATTGGTGGGCTCCACACCCCAATGTGCATCTTTTAATACTGTTATCATTTCATTTACGATTGTTTTGGCTTTATTGGTGGACTCCACGCCCCAATATGCCTTTTTAGATTTCATTGAATTTCATTTTTTTTTTTTTTTTTTTTTCTATTTAGTTAGGTTTGTGCATGTGTGTTATTTGGTATGGATCACCGGGTTTTATTGATTGCTCCCCGCCCGGGCCTGGTCGCTGCGCTCAGAGGCTGCAGCTCTCGGCGTCGCGGCCGTCGCGGCCGTCGCGGCGCCAGAGGGTCCGGCATGCTGCTCGTCTCGCGGCGACGTGGCCGCCTCGACGGCTGCTCCGGGCTGCAGCGCTCGTCGCAGTTGATCGTGTGCGACTTTACGGGGTCGCACGTGGTGACCCACGACCTTCTTCACAAGGTAGCGATCATTATCGAGAACCCTGTGAACTTAGTAAGGCACGCTAAATTTGAGGTCCAGTGAGGTCTGGTTCCTCGGATTATTTTTAATCAGAACTTTGAGAGCTTTTAAGTATGATCGCAAAAGTAACAATTTCAATAATTGAAAGCAGATAATTGTTAGCAACAGAGTGACAAACCTAGCCTACAGGACTGGAGTCTTACAACACCACTTATAACACTATAATTTCAATTTCCAGCGCAAACGGATGGGAATCAGTTGGCACTCTCCTCCAGAAACCACCGTTGACACTCGACAACGTTCTAAGCTACGACGAGATGAAGATATCAGCTCTATTGTATGTCAGCGGACCGACCGAATGCATTAATGACGGCGACAGACACAATTCGGGAGTGGTCAAAGAGGAAAATGCTGAGAGAGACGCTATTATTATCGGTAGGTTTGAAATCGCTGCGTTGTACCCGAATCAGTAGGCTAGTTACGTACTCTGTTGCTAACAATTCTCTGATTTCAATGCTTGAAATTGTTCCTTAAGCGTAACGTTGGATTTAATAGTTTTAATTGATTGCAATGGAACTATGTCAGTAACTGAACGCATGAAATCGGTGATACGGAATCGCAAAAGTAACAATTTCAATAATTGAAATCAGACATTTATTAGTTACAGCGTTACATAATTGGCCTACAGATGTTATACGCCATTTAACGCAACGCGACTTCGTTCGCCGTACCCTATCCCTACCTTACACCTACCCTACACCTAGCCTACACTTACTCTACATCCACTCTACACCGACCCTACACCTACTTTGCCCCTACCTACCCTTTTTTATCTTGCCTATAAACCTTACTCTTGAATAACTTTCTTTATTGTTAAAAACCGCATTAAAATCCGTTGCGTAGTTTAAAAGAACTAAGCGTACATAGATACAGGCGGCGGATAAACTCAATCAAGACTTGAAAGCTCCCGTAATGGACGCAGATATATGCAGGATAAAAAACCACGAACTACTCGCTTTGACACATTTCTCACATCGTCGAAGAGTATTAACTGATCATTTATCTTAACTCAGAATAAAAGTCATTGGTACATAGGCGCAGCGGGATTCGAACCCGATACCTTAACCTCAGGCACCGATGCAGCGGATACCCTCATAACACCGCCAAAAATATCATTGATCGATTCTTAGTTATATTTCGCTATCCATTTCTGCTTTTACAGGCGTGATAGGTCCCCGCTTCGAGCGCAAATACCGCATGGACTACGAGGACGTATTGATAACCGAGAGTCAGAACTGCCTTGGGAACGGTTACGGTGAGGAAGTGACACCTACGACTTGCCTCAATGTATTGAAGACTACATATGTGAGGAACAATTTGACAGCAAGGAATATGTGGCGACAGATGTGGGCGGAGTTTTATCAGGTGAGTGCGAGTGGGATGGCGTTATGGGTGTGGGGTGCGCATTCTAAATTCGATAGTAAAATTGACATATTATTTTTCCTATTGATCTATATAATTATCTAATTTTCCTAATGACTTATAAAATGTTTACTTAAGTATTTATAACTTTGTATTGTAGACATGGAGATATTTATTGTGATTGGAATTCTGTTAGCAAAAAGTGTATGGGTGTGAATAAATAAATAAATGACCGACCACAAACCGAAAAACCATCTGACATAGATCTAATATACATCTATATATGAAGTGCACTATGGTAGAAGCCGGGATGGACCATTATGATTGACCATCGCACCGACAGGGAGTTCACTCTCACAGCTTGGAGCCAACTCGGTCGCGAACTGTGCGGTTCCAAAAGAACTTTTTCCCACACGCACTGAGGTTGTGGAATGAACTACCTGGAGAGTACAACATGGAGTTCTTCAAGATAGGGGTGAAAAGGTTTTACGAGGTCGGCAACGCGTGGGTGATGCCCCTGGTATTGCAAACGTCCGCAGTGACTGCTTACCATCAGGCAGGCTGTAAGTTTGTAAGCGTAACCAGCTTAGTGGTATATAAAAAAAATGGTCGGTGGTTTCCCGACATTTTTCGGTAAAAAAAATTATCGAGGATTTTCCAAAAAAAATCAGTAAAAAAATTTGTTAATGGTTTCCCGATATTTTCCGATAAATAATTCTGTAGGTGGTTTCCCGACATTTTTCGATAAATAATTCTGTCGGTGATTTTCCGACACGTACTTTAGTAAACATACCTGTTCGAACTGGTTTCGTCTAATATACTCGTAGGCGTCGGTATCTGTGAGCAGGCGGTCCAACTTATCCGGCTAGCTTGTTTGCGCTATGAAATAATGTAATGATCACCCGTATCCATCGCAGGTCCAAAGCTACACATACGAGGAGCTGACCTCGTACGTGTCGGTGCGGCCGCGGCCCGCCGCCGACATGTACACCGAGCGCTACGTCAGCGTCAGCGCGCAGGAGCACGCGGTGTTCGACAATGAGGTGGGTGGGTGGGGCTGTGAGTCAGTGGGGGTCAACGAGGTGGGTCAGTGAGTCCTTGGGTCAGTCAGAAGCACGCAGTCTTCGACAACGAGGTGAGTCGGTGGGTCAGTAAGTCAGTGGGGGTCAACGAGGTGGGTCAGTGAGTCCTTGGGTCAGTCAGGAGCATACGGTCTTCGACAACGAGGTGGGTCGGTGGGTCAGTGGGTTAGTGAGTCCTTGGGTCATTTCAGGAGCACGCGATCTTCGACAACGAGGTGGGGGAGTGGGTCAGTGAGTCAGTGATCTGGGTCTGTGAGTCAGTGGGATTGGTTTCAATCCATCCATCGCACACCGACATGTACACCGACTGCTACGTCAGCGTCAGCGCGCAGGAGCACGCGACCTTCGATAATGTGGAGGGTCGTGGGTCTGTGAGTCAGTGGGGGTGGGTCAGTGAGTCAGTGAGGCTGGGTCATTGAGTCAGTGGGATTGGTTTCTAGATGGGGTAAAAAAAATTCTGACAGGCATTCAGAGTCGGTGTGCGATGGGAATCGGATTAATTTTGTGTATAATTTGGGAATATATAAAAGAAAATCTGAAACGAGGCTGCGGTGACTGCTTACCATCAGGCAGGCCACCTTAGTGATATAAAAAAAAATCGTTAACTACGATGAGAGGAGTGACGCGAAGTGACGTAAAGGACAATATAAAACCGGATTTGGTATTTTGCCATCGTTCACTCACGCACACAAACTTAAATCTATGTAATACTTGTGTATATCACCGTCCGCTAAAAAGCGGTGTCCGTTTTGAGTCTCCTTGCTTCGGCTTGCCTTTTTTATCTCTAACAAACACTAATATAAAATAGCATTTATTCATTCATTCCTTCTGAGCCTATTTCCACCATCGAAATGAATGAGGTGTACGATGGCAACATGGCGATTGCCATATAAAAAATGAATATGTCATGGAAATTTCAAAGTGAGCGGATGCGGATTGATGCAACAATAGAGGCCGGCCAATGAAAGATGAATGGACTGGAATACGAATGGCGACATGCATGTAAAAGGAGAGAATGAAGATGAGTCTAACCCATACTAGTTTGACAATCATCACAGCCCATAACGGTCCACTGCAGGACCTAGGGCCTCTCCCACGAAAGGGTAGGTTATTGCCACAATCTCCACGCTTGTCAGACGGGTTTGAGATCGCGGTTTAATAAATATAACATTGGAAAATGCTGCTGCCCATTTTCCAGCCTACGGAGACTCTAGATAATCTGTCTCGAAAACATTAGTCGGCTTGTACGACACCCACGAGTATAAGGGGTTGGTGCTATTCTACTCTGCCGGACACCACACGGCTAACACACAGTGGGATAATAACAAAAGTGATGTATTTGGTTCCCAGGTGTATTACAAGAGACTGAGCGTGATGGCGGAAACTATTCTACTGGAGGCAGAGGAAAGAGCCAGGGTGGAGGACAAGGACGCTTTCGTCAACATCATTGGTGCTGGTGAGTAATAATACTAAGCACAAACAGGCCCTGGGCTTCAGGATTTGGGCAACCTGGCTTCGCCAAGGATATTAGACGGCATACGGTTGCGGTGCTAAAGTTCGACTAGCTTTTTGAAGTACCGCAACAATTACGAAAGGTCGGTACGTTATCGCAAGCACTCATGCACTCAAGCACGCATGAGTTCTCCTCTAGATCTCTTGACGAATGTGTGGACTTTTTCTATTCCGTAAAAACTAAGAGTACTAAGAGGTAAGTATGTACCGATTAGGACCGCTCATAGTAGTACATTTCCGGCATGGTATTCCATGGCCCTAAAAAAAACAATTAAGGAAAAACACAAGTGCTTGTATTTGTGTTCATCAGTATGGAAATCTGCATATATAACTCCTATACATAAAAAAGGTCCACGTAATGATGTCTCAAGCTATAGACCCATCTCGAAAATATGTATCCTGTCAAAAACCATGGAGAAAACTATTCACATAAATGTTGACGTCAGACACTCCCTGAACGACTTTCAACATGGTTTCTTACCGGGTCGATCTACCTTTTCAAACCTTGTCCTTCTTTGACTGTGATTTTTAGACTGCCATGGATACAGACCAGCAGGTTGACGCAATTTATACGGATCACAGTAAGGCATTCGACAGGGTCGATCATGATCGTCTATTACTTAAGCTACAGATGATAGGAATTAGGGGAGACATATTGCGATGGTTTGCATCTTATATTGATAACAGAAACCAAGCAGTTATGGTGCATAATTATGTTTCTAGCTGGGTAAGGGTCCCAAGTGGAGTGGCCCAAGGTTCACTACTGGGACTTTTGCTCTTCGGTATTTTTATTAACGACATATGTAGTTGTTTGCGCTCCTCTAATCTGTTATGCTTTGCGGACGACATGAAACTATTTGCGTGGATCGAGTCGATAAACGTTGCTCAATTACAGACCGTAATATTGGAAATATAATTAATTCACACATGAATGAAGTACAAAGCGATATCTTCGGGTAGGAAATAATTTTATTTATGATTTTATTTAGACATAGACGTATCTTTATTTGGTAAAATTACACATTCAAAATACTTAAAACTAACAGAATAAGTACATAATAAGAAAGCAGGGCGATGCGTCCTCGGACCAAATTGGACCAGCCTACCTACTTCTGTGTCTAATCTGCTTCGAGCCCTGACGTAGCACATTTTACTGCTTACTTGTACTCCTTATGAGTGATATCAATTATGATCAACCTCTGACAGTAAACTAAAAGTAGCTTATGTCCGTAAACAGTTTCAATCACCTCTAGCTGATCAAGATAATTATCATCATAAAATCTACTACAACGTACTATATTTTCCGAAACAGAATCATCTATATTAATAGATAGTGTGGGTTCTACTTCATTGTTTTCAAGTTTATTAGAAGCGTTAAGAAAAACATGGACTATTCCCGGAACATCCTTGGATTGTGTGGTACCTGTAAATATATGTGAGCTGTATGTTAGCGGAGACGCCATTAATTCAGAACCAATGCAGAATGACGTTTTTTCACAATACCCTTTAAAACAACGGGTCATCCAGTAAAATATTTTCCGATTGCTCCAGCTAAACCCATAATTTTTTAGTGCTTCTAAAATACTAATGGATGTGTCCAAATGCAGTAAATCGCATACTTTTACCATGCACTCATTTTCAATCTCCGCTATGTAAACGTCACCGAATTCCTCGTAAGCTTGAAACACATACGTTTTATCGCCAACGTATTTGACGTCCAATATGTCATCCCAATCGTCCCAATCACCTTTCGCTAATTCACTATTTTCGTAGCGCACATCTTTGTCGTCGATTATCACTCTCATCCTACAGAACTTTATAGTATCTTTATCGTCATTCTCTGTTTGATAAAATATTTCATTGCCTAAAAGCAGCCAGGGTCTGTATGGCTTCACAATCAAGTGAACATATTTGTCTTCTCTCACTTTAGGTATCACTCTAATTTTGGTTACTGTTTTTTCTTTAATTTCAAAAACTATTATATCATCATTTTCTTCATATTTGCAAAAATCTTCGTCGTACGTTATTCTGTTGATCTCATTTCGCGTCTTCACGTCGTAGTATACAATTGTATCGTAATAATTATGTTTTTGATTAGCTTTATAGGCTTTGGGAAAAGAGATAACACAATTTTTTAGCACATGGATATCTTGCAACACCCCAACCGGTTCTATGGAGACACTAACTTCTGCATCAGCCACATTTTCCCAGAGAGAGAAAGAGTTGTACAGTTCCCGCCAATTCAGCCCCGATACCCGGTAGCCATCTTCATAAATGCTCGCGTAATCTCTGGAGCACAATCTCTTCCAGACCTTCGCAGTGAAGTTGTCCACCACGCTTTGCCAGCGACAGCAAACTCTTCTGGCATTCAAGATATCCTTGCCACTCAAACGTATAAAAATATCCTGCAGAATTTCATCGGGCAAATTGTTGACTGCAATAGAAACCATGACGTCTTCTTACTATTAAACTTTCAAGATAAAATAACAGTCAATTATTTGCCTTCAAAATACACATAATCGTAAACAGTATTATACTATACTAAAAATAGTTTTTCCAACCAATCTCAACCCACGTTAGTTTCATCATATTGATAAGAATTAGATAGAGTTTGATAAGATTAGAAACCTACACGTCATGCTTTTTATATCTGTCGCATGCGTAAGTAATTAACGCGAAGCCGGAACTGGCCGCTGTTTATTAGTTACCGGCCTGTAGTGCGTCGGTGGGCTAATAGTTAATGGGTCCGACTCGATCGCGATAGGTACCGATTTGGAACCCCAGGACCGCTATGTACCAATGACTGTTTTCTGAGTTTCATGTGAATAAGCTGTTTTCGAGAGTCATTACGATTTCTCGCACGCAGATTTGATGACTTCAAGCCTCCCGATCAAGCCGGGTTCCGAAAGGGTTTTAGTACCATAGACCACATACATACGCTGCGGCAGGTTATACGAAGAGTATAACCGGAGATTATGCTTAGCGTTTGTGGACTATGAGAAAGCCTTTGATTCGATCGAAACCTGGGCGGTACTCCAGTCGCTAGAGCGGTGCCAAATTGACTATCGATATATCGAAACACTGAAGTGTTTGTACGAAAACGCCACTATGTCAATTCGTCTCCAGAACAAGAACACAGAGCTTATTCAGCAGCAGCGAGAAGTTAGACAAGTTGATGTCATATAACCGAAGTTGTCACAGGAGGAGGAGTGGTCACACTCATATCACAGGAGGATGTCTTAAGGCTTCTGGACTGGGACGGACCTGGCATCTCTCGCCTTAGATTTGCTGATGATATCATAGGTATGAAAACCCTGGAAGACTTGGAAAAAATGCGCAATGTCCTCTGTAGTGCCTATCAACAATTAGATCTTAAAATGAACTTGGAAAAGATGAAAATTGTGTCAAATGTCCACTTTGTACCTACTCCAGTGACGGTTGGAGGCGCTCCACTTGCAGATGTTGGCGTTTAAACTACCTGGGACAAATAGCCCAGCTAGGTAGGTCCAATTTCGAGAAAGAGGTCAATATACGAATCCAACTCGGTCGGGCTGCGTTTGGGAAGCTACGCCATATATTCTAGTCCAAATTATCGCAGTATCTCGAAACGAAGGTCTTTAACCAGTGTGTGTTGCCAGTGAACGGAACCTACAGAACTGAGACGTTACCGCTTACTGTGGGCCTTATAAGAAATGTCACTGTCACCCAAAGGGCAATAGAAAGCACTATGCTCGGAGTCTCATCTAAGGTCACCGACATAACCCGAAGGATTGCTAAGCTTATAAAGTGGCAGTGGGCAGTGTAGATAACTCGCAAAACAGATGGCCGACGTAACTGTAAAGTTCTCTAGTCGCGACCACGTACCGGAAGACGCAGCGTGGATACGCTTCCCACAAGTTGACATTATATTATGACATAACATTTGGTTATTATTTCGACATTTTTTATTATTTATTGTGACATTTGAATTATTTTATTGAATTAATATTATATTATATTTGAATTAATAATATTACATAACATTTGGTTATTATTTTGACTTTTTTATTATTGTACTTTTATTGATTGTGATATTTGAATTCTTAAATTTACTTTTTAATCCATTGATTTGATTGATTCTATAGGTACTTTTGTACAGATTAATAATATTATTGTTATTATGTTTCAATTATATTGTATCGATAATTATTATTGACGAACCCTAAATGTATGTACATTTTTATCTGTATTTACTGCTAGGTATATAAATTACCTTGTCGCTGTAACGTAATGTCATACTTCAAATGTTTGAATAGTAAACTGCATTAAACTCTCATATGAATGTATATAAAGCTTTTTAGCCTCAAGGAATAATTAGATTTGTATCGCCGTATCGTGATATCATCATCTTCAAATATCAGCCGGAAGACGCCCACTGCTGGGCATAGGCTTCCCCCCCAGAGAACTCCACAAAGACCGGTCCTGGACCTTTCGCATCCGCATCGATCTACATCGATTCAGATTAATTTATTGCCCAAAGTGAATACAAGTATATTTATATCATCATCATCACAGTCCGTAACAGTCCGTGACTTAGGGCCTCTCCCACTAAAGGGGAGATTATTGCCATAATCTCCACGCTTGGCAGGCACGTTGGAGATCGCAGTATTATAAATATAACAATGGAAAACGCTGCTGCCCATTTTCCGGCTTACGGAGACTTCATTTTTTGCCTCGAAAACATTAGTCGCCTCGTACGACACCCACGAGTGTAAGGGGTTGGTGCTATTCTACTCTGCCGGTTACCACACGGCCATGAAGATGACTCCAATATATTTTTTATATTCCAAGCTGTTGCTGAATCCAATTTGTGTTTCTATTCTCAATTTATATTGCCATTAATACTACCGACAGGTCTGGGTATCTGGAAAGTGTCCAACCACCAGATAGACGTATACATCCTGTCGTTCCTGGAGCGGATCCGGGCGTTCCTCAAGAAGGAGCTGTTGACGCGCGTCACTGATGTCAACTTCGCGTACGTGAAGCCCAACCAGAATGTTTTGGGTGAGTCCGTACAGTCGTAAGCCAGGATACTGTTTTACAATCAGGTCAATTCAAGGGTCAATGCGAGGTTTTCAAGATGACATTTGACAACATACATTGAATGATTGACAGATTAGATTTTTTTTAATTAGTCCATTTTCTTCGGTTTATTGATGATCATTTAGCAACATGAGCTAGCTATATTCAATTTATGACGTGGCTTGAGTGATATTTCGTCCTGTCTGACTCTTAGAACAAACTCGACATAAGAGTTGAGTACAACACCATCTATTTACAAAGAGATAAAACTTGTTTTTTTTTTTCTTTTCTATAACTCAATTTGAAAACCTAGCCTAGATTCAGGCTAGCACGTATGAACTACTGAATTTTATTAATTTTTGTGGAATTCGCTTCGGTAGGCTTCTACTCTGCGCATGAATTGACCCTTATTATGATGACCGACCCGAAATGAACCTTAGCCTCCGATACTTAGAAGCTAAGCTAAGAAGGATTAATATTTGTAGAATATAACAGTGTATCAACTGATAAGTGGGTCAACGGGATAAAAATTGCCTGTAATTGACACGGTTGAAGTTTGGTTTTCAAACTTAGCTCCTTTCCAACAGGTCTCTTCACTAACACAACGAGTCCCTCGAATCCATCCAGCCCTGACAGCACCTCCTCGGAGAAGAGGATATTCTTCGAGAGCAAGCGGCATCCTAAAGGTATGGCGTGGTTGGACTATTGCTGTATTGGTTTGTATAGATTTTCAGAGGTTTTGGCGTAAGCCTCCCACAAGGTGGACCGACGACCTGGTAAAGATCGCAGGTACCAGCTGGATGCGGAAGATATACCGGCCTTTGTGGAGATCTCTGAGAGAGGCCTATGCCCAGCAGTGGGCGTCTTTCGGCTGATATAATGAGGCGTGACAACTTAACAGACAAACAGAGTTATTTGACAAATTGCTATCTTGCTCTTTCATAATATATATTTTGCTTTTTAGAGGACGACCCAGTAATGTTTAAAACATTTACTGATCAGACCAGTAATGCTCTCAAAAACGCTGGGGTCCGAAGTGGCAAGAATAAAAGGAGATGCTTGAAAAGAGTTGTGGATACATGCGAGGCTCGGGAGTTGTGTCAGGACAGAGCAAAGTGGCGGTCCATAGTCTCTGCCTAGTCCACCTGTGGGACACAGGAGTAAGCTTTATGTATGTATGTGTGTATATTATGTTATTTTACCCCCAACAGGAGGAATCAACGTCCAACTAGAGAACCGCGAGCCCTCGGCCAAGCTGACAGGCGAACACGCGGGGAAACTACTAGTCATGACCTACCCGTGGGACGGGAACGCGCATCCCGGGAACGAGTTCTGGTGAGCATCGCCACTTTACTACCAGGGTACCGGGGAAACTATTAGTCATGACCTACCCATGGGACGGGAACGAGTTCTGGTGAGCATCGCCACTTTACTACTAGGGTACCAGGGAAACTTCCAGTTTTGAAATAGGATTAACACTTCCCCTGCCAAATCAAATACCAGAGAGTCAACAGCTGTGCTTACTAGCGTAGCGCACGTATTATATGGACCGACCAAATGAGTCGCGCTCATACGCGTAGCGGCGATTACAACTCAAATGTGTAGTCCGCCGCAGCCAAAGTGTTCCCCTTAAAATGTCAAATAAACTAGGGACTCAGCCAAGTGTATCACCGTTCAATAACTCTACTTATAGCGCCCTCTATTAAAAATGAAGTTAAACCTAATTTTTATAATATGAAAATGTGGGTGCGCTTAACATTATTATGGAGAGTTTGTGACTGTTAGATTGTGCTGGTGGCTATTTTTTTTATGTAATATGGCAGGCAAGCGGGCCACCTGATGGTGCGTGGTCACCGCCGCCTATGGACATCAGCAACACCAGGGGCGCTACCAATGCGTTGCCCGCCTCTGAAGAGACCTCTTATTTCTGGCTTTATTTAATTAACCCGATGTATTAGTTTGTGAGAGTTCTACGGTAACTTTATTTGTATGTAAGAATAAGGATGCCTTTGTCTGGAGGTTTTCCGGCATCTAGCAAGTTAGGTTATTAAATAAAATCTATAATTTCTCCACAGGTTAGGCAGCCTCAGCGGCTCAGGCGACCCGGCAGCCGCTTCTTCTACCCAAGTGGCTGAACTCCACAACGCCCATATTAACCTCGCCGTCACTGGACAGAAAGTCCGCGTAGCCGGCAGGGAAGGTGTGAAGTCTTTAGGGGAATACTGCACCCTACTGACCACGTAGGGTTGGATGGACGGATGGACTCTAGGCTGTCTTTGAAAAGGTGAGCCACAACTAGTAATGGACGCTCGACGATTTCGTTCCGGTCGGACATAGCCGACATTGGCGACCAAAAGGTTAACAAACCAGCCACCCTGCAACGCCTTAAAAGTCTTTTATAGGTTACATTTCGGAGAGTGTGGCCTCATTCCGCCTACCGCTTTGATACACCACTATTTTCTACTTTTAATTTACTATTTTAATGTTTTAACGAATCGGTCAAATGTAGAATCGGTCAAAAGTAGACTATGATGTCAAAGTAGAATAAGTCAAATGTAGACTAAACGTTTATTTTATACCGCGTAAGGATTAGTATCAACTGCAACTGACAAACAGAACAGCAAAACAGAGCGCCTGTTACTAGTTTAAGGCGTTGCAGGGTGGCTGGTTTAACCTTTTGACCGCCAATGTCGGCCACAACCGACAACGAGAAACGATGTCATATACGCTAACGTCGGGATATCACGACAATATATAAAGGAAGTTTAGCGATTAAAAGGTTAAAAAAATTATGAGCTAGGGTACACCAGTCGGTCCTTTTTTCTTTATTAAGATTTATTAATACATGAAAAAAATATGACTGCACTATCGTGTCAAAAATGTATACAAACCTTTAGGATTTTGATATTTTATATAATGTCAAATATAGCGTTACATATTTTTACAACCAAATTTTTTTATATACTATAGTGGGGCGAACGAGCAAGCAGGTCATCTGATGGTGCAACACCAGGGGTGTCGCGAATGCTTGACGAAATCGTGACGATTATTCAATAATGGAAGGAGATATTATTATTCTCGGAGACTCTTATTTTTTAATCGCTCTCCTCGATTCGAACGGGTTATATTTAGATTTTTGGCATGAAAATTCTAATATTTTTAAAATCACATTGGCAACACCGAAAGAGTACAGTACAAAAATATTGAAAATTAACATCGTTTTCTTGCCGAAAATCAAAATTGAAAACCATTCATATATAAGGTTGGCGTTAGTCCGAGGCGCGCAACCTTTACAAAATATTTACCAAGTTTATTCTACTTGCAGGAAAATCGAAATCCACATTAAAAATCAGAAGCAAGCATTCTTCAGAGGTCTGAACTACGTGAAATCTAATCGGAGACCAGGAAGCCTGTTTAGACGAAGAGGAGCCAAGGTCACTAAAACATGAACAAATTCCAGCTAGGGAATATTTAACTAGTCTTATATATTATTATGTTAAGTCTTTTATATTTTTATGTTAAGTGGTGCTATTTATATGACAATAAACAGATTATTTCCATTAAAAGTGTCAGTTTTATTATTTTATTTACAATATTTAAAAATACTTCTTACGGGCCCCCCTATTTTAGACGGACGAAGCTCTTGCTGGCGGATCGACTTTTCCCTAACGGGTTGTGCAGTAGAACACTTGTGTAAAATAAGGCCAAGGTTCCTATCAAAAAATCTTGGACTCAAGTACTTAGATCTAAAATTAGACCAAGTTTATTCTACCTAAATTACATACTCAAACAATAAATAATAATTTTAGATCAAGGCCAAGAGTTTTGGACAGGCCTTGCCTTATTTTACACGAGTGTTTTTGGTGTGATTTAATCTCTTTTTTCTGAGTTCATGTCAACCGAGTGGTCCATCCCGACTTCTGCCAGGGTCCGCTTTCCTGCTCTTTCTTCTCCACTTCGCATCTCTTCGGCTCTGACATCCAAGTCTTTTTTATATTGTGTAGTGGATATGTGGTCAACCAAAGTGCTATACCTAGGTATCACAGATGTTGTTACCTACCTACTTTGTGATGTGAACGACGATTGGAAATTGGTTATAATAAGTTCCCTTCTCATGTAAGTGACTATTGTAATATTGTCTTAATGAGAATAAATGTCTTTGAACCTAAGTCGTCGATGTCCCAGGCCGCTTTTTCTCTAACCAAAGGGTTAAAAAAAATACAGCTTATTTTTATATATTATTTATTTATCGCTTTTTATTTTATACTAGATAATATCACATTTGAGTAATTAACTAATTAACAAAACAACTAAAACTAATCTAACATCGTGAGTTCACACATCTGTATATTTAACTTTTAAAATATATTTATGTTTACAATTAAAAATAACTATTATTATTATCATTACTCATAATTTGTAATATCTACAGTAGTGGAAATATTGCGAAGAGAAACCCTTTAATATTCGTGACTAATTTAGAAACTAAATTATGCTAAATTACTTTTTATGACAGTACAACGTTTGTAAAAACTTAAAATCAGGTAAAATTTTTTATAGTCACAGTATGCGTAAATATAAAAATACAAATGGTTGAAAATTCCATCTTTAAAAACCTGTGTTTACATAGATGCCAGTTCAAAAACTTTTGAATTTTGTTCTAAAAGACTAATGACTAGATTCCTAAAGTCAACTATCAGCTAGAATTCGATCTCCCAAAAATGAATTGTCTTAATCTAAACATTTATTAGTATAATTATTCTATAGCTAAGCTATAATATAAAATGTACAATGGACAAACAATATACACTATGAAATGCAATAGACTTCTCATGGCGAAAAAATAAATTTCGTTCTTTACTATTAAATGTAAAGAATTTGAAAAAGCAATACGCAATAACGTGTAACACATATTTAACACTATATCGTATATTATTTAAATTTCGTCTATAACAATGATATGAACTTAATATTGCATAATATTTTAATAAAAGTTACAGCTTTTTAACAACTTTCGTGTTTATAAGGCCACTCCAAATAACATGATTTATTCTTTGCTAACAGAAATAAAACTTTAGATTATAAAACATTGCAAATTGAGCAATTTGAACCTTTAGGTGTATCAACAATATCATTATTTATTACTTTCGAAAGAAATTATACGAGTATTTCTAATATCAAAACCTGGCTACTACACATTACAAGTAAGATTCCAATATTGGATGTAGGATTTCAATATTGAAAGTACTTGGACGATCTTAACTTTAAACCTACTTAGGGCTTGCACCAAATTCTTAAACGCATTTAAGTTGATACTTGAACAAAAAAGTTCATACAAAAAAATCGTTAAACGTGTTTAAGAATTTAATGCAAGTCAGGCTTAATAATATAGGTCTAACGTATAATTTTCAATGGCATAACGACATAGCCAACATGTAATGCCCGATTTACATTGGTCAAGGATAGTAGCAAGGTACTTTTACACTACAACGAGTCTAGTACCAGGGGCTCTATTTAGCAATTGCTCGCCTCAATTCGAGCGGTTTTCAATTTAGATTTTCGGCATGAAAAAAATCTAAATTAGAATATTGTTTTGACCGTTAGGGCGCGCCATCTACATCTCATGTTGGGAAGCTAGTTTTGGAATCGGCTCATTTGGGTCTAGTTGTAAGGCAGCTTGCAAGCCTAGTTGACTCGCTACTTGGCTAAACACTTGACCAATCTATATCTGGCTTAAGATTAGGATAGTCTTACCATATAGCTGCACTAGCTAAAGCATACAGTTTAAACTCCCGAGTTCATATTATTATCGTAGTTTTCAAAACGATTGACTACAACCAATAAGGAAAGAAACTCTTCCCGTACCACGAAATATTGTTCTGAAATCAATTCTTTCTTTCTATTGGTACACGAAGGCGAATTGAGTGGTTCAGTGGTGCCCCGCTACGCGTCCCGTGTTCGATTCCCGGCCGGGCAGAAATTGAAGTTACTAATTTTATTTTCTGTTACCGGTCTGGGTATCACTATAATTAAAAAATACAGTACGTAGTATAATCCAATCCGGTCAGGTTCTGTTAACAAGGGTCACGGAGATCAGATGGCTGTTACTCCACTGCAATTACCTGATCTGCCAAAACCTGGATACTAGACCTAGCGATAGCACAACCGGGATATTGATGCCAATATGATTAAGCAATATATTTTTAATATCATTTGTTTAGAACAAGCTTCGCTACTTTGGGGCAAGCTTCGCTAGATGGCGCTGTATGAATCAAATACAGCTTTGTATGAAGCTAAATACAGCTTTACGTATTTATTTTATCCTATCCAGCACGGCTAGCACAAGGGTGCTCTCGCGCGCGATGAGCGAGTAGATACTTCTATCTGTTTTATCTTAATATTGAGAGAAGGAAACAACGTCCTTTCGTGGCGCGAGCTGTGTCGCGGGCACGCTTGTGCTAGCCGTGCTGGCAGCACAGCAGCCCCACTTAGCAGATCTGCCAAATCCTGGATCGTAGACCTCGCGCGATATAGCACAACCGGGATATTGTATATATACTTACATATTATATTGCCAATATGATTAAATTGTATAATATTACCATTTATCTAGCACAAGCTTCGCTACTTTGGAGCTAGATGGCTCTATCTAAAACTGTCCATTACTTTTTTCTCATCCTATCTCGTCAGGACAGCAGCCCCATCTCAGCAGGGCTCCTCAGCCCCATCCTGACAGGTCCCATGCCGTCAGTTCCCCTGGGCGATGCCCATTAGCATGGAACGGTGTTGGACGAAATCCACTGCGCGTTGGACGATACTGCGCTTTCTGGACAGCATCATGGCCGCCTGGGGAGTAGAAACATTTATTTATTTATTGCGATATCACTATTATAGAGAGCGTTGGTGGCCGAGCGGTTAGGGTATTCGACTCGTAAGACAGAGGTATCAGGATCGAATCCTGCTGCGGCCATGTACCAATGACTCTTTCCTGAGTTATGTACATTAGTTGAACACTAACAGATGCTCTTACGATGAGGGAAAACATCGTGATGAAACCTGCATATTTAGGCGACTGGATGTGTAACCATGATCCAATCTGGTCAGGTTCCCCTGTTAGCTGGGTCACGGAGGTCAGATAGCAGTCGCTCCACTGTAATTAACTGATCTGCCAAATCCTGGACCATGGTCAAGGCGGATGTGTGACATCGTAGCTCCTGACCGGATGGACCGAATTCGATGCTTTCTTTATTTGAAAGCCACTCACTCTAATGGAGAAGGTTCTTAGCTTTGTTCCATTCAAATCGTTTCAGTAGTTCAGGAAATGTTCCAGCATTATGTGTACTGAGAGTTCTTCAAACTAGTCTAGTAGTAAAAACTTTAGTCGGCGATTTTCCGACATTCTTCGGTAAAAAATTTTGTCGGTGATGTATTTTTCGGTAAAAAAAACTCATTCGTTGATGTCCCGACATTTTTCGGCAAAAACCTCAGTCGGAAATTACCCGACACTTTTCAGCCTATCTATCCAAACATGCATAATTTTTTTTTTTTTTTTTTTGTCAGAATCAACAGCTCTTAAAACTTTTACATCAGATATTCGTAAATAACAGAAAGCCAATAACAGATTCTTACTCTGTAGGAGAAACAGACACAGTTTAGTTAACATACCTGTTCAAACTTATGCTGATTCCGTCTGATATAAGCATCAGTGTCAGTGACTAGGCGATCCAGCTTGTCCGGGCTTATCTCGTCCATAGCGCATTCTTCCATCAGGGGCGGGTTGAAGCGATAGTAGCCGCCGGGTGGTAACAGGTCGTTTAGCATCAGGTGGATACCTGTAAGGTTACAGGGCGGGTGAGTTACAGGTTATGTGGATACAGAGATGAGTTACAGGTAGTGTCAGGTAGGACTCTATCAAGCCTGAGGAGTCCGCCTGGGTGAGTACCACCGCCCTATCTATTTCTGCCGCCAAGCAACAATGCTTGCATTGTTGTGTTCCGGTTTGAAGGATAAGGTAGCCAGCGCAATTACAGGCGTGAGGCATTTTATCTTAGGTGAGTGACAACGCACCTGCGGTTCTGCATTTTTGTTATCTGCAACCTAAATGTATGAATTGTAGATGTTATGGGCGACAGTTACCATTTACAATCAGGTGGGCTGTCTGCTCGTTTGTCACTGAGTAGAATAAAAAAGAAAAAAAAAAAGAGTCCGAGCGAAGGTCAACAACCCTCAGTATCAGTAGCAGAGTCTAGAATCTTGTAGAATTGTTCCTATCTTATCAGGTGGTAGTCCATGTGTGTGTAGAGAGCACGTTACGGGCGACAGTTACCGTTTACCATCAGGTGGGTCTGGTCGTTTGTCAAAATAGTATAAAAAAAATCTGACCCTCAGTATCGGTAGCGGAGTCCAGTATCTTGTTAAACTTGTCCCGCCAACTGGTCCCAGGTGTTTCCTTCGCCAGACCCTTGCTTATCAGTTGGTAGTCCATGTGTTTGTGGAGAGCCTTCCCGGTGCCTATGGAGACTACTGTGCCGTTTCTGACTGCGTTCGCACCGTATAGTAGTTTGGCTTCGTGGAGGCCTACGCCTGTCGGGTTGTTCACCATTATGCCGCCGTCCTGTTGGGAAGTGGCATTCATTTAGTTTTTTTTTTATTATATCCTGCCACACAGCAATCTGTTTACATTAACAATAAGCCATTCCTTTGATTGAAACATATTTCTGTTAAATGTTTTGTTATAGAAGGATCGTCCATTGACTACTCCTTCATCTCATTCATTAAGTAAATAAAAACAAATAAACAAAAAATAAAAAAACTTTATTTCTCATCTTCGCGAAGGAGAGATATCCCGAGTAAGTAATAAGTATACTTGTGTTGGGATGGCTCGCTCTTGCCCTTAGTTATATCTTTATTTATTTATTTAGTAACTGTCCCATATAGGTACTCTTTTTTGTATGAGCTAAAGCTGGGGTTCCCAAACCGTCCTAAGGACGTCCGGAGACGATCAAAATGTCGCAAATCCATTTAGAATATGATCTGAAGTAGCGATTGCTAAACATAATTTGAGAAGTTTTGCTTGGAAAAACAAACTAATATTCTCTGTTCATTAGAATTTTAGCCTGGTTAAAGCCCCGTGTGTATCTTCTATGAACAGTGCGTCGCAAAAAATTAAACCTACAGGTTGTAAAGGGAGTCGCGATTTAAAAAAGATTGGGAACCGCTGATCAAATTTTTTTTATTGTTTATCTATTAATCAAAAATACAACTCATCCACCCACCTGATGCAAAAGCCCATCCAATCTAAACTCGTTGAAGTAAGTAGGCGCGGCGGCGGAAGCCCGGACGGCGTGCCAGAGCCGGGCGCGGGACGTGCCAGGGAACACGGATCGGACACGGAAGCCGCATTCGTAGGAACGGAACAGGAACGGCGTGAGGCGCGAGCCGGAGTTCACTACGCAGGAGACTAGCGCCATCTGGGGGGAAGAGTGGAAAAAAGGTTTTAAGGTTAGAAAATAATAGGTCCCAAGATTGAGCCTTGAGGTACTCCGATAAGAAAATAGTAGGTCCCAAGAATGAGCCTTGAGGTACACCGATAAAAAAATAGTAGGTCCCAAGAATGCGCCTTGAGGTACTCCGATAAGAAAATACTAGGTCTCAGAGTTAAAGCTTGAGGAAAATGTAGAAAGAATATAGGACGTCCCAGATATTTTATCTTTGTCATTTACAATCTTTATTGTTGTATTGTTTGTGAACATTCCATTCCATTCCATTCCATTAAAAGTTCCAAGCAAGGTTGAGGCTTGAGCCTATAGGAATATAATAAGTCCCAGAATGGAACCCTGAGGTACACCTATAAAAACACCCAGGAGACTAGAGCCATCTAGACTAGAATATGTAGTCTACGTTTTATATAACAAAAACACAGAACTACCAGTCACTGTGGATTAAATGCCTCATACGGCATGTCTGTAATTACGCTGGCTACCTTATCCTTCAAGTCGGAATACAATAATACATAGATTGTTTCTTGCTGCAGAAAAAGACAAATAAGGCAGTTTAACCCCCGACGAAAGAGGGGTGCTATAAGCTCGACGTGTGTTTCTGTGGATCTGCAGCCTTGTGTAGGTGTGTCTGTCTGTGGCATCATAGCTTCCGAACGGAGGGACCGATTTCGAGGCAATTTTTTTATTTGATAGCCAGTTTAAATGAGATTGTTCTTAGCTTTGTTTCATTATAGTTGGTTCAGTGGTTTAGAAAATATTTGAGTATAATTTAAACTTGGTCGACACAGTAGAATAGCACCCCTTACACTCGTGGGTGTCGTACAAGGCGACTAATGTTATAGAGGCAAAAGATCTAGAGTGTCCGTAGGCTGGAAAATGGGCAGCAGCGTTTTCCATTGTTTTATTAACAGCGTTTACCATTTACACTGCGATCTCGAACCCGCCTGCCTAGCGTGGAGATTATGGCAATAACCTCCTCTTTCGTGGGAGAGGCCCTAAGTCCGGCAGCGGACTGGTATGGGCTGTGATGATGATGGTGATGATTATTATGATCATTTTCACCGTACCTTAGGCGTGTCGTGTCTGTTGCATTGAGTAAGACTGAAGTCGTGCAAGTATTCTTGAAGCAGCTTCTCCCACGCGTCCGTGTCGTAGTATGAGTGAGACCACACGAGGCGCGATGTGCCTGCGTGGGAGAGAGATAGCGATATAGCTTAGGGTTTGGTAGAGAGTTGTGACGTCATAACGGTCACAAGTAAGCGGTGTGTGACGTCACCAAAACAATGCATGGAAACACGAAGCTTTGCTTTCTTAGATTGTTATACAAATACTAGCTTTTGCCCGCGATTTCACGTGGAAATATTTTTATGGCAGTTTAGCTTCTGTCCACGTTACCGTTTTAAATGACATCCGTATTGTATGAATGCTAGTACTACGGGAGGTCAAGCTGAATCTCTAGTCTTAGATTGTACCCTGGACTTCAATCTACAAAACTATCAATACCGAATTAAAATCCGTTCAGTAGTTTTTGCGTGATGCGCGAACAGGCAAACAGACAACCAGAAGTTGTAAAAATTTTTTTTGGGCCTATTTCGTCCCAGAGCACTGTCCCGACTATTTTTTCTGAAATATTATCACAGACGTCTTTTTAACATTTTTATAATAGTATAGATAGATAGATAATTTGTTTTTGTTGATAATAAACATACAAACTTCAGGCATAAAATTTTGTACAGCTCAATATCGAATTGATTGACATTTTCATTGTCAAAAACTCATCTAATGTAGAGTAGGCTCAAGCCCAACAGTGGGCTGTTGCGGGATGAAGAGTCCAGTATCAAAAAAAAAATATTTTTTATTTAAATGAAAAATTCAAAGTAGCCTTGGTTTCGTACGCCATCGAAAGGATACCTACCTAATAATAAATGTATGTAAGTATGACAAATTATTGGGCCCTTACTTATGAAATTGGCGATTTTTCGTAATTACAAATTTGCTCAAATATTTTTAATTCTATTTAACATATCAAATTTTTTACTTAATTTAAAAATAAAGAGTATGTTTAGATGCCAGTAGTAGTCCCCTTAGTAGACTCCCTAAACTTAAATAAAAAATATTTTTTAAAGTTTTTATAAGGGTTTGAAAATACCCCTTTTCATTTGTCGTCAGTTTTGCCTCTTTAACTAGATGTAATTTTATGAAAAACGTAGTTTTGAAAATGTTAGCTTAATGTTGTCTGATTATACCTACAAAGTTTCACTGTAATCAGATTGCCCATTCCTAAGAAATTTAAAAATTTGCTCGTATGAAAATTCCAGTTTCCGTTATTTTCGCCATACAGAACGCCAATTTCATAGGACCTTATATTACAAAATAGACAGTTAATTTGGAGTACTTACCGCTAATAAGCGATGTCGCACCAAACATTCTTTTCGAGAGCGTGCGATACATGTCGTTGGCCGTGTCAAGATTGCCTAATCCACTGCCTGAAATCAAAATTTGGATAAAAATATTACATAAATAAAAGGATAGAAGACAAAATCTTTCAACAGCAAAGTTTAAATATTTCATGAAATGTTTACACAGATGTCTGAAAGGCAGATCAATCACATTCAACAACAGAAAAACTACCTGTTTATAGTCAAAATCAATTGATTTTCGTTAAACCAACTAAAATTTCTAGAATTAGGTTTAAAGATCATTTATTCTCATTATAGACATAATTAGTCACTTACATGAGAATACAATACAGAATTGCTAGACCAATTTGAATATATTTTTTGTTCTGTTGGTTATAATACAATGTAAGGGTAGGGTAGGAGTAAAGGCAATGTATGGTAGGGGTAGGTTAGAAAAAATCTGATGGCGATTTTCGAATACACATCAGCAAACTCATATTATTATAAGTTGTATTATAATGTGGTCAATGTTGTAGATTGTACAAACTTCACAACGATTTGTTATGATACTTGTAATAACTAAACTTGTACAGTTGTTTTTGACCCGAATAAAGTAAATATATAAATTACCATACTCACCAATAACAGAAGCGATGATCGCTCCAGTGCTGACCCCTATTATGTAGTCGAACAGCTCGTGGACTTTCTTTCCGGTTAGCCGTTCCAAATGCTTCAATATTTCTATGACTATCAGTCCTCGGATGCCACCGCCGTCTATGGACAGGATGTTGGGACCCGGGCCCTTGGTCGGGCCCGTGTAGCCCATTAGGGCTAGCGCCTGTGGAAAGGAAAACAAGGTTGAAACACGTCTTTTGAAATAGTTTTTGCAATTGTCCATAGCCTACCTAGGGCAACTGTATTAGGCAGACCGTAAATTTGTTTGCCACCTTAGTGGTATAAAAAACGCGGGTAGTTTTGAGTTCAGATTTGAGAAGTGGATGGCGGATGGTGGAATATTTTTTACATTTTAGTTTCATTTAATAGATGATTTACGATGAATAAATGGAGGACTATATTAGGAACACTAAGGCTATCTAGATACATTGGAGCCGGCACAGTGTAACGTGAGTCACCCTTAAGACAGGTAGGATATAGCGGGGTAAGCCTAGAATTAATAATTATTAAGCGATAGAATTGGAGCCGCCCAACTGAAGAAGTACCTCCACTTTACAGAATACCGCAGCCAAACAATACTATTAAAAATAATATTGTGCTCTTGTGTCTTCGGTGCTCCATGGGGTGGGGATTTGGGGAGCCGTATCATTGCCTTTTTTCTGCCAGAGGAATGTGTTATAGAGCCCATAGAGGCGATTGCCTTGGTGTAGCTAATGTTTATAGGCAGCGGTGACCACTTTCCATTTCGATTCCATCATGAAATTAGCTCCATAATACCATATTAATGCATTGTCATCCAAGTTACACAGGTATACCAAATTTCAGCTCAATCGGATTCCAACAAATGGTCGGAGAAATAGTTTGCAAATTATGACGGACAGCTTACATATATACGAACAGTGCAAGTTAAATAAAAGCTTGTAATATATAAAATAATATATATCAAAATAAATATATAAGGTTTAATTTTTATAAGAGATTCGATGACGTCAATCCATCGCTTCCGGGGCTTCTTTCCTGATACCGGCAGGTTACGGCACCTATTCCCCACATATATCCATTTATAACCTAAGCATACTATGTATGTAACACACGAAGAGTGCAAGTTAAATAAAGCTTGCAATAAAACCCAGCTCACCTCCCCAACGACGCCATCGACGACCATCCCGCCGTCGCTGCGCACGGACCGCAGCCGATGCCGGACCCGCAGCAAAGCACGGACACCACCCTCCTGGAATTCCATTCACTATATGAACTTAGTTTAGGAGAGTCGGTGGCCTAGTCAGAATAGAAAAAATGTATTTGGCACTCCATACATACACTTACAACTTATAAGTAACACAAAAAATAAACTTATAGAGAGAAGAAACCGGTAGATAAGGTGTTCGAGTCGGAAGCGAGAGGTACCCGGCTCAATTTTGTAAGTTATGAAAAACAGCTAATATTTTTTCGCGATTTTTGAGTTTGTAAACATTGTGTGTTATCACCGGCACATGAATACCCCCTGGTATCAAGAACTAATTTAAAGTCACCCCGTATGATTAGCTCGCAATGTATATTTTAATGTAAGCATTGGTGGCCGAGCGGTTAGGGTATCCGACTCGTAAGCGAGAGGTACCGGGTTCGAATCCCACTGCGGCCATGTACCAATGACTCTTTTCTGTGTTATGTACGTACACTTGTTGAACACTAACCGGTGAGGGAAAACATCGTGATGAAACCTGCAAATTCAGGCAACTGAATTTGTAACCGGATCATGGTTACAAATTCAGTTGCCTGAATTTGCAGGTAACTGGTATTTGGTCAGGTTCCCCTGGTAGCAGGGCCACGGAAGTCAGATGGTAGTCGCTCCACTGTAATTGCCTGATCGCCAAATCCTGGATCATGGTCAAGGCGGACCCCGGGTCCTCGTGTTCGAGAGCTTAAGCAGGACATTGACGCCAAGATGATTTTTTTAAAACTATTGTATGTACTCGTGACTATGGTGGGTGTAACCTTGCCGAAACGTCGGGAAAACAAATCGAAAAGGTACGTCGCGTACGAGTCCCGTTTAACAATGGCCTAGTGGTTAGATTGTCCAACTAGTAAGCAAAAGCTACCCGGTTCGAAGCGGTCAAGGCGGAACCTGGGATCCCGTGCGCGAGAACACAACCGGAACGTTAACGCCAAGATGATTTTAACTCAATAAACTTTGTAGGTTAGCGGTAAATATCGGTGTGCGCGTTAATGATGATGTAAGCCCAGCACGGCTGTCACAAGTGTTCCCGAGACATAGCTCGCGCCGCGAGTCTTTATTTCCTTCTCTTAACGCTAAGATGGAAGAGATAGCACGGTCTATGTCGCGTCTTATCTCGCTTGTCGTTCTCACGCGCACTCTTGCGCTAACCGTGTAAAATGGCAGGATGACTTGTTTAAAAACTGTGGTACCTAGTTCAATAACTACGTCTTTTACGTCTGGATAGAAGTCACAGCTCACCATATATAGGTGAGAGCAGAGTTAAAATTGACATCTTATTATTCTTGGCCTTATCAATAATACAATCGTTAGTTTATGTGGCCTGTAATTAACAGGCAGCGTAAACCGCATTTTAGTGATAAGTAGCAACGATATCTTCATATTTACAGTTACAGACATGCGTCAAGTAGGCTTTGTACACTATCGCTCGCTTTACTAAGTTTCGCTTCTCCAACATTAGTCAACAAAACAAAAAGTAAGTTTAATGTGGCTGAAAAGCGAAACTACCCAGAGGATGTGAGGTCGACCGGTTTTTTTAAATTCTAGAACCCTCATAAGAGAATAAGTGCTCGGCGTGTCCTAAAACTTGTACAACAGAGGACTTGTTCGAGGCCAGTTCGCTGTATGCGTCGCCGAATACTGGGCGAATAAAGTGTAAGTCAGGTTTAGTCCGATGAAGAAGAGGAATTTTTCCTACAAAGTGGAATTTTTGTATTCGATGACGTAGAATACACTACGGAGCCCTCACAGTCTGTATGAGCGAAGAGGGATTCCCTCTCTAGCTGATGCTGAGTAACTCATAGTTGTGACGAATTGAAGGACAGGAAATGACGTACAATGTTTTATTTCCTTAAGACGTAGTATTATTTGTACTTAAGGTAACACATTCTAAGTGCTACATCATTGAAACACTGGTCACTTTTCTTACTTTTAACACCCTGTCATAAAGTATGAATGAAGTATCATCATCATCATCGTTCTAGTGCTTATCCCGACCTCTGCCAGGGCCCGCTTTTCTACTCATTCTTCTCCACTTCGCCCGATCATGGGCATCCTCGCGTCGTAAGCCGTTGGCTCTCGCATCCGACTCAGCGATGGCAATCCATCGCTTCTTGGGTCGCCCACGGGGCCTCTTTCCTGATACCGGCAGGTTCAGGCACCTATTTCCAACGTATCAACGTAAAGTATGGATGAAGTATGACTCAGTCCAAAAACGGATGTGAGGGGTTGATGATGTGATGAAATGATGGTCTACTAACCTTGATGGCATAGTCCCGAGCCTCAGGATACTGTTTTAGATGGTCAATAAAGTGTTCTGTCCTCTTCAGAAGGCATTCATCAGTCTCTGCTGTCACTATTGCCGATATCACATAGGCCGTTCTGGAGTGGATGGATGTCTGAAAAATTTTAGAGTCATATTGTAATATTGAATGCAATAACTTAAAAATAAATTAGTGAATAATCCTTATCAACTATCTACCTATCCATCATGTGAGATGAGCTCAAGAGCAAGCAACAGTCTATTTTCCATAAAAACAGTGCAAAATAGACACCTACTTAATTTTATACCACTGAGATGGTAAACAAGTTTATGGCCTGGCTGATAGTAAGCAGTTCCATTAGTCCATAAACAACATAAACTTGGTTATTTATAAAACATTTTATTTGTGTCAAGCATTTGATAGATGTTAAGCTGCTATTGTACTCCACACAGTAGACAAGACTTGTTTTAGATACTTCACTTATTTACATATCAAAACATTGAAAGTCTACATACATACGTACTTCCATACATAGATAACAATTAATGTTGTTGATAAAACATCATGCTATCACACATAACCCACTTGGTGGTCATATTTAATCATGGACTACATTTTGGATACCATAGGAGAGCTATACAATAACATGTTATAAATAGCCACTTATCACTGTCAACGTTTGGCTTTTTTATACATTCACATCTACATGTGCGTAAAACCGCAAAACCATAAGTAAACAGTTATTATCTGTGAATGTTATCATGAAGGCCGGTGTTACGTCTCTAGAAAGTTATACACATGTATGCTAGCTGTGTGTATGTAAATGATTTTGATAAACGAGAAGTCAATGCAGATGTTTACAATACATAATGAAATTGAACAGAAACATTATCTACCTTTGATACAATGGGTTTGGTGTTCTTCCAACTGCTCTGCTCCGAGATTTTACCAAAATGCAAGTCTTTCTTCAATTTGAGGCCTTGCCATATTCCGTCTATTGTTATCTCCTTGGCCTCAGACCCAACAGTAAGCCCATCTTCGGTCAATTTCTGTCCAGCCTTTTCTCTAGGTTCCTGAACTTTCTTTATTTGTTTTTCGGTCTCTTCTATAGTGGCAACTTTGACGGAATGCTCATGCGGTATCTCCTCTTTGGAAATTTGTGTGAGACGAGTGACAATTGCTTTTTCAAATCTCCTTATTAAATCTGTAACGTGAAGTATTTCAATGAACTCTACTGAGATTTTTATATGGATAAGGGTGATCAACGAATTGGTGATACCCCTGGTATTGCTTAAGTCTACAGACAGCGGTATCCAATTTCCATCAGAAGCCGGCTTGCTGGTTTGGCTACTGTAAGACATAAAAAACTGCTAGACTTTTCAAATAAAAATCAAAATCATCTCGGCTTTAATGTTCTGGTTGCGCTCTAGCACATGAGGACCTGGGGTCCACCTTGACCATAATCCAGGATTTAGCAGATTCGGTAGGCAATTACATTGGAGCAGCTGCCACCTGACCCCAGTGAAACATAAATATTTTAAATTTTCTAGTAGCTAGTAGACTTTGACAATAGAAAATAAACACAAAAAAAGTTTAAACAGCTGTCTCTGATACTGTAAGTATATGTAACTACAAAGAACTACTTAATAATTGTGACGAGTCTGTCTTTTGACCTTTAATCTACATTACTTTTAAAAACAGGTTTAACTACGTAAATGCAGGTATTACTTACAACTCGCAACATAATTCTTCATTTGAATAATTACAGTTTATACAGTTACGGAAAAAATAAAAGGTGTTTAACACTGAATGTTGACAAGAAAATTGCATTATATTCTCATGGCATCTGAAAAATGTTCATAAGGTTCATTGTGCTATTCACCAGTACATAGACAGTTATACTTGAAAAAATACCATCTGCCATTGACATATAGAAAGATGATAATTTTGTTTTCCCTTACAGCAGAGACTTTTATTTGCTTGATAAACAGTTTGATAAATAGTTCAATTACAGATAACATAGATATTTGATACAGCATCAACTTCTTGAGAACCTTGTTGATAATAATATTATTGCATGACATTAGTGTCCTAACTTGTCATAAAATAAGTAAATATAATTCAGTCAACATTTATGTAACATCCACTAGCTCAAATCATGACCACAGATCAGAATCTATATTTATCGAGTCATCAACCTTTTAAGAACAAGGTCAGACAGTCTACATTGGCTTGTAACAAGTTGTTTAGATCAATTTAAGTCTATTAACCCTAGGTATCCTAGGTCACAAAGAACGGTGTGGGGAGGTATCAAGCAAAGTGTGTAAAACTTACTGTCCCATTGATCCGCAGTCACCGGCTTCAGTTTCTGGACCATTTTATCGACCTCAGCATTCAAGTTGCTGAGGGATAAATAGTGGCGTATGATACGCCATTGCCCGCTCGACGACATTCTTACAAGACTCGTACTCTAGCTAAATATCAAATTTACTGTCCTAGTAACAAATACCTAATGTTAATCACTATATTGGTGCACTAGGTAAACAGGTTTGTAATATATTAGATGCTAATAATCACTATTGAACGCTTAGAAGACGAATCACACCACTAGTCACGTAGCTACACTTAACATATTTGGGGAGATTACAACACAATCGCTGCACACAAACACCACAAAATGTTCTCTTCCAAGAAGATAGAAACACTTCTTTTCTAGCGAATTTCAGCAAATCTTGGCAAATATATCGGATCAGGAAAACGTAAATAAATCAATGACGTATGACGTCAAATCGCGCGATCTGTCCGACAATGCTACCAACAAAACGCAATCATAACAAACAAAACCTTTTTGGTAGGTTTTAATGTTTTCACTTCACTTTCTTCCACACGTAACAATGTTTTGATTTGAAATCACTTGCTACTTTAACTTGATTTGATAATCTGGGTAGATATTGTTTGAAATCACTCAACGAATAAGTTTTTTACGGTTTGCCTTTGCCTTCACTTCACCCCGAGCTTCACCCACGAGAGTAGAGTAAATACTGAACGGTTGAAGTGTAGCAAACTAGTTTTATATCGCTATCAAAACATGTTTGCGCATTATTCGCGAATGCCGCGAACGCGTTGTTGGCCACACCTCCGCACGATGTAAACGACACGCCACGCCATCGCCATGTAAATAAACATCGTATGATCGTTGTGTTGGAACCGTTCCAACCAGCCACGCTCGTACTTCCGCAAGTGACTGTGCTCGACAGTCATTAGAGAAAAACGTCACTCGTTAGATAAATCAAAGCACATGGTTTACCGATAAAAACGATTAGGTACCTCACTTAGTTACATACCATACCTACCTATTGGTGGGAAACTATGTAAGTAGATATTGTAAACGTCTTGCGGTAAGTAAGTCGATCTCGGTTTCGCTCCCGCGCGGCACGCGAGGGCCCGGGGTCCACCTTCCTGCTCCACTTGGTCCACTTTCGTGGTGAGTCTATTGGCACGCATTGGCCTTCCTTGGTGGTGAGTTTATTGACACGCACGTGCCGATAGTCTCACCACTGGGCCGGCTTCTCCTTTCTGTGCATGTCAGGGGTGGCCAGGAAGAGATTTGTACCCAACTTGATTTTCTAATCTGCGCAAGACTTGTATTGTAGTAGGTAGTTACGCCTAAACTGTAATGTAAGCTGTCTAAAGGAATAGGAAGTAGGTACATAGATGTGGTTGTAGAGGCTTTGCTCTTATCGACTACCTAATCGTAATCCTTCTAATTGAGATTGTTGTCCTAGTTTTGACAAAGATAAGCAGTACGCACGTACTTCTCGTATGATGGTTTCTCTGATCATAATACCTACCTAGATAACACGTGCTCTGCAGGTGGCAGTTTTGTAGGTGCCCGGTCGGACGCCCAAAGAAGGCCCCCTCAGAGCGTGATCTTCTCCCATCCTGTCCACATGACCGAGCTATGACAGTCTCGCGATCTTGGTTTCCCCTTTAAGCAACATCTCTTCTACCTTCTATTGAATCGTCCTATGGGACGTCCTATAGATATTGCTGGTAGATCGAAGTGCAGAAGGACCGCCTGATTGATCTTCATAGGCCCAGAACCAGAGGGAATGTATCTGTTCAAGATAGACATGAGTGGCGTGTTTTGCCGTCGAATAGGACAGATTCTCTTTGGGTTGCTGACCCAGAGTAGTACCTACCTATAAGGTATAAGTAGCTAAGTACTTAGGCACACAGCACACTACACTTATCTTAGATAAATTACGCATGTGCTAAAAGTGTAAGCACGACATGATAGGGACATGATGATTCTCGAATACGCGCCAGATATAAAACTAGATCGCAAAGTCAATGCGCTTTGCTTTGAAATAAAGTTTTTTCGAGGAGAATTTACCTTTGGGGAAAGTCTAAGCAATGTAGGATACCTAGGTATATTTACATTATCACTGACAATGAATCTAAACCAGGAAGATATAGGTGCAAAAGGTAGTAAACAACAACCAACTTTTTGAGTGACCGATAACAAACAATAAAACTGAAGCGCACTTGAAGTTGTTTTCGCTTCTTGTTCTTGTTTTGTTTACAATTACAGAGTAGCTATTTTTAAATTAGATATGCATTATAATACAGGTACAGACTGTAATGCATGAATGAATAGGTATAGACAACCTTATTTCTATGACGCTACAGACACATTTAGCACTCCTATGATTTCGTATTTGACTTGTTGTTTATCGATGAAATGACACTGCATAGGTAATTTTGACCCAGATGGATGGATCGCGTAAAGGCCGAACGGTTGTGAGCCGATGAATTCATGCGTCACCGTGTCCATCGGTGTGGAAGGCGTGGGATTTTGAGGAGGCCCATGTTCAGTGGTCGTCCCACGGCTGACGTGATGATAATGGAGATGATAACTAGGTACTTATCTAAGGATAAGGATAGTACGATAAGGGCGTTATTTATTTATCGGAAGTACAGCCTACCAATGTCTGTATATTACATACAATCATGCTCCATCATCGGCCGCATCGTTAGTTACTACTAGGTGAGATGGCGGTCAAATGTCTGGCTAATCTAATTAGATATAAGTATAAAAAAATATGTACTTATAAAGTTCGATTAAAAAACAGTATGACAACTATACCTTTTTATTAGGTTTTTATACCTACATAGTGGAAGTAAACAAGCCAGTTGTGTATCGTAGTACCTAAATTGTTAAATTTATCGTTATGTAACTATGGGTGTAAGGCGCCTAGGCGCCTCTGCAAAAGTGGAAAAACAAGTCTGTGGCCTTGGTAGACACTTCGCCTTACGTAATGTTGCTAGTTCATGCGTATTAAGAAATTGCAATTGCTACGCCTAGTCTATTTTGGGTTGAGTACTCGTAGACGAATTAATTTGTAGGTAGCTTAGGCCGTGTGGTGTCCGTCAGAGTAGAATAGCACCAACCCCTTACACTCGTGGGTGTCGTACAAGGCGACTTATGTTTTCGAGGTAAAATATCTAGAGTCCCAGCAGCAACGTTTCCTATTGTTATATTTACAACGCTGCGATCTCCAACCCGTCTGCCAAGCGTGGAGATTATGACAATAACCTCCCCTCTTATGGGGGAGGCCCTAAGTCCTGCAGTGGACTTTTATGGACTGTGATGATGAGGTAAGTATATTTTCCGATAGTTTAATAAGCATAGTAGATGTATAGGTACTTAAAATGAACCATTCCGTTTATACATAGTTCGGATTAAAATTTATTTTAGAGAACAGATTGACCGAGGAGAATGAACACTTGCGCTTCATTAAAACAAAACAATGAGCGCCATTTCATTCTTGCATTCATAATGAAATATTTCAAGGTGAGATGAGCTTGGTATCGAAATAACAAGACCTAGCTATTAGTATAATAATATTTTATCTGTGACCTAGCGCGAACAAGGGCTTTATTTTTGATTCGTTTGTCTCGATTCGAACGCGTTTCAATTTTGGTTTTCGGTATCGAGGCGAATGATTCAAAAATAGGGCCCCAGGGTATCGTAGGAATACGAATTACATACAATAGAAACCTATTCAGTACCCGCTCCCAACTCTGATATGATTTCACAGATACGATCTACATTACACACAATGATCATTCATTGTGTTCGTTTCAACTGTAACCTTACAACAGAACTACACGCATCTGATAGTCAAGTACCTACTGGTTTACAATCCGGTAAAATTTTATTTCTTTACCAAATATTGCCTGAAGAAAGGTTGGCTGCGAGTGTGATCCCTGATTATAATCTGGACGCCTTCAAGGCTAGACTAAATAGGCTGTTTCTAGGCCGGCATGCTCCATCTTTGGCCGCATCGTCACTTACCAACAAGCGAGATGGCGGTTATGTGCCTGTCTTAGTCTAATAAAAAAAACCTTTGTTATCATTGCAAAAAAAACATGTCATATTTTACGGTATTCTAAGAACCAATCTCATCAGCCATCTTAATAATCAAAGCCAAAGATAAACGTTGCTTCGCTAGATGGCGCTGTACTAATAAATACCTACCTTTTTTTCACTATTAAAACACTGATAAGCTAATGACGCACGCCGCGTTCTATTTATATACTAATTGATTTGATTATGTACTAATGTTATTGAACTACGCCGAATGCAGTTGGCAGTGGAAGCATGATTATAATACATAATTGCAAAAAACTAGGTACACGGTGTTACCTACAGGTCTAGTTTGTGTCTAGCTGAAGTAACCTGGTAACTACAGAGTGTGGGCTTCTACAGTATATCTCTTTTAAATTATAATTTCGGCCTAAAGGTGTTTTTTTTATTTCATATAAAATACAGTAAGGCACATGGAAGGTGTGATATGAACATAACAATTTTTGTTGCCCTGCTTCCCAAACTAGGAATAACCTTTATCTTGGGAATCATTAAAATCACCCATGGCGCCACATCATATTCTAGATTGTGGTAAACAATGATAAAAGTTGAGAAAGAAAAGAAATATGAGATTACAAAGAAATACTACATAATCTTAATAGAAAGTTAATTAACGGATTGTGATTTTGTGTGTGTGCGTACGTGTGCGTGTGTGTGTGTGTGTGTGTTTGCGTGGTGCAACGTTCTAGACCTCACTACGCGGGGCTCGCGGAAGATCAGCGGCTCATGCTGAGTGAGGTCCTTTTCGTGGCAGGGAGTGCCACAGCACAGCAATTCCGAATCGATATATATTTAAGTACCTAGCTATGTTTATTTCGTAGTACGTATTTTTTATTTATACATACATAAACTCACGCCTGTGTCCCACAGGTGGGGCAGGCAGAGACTATGGACCGCCACTTTTTTATTAATGTGTATATAAATTATGCGGTGTGTGCAAAAATAAAACAAAAATTTGTATATAAAAACAGCTGAATATATTTCATTACAAAATTAAACAACGATTTACAATATAAATTACAACATAGAATAACTTACTTTATATATAGGTATTATATTAGATACACATTACAGTTCATAGAGAAACTATTTTAAAAACAAAATTATGATGATATATACAGGGTGACCGGAAAATTGACGTCAATAAAAAAATATCAAGTCCTCGTGTTGTGTGGTATCCGAATCACCCCCTTTTTGTTCCGCTACTTTTCATAGTATTCGAGTAATTAATTTTTCTGAATTGTTGAGTATTTTCGACATGACCATATAAATAATTTCTAAGAAACAGTAAGTTCGGATACATGGGAGTGATTAGGATACCCTACGACACGATGGACCTAATTTTTTATGACGTCTATGTTCCGTCCGCTCTGTATAATCGTCGTTATTGAAAAAGACTTCGTTACTAATTTGTGCTCCCTTTTCGTAAAATATCTTAAACCAAAACATATAATAAAACACATCAATATTCGAAATTGAACAGCTTTGTATTTAAAAAATTAATAATCAGACTTAATAAAATTTTAAGTATAAATGCATATAAACCGTCACTGACAACAACTAACGACTATTTATTATAACTTTATTATAAGACGATTAGATATTGCTTAATATCACATATAATATAAACAGGCTACTTTATAACTAATTTTTTTTTAAAAGCTTTCCTGGCGGTCTATTATAATATAAAAAAATAGGCGACACAAAAAGTCCAATAGTTGAATTCAATATAAAATAAAAAATACTGTCAAATACTGCAACAATTTGCAGGTTCCACGAACATAAATACTGAAGTATTGCCGTTTTCACTAAAGTTAGGAATCGGCTAAGTTCTGATTGGCTAAAAATTAGTTAAGTTGGAACTTAGGCTGTTCCTAGGTTCAGTGAAAACGGCCATTAGTGTTTAACTTAACAATGTATAATTCATAAAATACCAAAATTTCTTAAATTAAGATTTAATAAACAGCCCTTATCTAAATTCTCCATTGCGAAAAATTATACTTTCTCATCTTTTAAAACTTCTTAAAATAATTATTTTTCAGTAAAATTATGGTGTTGCCGAGGCTTAGGTGACGAAGATGAAAAATTATTAATTAATTATTCATTCTCTTGGATAATTGACGTTAATCAGAGGACATCAGCAGTTAGAGCGCGAGATTATTTTGGAGTAAGACGTATTGCATTAAAAACTGTTAAGTACAAATGTTGTGCATAGATTTACTTTAAAAAATCGTGCACTTCAGTTTCTTATTTGTACTTTGTTATAATTTTGTAAGATAGATAGCTGATAGCAATAATCTCATTCTTCTGTTCTGACCCAACTATACCAAATTTTGTAGACAAGAAGTTGCATTTTATATGCGTTATATGCCTAATAGCCTAAAAGTTATCCATAAACGATGAGATTATCCAATTAAATTAAAATTGCCCTGTATTATGATATCCTACGACAAATCGAAAAGCTTTGTAACTGGAGTTACTCTCTAATATCTCCCTACTAACATAGGTAATAGTATGATAAAAAATATTGACGATATACAATTTCACTAGGTAAATTCAACTACTGTAGACATATTTTATCTCATACGCACTATAACATTCCTATAAATAATTATAATAATTATAGTATAGTTTTATACAGTTCATTCAAAGCACATACTTATTGTAACATTTGTAACCCTAACCTGATTTTAGGCATACATTGGAGTAAACAATTTCATAAGTAATCTCTTTAGTTTATTTATTGTCGATGCAATTGATTCAATTTTTTAATTTTGTAAAAAAAAAAAAAAAACAGATTTCGTTTTGGATGCCAGATAATTTTTTTTTTAACAAGCTTTTGGTATAGTATAGCACGGTACCTACTCATCAAGACCATTCTAAAGAGCCCAAACACAATGGGGTATCTTATTGCGTTTATTAGTCCCTATGACCTTTCGACTCCATCATCAAACCAGTTCCATGGTATCATATTAATGCATTGTCATCCAAGTTACATTTCATACCAAATTTCAGCTTACCGGATACCAACAAATGGTTGAAAACTGCCTTGCAAATTTTGACGGACAACTTACAAACATACACACGAACAGTGCAAGTTAAGTAAAAGCTTGTAATATATCAAATTAAAATATGTTAAAATTAGTATATAAGGTAAAAAATTTATAAGGGATTCGACGACGCAGATCAATCCATCGCTTTCCTGGGTCTCCCGGGGGACCTCTTTCCTGATAGGCAGGTTTAGGCACCTATTCCCCACGTATTCCTGGAGACATACATAGTTTTATGTCCTCTAAATATTTAGTTATCTAGTACCCAAAATGCAATCTGTATATTATTTACGTACATTGTATAGTTCATTCGCGTTAAGAAAATAGTGTGTCGCAGCAAATTAGAAAGCTAATTTCAGAGTGATTAGAGAAAATAATAAATATGAATACCTCGCCGATTGGAATAAACAGCAAATACTAGAGTGGCTGCTAAGCACAGGAATATTCTTGACTTTATTTCTAATTTGAGACTACTGTGTTTTTTCTATTAATAGAATTAATCTGTCTAAATGTAAATTGTTTAAATTTTTAATCCACTGTGAAAACATCTTAACTCCCTATTTTCTTAACGCGAATGGACTATAGCTATTTATTGAGATGGACTGGCATGTGTGGCCTTAGGCAGACCACCTAAAATAATTTACAAATAAAAACCTAATTTTGACTGTCTGCCTTTGTGCCTTAGTTTTTAAAGTCTGTCTCACTCACACTTATACCTAGGTACCTGACACCTATCGGCAACTGTTGCCTTCATTTTTTAATTTTAAAACAAGCAATTCGCGTGCCATTTAACTAAAAGAAAAAGCAGGTATTACCGTAAGCATTTCTCTCGTTTTGAATGTAAAAGCGACGTTCGACAAAACATATATGTCGGTCTTAGGCGCTGCTCTAATTGGCAACGGTCGTGCGACAGACGGTTTTCAGGGTAGGGCGGTTTGTTGGTAGGGCGACGTCCGTCCTAAGACCATGGTCGCACGACCAATGCCAATTAGGACGGCACCTTAGGATAGACTGTGACCTATTTAATATGATAAAATACCTATCTCAGTCACCTTCACCCAGTTTTTCCCTGACACGCACATACAAAAGCCACATATTCTTTTATTTCAGCAAATATTAAAAAAACACGCTTGGTCGCGAAAAATAAAGATTCATAGTTTAAAACTTCAGCTAAACCGCTGGAATGAGTATGATAAAATTTTGGCAGCGGACAGCTAAAACTAGTACCTACATTATAAAAAGTTGTTTTCATCCCGTTTTATTTATTATTCTAATAGCATTAGGTCGGACAACCAGTCAACCACAATCTAATATAACAATAATAGACCATCCATCCCATCCCATGAGTCTATGTTCTGGGTCCTACCTCGTACACCCTAGCACAGGGATGGGAAAACTGAATCCTAGTGAGGACAGGTTTTGAAATATTTGGCCGCCTTCAAGGCTAGAGTGAATAGGCTGTTCCTAGACGGGTATGCTCCATCTTTAGCCGCATCATCACTTACCACCAGGTGAGATGGCGGTCAAATGCCTGGCTAGTCTAATAAAAAAATACTTATATTTCTTTATTGAAATAAAAATATAGGTTAAATAAAATGGGATACGGCATAAGTATGGAACTGGGGCCTAATTTTCGCGCTGTGACATTTCGAATTCGACTTTTTTCTAGCCACATATCTCCATTAATAATAACATTGAAATGTCAATTGCAGCCAAAAATATATGATCTCAGCTATCTTCGACAGTCGTATATTGTCGAAGATCAATTTCAGTGGCGTCTTAATACAGTTTTTTGGCTAGAGGAAATGTCCAATTTCAGATGTCACAGCGCGAGAATCACTCCCTGTTGCTTATTTTCGTAAAAAAGGTAATCGCCCTAAATCCATTTTTCATTCCATGGTCGTGGGCCGGATTCCAACCATCCGCGGGCCTGAGATGGCCCATGCCCTAACTCACCTTTTCTGAGAGGTTTCCCTTTTGTCCGTCCATCCAACCCTACGTGGTCAGTAGGGTGCAGTATTCCCCTAAAGACTTAATGCCTTGCCTACCGGCTACATGGACATTCTGTCCGGAGACGGCGAGGTTGATATGGGCGTTGTGGAGTTCAGCCACTTGGGTGGACGAGGCGGCTGCCGGGTCGCCTGAGGTGTATAGGGTGCCGAACCTGTGAAGGTATAACTGTACTGTAGGGATGCCTGGGATGTGTAGATGGACCCGAAAACGTTTTTGACGTGAATTCAATGGCCATCTTACTCCGAGGTATGGAGGTCACGGCGAAAAAACGGTTCTGAGCCATACACATTAACGCTAAGTCCATGCCGATGATACCAACGTGTAACTTACTTCGTCGCGTAAATAATAAAATGCATTATAATCCTCTGGCAGAGAAGTATCTACTGCTGGAATATCATCAGCGTCGCGCCAGGAATAAAATGTTACGAACAGAACAACGATGTCACGATCAATAAAACAGAAAAAGGTATCACGAGACCGACCTAAACTTATAAGCCTGCGACCACACAGAACAAAAAAATTACAACATTCGGACGTCCAGATGATCTCAAAGACGGAGTTCCGCACTGCGTCCTCGACATCGTTATGAAAATCTAAGCGCGATGCCCCAATGAAAGAAGAAAGAAAACATTTTTTACAAAGGACGCCATGACATGATAATTTACATTTAACACAAAAAAAAACGGTACATAAAACACGGGGACAATTATAGGGTTCCCAGTGGCATTTTTCGTGGACATCTAGCGTAAACGAACCCTCCTCAGCATAATATTGTGGCCGCTTGCTTCGAAGTTGCCAACGCACAACAGCCATTATTGTCAGTCACATCAAACGTTCCTCACTGAGTGGGCAACATCGGTTGCCGAATGGCAAGCATCAAATTCACGAAAAAAGATCTAGCGGTAGTAGATCGACTTCTACCCACTTCAATGTTTATTCCTTATCCACTTATAACTCTCTTTTGATAAAAAAATATTGCGAGCTTTTGTGCATACCAAAAAATGGTAAACATTTTCGAGCTAGCTGTGCTTGCCCATTCATTGATTTCTGTTTACTTAGGCCTATTACAACAATTTAGATATCCACAATGACAAAAACTTCGTGCGACGCCCCCTCATAATTTAGGTTTTAAATACATATAATCTCTGCACTCGTTCGCTTATAACGTGACAGTACAAAACAAAGTTGAAGAAATGAGCGGAAGAGAAAGGAAAAAAGCATGAAACATTTATTATACAGGATATCCCAAAACTCAACGTCAAGCCGAAACGGGGTAACAGGATTGATTGTAACCATCATGAGTAAAATCACAAAAAAAATCTATCCCATGCAGTTTGAAAATTATGGGCATTTAAGAAAAACCCAGAAATTTGGTCAAACTGTAACCATTTCTCGGTTATTGTGGTTAATTTTTATTATTTTTGTTTTTATTTTTTTACTCGTTTTTTTTAGTATGAAACTAACAAGTATTATACCATTTTACAATTCTGATTAAATGCGCAAACTTTTATTGGCACTTGCCAAGGCACTTTGGTACATTTTTTTAAAAGCAGGGCCTTTCAAATTCGACAAATTTTGAAACTTTTAAATTCGTAGTTTAACAAATAGTCTTAAATCTAGAAAACTTGGGGCAATTGTGTCATTATTATTGACTGTGGTTCTGGAAATGTTATTTAGGGTTACGGTTCCAAAGTTTAAATTAACAAAAATAATAAAAATTAACCACAATAACCGAAAAATGGATACAGTTTGACCAAATTTCTAGGTTTTTCTTAAATGCCCATAATATTCAAACTGCATGAGATAAATTTTTTTTGTGATTTTTCTCATATTGGTTACAATCAATCCTGTTACCCCGTTTCGGCTTGACTTTGAGTTTTGGGGCACCCTGTATATGGACACCACGATACGACGAAGAAGATACAACACAGTAAATAAGCAACAGTAAATAAACAGTAGTAGTTTCCCCGGTACCCTAGGAGTAAAGTGGCGATGCTCACCAGAACTCGTTCCCGGGATGCGCGTTCCCGTCCCACGGGTAGGTCATGACTAGTAGTTTCCCCGCGTGCTCGCCTGTCAGCTTGGCCGACGGCTCACGGTCCTCTAGTTGGACGTTGATTCCGCCTGTTTGGGGTTAAGTAAAAAAATATATATTATGAAAGAGTAAGATAGAGCGATTTGTCAAACAACTCTAACGCGCTGTCGTAATTGGCAATGGTCGTATGACCGTGGTCGTCCGACGGCCGATTTTGAGATCTCTTATTGGTCGGGCGGCGCCCGTCGCACGGCAATGGTTGCACGATCACTGCCAATTCGGATAGCGCCTAAGTCTGTTTGTCTACTAAGTTGCTGCTGCTAACCTAACCTAACCGAACCTAAACCTCTGAAAAAAATCACATCTAAACAAACTACAGCAAATTACAGCAATAGTCCAAGCAAACCATACCTTTAGGATGCCTCTTGCTCTCGAAGAATATCCTCTTTTCCGACGAGGTACTGTCAGGGCTGGATGGACTCGAGGGACTCGTGTTCGTGAAGAGAGCTGTTGACAAAAGGTTCATCGTCATCATCATATCATCGGAGCGTCGGTGAGCTAAGAGTTAAGAGATCCGACTCGTAGGCTAGAGGTATAGAGTTCGAATCTTACGGTGAGGGAAAACATCGTGATGAAACCTGCAAATTCAGGCAACTGAATTTGTAACCATGATCTAATCTGGTCAGGCTCCCCTGGTAGCAGGGTCACGGAGGTCAGATGGCAGTCGCTACACTGTAATTACCTGATCGCCAAATCCTGGATCATGGTCAAGGCGGACCCCGGGCCCTAGTCCTCGAGAGCACAACCGGGACATTAACGCAAAGATTACTTTTTTTAGTGTGAAGACAACAGTGGAGTAAAAATTCAAGTTTATAAAAATAAACTTATTTGTCTCAAATAACAAATAAAGTTAATGATAGCCTATGGATATCTCTTGCTTAGCAGCCAGTCTCGTATTTGCTGTGTATTCCAACCGGCGAGGTTTTCATTTTTATTATTTTCTGCTGTCAACTGGTCACTCCGAATTTAGCTTTTTAATTTGTTGCGACCCGATTGGTCGAGGGGCGGGGCTAGGCCGGCGGACAACAATGATTCACTATTTTCTTACCTCGAATGGACTATACTTCACTTCGATACTTACCCAAGATATTCTCATTGGGCTTCACGTACGCGAAGTTGACATCAGTGACGTGCGTCAAAAGCTCCTTCTTGAGGAAAGCTCGGATCCGCTCCAGGAACGTCAGGATGTACACGTCGTTCTGGTGGTAGGAGATCCTCCAGACACCCAGCCCTGTGTTAGATATACCCTTGTTTAACCATCATTACAAACAAAAAAAACAAAAAGACAGCATTGACATGTGTTCCTTAAAAAAATAAGGGTCTTCGCAATACCAAAGTCGACAGATGGCGTTACTGCGACGTGAGGTTTGCTGTCAAAATAAAGCCCTGTCATTGGCTGGAATAGATTCGTCATTTTACAGCAGTTGTTTCTGTTCAATGGCTTGGCAATATTTTGACAACAGACCATTGACCTCGAGGACAGTAAAGGGGTGATGACTGATACTGAATATGTCATATTTATGAACAAGATATGAAAAAAGCTTCCTATTAGCATCCTAAAACGGGTTTGAGAAAGCTAGACCAACCCAGCTCTGTGTTAGGTATACCCTCATTCAATCATAGTTACGATAAAAAAAACATAAAGAATGCATTGACAATGCATCGTCGCACAAGGCGAAAGTCAGACAATAATTTTTGAAGAACACTGAGATTCAAGAATTAACCCACCCGATTTCAAACGAAACTAGGTGTCCGTAGCATTCAAATTCATAGCCGTTAGGACGTTCGGAATGCTTTTATAGCAGTAACTTAGGACCTCTCTAAAGAAGACTATCGCCAGTGCTTCGAATCTTGGTTTAGACGGATGAATCGCTGTGTTGAGACCAGAGGAGAGTATTTTGAAAATTTGTAATAAAAATTAATTTTAGGTTTAATATATTTTTTTTGTATCTCAAAACTTTCCTAGTCATATAACCAGCTGTTCGAGGCGGAAACCCACCGTATAAAATCCGCCCCGCGTCCCCTAAAATGACAAGAATCTCACCCGCGCCAATGATGTTGACGAAAGCATCCTTCCCCGCGACCCTCGCCCTCTGCTCTGCCTCCAGAAGTATACATTCAGCCATCACACTCAGCCGCTTGTAGTACACCTGGGAACCAACAGGGTCACATTATAGTAAATGCCATAAAGCTAGAAGATAGCGGTCATTGATCCCAACCCCCATGAATAAAAAAATAATCATTTCGGTGTGAATATATCGGTCTTAAGGGTATGTTCCGGGTTTCCTACCGCGTACATTTATGTCGACACAGTTGCATGCATCGCGGTCACGGGACGACGTGTGATAATATCCGCGATAGTTTAAAACATTATACTATTTCGGTTTATTTTCGGTGCGCATCCAATTGACATACTGACCCACTGACTTACCGTATTGTCGAAATCCTCCCTGCACTCTCTTACACTACCCTCTCCTGCCTTTGTACAGTGACTCCAACGTAATACTCCATGTAAATATCGGTCCATCCGAATAACACATTGACCCACTAACTTATCTTATTGTTGATGACCCTGCCTGACGACAACGTAGCGCTCCACGTAGAAAACACAAATTACATACTGACCCAATGACTCACTGACGTCTGACCCACCGCGTTGTCGAAGACGACTTCCCCCTGCGGTTTCACGTCGCGGTTGACCCCGACACTGACGCAGATCTATGACTCACTGACGTCTGACCCACCTCGTTGTCGAACACTAGTTCCCCCTGAGGGTTGACGCCGCGGTTGACCCCCACACTGACGTATCGCTCGGAGTACATATCGGCGACATCCCGCGAAGGCACCGACACGTAGGAAGTCAGCTCCTCGAATGTGTAGCTGTGGACCTGTAATAATAATAATAATAAATAAATAAATAAATATTCGTGGACGAATTCACACAACGCCATATAGCCCCAAAGTGCGCGAAGCTTGTGCTATGGGTGTTACGATAACTGATAAACTACTTGTGTACTTTTATTTTTAAACACATACCCAGACCCGCAACAGAAATTTAAATTCTTCATTTCCATTTCGGCTGGGCCGCGAATCGAACCCGGGACCTGTGCGTCGCGTCTGGTATGTTAACCAACTAAACGATGAGTCGTTCCTGACGACCTGAGGGTCGTCATTGTCATGATAATCATCATCATCATATCAGCCGAAAGCCCACTGCTTGGCATAGGCTTCCCCCAGAGATCTCCACAAAGCCCGGTCCAGAGCTTTCCGCATCCAGCTGGTACCTGCGATCGTTACCAGGTCGTCGCACAACCTTGCGGGAGGCCTGACCGTTGACAGCGCGCCAACTTAACATATTATTTGATATGAGACTACCCTAAACGGAATATCTATCTAACATGAAAAACAAGTAGTAAACTAGTAAAAGACGTTCTGTTTTCGCTGGAGCCGACCAACCGTCAGTTGCAGTCGATACTAATCCCTATGCAGGATAAAATACAGTCACTTTTGGGTGGTCGGACGTCCGACCAAGGTCAGCTCGCCTGCGCATCCAAATTAATCCAAAAGCGACTTTATTTTGTACATCGTAAGGATTAGTATCGACTGACAGTTGTTGGGTCGGCGCCAGCCAAATCGGAGCGTCTGTAGTAATAGAGGCTTTAACTTACGCATCACTTACACTCATATGCAACCATCTCCCTTGCTCCCATATCGCCATCCCTTTCTCACTCACCTGATAAAACTCCGCCCACATCTGCCGCCACATGTGTCTCGCCGATTGGCTGTTCCTCACATAAGTGGTCTTCAATACATTGAGGCAAGTCGTAGGTGTCACTTCCTCACCGTAACCGTTCCCAAGGCAGTTCTGACTCTCGGTTATCAATACGTCCTCGTAGTCCATGCGGTATTTGCGAGCGAAACGGGTGCCTATCACGCCTGCAAAGGCAGAAATGGACGTGGATATAGATAAATAAATACTCGAGTCAAGAGGACATGGGCCAACGACGTGGGAACTTACTTTCCCAGCTCCACATCTTCAGTTGCCAATCATCATCACAGCCCATAACTGTCCACTGCAGGACTTAGGGCATTCCCACGAAAGGGCATTTTCACGCTTGGCGGCGGGTTGAAGATCGCAGTGTTATAAATATAACAATGGAAAACGCTGCTGCCCATTTTCCAGCCTACGGAGACTAGATATTTTGCCTTAAAAACATTAGTCGCTTCATACGACACCCATGAGTGTAAGGGGTTGGTGTTATTTTACTCTGCCGGACACCACACGACTAATATTTCTTTTTATACCACTATGGTGCCAAACAAGTTTACGGCCCGCCTGATGGTAAGCAGTCACCGCAGCCTATGGACTTTTGCAATACCAGGGGCATCGGTGCCGGGGCATCAGCGCTGCCGACCCCGAAAAACCTTGTCACCCCTTTCTTGAAAAACTCCATGTTGTACTCTCCAGGGAAAACCTCTCCAGGTAGTTCATTTCATAACCTCAGTGTGGGAGAAAGTTCGACCAATTCGGCTCCAAGGTGTGAGGATGAATTAGCGGCTAAAAGACACAGTGTTAACATTACATACCTACCGATAATAATGGCGTCTGTCTCGGCATTTTCTTCCTTGACCACTCCCGAGTTTTTCCTCTCACCATCGTTAATGCACTCGGTCGGCCCGCTAATATATAGCAAGGCCGCTAGCTTTATCTCATCGTAACTGAGTACGTTGTCGAGTGTCAACGGTGGTTTCTGCTGGAGCGTGCCCACTGATTCCCATCCCTCTACGCTGTGAAGGGAGGAACGGTGTTACAACAGCATATCTTAATTAAATCATCATCATCATCGTCCTAGCGCTTATCCCGACCTCTGCCAGGCTCCGCTTTCCTACTCATTCTTCTCCACTTCGCCCGGTCTTCGGCATCCTCTCGTCGTAAGCCTATCTCAATTAAATATTTTATATAAATAAGTATTTTAATTTATAATTTAATGATTTTAAATATTTTGTGTGTCAGTTATATATACTTATTGATATTTGCAGTGTGTTAGTTATTTGTCAGTACTGTAAAGTTGTACATTTATGGTAAATAAAGAAATAAATATCTGGAAAATACGCCGGTTTTTGCTGTGTGTAATATGTATATTATAGTTCATTCGCGATAAGAAAATAGTATTAAGAAAGTGTTTTACGTTTTGAAAATAAGAATATATCTTGTCTAATATTATTATTTTTGGCATGTATGTATGTAACACTATTTTTTTCCCCATTATTTTGGAAATAAACAGCCACAGTTTCTATTACAGCAGCCAGCCACCGTGACTTTGTTCGATTTTGGTCAGTGGTAATAAAAATATATTTTTGAAAGGATGATGATAGAGCCCACTCTCAAGTTTCAATAAAACGAAAATAGAATTCTCACCCCTGTTCCCCGCTAAGCAGCAAGTACGAGTCTCGTGACCCCACGAACGCAGCGGCGCGTCGCTTCAGAAGCCGATCCACAAACGCCGGCACCGTCATCTCTCTGTAGAGCGCTTTCTCGATCGTCGTGCCGAACTCTCTAGAAAGGGAATGTAAGGACAGTGTTGGATTTAAAACTATAGGGTGCCCACTCGAAGTTTTACCAATTGAAAATGCTAGAATTGTTCTTCTAACATTCCGCATTTCGAAAAAAATTTGTTGAATTTTAATAAAAATAGGTTGATGTAGCCACTTTTACCGCGGATAACAGCATCGAGTCTGTCCCGAAGAATTCGCTCGAATGTTTTTTCGATATACGTATAGTATTAAATATAAAAACTCACAGTTGATAAATGAATAGCATTTTCAATTGGTAACACTTCGAGTGCCGCACCCTATAGAACCAGACGCTCCAATTTGACTTGAGCCGATCCAACTGTCGGTTGCAGTCTATACTAATCCTTACGATGTATGTCAACATCGCTAGTAGTGTACAAATATGTAAACGAAATACGCCAATTGTGACAGTAAGGTGGCTAAGAGGGAGCTGATCACTGTCGTCAAGGGTATGTTTATACCCCAGAAGGGTTGCTATCTGTACAGGTATTACTTACCTCTTGTAAATGAGGAAATGTGTCATGAGCAGCAATACTCTCTCATGAATAAGCGGGTAGGTGGACACTATGTTTTTCTTCAGTTTCTCTATTGGTCTGCGCACTTTGAGTTTCTCTAACCTGAAATATTATTGGGAAATGTGAGGGCTCTTTTCAATATTAACTAAATGAAGTTGGCTCGCCCGCTGTCGGGTCTGAATGGCTGATGAAAATAAGGAAAATTGCGGATGTAGACATAGACATAGATGTATCTTTATTTGGTCCAATAACACATTAAAAAAACATAAAACTAACATAATAAGTAGTAATTATGTAATGATGTAGTCTCCTCCTACAGGAAAAGGGCTTGACTTTATTTATGTATGTGGATTATAGTGGATGTTTCCTTCTGTGGCATCTCTGGAACTACTTTGATTTGCCAATGAAATAACATTATAACAGAACTTATAAGAAAATTTACTTAGATGTAGAAGCCACCCTTATTCTTGTCCAGAATAAGCTTCTACATCTAGTCATTATTATCATGCTATCAGTTCTAGTTATGAGAAGAACCAAAATAAAAAAATAATTGAAAAAAATTTAAAACTGAAGTACTTACAAGTATTCTGTTCATACCTTCCCTTTAAAATTACTTCCTTATTAATTAAAGCTAAACCATTACCTACTAGGTCTAGGTACTTGACTACAAATGTATGATTTCTAGCAAGTTTACGAAATATAATAATAATAAAGCCTGCAATTACGATTAACCCTCAGAAATGAGAGAATATTTAAGACATAAGAATTAAGAATTTAAGAATAATTAAAAACAACTAAACTTACCTGACGGTCTCTATTGGGAATGGTACAGGAAAGGCCTTGCTTCTCTTGATGACGTCTTCTATGTCCTCAGAGAGCTCCAGCTTGGGAAGATCGATGCATTGCTGGAGGAGCTCATTTGTCTCCTTGCTCATGCTTGGGAAACACCAGTCGGGCTTACACCTGAATATTACAAGTGTTATGAGAAATAAAATAGGCTTTTTTTACAGCAGAAATTTCTATATTCAAATTAAAACTTATACTCACCACGAAATATTCTGAAAGTGTCGTAGGATGTCCATTGTCTGCGTTCTACCCTAGAGAACGTCAAAATTATATTATTATATAAATGAAATATTTATGTGTATATTGTATTTTTATGAGCTATAAAGTATTTATCGCACATATATTATATAAATACAGTTGAAACCTACATAAGATGTATTCATGAGAAACTAATTGAATTTGAATTGAATTGGTGCAATCATGGTGTGTTGATCTTACTTCGAGTTTCAAAATGTTACAGGTCTTTCTCATCGACAGAAAATACCTATGCCGATATCATCAGCTACAGCCTCAGGTCTCCTGCTCCAAAAAATAACAAAATAAACTAACATTTTCTTTTTTTAGTAATTTTGTGTCAAATAAAGAGCGACTGCCTCTACGACTCCTGCGACTACGACTGTCGACTTAAACACGTACAAACAATCTTCACAACATCTTCAAGCGGAGATGCTTTTCGTTTGTCTTGGATAACATATTGGTTTTTTTTGCTAAACAAACAGTTCGGCCACGCTTACAGTTTGTTAGATGTTTGATGTTAGGTGTTAGAAGACATAAACCAGAGTCGCAGGAGAGCCGGCTCGATATATACAGATTTCTACTAAAATATACTGTTTATCTCAACTGAATAATTTTGAAGATATTAGTTTAAATTGAGAACTCTTTTTTCACAACTATACTTAATCGTTATTTGTTTATTTATGTTTTTCATTTAAACATTGAAATAGCAGTGCTTTCGCAAATGTAAAAGAAACTACTACTTACCTAGCCAATACTGACGATTAAAGCACAAGGCGATAGGAAATAACTTTAGTAAGATCATATATTCGTATGATGAAATAAAATCGCAATTATTCCAAGAATTAGTCATAGGAAAACGAAACTGAAAATACCGTAGGAAAATACGAAAATTGAATGAGTCAACATTTGACAGTTGTTTGACAGCTAAGTTGGTTAAGTGTGAACGTTCCGTTTTACCGGCATCATGCATGAATATGATCGACCGAAAAAATACTTTCCTCCAATAGATAATTCTTTTCATTCCACACGTCACTGAAAACCATACTAAAAACAGACTGCTGATACTGACCATTTGGTCAACGTCAGCTCAGAAACGACTGACGACTTGGACACACATAAGCGCCCTCTTTCGGCGTTCATTACCTTATCACACTTTAGATATTTTCTTTGAACGTATTGCTAATTATTTTAAAATGCTTCCTTGGGAATGTATTATATTTGGTGTGATTTTTTGAATCACACCAAATAGTATTGTTCTGTCAGTTCTATGGCACCAAGTCACATCAACGGTCCACTGCTGGACTTAAGCCTCCTTCACATTAGTGGAGGGGAATGCTATTTCTCCTTTGCAGGCATTTCTTGATGTATAGTGAGGATCATAGCTGGCTACACGCTTGCCGCCTGTTTCGCGGCAGAGACTATTAACATCTTCGACGGTCCTTTTTAAGCGCGACCTTATCTACTGTTTATACCATAAATCAAATTAATTTACCTGTAGTTAAAAATGGGAGGAACACTTCGAACAAAACTTGAGTGTTACTTAATGTCTTGTTCTGACGCGCTTTGTAACCGCTCGTCATCGATAATTTCTTGTTTAAAATGAATTTCCTCATATATCATAGGATGCTAGAAGTACAAACTCGATCGCTGTGGAAGGTGTGGGGTGCGGGCTGGTGTGGCCTGTACAGCAGTTGACCTCCTGTGGCTGAGATGATGATGATGACGACTTAGGTAATAGGTAGGCATCCCACAATTTATGATATTAAAAGATATAAGTGTTGAGATTTACCTACCTAAGTCTATTTGGGAGCTTTGGTGGCCGAGTGGTCAAAGTATTCGACCATTGGCGTATCTAGGGCTATTTTCCAGGGGGGGCCTGGCCCCTGTGGTGGCCGATGAAGCCGAGTCGATCGCCAATGTACAGTATTGAGCACGAATCAGCACAATTAAAACCACCCAACGCGGATCCAGTTTTCAAGTTAGGCGTTACTTTTCAGTTGTCATATGACATAGACGAGCTCTATAATTCTTTTTGAATTTTGATATGTTGGTTCTTATTTTCTGAATGGATGAGCGGTGTAAGCGATGTGAATGTTTTAAAAATGAGCGATTGTAGCGAGTTCGAAATTGTTTGAATCTTGGCTTAAAATAATTTCTGATACGGGTTTGGGTGTTCTATGTATAATAAGTATGTATTTAAAAAAGTATTTAAGTAATATATCAGTAATCTAGCAACCATAGTACAAGCTTTGCTTAGTTTGGGGCTAGATGGCGCTGTGTGAATTTGTCCATGATTATTTATTTATTTAGTGACCGCAACGAACTAAGTAGAATGATAAGAAAAGTATCTGAAACTTATGAACTGAAAATAATTTTATTTTACATTTTAAGTCTTAAAAGTTGTGTGATCACTGAATGAATGAGCTAGCGGAGCGAGCTTGAAATTTTTGACATTTTAGCTTAGGTGCTGTGATGATGTGAGTTGCTGATCGTAATAAAAGTCAATAAAAGTAATATAAATGATTGAATGAGCAATCGGAGCGCGTACGAAATTTTTAACATTATTTATTATACGTTTTTATAAACTGGGGTGATTGTTAAAATAAATATTTGAGCGAGCGCAGCGAGATCGGAATTTTAGGTTTTCAATGATTGGTAAATAGTATGAAAAAACTGAAGCAAAAAAGGAGGGAGAGACGCGAGCTCGAAATTTTTAATATTTCTGTTTTCAAAAGCTGGAATTATTGATAAAATAAAATAATTGAGATAATTGCAATTGCACCCATTAATTCCCCCCCCTCTTGGATCCGCACCTGGCCTGGGAACCACTGGTACCGCTCTAGTTACGCTACTGATGGCGAGCCTCATACAGAGCAAATACTGTTGGAGGCAGCATACAACTTTGTGCCGTTCGCTGCAGAGACTGCGCGGGGGCCTGCGGTGCTCGAATCAGCATATAGAAAGTATATCAGGAGTTGGGCCGTCGGTTGAGTCGTAGGGTCCCACAATCTGGACACTTTTTGGGTCAGCAAATATTATACACTGGTGGACTGAAAAATGTTCTCTTAAGTTTGTTACCCGACTTTTGGAAAAATAACTCAATCTAGCTTTGATTGTAATTAATTTAATTGCAATGAAATGTGGCTGTCATTTGAAAAGGCTAAGTGTCCTCCTTTCAGAAATCGACTTTTTGTTTAAAAAAATTCGATACAAACTGAAAAGAGCAAAAGTCAGGCGACTCTAGGTTAGTCGAGTAGTTAGTTACAATATATACCTACACTCGTTTGCAGTAACCACGATCCAATCTGGTCAGGTTCCCCTGGTAGCAGGGCCACGGAGATCGGATGGCAGTCGCTCCACTATTATTATTTGATCTGCCAAATCCTGGATTATAATCAAGGCGGACCCCAGGCCCTTGCGCAACTGTGACATTGTAACTAACACAACTGTGACATTAAAGCCAAGATAATTTTTTTTTATCCCTCAAGGTTGACCGACGACCTGGCAATGATCGCAGTATCAATTGAATGCGGAAGGCTCCTGAACCTGCCTTTGTGGAGATCTTTGGTGGGACCTATGCCCTCCAGTCTTTCTGCTGATATGATGACGACATTATATACTTATCCAAGACATATTTGAGTGTTAAAAGTTACCTAAGTGTATTAAAATATACGCCGTTGTAGTATGTCAGCTTGTGTTAACGTCAGATAGGACAGGTAACGGCTTACTTACGTACCTACCTACTCATCCACTGGAATCATGTTTTATATCTTTCTCGCACGTGGATTAATGTACATGGTGTGACCGAGACAGACTGAGTTACCTTCCACGGCATGGTTACGGTACTACAATAATACTTTCACTTCTTGTTCGGTTGTTGTAGCGTGACTGAATCGAGTTGAGATTTTAGATTATGGGAATAGAATAAAGGTACCTAGTATCTGCTTTTATTTCGCCAAAATACTTAAAACATACAATTATGAAACTAGATAAACAACTTACCTAGGTACTTTACTTCTAAAGGTTGTCTAAAAGAGATCTTTATTATTTTTAATGTGTGCAATAGAGAATTTTGAATACATACGTATAAGCATTATTAGTACCTAACATAATTAGCTAAAAACTAAAGGCAATTAAAGAGAAAGTCATCGCGGCAGTCATCTAACCTAACCTAACCTAACCTAACCTAACCTAACCTGACGCATCAATACTTAATATAGGGTTAATTATCTAATACTAATACCACATAGTTCCCTACCTATCAAAACAGTTGATGTAGATACATATCTTACAATCTTTCAATTAATGCAAAAGAATTAAAAAGAATTAATGAATTAGGCATGGAATGCTACAACACGTTTTCATGAAATAATATTAAGTATACTACTAAGTTAGGCAGGTATTCAGATGCTTACCTAAGTAATACCTAGATTTATCCAAAGTCTCGAGCTGTGACGAGGTATGTTCTACTCGACATAGGTCGAGTAGTACGTCGGTAGGACGTCTCGCGAGTAGGTCTGTATCCGTAAATGTATTTTTACTCACGATAAAAATAAACGGTGTGATCCATAATGTCATATCTACAAGAACCGTAAACTTAATTATATAAATTACGTATCTAAGTATCAAAATTAATAAATCGCTGTAGGTAAATCTGTCAGATCTATCTAAAAGAGGAAGTAAATTTTTTTAAATTACTACAACCATAGGTAGAATTCCTACTAACTACCTAAGTAAAATATCGAAATCTAAAAAAAATTCAAGGTATCTAGCTGTCGTAAATCGGTCCCAGTCAATGACATAAAAATCGTAAAGTTAATTAGGATTCCATAGGCGCTTTCCACCACCACAGTTTACTGTCAGTTTTGTAACCATTCGGGCTGAGGAGTGGACGCACGTACGCGTTTGAAAGTTCGAGCATTTCTTGTGTTTTGCTGCTGCATGTGTATTTAATAATTTGAAGTATCTTTCGTGTGTTATACGTGTGAATTTGGAGTAACGACAGAATTTTAACCATGGAAAAAATTGTGAAAGCTTTTGTGTTAATGGTTAGTATTGATGGTAATAAATTAGGTATTGAGTAACGAATATTACGAAATGAAGCCAAAGTCATACTTATATCAAGGCAATTTGTGACTTTTATGCAATACCTATTTAGGTTTACCTACTTATGCCGAAAAGGATGTGGCCATGATGTGGTTTCGCATTGATTTCGTAGATATCTTTCGGTTTATAAAGGTTTCTAATTCTACGAGTGTCATGGTGGTTATGTATGTTGTTGTAGTTGTATGAAAATATTTTTGAGTGAACTCGCTGACTCTTTTTATTTTTTATTAGTAGGTTTAGTACACTTATTTTACTTAACTCGAACTTAATTTAGAAAGTAAATGTCGTGCACGACATCTATACAAATAATTATGAAGTTATGAAATAAGTACAAGACAAAGTTTAGGTCGTTTCATGTCTGAATCTGCTATTCGACGCTAGATGGCGTAAAAAGGTTTAGTTTGTTTCGTGTTTTCGTATACAGCCAAATGTTGATGAAAATATTTTGAATGTGATAATGAAAAAGTTATTATTTGTAAAATTATTTCTCATCAGTTGGTGGCGATCTTGTGCATGCTGATCACAGTAGAGGCTTCAGTTCCACAGCCGAGAGCACCCAATTTCCAGTACTTTGAACGGTAAGACGCTTCCATTCCTGTTTTGCGATAAATTTATTCATGGTGGTGATGCCAACTGTACGTAACTTAGGGCAATCAGTCTATCCCGGCTTCTGCCAGGGTCCGCTTACCTGAGACCAGCTGTCAGGACTTGAGCCTCCTCCACATTAGTCTCTACTAATGTCATGTCCCCTTGGACATGTCGTAATCTCAGTTGGTGGGCGGGTTGGAGATCGCTCAAACCACCTGATGGAAACCATCGTCAAGAATTTGCCATGGAAATCAGTCGTCAAAGACACCTGCAATCTAAGGGGAGCTGTTGCGGTGTCAGCCTTTTATATACCCATAATCATGTTTCCTTCAATAATAGAGGGTCCTTAGAAGAAACAAACAAGCAAGCGTTGCAACTTTGCTATAGGCAGCGGTGACCACTCTCCACTACCGTATAACATAAAAAAACCTGATGGAAAGTGATCACCGCCCTTTATAGACAACCCTAACTGCATCATTCAAAATAAAAATTAAACTCTTATTAATTTTATTTTCAGACCAAAGTACCGGTACCCTTACTACGATGAGAATGGAAAAGGGAAGCTGCTCTACGGGTATGGAGGACCAGAACTGTACCAATACAAGTCATATTCGCCTCTCGAAGGCATACATTAATCCCATTACCTACAAGGTAGTTGATTCATTTGTGGCTGATGAAGTGGTGGTGTATTTTTAGGCACATGTTCATGCACATAATCTTTTTGAGACTTTCTAGGTGTTAAAGAGTTTTAGAAATACCTAAATTGAACTTTATTGCAATTATTGAGGCATTATTCGTAAATTTTTTATATGTGATTTCTAGTGATATTTTGTAAGGTGTAGGCAATTATTTATAATAATAAAGTCTATAGAAAATTGTACAATAACGCATTTTAATTTACTTTAAATGTTTCGCGAATCGGTGTTTTCACAATGGGAAATGTTGTAAGGGTCGGGTTGTAAGTAGTAAGTAAGTAGGCCGGACGTAAAAATACAAAATAGGTAGTTAAACATACATTTAATACCTATCCTAGGCATGAAATAAGACTCGACACGGCCAGAGCGTGGCCGCGTAACGACGCGTAGGAGGATCGTCCTACTTCTGTGTTAAGTGTCTACCGGGCCAATGACGGGACCGGCTAGACTTTAGCCCATGTAAGGTATGGTATGTTGGTACACTAATGCCCGATTGCACTCATCTTTAGGCGACCAATAACTTGATTTAACATATTTATTACAAGAAAAAGCATTGTAACACCAACCTAATGTAAAAACTTAATTCCCTAAGGCACTCTTAAATTTGTTACACCGATTTTTTCATCCCTAAATGCTTAGGAATATTTAATGGCATTAGGAGTCACTTATGTTTAGTGCAATCGGTCATAAGGCAACGGGCACGTGAGCTGGACGATTTAGGTACTCGCCAGGCAGCAAGTGGTAATGGCGTTCCCGCAGGAGACTCGAAACAGGGCTCTCTTGAGTGGAGACAAAGACGTTGCCGGACAGTCTTGGACGTAAAGCGTATAAGCGACCGCCTAGCGGTCACAAGAGGGTGTTGTGTCTGGGTGAGAAGTGTGAGGAGTTTGGGCGTGTTCGCGGCGGTGTCGGTTTCGAAGGCCGTAACGCTGAAGTGGTAGAAATAGCTAGTACTGAACGTTTTTCAAAAATAAATCAGTGCATGTGATCACTTACGAAAGCGGGAGGAGCGCTATCCACATAGATTAATTTCTTACTGGGAGATATCGTATCTGGGAGAAATCGGTAAAGAAGCCTTCTGTAAAGTCATACTCAGAGAGTGTCACTGCCCAACACCGACTCCTTCAACTCTTTGTGATGGACCTACATGGATAAGATCGTTAAGGGTCCCATTGGTTTCCGGGATTAATTATTTCTATTTCAATTAATAAATAATTTTTGATTTTGACTTTGGATCCAAGTTTCGTGATTTCGCCCCTGCCGTCAACGACCAGTAGCGGCAGACAGCGAAATTATATTTGTAGGTTTTAAAGAGGTTGGCGAGTTTGTTAACACGCATGTCACCCTGAATAATAAAATCAGCTTGATTATTTCTGTAAAAATAGCCCCGAGTAGGGTGTACATACATTGCACTTATCTGGGGACAAAATGATTTTTGATGAATAACAGCCTATCCTTGCAATTGATTCAACACGGTTCTTAAAGCGAAGTCATCTCTCAGTGCATACACACATTGAACCTGTGCAACAATTCTGAGACTTCACGCAAAGATCGCGTCCGAAACACTCACATTCGGCTTTGCCTTCACAATGGGAATACATTTCTGGCCACTCCACGTGCGTCTGGTACCTGGGAAAAAGAGACCGACCCAAGAAGCGATGGCTTAAGGTCGTTCGATGACATGCGTGTCAATAAACTCACCAACGAGGATGTCAAAGACCGAGCGACACGTCGTTCGGCCAAGAACAAGGAGGAAGGTTGACCCCGGACCGGCGCGGAATCACAGCGACACGATAATAATTATAATTTATTTGTCCCAATCCATAAAATAGTGCCTTCAATGAGTAATGACGCTAAAATAATACCTTACACAATAATCAAACAGAACCTTGGAAAAGTTAACACTTCAAACAACCAGTTTGCTTTAGACCTGCATTAAATCTATTTACGTTATACAGAAGACAACGTTATATTTGCTTGCATATCTAGCTTCAATAACCTTCAATATACTATTGTCTTGATGAATAGTAGGTCTAGCGTCACAAAATATGTGTGCAAACGTACATTTGTCGATTTACTTGTTTGCTATGGAAAAATCAAATCCATAGGAGTATTACGTACCTATTTCCTGACATTGCTCACTCATACGCCAACTATTGCGTAATGAGCAAGCCTTTTAATAATGTTTTTGAAAATTGTGTTCGTTATGTTAGTAACACTGTGGTGTTGCAATTGTGCATATGTTTACTCCAGTTTTTGGGCGCCACTGTTCAACCCTAAGATTTTGAACTACCGTGTGGATGCTGCGTTTGATCCAGATGCAGGGAAAAATAATAGAGCTGAGTATGAGAAGAGCTATGGAGTTCGGGGGCAAAATCTGATAGAGCACTTGGGTAATGGCAAAGGGCCAGGCGTAAACGATTACACAGACACTGGGGTAAGCCAATATTGCTATAAAAATTAAGTATGTAAATTAAATAGTATTAGTGTATTGTAATATAATTTTTTTATTCTTCTAGGATGGAAGTTACGGACCAATAAAATTTTATTACACCTATCCTGGAGCTGAAAGGGAATGAAATTTAAGATGGGCCTTTATATTGTGATAACATATGCTATAACTTTGTTGGTGTAAGTCTTGTTGGTTGTCCTAAATAAATAAATAAAATAAAAAAAATAACATAGTAGTCATCATCATCATCAATTCTAATATTTTAGTTTAAATACTGTTGGTGTTAGTTATTTCTAATTTATAATAATTATTAAGGGATCTCTATGGTTTAAATATTTTTTCAAAATATGTTTAATCAAATGTTCTGCACTAATTAAATAAATTCAAATTTATTTTTTGTTGAGACTTAAATAGAGTAGACAGCCCACCTGATGGTAAGTGGTAACTGCCGCCCATAATATCTATGATTCTTACATTTAGGTTGCAGGTAACAAAAATGCAAAACCGCAGGTGCGTTGTCACTGTGAGGACTAAGATAAAATGCCTCATGCCTGTAATTTATTATTATTATTTTTTTTTTTTCATATTATTTTTATTACTCCATTATAATTACCGACATGTATCCAAAAGGTGTGGGGATGAACATGTAAAAAAAAATGTGATCTAGTACAATGATCTTGTAATTAAATTTAAAGATTTTGATGTTTTAGGCCATAATTAGAAAATAATAACAATGAAATATTGTGTAGTCACTTAATATTATATTAGCTTATCATATGTAAATAGCTTATATCTTAATAAACTACAATAGGTACTAAATTCTCCGTTTTTGAGTGCTGATGTACAAAACGTTATTCCCCCTGATGAAAGCATCACCATATTTGTTTTTCAGTTGTCCATTGACATATTCCTCTGTTTGTTCCAAAGCAATGTTCATGTATCCGTCAAGGCATGCTAAAACTCCTGAAATAATACATGAATTAGGATTTTATCATAAAAAAGTAACAACACTAGCAACACAACAAAAATTGTGAGGTTATGTAAATGTTTTGTTTCACGGTAAACACTGAAGATAAGAATAATTTAGGTGGGTATTGGAGTAGGAATAATGTATAATGATAAAATTAAGTAATAATTGTGTATACCTCGATAATCAACACCACTATTGAGCTTCACAACGACAGGACGACCGTGAATATTTTGAATAAATGACGATAACGCTTCTTTGCGACTCATTTTGCAAATGTTTAGTAATTTAATTCCAATTTATGATAAAGTTTGTGGAACGTCCAGTAGGTACTGTATTTCCACTTTCACTTTGGAGTTTCAGGGAGATCTTTACACAGTTTACGTACGTTTTTACCGGGTAGAAATGAATGAATGAAATATGAATGAACGATGGCACAAAGTGTGAGGAATGAATGAAACAAATTGTTACTTTGACAGAATTTAGTTGCAATAACAAAACGCAAAACCAAACGGTCTGCAAAAACATTACATTTAATGTCAATCTGACATTGACTTTATTTCAATTTCAAATTGGCGGGACGGCTGATAGGGATGGTTGGATTTATTTATTTGTTTACTTGTACAAAAATCGTAAAATAATATTGCCTGTCAAAGCGCCGCTTATTGAAAAATGAGTGATCTACACAGCCTACGTTTAGAAGTGAACAATGCATTTAAATTGAGCGGTTTTACTATACGCAGAGATGCGAGCACCTTCGTTGCAGAACAGCTGCTGCCTTTATTACCTAAAGAACAACAGCAGAAGCTTGACAAACTCATAGCCCATTTGCTTCACCAGTGCCTATCGCAACCGGTTTTGGAAAAGGAACACCTAGAAACGGCTTATAAAGAAATTTCCACTTCAGGGCTTGAGGAAACAGAAACGCTTTTGAATGTAATCGACGCCTTCAGTATTCCGAAAATTTGTTACGATAACGAAAGGAAGAAGTTCGTGAAAGACGTGAGTACCAGCAACAATTTATTTCCTGAACCAAAGTGGAAGGCTCAATTCTTAATTGACAGGTACACGGTAATATGGCAGCGAACTATCCGCAACAAACTATTTGCTCAAGATTCGTTACCGTCCATGGAAAGTGAGAAACGGTTTCAGCTGCGGAAAATTGAGGTCTTACTGAGCTCCTCAAGCAAAATTGATGATGTGATTGTTTTGGGACTATTGACTCAATTAACTGAAGGAAAATATCATTTGGAAGATCCTACTGGCAGTGTTGTACTAGATATGTCCCAAACAAGGTATCACTCAGGTCTTTTTACTGAGAATAGCTTTGTTTTGGCTGAAGGTTATTATGATGACAAAACTTTATATGTGATGGGCTTAGTACTGCCACCATCGGAGACTAGGTCAGCATCTATCCCATATTTTGGAAATTTAAACACATTTGGAGGAAAATCAAAAACCTTGTTAAAAAACTCCCAATCTTTGCTGAAAATCGAACAAGAAAATGAAGATGGCATGATTGTGTTTTTGTCTGATGTCTGGTTTGACAATTTAAAAGTTATGTCGAAGTTAAAAACTTTATTTGCTGGCTATAATGAGTTTCCTCCTATAGCCTTTGTGTTTATGGGTGAATTTTTGTCTTGTCCTTATGGCTATGAGCACAGTACACAACTCAAGGCCGCATTAATAAATTTAGGTGACATTATATACCCATTTACGAAACTAAGACAAAATTGCAAGTTTATATTTGTGCCTGGGAGAGGAGATCCAGCTGCAGCCAATATCTTACCGAGACCTGCAATACCAAACTCTATTACCAAGGATATTAGGGACAAATTAGGAGATGCAGTTATATTCACAACAAACCCGTGTAGAGTGCAGTATTGTACACAAGAACTGGTCCTAATACGCCAAGATTTAGTAACAAAAATGTGCAGAAATTCCATACATTTTCCAGAAACTGGAGATATACCTGATCATTTGACTAAGACCTTGTTGAGTCAGTGTACTTTGTCGCCACTTTCTTTGGGGGTACAGCCTGTGTATTGGAAGCATGCCGACGCTCTAAGTTTGTACCCAATGCCAGACTTAATCGTAGTAGCAGATCATTTTCAACCGTACACTAGGTCTTACCAAGACTGCCAAGTGGTGAATCCCGGGTCTTTTCCTCGTACTGAATACTCATTTAAAGTGTATGTGCCAGCTTCAAGAACTGTTGAAGATTCACAAATTCCTAAAGAAGACTCGTGATAATTTAACTCAAATATAATTTTCTATTAAATGAATTGTTGTATGTTATGTTAACATTATACAATGATGATGTAAATAGGGGTCAGGGTGGTTTAATTAAATAAGCTGTCTTATTACAAATATTGTTTTTATTATTTTTATATATAATGTGTTTTAGATCTATATTTACATAATTTCAATCCTTATTTAAATTATATTCATAATGGACTTGTTACATCACTTCAGGGCTATCCTAAGACATTAAATTAATTAATTAAGTTAATTATTCCTAAAAATATTAATAAAGTAATGTACAAAATAATTAATAATGTAATTGGAACAGAAAATAAAACAAGATTTTGGATGATTTAAAATTAAAAAACTGTGAACTTGATTTTAATCTTAATATTGTCAAGTTTCTACATTCAAGAAAAATACGACAAAAATACAACATTTAAACTAATTGTGATAATTACTGCTTTAATAAATGTCTTATATTAAAAAGTGCAAAAATGCATTAAAAAGTTTCACAACACTTATATTGAAATATCATTATGTATTATTTATTATATCAAATTGTAGAGTTAATATTGCAATGGTTTTTATTCACTGTAACCGATGTTAAATTAACTAACGTTTTGTTCATTAGGTAATTTTAATAAGAATATTCTATATCGAATAATTGCAACAAAAGAATGACATCATGTAATTATTACCAAATGACTATTTCATTTTGCATTTCACAGTCCATAATACAATAATAAATTAAATTTACACATTCACAGGTCTATTCTTTTACTGTAATGATTTCTAATATGCCCTAGATGGCACCACTAAAGCATAGTCTGTCAATGTTTTTAAATTGTGCCACAAAGTTAAGTTGTGTAAAAGCTAAGAGAATGAAGGATTTTCAGACAACTACTTTAAAAAGTAAAAAGTGTAGTACGGCGTGCCTCACTAGATGGCGCTTCTTGGACAGGATTCTCAAGCATTGACTTTGGTAACCATTTAAAGTTACTCGGAAAGGTGTTTCGTGAAAGATACTTAGTTTTAGTACCTTTTCTGAGAAGAAAGCGCAAAATTTAAAATTTTTATACAGTCTTGTTTTTATTTATTTTTGAGAATCGGTGTCTAACCAACGCTATCTATTACAATAATTTGAACTATTTTTTCTTTTAAATCGGCTCTTGGAAAATCTCCCATTACGTGATTAATATAAAAGGTTGACCCGAAATACCTATTCCAGAATTTAAATCAGTATGAACCAAGACCTCGTTAGCCCAACTACCGTAAAAATCTCAATTAAAAACGAAGATTCCATTTTGATCAAAAACTAACTGCGCAATTTTGACAGCTTCTTCTAACAGCGCCATCTAGTGTTGTAACAGGGGACTTTCTCAGCTAATGGCACTTATTTAGAGCCCATAATGGCGTTGTACGTTTCCGGGAACGGAGCCAGTGCGACGAGGCAGATCATCGCGATGGCAAACAGCAGGATCAGCGGCGCGTATATTGTTATCAGCAGCTTTCTGAAGCTTGAGAACTGTGGAAGAAAATCATGTATGAAAACTATGGCCGTGTGGTGTCCGGCAGAGTAGAATAGCACCAACCCCTTACACTCGTGGGTATCGTACAAGGCGACTGTTTTCGAGGTAAAAGATCTAAGAGTCTCCGTAGACTGGAAAATGGACAGTAGCGTTTTCCATTGTTATCTTTATAACACTGTGATCTCCAACCCGCCTGCAAAGCGTGGGGATTGTGGCAATAACCTCCCCTTTCGTGGGAGAGGCCCTAACTCCTGCAGTGGACGATGAACTACACAATGCTGGCGGATTTTGCCACCCCGGCATGCCATGACGGCAAGGCCGTCGTCATAGTGTACCTATAGAAGCCCTTAGCTATGGCCAAACAGAGCTTACTAGTGATTGCCGGCCATCTAAATTTGACTGCCTCAAAGTCGAACGGTGTGGGGGGCTTAAAGGGAGGGAGACCTGTGACTAGCTGTGAAAATCCAGATGTTGGTGCAAACGCAGGTGGTTGGTATTGCGTAGACCGCGCACGTTTAAGGTGTGGAATGAACAGATCGCGAAGTCTTCCTTCTCACTACAACTTGGGGTCTACAAGAGTCGCGTTCTAGGTATCTCAAAGGCCGACTGATACTCGATACACCTAATAAGGTTGGTACAAAAAGGTTGACCAAGGCCTGCCGCTGGGGACCCTGAGACTGGTTGAACAGTCTCGGGAGCCCATTGGCACACCCTGACAGTATTTTTTTATTAGGTACACATTTGTCTACCCACCGGTGCGTCCCCTCCGCGTTCGGTCTGCGTGGCGGCGCGTTGTTGCGCCAACATGTCCTTCATAGGGAACGCCGTCACGCGGCCGTTGCTGATCCGCCCGTCGGAGACGCATACTGTCAGCTGGTGGTGGGACAACAAATAAATAAAATAAAATAAAAATATTAGGAGTTGGGTTCGTCATACCCAAAAACCCATTAAGGTTTTTACGGGGTCGGCAACGCGTGGGTGATGCCCCTGGTATTGCAAACGTCCAGCCGGGCCGCAAGCTTGTTTGCCATCTTAGTGGTATAAAAAAGAATACCAAGGTAAAGGAAAGGCAAAGTTGATTTTATAGTCCATTTTGTCAATCGTCAACTAACGTGTTCCAGTTTGGTCTGTCGGTGTAAATAAACAACAAGACAAACGGGTCACCTGCCCTTAACTGAACACGGCGAATATAGTCTCTGGCCTAACATGAAATAAAATTAATTAACAATAAATACATCTAAGCCACTGTTTCCATCTCCCCACAAGGCATAGGCAGTATCCACAGCGGCGACCACACAGAAGATCTGAGTTTTGACACTCAGACTGGAGTCTTGGAGCCCATTTATTTATATCATCATCCCACTGCTGGACAAAGACCTCCCCCTATTCTTCCCCTTTGAGGCCCTAACAAAAATTAAGAAGTAACAGGGAGCTGGAAAGCCAGTGAATCAGACATTCCCTCCCAAAAAGCTTAATAGGCAGGCAATAATAAATAAGTAAATACTAAATATGACGACTATAGTGGTTCAATTGGTAAACATGCCGGTCGCCACGCACAGGTCCCGGGTTCGATTCCCGGCCGAGCAGAAATTGAAACGATGAATTTTAATTTCTGTTACGGGTCTGGGTGTAGTATGTATGAAAAAAAAAGTACTTTATGAGTTTAAACTTATAATGTATACAACAGTTTATCTGTTTTCTAACATCCATAACACAAGCTTTGCTTACTTTCGGGCTAGATGGCGCTGTGTGAATTTGTCGTAGCATATTTATTGTAAATACATAGGCTTAGCAGACTTACCGACAACACGATATGCATGACGACATGGAAGGCGACGAATGCGGCGAGCACGTACACGCTCCACGGCGGCAGCTCCGCCTTCGACAGGTACACCGCTAGGAAGATCGTCGCGACTGTGGAAGGGGTGTGGGGGTTAGACCAATTTAAAACTACATGTCACGTTAAATTAAAGCCGAAGCAAGCAAAATATGTGTCGGTGGGGCTATAGCTCGGATATGGGTTGCCTGTGTGGTGTCTCCCCCAGATAATGGCACACTTGTTGATTTAATAACAGCGCTATATCAGTGGCGGAGTACTGGTCCTCGCAAACTTTACCCGATTCTAGTCGACACGCAAAAGAGAAGAAAGTAAATAAATGTCAATATAATTAAAAACAACCGTCAACAGAATGTAAAGCGAACTCCACACGTGGACAGTTCCGCGGGAACACGAGACTGTAGAGGGAGTATTCGCCTATATTCGTGTAGTCCCGTGCATGTTTGGCATGTCTCGCCTATTTCATAGACTAAGTAGAGATAGTTTGTTGTCGTCTCGATTTGATTGATTTTATATTTATATTCTTAGCACTTTTTCCCGTAACAGGTTCGGGGTACACTTGACCATGATCCAGGATATTAGTAGATCAAGTAATTACAGTAGAGCAGCTGCCTTCACCTCTGTGACCCTGTTTACAGCAGATTAGCGATATTACACCGATGAATCGATAAAATGTCGACGCGTTTTGACACCACCACATCCCTAATAGGCGAGAATGTAGAGGGTCGACCAAGTCCCGGCAAAAGTTTCGCCGAAAGTTTTGGCGGACATGTGGAGTCCGCATAATTCACAATAATGTTTCGCCCATATAGTAAATTAAAACTTCTCTATGGTAAAAAATAATCATCTTGGTCTCCAACGCTCGAAGAGCTTCGAATAAAATTCGAGATCTTGGAGATCGGCGGTACCGTTCCAAATTGGATCACAGCACATTCAGTCGCTGAATGTGCAGGTTTCATCACGATGTTGTCCCTCACCGTAAGAGCATTATTCCACCGACTCTCACTTATCACAGAAATGCCATGTAGCATCACTATCGAGAAAACCACCTCGGCTACTACTGCGCATAACTTTACTACTGCGATATAAGTGTCAGGTGTCAGATACAGGTAAAAGATGGTTATCAGATCATCTGCAGAGTCACGCGCGCCATAGGACTTCTATTGCCTTATTTTAGTAGCAAGTAACAGTAGTTTATCAGTTATCTAGTACCTATAACACAAGCTTTGCTTACTTTGGGGCTAGATGGCGCTGTGTATTTATTTTGATTTATGCAATTAGTATAGTAACCTGGAGAGGTTTTCCCTGGAGAGTACAACATGGAGTTTTACAAGGGGTGAAAAAGTTTTTACGGGGTCGGCGACGCGTGGGTGATGCCCCTGGTATTGCAAACGTCCATAGGCTGCCGTGACTGCTTACCATCAGGTAGGCCGTAAGCTTGTTTGCCACCATAGGGCCGATTTTTCAATCCTCAGATAAAACACATCAGTCTGATAAGTTATTAAGCGACTAAAATAAAATGGTATTACATCATATAAGTGAAGGATTACAGATTGTTTTAATTTGGCAGTATATAAGTTTATCGATCAGATAACTTTTATCTGAGGATTGAAAAATCGGACCTTAGGGGTATAAAATAAAAAAAACTTTCAAGATACTTACTGCCCAATATATGTGCGGCGTTACCAACGAGCCAATGCAGCCAGTTGAAGATTGGCCGCTTGCTGGTACCCGGGTGGGGTCGGAAGTACGCTCCTGTGGAAAGAATATATTCATAAGTCGTGGTAAATAGACAGCGGCGATTTCTGGTCTGTAGTCTTGGCTGTGGCCTATGGTTAAATTTTTCCCAATAAAAATACATTTCGTGTTACATAGGCAGCCCACAAGAAAAGCGGCAACTACGGCTCAAGTAGGTTGGAAAAAATTTAGAGCTTGAAGGTATACCCTCCAATCTTTTTGATGTCGTCTAACATGTACGATGGATCATCACCATCATCATTATGTGATCACCGACATATATACAAACAAAAACCCTTTAATCCACGCAAAATGTAGCATGAGAGTAAGTTTTAGGTAGTAGTACTTATTTTATACATAATATTATATTTTAACAGCTTTAAGCCCACCCAGAGTTAAGAGAGAGAGAGAGAGAGAGAGAGAGAGAGAGAGAGAGAGAGAGAGAGAGAGAGAGAGAGAGAGAGAGATAACCCCTTGTTTACCCCAGCGGTTGTAAAGTCTAGCAAGAGCCAGCCAGTGCTATTATTATTATCAACTCACCGATAGGCTGTATGAAGCACAGCACCACAGTCACGATTCCTGAAACATAATAAATAATCATTGATTTGGGAGAGGACGATTTTGACGACCTGAGTGGTTCAGTTGGTTGGCCGGTCTGCCACGCAGAGGTCCCGGGTTCGATTCCCGGCCGAGCAGAAATTGAAATGATTAGTTTTAATTTCTGTTATGGGTCGGGGTGTAAGTATAATATGTTAAATAAAGTATATTTAAATAGGTTATCTGTTATCTAACACCCATAACATATGCTTTGCTTACTTTGGGGCTATATGGCGCTGTGTTAATTTGTCCAAGTATTTTTATTATAAGGGCCATCGCCATATCCTCTATCGTCAAATAATATAAATAAAAAATAATCATCTTGGCGTTAATGTCCCGGTTGTGATCACGCGCACGAGGGCCCGGGGTCCGCCTCGACCACGATACAGGATTTGGCAGATCAGCTATTTACAATGGAGCGACTGCCATCCGACTTCCGTGACCTTGTTACCAGGGATTACACATTCAGTTGCCTAGATGTGCCGGTTTCATCACTATGTTTTCCCTCGCCTGTAATAACTATAGGCAGCAGTGACCACTTTCCATCAGGTGGTCCGCTTGACTGTCCAAAAATAATAATTAAAAGAGTCATTACCAGTGATAGCATGTGGGTTGTCCCCAGTAGTGCTCCAACCGCCGACTTCCACCAAAATGAGGATGAACCCGGCCATCGTCAGCAGCCACGTCAGCACCATCAGCGCTCGGTGGTACTGGGGAATGGGGGAGGGGTCAGCAAATATTCATATTCTTATTTATTTATAGTATTATACTTACGTCGTCATCATAATAAATGGTATAAAATTACCGACAGTTAATTTCAATAATCAAAATACAATTGAAAAGGAGGTCCAAAAAAACCCAACCTATATGATCTAGTAACTTTTTTTTTTTTTTTTTTTTAGGACAACCAACAAGACTAACACTAACAAAGTTATTGCATCTTATAGCAAAAAATATAGTTTCGTTCTAAGTGCAGACTTAATTATAGGTTACCACGACATGGAATATAGACAACATCATTTCACATACTACTTAACGTAGGTTATTGTTGAAGTTACTTAAAGTACTTTAAATATATTAAAAAAAAAAAAACTATGTTATAAAATTAACATTAAAATATGTAGGAAATACCAACAACAAAACACAAATAACAGAGACCTGTTATGGTTCAGCGACCGATAGAGAAGTAAAAATTTTCTTTTTAATTGTTCCAGTGGATTCACAAAATAGATATATGTCCATAAGTTGGTCCGTAAGGTGTAACGTTGAGCTATATATGTCATTGGTAAGGACTTTTCATTTGCTATGACAGTTGTCGCCATAGCAAAAGTTGTAGAAAATGAAAAATCCTTTGCAATGACATATCGCTTAACGTTATTGGTCATAAGGAAGGGTTCCATACATTTCTGCCGGCCCTCCTTTAATTTATAAATAGCAATCATTGGTATACATGTGTACTAATATTTTAACTATAGGAAGAACTATATAGGGAGTTGTGTCAGGACAGAGCAAAGTGGCGGTCCATAGTCTCTGCCTACCCCACCTGTGGGACACAGGCGTGAGATTTATGCATTTATTATTATTACGTAACACGGCCGACAAACAGGCATGCGGGCCACCTGATAGAAAGTGGTCACCGCCGCCTATGGACATCAGCAACACCAGGGGAGTCACCAATGCGTAGCCCGCCTTTAAGAAGACCTCTAATATACCTCTTGAAAGATCCCACGTCAGACATGTCCCATGTGACTATCTATTATCACCATCATCACAGCCCATAACAGTCCACTGCAGGACTTAGGGCCTCTCCCACGAAAGGTTATTGCCATAATCTCCACGCTTGGCAGGCGGGTTGGAGATCGCAGTGTTATAAATATAACAATGGAAAAAAAATACTGCTGCCCATTTTCCAGCCTACGGAGACTCTAGATCTTTCGCCTCGAAAACATTAGTCGCCTTGTCCGACACCCACGAGTGTAAGGGGTTGGTGCTATTCTACTCTGTCGGACACCACACGGCCAACTAGTTATACTTGTATACTAATATAATAAAGATTATTGTAGGTACTTACAGCGAACCAATAGTCTTTTCCTCCCAACTGTTTACCGACCCAGGTCTGTCTGAAGTATCTGAAAGTTGCGATGAAACTCGTTATGACAGATAATATAACTTTCATAGAACTTATCATGATATATGCTTCGAAAAAACTCTATAAAGAGATTATAGATATTATAGTCTCAGTAAAGCTCTAAAACACTAGGTCTGTAGCTTGCTAGAAGAAATCGTGGAACCCGTGGTTTTTTCGTTTTCCGCCACGTTTAATTCGCGCTCAAACTACGAAACGGTCACCCATCCACTTACAAGCTACCTAACTTTCGTTATCGATCTCACTCACCTAGCCAACACGATGCCAATAGACGCGGCGCCCAACCAAGCGGCTATCATGAAGCTGCCATGGAGTTTAAGTAGTAGTTTTGAGGACCCGCCCGCAGTCCCGACTGCGGCGAGCGACATCGCGTCGCCAGTGGCTTCGTAGACTGCATCGTGGAACCCTACGCGGTCTGGGTCTGGAATGGGATTATCATCATCATCATCATATATTTAAGAGTATGACTCTTGTCGGTGGAGCAATCGCCACTCTCTCAATGTGCAATCGCCCAATGGAATTATATAAAATAAATGTAGGTAGAGAACGCATAACGGCGCCGCCGAACGACATTAAGTGTCAGTTATTTTTTAAGATTTTAATAAATTATATTTTTATATACTAGTTTACAATTTATAATAATTTGTATGTAGGTATAGGTTTTATCATTGTCTGTATTTTGTATTAGTTTATATTGTATTTATGTTGTTTGTGTATTTATAAATATGGGCCTCAGTTGCCTGAAATAAATGAATAAATAAATAAATAAATAAATAAATCACATCGACATATTGAAAGTCAGAATAAAATGATGTCCTCCCCCTGCCATCGGGAGCCGCGATCCGGGCGAGTGCTTCTTCCTTATGTCGTGGATCTTCCAGCTATCCGCACGAACCTCTTTTATTCAACCTTTATAATGCGTCCGGCTAAGGAATGGAACGCGTTGCCTGCGAGTGTGTTGCCTGATATTTATAATCCATGATCTGTTCAGACTGACTTGTCTTATTTGGTGAACCAACAATACCCAAAATCACGACTTGCCGTATCAATCACGCTACGTACATTGTGTGTCATCATCACAGCCCGTAACAGTCCACTGCAGGACTTAGGGCCTCTCCCACGAAAGGGGAGGTTATTGCCATAATCTCCACGCCTGGCAGGCGGGTTGGAGATCGCAGTGTTTAAATATAATAATGGAAAATGCTGCTGCCCATTTTCCAGACTACGGAGACTCTTGATCTTTTGCCTCGAAAACATTAGTCGCCTTGTACGACACCCATGAATGTAAGGGGTTGGTGCTATTCTACTCTGCCGGACACCACACGGCCAATATATTGTGTATAGATATCATGAATGATATAAGAAACACGTAGAATGTGAATTTCAACGAATACTGCTGCAAATTATACATTTAAATACATAATTTCCATAACCAAATAAGACAAGTTAGTCTGGACAGATTTAAATGTCTTCAAGGCTAGAGTGAGTAGGCTGTTCTAAGACAGGCATGCTTCCTTTTCGGCCGCATCGTCACTTTGCGTCATTGAACACTTACAGCAGGGAATGCTAAGCTAGCCAAATAAAAAAAAAATAAACATTGCTATGCGCGTCCATAGCGATGCTAGTTCATCTTATACTGTAATTGGTAAGCTCTAGATTTTCGATACACGGTGGATTGATAACTTGGGTTTTGATGTCGGATTTTCAAGACCTAATTGTCAGTTTTGAACAATATCGATGCTCCATATTTTCTAAGTAAAACATTTCCGAATTAGGGTTTGTTGGAATTCGATTTTTATTCTTTAAACGTATTTTCTCTCTTATCAAATTCGTTTTCAAGAAACAAACCAATAAGACATACAATAAAAACTCGTGACTCACCTTTCATACTGGAACCGGCGACGATCATCAGATTGTACTTATTCTTGGCCAAATCGAAAGTGTTCCCTTTCACCATCGACACGGTGTCTCTTTTGAACTTGCAATACAGTTTCCCATCAATATTTGAAGACTCCAGCAACTGAATAATATCCTGAGGGGAGTCGGATCTTCGGACGTATGGTTCCTCCTTCGGATAGGTCCAGGACGCGAAGAGGTTGACTCTCCCATTATCGTTTCTTACGCATTCCATTGCGCTGTCATCTCCCATCTTTGCGTCCATACTGAGGGCTGTTGCGACGTATTTGGGGTTGCCACTGGCTTGCAGTTCGAAGGTGTATGAGTCACCATCAACGAAGACAGCTACAATGGCTTTGCAGTCGCCGCCTTGGATGCAATTCGCGGGAGAACCAAAGCAGAGTTTGTTGTCGGCGCAGCCTTGGTAGATGGTGTCTAGTTTGCGGGTGGCAGGTTTGGGCTGGGAATGGAGATGATTTTTTTAATAGAGGGGGGTGAACGAGCAAGCTTGGCGCCTGATGGAAAGGAAGTCGTGAGTTCGTTTCGGCTTTTTAGAAAGTTATCACAGTCAGAAGACTACACCTTTCTCAAGGCGTAGTTTTATGAAACTTTCAATGTCCACTATGCTCGTTCTAAAGCGCACTATATCTTACTTGATGATGGCATTTGGAATATAACAGTCGATCACTTCATCCACAGTTGGACTGGAGCCTCCATCAAGTAGGTACGGAACTTTTAAATACTGTATTATAATCAATTAGATAATTTGATATATAATTGTGATTGCAGTGCTTTATAGAATGTTTAAAGGAATTTAGAGGGCTTATTAAAAGAGGAATTCGCTTTCACCCTCGAGGTTTTCCCTTCAACGTACCCACAAGTGTTCTTCAATATTGTGATATATAGGGTTCACACGCGTCGTATCCCTTATCATTATCATCATCAGTGCCTACTTGTCCAATGCTGGACAAAGACCTGTCCAATACACGAAACCCACGGAAAGTAACCGTAGATCTACTTATTGCAAGGTGTTTATCGACTTTAATAACCGTAAGTTATGGAACGGTAACTTCTTACCATCAGGTCTTGCTGCCTTAGCGTCGGTAGCCGAGCGGTTAGTGTATCCGACTCGTAAGCAAGAGGTACCGGGTTCGAATCCCCCTGTGGCAATGTACCAATGACTCTTTTCTTAGATATGTACATTAGTTGAATACTAACCGATGCTCTTACGGTGAGGGAAAACATCGTGATGAAACCTGCACATTCAGCCGGGATATTAACTCCAAGATGTAAAGTCCTTACTACCTTAGTAAACAAAACAACACAAACCTTCGACTCCATGATCACTGGCGGTGCCACAGTCACCGACGGCGTAGTGATCGACGACGCGGTGGTGATCACCGTATTGTTGGTGACCACCTCGACCAGAGCTGACTTGATGCCCGGCCAGAACTGCGCGTAGCTCTGCGCTATTGTTGCCCTGGAAAATAGTGTTTTCTTAATCAGCTCATCCTCACACCTTGGAGCCAAATTGGTCACGAACTGTGCGGTTCCAAAGGAACTTTCTCCCACGCACCCTAAGGTCGTGGAATTAACTACCTGGAGAGTACAAGAGTTCTTCAAGAAAGGGGTGAAAAGGTTTTTACGGGGTCGGCAACGTGTTGGTGATGCCCCTGGTAATGCAAATGTCCATAGGCTGCGGTGACTGCTTTTAAGCGGTATAAAAAAATTACCTACTTGGTCTACCTTAGTCTAACGGTGATCATCTTTGTCTCGTTACATACGACGATTGGTAAACAGATTCCATACCCAATATTTAATATGTATGCTAGGAGGGTCCATCTACTCTGAACCTGTCTTTACGGCTTCTTTTTAAAAAGGTCGTTCATGGTGGGTAGTCTGCTCGTTTGTGAGTAGTATAAAAAAATATTTGGAAGGCGGATTGGAAACTTGGAACCATCAGGAAAAAGTTCATGTCGACAAAGCAGTCGGACCACGTTTTCGGAGGTTAGAAATCGCAATATTGAAAATATAGGCACCGGTTATTGAAAACCACACGACTATCTGACGCGTGTCACTAGAAAATTGCCACGTCGACCTGTCGCAGTATGTCACAATATTATTATGAGAAGGAAGATTCGGACAAGTGGTTAAAAAGAAATATAGAAGTCGATCATCGAGTGATGTCGCTTCCTAGAAAATGGACATGTCGAGCTGTCGCGGACAGTACCTACTTCTTCTTCCACCCCTTAATTCCAGTTCTCGTCGGTATGGGATCTAATACAGCGGTGCCAAAAGATACTCTACTATACTACAATACGAAGTCAACCCATTAATTTCAGTGGCATATGTAACCTCTAACCCCGAAACTCATATACAGCTTCGGTTCCGATCCGTTCGTCTTGGTAAAACCAATTCTTGGACTCACTTGAACTCAACACTGCCAAGGAAGTCACTGGGTGCCCGCCATTTGAAGGTGAGAGCCGGCTTGTCTTCCGGCGTGGAGTGGGTGACCGTGTCGTTGTCACCCCGACAGCTGATGATCTTGGTGTTCTCCGGGTCCGGCACCGAGATGAATTGGCCAAGAATAATGCTTTCGTTCTGTGGATTGAAGTGAAGTGTGAATGTAGATATGCTGGGTTGACTTAAATCTGCTTGTAGTGAGTGGTGTGACTGGTTTTTGGTTATGGTAATTCTGAATAAACTTAGAGCGTCAGTGACGGAGTGGTTAAGGTATCCAACTCGTAAGCGAGAGGTACCGGGTTCGAATAGTCTTGTCCAGCGTTCCTTTAATAAAACGAAGTCATGTATACCAGCGTAGGTACTTTGAAATGGGAATTAATGTGACTAATGTTATCACTCACATTTCCAATTAACCAAGAGTTATTTCTATCTACACAAAAGCGCCAAGTAAGTGGCAATTAGGACAGAATTTCTACAGGAAAATAAGTGACCAATTTACCCTACGTCTACGATCGCGGGCACTTAGTTTGACCTTGAGATAGGGGATCAAAAACGTGGATTATCAGCAGGGGTAGTTATAGAAATCACTTGACCATAAGTCAGCAGGCTTGCAATAACCCAAAGCCAGATAAATCAATAAAATATGCACCGGCTTGACCCCACAAAACGTAACAAGGAACGCGGTAGGCCCAGACGAAGATGGCGGGACGAGTTAGACGCTTTTTCTAAACATTGGACGAGGAAAGCTTCCAACTGTAAGTCGTGGAAGATAGATAGAGAGGTCTTTGCCCTGCAAAAGGGCAGAATTTACTAAAATAAAAACAAATCAATGTACGTACCTGAACTTGTCTAGCCTGCAGTATGAACCCTCCGATCACTACGGGTGCGCCAGCCGGGCTCCCGATGGTGACGTCGATGACGTCTCCCTGCCTCACTAGCGATGATGACGTCACGATCAAATATGGCGGCGGCGACGTCATCGGCGAGACCTCAGGGTGGCGAGGCAGCTGGTCTATGCAGGACTGGAGGAAATTCAGTTTATTAGTTTATTTGGGTTTACATTTATAAGGAGCCGATGGATGCAAGAGGCCTACGTTCAGCAGTGGATGTCCAACGACTGAGATGTCATGATGATCATGTTGATGATGACATTTATATACATATACAAATACACTCTAACGCCACTACTTATTCCATAAGGGTAGGAGACTATCGATCGAGTGCCATAAGTTTCAATCATGACATATAGATAGTTCAACTCAGTTGTGCGCGCGGCGCTATGTGTGCGTGCGCTTGTAAATATACAGCTTTCATTTATGTGACAGTGACGCGGCAGTCGTCGTCCGAGCAAGACGTGTTCTTATCGCTTTTTCTTACGGGTACAGTCGTAAGAAAAAGCGAGTCGACTGTACCTCTTGTCACGCACACAAAGTCACTGTATATGTACAAGCTTTACCCACACATAGGGCCGCGCGCACAACTGAGTTGAAATATCTATTCCACTTTGGCCTTTTCCACATTCATAAATGTTCTCCCACAGTTACGCCGGTTAAGGCTACTCCTGACCTGCCCTTTTTGGAGAAGATCATTTATTTGTTCAGCATACGCCCTTCTCGGGTATTTACATCTAGCCTTTAAAGGTAAGTTAGAAGTAGAGAGTCAGAGACTTGTAGGTCGTATCGACCTCTGGCAAAGTCTCGACACCACATCGAAATGGTAGCTCTGGTGGATTAGCGTTAAATTCTGTCATCTAAATACAGATGCAAAAAGCGAGAGACATTCGAAGAGTCATTGAATATCGCCCGTTTTTGTATCATGCCTTTTGGAAAGCGAAGTGACGGGTAAAAACGTACTTAACTCGTTTAAAAATGGACTTGTAGTTATACATTTTGGAGAGTCTTGTTTTCCGAGAGAGAAACGACACGAAATCGATACAAAAACGTTTATTTACTCTTCAAGTAAACACATACACGAATGTATCTTGCAGAGATGCAACAACAAAAAGTTATCTTTAAGTTAAGTTAAGTACAGGGTGTCCAGTGGCAGATTTCAAAGTTTGAACAAACGTAGTTTCTGAACGCAACATGTGAGAGGGGCGCGGGGGGCGTCGTTGAAAGCGCAAGCGCTGCGGATTTTTTAGTAGCCATGGAACAGTGGAGTGGAGAGCACCGCGCTTTTGCTGTCGAGGCGTACATTTCGAGTGGTTTTTCGCTGTCTGAAGCACGCCGTCCATTTAATTATCATTACGGTATTCGTCGATTGCGTGATGGACCATCGATCAACCTCATTCAGTCATGGGTAGCAAAGTTCAGAGCTACAGGATCAACATTAAATAGACCCAGACCAGGACCTATACCAACGGTAGCCACGGACGAAAATGTTGAACGTGTTATGGTTTCTGTCACTGAAAATTCCCGTTTATCACTTCGTGCACGTTCATCGATATTGGGAATTACGAAATCAAGTTTACAGGTTATAATGCGAAAAAAACTCAAGTTCCATCCGTATAAAATTCAAATCGTTCAAGATTTACACGATTCTGACTTTGCATTAAGAAAAACTTACGCGGAGGAGATGTTGTTGAGATTTCGTACTGCTACTCGGATGGGTAACATATTCTTTAGTGACGAAGCCTACTTTCACATCGGAGGATATGTGAATAAGCAAAATTTCCGTTACTGGGATGTCCGCAACCCAAGACAAATGCATCAAGAACCTTTACATAAACCTAATGTTACAGTCTGGTGTGCAATGTCTGCATCTGCCATCATAGGGCCTTATTTCTTTGAAAACCAACGTGGCCAAACTGTAACTGTGAATTCGGAGAGATATATAGAGATGATAAATTACTTTTTTAGACTGGAACTACAGAATAGTCCATACTTCAACCGAAACACGTGGTTCCAGCAGGACGGGGCCACAGCTCATACTGCTAATGTGTCTATGAATGCAGTGCGGCAGTTATTTCAAGAAAAAAACATATCCCGAAACGGCACCATACCGTGGCCACCTAGGTCACCAGATTTAAGCCCATGTGACTTTTTCTTATGGGTATACTTAAAATCCGTTGTTTACAAAACAAATCCGAGCACTGCGACACAACTTAAAGACAATATTCGAGCCGAAATCAGCAGGATTCCCCAGCCCCTCTGTAAACGCGTTTTTGAAAACATGCGTGCTAGACTCGAAGAGTGTGTCAGGCTCGATGGCCGCCATTTGGAGAACGTGGTTTTCAAAAAATGAAATCCGCATTTGTTGTTTTTAAATTACAATAAACATACTTTGTATTAGAGGTGTAGTTTTTTTTTTACAACTTTTCGAGCTTTGAAATCTGCCACTGGACACCCTGTATTATTTTATATCTGTAGAACGCTAGTTTAACAGACTCAAAGAAACTTTATAATAAATTGTTGGGCTGTTGGCTTGCTTTGGTTGTTCGTTATTGTTAGTTGAGGCTTATTTAGTAATACTTAGAATAACAGCACGCTAAGACCGAATATTAAAAAAAAAATCACTCACGTATGGCAACTTATGGCAAGTTTTTTAAACGTCATAGAACGTCATTAATAAAAGTCATAACAAACTTTTCATATGTCATAACAAAATTTGATTTCTGTAGGATTGTTTATTTTTGTGAGTAATGAAAAATATTATCAAATAATGGGTAAAACAATTAAAAAGGAAGTGCGGGAGATAATTTTCAGCATTATTAATAATTTAGACGAACTGAAAGTACAAGTTCAAGCTAATAGTGACCAAATAATTGAATGTTAGGACTGAAGGAAGGAAGGAAGGAAGAAGGACTGACGAGGATAGATTATCCCCAGATTATTGCCATATCCACACTTTATAATTTTTACTACTGGACTGGAAAATAGTAAGCAATCACAATAGGGTCCAGTGAACCAGTTGGTACCACTGAACCAAAACGATATAGTACGTACCGGGCCTAACAATATTCATATTCATATTAATTTATTGATTTGTGACACACAGGTTTTACATAAGTAGGTGTAACAATAATATAAACAGATTCTCTGCGACCGGCCATCGGCATACAAATTTACAATTAAATATACAAAACAATCAATGAAAAACAAACAAAAATGTCAATGGAATTATACAAAATTTAGTTAAATAGTTGATCATGTTATTGTACCAGTTTCTATTAATCATTATATAACAATATTGCAAACAGTCGGCCGATAGATCGAGGAAACTAAAGTTAATAGAAATTATCTATTCTGATGCACTAGACCATATTTTATGTCATCAACTAAATGGTAGTTAAGTCAAGAAAATAAAAAGTGAAAGGACTTGCGGTCTCCGTCGAAAGTGCAGCAGCTCGGCAATGCAGTGAAAATAACAAACTGGACCAGGGGCCTCCGATCCAGGATTAATATGGCAGGGTCCACTACATCCCCACTTTGATCTCGCTCTCACGGTCTTTGCTTTAGACGAATGAATTTAGCCAAATATAATAAACGTGATAGCGTAAACTTATTTACTAACGCTAACCACAATTATTATTATTATTCTTTATTTAATCCTTACAGTGTTTCGTGCATTTTGCCTTACTTCTAGATACCCTGCCAAATTGCATAACAGTTTGCTCGAGAGCTGTCATTTCGTTTTACTTCTAAAAGGTTGCAATCAATTCTGGTCGCGCTCTTATACCAATGTATGTATGTATGTAATCTCTTTCTTGAATCAATTTATAACATAACAGGAAATAAAAATACAGTTTATAATGCAAAGGCGACCAATAATAATGTTGAAAGGGCCTTACCCTCGGCGGTGCTCCGGACCCGTGCTGCTCCGTGAACCCTGCCAGCAGCAGCAGGGCCAACACCCCGAACATCCGTTTTCTTGGCATCGTCTTTTATATCTGGGAACAAAACAGGGGAATGTGATGACTCAAGTGATAGTGATAGTTCAAGTTCAACAGTGGGTATGGGCTGGCAATGTGGTGGCTGGCACAAAGGTGGCAAACAAGTTTACGGCCTGGCTGATGGTAAGCAGGTAATAATGGTGCCAGCCCGTTCATAGGCTATATAGATTCACACACACACATCACAGCCCGTAACAGTCCACTGCAGGACTTAGGGTCGCTCCCACGGAAGGGGAGGTTATTGCCATAATCTCCACACTTAGCAGGCGGGTTGGAGATCGCAGTGTTTAAATAAAACAATGGAAAATGCTGTTGCCCATTTTCCAGTCTACGGAGACTCCTGATGTTTTGCCTCGAAAACATTAGTTGCCTTGTACGACACCCACGAGTGTAAGGGGTTGGTGCTATTCTACTCTGCCGGAAACCATATGGCCAGGCTATATATATTGGCTTAGTTATACCCGGGCTTTTTTTACGTGGGAATAGATAAAAGATGATAATAGTTCCTAGCGGTGTCCCGCGGTCTTCACCCGTCTCCCAGAATAATAACACCTGCTCACATTCGCCTAGCCCAAGGGACTATCTTGCTTCGTGACAAAAATCGTCCTATAAGTTTCCAGTTTAGTTCCTTCCACAACCTGAGTGGTTCAGTTGGCTACCACGCAGAGGTCCGGGCTTCGTTTCCCGGAGTATCGATGTGTAATAAGTATGTATTTAAAAATATATAAATAGTTATCAGTTTTCTGGCACCCATAACACAAGCTTTGCTTACTTTGGGGCTATATGGCTTTGTGTAAATAGTCCAAGTAAAAAAGAAAGCAAAGAAAATCGTTTCAGTAGATAAAAAAACGAGTACCTTCATCCGTTTTTGAGAAAAAGCGTCTTATGTGTCTGGCAGACAGACAAGCAGACTGACAAGAAAGTGAGGCTCCGTTTTTACATGTGCCAAGACGTAGAGGGTTACAATCCTAAACAGTCGCGAAACGATTTCTTATTATACAGCACTACATAATGGTTGATTCGAGGAAAGATTAGGTATGGGAATTTCGTGACTTTGAATGTACCAATTACCTTTTCAAGAACGCGTCGGTGGTACAATTTATACCGTGACTTCGAGCTGTCAAGAGAAATGAGTAATGGTTTTTACAAAGAATCTGTCGTTGCTAACTTCTAATTTATGAGTTTTGTGTCAAATATTCGTTAAAATGTATATTGTTAAAAAAGCGAAAAGGCGAAAATACCGTAAAAATGTATGAGAATGATCTTGGTGTTAATGTCCCGGTCATCTATGATTTGGCAGGTCAGGTCATTACAGAGGAGCGACTGCCATCTGACTTCTGCGAACCTGTGTTACAGGAAACCTGACCAATTGGGTTATGGTTATTCAGTCAGTCGCCCATGATTATTATTATTATTTATCTGTATTTTTTGCCGAGGACCTTTCCGAGGGTTTCCAACAGCCGTTACGGCTAAATATACCACCAATTTGGAGGGTAATCAAATCCAACAGCAAATTAAATATTAAACATCAATTGTTCTAATAATTATCCTGATAATTAGCAAGATAATTATATTTTTATTGCAAGCGACCTTTTTCTTTATAAGTATAGGTACTAATGTCATATAACATGCAACAATGCATATAAATTGAGTACTTGCATTAAAAACTAAATAGTATTACAGTTATATAATTTATAATCGAATTAAAAGGGTCACCTTTAGATATTAATTAAGTCAAATATCATAATAATATGTAAAATCATAAAATTTATTATATCAAAAGATATTATTATTATTAAAATGAAATCATCATTTGGTTATTGTGCTCTACTTTTCCTTTCTCTATCACTTATTTACCTATGTATTTATACGCTCTACATTTGATGGAGTCAGCACGGTAGAGTTTGGCAACATTGTATCCAATTTTGTCAATCGCCAACATTATCACCGAAGGCACGAAGCCCAGCGCTGGCCATGACCGCGCTTGCCACAGCCACGCAGCGTTGGGAAACGTAGAGACCTTGTAATTATACGTTATCTAGAGTTCATGTTGTTTAAATGGCGAGATGTAAAGGCTCTCCCAGAGGCGAGATAGCGAGCAATAATACCGCGTGCGTTTTTGCGATAACGCGTTCTGTGACCTTTCCACGCAGCTGCGTTTTTATTGTGCTCTAACAACCACGCCATTTGGTTATTCAATTCAGCCTTGAAGGAGTCCAGATTGTTCTGCTCAGGGATCACATTGGCAGGCAAAGCTTTCCATTTCTTTGAAGTCGACCCAAAGCGGCCATAACGAAAATAAACGGCTTGTAAAAATACAATACAGTTCATTAAAAAGAATTAATTGTACATCAAATATTGAACCGGCAATCTCATAAATGAGGTCTAAATAGCTAAGTAGTTTTACTTTTGATACCAACCTGCGTATTAAGAAATATTGTTACTTACTACCTATTACTTAATACTTAGGAAATATTGTTGCACTTATTTGGCTGAATATTGACTCACTTTAAATGCCTGACCGAATTCCGTACCTATACTTAAATTGAATAAGGTAACAGCTAAAGTTTTTAACGTTTAAGGAAATGTTAATGAATTAGCGATAAACTATCAGGGCCGGCTTCAAGGTCACTACATGTTTTAAGGTAGTAGTAGACCTCCTTAAAGATGTTAAGCGCTAACATGCGTTCGAATAATAATAATAAGTTAAAATAAATGTGCTTGGACAATTCACACATCGCCATCTAGCCCCAAAGTAAGCTAAGATCTAGAAATCGAGAAAATAATAATGAAATTATACAAAATAAATACAAAAACAATTGAACATATAAAAAAAGGATCTACACCGGCTGGCTTCCCTAAATTGTGCCCATATAGTTGGCTGCGTTGCCTCGTTGGATATCAATGTTTTTTATATCACTTTTTTTATTGCCTAGGGAGGCACATGGACGGAGTCGGCCACCTAAGTCCAAGATATTTGCAATCTAAGGGGAGTGGATCCTGTGCCGGGTACCTGTAGACATGCTTTTTGAAGAACCCCATGTTATGGTGCAAAGGAAAGACTTCAGGAACGATCTCATTCCACTACTTGCGCGTGCGCGGACCACAATAACGTTTATTTCTTAACAACGAAAATTACACAAACTTTCCATTTACATGGCAAGGTCACTAAGGTGGCAAACAAGCTTGCAGTCTGCTGGTAAACAGTTATCGCAGCCCTAAACCTTAATACGTATCTGGCCGACAATGATAAGGAAGTGTAGGGGCCCTGTCACAGTCCGTGACTTCGCTACCACGTACAATGAGTCAATGCTTCCCTCACATCCTAACTATAGGCACTATACGCTTCCTTAAACTAAGACGGAATTCGTGCTTGCGTCATTGTGTTCCTGTTTGAAGGATAAAGCCGCCTGTGAAGGTGTGATGCATATCAACTTAGTCTTCTTGATGACAATATACGTGCGGGTTTGTGTTCTATCTACACATAGTATAAAACAAAGTCGCTTCACGCCGTCTGTCCCTATGTACACTTAGATCTTTTAAGCTACGCAACGGATTTTAGTAAATAAGTAAGTACTTTATTGCAACAACATAGGCTATGGGCCAGTTTATCCTTTTCGGATATACAATGGTGGGTAATGGTATGTTTACACTACAATGCGAATTTCAGCAGTAGATAGAGTGATTAAAGATATTATAAGCAACAACGGACGAAGTCGCGCCGGGTGCACTAGTGTCTTTATGTATGTATCTATGTATGTATGTCTTTATGTATGTGTCTAGATTTTTTAAATTCAGATTTTAGCAGTAGATAGAGCGATTTAAGAGAAAGGTTTATGAGCAAGAAAAAAGGGTAGCTAAGGGTAAGTAGGAGTACGCGGTCGAAGTCCACTAGTGTGTTTCTGTATGTAACATAGTTACATACGCTTAGATCCTTTAAACTACGCAACAGATTTTAATTCAGTTTCCTACAATAGATAGAGTAATTCAAGAGAAAGGTTTATAAATTAAAAAAAATAGGGTAGGTTAGGTTAGTAGGTGTACGCGCACGAAGTCGCGTCGGGTCCACTAGTTTTGTTTTAAATTATGATCAGTGGCTTCTTAGCTGGTGGATTTTATAGATAGGTACACTAATGGAAATTTTAACCCGTTTGACCGTCAAGGTTTTAACCCGCATGTCGCGTGCGTGCGTCGAAATATCGGGCTACTCGTTAACCAAACTCGTAAAGTGAGTAGGTAAATTCATGTTACATAAGTTAACAAATAAGAAGGTTTTTCTTTTATCGTACCCACCTAACAACGTAGCCAGATTATTTTCGAGGAAAGCGAGATTTTTAAACTTAAAAAAAAAAAAGCGTGACAAGGTAATAAATTCGGTAATTTAAAATCATTTTGGATTAACGCGTCCGGGCTTTCCCGGCCAATACATTCCACTTTGATTTGCTCTCGCGCATTTTGCTTCTGAATTTAATCAGGTGTAATAAGCGCATAAGTAATAGTAAGTAGGTATCTGTTGCTCGGCCATTTGGGTAAGTCAGTTTATTTATATTGACTGCTTCTATATAGATATTTTCTTGATTCGGCATTTTGTGACCATATTGTGTTGATATGCCCCGGATATTATTATTTGTGTTTTATTGCGATTTAAGTAATATAGTAAAAATGTAGTCATAAGTTACTGTTTTTTTTCTGAGGAATGTGCAACACTCAGAAAAACCTTCTGGTTTAAGAGTGAAGTGGTAGGTACATGTTAAATGTAGTTTTCATTGAATAAATATAAACAAACAGTTTAATAAATAAATAAGCGTAGTATTGAGGATACCTAGCTAAAAAATTATACAATTTATTTATTAAACTGTTTGTTTATTTAAATTAAAAAAATATTATGTTTATGCAATTATTACATTTGTTAAAAATAGATGCGTCTGAGAATGAGAGTTTTTCCAGTTGTAATCTCTGTTCGTTAGAAGATGCTACTAAACTCGCTTAAAAAACCTTAAAAATTAAGTAAGATAAGATTTGCTACCCACAATTTAAACTGAGCAGTTTTATTTAATGAAATTTCGATTTGAATAGATTTTCAGTTCAGTTCAACTGCACAGTTCTCAGTCTTGCATACACATAGTTTAAACTTAACAGTTCGACGGTACAGTCAAGACTCTGGGGCCTATTTCTCGCGCTGTGGCATCTCGAATTAGACATTTTATCTAGCCATATGTTTCCAATAATAATTACACTGAAATGTCAATTGCAGCCAAAAAATATTTTCTCCACTATCTTCGACAGTCGTATATTTTAGAAGATCAATTTCAGTGACGTTTAAATACAGTGTTTTAGCTAGAAAAATGTCGAATTTGAGATGTCACAGCGCGAGAATTGCCCCCCTGCAGTTAAAACTGAAGGTATTATTTTAATATTCGATCGTATCACTGGCCAGTAAATACTAAGCGTAGTGAAAAATTGAAGAAATAGAGTAACCATTAACGGATTTAATTTATCCGTTTACATATGTAACGACGGGATGTACGTATCGTTAGCGCGATGCAGAGACCCAGTAGCGCCATCGCTCGACTACGTTACGCAACTCAGTGTAAGCGCTATATACTCGGAAAATGCAGCGAGTACAAACAAAGTTTTGTAACAATTAATATTGTAAGGTATGAGTTTTTGGCATGGGTTATGTTAATATTGAAAACTATCAGTTGTTGTCATGATGTTGTCATTGTCATTCTGCCATTCGATATATTCAACGTTGTGTATAATTTTTAGCTTATTAAAACCTAATCTTAGGTGATGTTTTCTATTATAAGACCACGCTAAGTACGAATCACGTCTTAAAAAAAAAAAAAATATCTGTATGGCAACTTATGACAGATTTTTTAAAAGTAATAGAAAGTCATTCCTAAAAGTCATAACAAACAATTTGATTTCTGTAGGATTGTTTATTTTCGTGAGTCATGAAAAAAATTATTAAATAATGGGCAAAACAGTTAAAAAGGAAGTGAGAGTGATAATTTTCAGCATGATTAATAATTTAGTGGAACTTAAAGTACAAGTTGAAGCCAAATATCTGAATGTTTACATGAAGGACTGACAAGGACTGACAAGGACAGATTGTCCCCAGATTATTGCCATATCCACATTTTATAATTTCTACTACTGTCAGTCGATTCGGACTTAGCCTGGTGCTATTATATTAATTTACTGAGCTAAATGTCTTTTGATTGCTTTATTAAGGAAGCACCAGTAAAAATGGAATGATATTTTCGTCTGTAGCGATTCCACGTACACCCGTCAGAACTACCGTTCAAATAAAACTGGTCAACAGACATTAATAGAAAAAAAAATTTAAAATTTTCTTCGAGCTCTAAATAACCCGGAGGGAGAATTAAAACCTGAAACACGGTCATCATCATCATAGTCATCATGAAATGGGAGCTATGTCCCGGTTGCGCTCCCGCGCGGTACGCGAGGGCCTGGGGTCCGCCTTCCTACTCTTCGTGGCCTACTCCGCTCGGTCTTCGGCATCCTTGGTGGCGAGCTTGTTGGCACGTCTATCATTCTTGACGACGTCAAGCCATTACTTCTTGGTCCGACGACCTCTCCTTTCCGTGCCTGGTTCGTCTACTTTGTAGATACAGGAAAGCTACGTTTAGTAAATAGCCGGCTTAAAAAGTTTTTTACGATTCTAACGCCGGATTATTTTAAATATCTGGGTTATTTTTTATTAAAGTGGCAACCCATTTGTTTACATTTTTTATCTTTAAATCGATCGACCTTAGTCAAAAAGTTATAAAAATGTTGAAAAAGCTATTTTTAAAACGGCTCATTATCAACAAAGACTTCTTGTATGACAAAGGAAGACTTGTCTATTTGTAAAATAAAAAAAATAATCATCTTGGCGTTAATGTCCCGGTTGTGCTCTCGAGAACGAGGGCCCGGGGTCCGCCTTGACCATGATCCAGGATTTGGCAGGTCAGGTAATTACAGTGGAGCGACTGCCATCTGACCTCCATGACCCTGCTACCAGGGGAACCTGACCAGATTGGATCATGGTTACACATCCAGTCGCCTGAATGTGCAGGTTTCATCACGATGTTTTCCCTCACCGTAAGAGCATCGGTTAGTATTCAACTAATGTACATAACTCAGAAAACAGTCATTGGTACATGGCCGGAGCGGGATTCGAACCCGGGACCTCTGGCTTACGAGTCGGATACTGTCACCGCTCGGCAACCGACGCTCTGAAGACGTTTCTATTTGTATTCACCATTATTAATAATATTATTAGCAAATATGTTTGAGAACTACCTCCATTCGTTCCGCTTGTCATTGTCACCACAGTGCTAATTGTAGCAAGTATCCGTAAACTTATTGATGACTTGTTATTTTCTAAATGACTGGGTTATTTCGAATATTGACGCGTTTTGAGAATGACTATTCGTTTCTGATGCTATTTTGTAAGGGGGAAAACGCGGTGACAAAATGTTCTCCAAATTATAAGTCGTTACGTTTGCATATTTTCTTTGTTGGATGCAGTAGGCTTACATACATATAAATACCTTTATTAAGAAATTTATTTCAAAAGTCTTGTACATATAGCACCTGGGCATAAATTGTAATATTTAGTTTTGACAGCTGATTTGTGTTAAGTGTGATTAACTTTAATGTTGTGTACGAATGCAATGGGATATACGACTTACCTTATCTTAGGAAAGCAACTTTTTAAATGTGCTTTTTGACGTAAGATTGCAGGGTTAGAAATTTAAGGTGTAGGTACACTTACCTAAATCCACAATGGAAATAAAGCATTTCCTCTTTTTGATAGTAAGGTTCACGACTTTAGCATTTTAACTGTCAAATTCGGACTTAAGAATTAAAACACACACACACACACATGCACACTTGTTTCCTTTCTCTTAGAGAGTGAAATATTTTCACAGTGGATTTAAGTGTGCAAATTAGGCGATCTTAGCCCACCTGATTGGGTTATAGAAAAAGTAGGTAGGTATGATGATCCATCATACACAGATCTTTAGATCATCATCATTATCACCATCTTGGCGCCAGTTCCGGTTGTGCCCTCGCGCGGGATCCGTCTTCCTACCTCTCCATGTCTGGTGATCAGCATTATTGGCGCTGAGGGCCAGCAGCATGTCGACCTAGACAAAACCAGTTTAGCAACGTTAGCTCAGTTTATACTGGTTTATCGTAGGTCGATATCTTGTCGACCATGATTTGTTGAATATTAAAATAAAGTGTAGCATTTGTGCCGTCTACGTCTGAAAACCTTATTAAGTTAAACTCTTCAACATACAGATTTATTTAAAGTACAAATAATAAAATCTTTGTGTTAATGTCCCGGTTGTGCTCTCGCGGACCCGGGGTCCACCTTGACCATATCCAGGATTTGGCAGATCAGATAATAGTGGAGCAACTACCATCTGACCTCCGTGACCCTGTTACCCCTAACCTGATCAGATTGGATCATGTTTACACATTAGTCGCCTGAATGTGCAGATTTCGTCACGATGTTTTCCCTCACAGTAAGAGCCTCGGTTAGGATTCAACTAATATACATAATTCAGAAGCACCGTTGGTAAATGGCCGCAGTGGAATTCGAACCCGGTACCTCTCGCTTACTAGTCGGATACCCTAACCACTCCTACCCTACCCTAACTCCCTCCGACGCTCCTTATATTTCTTTAACGTATAACAGCCTTAAAACACGAAAAACGTCTCAAACTAAAAAAGGAAATTTGCCTTGACATCCGCAAACTGGTTTTTACCCATTACCAAAGGATTGCCGCACTACCAACTTATTTGTTTCGTCGACGGCGTCGCTAGTGGTGAAGAAGTAAGCGTTTCCATCTGTCCCTTTAGTCCAACAACGCCTTAGTTACAATTTTGTCCACTGGGCTAAGTTAGCCGGAACGAAACGCAATGCCAAATCGCTACTTCCTACACCGACCAATGTCAACTTCTGACTCAATTTACGAACAAACAAGTAATTCTGATTACGGTATTACGTATTTGTTTTAGCAATTGATACTGTTATACGAATTAAGAGCGTCGGTGGCCGAGCGGTTACAGTATTCGACTCGTAAGCCCCGAGAGGTCCCGGGTTCGAATCCCGCTCCGGCCATGTACCAATGACTGTTTTCTGAGTTATGTACATTAGTTGAATACTAACCGATGCTCTTACGGTAAGGGAAAACATCGTGATGGAACCTGCACATTCAGGCGACTGGATGTGTAACCATGATCCAATCTGGTCAGGTTCCCCTGGTAGCAGGGTCATGGAGGTTAGATGGCAGTCGCTCCACTGTAGTTACCTGGCCTGCCAAATCCTGGATCATGGTCAAGGCGGACCCCGGGCCCTCATTCTCGTGAGCACAACCGGGACATTAACGCCAAGATGATTATTTTTATTTTTTACTGTTATACGAATAATACCTTAGATATTAATTGACGACCAGAGTTGTTCAGTTGGTTAACTCTCTCTGCCACGTCTGCCACGCAGAGGCCCGGGTTCGATTCTAAATTGATCGGGAATTGATGATGAATTTTAATTTATGTTTCGGGTATTTGAAAAATATATAAGTGTTTTATCAGTTTTCTGGCAAACTTAACACAAGCTGTGCTTACTTTGGATCTAGATGGCACTGTGTGAATTGTCCAAGCATGTTTATGTTTATTTATTCTATTATTTTAAAATGTTGTTGGATGAGTAAACTGTTTGTCAATCTATATATTATTTGTCAGTAATAAAGTTTGAAATAAAATAGGTAATGTTTTTCATATTTCATCATGTACACGTTTTTGGAAATAGAATGGTGGCAGTAGTAGTATCTAAAGTTTTTCGTACGCAACACTTGAAAGTTGCCTGGAAGAAATCGCTTAAAGCGATAAGGCCAGCTGTTGTTTTCTCTATTGCTACCGATATGGTCCGACTGTATCCTGTATTTATGCAATAAAGTGTTTATTCATTCTTTAACTTGTGTTATGACAATAAAAAAAACTTGATTTGGCGCTTTGTAAATAGAAAAATACCGCTATAATTAAAAATCCTGTTTTCTCGCGCGATACCGCTACGAGTTTACTTCGAAGCTTTATTACCAATATCTAAAAAAAAATTCGAAATAGCTATTCTTATTAGTATACTATAATCTATTATAGTCTAGATATCTTCTAAGATAAAAGTCAAATTATTGAAAATAAAGAGTCAATTTCAGAGTTGTCAAGTTGAGCGCGTTGATGTCTTTCCTATGAATGTTACCACTAAGGCAAGACACGTTTTGTTTTCCCATTATCTTGTTTCGATTGGGACCGAGGATGGGGATTGTGTTGCTTGAGAATGCGTACGCAATACTGCCCGCGAGGGCACACTTGTTCTAGCCGGGCTGATGTCAAGAGCACGTGACAGTCCACTGTTGGGATTGAACTACCTCCACAATAATGGGCCACCACCGATAAGAAGAGGATAGACGCAACGGATTTTTATAAACGTCTAACCGGCGTTTTCAAGGATATATCAGGCTAAACATTGATTTGCTTAATCCAGAGTTGGACAATAACTACGTAATAATGGGCAACGATACCTATATCCGTTAGTTTCATGTCACCTCTAGAGGGATCTTCCTCAAAGTGTGTACTGATAGTTCAACTCAGTTGTGCGCGCGGCGCTATGTGTGCGTGCGCTTGTAAATATACAGCTTTTATTTATGTGGCAGTAACGCGGCAGTCGTCGTCCGAGCAAGACGTTTGCGAGCGACGAGCGAGACGAGCGAGACGACGATTTACCCACACATAGGGCCGCGCGCACAACTGAGTTGGAATATCTGTACTCAGTTTGCACTCAAATTAGTACTTCCAAAGATAGATGTGGTCAAATACTAAAAACATAACGACCAGTCTATATAAAACGCTACATCATGCCTATAACTTTTCGGTGTTCCCCTACGCACTAATTACTTATTCTGAGAACTGACGTTACTTCCTGCGTCATTAGTCATGTGTCAAAGTCACTGGTCGAGAAATAAGTCAGTCAGGCAGTCGATAACGGAGCTGACAAGGCTGTCCACTAGTCAGCCTTCGTGAGGTCGTGAGTAATTAGCTCAATTTGCGAGGAATTTATAAGTATTGTTATGAGATACCTACTTGTAAGTCGTAAGATTGTGCGTAAGTTCATCAAAGACATTTTTTGATCTTTGGCTCCCTGTGTGTGTTCTACCGGCTGTACCATGGGGAGTGTACTGAGGAACTATTTTATCTGGTGCTCACAGCACAATTCCGCCATCGCACAACCCGCCGTGGCTGGGTACTCCCCATTACGTAGACCCTCTGGTGGTGTCCACGCGTAGATTTGAAAGAACGTTTCTCGCTACTATGATTCAGATATGGAACGAGCTCACAGCCACAGTGTTTCCTTTGGAATAAGACATGGGATCGTTCAAGAGGTGTTAGATTAGAGGTCTCCTTAGTGGCGGGCATCGCATTGGCAGCGCCCCTGGTGTTGCTGATGTCCATAGGCGGCGGTGACCACGCACTATCAGGTGGCCCGTATGTCTATTTGTCTGCAGTATTACATTAAAAAGCTAAGGAAATTGAAAGACACGAAATTAGATCTTATCACATCTCTTCCAAAGTCGTATTCGAGTATATGTGATTGATATAATCTTACTCTCACTTTCCTTCCCAGGAAATTTCCTTCCTAGGAACTTCCTACTTTGTACACATTGAAAATGGGACTGAAAGAACGCTAAAAACAGTACTGAAAACGGTTTCTGTTAGTCTTTAACGGATCCACGAACCCATGAATAATTGGGAATTGACAATCGCTCGGTAAACTATAAATTCTTTCCTGATTACAACAACGGGTAACTTAGTAATCATTTAATATTCAATAAGACCAATCCATTACGGTCAAAATTTTGTGTCTACTTATTACTAGTAGGCCTCTTTGTGTGGCCAAACAAAATGCACTGGCCCAGGTACGCGCCATCCGTCTCAGGCTTGCAGATAGGTAGTGGAAGATCTTTCGAGCATTCGGCCCTCAGGACCCCATCGTCTCTATCCCAAAATTTATTTTTCAACAACATTTTTAATTTTAACGTTACGTAAAATGTTGATTTAAGCTTTGGGTATTCTATGACTATATGATAAATGAGCAAACAACTTTAACAATTGATACCTAAAACAAATTTATATTTCAATAAAAGGTCAATAGATCGGCTCACCCCTGACATTTTGACCTAATAGCCCAGAAAATAACCACCAAGTCTAAGAAATACGCCCCTTCTGCGCCCCAATTGTGGGGTCAACTAATCACGCATGTATTGAGGACGAGTTAAGAATGGCCACTTTATTAGGTACCTAACTTTTAACGTCGTGGCCTAATTTCGTATGCCGTTCCTTCGTGAAAAGTTACAGTGATGCTTTGAGACTGCTATTCTTGCACGGTGACGTTTTTTATAACCCATGTCTAGTCTTATTCGAGTGAAGTTAGTCAACAAGGAACAGGATTACCTATTCCTACTTTAATCGCATAGTAGGTACTACCCGCCATAAATGAAAGTTCCATCCGTACCATCTTGATAAGTGGCGGTCAATTACTGTACGCTTTTCTAGACACTTCTTATTTTACCTACCCTTTTTTCTTGCTTATAAACCTTCCTCTTGAATCATTCTATCTATTGATGAAACCCGCATTAAAATCCATTGCGTAGTTTAAAAGATCTACTGTACCTAGATACATAGGGTTCGATTCCCGGCCGGGCAGACATTTAAATGATGAATTTTAATTTCTGTTACGGGTCTGGGTGTTCTATGTATAATAAGTATGTATTTAAAAAATGAAGTATTTAAATAGTATATCAGTTATCTAGCACCCATAGTACAAGCTTTGCTTAGATTGGGGCTAGATGGCGCTGTGTGAATTTGTCCACGAATATTTATTTATTTATTTATTTATAGACATGTACATTGGGAAAGACGGCGGAAAGCGACTCTGTTTTATACTATATATAGATTACATTCAGCAGAAGCTGTCACAACACAACAGAAATACAACACATAACAACCAACAGCCCCAAACAGTCCATTGACATCACTAGTCTCCTTTTCTTGACCCGGATACAGGGCTGTGAATAAATAATAGCTGTGCGTATCAAGAATGTCTTTACTAAACCGGCCTACTTACATTTACGTAAGCATGGGTACACGTGTGGTTTAATTTCAATTGAAATTAGACTCTATTACTAATAGAATTTAGATGTACTTTCAATTGGAGTTACGAGTTAAGATTAAGGAACACACTTACGTACGTATCGTACTGGATGTTGACCGCGATTTGGAGTATCGACATCGGTAAATAGTTAATTAAACTATGTACTTATAACTCATGTAGTAAGCCATTTGGTTAACCATCGCCTTTCGCCGATCGTCCAAAGCAGAATTTAGACGTTCTTCAGGCACGTGTCTCGGCGTGATAACCAGCATAGAGAGGCTTGTTGTGCAAAGCAGTGTGGAAGGAACTCGGGCTTGTGACTGATCTCCATGCGGTGGACGAACAAAGTTAGAAAGGCTTTTGATGGGCCACGAGTGCACGAGAAAAGCAGCCATGAGGGAAGAATGGTGGCGACTGGTGAAGCGCGCCACCGACCCATAACGACCACGACCACTCAGCCAAGAGTGCCAAGACTGAGAAGATGTATTATTGTCGGTATATCGATATATCGGTTTTCCCTAGATATATATCATTATCATCTTAACTGTTACTTTTGCGGTACTAATGGCACTCGCGAAGAATGAAAAAAAAAACATCTTGGCGTTAATATCCCGGTTGCGCTCTAGCGCACGAGGGCCCGAGGTCCGCCTTGACCATGATTTAGGTCTTGGCAGATGAGATTATTACAGTGGAGTGACTGCCAATTAACGCCAGGCGACTGAATGTGTAGGTTTCATCACAATGTTGTCCCTCGCCTTAAGAGCATCGGTTACTAATGTACATAACTCAGAAAAGTGTCATTGATACATGGCCACAGTGGAATTCAAACCTGGTACCTCTCGCTTACGAGTCGGATATCTTAACCACTCGGCCAGCGATGCTCCTATCGCGAAGAATATAACTTTATGAGCAATTTTCAAGCCATTTTCGCCTTTAAGTAAGTAAACCTACCTAAGCTAGACAGAATCAACCAAAAACAAGTTTGTTTATTAGCAACTTCTTATGACTGATTAAACATTCTGTTTATAACCACATTCAAAAGGTCAATGGGGTCATTGCGTTCGTGTTATTGGCGACTCGAAAAGGGTCATTCAACCCTCCACGGTCTGCCATGCGAAGAGTGCATTTGCCCCTTAAATCGATGCAATTGTCATGACGACAGGTTGCTAAGCAGATGCAAGCGCTTGTGGTGCGACTAATGCGACTATCTTTATTACTTTTATACTTACCTAGTGAAGAGGACTCAAACTTGACAAACGAGCAGATTACCGAAAGCTGGCGCGCTCCATATAAATGAAGTTTACCCATAAAATCCATATATATCAAACCTGCAAATTCAAGCGACTGAATGCCATGATCTAATCTGGTCAGATTCCCCTGTTAACAGGGTCACGGAGGTCAGATGGCAGTCGCTTCACTAAATTATCTGATCTGCCAAATCCTGGATCATGGTCAAGGTGGACCCCGGGCCTCGTGCGCGAGAGCATAACCGGGACAATAACGCCCAGATGATGAGTTAATGATCCACCTGGACTTTTCAGTTTGACAGAGTCCTACCACTGGATAGAACTCCACGACAATCGAAAAGTTGATATGACAATACAGTAGCATGTTATATCCACATAGGTACATATGTTCGGTCGGTAGGATCAAGTTGCTTTAAATTGTTTTAAAATTACGCATATTCGTAGAACATGAGCGTGCGTAGGTATTTAGAGACACAATATGTTTCAGACAATAAGGAAACATTATTTAATCCACCCATGATGAGTCACTGTCGAACATAAACTCAGGTAATTATGAACAATAAATGATTGGCTATTATTTTCGTTGTATTGAGGAAAACTTGGTACCTTATGTTTACCAAGTAGATTGTAGAAGGAATATTTTGCATATTTATATTGCGTCAAGACTTGAAAATCTGCAGCGCATGAGGTGTCTGGCGGAGAGGAATACCTAGACTCCTTCTTACATACTGGCGTATACATATATACTACTCTTATGTAAATTGTAAGCTGTTAATCTTCCAAATAAATAAAATAAAATAAAATAAATAATAATATAAGTATAACAATAGTTTATGGTCCCAATCCACACACGGGCGGCATTTATGTACAACGCATTGAGACAGACTGTTTGCGATCTTCGTAACCCACTGTTGGGGAAACGCCTACCCCGATACTTCCAAACGTGTTGGAATTCCAAGAATGATGAAACGTGTCAATAGAAAATACTTTTAGCAATATATATAAATTCGTACATTTATTTAGGTTTCGGATTTTCCTCATAGAACCCACTCAAAATTGTATATGGCGATCTGCGTCTTGGTTTCTCCAAGATTCGTGTATTGGTTTTGTTTGATACGTCATTAAATAATCTATAATGTCTTTACGGCCTTCCGCTGCAGACCCTGAGATTAGTTGAACAGTCTCGCGAGCCGATTGGGAGCCAGTGACGTTCACCGGTTGCATGTATCCAATATCACGCCTGTTGCGCACAGGTACCCTTAATCCCTTTTTCACGAACTAATTTCATCACCGATAGGCTCTGGCTTCACCAGAGGTTTTCGAGGGCAGGGGTTTAGCCGGGAAGAGCCCGGTACTACCTTTTCTGGCCTGGCCCTTTCCCAGGTGTCCATGATGGATTTCTCCTGCCTACATATTAAAAAAAATAAAAATACCCTGTGATATTATTATTCTCCTTTACCCGATTTTTTCGTAAGCGGATGTACATGTACTAAGTTCTTTTTTAGCTAGGTTAGGAAAGCCAGCACCTAACTCAAGGAGTTTTATTCTACGTGCATATAGTAAGTATTCGTAGGCACTTAGTTACTAGGTAGCTATTCAAAAACACATTCATCTTCATCTAAATGCCGTATTTACGTTAGGTAATTAGAATGCCTACACAATGAACCCACACAAAACATTGTATGGGAATGTTATTGTTGTGAATTGAGGTGTTATGACTCATCCCGCATCTTATAGGTTGGTATTGTCAAAATGACCTCCGTGATAGAGTAGCATTTAGGTACGTCTAGTGTCCGACCGATGGTCAATTTCTGGCCGAAACCGAAGCCGAAGCCATGCCAAAACCGAAGGTTTAAAAGCTCTTAAGTGTTCAGGATTGGCCACAAGCCACAATTAATAATTATAATTTTCTTTAGTTTAATGTTAAGTTAGGTAAGTCGCTCAATTTATTTGTCAAAACTAATAACATTTTGAAATAATGTGAATTATAACATTATTTAGTAAATGATGACGGTTGCTAGGAATCCGGTTATACTTCGGTCGGGCTTCGAGCCGAAGCCGAAGGTTTCGCCAAATCTTTGGCATCTGATAATAACTAACCAAATTCAGTTGTGGACCCATTAATTTGTGTATCCGTAGATTGGTGTTTGGTCTGTGTTTCTGGCTGTGACGTCGCAGCTACCGAACGTATGTGTAGGTATATATATCTATCTATGTCCTAATAAATCTCACTTCATACATACTTATCGGTCTAGGATGCAGTGGTCTCAGTACGTATAATATTAAAGTTAAACCTTCAAAATAACAAATGTATCAATCTGAGCGATTTTTGTGTTACAAAAAACTCGAGAGACTTAAAAAATATAAGTGGCAGCGCGAAGGTCAGAGCCGCGGTTTCGATCTTGGCCAGTTTTTTTATAGCCAGAGGTCAAATTGGGTGTTCACAGTACAGTCTGTATGGAGAGAGTCTAAGAAGCTTTGTTGAGTGCTGAGTGACTAATGTTTATTTATTTTGGTTTTACATAATTTAAGAACGACAAGGAAAAATATTAAGACTTCAACCGAGCCCAGACATGTGTCGAGATGTCTACAAAGATTCGTAAAAACTATGTGTAGTAGCTTCTTTCACATTCATCAACCTTTTCATACCTGTTTATCGGTCTAGGATACTATGGTCTCAGTACGTTTAATACTAAGGTGAAGCCTTCAAAATAAAAAGTGTATCAATCTAAGCGATTTTGTGCGGAGTCCAGACATTTGTCAAGATGTGTACACATGTTTCAGCAAATGTTTTTACAAACTTTTACTCTTTTGCAAAAGCGATTTCCCATACATCAACATCACAGCCCGTAACAGTCCACTGCAGGTCTTAGGGCTTCTCCCACGAAAGGGGAGGTTATTGCCATGATCTTGGCAGGCGGGTTGGAGATCGCAGTGTTTAAATATAACAATGGAAAATGCTGCTGCCCATTTTCCAGACAACGGAGACTCTTGATCTTTTGCCTCGAAAACATTAGTCGCCTTGTACGGCACCCACGAGTGTAAGGGGTTGGTGCTATTCTACTCTGCCGGACACCACACGGCCTATACATGTTTCGCAAATATTTCTGTATCAGATTTGCAAAGATAGCGGACATAATGAACGACAGTATACCGCGTAATAGCAAACTAAGTCTACAAAGAGCGTGGGAGTCGTTGAAATATTTATAGTTTGCGCCCTTTGATGTACGTCAAAAAACCGAATGACATGAATGTCAAATACGAAATATTTGTACAAAATCTTAAATATTTGTACACATAAGTATTTATACATAGCTTTTACGCATCTTTGTAGACATCTTGACATATGTTTGGGCTCGGCATTAGGCAAAGGTGGATGTATGCGTATGTGTACATCTCTGACTGAGCTAACCCCGTTCAAGGATAGTGCAGTGACAGTATACCATACCGTACCACGAAATCCTGTTCTGCACCCTTTTGATCGTAAAGGAGCAATCGTGCTCTTAGATGAAATCTCTATAAAACTCGCTTTATGATGCCTAGAATTTGCTGCGCTGTTTAACTAAGCCACACTAAACCTTCATTGATTTCTTTGAACTCAACATGTATAATTATTTTCACTAGGTTAACGTTCATTGATAAAGTTTGTAATACTTTCATTCATTCATTATAATACTCTTGTCCGACTGTACGTAAATACTCACGTTCGCATTGTCTAACTTCGAGTGGGAAATACGAATAGTATTTAATGTGTTCACATGTTATAGTAGCTTTAACGTGACTATCCGGCTCGAAGGATCAAGGCTATTTCGAACTGAACTGAGCTGCGTACCGATTTTGGTAAATTAATTATAATGATACTAACCTGACACAAGCAGGAGCTGCGCGTCACGGAAATAAAGATGCTGCGGTGGATGTGTGGAGTTTCACGGAAGGATCGGGTTCGAAACGCCCACATTCGGGGTAGCCTTGGCGTCCGTGACATCGCAGATAAGCTGCAAGAGTGCCGCCTTCGATGGTATGGCCACGTCTTGCGCAGACCGGCAAGTTATGTGGGGAACAAGTGTCTGGCTATGCCGCCCCCGCCGGGCACGGGAAGGAGAGGCCGGCCCAAGAAGCGATGGCTTGACGTAGTCAAGAACGATATGCGTGCCAATAAGCTTACCACGAGAGATACCGAAGACCGAGCGAGGTGGGCCAGGAATAGTAGGAAGGCAGACCCTGGGCCCTCGCGTGCTGCGCGGGGGCGCAACCGGGACATGACGCCAGGATGATGATGATGAATTATAATGATAATAATAATGATCATTTCTTAAATTCTTCAACGACCTAAGTGGTTCACTTGGTTAACATCCGGTCTGCCACGCAGAGGTCTCGGATTCGATAGAGAGCAGAAATTTAAATTATTAATTTTCATTTCTGTTATGGGTCTGGGTGTCGTTTGTATAATAAGTATGTATTAAAAAAAAGTATATAAATCACTTATCAGCTACCTAATACAAGCTTTGCTTACTTTGGAATTTGTCTAAGCATATAATTAAATTATATTGAACCTACTTCTTTAGACAAAGGTTGCCTGGTAGAGATCGCTTGCAGCGATAAGACCGCCTTTGCTCACAACTAGTTATGGTTTTTGTCGGAACTCTTTAATGTAGTGTTTCTTGTGTGAGCAATAAAGAATTTATCTATCTATCTATCTATCTATCTACTTTATGTTAGTAATTTTTCCTCTACGTATAACCCGTGCCAACTTGGATGATGACTATACAGAATGATATGCGAGCGGCAAATATTGGTACGGATAGGACCCAAAATAGAACCTTGCGGCGAAAATGTACAAGGAGTGCTGACCCCAAATAATATGGGAATAATAAAGCAAGGCCGAAGAAGAGTATAGTCTTTGCCACGATCTAGCTAGAACGCGGCCGGGGACCTAGGACAATTTTCTTGTGTCAGTAAGTTGAGATATGGGTTCTCTGTTAGTGTAAGCTTATTTTTGAATTGCCGTCGTTTTAATTATATTTTAATTACAGTCGACCCGTGACTACGATGCATGCAATTGCGTCGAAATATCGGGCTACTCGTCAACAAAGGTACGCGGTAGGAAACCCGAAACATAATTTTAAATGTGTGATAATAACCGCGATAGTTTAAGGCATTCTATTTTTGAATTGTTGTAATGTAGTGGTAAAATGCAAGAGATTTCTTTACCATGCAACCTGGTTGAAAGGTTGGAATGGAATGGTCACAGAAATAGAATCGGAATGAACGGAACCAAACCTCTCGAGAACGGAGCCTTGATCGCTTGCCATATCACGAGTGAATGTAGGTTTTATTTATAACTATAGGTGCCATTGTGGTTTATCTTGGGGTATTACAAGTTCCATGGCGGAAGTACCTATCGCTAATTTATTAGTACAAAGGGTCCTTTGCTTTTGTTACGTTATTTTCTTTTGAATTGATAATAGTAAGGCGTATAGTATCAAAGTCGCTTTCCGCCGTCTGTCCCTATGTATCTATGTACGTGTATGAATATAATGCATTCTCTCTTCATCTTCATCATCATTCATCTCATCTTTCGGGTGGAGACTATACTGGGTGTATGACCGAATTTAATCCAAATCGGTGCAGTGGTTTAGTCGTGAAATTAGTAGAAATTATATTTTTGTTAATTGGCCGTGTGGTGTCCGGCAGAGTAGAATAGCACCAGTACACACGTGGGTGTCGTACAAGGCGATTAATGTGTTCGAGACAATATATCTGTAGTCTCCGTTGGCTGGAAAATAGGCAGCAGCGTTTTAAATTGTTATATTTATAAAACTGCGATCTCCAACTCGCCTGCCAAGCGTAGAGATTATAGCAATGACCTCCCCTTTCGTGGGAGAGACCGTAAGTCCTGCAGTGGATAGTTATGGGCTGTGATGGTGAATTAAAACCCACCGTGCAGAGAAGAATCGCGAGTTAGCGAATTTGCTGTACCTACCTAAATGCCTTTTAGAGGTATAACTACACATTCTCAGTCACAAATACATAGTCATAACTAATTCTGCATTGTTTTTGTGTGTAGAGAAAGCCGTGACGGACAGACGACGCGTGACCAATGTGCTAATCACTGTGCGGCAACTTTACTTGGTGTTTGTTGTATTCTATGACCAAGTAAAGTAAATAATTTTACGAAGAGGTAAATAGAAAGCCGTGTGGTGTAATGTACTTAGCAAATAGTACTTTCAGTCGGGTATTAGCTTAGAGGTGGACCAGCCAGGCCCTTCTTGGACCAGGGGCCGACTAACTTGAATGCTGTCGCTTATGACTTGCCATTTCGCTCGCTTGCGAAATGTGCCGCGATTGGAGCGAGCGAGGTGATCATAAAGCGAATAAAAAAATAGTCATCTTGGCGTTAATGTCCCGGTTGTGCTCTCGCGCACGAGGGCCCGGGGTCCGCCTTGACCATGATGCAGGATTTGGCTGATCAGGTAATTAGAATAGAGCAACTGCTATCTGACTTTCGTGACCCTGCTAACAGGGGAACCTGACCAGATTGGATTATGGTTATAGCTATCGCGAATGCTTTCGGAAAAAAACACTTCCCAGTCGACTAAGCAACGGTAAAGCTGGAACCTTTTTGGACCGGAAAACGGGACACAGCATTTTCTTTTCTGTTTTCAACTCTGCTACCTCAAGTCGCCAAGCGTCGAGATTTTAGCGAAACTTTCCACAAATGTGGAGGAGGCTTAAATCCAGCAGTAGACTGTTATGGGTTGTTAATGTGAAATAGAAGAAACTTCTTCATAGCGATTTTCTTAAGAGTAGTGAGCCCCGAGCGCGCTCCGTACAACGTAGTTTTATCATATTTTCAATATTCCGTTATCAAAGCCAATGAAATGTTGTAGGCGTGATCTTGAACAAATATCTATGCTTGTAGTTTGTCAGATTCTCGTTAAAATACATCGTTTCAACGTTACACATGATTTCAAATGGATTTTAAATCCCGTGCAAACCTTAAGTTACACCTATCGAGTGATGAGCTCGTTGCGTTGCTGAAGTTCGACCAGCCTCAAGGACGAAACGGTCACCAACGCAGTTCCCGGACTCTGCGTGCGTTGCTTAACTCTAGCTTTTGGTCTCGTAAGAACGCTGCCTAGCGGCATTCTGACGCCGCTCAGACTGGGGCCGCTTCCCTGCGGCCTAACAAAAATAAATAAAATAACAAATAGACTTCTCAAATAGTAGGCCCCGCATATAGAAACCAGTTTGACCACACATACCTATAGTTGTTTTCGTCGGATATACCTCATAAAATGTTACTTATAATATACCGATGCGGCCACAGGCACCGGTTGACCTTGAACTGACCTGTGTGTTAGATGAGGTGATTGCGTAGCGGTTATTGCATAAAGATAGATTGTTTTAACTCGTGTTACAAGTGATACCTGTTTATTTCTCTGCAGCAACTTAGTATCGACTTAAGTTTGCGTAATTGTGAAATCGCATAAGTTAATTTCTTGTTTTTTTTTTTCAATAAGGTTGCATAACCACCGACAACCTGCAACAGTCCACTGGTGGACATGAGACTCCGCTACATCAGTGGTTCTCGTCTACTGGAGGACCTTAAAATTATTGCATTGGATGCGAAGGGCTCCATTATACTCGAAGAGCATAGGTATGGAGCCATTCACCTCCAGCACAATTACAGAATACTTGAAAGTAGTAATCATGTGTTCATGGTGCTGTTAGCTGGGGCGCTATTGCAGTGCCTCGGGCATGCTTGCGTGTGGACTGTTCTACGCTACGATGCGCAAGAGAGCAGCATGCAGCAGATGAGCAGAGCGCTGACCAGGGTCAGCAGAGTGCGGGCCGCTTACTCGTATTATTCGGATGTGGAATAAGCTCCTAGCGACAGTGTTTCCTTTGGACTGTGACATGGGATCGTTCAAGAGGTATATTAGATGTCTCTTTAGAGGCGGGCAGTGCATTGGTGCGCCTTTGATGCCCATAGGTGGAAACAAAAAGTGTTTGGAATTTTTCATACAACTTAAATTCAACATCTGTGTTAGATTGCTTATTCACAAGAATTGGAATTCCCTCCCAGTACTTTCAATTCTAATACCATTACGATCAAATTGGCATGACTAAAAGTCATTGTCGAAAATTCCAAACTCAATTTCAGTTGAGAATCACGTTTATTGCAATTGAATACGGTTCAAAATTGCAGTGAAGAATAAGATACCATATCGAATATTTGCGAGTTCTGTGAACCAGAAACAAACTCAGAGGCAGTACATCAACCTGCTTTATACCAGTATAAGATGAGCCAGCATCTCTATGGTCGCGCATAGCAATGGTAGCTCCTTATATAACGGTTTTGGTAGGTATATCGGTAGGTGCTTATTGCGAGCCGGAATGACATGCGCAGGTGTGTTTTTTACTGATGAGTATCCAATCACACACAGTAGCTATCATTAATAGTGAACATGTTATTGGTTTGTTTTATAGTTTTAAAATACATTCAATTGTTGGAGTTTATTTACACTTTCTTGCTTCGTAAGTTCATTTTATTTATTGTTAAAAAAGTAAATTGAAATTTTTACTTATGCACCGGGCGTGACTTCTTTCGCGTATATGTACTTTACCCCTATTTACGATTTTTTTGTTGCTTATAAACCTTCCTCTTGAATTATTCTATCTATTATTGAAAACCGCATTAAAATCCGTTGCGTAGTTTAAAAGATCTTAGCGTAGCTTAGATACAGACGGCGGGAAGGGACTTTGTTTTATACTATGTATCAATATAGATTTCCTACTAATCCTAATATTATAAATGCGAAAGGTTGTTGGAAAGATGTTTGGATGTTTGTTACTCCTTCACGCAAAACCTACTGAACGGATTTTGATGAAATTTGGCAGCAATATAGCTTATAGCCCAGAATATTTACAAAAATTCAATGTGGTTCCCGCGGGAACGGATCAGGAACGTTATAACCGAATTTGTCCGAGGTGGCGGAGGAAGTCGGGGCAGAAGCTAGTTAAAAATATGTACGAAATGCTATTAGGTAAGTACCATATCAAAACAACATTTCACTGAAATTATTAACAGTTGATATAACAACGATAAGTAGGTAGCTCTGCTGTATTGTACTCGACTATGTTTACTTGTTTTTACTAAACACATACCTACTAGCTCGCCTGGTGATTGTTTGTATAAATAAATTGTATCATCTAATACCAACAGGTACCTTTTTTTAAATTAGACTAGCCAGGCATTTGACAGCTATCTCACCTGGTGGTAAGTGACGATGCGGCCGAAGATGGAGCATGCCTGTCTAGGAACAGCCTATTCACTCTAACCTTGAAGGCGCCCAGATTATAATGATCAGGGAACACATTCGCAGGCAACGTGTTCCATTCTTTAGCCTTCCTTGCTTTTACGGAAAACTCTTCGCCACGACTGTACCGGTAAGTTAGACAATAGAGCAAATGTGACTATCCGCCATGATATGTGTAATGTCGGAAGATATACGCAATATGGTCTAGGTTGTAGACAACACAATGAGATAGTTGTGTATAGGTAGCTATAGGTATAATACAGGAGTATTAATGCTATACTACCTTAAGAATCTTAGTCCCATGCAGTTGTTAAAAGGTTTATCTAACACGAGCGACCTTAAGAAACCTTAACAAGTTTTACACCTAAACCTTCACCATGAATCAGTTTGTCTAATGGTGACCGCATGAAAATTAGACAGACAGACGCAGCGTGGGACTTAATTTTATAATATGTAGTGATAGTGATTCATGAGAGAAATGTTCCTATCCCACTAATATTATCAATGCGAAAGTTTGTGTGTAAGTATGTTTTGCTGACTCTTCACGCCAAAATCTATGAACGGGTTTGGCGGTTGGAAAGTAGCTAGTTTAGGGTCTGGAATAGGGCATGTGATATCGGAAACCAAAAACCAAACAAAATTAATACTTAACAAAGCTAAGCTGTTGTGTGTCAACTGCAAGATTATATTTTCCCTCCTGCGATTACTTCGTCATAATATCAATTAAAAAGTAAAAAAGAATTACTGTAGCTGAAGTGAATGTGTGAGGTTTGTGTGTGTGAAGTATATAAACAGAAAGAAAACGTTCGAAAACGCAAAAATGAAAGATCGTAAGATATCAATCCCGGAACTGTAATATCGGAAAAATATGTCCGAGATTCCGGAGTTACGAAAATTCCGGAATTCCTCTCCCCCACTTGTACTAAATAACGATAGCACAATATATACACTATGTATTGTGACGGTAGTCCATGCGGGCGGAGCCATAGTAATAAATAAAATCAAATTCGACTGTATGACGACTAAAGGTCAGACAATTTATGCCTAAACGGCAGGTCCGCAAACAGCAACTTGAAACCAACTAATTATCAGCACATACTCCAATTCCATATCGATACGAGGCTAGTCAAATCAAATAGCAACAAGGTCGCCTACGCGCTAATAGTGGGTTGAGGCTGAAATGTGGAGTTGAACGGTGCCACATAAGTATCGTGTTGCTTAATTATTATCCGATTTTGTTGCATCATAGCACATTGAGGCGACTAAATGTGTAACCATGATCCAATCTGGTCAGGTTCCCCTGGTAGCAGGGTCAAGGTGGTCAGATGGCTGCTCGGCCAAATGCTGGATCATGGGCAAGGCGGACCCCGGGCCCTCGTGCGCGAGAGCACAACCAAGATGATTATTTATTTATTTTGTTGCATTCATTGCAACAATTGCAACATGTTAACTACTGACGAAAAATGAGATTGTGATGAGGTTATTGTGGTGTATTTTATCTGTGCTTATCCTATAATGTGATAAAGTCAAGTTTTTGCTGATTCAAACCAATGTTTTGGGAATAACTTTATCAACTAATTACAACTTTGCCGTATGATCTGTGGTGGTGTCTTTTATTTTTGAAATCCAGTTTATCGATATGGTTCTAAGCGTTGTGTTGAAAATATTTCAACAATGTGAAATTGGAACTTGGATGGATTGCGTGGTTGGAATTGGAAATTGAATTATCTGTAATTTTTTTCTCCGTTAGGTTATTACGACAGAAAATTGTCGGTCAAACTATACACTGTGTTATACACGATGTATAACACAATGTATGGTGTGGAACATACCCACCACCAACCCATGCTCCTGCCCACCTCTTGGTATACGGAGCGAATCACGGAAGGTGAGCGCGGTACTTGCTGGAGGTTCTTTTCACAACGCGCACTTTCTTGACTCCCTACAAGTTGTCTATATCCTTACCCCTTTGACGTCACTTCTCTCCTAATGGAGCGTGTACGCCACAGTAAACGATAGACTTCGGTTTCTTACTTGTCGCGTCCGGTCTTGGTCTTCCAGTTTATGTGTATATTTGTATGTATCATGTTTCAGTATGGTGTGGAACGGTAACCGTAACGTAGAACGCCTCTCCACGAGATGGACAGACGTTCTTGTGCACATCGTATATACTAGGCAGGTATTTGACCGCCTCTTCACCTAATGAGAAGCGACGATACGGCCGAAGGTGGAGCTGCCTGTCAAGAACAGCCAGGCAATTAGACTAGTAGAACTTACCGAGGCTAAAGGCGACTTGCACCAAATTTTGATGCGTATTACGACGAAATTTCATACAAAATGACGTTAAACATCATTCTGAAATGTTTGGTGCAAGCCGGGCTAAGTATCATTTTCGTGGTCTCTTGAAATTGATTACCACATTTTTATGATTCACGCTTCATGGCAACGAGCAGGCTGGGTACGATGAGTGTTGGTGTTGCCGCTTAGTATCCGATTTAATATCAACTCGCATACCGGGGAATAGGTAGCGGCGATATAACTACAATACGATCGTCTATTGTGTGAACTCAATCCTCCTAATCTAACTACTTATAAAAAATAATGATAATCATCTTGGCGTATTTACAAAAAATATATATAATTATCATCTCAGGGTTAATGTCCCGATTGTGCTCTCGCATGAGAATGCCCGGGGTCCCCCGCGATGATCCAGGATTTGGCAGATCAGGTAATTACAGTGGAGCGACTGCCATCTGACCTCCGTGGCCCTGTTGACAAGGGAACCTGACCAAAGGGGCTATTGGCTAACTCAGGTGGAAACTGAATTTGACAAAGATAATTCCACACTATGTCATCTACTTTGGTCACTGACAATAGCGTTAACCAAATTAGAGGAGCGTAATATTTTTTTTTATATTAAATTCAGGTTGTCCACTGAGATTGGATCATGCCTACATATTTTTTTCTCCGGAAATCCTTGTTACGGATACCACCTGTCAGGGTAGCAGGTGGCTATGTAGGTCTCACCAAACGTACTAAAACCTGACGGTGCCTTTCTCGGTACTTGCGGTGATCATGCCTAACCTAACCTAACTTAACTACTTATACTTAGATCAAAACCAACACCGCTAACATCGAGTAAACTCAAACAAAGACGCACCGTTCCCACGCTCATGGTTATCATAGCGTTACTTAATTGTTGTATTATGGTTCTACTATGGTGTTATAACACGCTGCATACTCGCATTGGTAGCCTTTGTTAGACTCTTCCGGGTGTTTTTGTGCTGAATATGGTTAGATTGGTGATAGGGAACAGGGCAGGCAAGGTTTCCTTGTAGAGCTTTTTATCTGATGTCTCAGGTGCGGAGTTTACTAGATTTTGCCCACGATTTATTTTATTATAAACATTCGAAAAACTTACATCTATGATGACTACATTAGATATTAGGTATATTAAATCTGACAACGGAAAACGGTCGCGTTATTATCCTTGTTCCATGTTACTTGCTCACAAACAAAAAGCAACATGTAAGGTGCGTAGATTCATTAATCGCGTAGACCAATGAAGATGATTTGTTCATACATGCACATATAGGCACACACACTCACGCCCATATCCCATATCAGCAGGCAGATAGTAACGAGTGCCTAGAGAGAGTGAGTATTAAGAGAAGAAATGCACTAACACCTTCTCACCTTTTCTTCCCCTTTAAATTTTCTACTACTATGACAATAAGCTCACGACTGTTGCCAATTAGGGCAGCGTCTAATGGCCTAATGGCTACAACTAGGTCTTAGTATTAGATCTGTAGACTAGAAAATGGACAGCAGCGTTTTCTAGTGCGTGTTTTTAACACTGCCATCTCCAACCGGTCTGCGAGGCGTGGAGATTAGGACTAAACCCTCCACTGATATAGAGCAGGCTCCAGTCTAGCAGTGCGATGTGAAGTGAATATCACTGAGGCTGGAAACTCTAGCACTTTTACTGACCATGCCTCCTGCGCGGATCTCGAAAATTGGCTTCGTTGATGGTTCATCACTCTGTTGAGTAATTCTGCCTATATACATTGTATATATTGTAGAATCTATACATAGTATAAAATAAAGTCGCTTGCGGCGTCTGTCTGTCTGTCTGTCTGTCTGTATGTATTTCCGCTAACTCCTTCTAAACAACGCAACGGATTTTGATGCTGTTTTCACCAGCAGTTACAGAATTTCTTCCGGAAGGTTTGTATGACAAACCTGTGCGAATCCGGTTCGGATCGCTAGTAGGTATGAAAAATAAATCATACTTAGCTATGTCTTTACCTCTAAGAATTTATTTATTTATTTAGGTTATAGACGAGCAGCATTGTTGCTGATGTATCTATATCACACAGTGTTGAAAGTCATTTTAAATCAAGTAGAGACAGTTTGTTTGACTTCAACCACTCGTCCAGTCTGTTCTTGAAGGAATTCACTGACACGGCTGTCACAACATTTGTGGTAATTTGTTCCAGTTTGATACCACAGAAGTGATGTGCAGTATTGGTGTTGGATGGTGCGCGCTCTAATTGCATTTCATTACCTCTGTGCGACTTGCAGACCTTTTTCGAAACAAACATTTCGTGAATGTGTGGGCCATTGTATTGGTGTAATAAAATCTTGTATGTTTCAATGAGATCACCACGCTGCTGTCTTTCTTCCAGAGAAGTGAGGCGTGAAAAAGGCTTTGAAAAACAGCCAAACGATGTTAGGCTCTTACAAAAATGATAAATATGTTGTCTTCTGTCAGTGTTTTCTACGATCAAGACAGCGCAAGGTGACATCTGTGTAAATTAACGGGCGCATGTTACTTCGTTCAATGTTAATGGGGCATATCGTATTGCGATGTTTTTGTACGTTTATTTTACAATTTACTAACCAGCTATTACTATCCACTCGCTTTGGTAGCGTACCTTGCTTTTCACTTAACCCACAGTGAACTACAAAGTCAGTGAGTCACAAGTATCTCGCACGGTTTGTTTACGCTCATGTTCACGAGCTGATATTCAGTGTTTTTAGTGTTTGTGCGTATTATTTCGCTAATTAATGATGTAGATAATATCTTAGAGCGTAAGGCTCTTTTTGTTTCAAGTCGATCCGTTGCTTAAGTGCCGAGTTATGTTTACACGAGAGTCATGTGTCCGGCCGTCCTCGAAAGTACTCGAGTTTTTGACAGGTGAGCAACAATTAACGGCGAGTTGAAGACGATAAATTAAAAAGGATATGTCATAACATTGAATGGTTAACCTACAGTATCCACTATACTTGACAGCTTAAAATAATAATAATCTTGGCGTTAATGACCCGGTGGTGCACTCGAGGACGAGGGCCGGGGTAGGCCATGACCATGATCCAGGATTTGGCGATCAGGTTATTATTAGTGGAGCTGCCATCTGACCTCCGTGACCCTGTTAGTCTGATAAGATTGGTCCACAATTTTCATTCAAGATTGGTTACACATTCAGTCGCCTGAATGCGCAGGTGATGATCACGATGTTTTCCTTTACCGTAAGAGCATCGGTTAGTAATCAACTAATGTACATAACTCAGAAGGTATATAGCGGCATAGAGGTTCGATCCCGATACCATTCGCTTACTTGCCGGGCCGCTTAACCATGAGACCACCGACGCTCTCCCGCCCATAGCAATGCTAATTAAGAATACACCATTCGACTAAGTATTCTAAACAATACAACCTTATAAGGAATACCAATGTTGCATGACATCTAACGGTTGGTATTATGTATAAAATGACCAGTTTGAATCAGCGAGGTCTGCATGCGATTGTTTCGGCCCAAAATGTGTGTCATTGACACAGGCTTGGACGGATTTAGTCAGCTGTTTTCACTAATTTTTTACTTATAAAGTTTGTGCGATGTGAAGAGTTACTTTACAAGTATCTATCTAGGTATTTCCTGAGTTGTACGGGTTACTTTGAATACTTATGTGAGAGAATTTAAGGAATGGGTTTTCTTATTTATTTTCGGCATGAATAATTCAATGCATGATGGTAATTTTTCCTATTTTAGAACCATACTCTTTCGGTGTTGCTAATGTGATTTAAAAAGTATTGAATTTTTCATGCTGAGAATCAAAATTGAAAACCGTTCGAATCGAGGCGAGCAATTCAAAAATAGAGTCCCAGATACACTATAACCATATAGGCCTTGACCATGATCCAGTATGAATAAGAACACTGATGTACAAATGAAAACACAAAATCTGATATAAGTATTATACCGAATGTCAGTTGATGACAATTACGAAAGAACTAGCGATCCACCCCTGACTCCGCACGGTAATTTTTTTAAATTTTAAAGCCATTATATTGTTCCTAGTAAATTTGCGAAAACTTTCAGTATTTTCTCATTAGTTTAAGACATAGACAACTAAATCCGACCCTGTAGTGTCACAGCACCGTGACAGAGCGAACCTTCGCGCGCGTTGTTATTATCCATTACATTAGCACTTTTTGTCGCAACAGTACACCTTGCCATTTTCCAAAGCACTTTTTGTACGTGACTGTACGGCCAGTGCTTCCGTTTTTGCTAACTGTAGATTGGTATTGATTGGTTTTTCGATTGTGATCGTATTTATTTAATTCAGGCGAGCTTGAAGGTTTTAAAAAAACAAAGAAAACTATGGGATAGTACGAAATAAATTACTTCTTCTTTGTTTTAGGTTGTGGCTTCCGCTATGTAGCGATTTTGCCAAATACTAATCAACTGACATCAACTCGTCATAAAAAAATATAGCCAGTAAAAAAATTTATAAGAAGAGGTGTTTATTGAGTTCCCATAAATGACATACTAAAAATAAATGGATGAAAAATATAAACAACACAACACGCACTACTGTAGAATAAATTACTTAATGAGAGTCTACAAAGTTATTCAGATAAGATTTTGTAAAAAAAAATATAGAAGCGTAATTAGGTACCTTAGGTACCTACTTCATATGTTAGGTATCATCTAATTTCACAGATTGATTAAATTTAATAAATTATGATAGAATTTGAATCGGTATGGTCTATACATTTCGACGCATTATACCGTAAACGCAAAGGCCATAATTGTCAGGTAGGTACATAGGTAGGTACCTACTTACCGACTAGGTAATTAAAACTAAACAGTTTCGTTAAAAATCGCGTTAAAACATCGTAAAACAAAGTAATTCGCAACTGGTCATAAAATATACAATTGGTTGAGGTTTTGCGTTTATATTTTTAATAGTCTAAATAGGTATCTACTCACTATTATCCACATAAGAAATCATCATGGGCGTAGTGTGTAGGGGGGGGGGGGGCAGACTGACAGAGGGCAACGCTAACATCTGTGACATCATCCGAGAGAAGCAAGAGCCAACGGCTTACGACGCGAGAATACCGATGACCGGGCGAAGTGGAGAGGAAAGAGCGGGAAAGCGGCAAAAGCCGGGATTTACCGCTCAAATGATGATGACGAATTTATTAACCTAATAAATAAAGGTTATTTTAAAGCAAAATTTATTACAGGAAACTAAGTTTTAAACCTGTTCATTAGTAGGTACGTATTTTCCTTAAGCAGCCCTTTTCCTTACTTTATTTTTCCGTGGCGTCCGACAGATTTGTCACAAGAAATTCTAGCACTCACGGGTGTCGTACAAGGCAACTATATCGTACAGACAGGCTACGACCTCTGGGAAACTGGGCAGCAATGTATTTTGTTGTGGGAAAATATGCCTAGCCGGTATTAGGAAAGAGGTCCCGTGGGAGGCCCAGAGGCTGGCAGAAGCCAGAATTGATCACGACGACTTTTGTTTATGCGAACTATAGCTAGGATGATGATACATACATACAATCATACCGGCACGGCCATTTTTTTAATGTCATCGGTCTGGCAACTAGGATCTCCCTCCAGCCGAGCGTGGAGACTGTAACGAGCAACAGACGCTCCAATATGGCTGGAGCCGACCCACCGACATTTGCAGTCAATACTATTATTTACGATGTACAAAATAAAATCGTTTTTGGATAAATTCGGATGCGCAGGCGAGCCGACCTTGGTCGTACGCCCGACAACGTCCCTCGCCCCAAAAAGCGACTTTATTTTATACTACGTAAGGATTAGTATCAACTGCAATTGACGGTTGGTCGGCTCCAGCCAAAACGGAACGTCTGTTACTAGTATTCGGCAATGCCCTCCACTAATGTGGAGGAGGCTCAAGCCCAGCAGTGGAATGTTACGGGCTGTTGATCGTTATTTTTCCTTATAGACAGGAAGTTACAATAAAAATAAAAGGTAAATATGAATTACCTATGCACTACTTATGTAGTCGTTTCTTCTGTTACCTTAACTTGGCAAAGACAGGTTTATCTTATTTAAGTATTATCTTTATAAATGTGTTGTATTTTTGTATGCTTCTATATAACTCTTAAATGATAACCAGAGACCTCTAATAAACCTATTATCAAGTTTTTGAGACACTGAATATTTCGTTAACGAGTTCTTATTGTAAATGTATAATAAATAAATAAAAAGTACGATGTTATTAGGTAGACCGGTTAGGCACAAATTGTTTATAACGTTTAAATAGGATATCTGTTAAATTATACGAACTGTGCTTCAGGACCGCAAGTTGTACCAAATTCAAAATTCACGATAGCAACCAAATGCTTTTTCGTTACTATGTTTATTTTTCTTCAGACTAGGAAGATTTATTGATTCTTAAATCTGCGGTTGATAGGTACCTAGCTGTTTAGCACATCATTAACCAATTAGGTAGGTAGATCGCCCACATTCAACCAGCACCAAAACCACAAACTAGAAAACCAAAGTCCTTCATTCACAAAATTTCGACTGCACCTTCCTAAGGAATTTCCTACTTTTACTTTTGGTTCGATACTTACAAAAAACCGGTCGAGCGAGACCTCGGCTGTTTGTTATTCCGTGCACTTGCGTTCACACACACGTAATACACATGCAGTTTCTACATAAACCGTACTGAATAACCGATACAATAATACACGACACGTAGAGAAAAAACACAGAGATTTCACACGATATCCAATCCAAGTACACTGTTTTTGTTAAGTTCGCCAACAAAAACTTTGGGATTCAAATTCCAATTAAAATCAACTATTAATTGTAACAAAACTTATTGGAAAACTTTCGCACAGTCCCAATCGAGCGTTTCGGTAAACAGTTTTGTTACCAAAGAGGTTTAAACAGTTTAGCGGAATTGTTTTAAATTGTTTATTTTGAAAATGGAACGACATACAGCTGCCGCTCACAACTGCTTGGCGGGTACTGAATGAGTGAATGAGCAACGCTTAAGTCACCGGGTAGTGTTTCTTCGTACGGTTTTGGTCTCACCGTAGCCTTATAAAAACATATTTTTTACGTTTGCTTTAAAACATTTTTAACGTTAAGTACCTAACTTAACGGCAAATTGATACTGGGTACTTACTTTGTATTTTTATTTATTGAGTCAGTGTGCCTTGAGAAAAGTGGTATTACCACACATTAACTTTAAACTGTTTCTGATAAAAACTAGGAAAATAACGTGATCCATGGGGAACCGTGGCTTTGGCAGTCGAGTAGTCTAGGATTTTTGTATGTGCTGCCAGAGCAAAGTGTTCCGGGGTTTTAAAAGTGGGTAACGCATTGGCGATACCCCTTGTATTGCTAATGCCCATAGGCAGACCCATAGACCACTCATCATTAGGTGGCCAGCTTGTATATTTGTCCACCGATCCATATAAAAAAGTAAAAAAAAAAAATGAAGATTATGATGATGATGACGACAATAGGAGGATATTGTAACTAAGAGCTTGGATTGCTGCATAGCCCAGCGCCCTAGTAGTCTTCGTTATAATTTAACTAGTAAGCGTCAAAATAAATCAGAAATGGCAAAGGCCGGTCTCTATAGGCCGTATCTGGCCACAAAAACGATTAATAAAAACCCTATACATTCTCTTTGGTCATACCCAGACTGGCAGGTGACGGTGAATGACTCACGGCATGGCCACAGATTACTAAGTAGGAACTTGTTTGGCGGCTCGACGTGTGGGGTTTTACGCGGGAAAAGGGAAGCGGCTAGTGACATGTGAAGTGAAACAGGTTTTGAATATTGGTAATTTCACTCAATTTCTTTACGAACTATAGCCAGCTCACTCTGTGACGCAGGGATCCAATTTGGTTCCAATGTTGGTCTCGTATTGGTCTTGTGTGGCTGGCTGGTAAATAACCGTTAGGTTGGAATTTCCATGGAGAGGTTTGGTTATTGATAACCGTGTTGATTATTTAAATAAATGTTGTAGAATGAAAGATGGATGTTGGTGTCAAAAAGCATCTAGTGCAAAAGTATGGCAATAATTGTAGGTGCTATGACCGTGAAGGTTACATCACTCAGCACGAGTAGAGCGCTTTTATATCATACTATTGGTATACCTACCTATATTATATTATTATTTATGTGATACTAGTCGACCAGGCGCGACTTCGTTCGCGTCTACTTCACCCATATGTACCTTTTTATCTTGCTTATAAACCTTCCTCTTGAATCACTCTATCTATTGTTGAAAACCGCATTAAAATCCGTTGCGTAGTCAAATAATCTAAGCGCACATAGATTCATGATAGACGGCGGGATGCGACTCTATTTTATACTATTTATAAATCAAGGTCGACTGTCGAAATAAACAAGCACCGCGGTATAGGAAAACTGTAATATCTGTAATATCTGTAACTGTAATATCTTATTTGTGCAAGTTATCCGCTTTTACTGCAGGAGAGTAAATCCAAGAAGTAGGTAGGTACCTAAAAATGGAACATTACTTAATAAGGAAGCCTGAAATAACAGTCAAGGAGACGTTTTACTATGTTTTATTGATATAATTTTGTACAAATAACGGCGTATGATACAACGGACAGGTCTCACATATAAAACTATCGCTAGTCAAGCTAATCGTATTTCACAAATAGGTCTACATATACATAGATGTTTTTTAACCGAAGAATGGTGATAAGCGAGCTAATTGAACCAAGGGTGCAATGCAATCGAAGTATTATGATGACATTTGAACCAATACGAGGATTCGGAGTGAACAAATGAACCACGAACCATAAACATGGGTACATTGGTTCATGCAGGTTAACTTACGAGCACGAATTACAAAGTATAAATTAAACAGTTTTGCAAGTAATCGTTGTGAATGCTACTGAAATGTGAATGAAAAACATTGATAATAGTATTGTGCATTGGCCAATGATATAACACAGGTTCGGGCCATAACAAGAGTGTTCAATGTGGATTGACTTCGGCATGAGAAATTTTGTCGATATGGTATATGAAGCCTCAATAGCCTCAAAGTCATAAACCTCAAACTGTTGATTATAGAGTGTGTTTTAAGGGCATCGACATTTAGGAGAACTGGGGCCCAATTCTCGCGCTGTGACATCTCGAATTCGACATTTTTTCTAGCCATATATCTCCATTAATCATGAAATTGGAATGTCTATTGCAGCCCCAAAAAATATATACTCAACTATCTTCGACAGTCGTATATTGTCGAAGATAAATTTCAGTGACGTTATAATATAGTTTTTGGCTAGAGAAAATGTCATGGATTGAATTTGTGATGACACAGAGGGAGAATCGCCCCCCTGAATGTTAGTTATCGATATTGCTCTTGTTATAGACCCCACTGTGGAGAATATCATCGACATGAATACATCATCATAACATCATTACGACGTGTGAACACTCATTGCAAACGCCAAAACTAACAACTAATTATGGAACATACAAATCAACACCGAGATATGTAAGTAGTGATCATAAGTAATCTTTCACACCCTGTGAATTAGTATATTAATTGACAAAAATTATTGGTGAAATTAACCTTGGTGTAGGTAATATAGGGTAGAAAATATATTTGAAGATTTTTAATGGCATCTGCGTTTTTGAAATTACGTATTTTTGTTTTTAGAGATCAATTACATGTTTGCCCATAATGAAGGCAATTTTAACTAACATTTTGATTATAGTTTGTCAAAACTCAGCGTTATGCTAGAGCTGTGTTATACTTCGTTTCCCCATGTTAAAGTCAGGTTCAGCGTACCTGTACATAACGAGAAATCTTAATTTAAAATTTGACTCTTTGTCATTAAAAAGGATATTACCTAGTGGTGCAAAAGTTATTGCTTTTTTGCAAATTGTGGGTGACCAAGACCAAGACCCACTAGAGACCTTAGCTTGATACATATATTATGTTGCGACCATTTCATTCGTAACAAAAGTTTAATTAGTGGTGCAGATGTCACTAAAAATCGATACACATTCCATTTTTACACATACATATAAAGCGCATTTAAAATTATCACACTACCAGATAAATATATTCTATCAATATTATTGACTAGAGTGGTGCTAAAATATATTTGTAAATGTTCAATACAAGCTTTGTCTTCTGCGAAACTAAACTAAAGCGAGTTACTGTTAGGGAATATTTAGTTTGCCGTGGTGCCTCGACATATTAAAACAAAATTTAATTTAATTTTTACTCACTTACTAATATGGTAATTAAAAACCAACTTGGATGGTTCAAGGATGTTTTTTTGTAGCCAAAGAAATGCCGTCTCTGTTAATGCTATCCTGGATACTAATAATATAGGCCTAGGCAGCCAGAGGGATTCGATTTTTTTGTAGCATTACATAAAAATCCATTTCGTTCCATTTTGTAAAATATAGTAGATTTTGTGGAAGATTTTAAAGTAAATGACATTTGGAGATAATTATATAATTATTTCACTGGTAAAATTCAGATACATTTCTTGATTGAACAGTTTCGAGAGTCGATTGGCAATCCGTGACGGTATATTTAATCTAGGAAACTATTCCTAGGAAAATGGTAGAAACACACTGCCATTTTACACTTGTAATAACATGTCAAAGCCGGCAAACGCTAAATCAGACTAGCACTTAAATATAAGAAGCTCAATCAATAATACTATGGTATTATGGGCTACCTACTCACATTTGCTCTAAAACCGCTGTCATATGAAATTTCCCGATATACAAACGCTATCTTTAAGTTTACTTTCACTTATAGAACTATTTTATAAAATACACTCACATCATAACAAATAGTGATTAGCTATTTCATTCACAAAAGTAAATGTTTTGGAATTAGGTAATCGAATTGCGTGCGAACCACTCGTAAGACTAGTTTTTCTTTAGTATAACATTACAAATAGTTTTTTCATTATCTAATAGATAGTAAAGCACTTTGAAAAGTTATTTCATCGTTTATACAAAAAGAAAAATAAAGAATGGTACGTGTTTTTTATACTTTAAGAAATTATACATTTAAGTAAGGATTAGAAAATTAGAAAATAAACGAATAAAACTGAATGACGAAAATTCATATGAGGGAGAAGAAAATAGGTGAGCTATAAAGGTACGAAAGTCGAGGTGTTTTTGCAGTTTACCTATTCTAAATTGACTAGAGTAATTTAATATAAAATTATTACGTTACGTAATTCAATATTGTTAGTTAAATTAATCGTTGACATTATTTATTTTATTGATGGCAGATCAATCTATAAAAAAGTGTAAAATACTCGATATTGTTACATTATTGCCTCCGATAATTTAATTTTTACATTGATATGTCATACGGAGTTTATAAATTATTTGGTCATTTATTCGTAACCAAACAAATTATGGTTTGAACGAACTCATCCGAAACGGGGTTCAATTAAAATTCAATTCAAAACAGAATGTTCTTCAAAACAATATTCTATTACTACACGCTTGGTAAAAGCGAGCCGGAAAATTTGTTATTAAATAAACCGGCAACTTTTTGCTCTATAAACAATTCACAACAACAATCCACTTGAATGAACCAACTTATCTTCGTTTTTGAACCATAATCTTCTTCAGTGATCCGTTGAACCACGACATGATAATACATTTTCAACTCAAATATGAGTAGGTGGTTCAACGGTGCAGTTAAATTAATTATGGTTCAGTGGTTCACTTAAGTGAACCAGCGTGGTTCATTGGTTTATAGTGGCCTAGTTTTATGGTGCGCATCTGCCTACATTGTTGGTTATAGTGTGTGGTAGCTTCGACAGGGAGAGCGGTATGTCGAAATCGCCGCTTAGCGATATCTGCGAGACGCATCCGACCAGACCGCTCTTGTATTTTCCCATCGTGTTCGTCTCTATCGACGGGAGGCCACCTGAAACAGAATTGTTTGTTTTATTTTTTATGTCGAGTGGTAAACAAACAAGCGAGAAATCAAAATAAGATAATTAAATAAAAATGCCATGTGGGGCGTCAAACTATCGAGAACGCTTGCCGCCATCTTGACCACTACTGCGCTCAGTCAGATACTACGGGCAAAAGGTGGTTAGGTTACGCGCGCAAAGGACTTCTGTCAATGGACTAATCTTATTTAATTCTTTTTTGTGTCACCTGTTGGAACGTGGTAATCTCTGCCTGGTAATTAACAATACCAGGGCTATTACCACCATCGTTACCTTCAAAACCCCGGAACACTTTGCTCTGGCGGGAAATAGGCAAATGGTAAGACACTGCTAAAGCCACGGTTCCCCAAGCACTGGAGACCTTATTGATATTGTTGACTATGACTTTATCAGAGCCAACGAAATTTATTATGCAAAGGAAATGGCCTTAGGTTAAACAATTCTGGAAAATATACAACAATATTTTCGTGGGAATCTATCATCATTTGCCTGCCCTTATCCCATTAATTTGGGGTCGGCACAGTATGTTTTCTTTCTCCACTGTCATCTCCACGCTTACCTCTCGCTCACTGATATCCCTCATCATACAAAATCCATCCACCTTTTCTTTTCTCTTTCCTTTCCTGTGTATCCATCAACATTCATATTAAATAAATAACCTTTTGGTATTGAATCTATGTCAGAATTGTGAAAATCTATGTCAGACCGATATTCATCTTTAAATAAAAATATCGTCTATAAAATAGCTGATCATGATTGATCATCTTACCTATATATAATCCATTCTCTGTATTCAGCTGTTTTAGCTTCCCAGGCGATATCTTGCCGACGGATCCGAGCCCGTCCACTTCTAACACGCCTGCCTGCCTGTTCCTGTTAAGTAAAAAAACAATAAATGAACAAATTGGACTCGCAATCAGGACTACACACGATGTAGTTTTTATGATAGAGGGAAGCACACGAGCGAATAGGTCATCTGATGGTTAGTGATCACCGCCGCTCATGGACATCAGCTACACCAGAGGTATTGCAAATGCCTTCAAGGCCAAAACTGTATTGCATAACTTTAACGATAAAATTCGATCGATCGAATTGCTATTTCTTGTTGGTTTTTTAATCAAAATGGGTCGTTATCGCGAATACGAGTTCAACGGTACCATGATTAATTTTGTCAGTAGACGCTGAAGAGAGGAATTAAATAGACATGCCTCATCAGAAAGCGGTATTAACACATAAGTTAATGAATTCGAGACCAATCCTTGAAGGCCAGAGTGAATAACTCTGGTCGTTTTTCGGCAGGCAATTTGCATCCACAGCCACCCGTCAACCAACAACTGCGATAGCGGTCCTTGTACAATGTAAAAAAAACTAGGTGGCTTACCTGGTAGCTCTCGCACGATGCCACAGCCCATCGTCAACCTTCGTGTGGTTCGCCACTATCACCACCTCGCCACTGCCGAGGTCGTACCTGAGGAATTGGAAAATAAACTTAGTCTTATAGGTATACATGACAATCATAACTAAAATCTAGACAATTTTTTACGCTCAAAAACGTTATTCAAGGTCACCTATAATATAAGACAGGAATGTATAAACACCAAATATAAATTGGCGCAAGAGTAGTACCTTGCGGCACACCGTTTGTGATAGGAAGAAGTTGTTGCTAGTTCAAACATGTTGATATTTGTAATGCTTAGATAGACAATCAGAAAACAGATTAGGCTTAGTATTGAGAATACCAAAACCCTATAAAAAGTGCAAGGAGATAAAGACAGTATTAAAAGATTTGAACAATTCTGACTCAATACCAGTCGAGGTAACGGATGTAATGTTCCATTTATTTCTAAAGGTCTAAGGGTTGGTAAACGTTGATATATTTCAAACAATCGATTCGATATTGACTATCAAATCGATAAAATAAGTAAATAAAAGCGATTGATATTCGCTATAACCTAACTAAAGTAACTCTCTTAGTTTCTGAAAATGCAGAGTACAATGCCTATAGATAATTTGTAGGTATCTATGTATTTTATGTATTGGTATAAGTAGTTTATTACATTGACATCTAATATGTGTACTTATGTATATTTAGTTAGATATAATGGGTATATATTATTATTGCGCATGTCTGATCCGCGACTACTTATCACATATCTCTTTAATAGGCCTGCTGGAAGAGATTTCTTCTTAGAAATAAGTAGCGTCTGTTGTAAACTTTCATGTGTACAACAAATTAAAAAATAAAATAAAATAAGTAAACGAACACGAATCCAAAATAAAACACGCCTCACTTCAACTCTATCGAATACGTCAGCTGGTGAAATAACAATTTTATCTTGTATTCCTTTATCATATTATTGCAGTGCAGTTTTACTTTATTATTATTATTAATTTAACAATTTATTGTACACAATATACGGTAAATTTAAACGACAGAAGTACAGAAGACACAGCAGGCCTACTTATTTCTATGAAGAAATTTCTTCCAGTAGGCCTACAGTAGAAGGAGTTTTTTTTATACGAGCAAGGACCTGTAATTAGCTTGTTGGTTCTGCAACAACATTTATACGTTGTATATACCTGTTGCTACTCCAATAAATGAATAAATACCTGAACACAAGCACGGAATCCTCAACAGCCAGCGCCAGGAAGTCCGGCCTCGCGCCCCCCGCGCTCCCCGCCGCCCCCGCGCCTCTCCCGCTCCAGACGAGCAAGCCATGCGACGCCTCGCAGCGGAACCGGATGTTTATGTCGAGCGTGTAGCTCAGCAGTCTGGGGGTGGGATGGGGGATTTGTTAATAATAATAAAAATATATAGATAAGATCGAAGAGGCTCAACTGCGCTGATTTGTTCACGGGCTGCGTTAGCCCAAGGGATACGAAGGAAGCAGTTCATCATATCAACCGAAAGAAGATTACTGCTGAACATAGGCTTCCCCCAGAGATCTCCACAAAGGCCGGTGTTGTGCCTTTCGCATCCAGCAGGTACCTGCGATCTTTACCAGGTCGTCGGTCCACCTTGTGGGAGGCCTACCCACGCTGCGTCTTCCGGTACTGTTCTTCGAGCTATATGCCCTAGCTCACTGCCACTTTAGCCTCGCAATCCTTGGGGCTATGGCGGTAACCTTGGTTCGCTTGCGGATTTCCTCATTTCTGAATCTATCGCGCAACGAGACTCCGATCATAGTCCTTTCGATAGCCCATTGGGTGACAGTCAACTTTCTTATACCTAAGGCCCATAGTGAGCGCCAAAGTCTTTGTTCCGGATATTATATTATTAATAATATTAATATACCGATAAGATCGAAGAGGTTCACTTAAGCTGATTTGTTCACGGGCTGCGTAAGCCCCAGGGATATTTGGGAATTAGTTTCGTAAATAGTTAAGCGTCCGTTGCCGAAAATATGCTTTGGCATTATACTATTTATAGGTACATAAGGCAGATTCCTCTTTCTGTGTGCTGAATATTGTGTACTACGTTTTTAAAGGAGCGTCGGTGGCCAATGGCTAACGGGTCCGACTCGTAAACGAGAGGTACCGAGTTCGACCCCGACTTTTTCTGAGTTATGTAGGTACACTCACCGATGCTCTTACGGGGACGGAAAACATCGTGACCTGTGCATGAAGGCATGATTTAATCTGGTCAGGTTCCCTAGTTAATAGGGTCACGGAGTTAAGAAGGCAGGCGCTCTACTGTAACTACCTGATTTGCCAAATCTTGGATCATGGTACAAGGCGGACCCAGGGCCCGCGCGAGCGAGAGCACAACCAATATATTGACGCCAATATAATTACCTACTTCAATATAATTTGTTATACTACTATATAACATTTCCTCGTGAATTACCGTTATATTTTAGACAAAATATCTGTAACCGGTTTTTAATAATATAATCATTACAATCTGGACGCCTTCAAGACTACAGTGAATAGGCTGTTCCTAGACAGGCTTGCTCCATCTTCGGCCAATTTTCAAATTTTGGTTGCACAAACATTCATGGGATAAGTAGGATTTCTTTACATTTTGGACCCTACCTTCCAGTAAATTTCAATATAAGATTTCCTTTAAAAAAGAAGATTAAAACAGAGCCCTCACCTTTTCGTCGTCTCCTCATCGTCGATGTGAATGAAGCTGTCCATGCCCGTGAAACTGGGGTACGTGTTAGTATCGCCCCAGTTTATTTCGTTCGCGTTCAAATACTTCACTTGCATGTACGTCTGTCCATCGTACGGTACGCCTTCCGTCACCACATTGTTGTTTGTCGCCATATCTGCTAGGTACTTGAACTTTTTGCTCGCGTAATACTTTTTCTTCTTGAATTTCTCCGTGTGGAGGTGTTGCACGTGTTTCTTTGGCTTCGTCTTGTGGAATTTCGGCTTGAAACCCTTCTTGGCCACTATTGCGTGGTGGGCGTCGGTCTCTGTCAAGTTTTGCGGGTACACGGGCGTTGGGTCTAAGACTTCCTTGCACTGGTTCTTGTCTCTGGAAAACGAAAGTTGAGGTTTTATTATTTTGGACCGACAACAATTTCAAGGAATAAATTCATATAATATAGAAGATAATGGAATGGCATCATCATCATGTCGGCTGAAAGACGCCCAAAGGCCTCCCCCAGAGATCTCCACAAAATCCGGCCCTGTGTCTTTGGCATCCACCTGGTACCTTATACGTGGTCGCCACTCGAGAACTTTACTTCCCCATCGGCCATCTGTATTTGAATAGATATAGAATATAGTAGTAAACTCTGGTTGTTAGTAAACATACATATTCCATCATCGGCCGCATCGTCACTTATTAGATGATATGGTGGACAAATGCTTGCATTTTTTGTTGTTATACGGCAGACTTTGATAGCGGGCTTAATGGTGAGTGGTCACCGCTGCCTGTGGACATCAGCAACACCAGGGGCGCTACCAATGCGTTGCCGCCTCTGAACATACCTCTAATATACCTCTGGACCTCTTGACCTACAATACTCACTTGCAAGTCCGGTTGTCGGGCGCAATGCAGTTGTCGACGTTGACCCCGCCCAGCGCCGCCGCCACCACTGACAGCTGCTCGTCGTTTATCACCAGCTGTGGATAGATGCATGAGATGTTAATATATAATATATTATAATATAATATAGAGTATATGAAACAGGGAGATCGAAGAGCTCCAACAGCATCGGCTGGGTCAGAGTCTGTGTTTTCGCCGCCCCTCTTGACGTCACACTCTGTGTCACGAGACAAATACAGGACACTAAAGAGGAATGTCTGCGAGTGTGTTCCCTTCTAGGTGCTTTCAACCGTAAAGTCAATGGGCTGCATGATCCGCCTTTAGCGGCATTGTTCCTTACTTACCACCCGTTTCGAGGTACCAAGGTATGAGGATACAGAGAATACGCTGTGTCTGCGACAGTGTTAGTTACCTTGCTAGTTTCCTGGCTTGTTCACTTCCAAAGAATTAGCAGGATTGTGTATCGAAGGATGATCCTGGCTTCGTTTATAGGACCTACTACATATCTAATTACCACATCCACTGAAATCTTCGCCAGCCAATCGAGCCGGCCACGGTAATTCTAAAATGTGTTAACTCAACGTCAGCCTTTGGCCGCCCCTCGTGACATCACAGTCAGTGTGGCCGTGCCGCCGCCGGCGCGTCACGAGGTGGATACAGGATACTAATTCTATAGAGGGCCCTTCTAGGTACCTTTATCCGTAAAGTCAATGAGCTGGCGTGATCCGCCTGATGCGTCACTTACCTACATTGAAAGCACCAAGGTAAGAGGATACGAAGGCTGCTCATTTCCTGGCTCGTTCTTTCACGGATAATTAGCGAGACAGTGTATCGAAGTATGGTCCTATAAAGGGTTATAGATACACACCTTAGGCCCGTTTATATGTACATACCTGACTAACACATCCGCTGAAAGACGCCGCTAATGCCAACCTAGCCGGCAGCGGGCTGGGCGCTCCCCCAAGCAGCATCGGCTGGGTCAGCGTCAGCCGTTTCGCTGCCCCGCGTGACGTCACAGTCCGCGTGGCGGTCCCGCCGCCAGCCCGTCGCACGCGCAGCGCGGCGCGCCGCCCCGTGCGAGTCACGGATATCCGGTGCCAGTTGTGCGGTTCTAGGGGGTAGGCCGATCTGTAATGGGAGAAGGTGGCAATGTAGACATAGACAGACAATTTATTCAGATCCCCATTACATCCTTAACCTAAGGTGAGTACAGTAAATTATAATGTATCCTGTATTTATGCAATAAAGTGTTATTCATTCATTCAATGAAAGGACATTTCCTATATAGGGATCTAGCCAAGCGCCTGGTTGACATTAGTAATGACCAGAAGGCTGGCCCCTATTTGGGACAGCGTATAAACCTCGCCGCCATCCAGCGGGGCAACGCGGCCAGCCTTCGAAATATTTTACCTATTTAAGTAATTTTAAGGTTTTTATTTATAGGTAGTTTTAATATGTAATTATATATTGTTTGTGTATTATGTTTAAGTTGTATATTAAATAAAAAATTCCTAAAATTCATTCAATGATTGGCGATATGAATGAAAGGCACTGACTGCGTTCAGATGTTATTGGCTAATATTACAAGGTGCAAGCTTATATGTACTCAAGGGGGGTGAGGGCACACACTACAAGGTGGCCAGCTAGATATACATAAATGTGTCTATATTTTGAACCCATTATTTGAGAGACGTGTTATTTGCCGATAATCTTCATCATCTTGCACTCGCGCACGAAGGTCCGTGGTCCGCCTTGACCATGATCCAGGATTTGGCAGATCAGGCAATAATAATGGAGCGACTGCCATCCTACTTCCGTGACCATGCTGGCAGTGGCATTCAGTCGCCTGAATGAGCGTGCAGGTTTCATCACAATGTTTTCCCTCAACGTATGAGCATCGCTTAGACTTTAACTAATGTAGATATACATAGCTCAGAATTGGTACATAGCTGCACCGGGGTTCGAACCCGGTACCTCTTGCATACGAATCGGACCCCTCAACCACTAAGCCACTAACGCGCTTGAAATTACTGAAAGAAACTAATCATTCTTAATTTACGGCAACCGCCAACGTTTTATTCGAAAAAGGAAAATGGATTGTCAGCAATTTGAAAATTAACATAGAAAATTAAGCCTAATTAAGTCTCGAAATGTCCAACTATGAAATTACTGTGTAGTAGCAGTACTTCTATTTAGTAGGTAGATGCTAGTGGATCCGGCGCGATTTCGTTCGCGTACATCTACTTTACCTCTACCTAGCCTTTTTTATTGCTTATAAACCTTACTCTTGAAACACTCTATCTATTGTTGAAAACCGCACTAAAATCCGTTACGTAGTTTAAAGGATCTAAGCGTGCATAGAAACATAGGGTTAGACGGACGGAAGCGACTTAGTTTTATACTATGTATGTATATGTACCTACCTATAGATATGCCATAGGTACGCTATGAGCAGGTTCCTATATCCCTTCACTGTAGATATAATTATATTTGCCAACCGTCAAGCTGTAGTTAGTTCCCAATTATCTTATCCACGAGGCGAGAATGGGGAGCACGGAACAGCTTGAATTTTCATTCGATGCAAGAATAATTTGCAGAAAGCTTCTTGGCTCCACGCCAAGAAACTCTGCCTTGGAATCGGTCTCATATTGACTTTATACTACTATTATCTATATGATAATGTGAAATGGGCTACGTGTGACTGGGCTCTTTGAGAGCCCTTCTACCTATCAAAACGTATTTACATCCTTAGATTCTTAGCCAGGCTTGCATCAAATACTTAAACACGTTTAAGAATTGCGTTTACCGTTTTTTGTTTAAGTATCAGCTTAAATGCGTTTAAGAATTTGGTGCAAGCCGTCCTTAATGTTTTTGCACGGTTTAACGGCTTAAGAAGGCTCAAACGAAAATTATTATTAACTTTGAAAGTATTTTTATGATATTTAATTCTTGTATCTACCTATACTAATTTTAAGAGATTTGATTTTTGTTTGTTTGTTTATAACTGATTTAAAAAATGTGGTTCCGAAGGCAACGGGCCCGGAACGTTGGCGGTTGAAGTCGCGGGAAAAAGCAAATCTAAAAAGTATCTACTATTTCTATTGACTAAAGCTAAGACCTTCGTCTTAACAGCTTAAAATCTGATTTAGTAAGCTCCTGCAGCAAATGTATGGGCAAATATGTCAATAAGCAAAAAGCCGATTTGAAATATTTGTAGGTACCTAATGTGTAGGCGTTTGGAAGAGCCTTAATCTCATTTCAATAGGGAATCAATTTCGATGCTTCTGTTATAATTATTCTATTGATTACAAACAAAACTCAGCTATCATTGCGTTGTGCTAACCGACCGAATGAAACATTAGTGTTGTTCACTTTGTTTCTGCTATTTCCATTCTCTATTAGATTTACGGATTTCTTCTCAATGGCCCAATTACAATTGTTCATCGTCTACATTAAGGTATACATCTAAAGGTTATCGGACCCTTTATATACTAACGTACAAATTACTTGTATAAAATAAAATAAAATCAAAATTTATTTTTGATTGAGTAAATATCTCTTTCAAACGACAAAGAGGGGGTAGGAAAGTAGGAAGGAAACACATGTTGGCCGCCTCAGGACCGGAGCACACCCACCCCGCGCCGACAACAGCCAGACCGTATCCGACAATACCAGACAGAGTCGGTCAGAGCAAGGCAATGAAAAGCAGAACCGGGTAGCGTCCGACATTTTATATAGGTGCCTATGTCTAGTATATTTAAGAAAACTACCTAAAACTACAGCAAGAGTAAGCCAGTCTACCAAGGCAGCACCCGTTCACGAGTACCTATAACGAGAATAACGTTTAGAGCATAAAACATTATTTCTTTCAATGGCCCAATTGCAAATATTCATCGTCTACATTTAGGTACCTATATTAGATATCCTACCATACAAAATACATCATCATCACAGCCCGTAACAGTCCACTGCAGGGACTTAGGGCCTCTCCCACGAAAGGGAGGTTATTGCCATAATCTCCACGCTTGGCAGGCGGATTGGAGATCGCAGTGTTGAACTATAACAATGAAAAATGCTGCTGCCCATTTTCCAGACTACGGAGACGCTTGATCTTTTGCCTCGAAAACATTAGTCGCCTTCTACAACACCCATGAGAGTAAGGGGTTGGTGCTATTCTACTCTGCCGGACACCACACGGCCGAAATACATACCTAGGTAATATTAATTACATTCATAATCATCTTGATGTTAATGTCCCGGTTGTGATCTCGCGAACGAGGGCCTGGGATCCACCTTGGCCATGATCCAGGTTTGGCAGATCAGATAATTACAGTGGAGCGACTGCCATCTGACCTTCGTGACCCTGCTACCAGGGGAACCTGACCAGATTGGATCATGGTTACACATTCAGTCGCCTGGATGTGCAGGTTTCATCGCGATGTTTTCCTCAACGTAAGAGTATCGGATCCTATTTCCACTAACATATAAAATAGGTAATATTCATTACATTACCTACATATTATCATCTACATAACATACACAAGTTATGAATACCTAAAATACGCCGACGCCTAAACGGCTACATTCTCTTCTCGATAGTAAAGGTCACCATTAATATTACAAAAGGGCTTAAGGTCAGTCTGACGTAATATTCTCCTTGTAATACCAGCCCGTATTAATGCCTAAGGGCACCTAAATGTTCAGGGGGCGAAGTCGCGGACAGAAACAAATTTTGTGCGTGGGACAAAGCTGAAAGTTTTGCGTAACTCATTAATAAAACAATGTACAGTAATATATTTACTGCTTTTGAAAGTATTCTTTATTACATTTTAAACACTTTTTCATTTGATCAAACCAGTTTTACCCAACTGCGCGACGCAAAGGAGGGTAATGTGTTTATCAGCCTATGTATGTATGTTTCTTTTCATTCTACGCAGTGACAAACGAGAAGACAGCCTAACTGAAAAAATCCTCCTAAGCCGGCTTCCAACCTAATAAATTTCTATAAATATAAAGTATTCGTGTCCACCTACTTAAATGAAAATGGGTCTTATTCCAAGTTTAAATTAAACTAACGTTTGCACTTTATTCACCTATAAACTTACACCATACGGCTCGTTTTTAATTTTTCAGTTTTTTATAGCAGTCGCGGTTTTTAAGTTTTGTACTACTTTTTTTATTGAATATTTGAGGACCATTGGTCTGAGAGCATGTTTTTCACGTACTGGTTGAAAGCTATCACAGCCTGTTCCGGCCCCCTAAATCTTAAACCTCTCATCAAGTCCTTGATTTTTGAGATAATACAGAAATCAAAGGATATTGATACCCGAGACATACAACTTGTTGCTCGCTGTTTCCTGGCGTAAATGTATGAGAAGATGTATGAATATGCAGGAGTCAAAAGGATCAGGTGTCTGGATCGTAGCTTGTGGCACTGGATAGTCTTTATTTTTATTGTGTTATACGGCAGACAAACAGGCAAACGGGCCACCTGAAAGTGGTCACCGCCGCTTATGGACATCAGCAACACCAGGGGCGCTACCAATGCGTTGCCCGCCTCTAAGAAGACCTCTAATTTACCTCTTAAACAATCCCATGTCATAGTCCAAAGTAAACTCTGCGGCTGAGAGCTCATTCCACATCCGAATCGTACGAGCGAGAATCGTTCTTAACCTTCGTATGGACACTAACAGAAGGTCTACGTTGGGGCGAAGCAAAAAAATTGGAAAGTTACCTTTGTTTAAGCAAATTTTTTTTTGCTCTGTGTGGCGAAGAGTACCCAGCCGGTGGTGGGTGGTGTGATGGCGGAACTGTGCTGTGGGCACCAGATCATAAAGTTGCTCAGAACATTCCCCATTGTACAGCCGGTAGAACACACACAGGGAGCCAAAGTATGTGTCTATTCCTGTGTGTACATGTGTATGTATGTATTTAGCGGTGAAGGGATAAGGCAGCCGCCAATGTAGGCAAGGGAAGGTGGAGAAGGTGGAAATGAGTAATTACCCACTTGGCCGGGTGTTGATTGCCGGAAGTTGTATATCCCGCGGAAGTTGGCACACTTCTCTAGCGCGATATAGAACGGTCAGCGCCATCTACGTGCGGATGCTTGCAAACCTTGTGTTCGTGTACTCGTAATGTAAGTATCGTTGAGTTTCCATAATGGTGCGATAGATGTCGCTACATATATGTGTATTTGTGTCGTTGCTAGCAAGTCACCCACCTGACTAGAGCGATCCCAGAGCCGAGGTCGAATGCGAACTCCACGAAGTACTCCCTCAAATGTAGCGAGAAGAAATCGCCATCGCCGCTCGGGTCCTCCGAGTTGTAGAGGACAAGTCCGTCGCCGTCGGTCGGCTTCAGCGTTATCTGGAATTGTGGGAGAATACTTTTAGCTGCGATCTTCAGTCGGTTGAAAAACCGGCAAGTAGGCCACCTGATGGTCCACCGGCATAGTTCGTATAAGTGTGCATACGAGTGAAAGAGTGCATATTTCATTTTAGTGCGGTGTTAGTGCTCACGGTGCGAGCTATGTCACGAGCACACGTATGCTAACCGTGCTAGAGCCTATCAACACCATTACTCTGGCAGCAAAGGTGCAAATGGCCCCTCCACTGCCAAAGCCTGGTGTTTCCAGTAGAGCACTGGAGCCCTACTCATTGGCAGGAACATAATAGGTATTTAGACTACGATTTCCAACCCGCCTGGCAATAGTGGAGGGTAAGCACAGTCCTTTGAGTATTAATAATGTCCGAGATTTTGAAAATAATATTATACTGTCCAAGGTTCACGTATTTTAGTGGAAACTTGTGTTGACTCGTGTTCGGATTTGGTTTCGTACGTGGATGAAAAAGTAAGGGTGGGTTGCACGATCTTACTTTAATAGCAGGTCAGTTAAAGTTCCGGTTAGACAAGATATGGGCTGCACCATTTTGACAATGGTCAAAATGACGTCATAATTTAACGCTAACTTTAACCGCCCACTGCCAACTTGACAGTTGGTGGTTGACAGACGTATAAACATAAACTAGTAAACATGTCGCTCCTTCGAGAAATAATTGAGGATGGTGCAACCCATGTCGCTACATCGGTTAAAGTTAGTGCTATTTAACTTTAACATTTACATTAACGGGTGGTACAACCCATCCTTAGTTTTTAAATTAGGACTACTCTTTTCAAACGTCAAAAATCTAATGGAAAGCAAAGGGAAAGTTAAGCGATCTTATCCAGGTAGGGGGCGACGCATACAGACCGATCAGCGCGTACGAGTACTTACTCCGAACTTTTGAACTTGGCTCCCATTTTCACAATTTATGTTTTTGATGAGATTAATTTTACGAGTGACCTGATTGCTAATTCTATCCGTCAATTTCCACAAAACTAGATATACTGATGATCTGATGCAGAAAAATGTTGCTTGAATCACGGGTAGAATCGATGTACCTACTAGTTTACTTATTCCATGGCTTGTAATGCCATACGGATAAATAATAATGGCTTAGAGATTCACGCCATGAAATTAGTTATTAATCGATTAGGAACGTCAGATATATCCCTAATTCTGAAAAACTCAATTGTTAAGACCTAACTACCAACAAGTTATCAACTTGCTAGTACTTAATTTTTAATATAATACCTAATAATTAAAATACCTAAAAATACAGGTAACTTAACTAAAATTGATTTAGAATTTCTGGTGTGAAAAATGAAGATGTATTCGTATTTGGTTGTAATATATTTTATTATGGCTACTGTTGTGGATCTGTCTACATCAATTACTGTAAATTTTAAGGTAAATTATCTATTACAAGACAAGTTGTAGTGGCTTAAATGTAATATATTGTAGTTTGATATAGGAGCGTCGGTGGACGAGTGGTTAAGGTATCCGACTCGTAAGGGAGAGGTACCGGGTTCGAATCCCACTGCGGCCAATTACTCTTTTCTGAGTTATGTACATTAGTTGAATACTAACCGATGTTCTTACGATGGGGGAAAACATCTCAATGAAACCTGCACATTCAGGCGACTGAACGTGTAACCATGATCCAATCTGGTCAGGTTCCCCTGGTAGCAGGGTCACGGAGGACAGGTGGCAGTAGCTCTACTGTAATTATCTGATCTGCCAAATCCTGGGTCATGGTCAAGGCGGACCCCGGGCCCTCGTGCGCGAGAGCACAACCGGGACATTAACGCCAAAAAGATTATTTTATGTTATCATAGTTTTGATAACCGCGATTCGACGCAATGTCGAATTGGGGAGTGTTTATTACTGTAGAAGCAGACTGCAGTGCAGCGTGAATTATTTCCCTTTGATGTTAGGAATATAGCGGACTCTGACAGTGTGCTTAAAACACGTTCTCCTGAATGGGGCATTTTCAGACAGCTGCTTTAAAAAGTATAGTTCGGCGTGCCTCACTAGATGGCGCTGCTTAGAGAGGATTCTCCAGTATTAAATTTGTTAACCGAAGTTACTTAGTTTTAGTCCGTTTTCTGCGAAGGAAGTGCAAAAAAGACTTTTTATTTTTGATCTAATTTCGTTTTGTTGTTTAATTTTTTCCTTTTATAGGCTCCCGGAAAATCTCCGGTATTGACACGCTTCTTTCACTGTGTTGCAGAAGTTGGGCCGTTTTTCCGTATGCTAAAAATGCAAAAAAAAAAAAAAAAAAAATTGTACCGGAGAGTTTTTTTAAATAACAAAGTTATTTCCTAAATTGCCAGCGTGATTGCGAAATCAAACCCTCTTATTTGAGGGAAAAACACCAAAAAAACTACAATTTTAACCGTTTTCTTTTTTTTTTCAGAAATGTTTTCTCGTCGTGTTGGATAACGGTAAATGCTTGGGCGCCAGTGCAGAACCAGATAAACCGCAGCTGACGTTTATAAATTTTTAAATATAAAGTACATATGCACAAGTTATCTCTTATGTGGCTATTCTATTAATATTCCTTAAGTTATATTTATTTATTATTAACCATAAATTTACAGCTTTACAGTTAGCGTTATGAAAGGTTTTTATAATGCAAGGTCCACGTATATATATTTTTTTGTTATACGGCAGACAAAAAGGCAAGCCAGCCCCACCTGATGGAAACACCCGATGGAATCCCTTCTTCCGAAATCTAACCGTTCCAAAAATTTTGTTTAGGATGAAAGCGGGATATTTGCCTCAGTGGGATAGTTGCCCCAGTTTTGAATACCTACACTGTGTTAGGCATGTTGGTGGCGTTAGCGCTTTACCACAATTGAAAGTGCCCCCCTCCCGAAGGTCTCAGTGCCATGTAATCGATTGTGTAAATTTGTCCAAATTTCTTTGTTTATTAATTTACAATGATACTATAAAAGAAAAATTTGCCAAAAGCACCAAGTAAAAAACGGCCCGCCCCAAGCACAAGCCACTGTTTGACCCCATGACGTACAAACAGAACAGTCCCATAAAGTCCAACCTCAAAACTACGCCATTACAATCAAATCAAGAACAAGTGGCACACTCCCGCTTGCACCAAATTGCGACCCGTATTTTATTTTCCGAGACGAGCTCAAATATTTGCCGAGGTCGCGACCCAACCGCGGAGCACTGAAGACTAAACATCGGTTAGCCAACGACCTCGTGTGTAAACTTTTGTGTGTAGGTTCACAAAGTTACAAATCTTTTTTTATCGGTTTTGCTGTAATCTTAATGCTTGTCAGGTTGGTTAATAGTGTGGAAGTTTCTCATTCTTTTTTAACTCGATATAAAAATATGAATTTTATTTATATACCAAAAGAGACTGAAAATCTTCCGCTTGCCCGCTGTACTTGGCATCCAGATATTCAAATATTATGTGGTTTATTGACTGCTCAAGGCAGCCGCACTGGCACGCTGCTGCTTCGCACCAACCCCATTTGTGTCATAGAGTTTTATATGAATAAAATGAAACAAAACGGTAAATTTTTTTGAATATCTCGTGAATCAAACAAGACTTTCAAGTTGAGATTATAAGAATAATTTCGTTAGGAACGCGAATTCGGGCGTGACGACGACGTGAGTCCGCTAATTTACTAATATCATGATCGAATGTAATTGGATCGCAATCGACACGTATTGATATTCTGCTACTTTTTATTACGTATTGATATACTGCTAAGACCAATCACATTCGATTGGTTTTCAATTGTTGTTCCGGGTCCAGGTGTGATCCGGTTCAAGCAATGACCGTTTGGTCCTGGCTTAACCTGGGTCAAGGATAGTAACTGTAATTTCTTAAACAGTTGAGAAAGAGGAAAAATATCTTATCTTTGTACGAAATTAGCACTGAAAACGCTATTCGCTTCGAAAACGCTAGGGAATTTTACTGCCCATCAGCCATCTGTTCTGCCAGCTATGTACTCTGCCCACTGCCACTTAAGCTTGGCAATCTTTCAGGCTATGTCGGTGACCTTAGTTCGCTTGCGGATCTCCACATTTCTTATTCGATCGCGCAATTGCAATTTCTATTGCCCTTTTGGTGACAGTGTGCTTTCTTATAAGGACAACAGTGAGCGGCCACGTCTTTGTTCCGTAGATCATCACTGATAACACACACTGGTATATTAAGCCGCCTAAATTGCGAGACATCATCAGGGGACTACAGAGTAATTCCGCGCCATTCTCCCATGAGTTTGAGGGTATCGTCAGAGATTTTGTTGGTTCTTTTTATACGGCGGGTTTTAAAACTCTAGTAAAGACAGCAGAACCTATGATTGTAGTTGTACACGTTGACACACACTCCTAGGCATTCGAAACAGTTTTGTATTTCGAGTTGAAAGCCCTCGGGTTTTTGGGTTGCATGGGCCGTAGCGTAGATTTACGGCCTGCCTGATAAAAAGCAGTCTACGCAGCCTATGGACGTTTGCAATACCAGGGGTATTACCCACGCGTTGCTGACACCGTAAAAACGTTGAGATATTGAGTCCCTTGTGCTTCATGAAAGTGTGCACCTCTTGCAAAATATACTTTAATTGCCTTGCACTACAACTGTGAATTAAACCTGTTGATACTATATTTACCAGATGAATCGCTTCGTAAAGAAACCATCAGCCAGTTTCTCATGCGTTAATCTATTGTTAATCATAAATTAAAATTCGCCATCCTTATCTATCGTAAGTTGTAGACAGACACGAGAAAGAGTTTTAATCGATGATTAACATTGACAAGTTTTGCAGAAACTGGACTTAAGATCATATTTTTGAACTGCGTGCGCTCGCGTGCTGTACCTATCTCTCTCACACTAGTGGTAAATTGCTAGAGGCAAAATAGGCATTACAATGCGAGCTCTCGATAGCGGTTCAAAAATAGGGCCCCATAAGTTAACGCTATCGAACGTAAACGTTTCCAAGTTATTGACATAGATAATCGCATCAGTGAACAGTTCTCTTAATTTATGTTAACCGTATAACTGCGCCATTATTATCAAATCATGGGCAAGCTCAAATATTTGTTCAGGCTATCCGCAGCCACGGCGAAGCACTGATGACCAAACGTAGCTACGAGCGACTCGAACGAGTTGCGTTCATTCGTAAACTTTGTAGACTCAATTATATGGTTTCAATCAGTTACGGAGTGAAGCATAGAACTCTAGATCTTATACTTAGTCTTATGTTTGTAGCCCTGTGGTGCCGGTAGATTAGAATCGAAGGAAATACTAACGCCTTCGATGTCGGACGTTAGTAAGACAAATGTCTAGCTAATTTCGCCTTACACCAGACTTGTGTTGACTCGTGTTCGGATTTGGTTTCGTACGTGAATGAAAAAGTAAAGGTGGGTTGCACGATCTTACTTTAACAATAGCAGGTCAGTTAAAGTTCCGGTTAAACAAAATGTGGGCTGCACCATTTTGACAATTTTCAAAATGACGTCATAAATTAACGCTAACTTTAACCGCCCACTGCCTACTGTCAAAAGTAAAAACATAACCTAGCAAACATGTCGCTCCTTCGAGAAATAATTGAGGATGGTGCAACCCATGTCGCTACATCGGTTAAAGTTAGTGCTATTGTTACTGTTAAATTAGACTTTAACATTTACATTAACGGGTGGTACAACCCATCCTTAGTCTTCAAATTAGGACTACTCTTTTCAAACGTCAAAAATCTAATGGAAAGCAAAGGGAAAGTTAAGCGATCTCATCCAGGTAGGGGGCGACGCATACAGACCGATCAGCGCGTACGAGTACTTACTCCGAACTTTTGAACTTGGCTCCCATTTTCACAATTTATGTTTTTGATGAGATTAATTTTACGAGTGACCTGATTGCTAATTCTATCCGTCAATTTCCACAAAACTAGATATACTGATGATCTGATGCAGAAAAATGTGGCTTGAATCACGGGTAGAATCGATGTACCTACTAGTTTACTTATTACATGGCTTGTAATGCCATACGGATAAATAATAATGGCTTAGAGATTCACGCCATGAAATTAGTTTTTAATCGATTAGGAACGTTAGATATATCCCTAATTCTGAAAGACTCAATTGTTAAGACCTAACTACTAACAAGTTGTCAACTTGCTAGTAGTTAATTCTTAATATAATACCTAATAATTAAAATATCTAAAAATTACAAGTAACTTAACGAAAATTAATTTAGCATTTCTGGTGTGAAAAATGAAGATGTATCCGTATTTGGTTGTAATATATTTTATGGCTACTATTGTGGATCTGTCTACATCAATTTCTTTAAATTTTAAGGTAAATTACCTATTACAAGACGTTGCAGTGGCTTAAATGTAATATATTGTAGTTTGATATAGGAGCGTCGGTGGCCAAGTGGTTAAGGTATCCGACTCGTAAGGGAGAGGTACCGGGTTCGAATCCCACTGCGGCCAATTACTCTTTTCTGAGTTATGTACATTAGTTGAATACTAACCGATGTTCTTACGGTGGGGAAAAACATCTCAATGAAACCTGCACATTCAGGCGACTGAACGTGTAACCATGATCCAATCTGGTCAGGTTCCTCTGGTAGCAGGATCACGGGGGTGAGGTGGCAGTAGCTCTACTGAAATTATCTGATCTGCAAAATCCTGGGTCATGGTTTATTGATTTATTTTTAAGAATCGTGCCTAATCAACGCCATCTATTAAAGTTATTTGAACTATTTTTTCTTTTTAATCGGCTCTCGGAAAGTCGCACATTGGCTCCGGTATTGACACGCTATTCTTCCGATGAGCTTTTTATAAAGGAATAAAGTTATATTATTTATTGCCAGCGTGATATGATTGCGAAATCAAACCGGTCCTATTTGAGGGGAAAACAACAAACAAATCTACAACATATAGATTTTTAGATTAGGGGTGTAGGTTAATTTAATTTTAATTAGATACTCAATTAAGTTTTCATATTTATTTAGTTTATTTTTTTCGTATGTTGTTTTTTTTTTGATAATTTAAAAACATAAACCAATTTTTTTTCAGAAATGTATTTTCGTCGTGAAGGACGACGGTAGCTGCGTCGGTATAGATCCAGATAAACAGCAAACTTATAATAGTTCTAGTTTAAACGCGTTTTTGGTTAATCGGGAGCCAATGTTTTTAAATTTTTAAATATAAAGGATATGCACAAGTTATCTTTTATGTGGCTAATCTATTAATATTCCTTAAGTTATATTTATTTATTATTTATTTATACAGCTTCACAGTTAGCGTTATGAAAGGTTTTTATATTGCAAGGTCCACGTATATATATATTTTTTGTTATACGGCAGACAAAAAGGCCACCTGATGGAAACACCCGATGGACTCCCTGCTTCCGAAATCTTACCGTTCCAAAAATTTGGTTTAGGATGAAAGCGGGATATGAGCCCCAGTGGGATAGTTGCCCCAGTTTTTAATATACTATGTTAGGGATGTTGAAGGCGTAAGCGCTTTACCACAACTGAAAGTGCCCTCCCGAAGAGTTCAGTGCCATGTCATCGAATGTGTGAAATTGTCCAAACATATTTATTTATTTACAATGATATTATAAAAGAAAAAATTGCCAAAAGCACCAAGTAAAAAAGGGCCCGCCACAAAGCAAAAGCCACTGTTTTACCCCACGACGTAAAAACAGAACAGTCCCATAAAGTCCAACCTCAAAACTACGCCATTACAATCAAATCAAGAACAAGTGGCACACTCCCGCTTGCACCAAATGGCGACCCGTATTTTATTTTCCGAGACGAGCTCAAATATTTGCCGAGGTCGCGACCCAACCGCGGAGCACTGAAGACTAAACATCGGTTAGCCAACGACCTCGTGTGTAAACTTTTGTGTGTAGGTTCACAAACTTACAAATCTTTTTTTTTCGGTTTTGCTGTAATCTTAATGCTTGTCAGGTTGGTTAACAGTGAGGAAGTTTCTAATTCTTTTTTAACTGGATATAAAAATATGAATTTTATTTATATACCGAAAAGGACTGAAAATCTTCCGCTTGCCCGCTGTACTTGGCATCCGGATATTCAAATATTATGTGGTTTATTGACTGCTCAAGGCAGCCGCACTAGCACGCTGCTGCTTCGCACCAACCCCATTTGTGCCATAGAGTTTAATATGAATAAAATGAAACAAAACTTGAATTATTTTTAATAACTCGTGAATCAAACAAGTCTTTCAAGTTGAGATTATAAGAATAATTTCGTTAGGAACGCGGATTCGGCACGAATCGACACGTATTGATATTCTGCTACTTTTTATTACGTATTGATATACTGCTAAGATCAATCACATTCGATTGGTTTTCAATTGTTGTTCCGGGTCCAGGCGTGATCCGGTTCAAGCAATGGCCGTTTGATCTGGGGCTTGACCAAGGTCCTGGCTTAACCTGGGTCAAGGATAGTAACTGTAATTTCTTAAACAGTTGAGAAAGAGGAAAAATATCTTATCTTTGTACGAAATTAGCACTGAAAACGCTATTCGCTTCGAAAACGCTAGGGAATTTTACTGCCCATCAGCCATCTGTCCACTGCCACTTAAGCTTGGCCATCTTTCAGGCTATGTCGGTCACCTTAGTTCGCTTGCGGATCTCCACATTTCTTATTCGATCGCGCAATGAGACTCCGAGCATTGCCCTTTCTATTGCCCTTTTGGTGACAGTGAGCTTTCTTATAAGGACAACAGTGAGCAGCCACGTTTTTGTTCCGTAGGTCATCACTGATAACACACACTGGTCTATTAAGCCGCCTAAATTGCGAGACATCATCAGGGGACTACAGAGTCATTCCGCGCCTTTCTTCCATGAGTTTGAGGGTATCGTCAGAGATTTAGTTGGTTCTTTTAGTACGGCGGGTTTTAAGACACTAGTAAAAACAGCAGAAAATATAATTGTAATCGTACACGTTGACACACACTCCTAGGCATTCGAAACAGTTTTGTATTTCGAGTTGAAAGCTCTCGGGTTTTTGGGTTGGATGGGCCGTAGCGTAGACTTACGGCCTGCCTGATGAAAAGCAGTCTACGCAGCCTATGGACGTTTGCAATACCAGGGGTATTACCTACGCGTTGCTGACACCGTAAAAACGTTTAGATATTGAGTCCCTTGTGCTCCATGAAAGTGTGCACCTCTTGCAAAATATACTTTAATTGCCTTGCACTACAACCGTGAATTAAACCTGTTGATACTATATTTACCAGATGAATTGCTTCGTAAAGAAACCATCAGCCAGTCTCTCATGCGTTAATCTATTGTTAATCATCAATTAAAATTCGCCATCCTTATCTATCGTAAATTGTAGACAGACACGAGAAAGAGTTTAAATCGATGATTAACATTGACAAGTTTTGCAGAAACTGGACTTAAGATCATATTTTTGAACCGCGTGTGCTACCTATCTCTTTCACACTAGTGGTAAATTGCTAGAGGCAGAAGAGGCATTACAATGCGAGCTCTCGCTAGCGGTTAAAAATAGGGCCCCATAAGTTAACGCTGTCGAACGTAAACGTTTTCAAGTTATTGACATAGATAATTGCATCAGTGAACAGTTCTATTAATTTATGTTAACCGTCTAACTGCGCCATTATAATCAAATCATGGGCAAGCTCAAATATTTGTTCAGGCTATCCGCACCCACGGCGAAGCACTGATGACCAAACGTAGCCACGAGCGACTCGACCGAGTTGCATTCATTCGTAAACTTTGTAGACTCAATTATATGGTTTCAATCAGTTACGAAATAAAGAACTCTAGAACTTATACTTATTCTTATGTTTGTAGCCCAGTGGTGCCGGTAGATTAGAATCGAAGGAAACACTAACGCCTTCGATGTCGGACGTTAGTAAGACAAATGTCTAGCTAGCTTCGCCTTACACAATAAATTGGGCAGCGTAATTTGTTGGGTGTTATTTTCAGAGTTGTTACATGCGAGCCGATTGATAAGCGCCATGATTTTTGCAAATGTCGGTAGACGGCACCCTAGGAAGATATAATATCAAATCATCATATTACATAATATTATAAAAAAAACATCTTCATCATAGCCGGTAACAGTCCACTGCTGGACTTAACTGTCTAATGTGGAAGAGGCTTTTGTCTAAGAGTTAGGGTCTGACCAAACCATCGCCTCAGCGACGCATCACGACCGCGACTGCGGCGCGAACTGCGAAACTCATTTGTTTAGTAAATAAAACACGGGCAACGTCTGTCGTGCGACTTACAATCCCCCTTCGCAGTCGCTTTGTTCGCGCCAGTTTGGCTTGAGCTTAACGGGTGAATATACGACTATATTTACTACTTAAGGCTATATTTTTACCTGTATATCCAACCATGCTTGCGCTGTGCTCCCGAGGCCCGGGAGTCTCAGGTAAGATGATCCGTTGAATCTTGGTACCTGACAAGAGAAAATAAATTTTATGTATGTATGTACATAATAGAAATCATTAACAATTAGAAATATAAAATATCGCAAAATACCTACATTTTGATTCAACTAACGGTCTCGTTTTGATTTATTTCTGAGAATTGTGTTTAATCAACGCCATCTATTACAATTATTTAAACTATTTTTTTTTATATTGACTCTCGGAAAATTAATAAGTAAACAACTGTGCTAGGCAATATGTTTACTAAACAATATTAATGTATTCCCACATCCTTACTAAACAAGAAAGTAGAGGTTCGATCAAACTCTCAAAGTCGATCAAATATTTCCTTGCATTAAGAATAATAATTCTTTGGCAGGGTATGTAATGTAGGTGTCAGTGGCAGAGTTATGGACAGCGATCAGTGAAAAAATATTACAATAAAAGTAACAAATAAGTATAAACAACCTGACACTCAGTAACTGTAAAAAAGATCCCCGTTTATAAGGGATAAGGTTTTTATTGATTCCCAAAAAGAATATCCTTATATATATATAGTATAATAAGAAAATACTTATTACTAGTCACTAAGTATTTTCAGTAAGTAGGTGAATGAAATTTGTAAACCAAACAAAGTAGTTTTTACTACTGAATAAATCATAGGAGAGGCAAAACTAAGCGGAGCGAGTAAAGTACATCACGAACTAATGGAGTTTCCTTGCAAACAAATAAAGTGAAGTTTTAAAACTCCTTTGCCGTGTCATGACTCTTGAGGAGCGGAGCAAGTTGGAGTTTTTAAAATAAATTGAACGGAGTTTTCAAAATTTTATTTTTAAATGGATGTCAATGTGTTATTTTATTGTCGTAATGGGAACATACCAAATTCTATAATATGAGGATGTAGGTACATTGATCAGTATTTTATTCTTTCTACATAATTTTTTTGACAAATAACAAATCATATTGCATCCCAGGTATAACATTAATTAAACCGCTCGCGTTTACGTGTGATCTCGCTTTATTCTTTCATATTCGTGGTAAGTTGCTAGAGATAGAAAACACAAGCATTAAAAGGCGAGCGCTCGCGTGGATGAGAGCGCTCGCCTTCCCCAGCCCCAGATCGTCTGAGTTAACCTCACATACTAACCGATATATCTAGTGGTCCATACATGTTTGATTTGTACCGTTTACCATTTATATAGGTAACCATAGTACAATACAACGAGCTAGCTGGCCACCTGAATATATGATAATATAAACTAAGTGGTCAGTTAACTCGTTTTACGACTGTTTACAGTATTTAATCTTTATTTTTCAATATAAATAATGGTTTATAATCCTATGTGCCGAAATATATAGGCCGACTGCTACCAATTTTCATTACATGGGGCCCTTTTTTTCCCCTTCCCTCTAGTCGAACAATATTCAATATTGATTTAAAAATTCAATAACCTCTAATTACATTGGCCATGCCGAGAGGGAACGGTTAAAAACAGCGTCATGATGCATAAAAAATCCTGCATGCCGAAAGTCAAAGTTGAAAAATGTTCGATTCGAGGCGAGCCACCACTCGTAGCGAGCGCTCGCGTGCGCTACCTATCTTTTTCACACTCGTGATAAGTTGTTAGAGATAGAAAAGACAAGCATTAGAAGGCGAGAGATCACGTGGATGCGTGCCGTTTCAAAAATAGGGCCAATGGACTGCTTGCTCGTTTGTCAAAGTCCACTAATAGCAAAGAGCTCCACTGAACCTATAGGTATACATACAGGTGTACCAACATTAGGCGTTTGTGACCGAAAGAAATATCTAGGTACGCGCCAAACACGCTACCCCAGACAGAACCCCACCCGTCCCTAAACGTACCTATACTTATACAGACACGAATGTAATTTATAAAAGCGTCTGAGACAATGGAGCGTAATGAGATGAGGAATGTAGCGGAGTGCTCAAAGAGCACGCATTAATGTTTAACAGCTGCCGCTTGAGCATTATGTTCGGCGCGGGCGAAACGACGCCATTTTTGGTGTGGAATTTTTGCGGGTAACGCTTTTTAAGTTGCTGTGTGTCTGAAATTATTTATTTCATTTACCCGGTTGATGAGGAATTTCTCAAGGTAGGGTCTGTAAGGCTTTGATTGGCGGGACCGCCCGATATAAAAAGAATAACCTTGAAGTTTGAAATACTTTTTAAACAGAATTCTCAACCGATAGGTGAATAGGCATGATGACATAATTTGTTTATTATTTTGTTTGATAGCGTCTTACTCGAATAGAAATGTAATATTCGTTTTTGAATATGTTCAAAAAGAAGCGAGATATTAACGTTTGTAATTCCAAATTTGCAAGAAGGAGACAGACAATAATATTTAAGATCTTATAAAACCTACGTTTTTAACCAATTTTAATTTCTTCATAAATATAAAATTACACTAGTCGGCGGTAATAATGCACGATGCCATTTTCGGCATTATTTCCCGCTGACATCTGTACACTTAAACTACGACTTATGGTACCTCCAAAAGTAAACCTACCTTCAAATCCAGCGTGATCTCGCACTTATCGCCAGCGTAGCCGAGTGGGCAAAGGCACACCTTCCCGACGCAGCCGCCGCCATGTTGACATTCGCACTTATCATCTTTATCCACTTCCATCGGCTTCGAATCATCACTTTTTAGCTCATTCGCAACATCACTCGCCACCTGACGAGTTTTACTAACATTATCTAGGCGTAGTTTTGCTTTGATCTCGTTGAAGACTTTGTAATGATCAATTGAATTGTCAAGTTTATTGTTGTCATGTTGGATCTTGTTCTTAGAGTCTCTCATGACTATGTCGTTGTCTTCGAAGTTCACTATATCGTTGATGTCGTATATGGCGTGGCTGTCGATTTCGTTTGGATAGTAGCGGATGGTGCCGGCGGTGGTGGCGTAGTCCCACGGCAGCGGCTTCCATGGAGCGAGGGTTGGCGCGCATTCAGCTGTGAAAGAAAATATTACATGAGGTTTTCAATCCAACTAATATTGTATTGTATTGTGTGTGAGACCGACAACCAAGGTCAAGCAACGCACGCAGAGTGTGGGAACTGGATGGGTGACTTCCGTACTTTGAGGCTAGACGAACTTTAGCTCCGCCACGAGCTCGTCATTCGTAAGATGTGCCTCCTAATACTGTTGGCGATGCGAGGTTGATCAAGGTCTTCCGCTGGAAACCCTGGGAATGGTTGATGAACAGTCTCGGGAGCTGATTGGTGTTCTATGACTGTGTGTTATAAGGTAATTTCCTTGATAATTTTAAAGTCTGGCAAGAAAATCGTGAAAAATTTACGTGCGCCGCGTGACAGGAAGTACTTAGTTTGAAGTAATTTATGATTGCAAGAATAATAGTTCTTTTTCATTACTTTCTTGCCGGACTGTAAGCCATCGAGGAATTTGCTCGTTTTTATTATATCTTTTTTGGGGGTCTGTATTCGTATGCCTCAATGAACAGTGACTCGATGCCTCGATGTATGTACGAATGTTGAGGAGGTAAAATTCTATGTCTTTGCCTACCCTGCACGACTAGCAATGTGCTCTCTCGCGCGATAAGCACGTAAAGGCGCGACATAGATATTGCTATGTTTTTCAACTTAGTATTGGGAGAAGGATACAAAGGTTCAGTCGCAGCGCGAGCTATGTCGTGGGCATACTTGAGCTAGTCGTGCCGGCGCCAAAAAAAACCCCCAGGCGGTACCGACCTAAGTTTCAAACATACGTTTCAAACATCAAAGCAAAGTAAGTTCCACCATCTGTAACTGAAATTTACTAACGCCAAATGAAGTAGGTAACACACACAGGCATCGCCTGTCGCGATCCAATGGTTGTGTAAGATTTATGACACCGAACGAGCGGTAATGCAAAGACTCAGTGAACACATATCGCGCATACGACATTAGACGGGCCACAGTTGGGTGGGTAGGCAGAGGTAAACTAAGTATAAAAACTTATGTGGAGTAACTTTCGAGTAAGGTTTTATCATTGTTTTTAATTATTCTGTATTTGTTAATCACTTTTGATATAAATAACATAGGTAGGTATGTACTTTTCCACGGTGTCAAAGTTTCGCCTGGATTTTATTTGATCCATTTGATTGATATCTACGGACTGAGCCCCACCACTACTAATTCGCACCGCTCTACTGCTACTATTTAGCCATGATTGACAGCAACTGAGTAAATTTATATTTATTTAAGTATCTACAAAAATCCGAGGCAACAGCTTTTCTTGTCTACGATCGACGATCTGTAGCGAACCCTAGGAGCTCCCAATGGGGGATTTTAAGACAGCTACTTTAAAAAATAAAAAATGTAGGTCGACCATGTCTCAGTAGATGGCACTACTTAGTCAGTATTCGCAAGTATCGAATTTGGTAACCGAAGTTACTCGGAAAGGTGTTTCGTGAAAATATACTTCGTTTTAATAGCTTTTCTGAGAAGAAAGTGCAAAATGTGTACATATTTATGGCGGTCTCATTTTGATATATTTTTGAGAATCGTGTCTAATTAAATGCCATCTATTACAATTATAAGAACTATTTTTTCTTTTTTGTTTAGTTCTCAGAAAATCTCCCATTAGCAAGGATAACCCGAACGCTGTACCGACTACAACCACTGCTCACGTGCCTACTGCGTCAGTGATTACACATTCGCGCCGCGAGCGTGCGGAATTTCATTACACCGTACCTACACCCGCACCCGTAGACCCGCACCCACATTCCTGCGTCTCTTACGATTTCATGGGCCACCTACGCCCTCAATCTTGCCACGCATGCCGTCGGTTCGATGAAGTCCTACAGTGGTACCGACTATCTTCGATAGTACCTACGCCGCCATTTTGATGCAATTGAGTAAGGACCAATCAAAGCAAGCCAGAACCAGAGCTGTCTTGCTGCGATTGGTTTAAACTCAATTGCATAAAGATGGTGGCGTACTATCGGAGATCGGCGGTACGGTTGCTGTTCACGCCCAATTTTAGACATCATCGTCATTATCATCAGAAGACGTCCTCTACTAGCCATAGCCGCTGTTCTAATTGGCAACTGTCGTGCGATAATAGTCGTACGACGGGCGTCGCTCAACCAATAGGATACCGCCCGTCAAAACCGCAAGTCGCATGACCGTGCTCTTACGATTTCATGGGCCACCTACGCCTCCAATCTCACCTGTTCACGCTTAATTTTGGACATCATCGTCATTATTATCACGTCTTCTGCTAGACATAGGCGCTGTTCTAATTGGCAATGGCCGTGCGACCATGCTCGGTCGTACGACGGACGTCGCTCGACTAATAGGAGACCTCAAACCGGCCGTCCCACGACCATGGTCGTACGACGGATGTGGCTCGGCTAATAGGAGACTTCAAAGCCGCCCGTCGCACGACTGTTGCCAATTAGGACAGCGCTATAGGCTTAGACATGCTCCCACACGCCTTCCAAATAGATTGACGTTGAATTTCTTCCGTCTCAAACGAGCACGTATATCGCATTGGGAGAAATACGACTTTGAACCCTACTAACGTATTAAATAAATGTAAACTTATTTATTTCCGGAGCATTCGGAACATCAAAACTAAACCTGAAATACTCATAGTTTTGGCGAGGCAGATCATTTTCTTGAAAAGGCAATTTAGACGAACATCAAATTCGTTCTAAGTAATTTCCTGGATTACTTAATACGGCCTAATATCTAAAAGACCATCTCCCAGAGAAGATCACAAACCATATCATTTTCTCGACTTATCAATAACGTTCCAGACTCAATGACAAAGACGGCGCGTGTACTAAATCAGGCTACGGAAGTAGAACCCGCTGAAAGGGTTCCCATATCACGATTACCATATCGAGTGTCGAGTTTATCCCTCTCACGGGCGGTGGGTCCCAAAAGACCCGATGGTAACGCAAAAACGTTCCGGCGAAAACACGGGAGTTTGCTGACAATATTTGCCTTGGAGTTTTGTTTGGGAACGACGCTTAGGCAAGTATTTAGAACTAAAACAGTTCAAGTTGAGGTACGCGGCAGGAAACCCGGAACATACCCTTAGAATGTGTGATAATAACCACGATAGTTTAAAAGATTATAGTTGTGTAGAGCGTCGGTGGCCTAGTGGATTCCGAGTCGCAATGTTATCGGGTTCGGTATCTTTTGCCGCCTAGTACCAATGACTCTTTTCTTGTCTTGCGCGAGCATAACTGGAACATTGACGCCAAGATGACAATAGAACTTGGTGAAATTGGTAATACTAACCGAAAGCAAAAGGTGTCGTTACACCTCAGTGCACGCATACCTACAACAAGTGGACATAAAAGACTAAAATAATTATTTTTTATTGCCTTTTACAAGCAATTATAGTGGAAAGTGATACACCATCTATCCAATAATTATTCCGATTTTATCATTTCCTAACTAAAAGTTGTCCAAGGCTGTAAATAATACATATCGGTTATAATTCGGCTTCGTATTTACTCATACTAATGTGTTATATTATATAGTATTTTAGTTAATTAGTACTCAATGTACTCAAAGAGTATATATATATTTTATATAAATATTATATATTATATTATATATAAATATATATATATTCTTTATTGTTCACAATAGACATTACAGTAATGTTACGATAGAAATAATGGTACAAAGGTGGACTTATCTCTAAAAGAGATCTCTTCCAGTCAACCCTGCCATATGTTACGAGAGTAAAAAAAATATACGGGAAGGCAGTAGTGTGAAAAAAGAAAAAAGGACCCATACATACATACATACATACATACATACATACTGATAAAATAATAGTACCTATCTAAAATACAAAAATACAAATTGCATATCTACCTTATAAATATATAAATATACATATAAATAAATAAATTAAACTTGTAGTGATAATAGATGCTCTTTCAATCTTGCTTTGAATGTGTTGACAGATGGACTGTCACGAATGTCAGCTGGTAGACTGTTCCACAGTCGCGCCGCCTCGACAGTGTACGACTTGAAGAAAAAGGTGCTGCATTGGGGAACTTCAAGCGGTTTGATGACACATTGGCGTCTAGAACGGGAACACCGCTCAAAAATTTCTGGCAAATTCATCATCATCATCATCTCAGTCGAAAGACGCCCACTGCTGGGCATAGGCCTCCCCCAGAGATTTCCACAAAAACCGGTCCAGTGAATTCCGCATCCAGCTGGTACCTTGTCTGACAAATTGTTTATTATTAATTACGATAATTTAAAAAAGTATCTACCTTAAAATAACAATTAAAAACAGACTAAAATACCACATAATATAACACATGCGACAGACTAAAGACGACGCTCTACTATGCCGAAATAGTCGATGTGCAATATTTATGTCGACATCTGTAATAAAATAATCACCAAACATAACAATAAGCTAAATGAATTCTCAATTGGTTCTTTAAACCGGCCATATTGAAACCATTTGCTGTAGTTACCACGGTATTTCGAATCGACACCCGCATTACTCAGTAAAGCAAACAACTTTCAGAGCCCTGAAAGGGTTTCTGAATACTGTTTAGCATATTGTGTTAGCCTCACTATCCCCTCGGGGTGGGCAGGTACGTTTTTGACCCACATGGGAACATTGGAAACTTAGCGGTTCGTTCAATTCTGACGGTCCTTATCGAGCGATCTGCATTATTTAGTTCATTGGAAGGGATATCTTGTAGAGATAAACTTGCTGTTGTAATTGCTTAGATTTCATCACTGTAACTTTCGGTAGGTATGTACTATAAACATAACCTACTGACAAACTTTACATGTATTCTGTAATTAATATAGCTAGTTATAGAGAGCATTATTATAATAAGTAAATTTATATTGAGTATCGTACTAATATTATAATATTAAATGAAAGAGTTAGCTGTTAGCACGTTTGTGTAAATATTCCCATATCCATCCGCAGTTTCTCATCTATCTCCTTATCTAATTTTATCGATATTCTATTCTAAGCAACGAGATTTATATTTATTTTTCAGAGTGTATACCCGGAGTACCTCAAATTTATATGACGAGGTAGCCAAAACTGGAACTTAGTGCCGCCATTTTGAAATGTCACTGTACAACAGTGACGCCGTCCCCGGGTTAAATAAGTTTGTCACAATTAAACCTAAAATAACGTTACCTAACTTTACTTTAAACTTGTTGTTCCACAGTTCATTTTAACATAATCAAATAACGAATACCTATTTATAATTACCTAACAAAAACTATGCCGACGAAGCCTCTGAAACCTTCCTGGATTCCGATTACCATATTCTGATAAAGCAACCCCTCTGAGGCTTGTGCGTAAATTTTTAGGGCACATTTGTTGGTAAACAGCCCACGGATGGCCTTTTGGGGTCCCGATAAATTATCTCTGAAAACTGCCAGGAGACCTGCAGGGAAGGAACGAGGGTACGCGATTTTGGTTTATGGCTTTCTTGCTGTGGGTACTGGTATTTGTAAGGGATTTTAAACCTTATGGCGGTATGGGATTGGCAATTTTGTTTTTTAACGCCGACGCAAAAAGAGGGGTGTGGCTTTGTGTATCTGTCTGTGGCATTGTATGGATGGAATGGATGGTCCAATTTGGATGCAGTTTTCTCTATTTGGAAGCCAGTTTAAACGATATGGTTCTTAGCTTTGTTTCATTATAATCGGTTTTGTAGTTTATAAAATATTTGAGTTTAAGTAAATATGATCAAGGGTTATTCGACTTTTTATCCGATAACTACCCTCCCATAATACTCTCCTATCCCATCCTATTAAATAAAGCTCCACTTACCATCCTGTTCTACCTATCTTGCAAATTTTGTTACTTCGCCACGCAAAAGCTTCTGAAGGGACTATGATGAAATTTTGCAGAGTTGTAATCAAGATGAAATATTTCCAGTGCCCCTGATTCCGTCCCACATTCGTTTCAAACACACTGCCGGTATTCCCAGGCCGGCAAAGTGTTGAAGTGCCATTTATCAGGGTCCTTGTAAGTTAAACTTCTCAGCGGCCAACAGATGGCGGGACTGTGCTGAAAAAAATGTTCACGGTCCCAATCGGACCCACATGGGCATTCGAAGGGTTAAGTTTCACTTGGAGAAGTTTAATAAATTCAAACTAGAAGTCAAGAGATCTAGAAGAGAACTTGGTTTTGAAGAAACCTGATTTCTTTTAGCTTATCCCAAATCGATGAGTTATTTTTAGAACTTTGTGTAACAAGATATAATATCTTTAACAAGTAATTAGTAATTGTACACGAATGTTATTATTACATTCGCTTACTCCTACTTTCTCCCTACCTATCCTTTTGTTTCTTGCTTATAAACCTTCCTTTTGAATCACTGTAACTATTGTTTAAAACCGCATTAAAATTCGTTGCGTAGTTTAAAAGATCTAAGCGTACATAGATACATAGGGACAGTTGGCGGGAAGGGACTTTGTTTTATACTAATATAGATGCAGTTACCACAGAGTACAGACCCAGGCACTTACCTACGGACTTTTTTAATAGGTACTGGGGATATCACGAAACGATCCTGTTTCTTTTTGTGAACGTAACGTAAAACCTTTCCCTACTTTACCAGAAAAGTTTGTTAAAACTGTGTCTATACTATAGTACTACTACAGTATACTGTAGCTTGGCAGATTTCTGTAAATATACAGAAATCTGCCAAGGTTTATGCTCATACATAAACGAATTGTAAGAAAATCCGTGTTTCATATTACTATCAATGTTTCTTGGAACATTCATAAATTGTTAAGCTGTAACATACTCTCTACAATACAGAGTAAGTTGAAACGTTCTAAGTATTGGTTATGTTACCAGGAATTGAATTCTCTCGAGAGAATCCGTTCGATGCTCCGAAATAGTTCTGGTCAAAGCGAAAACTTTGCTAGCCATATACTTGCAGGCGAACGACGCTATCGGTATGTATTTGCATTCGGAAATGTCCTGTGATGTAATTCTGATAACCTAATTCTATAACAACCTTTTTGTAGATACGTATCTGATTAGCGAGGTACATTGAAAGCCAGGAATGCAAACTGCCAGAAACGCACACAGTCAGAAACTTATAATGCCAGAAAAGTGTGAACTAGCCAGACCTGGAACGTAGTCATTCGACTTATGTGAAATTCACAACAGCTTAATGCTGAGCTGTTGAGGTTATCCAAGTGAGTACAAGATGGAGTTCTTCAAGAAAGATCTGAAATGATGCTTCTGGTAGGATATCTCTGGTACTGCAAACTTTCCATAGGCTACGGTAACTAGGTCCAATCACGTTACCACCAGGCGGGCCTTCCGCATGTTTACCACCTTATGGCATAAAAAATGTTAAAACAAAAAGTGCAGCAAAGGTGCGAAGGCTTTTAATTTAATCTCCTAAAAGGAAAATAGAAAACGGGAACTTCCCAAACTTCGTCCGTTACTCTACCTACGTTCGTGTGGTTCTGCCTGCATACTCGAACAATGCGAGGCATGTGAAAGATATTCTAGTCGTGCTGTTCAGACAGTTTGTGTTCGTTTTGTGTTTACCATTACGAGTCGCGGAAACTTGCGAGTATTTTGACCCGGAATTTCTTGTCGCGTCGGGTTGTGGCGGGTTCTAAGATTTACTTACGTAGATAATGTTAGAACTTGAGTTTGATACTCAAGAGGTTTGAGTTATTGAAACATTCAAATCAAACCGCAAGAGCTTAGAGTTATTGAAATATCCAAAATAAACAAGAGCTTTGAGTTCTTGAAATATCTAAATCATACCTCAAGAGCTTTGAGCTATTACACTATTCAAATCATATCTCAAGAGCTTTGAATTATTGAAATATCAAAATCTTACCTCGACCTTTGAGTTATTGAAATATCTAAATAAAACCTCAAGAGCTTACAGTTATTGGAATATCCAAATCATATCTCAAGAGCTTTAAGTTATTAAAAGATACAAATCAAACCTCAAGAGCTTTGAGTTATTGAAATAACCATATCAAACCTCAAGAGCTTTGAGTTATTGAAATACCAAATCATACCTTAAGAGCTTTGAGTTATTGAAATATCCAAATAATTCTATCTTGAGCCCACACGTTTCTCGAAGGCTGGAATCGCATTCTCGACTCCGATAGGTTGCAGGTGTCTACGCGGCGGTAATTACTTCCCATCAGGTGGCGAGCTATGCATGCTCGTTTGCCAGTCTCAAATTAAAAAAGACTGTAACATACCTTTAGACTAATATACCTTTGAAAGTCTTTCTTTTTCAAAATGAAAGGTGCTGTTTTGATTATTCATGCATCCCAGTACTGAAGCAACTGGTGATGGATACCTACCCAACGATACAATGCATCTTGCTAGCGCCTCGAGAGGAGGAAATTACCCGATCCCACCCCTAAAGGAAGGGGGGGGGGGGAGGCAACTAATCCCGGAATGGATTCCGGTTTACCTTGGCTACTTTGACGTTCGTTTGCGCACCGAAGATCGGACGGTAAACGGCTTACAGTCGGAGTTTCAACCGACGGACGATTTCAATGATCCAACGTAAAGTTAAATTAAATGGTAACTAAGTAACTGCCACGACAGTTTCCCTAAATGGTACGGCCAGAGATGTAAACGGCAGCAATCCACTATCCATTCCACTATTCCACCATTGATAGTTCGCTACCCAAAGGTTGCCTGGAAGAAATCGCTTTAAGCGATAAGGCCGCCTATTGTTTTCTCTGTTGCTACCGATATGTACCGACTGTATTCTGTATTTATGCAATTCATGTTCATTTATTAATTCATTCAATTCACATTTACCGTTCTACCTACTGGTTAATCAGCCATTCAAATACACCCAAGTCAGGTTCCTCTGTCAACAGGTTCACGGAGGTAAGATGGCAGTCGCTCTACTGTAATTACCTGATCTGCTGAATCCTGCATTATGGTCAAGGTGCACCCCGGGCCCACGGTGATTATTTTTTATCAGTCCATCAAACACAAGGAGGCCAAAGGGCAAGCTGATGCTTTATGCTCATTCATTCATCGAAGCCGTCCAAGGGTCCCCGATGTGGCTTATGACGATTTCTATCAATAAGAATATGTCGTGTTTGTGCGTGTTTTATAAAAAATATTCCTATGGGGATAACCCCACACGTTCCCTGTGTTTCGGTCACACAGAAATCCCGCCTGGCAATAGGGCGAGATATCCTCTTGTCATTATAAAAATGGACAACTCGCCCGCGAGTTGTACTCAGGGCAAAATGACCGGCAAAAAATGCAAATAAATTCAATAAGATATTGTAATATGTAGGTACATAAGACTTCATACATACATGTGCTAATCAGATAAAAACAACAAATAACCTACTGACGATTTTGTGGCAAGGAACCAAATCAAATCATGTTTATTCAGTTTAGGTTTTTTACAAACGCTCATGAATGTCTTAATATTAAACATTACAATAATTTTATTGTACATAAATAAAATAAAATGCTCAAGCGCCGCGGCACCACCACCACAGACTATAAAAAATGAAAAGAAAGGGAACTCCGCGACGCTAGCGCCGCTGGTTGTCTATCTTAATCTGTCACTGTGAGTGACTGTCAGTGGATGATGCCGTTCGCTTGCCAATAAGTTAGGAACATATTTTCCATGTGACTAGAAAAAACCGCACAAAATGATGATCACAAATATTTTAGTGTAAAGCGTATTAGTGGATGTGTTATAACACGTGAACGTGCTAAACTTTGTATACTTTAGTGAATGGTGTTGATGCAATTCTACTCAGCTTATTTGACGAGGTGATAGTCTATCCAACTGTTTAAGTACTACAAGTATCATCGTCCTAGAGCTTATCCCGGCACTCGCCAGGGTCTGCTTTCCTACTCATTCTTCTCCACTTCGCCCGGTCTTCGGTATCCTCGCGTCGTAAGCTGTCAATCCATCGCTTCTCTCCTGATACCGGCAGGTTCAGGCACTTATATCCCACGTATCCCTGAGGAACATGTGACCAAACCAGCGCAGGCAAGCCTCCTCGATCTCATCTGCGATATCCGTCACGCCAAGGCTGTCACGGATGTACTCGATGCAATCGCGTAACTCCGCAAATCCACCGCAGCATTTTCATTTTGTTATGTACTACAATGTCATCTGTTAATACCCACAACGAATGTAGGTACCATTAAACAGATCTACCCGAACAAGAGCTCAACTTTGAATACGCGAAACTTTGCACCGCGTAAAAAGTGATACCCATTATTCCTGTAAACGGCAAACGTTACAAAGCGCAGCTTAATGAAAACGTTGTCGAAGTTAAAACTAGTTACGAAGCCCGAACAGGCGTCGACTCAGTTCGCTCGGTTACGAACAGGGAGATCAAACTATAAACTGGTACTTAAGTAGACAGTTGCGAGTCTTTTACTATGGGAAAAGGTACTCCTTGTTTTGTCTGCGAATGAGCGGGACTTGTTGCTCGATGTACCGTTGTAGGAAAGGAAACTTCATTAGTGTAAGTTTTAAACTTTCGAATTCGAGATGTCACAGTGCGAGAATTAGGGTCCAGTAGAGCTACATGATTGCTGGTTGATCAAGGTTACCATTAGGGACTCTGAGACGTGTAATGGAGTAGTGTGAACTTGGCGTTATTGTCCCGGTTGGGCGCCCGCGCGCGATAGCCCAGGGTCTGTCTTTGAGAATTGATCATATGCAAGTATGCATATTTTGATGCATGACGCTGTTTTTCCCTAATTTTAAACCGTTCGGCGTTTGCTGGCGGTGTTGCCAATGTAATTAGGATAATATTAAGTTTATCATGCCGCGTATGAAAATTTAACCGTTCGACTCGAGGCGAACGTTCAAAAAGAAGGCCCTAGAGGTATTTTTGAACCGCTCGCGTTTACGCGAGGGCTCACATGCGCTACCAGTCTCTTTCATATTCGTGGTAAGTTGCTAGAGATAGAAAAGACAGGCATTAGAATGTGAACGCTCGCATTGATACGAGCGGTTCAAAAATAGGGCTCCATGGCCTTATTTTTGAACCGTTCGAGTCGAACAGTTTCCAATTTTGATTCTCGGCATGAAAAACTTAACATTACAAGTAGACACGTAGCGCACTGTCTCGTAACTAGGGACATCGAAGTCAAATCAAACTCTGCAGTTTGACTCCCTTTGTGGGAGTTAAGTGGCTAAGTAATTCAATTTGTAAGGCTCACGGATAGTTTGTTAGCTCGCGGCCTTGCTACGCTAATTAATCGGAGCGTAGTAGGTCGGTGATGGAACGGGGCTGTAAATCTATTCCTTAGACTTCTTTGGAGCTAAGCTAAGACGGAGATCTTTGACAACATGTTTCCTGAGACGGAGAATAGAGTCAGTGTAGGACGGAGTTAATTAGCTTCGGGAAAAATAGAAAATCTTTTTCTTTTTTATAATTGGACTAGAAACTTGGACTTGAAAGAAATGAGGGCATGACAGTCACTTCGATTGAAATAAAAGGAAAGAGTGTTGAGCAAGTGAAAGAGTTCGTGTATCTGGGAAGTATGTTCACAAGTGATGGAAAGTATGAGAAGGATATTTAAAGAAGATTATTCAAGGGTAACGTAGTGAATGGAGCCATTAATCGTGTGATGGGAAGTAAAAGTTTGCCACAAAAAGCACGTTTTGCTTTGCATAACGCAGTTTTGCTTCCCACACTAACATACGGTAGTGAATGTTGGGTATGGCAGAAGAGGAATGAAAGTAGAATAAATGCGGTAGAAATGAGGTCCCTAAGGAAAGTATGTGGAGTGAAATTGAGTGATAGAGTGAAAAATATAGTGATCCGTGAAAGGTGTGACATGAAAGATGATGTAGTATCAAAAATAGAAAGAGGGATGTTAAGATGGTTTGGGCATGTAGAGCGAATGGATGATAGACGATTAACGAAAGAGGTATATATACCTCTTCGCGCCAGATTCGCGCTATAGCGCGAATCTGGAAAACCAGCCCTTAAGAGGACGACCCAGGTAAACATTTACTGATCAGATCAGTAATGTTCTCAAAAAAGCTGGGGTCCGAAGTGGTAAGAATAAAAGGAGATGTATAAAAAGAGTTGTGAATATATGCGAGGCTAGGGAGTTGTGTCAGGACAGAGCAAAGTGGCAGTCCATAGTCTTTGCCTACCCTACCTGTGGGACACAGGTGTGAGCTTTATGTATGTATGTATGTAATTGGACTAGCCAGGCATTTGACGCCACCTCACCTGGTGATAAGATAGTAAGGTTTCGAGATCAACTATAGTTCGTATCGATAGAAATATTCATCATCACAGCCCATTACAGTCCACTGCAGGACTTAGGGCATCCTCTTATGAGAGGGGAGGTTATTGAAATTATCTCCAAGCTTGGGAGGCGGGTTGGAAATCGCAGTATTGTAAATATAGAAATGGAAAATGCTGCTGAACATTTTCCCGCCTACGGACACTCTAGACTTTTGTCTCGAAAACATCGTTTTGTACGACATCCACGAGTATAACAGGTTTATGCTATTCTACTCTGCCGGACACGGCCAATAGAAATATTACTAGTACTAAATTAAATTAAGAATTAATTAGATAAAAACTGTTGCACTATTGTGTTAACTGCGAATAAAGAAAGTTGTATATTTTTTCATTTTCCCTTTCTTTGATGTAAATCCTAGTAGGCTGAATGGAATCCCATCAGGTTGTAAAAAGCCAACGATCGATGTGAACAAAAAACTATCCTTCCTACTTTCGTACCCCCTCCTGTGTGACGATTAAAAGAGATATGTAATGTCCTATGCAATAAATATATTTTGATTTGATTTATCAAATTTCAATCAAATGCGTTTTGGTGTGCTCCCGTAGAAACTAACGAAGAATTTCGAATTTCGTGACAATAGCATGCTCACCATTAACCGATCAGTACCTAGTTTTCGATCCAAAAACCCTTCCAAACTTAAGCATAATACCGAAACATTAAATAATATTACAGTCAACGCAAAAAAATCCAAAACTCCAAACCCAAACCTAATACAAAGGCCGGGAAAGATAAACCGCGTTGTTGTTAATACGCTATGCGCACGCCGCCCTCATTTCCGATAGCTCCCGCCTCATTCTGATAACTCCTGCCTCATTCCGATCACGCCGCGGCCGCGTCAACCCCGAATCAGGGTTTCGCCTTTGTCTCCCTTTAATATACTGACTTTATTATATTACATTATACTACCGACTTCTAGTTACAATACAGGTATATTATAGGTTAGAGCCTGCGGCGTACTTTCTTGGCTGTATTATGTTTCGGATCGAGCACGGTTCGCTTGTGAATGATTCAAGATATTGATGGCGTGTATTTGTGTAATGTCGAATGTAGGCTATTTACGTAACTCTATTGCTAGCAAGTATCTGATTTCAATGACTGAAATTGTTGGTTTTGCGATTACGTATCATCGATTTCATGGGTTTAGTTGCTAACAACGTTTTCATTGCAAAAACTAAAACGATTAAATCGATCATACGTAAAAAAGTAACAATTTAAATAATTGAAATCAGAGAATTCAACAGAGTCACGTAGTTAGCCTACAGATGCGAGCTTAATACTAGATGTCACCACTGTGACTGCCCTGACGACATTTTCAGGTGTGCCTGAGATGGGGCTCAACGGGATCGCCTCATCGTGGCAGTGGGAGCGGATCTCAGTCTCCCAACCATAACGTCCCATATGGTTGGTGACAAGAGATCATGGGAGGCAGTGATCTCCTTCTGCGACGTGACCTCTTCGCAGAAGGAGACCGAAGAGCAGGAGCGGGAGCGGGAGCCGCTCTCTATGCCAATCCGGCGAGCGCAGGTCAGGCGATGTGCCAATGAAGGCTTAATGTAAGCCCGCCAGAAAGATGAGAGAAAAGGAAACCATGTCAGCAAGCTACTTATCAACGAGATTGCGGAGTGTGCTAACCGGACCTGTGATATCGTTGAGAAAAAGATTATGAGGGTGCAACGTGGTGGTTTTTAGTGAGTTGGACAATCATTTTCAAAGATAGGCGAGTCCCATAATCTTCTCTCCATCCTCGGACAGCGAGTATATATCCGTAAATGGGCTTTCCCCTTTTCTTATGTTCAAAACGTGGTAGAACCATATACAAGAAAATATAATAATACTGGAACAATGTTAAATTGTATCGTTTTACTTTACGAGACGAGATTATTAATTTATTCGATCCTAAATGTTTTCCATATCGATGTAATTAAGTGAACGGTACTTCGTCACAGGCAAAAAAGAACAAAAACAAATCAACATTCCAGCCAGCCCACTTTCGAATTTAGAATGCCTACGCAGATCTAATCCCGGTATTCTATTCGCGCGCATTTCCGCATACTGGCTGGCTGGTTTAGACAATTTTCGAGTAAATCTGTCGGGCATGCTCGCGCCTCGATTGGATTTGGAAGGATTTAAAACGTTCCATTTGACACGCAAACATGGCGGCTCTTCGCGCGGGAAAGTGTATTGTGAACGCAAGCGACAGCTCTCACGGTTTTCAATGGTCTCAACTCTCAAGACTGAATTCTCTTGAAAGGATAAAATTGCTCAGTTGGTCGGAATGATGATAGGTGGTTTTAACAGATGTCGAGCTACCTATGTAGGTAGTATAAGTAGAAATCATGTAAAAGAGTTTTGCATTGAGTAAGAATAGTAAGCGGCCATTTTTCATCGATTTTTTCTCATAATGTAGCCTACATACAACAACAACACATAATACACAACATAACAACAACATAGTAACATAGTGTGAATCTGTAACTGGCCTAATTGCAAGTAACTTCTTCTTTGTTTACTTATAATGTAACGTGCTGTTGATTCTCGTTGAATAAAGAAAATAAAAATGAAATAAAATAATATACATTTAATATAAATCCTTAACTTTTTTGAATAGCCGACGTTTATTTAATACTATCTATATTAAAATCTTAATAGGAAGAATCCATCACAGCGGTGACACACCATATTTGCCTCTTCCACCTTGGATATTAAAAACTATGCTTCAGATTTTTAATCCTTTGCGCTTCATGTTTTATGTAGGTACAGTCAGCTGCTGAGTAAAGGGACCACCCTAGTATACATTAAATGACAACCTAAATAATTAATGATTCTCTAAGATCCTTCTACAATGTCCGTGAAAATGGTTGTCTGGAAGAGATCGCTTTTAGCGATAAGACCGCCTATGTACTATATTGTCTTACTGTAACAATTTTCTACTGTCCTTGTATGAGTACAATACAGAGACAATAAAGAGTTATAAATAAATAAATATATCTATGGTTGGGGAATTCGTTCTCTCTTCAGCTGGCTATACTACCTATTTTGACATCTCCATCATATTTTTTTTTTCTATTGCATCAAATCATTCGACACTTGGTAAGCGGACGTGTTATTATGCAAAATCCGTCGTTTCCCGGCTACAGTTCGGGAAATCCCGGGAAATTGCCGGGACCCGACAAATGCGTCCGGAATCCCGCGGAGTAGCCGGAATCCCGGTTCTCGGGAATGCCATTTAGATAATTGCATGCAGATGTGCCTAATATTGATTTGAACGTCGATATCTAAGTTGCAATACATAGCCAATTATGTTAATGCAGAATTAAGAATTAAGGTGGATAAAGAATGAAGGTCACCGATATATTGCCCGGATTAAGTGTCAGTGGGCAGGACAGATATCCCATGAGGCAGGAAAGTTCTCGAGTGGCGACCACGTACCGGAAGACGCAGCCTCCCACAAGGTGGACCGACGACCTGGCAAAGATCGCTGGTAACAGCTGGATGCGGAAGGCACAAGACCATCCTTTGTGGAGATTTCTGGGGGAGGCCTATGCCCAGCAGTGGGCGTCTTTCATCATGATGATGATGCTGCCTAATACTAATTTGAAAGTATGCAGTTTACATCGACATCTAAGTTGCAATACATAGCCAATGACAATGATGCTAATACAGGTAGGTAACTATAATTATATCAAAGTAGTGTTTACTTATTTATTCACTTGTTTTATTTAGCTACTAGTGGACCCGGCGCGATATTGCGTACATCTCCTTTACCCCTACCTACCCCTTTTTTGCTGCTTAAAAACCTTCCTCTTACATCACTCTATCTATTGTTGAAAACCGTATTACAATCCGTTGCGTAGTTTAAAAGATCTAAGCGTACGTAGATACATAGGGAAAGACGGCGGAAAGTGACTTTGTTTTATACTATGTATGGATAAAGAGGAGCTCATTCACGGCTCATACAAAAAGTATTTAAATTTGAAAGTGCCGGCAAACAAAATTATGGTACGAATAGCAATTTCAACAGCATGCATTATTCAGTTTGATAGAACGCTTCTGAACATTCTTATTACCTCAGCCACGTTTTACGACCATTACCTGCTAGAGTTGTTCCTGAAACCTAAAAGTCTAGCTTTTCTTTTATTGCAATAGAATTCTAGATTTTCAAGCTTTAATAACAACTCTTGTAGGTAAAGGAGGTGATAAAAATGTTTAGGGCAGCTTGCACCAAATTCTTAAACGCATTTAAGCCCTTACACTCATGGGTGTCGTACAAGGCGACTAATGTTTTAGAGGCAAAAGATCAAGAGTCTCCGTAGTTTGGAAATTGGACAGCAGCATTTTTCATTGTTATATTTAAACACAGCGATCTCCAACCCGCCTGCCAAGCGTGGTGATTATGGCAATAACCTCCCCTGTTGTGGGTGAGGCCAAAGTCCTGCAGTGGACTGTTACGGGCTGTGATGATGATGATGATGATTTAAGCTGATGCTTAAGCAAAAAACTTTAAACAAAAAAACGTTAAACGTCATTCTTAAACGTGTTTAAGAATTTGGTGCAAGCCGGGCTCAGAATCAATCGTTCTATCAAACGAAATGCAATAATTTTTAGTTTGTGGCCGGCACTTTCTACCCTATTTGGTTCTTTTTACATTCCCTTCCGTAAAATGTACATATACAGGTGGTCTATTCTTGAATCGCTCGCCTTGATTCGAACGGTTTTCAATTTCGATTTTCGGCATGAAAATTTCAATATATTTTCAATCAACACTGAAAGAGTACCGTTGAAAAATAGAAAAAATCAGCATCATGCCTCAAAATATCGTAATTTTCATGCCGGAAAATCAAAATTGAAAACCGTTCGAATCAAGGCCAGCAATTCAAAAATAGCGTGGGTAGGCCTCCCACAAGGTGGACCGACGACTTGGTAATGCGCAAGGCACAGGACCGACCGCCGTGGAGATCTCTGGGGGAGGCCTATGTCCAGCAGTGGGCTCTTCTGGTTGACATGATGAATCCAAAAATAGAGCCCCAGTTCTAGTTACGACGTAACTATTCTCATCATCGTCCTAGCGCTCATCCCGGCCTCTGCCAGGTCAAGACATAACTACACTTCTATCTACCGTAAGACCACGAGCGAAGGGAACAAACTAACCTCTAACTACACAACATATACACGATGCCAACAAATCATAGGCCATTAACAAGTTTTAATACGAACCGAGAGAGGCCGACCCCTCTCGTTATTTATATGCCGTCCCACCAGTGATTTATGTGCCATCCCTCTCCGTGCCAGTTGTTTTCGGGTAATTGGAAAGAGAAGGAATTATGCGGGCTCAAGAGCGATTATGGCTGTTGGACGGCTAGTTTATTGCCGAAGGTCACGTCACTGCAGTTGTGGGCTCTTTGTGCAAAAGTTTATGTTGTCTAGCTCCTTTAGCTAGCTGGCTAGCATATAGCTTTTGTGTAGAAGCTTTGATCGTAAAAAAACGAATGTTTGGGTGTTTAGACTAAAACGTAATGAACATTATTTAAAGCGTCGCCAAGCACGACTGTCCATGGTTGTACAGGGGGTTTGGAAGAGGGTTGGACGTACCTACGTAAACATCGGAGAGTAGGGCTCTTCTATTTACTCAGCCTGTGTATAATAACTGTGGCTCGAGGTTCCGCAGATGTTTTATTAGTATTTTTTGAAAGAAAAAAGAATCGAAATTTATCACATAAATAAATAAAAATAAATGTTTAATAATATGGATAAAAATGCTAAAGAATTTTTTATTTGAATTGATACAATCGACGTGTTCTTTCTAATTTAAAATGTTGTACATTAGAAAATAAAAATGAGCCCACAAAGTTTTTAAAAGATGTGTACAGTTCATCTTGTGGCCAAATTGTGACCAAATCCATCTAACAGCATTAATGTATTCGTGATATTCGTGTAATAAATGTAATTATAATTATATAATTATATTTTTTGGGTAGATCCCTCTCAGTACAGGTTATCTAATGACACTCACGGGTCAAGGCCAAGTGGATGTCATATGACGTTATAATATTAAGAATTAGAATTTTGTAAGACCGTTCTTACAATCCTGCAAATATTTAAAATGGCAGCTTATTATTATTATTATTATTATTAATCGCTCCTCATCATCATCATAGTGGTCAATCGATCCCGGCTTAGGTATGCCAGGGTCCGCTTTCACTCGCTGCTGAACTAGCATAATCCCGTCTCTTCCCAATGACTGGCACAGAGATAATATAGCCAGCATAAAGGAGTCAAACTGCCGACTTCAACAATGACGTCACTGGCAGCCACAAGTCGCAAGAACAGTGTGTCTGCAGTTACACAATGAGAGCAGATACGGTGAAAGGAACCAATGAGCTTAACATCAGAATTTAGAAGAAGATATTACAGATTTTACTTTCAAACGGGTTTTTAGTTAATTAAATATAAAAATAAAATAACTAAATGGAACAAAATAAATAAATAACCGTTTATTTATCATCTAATAAAAAGTTGATTAGATGATAAATCCGATAGAAAGAAAGAAAGAAAACATTTTTTACAAAGGACGATAGCACGCCGCCATCTTGATTCCATCCTGTGGAATGATGTCACAACATCCAATTCGAATACCTAAGCTCTACTCCCATAGAGCTAGAGCCTACCCCGTAAAATGGATTGAAATGTATTATTTTGAGAGACATGAAGTTGGTTATATATACTGCATAGGAGTGAATTTTATATTACGTTCTACTAACATAATATTTTTCAAGTTTTTAGTTTTTTAGAATGCACTAAAAATAACAAAGTACGAAAATAATTTAAAAATATTCTATTATAAAGTACAATTCTACCATTTTATTTATTTAACAATTTATTGTACATATGAATATTAAAGAGATAGTACAAATTAGATATTACACAACAGACGCTACTTATCTCTAAAAGAAATCTCTTCCAGCAGGCCTCCAAAAAGAGATATGTGTACGCAGATACGACGTGCACAATTATTATATACTATAACTAAATACATACATAATATTCTATACATACTATACTACAAAGTGCGAAACGGATCGTTACTATGCTCCCCTTAATCCACATTGTGATCAAGATGGAACCAAGATGGCGGCGTTCAATTGGAGATAGGCGGTACCACCCATGATCTATCTCGCGACAAGAATCCCTGAAGCAGTGCCTGTTCTGAAAAACGTCATCTGTTTGTCAAACCGGCACAGTTACCTTCACAGACAATCTGAGTTCGAAAACTCCATTAAGAAAGACGCCTGTCTGTCCGATTATTTCGTGTAGAGACGCGACAAAAATATATCGATAAAATAGTTTAGGTTACAAACTCTAATGTTAATCTAGGTTATGAATAGACCTAATGATTAAGATTTGATTTGTCCATATTGTGGGGGAAGTATAATAATTAAACATATATTATTTAAGAAAGTACATATAATGAAATTATCTATTCAATCATTATAGATATTAAATATTTATAGAAAATAATCATTGAAACTAATCTAAAGGAGAATAACAATTCACCATTTACTCATTAAAATCTTATTTAATTTAATGGTTTACTCAATTATATTAAAATGTTATTGTCAAAAAATTTCACAACAGCTTACCTTCTCAACCCAATAGAGTCACGGTATACCTCATCGACTGCCATCTGACCTCCGTGACCCTGCTACCAGGGGAACCTGACCGGATCTTGGTTACACATCCAGTCGCCTGAGAGTGCAGGTTTCATCACGTTTTCCCTCACCGTAAGAGCATCTATTAGCATTCAACTACTGTACATAACTCAGAAAAGAGTCATTGTTACATGGCCGCAGTGGGATCCGAACCCGGTACCTCTCTCTTCGTCTTCTTATCGAGTCGATGAACTAAACTCTGACTTACACTTTATTCGCCCAGTAATTGGCAGCGTATACAACGTTTGAACTGGCCTCGAACAAGTCCTTGATTGCACAAGTTTAAGGACACCTCTCGATGTACGAGTCCTTACTCGCTTACTCGGGTGCTTACTTGGCCCCCGACGCTCCTAGGGTCACAGTATACCTACCCAACCCAAATTCGACATCCGCTTACCCAACATCTAACGTGATAGTGCAAGGTGTAACTACTAATATGCATTAGTCTGAAGCACTCCAGCCATGCAACTCTAGTGACAGCAAACTATTCAACAGCTTTCCACAGCCCCACAGGTACTAAACTGAATTAGCTACTTCTGGAACTTAGTTAATATGCGCTCGGAGCCATTATCCGGGTAGGGATGCGTTGCGTCTCTATCGAAATTGCATTCTCGGCACTGTTGTGTGTTAAGGTATAATATTATGATATATATTTACTTTGTCTTAAATCAGTTTTCTATCGATATAAACAAACCAGGATCAGGATGGAAGAGACTGGAGGAGGCATATGTCCAAAGTTGGACGGCGAAATGTTGATTAATAATAAACAAATCACTGATCGTGCAGAAAAATACACTCGTCAATCCGCCAAAATAAAAACACAGATGCGAATTCACAGCATGGTTACTAATTTTACTTTTGTAAGCAGATAACCAATATTTTAGGGGGAATTATACCAGATATACAGACAGGCAGACGCGGAAGGCGACTCTATTTTATAATATGTATCAAATAAAAAAGAAACATTAAATAGATTCACATGTACAATACATACATGTTATAATAGAGAAAAGCAGAAAACCACTGTGCGAGGGGTGGGTAGCTAGTTAGTTCCAAAAATTTTTTATCGATATCGACTAATTATCGACACAACCCTACTGATATCGGATGAAAAGCGGATCACGTAGCGCTTTGTCAGGGGAAGGAATCAAAACTTAATTCTAAGAGGGAAGCGCAATGATAATTGAACAAATATTCTGAGCTTGTCTATCTGAAGGATTATCTAACTCCATAATGATTAGATCGAATCTTCATCTTATTTATATGAGATTAGGGTTTAATTTTGTAAAATATGGCTATGCAGGATTATGGTTAAGGCGGACCCAGGTCAGGCAAGATGAGATGATTTATCGCTAAGAAAAGGAAAATAAATAGAAAATATGTCGATAATACAAAATTGTTGTAAAAAAAGACAACGTTAAAGTCGACAAACTACGTTTATGGTAATAAAAATTACCTTTGGACCTGTTACAGCATCGACTGGGACAACAGGTAAAAGAAATTCATATCATTATTTCAATATTAATTACCATGATCCAATCTGGTGAGGTTCCCCTGGTAGCAGGGTCATGGAGGTCAGATGGCAGTCGCTCCACTGTAATTACCTGACCTGCCAAATCCGTTCTCGAGAGCACAATCGGGACATTAACGCCAAGATGATTTCAATATTAATTTCATTTTCAATAATCTCTATTGATATGCTAACAAAGAAAATGAAACTTTGTAGACTTGATCCAGAAACCAATATCTACGCTTGTAGTGTGTCAGTTTTACGTTAAAATATTTAGGTTCAAAGTTACAAGGAATTTAAAATTTCCGTACAAAGACGGTAGATAATAAACAAAGGGACAATTCTCTCGTTACTTCGTTACCTGTGCCATAAGGAGACGTGCAACGGGGCCACACTCAGCATAAGCCACGGCTGACGTCATGGCGCTGGTTTTCAGTGTGCCCCTCAGTGAAGCACGGACGTATAAATATGCGGTTTCATTTGCCAGCACAACAATGCAAACATTATTCCTTGGCGACAGAAATAAGCCAGTAGATACGATACCTGAACTCCTGTTAATAACATCCATAAATTTATGTTCTAGTATTCCATGTAATCACTATTTCACGAGAGGAAACAGTTCGGTAAAAAAATAAGTAGTTTAGGAGTATTATTGTGTGAGAATGTTAAACACAGTTTCTAAAATAGATACAGGCCCGTATTTATAGGTACGTGTAATTTCAGCGCACAGGAATCCGTACGGAATATGAATACTAACATTAGTACTACCTGATTTTGTCTGCGAGTAGGACTGCCTCTCAAGAACTTTATTCGAATATAGTGCTAGATATGGGTGATCAATCACGTCACCAGTATCGGCGGCATGTTAGTAAATTTTACGCCACATTCATTATTGTCCTAACATGCCGGCGATTGGGAAACTACTGATGAAAAGACACTGAAGCCTCATGGCCCTTTTTATCGTGTGTCCTATATTTTATGACGTGGATTTATAACATAGTTCCTTCGTGAAAAGTCATAGTATTATTGAAGTTCTTTACCATCCGTCTCCAGCACTTGTTCGGAGTGAAGCTCCTGAGAGGCAAACCTATTAGCAAAAATATTGGGTAGTATAGTACACTATTTGGGTTCGACACAACTCGTCGCTTTCACCAATCAAAACATACGCTTTGAACGAGACGGTAAAATTAGTATGCCAGACTCAGCTCCCTAAGCTGTCCAATCCGTCTCCGTGTCCCCAGCAGAAGACTTCGATTCGCCAATGTTATTTTAGAAGCCACACCTATGCTTTATCTAATATAGGATGATAATTTTGACAGCTCACTAATTCTTGGTTCTTGGCGCACCCCTACGAAGTTATGTCTTTTTTTTCTGAAATTGTACTACGGATAATGTCGTACTTCATAGACAGGTACTGTGAATTGTCAAAATTATCATCGTATATTTTACAAAGTATGACGAGTGGCGAGCTCGTCGCATTAATATATATATATATTATTATATTATTATTATTATATATATATATATTCGTTTACCAATAAACGAATTGTATTGAATGTAATTGTGATAATAATAATAATATGTTTATGACATCTGAATTTGCAATTGCAAAGTGTACTGACCTTATGACATTAAAATTGTGATTTTTTTTCTGTTGTAACATTATTTTAAGAATAATGACTACTTAAGAATTTAATAACATTTGACGTGTAAATTTATGTTTATCAAAATAAATGAAATGTTCGCTACGTCACATTCCCAGCAACTTATACAATACGTACCCCGGCGCAACTTAACAAATTTCTCATTTCAGACTACTTCTCCAAGTGACTACTTTACAGTTAGCTCATTTTTTAAACAGCCAGTGCTGTGAGCGTACTTGTTAATTATTTCAGTAAAGCGCTATTTTTAATGGCCGTACAATTAAGTTAAAATTCCCACATGAGTTATGAAAATTTAATTTTGGTGTAATGGTTTGGTAGTTATTCCCTTGAGTTTTCAAATGATCTGAACCTGAAGTGAAAAATCGAATTAAAGTGGATAAATGAACATTTTGTTTTTGTTCGTAAACTCTGTAAATAAAGGTTTCAGCCCACGATATTAAACTAAGTACTTGAGGTTGTCTGAAAAAGATCGCTTAAAACGATAAGGCTGCCTTGGCGCGCATGTATATAGACATAGACATAGACATAGACATAGACATAGTATTTATTTGGCAATTTCTACAATATAAATAAACAATATATTTCTTACTAACATAAATTAGATTGTAGTGTCATGCCAAACTAGAGCTCAGCTCAGCATATCATGCTGATTCTTGTATATTGTCATACATATGTGTGCAATAAAGAATTTTTACTTACTAATCAAGTAAATGGTAGGAGTAGCAATAGTTGCATCCAAGGTACCTAATTACATTTAATATAGAGGGTAATTACCTAGCTGTAATTTGGTAGTTATGAACCACGGCCAACTTTTGCATGTAACACCGAGCCAACCTAGCTGCATTTTAATTAGTATTAATGACTTTTTCGTTATTTACCAAAGTTCGCCGGAGGCTATTCATCACAATTATCTGTGGGGTACGCGGGCTCGCCTGGGGGCGTTTCGGACCCCAAAAGGCTAGTTATTTACTGACCAAGGTACACACGGTTATAGAAAACCGCTGGCCACTCTACGACATTTGAGAGGGGTGAGGCAGCAACATTCCTACGGTACCTGTGTAGCCCACACAGATACAGCCGCCGCATAACCGACCGCGCAGTCTCTTTTTTAATTTCATATTTTAGTTTTAGCTCTCGACGCAAATATCCCTGGAGTGTTAAAAGTTAGACGTTTGAATCTTTCATTTGAAATACATTTGTTAAAACATAAAAAGGTTATTTTTTGTTTCTTTCTTTCAGAAAATCGATTTAGTAGTTTAGGAAATATGTCCATTGGGTACTTGTAGACTTTGTCGATGGTTTTCCGACAATTGTCGGTTAGGTTGTTCTTTTTCGGGATTGTAATTTTTCTGGCAAGAAACATTTAGAAGTCCAATGTAAGTACTGGTCGTGAAGGAACGTGGTACTTGAGTATTGGGACCATTACAATTGAACAGGATAATTTTGAATCTCTTGCAGTTGCCAAGACAGTCCCAGTCAACCCAAAATGAAAGGTTCACGGCTGCAGGATTTTTCTACACTGTGTAGGGTCTACTTAGTATACCAAGCTCTTTACCTTCAACATCTACGATTCGTGCACTGTAAAGAAAATACAGAACTGAAGGTGCGTTGGCACTGTGCGATGTGTCACTGAAAATTCAATGCTTCATGCATGCTTCAATCCCTCAAACAGGAACACAACAATACCAACATTGCTAACCTTTCTATATCAAAATCAGATATAAATGACTTGCGCAATAAACATTATGTTTATTGTAATCCCAATTTCCGGTTTAAACCGGAACAGAGTAGCTGTAATCTGGATCAAAGTGAAATTGATTAGAACTGTCGAGACTAATTATACGGGATTTGCTGCGATTTGAGGCTATTTATTAACTAAATGGGGAGTATTGTTTTCGAATTGTGTTTCCAAATTAATGACGTATTTCTGTTAAGTAATATTGTTGAATATTAGTGGCTTAGATGCCGATGAAGCTGGGTATATTGTAACGGGTGTATGTTTTAGAGGCGGAGAACGTTAAATTGAAATAAAACAGTTTCCAATACACCTAGTTTCACTCATACTACATAGTTTTTCTTTGTTTTAATTTAATTTAAAGTTATCCGTCTCTAAAAACTACCGTTACAAGCTTACTTCATGAATAAGTTGTAGCACAAATATTACTTCTTCTACAAATATACTTCAAAAGATAAAAAGAAACAAATTTTAGATGGTTTTTGAAAATGGTTTCTTATGCCCGTAAAAACGTTGCCTTGTAAAAAATACTTGTTACACAGAAAAGCCTAATTAGGAAATAACAAAAACATTTAAATTGAAAAAAAGCTAGCCGTCCACACCGCTGCCTCCAGAAAATATGCCTAGAAATCTGGGTAATTCTCTCGTCTACGGGATCCTAAACTGTATGCCTCTACGGTAATATTGGCATTTTACGATACCCTAAGTCGAAGGCTAGACTATCTGTCCAGCTTTTGTCTTTTATCTAAAGCTTTCTAGCTTTTTTACCGTTAAGTCTCAATATTCAAATGGAGTACCCTAATTTCAAATGTATATGCAAATCCGCAAAGAACCGATATCTGGTTTAATAAAGTGTTTTTAAAGTAAGATTACTAGTTTTCTTGCGGGAGTATTCTGCATGGACTTGGAGGCTCCTTGGAAAATCAGTTTGCTAAATGAAAAGAGCATTAGTTGCTCTAAGGAAAATTTAATTCATGAAGGCTACAAAAACCGTTTAACAACTGCTGTAGTGCAAAGAAATATGATTCCTATGGTGAATGCTATTGCACTGTACCTACTTAACGCTCATGCAAATACAAATTGAAAGGTACTTCAAGCTTCTATAGTTTAGTATAAAAATAATCCAATCCGCCACACAATGTGGATAAAATTAAATAATTTACAAGCAAGGTACACCAGATTTTATAATGGAGGCTTGATTTTTTGCTCGCAATATTAATCTAAAAGAAATTCTGGACCGGCGGTGCCTCAAAGAGTTTATTAATTAACTTTAGTCCCAGGGGTGTGCCAAATGTAGCCCGCGTCAGATAGGGTTGTCAAAATGCCCGAAATGAGCATTTTGTTTCTTTTTGTGAATTTTTTTACATTAAATTGATCTTAATTAGGTTCAACTAACACTTTATTCATAAAACAGACTAGAAGAATAGATCGTACTCACGCCAAAGGAGGGTTTTGCCATAATCTCAACGCTTGGGCGGCGTGTTGGAGATCGCTTACTGCGATAAATAACATATACATTCGAAAACGAGGTTTTTTGTAAGTTTCACGTGTGTATCTGTGTGTCTGTGGCTCTGTGTATGTGTGTGTCTTTCTGTGGCATCGTAGCTCCCGAATGAATAAGCCGATTTGGATGCGGTTTTCTCCATTTGAAAGCCAGTTTAATTGTGGTTTTTTAATGGTTTTTAGTTTAGTTTCATTAAAGTCATTTCAGTAATTTAGAAAATATTTAAGTTTAACTAACTTAAATAAACTTACTCTTAAGTACGTTTATTTAAGTAAACTTGGTCGACTTTTTCTGTCGGTAAGATATCTGTTCAGCGGAGGCCCTAGCTCAGCCACTAAGATATTTATTGATACTTTGGCAGAAAATTGATACTCCGGCGAACTAATGCATAATGTTAGGGAAATTTTAAAATTTAAGGGTATTTGGACGAGAGCCTGACCTAGTAAACTATAAACTGACATTATTATTAATTATGTATTTAACAATTTAATTTAAAATTATGAATGTGACATTCGATTTGGTATATTCTAATATTAAGGTCGCCTTTTCGAATTGAGTGAATTAGACCTACCTATTATTGACATTGTATATCATCATGATTATCAACCTATTTCTGAATGTTATGGTTCTTTTTTCGAGTTGGGTATGAATTTTAATACAATATCACACTTAATCCCATGTATCTATCAAATATTATATATCCGAAATGTATTGTATGGACAAACTGTTGAGACTCATTCTTATTATTTGAAATACCTAAATGTATGTTCAACAACAAAACTATATTCTATTCTATTCTATTCACTACACGTTAAGGCCTTTGAGGAGTCCTAAGAAACAATAATAGGTTAATATAAGTTATTATTACGAGCCATATATTCTCCGTAAAACCCTACAAATGCTTCAGGTTATTTACGGTAATATATCAGTCTCGCCACCTGTTTTAATTATTCAAGGGATCCACGTATGAGTCGCTTGTTCAGGGTGACCCTTTCTGTATAGCGTGTTAGTTGATCACTATAGACTACATGTTTTCTAGACTAGATCATATAATATTCTGCGACTACACATATACGAATGAACGAATCAATAACGCTTTATTGCACATTTAAAAAAATATAATGGGTACTTAAAATTAACAGCAGGAGAAGCAACAAGCGGCTTTAACGCTTAAAGCGATTTCTTCCAGACAACCTTTTAGGTAGATAACTGTATATATGCTGTCTATTTCTATGCAGCTTGTTACTTAATACATGTATGAAGCCGTGAACTGGATGGAACGCTAAACGTATTAAAACGATAGGTACAAATATTTCTGTCGTGCGTGGAATAGTTAGCGAGAAAACGAGTATCCAACTTTTTTTTTTCGATGTCGATAATGACATTTTGAAAAGGAAAGAGCGCAGCTCTAGAAATCGGTTGTATAGATCACTCAAGTTCATAATTATTGTTCCCAGGGATATAAGCTAGTTGCGAAAACGTAAGAGACGCATACTTTCGCAATTATATACATATTCCGAAGATCTTGAAACCAAATGGATTTGAAAATATGTTTTACCACCAACTAAAAATAATGAAGAAAACATGCAAAGTATGCAACATGGAGCTGCCATCACAATTTTCGCAGTAAAGAAATTTTGATTCCGAAAAAGAATAACTATTAACCAATATGTAATCGACAGAAAAACGTCGGATATTTCCTGACCAAGTATACATATTGTTCAATATTTCCTAAACTACTGATTTTAATGCACCAAAGCTACGAACCATCTCCATTAAACTGGCTTTAAAATTAAGAAAACCACACCCAAATCTGTCTATCCGTTGACTAGCTACAATGTCACAGACAGCCACACAGATCCACAGACACACGCGAACCTCATAACACCGCTCTTTTCCGTCGGATCTTAAAAATAGCAAGCCGAATGACGCAAAAAGCAACTTTGTTCCATTATTGATTGAAGAAACAGTCCTATTATTCCCACGACCGAAAGATTTAACCTCGCCTCTCAACCCTGCCCAGCCATTCTCTACTTTGACAAATTTATCTGCCAAATATACAAATTGTTCAATATTTCCTAAACCACTGAACTGATTTTAATGAAAGAAAACAGAACCATTTAACATTAAACGGACTTTCAAACTAAGAAAAGCACATGGTAATCGTCCTATCCGTTCAGGACCTACGATGAAAAAGACAGACACACAGATCAACACACACGTGAAGCTTATAACACCCCTGTTGTCTGGGGCTTAAAAATAACAAACCGAATGACACAAAAAGCAACTTTGTTACATTATTTATTGCAGATGTTGTGTTACAAATAAATGACTTTGAACTTTGAACTTTGAGCAACAGCCTTATCACTCCCACGACGCACACACACACACATACAATCACAAACCGCTAATTAACTTTCTATTAAGATTACGTAATATTTCTTTGTAATCTCATATTTCGTTTCTTTCTCATGTTTTATCATTACCACAATCTAAAATATGATGTGGCGACATGGGTAATTTCACTGAATCCCAAGATACAGGTTATTCCTAGTTCGGAAAGCAGGGCAACAAAAATAGTTATGTTCTTATTACACCTATAATTTAACATGTACCTTACTGTATTTTTATATAAAATAAAGAGTATTTATGATCATTCCCACGGCCGAAAGATTTAACCTCGCCTCTCAACCCTGCCATTCTGTACTCTGACAAGTTTATCTGGCCTCGAGAACTCTTAGCACTAGTCGAATACGCGAACTAGGGTCGCCAAAAGCGGAAACTTCCCCGTCTGTAGCGAGCTCGCCCCTGATTTTGATAAGGGTTGCGTGGTATTGACTGCGTTGTGTGTACTTGGTACTGATGTGTGCAGGTCTGTACGGTCGAATTAAGAATGGACGATTCTATTTTTGGGTCTTTGTTATTCTTTTTTTCTGTCGTGGACGACGGTGCCCACTTTCCATCACGTGAAACGTCCGTCCGTGTGCCTCCAGGCAGGCAATAAAAAAAAATAAACACAATTTTTTTTATGCTACGCAGTGACAAAGGAGCACACAGCTTACCTGATAGTAAGCGGTAACTGTCGCCTATAACATCTACGATTCCTTTATTTAGGTTGCAGGCAACAAAAATGTAGAACAATGGGTGCGTTGTTACTGTGAGGACTAAGATAAAAAGCCTTATTCCTGTAAATGCGCTGGCTGCCATATCCTTCAAAGCAGAACATAACAATGCAAGCATTATTGCTTGCGTCAGAAATTATATAAGTACCGCATCCTGTCAGTTGTCCATTCGTTAGTCACGACACATTTATTTTTTTATTTTACTATCCAGGCATTTGTCCGCCATCTCACCTGGTGGTAAGTGACGATGCGGCCGAAGATGGAGCATGCCTGTCTAGGAACAGCCCATATTGAACTAGCATCACGTTTTCTTATCAATCGCGAACAGAAATAATTCCCCCAGCCCCCAAACTTAGCATCCGCCTCCATTTATAGCGCACAGTAGGCGGTACCCTGTTATTATTAATTCAACCAGTTCTTAATATAGACGAGGAATATCGCCAAAGTCATCCGGTACCTGCCGGTACCTTACTTCCCTAAGAGGGGGACTTTAAAGTCGGTCCTTCGAGATTAGGGACTTTGATTACAACGTCTCCCTTGACCCCAGAGACTGAGGGCGCCTGTAATACTTGTATAAGCTCAACTTTCAACCGTTTTGAAGCTCGAAGTCGGATTATGCGTATCTCCTACAAGTTTTGGGCAGATTAGAATAAGTATTGCAGGTATAATATAGGTATAGGCAGTGCTAAAGCGTGCAGCCCTTCAAGTGAATTTCAAAAAATCCTTAAGCGGGTAGAGTCTTTTCTTTAAGTCAGTTTAAATAAATGACACATTGTGTTATGATACATGAACGGTATCTTATCCTTTATAAGCTGTTCCAAATGCCGTTCGTTTGCCAGACAGGATTGATAAACGTATTCGAGTTACTCACCGAGATCAATAGTAGCGACAGCATCCTTGACCAGACGGTTAGTAGCCCGGTTAACCTCGTAAGTCTACGCAGCCTAACAAGCCATTAGTGGATCTCGTCCCCTTTGAGGATTTAACTCCTTGTGAGTTTGTTAATTGCATGCCTTTTTTAATACAATACGGCATACAGACAGGCAAGCGGGCCACCTGATGACAAGTGGTCACCGCCGCCTATGGTCATCAGCAACACCAGGGGCGCTACCAGTGCGTTGCCCGCCTCTAAGGAGACCTCTAATATACCTCTTGAACGATTCCAAGTCATAGTCCAAAGGAAACACTGGCTGGGAGCTCGTGCCACATCCGTGTCGTACGAGCGAGAAACGTTCTTTCGAATATTCGCGTGGTCACCACTAGAGGGTCTTTATCAGTTACGATCAGTCTTTTTGGGGTTTTCACGTGTTAAAATTGACAACACTCACCGATATCCATAGTAGCAACAGCGTCCTTGACCAGCCGGTACGTGTCCCCGTTGATCCGTAGGAAGTCGACGCAGCCCAGGAGCCCATCAGCCAGCCCCAACTTCGTCTGCAGGCCGGTGGTGTTCCCGCCGCCGCCGACCCAGACCGGCTCGCGGAAGGTCATGCGGGAGAACAGGCCCTGTAATGAGGGGAAGGGTTAGGATCGATTGTAGGTATACCTACTCACAGAAATCAAAATAAACTCAGCTATAGACACGAACCGGCTTGGCAACTTAACAAATTATACACCTAAATCTTCCTCATGAAATACTCTGTCTATTATTGAAAACCGCATGAAAATCTGTTTCTTAGTTTTTGAGTTTATCATAGACACCCAGACACACAGACAGATGCGGCGTGGGACTTTGTTTTTATAATGTGTAGTGACAGCGACGATAAATATAAATTACACCACTCAGAATAATGGCGGTAGCTGATCAGTCAAATCCTGGATCAGATCATGGCCAAGGCGAACCCCGGGCCCTCGCGCCCGAGAGTACAACCGGGATATTGATGACTAGTGTCTACTTCGTATTTACTCACACGTGTGCAACAGAGACGACGGACGCTTTGCGCAGCCGAACTAGGCGATGTGCTTTTACCTTCGACTTCCTATCGATGGACGGATGTGTGGATGTTTGTTACACTTTCCCTATAAAACTACTGAACGGCTTTTCATGGAACTTTCCCGTGGGGACCCTGAGACTGGTTGAACAGTTTGGGGTCCCTGTGTCGGTATTAATTTATTATTTACTAACCTGGCGCGACTTCGTTCACGTACACCTACTTTGCCCATACCTACCTTTTTTCTTACTTAAAACCTTCCTCTTGAATCACTCTATCTATTGTTGAAAACCGCATTAAAGTCTGTTGCGTAGTTTTGAAGATCCAAGCGTACATAGATACATATCGACAGACGGCGGAAAGTGACTTTGTTTTGTACTATGTACCTATAGATTTACCGTGTTGTAGGTAAGGTTAACACAGGCTATAAGTACCTAATTTATCTCGAAATTTAAAGAAAATTTTACAAAGGCGTAGTAGCGGGCGGAGGCTATATTTATATCCTAATTTCTATAATTAATCCTTCTGGTAGCGCGGCGTGGGCGCTAACGGAAACAAATGACGGCCTAAAGCAACAAAAAACTGTTTTAGAACTCGGGTAGGAGGGCATAATGGAATGACGTCGTTCCTGGTTTCTTTGCTGGAATTTCCGTTTTGTGTGGCGCAAATGACAAAGACTGTGATTTTCAAATCAATCTTTTGAAATACTTGAATTTGTAATTATTTTTATGGGTATAATTAGTTGGACAATATTAAGCTTACTTGTAGAACATCATTATGAATTATATGCTAACCTATCACAATATTTTTTTATGTCATAAGGCTCCAATTCGACCTCGGCTTCAGGTTTACTTTATTTTACAAAGTAAACGAGTTTTGAAAGTTATGATGGCTAGTGGCCCAGTCGGTGTTCAGTGAAATCACTTGCCAATGTCTGTCTAGCCTAGTCCAATGAAAAACTCACTGTATTCACTAAAGGCATTAAAAAAGGTCTAAGTTCTTGCTGATCCATTGTAAGGTCGCCCTTGAAGGTCGTCCTATATCAAATTCGTGCTAACGTAGTTTGAATAAATCTGCCTCAAGTGGAGCAAGATAAACACTTCACTTCGATATTTCGCTTTATAATCGCTTTTAATGATCAGTCTTCAATCTCCCCTTCAAAACAACTTATACAAATATTATAACTAAGCGATTATTACGATAAATGTTGCCAATGCCAGGCAGCCGAATTGGTTCCGACATTGCCAGGCAGAGCTGGACCGTTCCCGACAATGCCCAGTATAGACGAACCAATCCTGTCATAGTACATAGCTTCTACAACCAAAGTTTGTTTTACCTATTTTTCAATGAATTAATATAGTGTTATTTATATATAATCTACATAGTGTTATCACCAAATTTGAACAAAAAAGAACTTACGAGGCAACACTTTCGGTACGCCAACATGAACGCAAGATGAACGCTTTTTATCAGAATTGGTGGACGCCAGTTTCGCTGAATTATTGAAAACAGAACTGTAGGAGTTTCGAGAAATCGGCAACAATGAAAACGTCAAAGAAAACGTTTCAGTGGACCGTTAACGAGGTGAGTATTGTACCTATGGTGGTATGCTTGACTTTGGTCCTATTTGAGGAGCATAATAGCCAATCATCCGTCTCGTGAGCCTCAAACAGGGCAATTAAATGTCCCTTTTACCACAACCGTGACAATCAAGCCTTCACACTTGAGAAGTAAGCATTTAACGTTGGACGCTTGATAGACAACCGGTCAACTTACAAGAGAAATCTATTATAACAGTCCAAAGTCCATTTAAGCTCGGTATTCACCTACTTACCGCACTCGATCAAAAATTAAAAAGTAAAAATGTTGTATAATGATAAAAAAGAAATTTTAACGATAATATAATTGTTTTAAAATTTGTATGAAAATTCTGTTTGATTTCTTGTGCTTATTTTTATGGAAGACGTGAAATATTTCTAATTGAGTAATAAATCCTATAATTATTAACAATAGTTTTAAGAACTATTTCGATGTCTTTGGTTTAGTATTTTTGCACAATAACTTCATATTTAACTGGCAGTGTATAACGTCTTATGATTGGTTGAAATATGTACCGGCTTCTGATTTCCGGCTGAACATTGGGTATTTAAACCTAGTTGAATCACTGGGAAGGACTTTTGCTCCAGACCAGACACAGAGTTAGGTATAAACTGTCATTGTATTACTTTGGTGCCTATTGCTGATTTGTAATTGATTTATTTGTGTAATACTTAGGCGAAAAAGCCGCTATACTTCATTATGATATGTCTTAATAATATGTTTAGAATATATTAGTGAAACGTGTGAAAGAATACTATCTTTCCCAGTGTGCCTAGATGTAATTCAGTATTCTCAATGCCTTTATGTTATATTGTATTAGTTATTATGGTATATGTTTAATTTATTTATATGGTATATTTATATAGTAAGTATAGAATTTTATGTAAGTATTTAGTTATAGTATAATTATAGTCATTGTGCACGTCTTATCTGCGTTTAATTATCACATATATCTTTTCTAGGCGTACTGGAAGAGATTTCTTTTAGATATAAGTAGTGCCTGTTATGTCGTAACTAATCTGTACTTTCTGTATTTGTTATCTTGTGTACAATAAACTGTTAAATAAATAAATAAATGAATAAATATTAGCATATTTCCCATGTAAATTTGTTTGCTATGACTACCTATCATATATACATAACTTATCTCATTTGATCTGATCTCAGTATTTGAATGTGAATATCCTTTCTTGAATAAATAGAAATTTATATTTAACTAATGTGCCCTATTTCTCATCTCATTTAACTTTCTAACCTTCGTTTTCGATAAAATACTAGGCCAACCTAATTCATATCCCCTAAATACCTAAATTCACACATTACACTTTATCTATTTTTCTAACACGTGCAAAAGAGACGACGACCCAGCCGATAGAGTATTTACCGCCGACCCCTGTTACGTAAATAGGCAAGAAAAACAAGCCAAAAATATCGGCAAACTTTACGCAAGGCTTCCACGCCTAATTATTCAAAACAATGGCGTCGGAGTTTTGAGAAATCGACAACAAACCCGACGTTTCCGTGGATAATTAGCAAGGTAGGGTAGGATACCTATAGCGACTATCCATCTAGCTGTTCATTTATATCATAAGGTAAAGCGGGCTACAGACCTTCAGTTTTAACTAAACAGTCGAACAGTTACGTTGAGATTTTACCCGACGCCTCAGAAGGAGGAAGGTGGGTTTTCTCAGTAGTAATCTCCTTTCGTTTGAAGTAACTTACCCCTCATTTAACTCGCTTCTAAAAATCGTAAAAGAATAAAGTGAGATAAGAAGGATAGCACAATAACTGCGCTGTTTTTGCTAAACACTTAAAATTTTAAATGCACAGTTTTGTCTGAATAGTTTTATCTAATGACATTTCGATTAGATTACATTATCTGTTCAGTTCAACTGCACAGTTCTCAGTTTTGCCTACACATATATGTTTTAACAGAACAGTTTGACTGTACAGTTAGACTGTAGTTAAAAATGAAGGTGTAGGCTTAAGCAAATAGGCAAGCGGTCACCGCTACCTGATGGAAAGTAGTCACCACAGCCTTTGGCAACACCAGCGCTGCCAATGCGTTACCCATATCTATAACACTTTGCTCTGTCAACAGGCAAATGCCCCTCCACTGCCAAAGCCACGGTTCTCCAAATGCCCACCCCATGGAGTATTGGAGACCTAACTCATCGTTTTGTAATTATTGCCGTGCGAACGTTGTTTTGCGGTTTCCGTGGATTACGTGATTACTCTATTGAGAATTGGAATTTGAATTTGTAAAAGCCTTGTGGTTCACACCGAAGGGGCATTTTGTATGTCGTAGTTACGTAATTTATAATGCGTAGTATGTAAGGAATGGAACAAGTTGCCTGCGAGTGTGTTATGCCCTCATTATAGTCTGCACGCCTTCAAGGCTAGAGTGTATAGGCTGTACCTAGACATGCTCCATCTACGGCCGCATCGTCACTTCAACAGGCGAGGTGGCGGTCAAGTGCCTGTCTAGTTTAATAAAAAATATATCAAGCTCTCTTTCCTCATAAAATCTATTGTTTTAAATGGTAGGTAGGTATATAGGGAGTATTAAGTAGGTATGAACCCGAGTGTGATACGTAAGTTTGAATTCGTCACGTCGAAAGTTTAAAATAATCTCCTGGTTTTTTATTTTTAATATTTTAATAGTATTCCGAGTTTTCAGTTTTTGTACTTCTTTTGATCTTGTCTCCGTAGGCTGGAAACTGGGCAGTAGCGTTTTCCATTGTTATATTTATAACACTGATGGCCAAGCATGGAGATTAGGGGAGTAATCTCCCCTTTCGTGGCAGAGGCCCTTAGGCCTGCAGTGGACTGTTATGGGCGGTGATGATGACTAGTTTTGTATTTATTTCAACAGACGTGAAACTCTTACAGGCGCTACTATAGAGACATGCCAGAAAAAAGTGCAAGAGGTAAACACGGTGGGGAGCGGGGGAACGGGGGAACGGGGGGAGGTCCTAGAACATTATGAAACATCGAGGGGGCAATCATGCAAAACTGGAATGGGCACTCAACCGTGGTCTGCCGCTATTCTGTGTTATGAAGAAAGAAGCGAGGTTAAAGAGTTATTTTCGGCGACAGAGTCAAAGTCAAATTGCGTTTTTATGCTGTCTGAGTATATTAGTTATTTTGTTTTGTGAGATTCACGTTCCGGATTTTTTGTAATTCGGACATGCTCGTGTCCACGGGCATTGGGCACATGATGGGAAGTGATTTGGTTGTACTGAAACACTGACTTAAAAACACACAAAAGCTTTTAATTAGTAGATATAACACATGAAAATACATGTATATTTTATACTATATTTTTTATACAATTTTCAAGAAAAGGGTATTTTATCTAACTTGTAAACGGTTGGGAATTAGAAAAAAACGTGTTAAGCTGTAATTTAGTTATAGACAGTATTTACCTAGAACGCACTGTTTTAGAGACATGTACGAAAAACTAAACAAGGTCCCGCCGTTTGGGCCCCCTCACACCAAATACGGAGGGGTGTCGATTTTTAGTACCTAATATTTACAACAATAATCATTTCTGTTGCAATTACTACCAGCTCAAAAAATATTTTCGGCTAATTCTACTGCACTAAAAAAGCTTGCGCTACGAATGCTACGCTTTTGCTACGCCGTAGAGCGCTACAAACTGGATGTTCCTTTTATTTTATTGTGGTGACAGTATTTTTTGTTTCTGTACATATTTTAATGTATCTTGTTTAATAAAGAGCAATATTGTGCTATACTTATCTATCGTGAGGAAACCTGCACATTCAGCCATGTAAAGATACTGATCAGTGACAATTTTAATATAATTTATCGATGAACCATTTTTCATCACTACCACCTTCACCTTCGTGGTAACCTATAATTAAGGCTGCACTTAGAAAGAAACTATATATTTAGCTATAAGATGCTATAACTTTGTTAGTGTTAGTCTTGTTGGTTGTCCTAAATAAATAAATAAATAAATAAATAAATATTGTGGTCGAAGACGACGCGTAGTGAAAGCCACTTGCCATCTACGCTACTATATGTATCTCTGCAGAACCGCAGACGCGTTCACAATCACATATTACTTTTCTAATATCTCGCGTAAATTATATTAAATATAAATTCTTCTCAGCGAGAATTTCAACGCGCAACCCTTCCATTTTGCACAGTGGAATAAAATCCTTACTTAGTACAAAATACAGTCGCTTTTCGCGTCTGTCCTGTATACACCCGCTAACTCCTAAACCGCGCAACTTTCACTATTATTTTGAGAATATGTTCCAGAAAGTCTGTATGCATAATACATGCATATTAACAGAAAAACCCAGAGAACACCCGTGCGAAGCCGGGCGGATCGCTAGTCAATTCATAGTATAAAACAAAGTCATTGCCCGCCGTCTGTCCCTATGCATCTAAGTACGCTTAGATCATTTAAACTACGCAACGGATTTTAATACGGTTTTCAACAATAGATAAAGTTGCTTTCTGTCCCTACGTATATATCTATGTACGCTTAGATCTTTTTAACTACGCAACGGATTTCAATGAGGATTTTAACAATAGATAGAGTGATTCAAGAGGAAGGTTTTAAGCAAGAAAAAAAGGGGTAGGGTATAGTAGGAAACGTAGTCGCGCCGGGTCCAATAGTACTGTATAATTTTATGAAGGTATACATTTTCAACCCTCTGCGGAATGCACTTAACGAGGGTTCTACCCTGGCAAGACTATAAAGCAAGGGGTTTAATTAATTTTTTTTTGGTGAATGGCTTTAATTTTTCAATTTTATGGGGAGAGGAAACGAGATTTAATTGCATTGGGATGTTTTAGGGTTGATTTAGCGTCGGCCATTAATATTTAACTTGAGTGGTCCAGTAAATATTTAAGTGAACACGTTGTTGTGCGAAGTATTTGGTCACGTGTTAAGCCCCTGGGTTACGTGGGAAACAGGTGCCTAAAACTGCTGGAAAGTGGTCCCGCGGGAGGCCCAACAAGCGATGGACAGGATAACGACGTGAGGATGGCAAAGACCGCGCGAAGTGGAGAAAATTGTGTATGACAGAAGATTGTGATATTTTTTTTTCTGTTGTAACATTATTTTAAGAATAATGACTACTTAGGAATTTAATAACATTTGACGTGTAAATTTATGTTTATCAAATAAATGAATTGAATTGAATTGTAGAAAAGTGGACCCTGGACGTAGTTTATATTCATAGTCAGTTTACTTTAGGATGTATCTATTTTGTAGGGTATGGTCTGCCATAGAATAGCAGGTGTGACTTACGTATATGCTCCTCTGAGCGTCTCCTCTCATCTATTTATTTTTATTTGGTTTATCTTTTTTTTTATACCTACATATTTCCTTGCTATTCTTTTTGTTTTAAATTTTGGTAAGAAATGTTTTTTTTTCATAAACCTTTTTGTACATGAACATGAAAATTATAAATCCAAGATTAATCCTACTTCCTATCCTTCCCTACTATAATATTATAAATGCGAAAGTTTGTAAGGAAGATTATGGATGTTTGTTACTTTTTCGTGCAAAAAATACGGATTTTGGTGCAAATATGGCTTATAGCCCAGAAGAGCACATAGGCTATAATAATAAATATCTTTATTTCTTTCACAATTTTTTACCTTAAATATACTGTCGTTGGTGCCTCCTTTTAAGCTAAAAGCCTGTGGTAGGAGGCTCTTCCTATGGTAATTATAGAGGTAGGTACAGGTTGAGTATTTCCATCTAAAAATAATACTAAAAAAAAAAATGATAAATCTATGTAATGTATGTATATAAATATATAATATATACTAAGCAAAAATAAGTAAACTGCGCGCGTATGTGTGTATATACGCTATACGTATGTGCGCTTTAATTTACGCCGAAATACAATGTGGTTCCTGCGGGAACAGAACCAGACCGTAATAAGCGAATTTTATGTAGACGAAGCCGCGGGCAAAAGCTGGTCCGTCATATGTATTTTATAATGAGTTTCGCTTCTACTAGTAACAGACGTTTCGATTTGGCAGACACCGACTACTCGGTCGGAAAGCCGACCAAGACCAAATCGAAACGTGTGTACCGCAGTGGGTCCGACGTAATTAGTACGGTCTGCTCGCACGCAAGAAACTACTGACAGTCTGATGCTATCGCTCGGAAGGTTCGTAGGCCTGTGAAGCTGGTTGGTACCCGACGTAGGTATTTGGTCCGTGTGTGCCAAATCGGAACATCTGTTAATAGTATTTCAAAACAGAATACCCTCGCCAATAGCACAATACAGGAACAATATACTAAGCCCATAACTTACATAGGCCTTAGCCTGACGCGATAATAAATCATATCTCCCAATTCGCGGTTTCGATCAATCAGGACTTCACTCCGACGTTTCGTCAGTTCATTAACTTCGAATCGATCTTTCTTTCCGAACATATTTTTCGCGATTTGTTTTTAATTAGAATGGAGACGTGGAATTTCTGGTGCAGGGAGAGCGAAGGGAAAGAAAAGGGGGGAACGTTTTCCGTTTGAAAATGGTTGGTGTTTGGTGTTACGGGAAACTGTATCTTTCCTGTGCGACAAAGGCGTGTATGTATTGTGTGCGTGCGCGAGTTCGTGTCCATCGACACGACCGCTTAAATAGTTCGAGTAGCAATTATTGAAGGCTCGATACATCGCCATCTCACTCGGTTGCGGTTTGAGCGAGTGAGATGGCGATGTATATATAATCCGTTCGAGTTAGACGGTCGGGCCCAATGGACACGAACTCGTGCGCGCTCTGTACTTATGTTTTCTTGAGGATGTTCCGTGTTGGAACGAAACATGACTCGACATTTAACGTTTTACGTTCCGTACACCGCGTGAACGAAGTCACGGCGGGCCAGATAGAAGATATTATCAATACCAAAGTAGGATACTATCATAGCTAGTACGGAGCACATGAGTAGCACCTTTCCTACCGCACACCCGCTTATTCGCACCATTCCTATGCCCGCTTTTTACCCGGAACACGCACACTGAACAAAACACGAATAAATTTAATATAAAACACAAAATATTAATTTAAAATTCAGCAATTAGCAAACAAACAGCCATGACCGACGTCGAAACCCGCGTCTACGTGACCACAGATCCCCGCTAAATAACGCATAGCATTTCCCGCGTTCCGGAGTTCGAATTTTAAATATTGCATTCGTTTGTGATTTCATTCCATAAAGGTTTTCATTATAAATTGCTGGAGCTTAATAAATGATTTTGTTGGCTGTTTGTGTAACTCCCTTTGGTTTGTGTAATTTCCTGTTTTCGTTTGATATGTTTTATGTTATTTCCGAGTTTTGTATGAGGTGGCGTTTTACTCTGTTCGACTAGTATTAATTTTTATGTATGCAAAGGAGTCCTTAAAGTGTGGTGGTGGATACCATTGATAATTCAGAAGCTTTGCTCTTAAGAAAAAGCGTCGGTGGCCTAGTAAAGGTATCCGGCTCGCAAGCGAGAGGTACCGGGCTCGAATCCCACTGCCGCCATGTACCAATGACTCTTGAGTTATGTACATTAGTTGGACATTAACCGCTGCTCTTACGGTGAGAGAAATCATCGTGATGAAACCTATACATTCAGGCGACTGAATGTGTAACCATGATTCAATGTGGTCAGATTCCCCTGTTAGCAAGGTCACGGAAGTCAGATGGCAGTCGCTCCACTGTAATGAACTCTATAACTTTAATTACATTCTATAATTTTTCTCTTTTATATCATGTTATTTACATGTAGAAAGCCATTTCACGCTTAATTGGATGTATTTATTAACGGCCAATTGCACAAACATGCACTAAAAACGTCAAACCCTTGCAAGAATGGAAATAAAAGGTTACATGTCAGGTTAGGGTGGTTAGTAACCCAACCCTAACTTAACCTGGCCCTAACCTAACGGTTTGGGCTCGAACACGCCTGGGCGATGCCCCTATTATTGCAAACGTCCATAGTCCAGGCAGGCCGTAAGCTTGTTTGCTGCCTAAGTGGTAATTTTTTTAAATAAAAAACGTGCTATATTAACGGCTCTAGAACTACCTGTACCTCAGCATCACATCATCATCATCACAGCCCGTAACAGTCCACTGCAGGACTTAGGGCCTCTCTCACGAAAGGGTAGGTTATTGCCACAATCTCCACGCTTGTCAGACGGGTTGGAGATCGCGGTTTAATAAATATAACATTGGAAAATGCTGCTGCCCATTTTCCAGCCTACGGAGACTCTAGATAATCTGTCTCGCAAACATTAGTCGCCTTGTACGACACCCACGAGTGTAAGGGGTTGGTGCAATTCTACTCTGCCGGACACCACACGGCCTCAGCATCCCATACTTTACTTAATTTAATTTGTACTTTAATTGAATTACGTATATATTTCATTTATTTATTTATTTTATTTACGCTGTATACTACATGCAGGTCTCCTTACCGTCAAGATTCCACTGAAAATCAGCGCTGCAGCACTTGTTGTAGCTAATGCTGAGCTAGGGTCTTTTTTGGCACCTTTGGTCCATGATTTATTGTATTTGTGTGTTTGTACCTACTTTGTTTTTGTTTAGTATTGAAGTGTTCTAAAATTTTCTTAAAATGTAAACGCTTATGGATTTTTGTAATTTCAAAATAAGTCATGTCCACGTCTATGTCTACAAGGCCGGTACTCTCAAGGACGCTTTCGCACAAATCGAGGACAGTTCCAAAGTTTTAATTGTGTCCGGATTGCAATGGCGTGGGAGATACGTGCCTATTCACATTTCTTGTCCGATGCCAGATAACGTTTTCGTCTCGTGATTGTTTTGTTATAGATTCTTGACGGTACTCTTTAAGGATGAACGCTAATATTCATCACGCAACCTTACCGCCTATCTCCAGTAGGACGCCGCCATCTTGATCCAATTGAGTAGGGACCAATCGGAGCAAGGCAGAGCCAGAGATGAACTGAATGCAACACGATAATCCCATCGTGTTTGACTTCTTTTGAATGGCCTCTTATGGGTACTAAACCGCGCGATAAAAGATTGTTATAAAGAATAATTTCATTTGAAAATTCATTTTCTATTTTGAAATCATACATCAAATTATTAATCCCACCCAATTGCAACCTTACTTATCACAAGCAAAACAAAATCACAACGATCACCATACCATTACAACCGTACCACAGAGTAGGCCGGTATTTCGCGCAGAGATTTTTTGAGCGACAAAGCAATTAAAACGGTCCCGCTCGCTTTCCCGCCATTAGCTGGTAATGCGTCCTCTTGTTTTGCTTTTAAACTGTTTCATTGCTGTGGCGATGTTTTTATTGGTTAGGCTTTGGTCGTGGCTTTGCTCATATGGAGGGTTTTATTAGCTTTTTTATAGGTACAAAGAATGGAAGCATTTTTTATAAACACACCACGATACGACAAAAAAAAAAGATCATCGTAGCGTTTATGTCCCGAGTGCTCGCGCGCATTAGGGCGCTAAATCCACCTTGACCATTATCCAGGATAATGGAGTGGAGCAACTGCCATCTGACATACGTCACCCTGCTACCAGGGGATCATGGTTACACATTCAGCTCTCTCATGCTCTTACGGTGAGGGAAAACAGCGTGGTGAAACCTGCACATTCAAGCGCCTGAATGTGTAACCATAATACAATCTGGTCAGGCTCCCCTGGTAGCAGGGTCACGGAGGTCAGATGCCAGTCTCTCCACTGCAACTACCTAATCTTTCAAATCCTGGATCATGGTCAAGGCGGACTCCGGGCCCTCATGCGCGAGAGCACAACCGGGACATTAACGCCAAGAGATGACTACTAGTTTTAGCTTAGATGGGTACCCATCTTACCTTAGACCGTCCCCGCACCCTGCGCCCGTTGTTGAGCCGCAGCCAGGCGTCCCAGCGGTGGCGGTACACCAGGATAGTGTTCCAGCGGCCGAGCCGGACCGGCTCCGGGGAGCGGAGCACGCCCGCGCCGCTGCCGCAGTCGAATCTGGGAACGATGAGATACGATAAATCAATAAGCTTATGTTTTTATACCACTAAGGTGGCAAAAAAGCTTACTTGGAGTGCAGTGAGCAGGTCAATTTGTTGCCTTAATTATCAGTATGCCCAAGAGTTACGTAGTAATATTTATAATGACCGGGAAATGTGATAAATCATGAACTTTAAATAAGTATTAATTACATTGCCCGATTTGATTAAATATTGTTCATATTGCACGAGTATTATAAGCAGTCCACTGTATGACTTAGGACCTCTCCCACGAAAGAGGAGATTATTGCCATAATCTTCACGCTTAGCAGGCGGGTTGGAGATCGCAGTGTTATAAATATAACAATGGGAAACGCTGCTCCCCATTTGCGAGCCTAGTGAGACTCTAGAAGTTGCGCCTCAAAAACATTTGCCATCTTGAACGACCAAGAGTGTAAAGCGTTGTCCTAATTGGCAACGGTCGTGCGACCATGGTCGTACGACGGACTTCGCCCGATCAATGGGAGACCTCAAAACCACCCGTCGCTCGACCATAGTCGTACGACCGTTGCCAATTACGATAGCGCGTTAGGTGTTGGTGCTATTCTACCCTGCCGGCCACCACACAGCTCTGATACCTACATTATATTTGTCTGTCAATTCACTGCAGTTCCCGCTCCATAATTATATTCAGCCTCGCATCGCGGTCGGCTCAATTAACGCAAACAAATTAGCATACAATATGATTAATGGGCGCCCCATTAGGCCTCATTAACTCTGCTTTGGATCGCTTAGTGTACTCCCTGCTTAGCATGCAAAACAATGTGGCAGACTCAGTCTGAAAAGTCAAGAGAGAAATTATAAGATTCATTGAAATCAACAAGTAAGCAACTGATTTTGAATGAAGAATACGTCCATCTTTTCGCTAGTACCTTGTTGTACCTATACAACATATGGACGTTTTCATTATTCCATGAGTTTGCTTTTTTATTTTGTTTATTGCCTAGAGAGGCATACGAACAGGCGGTCCACCTGATGGAAAGTGGTCACCGTCGTCCAGGACACCTACAACCTAAGAGGAGCAGGTGCGTTGCCGGCCTTTGAGGTACCTGCAGACATGTACTTCGAAGAACCCCATGTTGTTGTTCTTTTTATGTCTTTATGTTTTCTTGTATCTTTTTCAATGTTGTGGTGTTGTTGTTTGCGTTAATAAATGCTCTTTCTTTCTTTCTTTCTTTCTTGTAGGGCAAAGGAAAGGCTTATTTGTTGATTTCGATCAATCTTATATTTACCAAGTCGCTTTACTTTTTTGACAGTCTATTAATGGCCATTATGATGATACGCCCGCAACTTATTCGCATAACCAGAACAATGTTAGGTTCTAAACAGAACCTACTTAAACTCTATGGAAAACAGCGAAATGTAGCCATGTCCCCATAGTTTTAAGTCTCAGTAAAATCTCACCAAATCTCATTTGAATGGAGGAGAGGGTGGTCAATGAATTTAAATAGATAATAAATCATTATCAAAATTTTGAAACGAAGAAAACACTTGACTTAAATTAATGGGTTGCCTCTAAGCGTGTGTTACCCATCCAGCGGACTCTTCAGAATTGACAGAATCCTGCTATCGATAACTTCACCAAACATTTATAATATAATTCAATTACATAATCATCATAAATTTAAGAGTATGATCCTTATTGGTGGAGCAATCGCCACTCTTCTCTTCAGTCTGCCAACCTCTTCATCTCGTAATCTTCATCATAATCCCCGGCGCTCACTTTTTCCTTCACGTCCTTCCAGTATTCAAATCTAAGCCTTCCTCTTTCCCTCAGCTTTGCCTTCCATTATCACTTTCAAAAAGTGGTCATGTCTTATTAAATGTCCCAGCATTTTATTATTAATATTGTGTATTACTATTATTATGTAATATGACATTGCAAATGTATTTAATATGTAAAATAGTGACTTGTAACGAATGTTATTAATGAATTATGATTATGATTCATTTTAATTTGTAAATAAGAATAATACCTACATAGAAACAGACACCACAGGTAACAACACCGCGGGTACCGGAATTATTTACAATTTACAAAAGGGAAAGGGCTCCTGTAACCGCGTCGCGGCTTTAACTCGGCCCATAATTTCCGCAACGCTCATTACCAGGCCTTTTTATCCGGGACGGCCCCGTTGATCCTTTCTGATCCTTTGTCTGTGACTATGCGGCCTGGTAACAGGGAAGGGGACTGGGTAGAGGCGGTTGCGATAGTTTGTCGATGTTTTTTTAGGTTATACGGCAGACAAATAGGTAAGTAGACCTCCTGTTGGAAAGTGGTCGCCGACGACGGACGTCCGTAATATCAGGGGTGTCACCAATGTGTTGTTCACCTTTAAAAATATCATTAATATGCCTATTGAAAGATCCTGTGCCATAGGAAACAAGATTAAATTTTCGACGAAGTAACTTCTCGAGTAAAACAGTGAAAACCCTAACTTTTATGTGTAATCCGGTGTGATAGAGGTCAGGGTAAATTCTGGTGTATAAACTACAACACTTTAAAATTTTATCAATATCCGTTCTCTAGTTTTTGCGTCCAGAAGATGGTGATGGAACCCCATCATCATATCAGCCGAAAGACGCCCACTGCTGCCTAGCAGTGCCCAGCAGCCCTATGCCCATTGGCCTCCCCCATAGATCTCTCAAAGGCCGGTCTTGTGCCTTTCTTATCCAGCTGGGAGCTGCAGGTCGTTGGTCCACCTTGTAAGAGGCCTACCTACGTTGCGACTTTCGGTACCTGGTTGCTACTTGAGAACTTTACTGCCTCATCGGTGATCAATACCAAAACTTAAGCTTGGCATACCTTCGGGCTATTTCGGTGATCTTAGTTCGCTTGCGGATTCCTCATTTCTGATTTGATCGCGCAATGAGACTTCGTGGGCTGCATAATCCCCCAAAACTCAGTATTACGATGAGAAAAACCCAGGAGGTTCTACCGAACAATAAGTTCTTTTCTGAAAGGCTTTTCAAACTGACTAAAAATCGCTTCAAAGGGTAACCTGAGCATTAATAAGGTATATTCTAGATCTAGGTCTATCTACACAACACAAAGTGGCAACTACTCTCTACAATAGCTGGCTGGCTATCGCTAGCCGACAGGACAGGCTTTTCTTAATCGTATTACCGGCCCATATTCATAGAAAAAATATAAACCGTTAAGTAATACGAACTCAAAAATCAACATAATATATTCGTGTAAAAAATATAATAAACACCCTTTTCGTTTCCCGAAATTGGACCGCCTACTTATCTACTCGGACTGGACGTGCCGTTAACGCGATGTAAAGTACCAGCAGCGCCATCTCTCGTCTACGTTGAGTAACTATGCAACACAATATAGCAAAACATTGCCGCACGGGTTTTGCTTCAATTTTACTTTATATTTTGCGTTTACGTGAAAATTATTATGAGGAAATGTATAGCGCCAGCTCGTGATACGAAAATTAAGTTTTTTCTGCATAATTTCGACGTAAACGCAAACGCGATAGTAAAGTAAAAGCGAATCAAAACTTACACTCAGCCCTCAGATTCCCATACCGATATTTGCAATTGTTGCAGTTTCTTTTATTTATTACAAACATTCACTAAATGCTTTCAGACGTTCGTCAACAGTAACTGTTATGTTAGGCCGCTAAGGAATGGAGCGCGTTGCCTGCGAGGTGTTCCTTCAATATAATCTGGATGCCTTCAAGGCTAGAGTAAATAGGCTGTTCCAAGACCAGTATGCTCCATCTTCAGCCTTATCGTCACTTACCAACAGGTGAGATGGCGGTGAAATGCCCGCCTTCTCCAAAAAAATAGGATACAACCGGGAAAATTTTATGGGCCTGAGCAATAATAAGTCGTATCTACACAATACAAAGTGGCAACTACTCTCTACAATAGCTGGCTGGCTATCGCTAGCCGACAGGACAGGATTTTCTTAATCGTATTACCGGCCCATATTCATAGAAAAAATATAAACCGTTAAGTAATACGAATTCAAAAATCAACAGCTATTTTTAATACAAAATAAAATAAACACCATTTTCGTTTCCCGAAATTGGACCGCCTACTTATCTACTCGGACTAGACATGCCGTTAACGCGATGTAAAATACCAGCAACGCCATCTCTCGTCTACGTTGAGTAACTTTGCAACACAATGTAGCAACACGGCTGTGTAAGTTTTGCTTCAATTTTACTTCACATTTTGCGGTTACGTCGAAATTAGTATGCAGAAAAAACCTAATTTATGCCTAATGAAATGAAAAAGCCTAATGTAAAGTAAAATCGAATCAAAACTTACACCCAGCCCTCAGATTCCCATACCGGTATTTGCAATTGTTGCAGTTTCTTTTTTTTAATTTCAAACATAGTAAATGTTTAAAAAATAAAGTAAAAATGTTTTCAGACGTTCGTCAACATTAACTGTTATGTAAGGCCGCTAAGGAATGGAGCGCGTTGCCTGCGAGTGTGTTCCCTGATCAATATAATCTGAATGCCTTCAAGGCTAGAGTGAATAGGCTGTTCCAAGACCAGCATGGTCCATCTTCGGGCGTATTGTCACCAACAGATGAGATGGCGGTCAAATGCCCGTCTTGTCCAAAAAAAAAGGACACAACCGGGGCTATTTAACGGGCTTTGCCCCACCACGTTCCAGGCACGCCCGTGGACAAGCTAAATATCTATTCAATTGGTCCCGCAACAAATTTAATTAAGACCTAACAGGTAGAAGAACGTGTGGTGTCCGGCAGTGTAGAACAGCACTAACCCCTTACACTCGTGGGTGTCGTACAAGGAGACTAATGTTTTCGATGCAAAGTTCTGGAGTCTGGAGCGTAGACTGGAAAATGGGCAGTAGCGTTTCCCATTTCTATATTTACAACACTGCGATTCAACCAGCCTGCCAAGCGTGGAGATTATGGCAAGCGAGACATTGACACCAAAATGATGACTATTTTGTTAGGTACTGTATTTTTTTCTAGTGATAATATCATAAGAGGTACCATCGCGGGGTGCCAATTCCGAGGTTTAGTATTGAGGCAGAGGTTGCGAGCTCATTGCTGTGCTGAAATTCGACTAGACTCAAAGTACGGAAAGGTCACCCACTTAGTTCCCGGACTTGGAAGCTTGCTTAACTTTGGTCATCGTTCTCGGAAGCACTTCTTTTATTTCCTGTAGAGCTATCATCATCATCATCATCATCATCATATCAGCCAGAAGAACTGCTGGGCATAGGCGTCCCCCAGAGATCTTCACAAAAGCCGGTCCTGTGCTTTTCGCATCCAGCTGGTACCTGCGATCCTTACCAGGTCGTCAGTCCACCTTGTGGAAGGCCTACCCACGCTGCGTCTTTCGGCACGTGGTCGCCACTCGAGAACTTTACTGCCCCATCGGCCATCTGTTCTGCGAGCTATGTGCCCTGCCCACTGCCACTTCAGTCTGGCAATCCTTAGAGCTATGTCGGTGACCTTGGTTGTAATGTTATAAATTGATGCAATAAAGAGATTACGTACATACATACATACATACATACATACATACATACATACATACACGCTGTCACAAGATCTGTGCCGCTTGTAACCCGTTTTTTTTTAATCTCCGACGAAAAAAGAGGGGTAGTAAGGGTTTGACGTGTACTGCGAATTTGTCTATGGCATCGTAACTCCCGAAAGGATGCACCTATTCGGATGCGGTTTTCTCTATTGCATACCGCCGCATTGAAACCGCCAGCGAAAAAGTGGTTTGTTATAAGTTGGACGTGTGTATCTGTGTATCTGTCTGTGACAACGTAGCTCTCGAACGGATGGACCGATTTCGATGCGTTGTCTTTATTTGGAAGGCAGTTTAATCATATATTCATATTCATATTTCTTTATTAGTATTGTTCATACATTGTCCAAAATTCAGTATCTAGGTATACATTATGTCCTAACCAACAATGCATATATATTGAGTATTTCCATCAATAATTAATAGTATCACAGTCAATAGAATTAATAACAGAAATGAAATTGTCACCTTTAGATATTAATTGAGTATCAATAGTTATATTAACATGTCACAGTATAAAAATAATAAAATGTCAAATTAAAAAATTTCTCAAATTAAATTATTGTCAAAATAAAATCTAGACGGTTCTTAGCTTTGTTTCATGTGAACTTGATCGGGAATTATCCGACTTTTCTGTCAGGTTATTTTCACTTGCTATCGATATCGTTCGTGCCCATCTCTAGTTAAAACTAAATCCCTCGCATTCTGCTCTCAGTGATGAGAAAGAACGGTCCCGAGCCGAGATTGTCGCGACGAGACTGCGTAATGGGTGGCAGACATCCTTTCAGTTCTTTTTATAATACTCAGCGACAAACGAGCAGACAGACCACCCTGTGGTAAACGGTAACTGTCGTCCATAGCATCTACGATTCTTGAACGTAGCGAGACCCGATTGCACTAAACTCTAGGTTACATTTAAGTTCATTTAAGATATTATTATCAAGAATAAACTCTTCAATGTAAAATTTTTTTCGTGGCTAACTTTTATTGTGGTGATATTTTATTGCGTTCATTAATTCCTAAGACCACCTTCTGACTCCATCATCAAACCAGCTCAATGGTTCCATATTAATGCATTGTCATCCAAGTGACAAGGTATACTAAATTTCAGCTCAATTGAACACCGGGAAATTAGGCTTGTAAGATTTACCTCGAACATACAACATACAAACATATTTACAAACATTGCAAGTTAAATAAAAACTCTATACTACTAATACTTCATACACTACAAACCGACACGAAACCGTCGAAAAACCTCCGACCAAGTACACACATACTCAAACGAAACAAAATAACCATCTTGATTAAACTGGCTATCAAATAAAGAAAACCGCATCGAAATTGGTCTATCCGTTCGAGATCTACGCTGCCACAGACAGACACACAGATAGACACGTCAAAACTTAACACCCTTCTTTTCGCTGGAGGTTATACATACAAATATTGAGACGCACCCCAAGCCGCGTCTATACATAACTGACACAGGTGTAATAGCTGGGGTAGATTTGTTCTGAATGTCTAAAAAGTCTACATTAGCGTATCATATTACGATTCATATTACAGTGCCGCAAACTTATCTGATCCAGTGGCCAATACTGGAACTAAGTGACGTCATTTTGAATTGTCATGTCAATGTTAACAACAGCGACGCTCCAGATAAGTTTCTAACAAATTAATATGACTCATATTCTAAAAGGCTAATGCGGCGTTTTTAGACCCCCGGGAATGGAGGCGCGTTTGGGCAAACGTAGTGTGGACTTCCTGTATCCAGGGGACAGTGTGGGACATCCATCCAGGGGACCTATTTTTGAATCGCTCGCATCCACTCGAGCGCTCGCGTGCGCTACCTTCTACCTGATTCACACTTGTTGTAAGTTGCTAGAGATAGTAACGACAAGCATTAGCAGGCTAGCGCTTGCATGAATGTGAGCGGTTTCATAAATACGGCCCCCGGAGCGGTACAATTTGCGTAAAACTGGTGGCAGTGACTGGATGCGCAAAACTGCGAAGGACCGGACAAAGTGACGCGCCTTAGGGGAGGCCTTTGTCTAGCAGTGGACTACCGTGGGCTGATGATGAGATGCAATATAACCTAACCTAACCTACCCGACAGAAACACACCCGATCAAGTTTACGTCTACATTAGAGATGAAACGGATAGTTCTTTGACCGGATACCGGATATTCGGCCACCCCATAAGCCGGATAGCCGGATATCCGGCGGCCGGATATTTGGTAGGACATAGTCTCTGAACAAGTCTGTGCAAGCTATGAGCGTGTGTGGGAAATTAGACAACTGCATGTGTTTACGTGATTTCAAGTATTCGTTCAAATAAATTGAACTTTATTCTGAACAATTCTTCCGACCTCGGGCGGTACCTTTGATTCGAAACACCCACGGGTAATTAGCTCCAGCATTGTGGACCAGAGTGTAGTGAAAGATTATCTTAAGCTCGGATAAGAAGACAAACGAAGACTACCTCTCAATGTAGGAATAATTCGTATTTTAACCCAATTTATAGTAACTTATCATTATTTACCTTAGATTTACTTTGTAAAAAAATTTTGTCACTTACGTACCTATTAAATGAACAACGGGATTACTTTTTTCCTGTGAATAAAATCACTTTTATGCAATTCTAATACATTTTTTACTATCAGGTTTCCGGCTGGATATTAACGCACTATCCGGTTTTCGGCCGGATAGTAAATTAACGCCGGATAGGCTGGATACCGGATAGTAACCGGATATCCGTTTCATCTCTAGTCCACATATACTCAAAAATCCAAAGATACTGAACTCATTTTAATGTAACAAAGCTAAAAACCGATTAAACTGCCTGTCAAATTAGGAAAACTGCATCGAAATCCGTTTGTCCATCCGTTCGAAAGCTAGGATGCCACTTGTACACCTCCAATCACACATACACAGAACCCCGGATACACAGATGCTACACCTCTATTTTCCAACACCATCATGACATTATATGAATATAGAAATTGTGAAAGGAAATTGCTTCAAAACCACCCAATGGCTTTTTTTAAAGCATACACTTCATGAATAAATGAATAGATAGCCCCTACACTGCCTCAATTTGTCGTCGAACCAACCAGCATAGTTCAATCAATATCGACTTTGCTACTCGTATTTGAAACAATAGTTTGCGTGTGGTAATGCCTGGTATGATATGGTATCCCTTCTACATATAAGTAGATGTCTTTGAGCTAGGAGCATTAACGCAAGGATCGATACCAGATATTCCTCGAATTATATTTCTGCACTTTCGAATCTTTCTTAACTTTGACTATGTATAGGCTTAGTAATCTGTTACATAGTGTAAAACTAAATCGCGTCCAAAAAAGGGTAGGTAGGTGTACGCGAACGAAGTCGCGCCGGGTCCAGGACTCTCATTGGGCGGGGACGATGATGATAGAAAGATAGTTCAGATTCGTCCAGGCTCTCTAGCCGACCCTTCTTTGTGCTCCCTTAAGTATCCATCACAGCAACAGACATAAGAACTTAATAAAAAACAGAATAATTATCTTGGCGTTAATATCCTGGTTGTGCTCTCGCGTACGAGGGCCTGGGGTCCGCCTTGACCATGATCCAGGATTTGGCAGGTCAGGTAATTACAGTGGAGCGACTGCCATCTGAACTCCATGACCCTGCTACCAGGGGAACCTGACCAGATTGGATCATAGTTACACATCCAGTCGCCTGAATGTGCAGGTTTCATCACGTTTTCCCTCACGGTAAGAGCATCGGTTAGTACTCAACTAATGTACATAACTCAGAAAACAGTTCTTGGTACATGGCCGGAGCGGGATTCGAACCCGGGACCTCTGGCTTACGAGTCAGATACTGTAACCGCTCGGCCACCGACGCTCTATATATATAAGAACTTAATAATTTCGATATAAGAACTTAATAATTTAAAATAACGTGCTGGAGTAAAAGAAGATATAGGTAGTAAGTAGGATAGAGAAAGGAATGCCTAGCTGGTTTGGGCATACTTATAGTCCTAGAGAAGATAAAATCTACGTTTAAGTATAGAAAGGATGAACAAAAGGAGATTAAAGAAAAATATATTATATCGCTCGTACGAATCGGATGTGGAATGAGCTCCCAGACACAGTGTCTTCTTTGGACTATAACATGACGTTCAAGAGGTCTCTTCAGAGGCGGGCAACGCATTGGTGACTTCCCTGGTGTTGCTGATGTCCATAGGCGGCGGTGACCACTTTCCATCAGGTAGCAGGAATTAATGGAATGGTCGGAAGGGGAAGGGCATAGAGCCATAGAAGGAGCCTACTCACAGCTGAAGGCACAATCTTTATTTTGTTTCCTTTTTTAAAGGTGCTTATAACGTGTTGAAAAAGGGCAGCTATAAGTTGCCAAATACAAGGAGTATCAGCACTGCTATTTTAAAATTTAGTGGCCTTGGTCACCTAATATTCTAGCTTTTTGTATGACATTGAGTCATTGACAGAGTGTCGGTTTACATTCTCTTCAGACTTGGGATCTGTGCTTAGCTCAACCGGGGACATCGATGGCGACGTCAAGGCCCGAATATCCGCTGCTTGGGCCAAATGGCGGGAGGTAACAGGTGTCATTTGTGACCCCATAATGCCGATAAAGTTGAAGGGACATGTCTATAAGACCATCGTTAGACCTGCTCTTCCTTACGGTAACGAGACTTGGCCCCTGTTAGAGCGGCACAAACAGGAGCTGCGCGTCACGGAAATGAAGATGCTGCGATGGATGTGTGGAGTTTCACGGAAGGATCGGGTTCGAAACGCCCACATTCGGGGTAGCCTTGGCGTCCGTGACATCGCAGATAAGCTGCAAGAGTGCCGCCTTCGATGGTATGGCCACCTCTTGCGCAGACCGGCAAGTTATGTGGGGAACAAGTGTCTGGCTATGCCGCCCCCGCCGGGCATGGGATGGAGAGGCCGGCCCAAGAAGCGATGGCTTGACGTAGTCAAGAACGATATGCGTGCCAATAAGCTCACCACGAGAGATGCCGAAGACCGAGCGAGGTGGGCCAGGAATAGCAGGAAGGCGGACCCTGGGCCCTCGCGTGCTGCGCGGGGGCGAAACCGGGACATGACGCCAGGATGATGATGATGATGATGACGGTGTACATTGTCTATAGGTCGACGCTTATAGAGAGGGTGAATGAAAACAGATTAACGAATGACAGGAATGAATAGAATGATCGGAAGGGGAAGACCGAGGTGTACGTATCACGATCAGATCAATGACATTTTAAAGAAAAGTCGGGCTAAGAGAAGGTACCCTAAACCGACGTTCATGTACATATGAAAAGGCTAATGAACGTGAGGGGCAAAATAGAGATTTGTCAGGACCGCAGCTAATGGAATGATGTGATCTCTGCCTACCCCTATGGGAAAAAGGCATCATTGTTTTGTATTTAAAATACCTATCACCCAAAACTTCGAAATTCAAATCATAAACAGCCGCCATTATGACGGCGACGCTTTCATTACAATTTGATTACTGCACTCAGTACTGGATCGCCTATAAAACCGAACTTCTTCCGCCATCACGGCTTTATTAGACTAATGGCTAATAAAACTGGACCTATTGCCTCGCAAACTGTGTATATTTGTTGTAAAACAACTCCAATTACAGTGGGACAGCGAGCGCGCGATAAAAAAGCGACGATGTCGCTTCCCGCGCAATTGAGGGGATTAAAAACAATAAACAACGCCATCTAACGCCCTTGGACCGTATTAATACGTAATGCGGCTGGTGTTTGTGAACAGTGAGCTTGAGGGCCATTCAGTGTGTTCAGTTTCTCTGTGTAACTGCTCAGTTTAACAGTGCAGCATACGTGAGATTTACTGACAGCGTCATGACTTGTCTTAGTAAATATTAGATAAACATATGCCGTCAAAAACTGTAAAATTAAACTGTTGACAGTGTAAACTTCACAGTTATCATAGCAACGTTAGCCATGACGTCATGAGTTATTATAGCAAATGTTAGAAGAACCTGACGTATGTGCCGTACCGTGTGACCGTTCTAAACTACAAAGTATAAACTGTTGATAAAAACTAAACAGGTTACTACATGTAACCAAACGGACAGTTAAAACTGGACAGTTCTCATAGCAACTTTAGCAATGTCATGAGTTGTCACAGCAAAAAAAATAAAAATAAAATAAAATAAATGTCAGACAGATAAACCTGACACAACTGGCGTCCAAAACTGCAAAAATAAACTGTAAAGCTAACTGTACAGTTTAAACTGAGCGCGTGTACCTAAAACGTAAAGGTTCAGACGGAGGACGCTATGCAACGTGGTGCAATTTTTATTAATTATTGTAGTGTATTTTTAATATAATGTATCCCTGTTTTTTTCTATGAATATTTCTGTTTATTGTACCTTCTGTCACAGCACAGTGGTATACCTCAACGTATTTACTTGCAGTAAACTACAACCGTTACTCACCGCAGCTCGACGTGTCCGTTCCTAATCAGCAGAGCCAGATAGTCTCCCGACAGGTCATCGTGCTCTCCCGTCAGGAGGAGCACGCCGCGCGCGCGTTCCGGTCTCACGCGCAGGCGCACCCGCATGCGCTTGTAGGTAAAGTACAACAATTGGTGGGCAACGCATTGGTGACTCCCCTAGTGTTGCTGATGTCCATAGGCGGCGGTGACCACTTCGCATCAGGTGGCCCGCTTGCCTGTTTGTCAGCCGTATAAAAAAAAAAAAAAAAAAAATTACTCACCGCAGCAGTTCGACATGTCCATTCCTAATCAGCAGCATCAGGTGGTCTCCTGACACGTCATCGTGCTCGCCCGTCAGGAGGAGTACGCCGCGTGCGCGTTCAGGTGCACGCGCTTGTAGGTAAAGTACAAAGATTACTCACCGCAGCTCGACGTGTCCGTTCCTGATCAGCAGCGCAAGGTAGTCTCCCGACAGGTCATCGTGCTCTCCCGTCAGGAGGAGCACCCCGCGTGCGCGTTCGGGCCGCACGCGCAGGCGCACGCGCACTCGCTTGTAGGCGCCCCGGAGCGCGCGCAGGGCCAGCCAGGAGTTGCCGGAGAAGCGAGGCGTTGATATGTGGCCGTCTGGTGGGGAGAGAGAGATCGGGTAAGTTTACGTTAGTATAGATATTCTGTGTGACCGAATCCGTCTTTCCCGTGTTGGCTTCTATAGATATCCATCACAGAAAGTGCCGTACCATTAACAGTGACGCTGTTTAAATCATCTATTATAGATGTGTAATATGCCGATGATTATAGATATTCTGTGGTTAAGTATCCGATCAGAAAAGTATCGAGCAAGTAGGTTACGTTAATCCCATTGCGGCCATGTAACAATGACTCTTTTCTGAGTAATGTACATTGAATACTAATCGATGCTCTTACGGCGTGGGAAAACATCTTGATGAAACCTACTTATTTAGGCGACTAAATGTGTAACCATGACCCAATCTTCAACAGGGTCACAGAGGTCAGATGGCGGTCGCTCCACTGTAGTTACCTGATCTGCCAAATCCTGAATCATGGTCAAGGCGGACCCCGAGCCCACGTGCGCATAAACGGAGACATTAACGCCATTATTTTTTTTTCAGGCGGACGCTACTCAATCGATAATTATCATGATACGCGGTTAGCGATCCTGGATCACGGTATTGATCGCATGTGTAGTATAGTATTCACGGACAGTGATACGTATCACAGGATCAACGCTATGAATCGCCCTAAATGTCAAACATGTAGCATCCGTTGTAAAGCAACGTCACAATGGAAAACGTCCCGACTGCCACGGAGATGCCATTATGCGATTTCTAATGCGAAATATTGCATGATATGAAACCTCGGCGTCGAGTGATTCGCAATTCCATGCATTCCCATTTGCGTCGAGGCCGCCACATACACATCCCAACGCCACCCTCCGCCATCACTGCTATAGTTTCATAGTTTGGGGTAGGGTTGTCTGTTGAAATTTTTATGTCATAGCGCGCGAATGGAATTGGAAGTACTTGCAAGCGGGTTGAAAATGGCTGACAGAAAAGTTTTTTTTAAATGTATAGGTTTTTTAAATGTATTAAAATGTAATAAAATAAAATAAATAATAAACCCTGTTTGCAATGCCAGGGTAACACCCGTATGCAGCGGATGCGACGCCGAGAAAACCTTTTTACACCTTTCTCTATTTAATGGTATTGCAATTCCATGCATTCCCATTTGCGTCGAAGCCGCCACATACACGTTTCCAACGCCACCCTTCGCCATCACTGCTATAGTTTCATAGTTTCGGGTAGGGTTGTCTGTTGAAATTTTAAAGTTGCTACGACGCGGCTTCGAATATAGGGGTACCACAACTTTAGGTTACTTTGACAGATTGCGGAAAAATGAGTATACTAAATTTATTTTACTGGCAATAATAAACTGTATGGAGGATATATTACTCGGCGCTATTGTGTATTTTATAACTATAATAAGCCGCCTTCGTTATTGAACACCATTTACAATTAGTTGGTTTATACTGTCCTACTTTGATATCAACGTCTACTACGTCAAATATTGACACATTTGACAAGAATCACAATTTTATGAAGGAGGGCGCTAGGTCTTTTTCTGAAACGTAATTATTCTAATTTCACAATAAAGCCATGTTAGTTTCTTTTTCCGTCACGTTCCTTATTATCCATGTCGCATTTATGGTGGCATTCGAATTCTGTCAGAATACTACATGCTTCCGGTGTTATTATTATTATTATTATTAAAACTTTATGCACTAAAGGTACATTGGCGGACTTAAAGCTAAAGTAGCCTTATTTACCAGTCAACCGTGAAAAAAAAATCGAAAACGGTAGGTGGTGCGGGAGAAACAATAAGAAAAGGTAAAGGAAGGGATACTTTACATCAATAAGTGCTAAATTTATACAATTTTACAAAGATACAAGAAATAGTTAAACATCAAATACATACTAAAGATAGGTTCATAGGTGTTGCTACATAAAACGCAGAACTAGCGCCACCATTGACAGGTCACCTCTGTCGCGGTCAAGCTATACAAAATAACATTTGACACCATGCCTAAGTAACACCAGACCTATCCTGCGCGAGCTCTACAACCTCCAGTTGTCCAACCATATAAAATATGTAAATGGCGCCAAATTTTTTTTATTTAATACTATTCATCGTCACATTAGTCATAATTCCATGCTTGGTATGCCGCACTTTTACGTGATGTTCGGCAGATTCGAGATAAGGCAGAAACAGGATAAGGCAGAATCGTATTACGGCAGAAGGACAGTAAGTAACAATGATTGATTTTAGTTCAGTAAATTGTCTGTTAAGTCAGCAGTAATTTACTGAACTCATTGCATTCATATTTGAAATGTCTGAATGCATCAAAACGCTGCTGCCCATTTTCTGGTTTTGATTACAGTTTCTAACCGATTTACCTCTATCAACGAACAAGAATGTAACCTAAAGTTAACCGTCCATTGAAAATGATCGTGGGTACGGAAAAAATACCGCATCGTTGTGTGGATTATTTACCTCCGACATCTGTACCAAACTTAATACAGTTTGCGAGACCCTAGCAGCCCTAGCCTCACACCCCCACCCCATACCTGATCTCGGAAGCAAGGCTATAGATCAGGCACCCTCGATATCACTTAATATAATTCAAGGACCCCCGCATTCTTTGGGCCTTCGATTAAAGTCCCTCCAATATCCAGAGGGCACTCGAAAACTCCCTCTTTTGTACTGTACAGAGGGACGACGCAAGGTGCGCGGGGTTGTAGCTAGTAGGGGTAGCAAATCGGGATCCCGGACATCGAAAATACCGGGATCCTGGACGAAAAATACGCCTTCACAATACCGGTATAAATTTTTCAAAAACCGGGATTTTCGGTATTAAGTTAAAATAAAATAATTTATTACTTTTGCACTATTAGAACCAATTTTATATTCTAATCACCATCTAGACTAACAAAACGCATAATAGTTTGCTTTAGTATCATTTTCTCAAAAACTATTGCAAAAGAAAATACTTGCCGATGGGGGATCTATAATAGAGGAAATTAAAATTAGATTTTTCTTCTAGAAAAATCCTTTCGCATGAAATCGTCTAACTATTAAAGTCTATGACTTTTATGCAATAAAGAATATAATAATTCAAAGTTTACAATAAATTTCTAGCAACTTCACCAAATCCCGAAAATACCGAATTGACCTCATGTTAATACTGAAAATACCGGTTTTGAAAACATATACCGGTATTGCGACCCCTAGTAGCTAGGTATTACCGAGCTATGTCGAGTTCCCTCATTTTCCTTTCCCGACGTCGATCGGAACGTGTCTACTGCAATTCGTAGCGAGAAAAACGTTTACGAGTGTTTATTTCGAGCTCTTGGAGATCCGGAATAAACTGGGAGGTCTTACGTACAGTATCCGACTTGAAGTCGAGAATACACAGGGTATAGAGACTGTCAAGTATAATTTGGTGTTCAAATGGCGGCGCTTCTTACTTACGAAACGCCGCCTTCAGTTTACGAAATATAGTGCTGGGAAAATAGTTCGTTTTCTTGCCACGTTTCAAACATTATGGATTATACCTCACATTCATGCGAGCGATCGCCTTCTGATGCCTGGCTCTTCTTCCCAGCAAATTACAACTAGTATGGAAGCGATAGGAAGCCAACGCGAGCACTCGCGCGTATGCGAGTGCTCGCGGTTAAAAAATCAGAGCCCTATTTTTGAAACCGCACGCCTACGCGCTCGCCTTCTAATGCTTGCCTTTTCTACCTCTAGCAACTCACCACGAGTGTGAAAGGCATAGGTAGCGCACGCAAGCGCGTGGTTGCGAGCAGTTTCAAAAATAGGCCCCAGGCCCTCCCTAAACTATCACAGAAATAGTGTAGCTACCTCGGATAGCCTATTCTCAAATTCGAATTTAATGCAATGCAAAGACACTCGAAAGCGATTAACAGATGCCACATTTCAAACAACCAAACACTAATTTGGAAACTAAAACGCTAAGCAAAGCCAAATTAGCCAAAAACCTCTACCATTTCCAACGAATTCGTTTCGGATCATTTGCGAAATTTCATATCGCTAAGCTAACTCGGACTAACTTTGACATTGTTTAAAAGCAAATTTCATGCTTTAATTTAGAGTTTCATGGTTTTGTTCGTGACTGTTCGCGAGGTAATATTGCTTGGCGGTAAGCCGTGTTGAGGGAGCTGTGTTTTAATAACATTAGCTATGCTGATGACAACGTGTTGAATCCATCGACCGGTGCGCTCAGAAATAGATTGCGTAGGCTTATACGGCTGAGTTTGGATATGTGAAAGTATTCATGATTGGGCATCGCGGCAGTCTCAAAATCGATGGGGAGACGAGTTGTTGGCATTTGAGTGGGACTGGCAAACCGTAGCATACGATCGCGAAGTATGGAAGAGTAGGGGGAGGCCTTTGCCCAGCAGTGGGATAATTCAATCTGATATATAAAATAATTTACGATAGTACATTGTCTAACTTGCTATGGTCCTATAAGCACACGCTTGCATTCTGTTAGTGAACTACGAAAAATATAAGAGAACAACCCCAAACGCTCTGATAACCGCAGAGTCCATTTTGTTCTGCTTCCATGCTCTCCGAATACTTTTACAGTGTTGTCACACAATTTATGTTCACAATGTGTACAATAACAATGCAATTAGCATACCAAATTTGGCAATGTCCATTGTAGGCACACCCAGAGTTATAACGTAGGGCGTTGGTTTAAACACTGGCCTAGTTTCCTCTTTTCGACTTGCCTAATACACATGCGATGGGTATCATGGGTGTCTATAGAAATAGGTCGTTCAATTCAGTGAGCTCCGACATTTATTAGAACGGTAAGGGGAATTTCCGTAGGCGACATCGATCGAATTGCAAATTAATGTGATTCAGATGCGACTGAAATTGGCTTGACAAATTAAAATCACGCTTGTTTTCAACTTAAATTGGCATAGCACATTCAAATCGAACTTGTTTATTAACTGAAATCGGCATTGCAAATAAAAACCACACTTGTTTTCTACTGAGCATAGCAAACTAAAATCACAATTATTTTCTACTGAAATGGGCATAGCAAATAAAAACCACACTTATTTTCAACTGAAATTTACATAGCAAACTAAAATCACAATTGTTTTCAACTGAAAATCAGTAACCTTCTATCTGTCTTATATGCCTCCATATGATTAGGTAGCAACACCTGATGAACTCGACCGACACTAATTGCCATTTTCACTAAACTTAGGAATCGGCTAAGTTCTTTCTTATCCCAATGTGGACGTTGCTGATTGGCTAGAAACTAGTTAAGACGGAACTTAGGCTATGCCTAAATTTTGTGAAAGCGGCCATAAGTAGTACCTGTTAAGCTAATATGTTTGAAAAGTTTATATAGGTACCTAGTGTTTAGGACACTCGTATGTTAAAAGGCATCTGTTTGTCTAGGATCCGTCCCTAGGCCAGGAAATGGGCAGCAGGGTTTTATATTGTTGACCTCCAACCGGCCTATCTAAACCTTGGAGGTAAAAGGTTAATTAGGAATGCAAACAAAGTCGCTCCTTTGATGATGCAAATATTTCTATACTAATATTTTAAAGAGGAAAAGTTTATATTATGAAAATTCTATTACTAACGTAAAGCTACATTATTCCCAAGTGTCATAGGGCACTTTACATCCAGACGGATAAATATCTAGTAGTTAAGAGTGGGGCCTCTAGTTTAAGTTAAGACGATGTGATGCAATTACAGATACCCATTTAGTTTTAGTTTTAATTTTGACATGGATTTTATTGAATTGAAATTGTATTTTATGTAATCTTAGATAGATAGATAGATAAACACTTTATTGCTCACAAAACATAACAGCATCAATTAGTTACAGTAACAGGAACACATATGAGCAAAGGCGGCCTTATCGCTACAAGCGATCTCTTCCAGGCAACCTTTACAGAAATTGAAACAGGAATATTACAGCAGGTAGTGTTGAGCTAAAGGATACAAGAGAATGCGTTGTGCATTTATCTAAACACCAACAAACAGCCAAAAACATGAAATAATCGTACATATGCAGGTATACTAAAATAAAGTTTCACAAATCTTTCGCTAAAAGGGATTTACGAAGTTTTGACTTAAAACTAGGCAATGACTCAGACCGTCGGACTTCCCTAGGCAGATCATTCCACAATCGAGTTGCCCTTACCGTAAACGAGTTGTAGTAGTACCCGGAACGCGTAAACGGGGCCGACAGAATGTTGTCCGAAGCAGACCGCAGCGCACGGTCATGGTCGTCTCCTAGGTAGCGGAATTGCTCTCGGAGATAAGCAGGAGATCGGGGATCGTGCAGGACGTTATACAGGAGGGAAAGGACATGCTCATCCCGTCTAAGCCGGATAGGAAGCCAGCGAAGCTTACGTCGGTATTCCGAAACATGGTCGAACTTGCGCAGACCGAACACAAACCTAACACAGAGATTCTGCAAACGTTGGAGTTTATTAAGGAGAGCCTCATTAATGTCGAGAAAACAGACGTCTGCGTAATCCAGTATCGGCAGTAGTAGGGTCTGCGCAAGCTCGGCCTTAGTTTTTATGGGGAGCAGGTTCCTCCACCTCCTGAGTGAGCCCGCAGCAGCGAAAATCTTTCTGCTTACCTCCGTGACATGGCTAGCCCAGGACAAGGTGCAATCAAATTGCACACCAAGGTTTTTAACAACCTTGCTGTACGGTAGGCCAGTGCCATTAAAATTCACAAGTGGAAGCTTATCAAAGTCCAGCCGGCTCACACGTCTAGAACCTCCCATAATTATGGCTTGGGACTTGCTGGGATTTACTAAAAGTCCATGGGATTGGCTCCAATGTAGAACTGTTTCCAGATCCACATTAAGAGATGCAACCGCAGTGTCAACCTCGTCCACAGATGCCTGGCAGTAGATTTGCAGGTCATCTGCATATAGGTGGAAAGAGCACTTTAGGAGAGGGGTTAGGAAATTAATAAAGACGGAGAAGAGGAGAGGGGAAAGGACACTACCCTGGGGCACGCCGGCCATTAAGGATTCGAAGCGAGAAGTTTTGTCGTCAATGCGTATACACTGCTGCCGCTCGAACAAGTAACTGACAAACCAACTAATGGCAAGATCGGATACTTTTAAAGATCTCAGCATAGCTATAAGTATTTCGAAATCGACAGTGTTAAATGCATTGCTGAAATCCAAAAGAGCGGCGACGGTCACTTTCTGATTTGACATACCATGGCGTATATCGTCAGAGACCTTGGTAAGAGCAGTGACCGTGCTGTGCCCCGGGCGGAACCCTGATTGGAAAGGACAAAGAAGATTATGAGCGTTCAGAAAACGACTGAGTTGCTGGTGAACAAGACGCTCAAGTACTTTGGACAGGAAAGGAAGAATGGAAATTGGACGGTAGTGAGACGGAGCAGTAGGACTATTGACTTTGGGAATTGGAATAATAGCCGCCCTCCGCCAGCAACTGGGAAAAGATCCTGTGCTTAGCGAGAAGTTGAAAATGTGATGCAAGACTGGCAGAACCACTTCAAGGCAAAGGATTATCATCTTGCGGTTAATACCATCCAAACCCTCGGCATCAGACTTGATAGATGTGATGTTCTTTTCAACCTCTCGCTCAGTAACTGGTTCAAAGTTGAAAGGTGGAGTATCAGCCGGTCCCGGAGGGAAACTATTTAGCGTTTGGGACTTAATGGAAAAGGGGATGGAAGAGGAGGGAGTGAAATGACGGTTCAAACCATCAAGGTCGAGTTGAGACGGGAGTGCTGAACTTTTCATCTTACCAATGCCCAGCGAATTGAGAAACGACCACACCCTACCAGAGTCGCTGTTTTGAATAGATGAATGGATATAGCGTCGCTGAGCATCCCTACACAGTCTGCTACATCTGTTCCGGAGCTCCTTGTAACGGTTATGGTTTGCATCAGAGGGGTCACCCCGGTACTTGATCTTAGCAGCATTACGTTTCGCCATTTGAGCTTTTATGTCCTCGGTAAGCCAGGGAGCAGGCAGATGCTTAAGCTTAATGGGCCGAAGGGGAGCGTGCCGATCAAAAATTGCGGTTAGGATAGAGTTGAAGTTGTTCACCTTGTCGTCGATATTATCCGCATCCAACACTGTAGCCCAATCCGAAGCCCTCAGATCCAACATAAGCTTCTCGCGGTTGATTTTATTAAAATTTCTCTTCATCACTATACGCGGTTTTGGTTTAGGACAGCGGATCTTATATGAGAGAAAAATAAGGTCGTGGTACGAAAAGGCCTCAGCACTGAATTGTCCATGCGAAGCAACATGATCAGCAGAGGACACAATTATCAGGTCTAATAGGGAGGGGACACAATTAGGAAAAAGGTGAGTAGGTTCAAGGGGAAGGATATTCAGGTTGGCTCCGTCAACAACGCTGCGGAGTCTGGTAGAACGACTCAGAAACGGTTCATCCGTTTTATTGAGGCACGTGTTAAAATCACCCATAACTATTGTGTGATCAACCGAGGGAACATACTTCTCAAGTAACAACTCCAGATTCGATGAAAAGTCAAAATGCATTGACGGATTGTAGAATACCCCAAGAAGTAATTTAAGGTGGCCAAACAGAACCTCAATGAAAAGATGTTCGGAAGAATGACTATATTGAGAAGGAGATTTATCAAGAACAACATAGGGTAAATGACCCCTTAGGTATATAGCTACACCTCCCCCGCCCTTACCAGTTCTATCATTACGGATCATGTGAAACCCTGGTAGGGAATAGGAGGTTGAAGGCAGGGAGGGTTTAAGGAAAGTTTCAGAAACTAGGATAGCGTGGATATTCGGATTGCAGGAGAAAGTAGAAAGGAGATCTGAGTAATGCGCTGGAATGCTCTGAGCATTTATATGAATCACATTAAAATTTTTACCGCAAGAAGCAAAAGTGGATTTTAGGCTAATATCGAGGGGTGTGTGCGCGCTATGGAAACTATTTGCGGAACTTGAGGAAGACAAAGAGAAAAAGCTTAGATTTTCGTCATCCGCCAAAGAAGAGTCCGAGCAGTCGTTAGTGATTTCAGAATTTTGCATAGCGATGTTATCCAATATTATATAATATACTTAAACTAAATGCATACAATCAATAATGAATGCAGAAAATGGCTGTCAGCAGGTACCCAAACTAATAAACTTACTGTATCATCTACCAACCTGCAGTATTAATTACACTAGAATATTAATAATCTTAAATTAAGAAGCACAAGATTTCAATAGCTTAATTTTTTGAGCATATATAAGATGCCAAAGCCAGAATATAAACAAGACAAGTAAAAAAATGCGTCGAACGGAACGAGACTGAAATGACATCTGACAAGCAACAAAGGAAAGGCAATGTTTACAAATTGTTATTTGACATATCGTTTTTAATTTTGACAGCTTAAATATAGAAGTTAAGTGAATAATATTGTTAAAAATCAAGCAAAACAATAACATGAGGGTAAAAATAAAATTGCTAAAGCATAGCCACAAGAGTTCAAAGCGAAAGGAACAATATAGCAACAAAAGCGTAAATAGACATAGGTACTTATAGCTTAAGCAGACTGTGATGCCTCCGGGCTGGGCTCCGGCAGCTTTTGGAGCTCTTCCATTGTCTCGACCTTATGCCTAACGCCATCAGATGTTTTGACAAGGATCCAACCATTGCGTGTCCAGCAAGATGTTACGCCGTATTTCTCCCTGGCAGCCATAAATACGTCATGGCGCGGCTTAGTGAGAAACTCAGCGAGTGTCACTTTAGTGCCCTTGAGGGCCTTTTTAGCATTCCAAACGCTGTCTCTGATCGCAGAGTGGATGAATCTTACCAGTATTGGCCGGGGTTTAGAGTTCTCAGCCCTCTGTTCCTTTCCCAAACGGTGCGACGTAATGATGCAGCTCGGCACAACGGCCGAAAGGTTGCACTTCGCCAAGGATGTAATCACCGCAACAGAAGTATCCTCGTTCCTTGCCTCAGGGACACCGTGGACCAGCAACATCTCTCTGCGGAATCGCATTTCCAAGCGATCCATGCCTCGGTTGAGTGTGTCAAATTGAGCTTGAAACATAGCTAGGGTTTTCCACACGAAGGCCTTGAATGTTTGAAACTCTGAGTTAAGTCCAGCCACTGTAGACGGTTGCTTCCGAGTCACCTGGTTAAGCTCGGTTTGAAAATCTGCCATTTTGTTATTGAATAGCTTTACCATAGCCTCCATATTGGATTGCAACTGAGAAGATTCCATTGTTGAGATGTCCAATACTGCTCCAAGAGGTGAAACGAAGAGGAGATTTTAATGGAGAGACACTGCAGGTTAGTAAACTAGCTATTCATGAATAATTAACATGAATTAAATAATTATATCAATTTTTAAAACACAAAAGTATGAGAGCTCTCAATTTAGGATGTTTACCATTCGACTACCCGAATCTTATATACTTGTAAATACATAGTTACTATTCTAATTTACAAACCGCCACATATATACATATAAATTTAACAAGATACTTTTCAAGTAAATTTAAGATGATACTTAAATAAAAAACTATTACAGTAGTTAAGTAATACAGTTATTCAGTTTTATTGCATAGTAGCGTGCTTAAACTCTTTAAACTTTACACAAATTATACAATTACAGATTATTATTGTCACTGAATAGCTAGTGTGTCCGGCTCGTTAGCTAGAGGTACCGAGATTGGTCCCCAGCGCCGCCGTGTACCTATCAATGGCTTTTTGCTGAGTTATGTACAATGCCCCAACTTAGTGCCTTAGCAACTTACACAAAGCTTCCCGCGTAGCCTAAATGTCGCTAAGGTTCAACCTATAAAAACTGGTTTACTGACTCGATGGCGTCACAACGGTGACGAAAATATGCTCGTCAGCTCTCGTCACATTCGGAACACGACGGGATACGTAAACTCCCGAAACCGTTCAAAGAAGTTGCCAACACGTTGCCAATGTCAATGTTTTACGGCCTGAACTCACGGGGTTCCCATTGAGATAATATATTCCCTGATATAAACTCTTTTTGGCGCTTCCCTATTAGAGCATAGAGATAAAATTTTATATACATAAGCAGAGAGTACATTTCGACTTTAAATACGAGACAAAATGTCACAAATCTCTATAGCACACACACTAATGCAAATGCAGGGACGGAACAAGGCAGCCCATCTGCTAAGTTATATTTTGCTACGAATTTCTACTCGTAACGAACACAAACAAATCTGACTTGTATTTCGCTCCAGACTACGCAACTTTTTTAAACTTGTCATTATAATGTTATATTGTCATTATAATAAAAGGTAAGGTGTCTAGTGAATCAAACCCACGCCCTGATACCTACCACCGTCTTTTCGATCTCTCGATCCTACATACTGTGAATCGGCAGTGCTTGCTTTTGCAAAAAGGAGGGTTATGATTTTGACGGGTATTAATGTTTATTTGTTGTCTTATAACTTCTAAACTAAGTAGGTACCTACTTACTTATCGTTAGAAGCATCTTCATTGTTCACAGGTTGGCCTATGTGACTTCACAAATTAAATATGATGCCCTCTAGAGGACATTGTAATAAAAAAAATGAAAAGGATAGGTACATTAATCTATTAAACAGGCAGCATATTCTTTATTTTCAGTATAAAATCATATAATGCTGGTGCACCAGGACAGAAGGGACTTGCATCTATGTCTGTGTATGGGACAGCTTCTCGTATGAATACCATATTTTTAGTTAAATTTCATGAAGTAGATTTAGTACAATGCGTGATCTGTAATCGAGTTATGGTTACCACGGTGCAGTTGACATGTTATTTTAAATTCGAGACAAATCCGATAATACCATAGCCTCCGTAATATGAAGAAGGCTATGATAATACTCGTCCATTACTCGTTTCTTAGACAAAGATTTGTTTCTTTCCTTGTCATTTTGTGCATGACGTCATTGACGTGTCATTTGTTTCGAAAACCAGTTTGAAAATCATGAATTGTTTTTCCCATGTTGTATCTCTCAATAACTCTAAAGTAAATCAATCCTATCTAATATTATTAAATGTGTGCCTGTCTGTTTGCATCTCTCTATGTAACATTTTTACGCCTAATGGATTTGTATAAAATTTGGCGAGGAGATAGATTACAATCTGGGGAAGAACATGGGCTAATTTTTACCCCAAAATTGATTGGAATTTGTAAGTAGTTCCCGTACTTTACGAAGGAAGTAACAAAATTTTACGAAATAGCTGGTTAAAAACTGTATTATAAAATCGAAACTAACTCTAGTCTGTTACGTTTTGACGACTAAACGAATTAGATAAAATTTGGCAAGCAGATAGATGGCAACCAGGGGAATGACCTAGGTTACTGTGCGAACCTGGAGCAACGTAACCACCCGGGAGCGGGCCCTCAAACTTCTAGGGAAATAAATACGTGAATTCACTTAAAAGCCGGTTTCCTTCCGGTCGTTTATTATGACATTAAAAATATATTACAATGCGCTTCCTCTTGTCATTGAATTATTTGACAACTCAAAGATAAAGTATTAATAGAACAAGGAGTTCCAACAGTTACCAATCCATTTCGAGGTTTTTTAATTTTGAGATTTCGGATCTCCAAAGATGAGTACCCTAATTTAACGCGAATGAAGTCGCGGTCAGAAGCTAGTCAAGAGCGTACGAACACTTCGGGGACTTGATCTAATTCGACCATTCACGGGTATTCTCGTATACAGGGCAAAGATAAACGATGTTTCTGTTCTTATCATATTGGGCCCGTGCCTGACGTTTCAAATAATAAATCCATGGCAACCATTGTCAATAATTGTTTCGAATTTTATTAATAAAAAACCACGAATGTGAATTTTACTCAATTTTAATATTTTGCAGAAATTTCGGAGCAATATACTCCTAACATTATGATATAAATGATTTCCTAGTTTTTGTAGTGATTGTAATAGTCAAATTATCTGGAACTAATTGAATACCTATCCCAATGATGACGTGAGCACGACGCGAAATAAATACAATCCATACCTATAAAAGATGAACCTGTGGAACGAACATTAATTTAAAACGATTATTTAAATCAAGAATTTGTAAATTCATTCTATTCGGAAGATCGAAGAGTTGTGAAAATTTTAACGAAGTGATGTGTATTCAATTTACTAAGTATGTAGAGAAATAAATCGTCACGATAACATGTTCGTTTTGTATTATTTTTTATTACTTTTTGCCGAATGCATAATGTATAGAAATAAATAAGATGGTTGCCTCCTACACATGACCTACAATTCTAGGTTTATGCTCCTACACTTCTGGTATGAGTAGCGTAATTCCCGGCTCCGAGTCTCAACAGCCAAAGGATATACAGCGATAGAAACACAGGGTAGGAATGAGTAGCATCCTAACTTTCTAGTACACGCGGCACAAAACAGGCCTAATTAAAATTACATTTGTGTAAAAATATGAAATTGTTTGAATTCTGAAATAAATGCTTATTTATTTATTATTTAAAAGCCAAGTATCATAGAAGTCAATCATCATAATAAGTGGTCGCCATATTCGTCTGACTCATAAGAATAAACATAACAGATTGCCAACAACAAACATTCCACATGTAGCCTAGCGACCACAGTCCACACCACACAAATTTCTTTAGTATTAAAGAGTTTCACCTTTATTACTTTTTATTTTACTAGAAAATAGACGGTTTGTCAAACCAATGACGTCATCGATGAGGTCTTGGCACAGTGGTAAAAACAGTTTCCTATCTCTATCACCTGACCTTATATCGAGGGAAAATTAACCTTGTGTTTTTGTGAAGTGCAACTGAACTTCAGGCTTAGGGTGCTAAAGCACTTTCTTGGCCAACTGTACATTCTCGTCAGTCGAAATCTGGTCAGGTTTCCCTGGTACCGATGTCACGAAGGTCAGACTGGAGTTCAGGCGCTCTACTGTAGTTAAATTGCCGAATCCTGGATCATGGACAAGGCGGACCCCGGGTCCTCGTGCGCTTGAGCACAACAAGTATATTCTATAGAACAGAAACAAAATACTGAGCCTGTAAACCTTTACAATTATAGCGAAGGCAAGGAACGCCCTCCCACGGCATTGAGCATCTCGGTAAACACATTAAGTAGATGAAAAGTCGAGTTTTCACAGCAAGTGCTCGCGTAATTGAAAAGGCCTTTACATAGACATTGTTTGCCTATAGGTAGGAACTCTTCTACAAAGTCTAAATAGACAGAAAAGTTGTACTTCAGTCTTATGTACATACTAAATGAACGAGGATTGCCAGGCTAAAGTGGCAGTGGGCAGGGCACATAACTCGAAGAACAGATGGCCGATGGGGCAGTAAAGTTCTCGAGTAGCGACCAAATACCGTAAGACGCAACGTGGGTAGTCGCCTTGTACGACACCTACGAGTGTAAGAGGTTAGTGCTGTTCTACTCTGCCGGACACCACACGTTCTTCTACCTGTCAGTGTTCTTAATTAAATTTGTTGCGTAACCACTAGAGTAGGTATTTAGTTTGTCCTCGGGCGTGCCTGGAACGTGGTGGGGCAAAGCCCGTTAAATAGCCCCGGTTGTGTCCTTTTTTTTTGGACAAGATGGGCATTTGACCGCCATCTCATCTGTTGGTGACAATACGCCCGAAGATGGACCATGCTGGTCTTGGAACAGCCTATTCACTCTAGCCTTGAAGGCATCCAGATTATATTGATCAGGGAACACACTCGCAGGCAACGCGCTCCATTCCTTAGCGGCCTTACATAACAGTGAATGTTGACGAACGTCTGAAAACATTTTTACTTTATTTTTTAAACATTTACTATGTTTGAAATTAAAAAAAAGAAACTGCAACAATTGCAAATACCGGTATGGGAATCTGAGGGCTGGGTGTAAGTTTTGATTCGATTTTACTTTACATTAGGCTTTTTCATTTCATTAGGCATAAATTAGGTTTTTTCTGCATACTAATTTCGACGTAAACGCAAAATGTGAAGTAAAATTGAAGCAAAACTTACACTCAGCCGTGTTGCTACATTGTGTTGCAAAGTTACTCAACGTAGACGAGAGATGGCGTTGCTGGTATTTTACATCGCGTTAACGGCATGTCTAGTCCGAGTAGATAAGTAGGCGGTCCAATTTCTGGAAACGAAATTTTATTTTCTATTAAAAATAGCTGTTGATTTTTGAATTCGTATTACTTAACGGTTTATATTTTTTCTATGAATATGGGCCGGTAATACGATTAAGAAAATCCTGTCCTGTCGGCTAGCGATAGCCAGCCAGCTATTGTAGAGAGTAGTTGCCACTTTGTATTGTGTAGATACGACTTATTATTGCTCAGGTTACCCTTAGAAGCGATTTTTAGTCAGTCTCAAAAACCTTTCGGAAAAGAACTTAGTGGTCAGTAGAGCCTAGGGTTTTCTACCCGGGTACCCGGGGTCGGGTATATCCGGGTATTTAAGGGATTTTACACCCGGGTACAATCTAAGTGCCATACACGGGTACCCGGGTATTTAAAAAATATCGGTAATGTAGCGCCTTAAAGAGTTTAGATAGCGTATATATTCTCCGATAAGTCATAAGGCAACTAAGAAAAAACATATTGTTAGTCAGGATAAGTTCACATGTAGTATATTTTTTGATAATTGTTTTCTTTTCTTATAAACCTTTGGTGTTAAAATTGAAATTAAACAAAGAAGAATAGTCCATAGGCGGCGGTGAACACTTTCCATCAGGCGACACGCTTACCCGTTTGTTTGCCTTGTAACATAAAAAATAAAAAAAGTTTATATATCGATGAAACTAACTTAATGAAATGCCATTTATGTTTGAATATTAATTTGCGATTATGTGGCCGCCGCGACTGGCGCGTAGATGGCCCAATGTGGTATACAATTTTCACACATTTCGCAGCAAACGGCAGTATTTCACTAATAACTCACCGAAAGATTTTTTCTTTTTTATAATATGGTGATATGTCGACAATATAGAGATGGTACGATAACCTACACATGGAGCCCCAAAGATGGAATGGGGCTGGTGGAACTAACTCGTGTAATTCCTTCGCACATTCCCCAAAGGTTAGTATGTAGAAAACCGCCAGAGATGCCACTTTCGGCGGTGATCCAGATCCTGTAGATTTTCCTGCACCAACGGGGGATTGTCTATCAGTTTTTTGGCGCGTCTCCTTGGCAGATCTGTCCCATAGGTGACAACAGTATTCCATGCAAGGTCGAATTTGGGCTTTATATAGTGGCAACCTCTGCTCAGATGAGAAAAATCGCCTTGCCCTAGAGAGGATGCCTAGTTTTTTGGCAGCAGTTTTAGCTATGGACTCGATATACCCACCAAAGTCCAGCTTGGATAATACTTCCATGCACATCAGGCGGAGACTATCACGTATTTGTAGGGGCACACCCTGGAAAGTTGGAGTCCGACGGAATGCACTACGCTTGGCGGTGAACAAACATGCCTGTGTTTTAGATGCGTTGAACTGCACAAGATTGGCAACTCCCCAATCAGAAACATTCTTTAGAGAGCTTGGCCCAGGCGATCAATGAGAGACTCTCGACAAGACTCGACATCCTCTCTCTTGGGCTTTGCACTGGATGTGTACCTGTCCGTCACTGTGGTGCCATCTGCATACCCAAAAGCACCGGACACGAGCAGATCATTTACGTGCAACAGAAACAGGGTGTTCTGTTCTGTACAGGGTTGTGTTCTATCATCCCTAGTTTATCAGCGTAGACATATCTCCAAAGAAAATACTCCATTGATTTATTATTTCCTCCATACAAAGTTTTGTTTAGCGCTGAAGCCCACTTTTGGTTGAATGGTTTTGACTTTTGTTGACCGACACATGATCGAAATCTTATTATTAGCTTTCCAATAAGGCTTGTTCCAATAAATACATATAAATAGAAACATTTATTTACACACAATAACACCACAAACACAACATAATGGCTCAAAAGGTATTTTTTGAGGTCAGCGGCTCGACCCTAGTAGAGCCTCCTGGTTTCGTCTCACCGTAGTACTGAGTTTGGGGGGATTATGCAGCCCACGGAGTCTCATTGCGCGATCGAATCAGAAATAAGAAATCCGCAAGCGAACTAAGATCACCGAAATAGCCCGAAGGATTGCCAGGCTTTAGTGTTTAGGACATTGATCGCCGATGAGGCAGTAAAGTTCTCGAGTAGCCACCAGGTACCGGAAGACGCAACGTAGGCAGGCCTCCCACAAGGTGGACCGACGACCTGGTGAAGATCGTAGGTAACAGCTGGATGCGGAAGGCACAGGACCGGCCTTTGTGGAGATCTCCGGGGGAGATCTATGCCCAGCAGTCGGCGTCGCGGGATAGGCAGAGAACACTCATGTGTAACAGCGCGGCCGGCTAGCTATGCTGGACTCGCAAGAGACCTAAGCGCCTACCAGCTAAACTCTGCCTTGGGAGTACCTATAGCCGGGAAGACTTTCCAGGTTTCATCGAACGAGACTCCATGGGGATGGGGTGGAACGACGATATTTACCAGTATAAACGAAACCCTGTAGAACTTTGTCAAGTCAGGTTTAAACCTGCACATTCAGACGACTGAACGTGTAACCATGACCCAATCTGGTCAGGTTCCCCTGGTAGCAGGGTCACGGAGTTAAAATGCCAGTAGCTCCACTGTAATTACCTGATCTGCCAAATCCTAGATCATGGTCAAGGCGGACCCCGGGCCCTCGTGCGTGAGAGCACAACCGGGATATTAACGCTATGATGATTATTTATTACTACGAATCTTATAAAGTATTAATATAGGTAATAAATAAATAAAAGTCGCCGTGTCACTGAAATTGCAGCTGTGTGAGTATGGCTCCGACTTTCACATCCATCTGATCATCCATCAGTCTTCCCGAACTCACGGCTACAAAATTGAATGTCGCTTTTACGCTGTCGTTTTAGCAACGTGTCGGAATTCAATTCTTTTAGTTCCGTTCTTTATCTGAAGGAAATTGTCGCTGTTTTCGTGAATCGTCGCATTTTATGGCAACGATTATTTTCGTGTGGAGAAAATTTTGTATGGATTAAATGAGACTCAAAGATAGGATGATTATCAATCTGTTGGATATACGAAGTTTCGGACAGAAGGAAGTTTAGAACATAACATAAATTGTCAATACTTTAATATTGTCAAAATGTTCTCTTAGTGACTCTCGAGAAATCTAATGTGTTCTGTGTCAATTTCATCCCAGTAGCATGAAATTGACACAGAACCACATAAATATTGGTAGTGTATAGTGAGATATCCCGTTCGTATTAGAGGCGCCGGACTAGGTTAGTAACTCCTTACAGAATACCGTAGTTAAACAATGTTATTGTATTGTGTTCCTGCCGGTATGTAAGGTATGTGCTCTAGGTGACGATGGCTTTCGCAGTGACAAGAGCAACGTTTACCGAGGTTTTAGAGGTAGGAATTATGCCTGTGCTGTTGCTAATGTCTATAGCCAGCGGTGACCACTATCCATCAGGCCCGCTTCCCTGTTTGTTACTAACGTTATAATGCTAATAAGACACTCCCTATACAAGGCTTGCCCTGATAAGCTACGCCACGCCTCTGAAATACGGACAACGTTGGGAAAGCCTAATAATACTCAACTCCACATTTACAATACCCGGTATGTAAATCATACATTCCATAGACTCAAATATTACAAACAACAGCTACCGAGATAGACATAATAACAGACGTCTCGATTGTATGAAAGAAAGAAAATATTAAGTACATAAAATAAATTAAGAACTGGGGAAACTTTTAATGTGCTTTTCAAATAAAATATGTGTCATTTTGGGGAAAAATAAATTGTGTACGGGGAAAATTTCGTAATATCTATCTGGCAACCCTGCCCCGGCTTTGCACGGGTGTTCTCGAGTTTTCTCTATTAAAATATGCGTGTTTTATAGATATATACCTTCCGGAAAAAATTATCGACATTATAGTGAAAACAGCATGAACCAAATACTGACAGACAGACGCGGCAAACGACTTCCGCATTAAAATCCGTTGCGTAGCTTGAAAGATCTAGGGACTATATAGGGACAGACGGCGAGAAGCGACTTTGTTTTTACTATGTATGTTATTGAAAACATCAAAGCGTACATAGATACATAGGGACGGACAGATGGCGAGAAGCGACTTTGTTTTATACTTTATATATAAGAAATATGATATACTTAAACACAAACAATACCCATTCACTTACATTCGACACTGACACGATAGCAAAGAGAATGACTATTAAAAAAGTTGGTCCCTTCGACAAAATGAGATGGATGATACCCGGAGCGATTGAAGTCAGAAAAACAATACGCTTCGAAAGTATCATGTTTCAAACTGTTAACAAATAAGTTTATCAATAAAGAAGTTTCAACAAATGAAAATTTCCGCTTGAACTTCTTTTGGATACGTTTTCTATGTCTATTTATAAAACATGAAGAATGTATGAAGTTCTGTAAAGATAAGTATTATAATCATGGGGAACGGAACGTACGAGTAATGCTTGAATTATAGCGAGTAGCCCGTGACTTCGTTCGTGTAATATTCGTTTTTTTTATACCACTAAGGTGGAAAACAAGCCTATGGACGTTTGTAATACCAGGGGCAATACCCACGCGTTGCCGACCCCGTAAAAACCTTTTCCCCCCTTTCTTAAAGATCACCACGTTGTAATCTCCAGGGAAAACCTCTACCCTACACGGTTATAGCGTTCCAGACCCGTGAACTCAATGTGGTTCGAAATTCCCATTGAATTTCGGGATAAATTATAGCCCATGTACTATTCTGGGCTATAAGCTATTTTGCTGCCAAATTTCATCAAAATCTGTGCAGTAGTTTTTGCGTGAAGCAGTAGCAAACTTTCGTATTTATAACATTAGTAGAGTAAGGTTTTAATTGTTCAAGTTTAGGTAGTTCTTAATATGTAATTCTATGTTCCTTTAAGTAATACTAATACAAAATTGTTATTAAACAACAACATACACATAATATAAACAAATCAAGCATGAAAACCTATCTAATTATAATTCAATTATCCTAAAACCCTAATCTAAAAATCTATATCTACAAATTTCACCTAAATCGCTGCCACTGTTGGCGGTGGCTGGCTGCATTCCCCAGCTGGATGGCTATCCTGGATGGATGGAATAAGCCAGCCCTGCGCTCACCAATGAAACGAATTGAACGAACTTTGAATTTAGCAAATAGCTTTTTACCTTCTAGGCCCCACGGTCCCAAAGTTTCCTCGGCAAAAGCCGTAAATACACGATACAAATCAGCGATGTTGGAGTATTTACGGTGTCGTAGAGGCAATATGGGACGCCGACAGAGTGAAGTATGTACTGTTTAACTTGTAAATAGAAATATATTTAAAAATTAGTAGGATTATTGTAACTTCTTCTTTTTCTTCTTATCGTTTCAATGATCAATAGGTTAAGTATAAAATTATAATTTTTTATTATTAGGTATTTATATTTTCCCAGACGAAAACCGAGCAATACGGATGGCACTATCTGAGGCAATAAACAAATCTTCGAGCGAGCAGGAGTCGGGGCAGGCCGGGTAAACGAGTAAATGTGCCATGGTTTGCGGCATATTGTTACTATAATGTATTTAATGTCTTTCATCTTTGTCTCGTTCTATTTATCCGCACGTACTTTGTCTCGACGTTCCTGCTTATGATATCCTGTGTGATGTGTGCAGATATGATTTAATATGTTCCTTGAACACAATCTGGACTCCTTTAAGTCTCCTGTAGGGCTCCAATTTGGACGGGATATACCGCTATCTTTCTTAAGGAGCGTCGGTGGCCGAGTGGTTACGGTATCAGACTCGTAAGCGAGAGGTAGCGGGTTCGATGCCCTTTTCAGAGTTAGGTATGTAGCCGATGCTCTTACGACGATGGAAAACATCGTAATTACTGGATATGCCAAATCCTGGATCATGGTCAACGCAGACCCCGTGCCCTCATGCGCGAGAGCACAACCGGGACATTAACGTCAAGATGATTATTTTTTATCGCTATCTCTCTTAGAAGGGGTTGGTGGAATATCCCGCATAGCTAGAATTTTCTATCGATCCGAACTTTATTTGTAACAATCGACAAGTCACCCTTAGCTTAATTGGATTGGGGCCGTCCATTTTTATGGGGTGGGTTGGGTGATTAGGGGTTGACACAATCACTATCTATCTGCTAGCATTTGCCCGTAGCTTTGTCTAAGGCTATACATCTTTCTATTTAAGATAGCTACGGATTATGTAGATAGATTTCTCTTTAACTTTATGTTTTGTTATGTACAACGGAGGACTTAAAACCTTCATGGGTATCCACCAGTCCGGAGAGCTGTTGGTATGCCAATTCAGGGCGGTGCAAGATAATTAAAGCAAACATGATTATAAACACTAACTAAACTAAGGAGTTTTAAGCAAGTTTAACACATATTCACATATTGTTCGATATGTTTGTCTTTTTTTATTGACTAGTGAGGCACTCGGGCAGACGGTCCACCTGATGGAAAGCGGCCACCGTCATCCAGGACATCTGCAACCTAAGGGGAGCAGATGCGGTGCCGGCATTTGAAGTATGCATGGGATTCTTATTCTATGCTATATATTATTTTATTCAGCCGTGAAAATGACTCCACTGGTGGAACCTGGCAGTGCATCCTAGTAGATTCAGGGATGTTGGGTGCGGGTATTAAACGTGCAGGGTAAGTGAAGGGTAGGGGTAGATTTAATTAAATTTAAACCCTGTGAACGAAGACGCACCAGCGCTAATTCATGTGTTCACGAAGACCGACGGCAGTACCCTGATACTGCTTACCCGCATTTTGTGTCACACTTTTCCCCAACTGAATTAGATGCGACACAATTGTGTCAGAGTTATTGTGACACGTCCTCTGTACTGGGGGATGATATCCATCACGCAGCAAGGGTTTGTATGTAAATCAGGGACACTCACACCCGGAGTGTGTCGAGGGCACTCGAGCGCTCGCACGAGTGCTGATTTTATTCAAAACAGCTCTCATTTAAGCGGGTGTGAGGTTGAGATCTGAGAAATTGGCGCGAGCGTTAATCTAATTCTATAATTTGTTAAACGAGATGATTTATTTATAAATCTAGCTTATGCCCGCAACTTTCGCAAAATTCGGTTATACCGTATTCTCACAGGAATGCTGGATATATAGCCTATATGTTATTACACGTTTGTATTGTTGGACGTTTTCGCCTTCACCCCTGCAAAATTTTATCAAAAACTTCAGACACGTCCATTAGTTTTTGCGCGAAACAGTAATATGACAATTCAAGTAGCGCTTTGTTAAACTCGTAAATTTTGTAAATGTTGTAATAAAACACTTTCGTTCCACTCATGAAACATTCACAGTGATCCCTAAGTGGTCTAGGACATCACAGAATATATAACACGCACACTAAGGTTGTCTAATGAACTACCTGGAGAGTTTACAACATGAAGTTCTTTAAGAAAGGTTTTTACGGGGTCGGCAGCGCGTGGGTGATGCCCCTGGTATTGCAAACGTCCATAGGCTGCGGTGACTGCTTACCATCAGGCGGGACGTAAGCTTGTTTGCCACCCAAAAATTATATCCCATATATAAAGTGTAATCCCAATTCTCAGGCACACAGCGTTTCTTCAAAGTCCCGTGGTTTTAAGCAGAACTACAAACATTAGCTAAGCATATAGCTAGTCTAGAGACAACAGCGCCACTCTTCAAAGGTACTAAATGTTGAAACAGAATATAATCTATGTTGAATGCTCTAAGGGCTCGCTTACCCTTCACAATTCGATGGAAAAACCTCTTAGAAGGTGACTGGGGAAAATACCTTCTTTTGTAATGTTACTCAAGAGTTTCCGTCAAAGGTTACGGCCCATTCTATTTTAAGAGAGAGCCTTTACGTACATTAGCGGAGATAAAAGTAATAACTGGGAGCAATTAATTGTGGACTTTAAAGCGATAAGAGAAGAGCCACTATCGTCTGAGTTATGGGCGATCGATCGAACTTGCTTCCAGTTGGTCGAGATCCGAAAACGCCCGGCGTGACTTCGATATCTGAAAATGCTAAAAATTAACGTTCATTTTAACTGCATCGTGGAACGGCTAAGTTCGATAGTTACGGCTTTGAAGCGATGAAGTCAGGTGGAGGTGAGTTTATGACACTTTTTTTGCTGTTTGCAATCGATACTATTCAGAACTTTAAAAAGCCGTGTTTTTCGTTAAGCATTTGAGCCTTCAGTTAAAATGTCCTTAAAAATTGTTTTAGGACAGTCGGGGAGAAGAATTTTTAACATCAGGACTAAACGTCTGAGGAATAATAATAACTTTGATTAATCTGGCGTTTCGGCACGTGTTGCAAAAACCAGACCGGGCCGAAATGCCAGAACACTCCGTTTTGTTCAAAGAATTTGGGGTTTCATTAGGTACTCTAGACGCAGTAAGAAACGAGGATCACGAGCGACAGAGACACTGTATAAAGCCGTACTAGCCGATGCGCGATTAACCAACATATTCCGTACTGCAATAATATGTCGCGACCGACTCACCAAGCCAAGCCCGCCCGCCATATTGTAATCTAAATTGATTCCGACTACAGGCGGAGTTCGAAGCGGAAGCGCCCTCGTTTCCTGCCGCTCACCTTGTAACGGTTAATAGGGTTATGGGCCCAGTTATCGCGCGGACGAGGTGTCGACATGGAGGTAGATATGAATGTGCAAAACAAATAGAGTATCCCAAGATACTCAAGTAACAAAATTTGGTACTGGCCCTGAAAAGGTTTTAAAACGTGCTAATTAGTATTCATGAATATAATTAGGTCTAAATGAAACTAATTAGGTCTAATGATGTTATAAACGTTTACAGAATCTAAAATAGGCCCTATTTTCTTATAGGGCAACACTTTAAAGATTCTTTTGTATGGTGCTGTAAGCGTTCTAAGAGCTAAATTGTAGCACTTAAATACCCTGTAATCTTATTGAATCAAAACGCTTTGTTAAAAACTTTCATAGCACAAGCAGTCACAATGGTTACCACTATATGCCTACTATATCATTGTTTGGTGATAAAGCCTTGGTTATAAAAGTTTTAGTTACGTGGTATTGTAACTTCTCAGTCACCCTAATACGTATGTAATTGTATAAATATATACATACGAGTATCTACCTATAAAAGGTAGACATAATAAACATCATTTCACATATTGTGATTTGGCCGTAAGCGAGTGATCGTCTAGTTATCGATTTAAATTTTCGTACCCATTACGTTGTGTATAAATTTTTAAAAACGTCACAAGAAATATGTAAGTTTATAGCAATACTCTGTAAATCAACCGCATGAATATTCGGAAATATTCATAAACGAATAAGATTCAGTTCACATAATTAAAAGTAAAATCAAATCCGCACAAAAGAAAAATAAATAAGTTGATTAAAATGTAATCCACGCAAATCGAAATAGTCATACAAGTTATAAATTCCGCAAAAGAAATCAAACAAGGTATAAAGTAAACATGCGACTTAGCTTTGACAGCTCTCGAAACTGCAAACAGAATTTTTCTTTCTTCTGTGGCCACTCTAACCCTATTTTTGCTAAACCCTAAAGTTACCTAAATAATATGGAATTAGGACCCTTAGGTCTCGGAAACCTACCTAATCGATAGGATAAAACTGAGACTCCCATCCAACCTAACATCTCAGGCCTACAGCATCGAGGCTGGACTACATTTCCAGCCTACGTGCCGTTCCAGCGAAACCTTTGACATCAATCGACCCAATAACTTATTTTTAATTTATTACAAACCATCACACATATTCCGATCGTCTCGTCAAGCCTTACTATGGTCCTACCTAGCGACTCACAAGTCATGGAGAGACCTTTTTTTTTTTTTTATTTAATTCGCGCGCGTTTGTTGTGTGCCTACTGTGAGGGACGCTAACGACTCAGACCAGGTTTCGATCCAAACTCGAGATTCATGTCCGTAGGCAAATGTCATTAAAGCTTTAAAAGCACATAGGTACTTAAACGGAACATGGGTCTAAATCGTACCAGAATTCGGCGGCAAACCTAGGCGTAGACTTAGTTAGAGCGCCTAGGCCTTCGAAGGCAAAGTCGGGTAGTGCGCCAACTCATTCTCTTAGAGTGTATTCGATGTCACATCCGAACCTGTGTCCCAGGTTAGTTTCTAAGTTATTTGTTCAGTAAGGGTGAGTACTGATGATATGTAATTTGGTAATCTTTTTCTTTTAAATTTGTGTTTTAATCACCTTTCACACTTACATTGAAATTTCTAAGAGCCCTACTCAATAGTCTAACTACCACAAAAGTAATGAGAATGTAACTTAGTGTTAGCTTTCGAAACATAGAAACAAATATAAAACCAAAACAAACCAAATCACTGACACTACGGAGATAAAGACATAGATAGAGAACGAAATAAACGTCACAAGCTGAAAATAACACAAAGTAATAAAGCACAAATTAATTTAACAAATCACACGCGAGTTGTAATGAATTTTCCCGTGGAAATTTGCAAAACCTGGGGTTCTTAGTTAAGGAAAAGGATAAAATGATGTTCACGCGACGCGCCCCAGGGGTTGACTGTCTCGTTTCTACTACCCTGGCCACCTTGCTTGGATTCCTTATCTTCAAAATTCCCACAGTCCAATATTTTCCCAAACAAAAAAATGAAATATTTCTCATTTTATGAAGTCTAAGCGACTGCTCTTATAACGTTCGCACATCCATAAATTTTACAAACTGTTCCTGATAAACCGAAAATAGTTAAATGTTACAACAGCTAGGGATGTATTACCGCAAAGAAAAATCCGCAAGCAAATGACTTCGATGTGGAATTTCTTTAGACCAAACGTTATAGTGTAGGGAAGTATGAGTAACCAATATAATGACATTTTAGGTACTATAAACTCGACGTAATGTTAAATTAGACCGAGTATAGATTAATACCGAGGTTTAATTTCTATGAAGCAATTAGATTTGGGTCATCAAACAAGTAGATTAAAATTAACTTCTAGACTCGTTTAATATTTAGGTGTACGTTAACACAATTATTTATTTCGATATTTCGTTGAAACGTTATTGTATATTCACATTACTATCACTTGTGGGTTTTTTTCATGAGTCCCATAACTTGTCGCCCAACATTTAAAATATTCCCGATATTCTGCCTGTCGTTCAGCTAATCAATAGCGTAAATTTATTACGTGCTTTTGAAGTAAAATATTTCTCTTAACGTCAAATAAATTGTTTAAGTTTATTACAAAACCAAGTATTAGTTAAGTATTTGAGAGCATTTGTTAAAAGAAATCATGATAAGCAAACATATTTAACCACACACTGCTCTGTGTATGATATGCCAATTCATTTCTAAGTCTATCAACTATAAACATACGATATATAAATCAATTGTACGGTGACAAGCTCATGGTACATAGTGATCGTTACAGTATTTTGGTGTATTTTACTATGATTAGTGAAATGACACTTAACACAACAATTTATGAGATATTATCACACATTATTTATATTCAAAACGAACACTTTTAATTGTAAGTTATCCGCAGATAGGTTAGACATCGTCTTAGCAGTTATGAAAACATTTAAACCAAAACGTTGCTGTTTTGGTAGGACATTGTCCGAATTCTATTCCTGAACTACCATTTAAGTTGCCCAAACTGGTATACGATGCAAATATGCCCAGATTATACGCACAGATGCTCGTGTACTTGGCGTTAATGGTTATTATTTAGTTAATTACCCACCTAGTTAATCACCATAATTGCTTGAGCCGTTCTGTAAATGGGTACGACGAGCACAATTCAACGCGGAACCATCAAGTTCAAATACATAAATGGCTAGGCTAGTCAAAATTTAAAAATAGTTATTTAAATACGGTCAAAATCTGACCAGGGGTCCTATTCTTTAATTGCTCGCTTCGATTCTAACGGTTTTAAATTTTTATTTTCGCCTTGAAAAATTCGATATTTTTTGGCGCACGATGCTAATTTTCCCTATTTTTGAACCGTACTCTTTCATCATCATCACAGCCCGTAACAGTCCACTGCAGAACTTAGGGCCTCTCCCACGAAATGGAAGGTTATTGCCATAATCTCCACGCTTGGCAGGCGGGTTGGAGATCGCAGTGTTTAAATATAATAATGGAAAATGCTGCTGCCCATTTTCCAGACTACGGAGACTCTAGATCTTTTGCCTCGAAAACATTAGTCGCCTTGTACGACACCCATGAATGTAAGGGGTTGGTGCTATTCTACTCTGCCGGACACCACACAGCCAGCTTTCCGCCTCACAATGTGGATAAAATAAAAAATCCGAGTAATCCGCCTTACAATGTGGATAAAATTAAATAATTTACAAGCAAGGTACACCAGATTTTATAATGGAGGCTTGATTTTTTTCTCTAAGTTAAAAGAACCGTACTCTTTCGGTAATGGAAATTAAAAAGTTTTGTAATTTTTTAGCCAACAATTTAAAACAAAAAACCGATCGAATTGAGGCGAGCAATTGAAAACCGAGCCCCAGATTGGATCATGGTTGCACGTTGAGTCGCCTGAATCTGCAGGTTTCATCGCGACGTTTTCCCTCACCGTAAGACGCCGTTAACGATGACGATGTATTTATAGTAAATAACCACGAGTCTTAAAATGTATACAATTGCAAATCTTGCTCACCGGAATGACACTGCGCGCACTTGCAGTGCTGTGAGCAGTCACAGTCGCAGCCCACCGCCGCCGTCCAGCGAGGCGCCTGCGTCGCGCCCGGCACCTGTAATGCAAGGTCTGATGAGGCTTCTAAACAGGCAACATATAGGGTCTTCAATTATCATCATGTCAGCCGGATGACGCTCACTGCTGGGCACAGGCCTCCCCCAGAGATCTCAACGAAGGCCGGTCATGTAACGTGCCTTCCGCATCCAGCTGGTACCTGCGATCTTAAGGCGTCAGGCCACCTTGCGGGAGGCCTACCCACGCTGTTCTTCCGGTACCTGGGGTCTTATTTTTGAAACCGTTCGCATACGAGCGCTCGCGTGCTCTACTTGTCTCTTCCACGTTTATGGTAAGTTTGAAAAGAGATGCAGAAGCGCAAGTGCGTCCTAATATGAGGATTAAGTTGGTATTTCATACCTACCTTCATTAACCACGAAATACAGACTTCAACAAAGCTTTAATACAACATTTAAGCGTAATAATATATTAATAAGATAATTATTCACTTCAGTCACAAAGCCCCATCCCACATTGCACGTTATTTGCGCAAATTTACGTAATTACAAACAAATTAAACATCACAAGAAAGTAAATTAAATTGTGGTAATTTCGCAACTACTCGTAACATATTTAACAAGGGTGCGGGATTCATACAAGCATTTACTTTTAAAGTCTACACTGGATAACATAAAGTAAAAATAAAGATAATAAATATGCTTGGACAATTCATACAGCGCCGTCTAGCCCCAAAGTAAGCAAAGCTTGTGTTATGGGTGCGAGACTACTGACAAACAACTTATACTTTTTAATACATATTTTGCCCGGCCGGGAATCGAACCCTTGACCGGTCGTCAGATAGACTATCGGCCTTGTAGTAACATCTTGTGGTACACATTAGTAGATAGAAGCATGTTTGGGGTTCAACCGCGGAAGTATCACCCTCCCACAGAAGACCAAGTGTTAAACAACTCGGGTCGTCAAATGAAACTGAATCTAAAAGAAATTCCGGTGTTCGAACTTCAGCACTTCAACAGCTCGACTAGCTGTTCTAGGTAAGCCGCTTAATATCGTTGGCGAAGCGAGGTAGACGTTTTCCGCAATGGAGACTGGTGAAACAGCGCATTCATCTTTTTTTTTTTTTTGGTTCTAAAGTAATATTTATTATGTTTTATACAGCTGTTACTACTCCTATAAATAATACTATTCCTATAAATAAATAAATAAATGTGTGGGCTCAGCTAGGCTGTCCAACTGTCTTGTATTTTCCAGGACGTCCCGTATTTCAGATACAATTTTCAGAAACAACCGATTTTTTGCGATATCTGAGTTGGTGCCAAAGTAAAAGTTGTTTGTTATCACGAGCCCCCATGCATGCGGCACCCCTTGGTATCATTAATTTCAAGTTATATTACCCTGTGCTGGAAATACGAAGGGTCACGTGGCCTCTGTCTCGCGGACCTCCCTACTCGCAAGCAGCCTTTTTTTTTACGCGAGGAATGCATTACGCACGTTACCCTCCGTAGGGTGGGACGGAGGGATTGTGTGGGACTCCCAACAGTCACCGGTGTACCCAATACATCCTGCGGCGCTCCTGCATCGCCTAAAAGGTGTCATGAGAGTAGCCGAGGCCTTGTCATCCACAGCCCAGCCTAGCTAAGGATAGATCGCCCTTCAATTGTTTTCTAAATTTTACACATGTTATCAAATTTAATTGATAATACAGTCTGTTAACAGTTCAAGTGTTCATTTATTGAAGAGTTATTTATTATTCGAAAACATAGTAAAGTAAATTTAGTGAGTGATGCCCCCGGTATTGCAAACGTTCATAAGCTGCGGTGACTGCTTACCATCAGACAGGCCGTACGCTTGTTTGCACTCTTAGTGGTATAAGAAAAAATACCGAGATCATACTTCAAAAGTTTACCCGTGTACTATATAGACAATTATAAACCACTTACTGGCCGGAATCGAACCACGGTTCCAATCCTAAATCGTCCCCCGAATCCTACTTGCTTCAAAAACTTCCTAATAAAGGTGGAATTTGCTTCCTGGAAATGCAAATTTTTCCAATCTTACATCACGTCAGGGGTAACGCGTATTGAATGGGGACCTTTTTCGGGTCCACGGGGTTATTACAGATATCCGGAAATTCCCATATTTATTCCTTATTTCTTACCTCAGCCTGGCTAGAGACGGTATTTCAGTAGGTAAGGTAATATGTAAGTGGGACCCATCATTTGGCTAGAACTACTTATCTAGTATTAGTTTCGAATATCCAACCAAAATTCGCAGTGAGTTTATCATACTGACAACGAAGTAATAACCAAACCGACAAATAAAGTCGGATAACCGTCGACAAAATTTACTTAAACTCAAATATTTTCTAAAGTACAGATCCGATTTTAATAAAATAAGGCTAAGAACCATCTCGATTAAACTGACATCCAAATAGAGAAAACCGCATAAAAATTGGTCCATCCGTTCGGGGGCTACGATGCCACAGACAGCTACGAGCCTTCGAAACACAGATACACACGAATTAATTAATTCTTTGGGTATTTTTAAAGTAGGTAAGGTACTCTATTATTGCCTCTGCCGCCCGCTAAAGCTCCTTTCGGCTTGTCTAAGGTTAGCTGGAAGAGATCCGGGTGTGGGATAAGTTCGCCTTTGCTTTGTAAGTGTTTCCTATTGAAATGTACTATGTTGTTGCAATACAGAGTTTATATACATACATACATACACGTCAAACACCCCACTTTTTGCGGCGGGGGGTTAAAAAGGAAGAGAGACCGACAGACGGCAATATAGGTTTTAAGACTCATGGTTATTCGCTACACTTTCATCCTAAATAGGCTTGTTGAGTCTGCTCGTGACCATGACGCATGCAACTGCGTCGAAATATCAAGGTAAGAACAATACTAACCGTGGTAAAAAACACGACAACATGTGCGATTAAAGACAGACTGCAGTTCAAGCTAATATTACAGTGGGTAATGGCTGTAACTGTCTATCGCTGGGTTAACGAGGTTTCGAATGGAGACCGCGAGCCGGCAAGCAAATAGCGGGTTCGAGCACAGTGTTTCAAACAAACAACAGAAAACCCTGCTCCTTAAATAAGCAAATGGAACAATGTGGTCTCTATTTACCTAGAGGGATGAGGCATGACGTGGTGCCAAATACATTGGTCAAATACCGATTACTGAAGAAAAGTGGTTTGAAATTGTGCCCACCTATCTGAATGGATAGGCATTTATACCTATTTGTACTACAGGGTATTTATAGTAGAGATAATAAATTTTCATTTCGATGGTGTTGATTTACTTTCTTATAAATACTTATTACTTATTACAAACGAGTTATTTATATCAGATTTCTGCGAAACTGATAGAACATTAAAGAAAAGTTTCGCCACTCCATCATAAATAGGTCACGGACGGCGCTGTTAAATGTTGTCTCATACTAAATAGAGGTATAATATTGTCTCAATCAGTGTTATTTTATTGCAAATCTATACTTACAGGCTGCGCTACTCGAAGAAATTCTATAATTTTCATGTTTATCTAATTAATTATTTTTGGTATGTATTTAAAAATATTTTTTTTTAATAAAAATAGGTTATTATTCCATGTAGCCACTATATGCGCGGATAACAGCATCGAGTTTGTCCCGCAGAATTTGCTCGCCGCACGAATGCGGTCTGATGGTATTTTGTCCTATTCTCGTCAAAGAGCTATCTTCAAGGCATCGGCTGTTTCATATTGTTTAGCTGATACTTTGGCCTTACGAATGCACAATATGAAAAAATTTTGGTTTACGTCCGGGGAATATAGCGGCCATTGTTGTGAAGAAATGAAGCTGGAAATTTTTCTTGTAAAAAATACGGGCTTAAAGAGCTTTTTGGGACGGTGTGGAGTCTTGCAGAAATGTCGGTTGGTTTCTACCGATTTCTTTACATATCTAAGGTAACAAAGCATAATGTAAAATCTTTTAACAATCGCACACAATCTCTTATCATAATCAAACCTGCACAATCATCAACAAGGTTCCCCTGTCACCAGGGTCATGGAGGTCAGATGGCAGTCGCTCCACCGTAATAACCAGATCTGCCAAATCTTGGATCAAGGCGGACTCTCGTGCGCGAGAGCACAACAGGGACGTTAACGCCAAAAAGAATAAAAACTATTAACTCACTTTTTGTTCCAAACTTGGCCCCAAAGTGGTGACCTTAAGCTCGCTCGTATCAACGTCTTTCTCTTCAGCAATGATATTCAAATCAATCTTGCTGACACCGTCTTCTATCAGACTCTTCAATCCGTCTGCTTCCTTCGTCTTCTGTCCTGTTGCTGTGTAGTCATTCTTCTGGACTGGCAGAGGAGTCGTCAGTCTTTCGTCGTTATTCGTAACAATATTACTAATTCTATTGGACGGAGCTACTACTAGCTCGGCGGAGAAGGAAACGTCTTTCTGGTAGAGGACGTCTTCCTCTATATCCAGGGGATCTGGGTCCCGCGTGGCGTTCAGTTCTGCGGAAGAAAGGTTCAGGTTAATGAGGGTGTTTAGTCTACCATATTGTCTCGGGGACATTTATATACAAATTTTGAAAGACAATCAAAACAACAAATCACTACATTAGGATAATTTTATTAATTTTGTAACTAGTGTCTCCTTACATAAGGGACATTTCTTTACATTTTATAGTTGCATGACGCCCGTTTTTAAATTACGCAGGGAACATGTCTGGCCAAGCCACCTCCGCCAGGCACGGGGAAGAGAGGACGGCCCAAGAAGCGATGGCTTGACGTCGTTCAGGGTGACACGTGTGCCAGCAAACTCACCACTGAGGATGCCGAAGACCGAGCGAAATGGACTAAGAGAAGTAGGTAGGCGGAACCCAGGCTCTCGTGTGCAAGACCACTACCGGGAGTGACGCCAAGATCATGATGATGATGTAGGAGGGAAAAAGCGGAGTGGTTGAAATGTCAACCACTCCGCCATGTCATAAAATAATTATGGACTGACAGTCATGACTATCAGTTTGTCTGTCTGTATTGTATCCCGCACGGATGGTCGATTTCGATGGGGTGTCGTTCATGTGGAAACCAGTAATCGAGATGGTTATTAGCATTATTTAATTAAAATTTCATTTTGTATACTATTTATTGTGCACAATAAAATTTTAAATAAAATAAATAAATAAATAAAATCAGTTCATCAGGGAAAGGAAGGAAAGGAATTTTAGTTAATGATATAAATTTTGTAGGTAATAATGTAGGCACGTATACAACTTTATGTATAGCTTATGATTATAAAATTTTAATCTCCTATTTAGTAAATTGTCCCCATCCTATTGTCGTTTGTTAATTTTATGAGTTTAAAAGAGATAGCGACCTCAAACATAAACCTAGCAAAGGGCAATCGCCAAAGTCAGCCACTACAGAAAACGTCATTGGGTAAGCAGTAATGTGTATCTAGGCTTGTTTTTTTAAATAGTTAAAAGCAGGAAAAATAGCCGAGGATGTCGCTCATTGGCTAAATCAATTTAGCTCCCTCAACGCCTACACGTTGAGGGTCCTTGTTCTCAAGAACTACCCAATCTATTGCCAGACGTAGCCACTACAGCAAGTAAACAGGAAAATACTGGTAATAAAATAACTATTGACTGACATATGCCGGAAAAACAAATATACTGCAATCGAATCTGATGACAAAAATATTAACAGAAAACAAGGTTTTAATAAAGTGGAAGTGGAAAAGAAAGAGTAAGAAAGCGGACCCTGGCAAAAGCCGGGATCATCGCACAGACTTGAAAAATAAGTCGAATTACCGATAATCGATCATTTGAATTTCGAACCAAGGTTACGGACTCGCGAGGATGATGATGGATGATGATGATTTACATTTTTTTTTATACTTTTACTAGACAGGCATTTGACCGCCATATCACCTGTTGGTAACATACGTTAAACTGAATATTTATAAGAAGAGGATGTATCAGAAACATGTTAAAAGATTTCACAGTGCGCGGAGAGGGTTCCAACTGACAATACATTTTGAGTGGCGATCGGCCACGAACGTACCACTATGTGTCCGTCAAAATGGACGAAATTGACCAGTCACAGAGTGTGCACTTAGCATACGAGCACTGTGAGAATGCATATTATAGTTTCACTTAGACATGCTGGTAAGTATAGTCAACGATTGTTTGTGAATATGCGTCAGTATAGATATTCTCACACAGGCTGCACGAGCTATACTGTGTAGAAATGAAGGAGTAAGAAACAACTTCGCTTCAACCGTCAGACAGTGGATATCTTGCACTGTAACGGTGTGTGTGCACCAGAAATATCCAACGAACATATCTAATAACGTACGTATCTTTGCGGGCAGAAAATGTACGTGTACACCCTCAGACTCATAAATTCACCGATACAGGCTATCTTCGCAGCGGAATTGACCGATCTGCACAGCTGTGGCCGCACCGGGATCTTTCCCTACCTTTCTACTATAAATTGCTCTTCTTTGGACGTAATGAGGAAAATAGAGTGTTGCACTGTTCGTGAAAATTTGTGTTGATAAAGTAATGTGAAATTTCAATATAGGTAACAGCCAAATAAAAGGATAGTTTTAGCAACTAAAATAGATACTTACAAGGTTTAAATTGAATCAACCTACCAATCTAATATGAATCTAATACATGTATGAAAAGAAGCGAGAAAGATTTTGTGAGAGCCATAGCAAGGGGAACAATGCTTGGGCACCATCTAGCCCCAAAGTAAGAAAAGCTTGTGTTATGGGTGCTAGCTGGCTGATCGGGGTAGGATGACACGCTAACGAAGTCGCGCCGGGTCCACTAGTCAAGAAGAAAAAAAATTTGGGTAACAATATGGTGCTCAATCACCATCCCGTAGCGCCGTAGTTGCAACGGGAAAACTGTAGAGAACGAGCGCTGTAGTAAATTGCTTGCCGCGGTAAAGTGCATCAATTTCAAGGCGCCCATAGTGTTGCCAACTCTTCTTAGCGATATTTCTTCGCTATCAGAGCTTGGATAAAGCGCTAGATTTCGGAGTTTTGTATAAAAGCTATTCGTAAATTGGCGCGAAATGTATGAAAAGGAAGCCCTAAGCACAATTATAATGAAAACAGGGGCTCTATTTTTGAACCGCGCGCATCCACGCGATCGCTCGCCTGTCTTTTCTATCTCTAGTAACTTACCACGAGTGTGAAAGAGATAGGTAGCGCATGCGAGTGCTTGCATGGATACGAGCGGTCTCCTGTTTCGTTACTGCCTATCAAACATATCAATAACCAACAGAGAAATGTCGTTAAAAATTATTATAAATTATTTTGAAAAACCCCTAACCAAGCTTACATATAAGTTCAAATATTTCCTAAACTACTGAAACGATTGTAATTAAACAAAGCTAAAAACCATCTCGATTAAATTATCTTTCAAATTTAGTGAATCGCATCGAAATCGGTCTATCCATTCGGATGCTACGATGCCACAGTAAGACAGAGCCAAGAAGCCATAGAGCCACCGATACACGCGTCAAACATAACTTATTTACTATATTACTATGTGGACGCATCGTCCCAAAATGGACACATAACACCCCACTTGTTCGTTGGGGGTTAAAAAGCGTTAGATCCAGCATTGAAAGCGCTAAATTGCCAACGCTGCGCCCATTGAGAGACGGCTGCAATAACGTTTCCTTTGGAAGACCCGCCGAGAATTTCGAGAGTTCTCGACCGATTCTCTGCGCTAGGATGGGAAGAGCGGATTGTTCGAGAAATAAATAGAATGCGCGTAGCAATTGCAATTGCAATTCATTTGTGGCTGCGGATTTATATTTGCAGTCCGATTGGTGTGTTGAACTGGTCGTACAATGGGGAAAAGTGAATAAAACGGCTTAGCCAGCGAATTTATTGCAGTTCTATAGAACATATGAATGGTATAGCGAGAGGTACCGAGTTTGACCCCAAAGCTGCCATGTATCAGTCAATAAATCAGTTAGTGGGTTTCGACGGTGCCTGATCTGCGCTACCACGGACGTCTGTGGTGGTCCTATCACAAACTTATAACTGAACCGGTGACTAATGCATCTGTTGTAATTACCCGATCTAAATAATCCATTGACAAAGATTCAACTAAGTCGACAACCAAATCCTGCATCATGGTCAATGGGGATCCCGGGCGTTTGCGCGCTAGTGCACAACCAGGATATTTGACGCACGCAATTCGCATTTGTTCCAACGCACTGTTGGGACATGACCTCCTCCACACTTGGCAGGCCAGTGCGTCTATGAAATTAGTCGCACTCTACGATAAGCCTCGATGGAAAGGATTGGCATTATAATTTACGATAGTGAATATCAAACAACTATAACTGTAACAACACAATACCTCAGACATGCAGTATCTGACTGCGTAAAAGCTGGTAAATCAAGCAAAGCGAGTAAGGTATCGTTTTACTTCAGATAAGATGACGATAAGGTACCAATATTTTTTTAATGTTATACGGCACACAAATAGGCAAGCGAGGCCTGATGGAAAGTGGTCACCGCCGCCTATGGACATCAGCAACACCGGGGGCCTATTCTCGCACTGTCACATCTCGACATCGACATTTTTTCTAGCCACAAATACCTATCTATTACAAACTTACTGAAATCACTATTGCATCAAAAAATCTTATTTTTAACGATCTTCACCAATCTTTAATTGTCATAGATCGTTTTTAACAGAGATAAATAGGTAAAGAAAATGTCTTGCCCGACCTAAAGAGACCTCTAATATCTTAAACGATGCCAAGTCATAGTCCAAACGAAACATGGCTGGGAATATAGTAAAAAGATATCCCTAGGCAAATTAAAGGCCGAGCTATACGCGGCGTTTGCGTCTGGACTGCACTGACCACAACATCAACGGGCCAAACAAACGGTTTCCGGGTTTTTTATGTTAATATTCAGAAGTGTTTTATTTAAAACACATCTTCAATTAAACTAATTGACTATTGACTCGTAGCAGAAGACGCAGCGTGGGTAGGCCTCCCACAAGGAGGACCGACGACCTGGTAAGGTTCGCAGGTACCAGCTGGATGCGAAAGGCACAGGACCGGCCTTTGTGGAGATCTCTTAGGGAGTCCTATACCCAACTGTGGGCGTCTTTCGGCTGATATGATGATGATGATGATTGACTATTGAGACCCACCTTGGCAGCCGTAGCCGTCGACCTGCAGCACGTAGCCGGGCCCGCAGCCACACTCGTAGGTGCCATCGTGCAGCTCCAGGCACAGCTGTTCGCAGGGGCTCGCGTCACCACACCTCCCTGGGACAATGACAAATCAACTATTAATTTTAGTGCTTTTTACTGCCTTGGGAGGCACACGGAGGACGGTCCACCTGATGGAAAGCGGCCACCGTCGTCCAATCTATCTGCAACCTCAGGGTGATGCGATGCCAGCCTATGTGGTACCTGTAGACATGTCGTTTGAAGAACCCTATGTTATGGTGCAAAGAAAAGACTTCGGGCTCATTCCACAACATCATCAGTTCAGACAACATATTTTGTTGTTTTGGTAACAGAACGCGCGATGAAAGTATAAATCTAATCAAAAACATTGCATTTAATGTAAAATTGGTTAAGTAAGCCATAAGGGTTTCTATAAAAAAGTTATCAGATCTCATGAAGACGCAATAATCGATGTTCACCCTCCATTGTTCACATGAGCGTTGGCTTTAACCACAAAAACCTCGGGCGCGACCATTTGACCGCCATCTTACCTGGTGGTAGGTGACGAAGCGGCCGAAGATAGAGCATGCCCTCTAGCCTTGAAGGCGTCCAGATTATAATGATCAGGGAGCACACTTGCAAGCAACTTGTTTCGTTGCTTAGACGTACGTATTATAAAGGATGAACCATAGCGTCAGTTCTTTATCCAATGGCGTTCACGTCGTTTAATTGGAGTTAGGCAGTTGGGCCTCCCGTTCCTATTGTAGAATACCTAATTATGATTTCCTTTCTGGGTTGAGACAAAATAGACGTCCGATTCATCCCTTCGACATGTCAGTTTTAGCGCAGATCGCTTTTAGACTGTAAGGGCGCCGTAGAAGTTATCTTACGTCATCGAATACACAATTCCACCATGCTTGTCAGCCACATTAAAGTCATTTTTCTTTTTAGTGACATTGGAAGAGGATGTAAGGCAGACCGTTTTTTTACTTCTAATACCCACACACGAGGATAACGTAAAAAAAAATCATCTTGGCGTTAATGTCCCGGTTGTGCTCTCGCGCACGAGGCCCCGGGGTCCGCCTTGACCATGATCCAGAATTTGGCAGGTCAGGTAATTACAGTGGAGCGACTGCCATCTGACCTCCATGACCCTGCTACCAGGGGAACCTGACCAGATTGGATCATGGTTACACATCCAGTCGCCTGAATGTGCAGGTTTCATCACGATGTTTTCCCTCACCGTAAGAGCATCGGTTAGTATTCAACTAAAGCACATAACTCAGAAAACAGTCATGGGTAATGATATGGATATGTAAATATGCTACAAAAAATCGAAAGGATCACCAAACAACATATTTTTGTGTCAAGTTGTTCACGGGCAGACCAATTTTTTGTGGGTCTTCCAAGCGTCTGCTATCGTTACAAAGATAATTTTTTCTTTTAACCTACGGCCTACTATAGTTGCAAAAGCTGGTAAGCAAGGATATATGTTCGTTATCCTGATGGAGGTAATCCACCACTAGTTTAAGATAGGGTGCGAGACGATCTGCAGGGGATGATAAAATGATAACACCGTATTCACGAGTACGGTTAAAACACAGATTTATTTGTCATACAGAATTATTTAGCAACACTGAATTTGAGGCAGTGCATAGTATGTAGTTTATAGCGTTCAGCCGGGCGTAGTACACTCGTACGCATAATTTATGATACATGTACAGTCGCGTTCATAAGTGCATGACAACCTTAAAATTCGCATACACAGGAGTGCAGCTGTTAAAAGGTTTCGAAACCTATAATATACTGTTCGAAAGGGAATAAAGTAGAAAACATTTAAAAATAAAAATAAAATCAAAATCGCTTGTAGTTATTTTTTTAATACAATTTAGAATCAATGTCAGTTTTCCTTTTAAACGTCACTATGTTAAAAAAAAACAGACTGAAAAAGAAAGTTAACATAAGGGGCTAATGTTTTTTAATTTATTGTAACCATAAAATAATACTAGCTACATTTAAAATAAAATGTAAAGGCTGTATTATAACAAGTATTGTAATTCTAAATTTTTAATTTATTAAATAAATAAATACTACAGTTTAACTACGAGGGCTAATAGGTCCTTCTTTTAGCCAATTCCATTTGTTAAACAATGCACCTAATATCCTGTATGTGGCTGTAGTTACAAATGATTTATTTGCGAAAGTGGTCATGCACATATGAACGCGTATTGTACAGTGAACCTGTACATTAATTACCCTTTTGTTGGGTTCACGTTTCCTAGTTGCCGCAACGCGTACTATGTAGTAAGTAACCTGTTCTACCCTTTTGTTGCTTTTCTCTCGAGAACGTACCAACCGATTCGAGGCTCGCGTTTCCCAGTTGCCGCAATACGCTACACAAAAAGAATTCCGAAACTGGGCCATACGCGATGACGGCGCAAAAACTTCGTAACACATGTCGATAATATTGGACGGGAGGCTGCCAATAGCATGCGGAAGGAGGCGCCGGTTGGCGAAAACTCTATGATAAATGGATGCCGACGTGTATGTCGACGTAGCTAGGTACCTATATTATACAGGATGGGCCCTAGAAACGAAACAAGAGCAATTAATTAAAAATGTAGGCCCTTGGCCGTGTGGTGTCCGGCAGAGTAGAATAGCACCCCCAACGACCAAGGCGACTTATGTTTTTGAGGCAAAAGATCTAAGCGTCTCCGAAGACTGGAAAATGGACAGCAGCGTCTTCCATTGTCATATTATAACATTGCGATCTCCAACCCGCCTGCCAAGCGTGGCGATCATGGCAATAAAACCTCCCCACTCGCGGGAGAGGCACTAAGTCCTGCAGTGGACTGTTATGGGATGTGATGATGATAGACCCTTTAACTAATCAATAACTAAGACCACGCGGTTTTAATTTTATAAAATTAAAAATAAATGTATTATTATTTTCAAACAAAATTAATCGAGCGAGCAGTGTACTGCATACCGTTGTATCCAGTCGGTATACTTGCCATTGACATTACGATTACGTCGCGGCGTCGCCCCAGTATGAAGGAAATGCCCGGTACTGTGACATTCAACGACCGATATTGATAATTTCGCGGTTACGAAATTAATTGATTATGCATTAAATAGATTAAATTACAATTTCTTTAAGTTTAAGCACTTTGAAGCATTAGGATCAGGTAAAGGTAACTTCGGATAATCTGAAGAGTCTGCGTTAAATTTTATTGGTCCAGTTACAGGCCCCACCCTGTATGAATTTACATACCTACGTATGCACTCAAGCCTGTATCCCACAGATAGGAGTCTAAATGATGACTCACGCTACACTGAGCCGGGTCCGTGCCGAGTTCCGGTGGTAGAAAAAAGATTTTATTTCCGTTAGGTATACCATCTCCATGTTCGTAGCACGGTCAACTAATACATTTTGTATGGACATGCTCATGCTTTACCGAAGGGCAACCGAGTTGCCATTGCTCGGCCGCCACTGGGCCAACCCTCGGTATAGCATAAGTATATTTAACTTGCAGGAAATGTATGTAATCCGTCATTACATAAAATTCCCTAGGAAATGTATACAAGAGTAATTTAATAGCAGATGTAGTTTTTAAGAGAGCTAGGGCATAGCGGGGTATCCGGTTCGAATTGGAGCCGCCCGACTGGGGAAGTACCTCCGCCTTACAGAATACCGCAGCTAAACAAGTCAAATAGTACCTATTGTGTTTCTGCCGGTAAGTAAGGTTTCCAGTGCTCCATGGGGTGGGGATTTGGGGAACCGTGGCTTTGGCAGTGACGGGGCATTTGCCCTTTTTGCTGCCAGAGCAGTTATAGGGGTGGGCAACGCATTGGCGATACTCTTGGTGTTGCTAATGTCTATAGACAGCGGTGACCACTTCCATCAGGTGGCCCGCTTGCCTGTTTGCCTACCGTATGACGTTATTTATTATTTTATTTATTTTATACACTTATGTCCCACTGCAGGGCAAAGGCCTCCCTATCCATCTTCCACGACTTATGACCGGATACTTTCCTCCACCGTATGACATAAAAAAAAAACAATGCATAAATTCGGCCGGAAATGTGTAAAATAAATTTTAACTTACACATTTACAGGGAATTTGATACATTTCCTACACATGAATCTCAAAATGTGTTAATTTCACTGTTTTATTTAAAATGTTGTCAAAAACCGAATCTATTAAAAAGTCGTTCTGGCACATAGGGTTAGGCGCTGTTTTTTAACTTTATAACGCTTTTTTTTTAATTTAAATTAAATTTAAATTTAATTTTGTTAATTTTGTAACGCTCGTGCGACCATGATCGTGCCACGGACTTCGCCCGACCAATAGGAGACCTCGAAACCGCCCGTCGCACGACCATGGCTCCCGCCCCGGCGCGGACCCGGCACGATGTAATATGAATCATACTTAACGAATGCCACAAGCAATGGTCCTCACACATATTTTTCCTCTTCCACTATCTTACATTTTCACTTTTTTTTTTTATTGACTAGGGAGGCACACGGATAGACGGTCCACCTGATGGAAAGCGACCACCGTCATCCAAGACATCTGCAACCTAAGGGGAGCGGATGCAGTGCCGGCCTTTCAGGTACCTGTTTGTGAACTTGCCTTTTAAATTTTTTTTAATTTTTTTTTTGTCCGGCTGACAAACAGTCATGCGGGCCACCTGATGGAAAGTGGTCACCGCCGCCTATGGCCATCAGCATCACCAGGGGTGCTACCAATGCGTTGCCCGCCTCTAAGGGAACCTCTAATATACCTCTTGAACGATCCCATGTCATATAACCCTATGTTATAGTGCAAAGGAAAGACTTCGGGACGGAGCTCATTCGACATCTTGCGCGTGCGCAGTAAAAAGACTAGCGATGTGCGTACGTTAGTTGGATGCCAGGTATCTAGATGGTGTGGATAAAATCTACCCAATCGTCGAAAACGGCGTCATTCTGGTCAGGTTCCCTGGTAGCAGAGTCACGAAGGTCAGATGGCAGTCGCTCCACTGTAATTATCTGATCTGCCAAATCCTGGACCATGGTCAAGGCGGACCCTGGGCCCTCGTGCGCGAGAGCACAACCGGGACACTAACGCCAGGATGATTATTTTTATTTTATTGTAAGTAATAAATAAAAAAAATTCAAAAGTATGTAAGAACAGGCTTTTATTAAATTACTTTAATCTTACGTTCATATTTACAATTTGTAACAAAGTTTACCGGAATCCTTGTGTAGATTTCATTGGATTGGTAAATCTTAAGACGAAGCTGTAGCTTTAAAGAATCCAGGACCCTTCAAAGCTATATTCTGTTGATTCGATATCAGTAAAAGAGTGACGTCTCATTTAATAAATGGTATATTATGTTTACCAACAACAGTTCATTAAATACAGGAACCGAACATTAGTCACTTAACCGACGACGGACCTTTAGGCGTAAAGGGACCAAGGAAAGGAATACTCGACTTCTGGAGGAGCTGGCACTCTCTGTAAGGGAGATAAGGTGATCAATGGGTCGGTAGGCTTTATACAATGACGATAGAAACTCCTAAGAGGACAGGTCATGATGTCAAATAGTACGTGTAATGCTTGATCTTTTTGGCAAGCGGGCCGATAGAAAGTGGTCACCGCCGCCTATGGACATCAGCAACACCAGGGGTGCTGCCAATGTGTTGCCCGCTTCTAAAGAGACCTCTAATATACCTTTGCGAACATACGTGTTATGGTACCTATTTAAAATGGTCGAGGGGTGTGGCCAAAAAGAACTTGCATAAGAACTAGAATCGATGACGCTTAAATTGTCACCTTAAGAGTTGGAAAGACACCCCCGAAAACTGAGCGAAAGGGACGAAAGGAACTATTGACTTGCGCTCTACTTTTGACATTACGTTGAGGGCACTTTTTACACGCTCTAAGTACTTCGGGGACTCGTTTACAGTGAGGGCTGCTCGTTTGTGGAACGAGTTGCAAGGATATTCGCCACGCAAAGTCACTTGTAACTTTTAAAACCAAGTTGCATGTCCATCTTCTCTCCGTTTGCAATTAGTTGACATTGTCCTCTGCCGACCAATTTATTATTTTAATATGTATATTTATATATATTTTAATGTGTATATATATTCTAAGTACGTAGGTGTAAATTTTTTGCTTATAATATAGTAGTTTACCTAGCTGATTAATGTCATTTTTGTTGCTTGTCTGACTGCTGTTTATCTTTTTCTCGTTCTAGACAATGGTTGCCTGGAAAATATCGCTTGTAGCGATAAAGCCGCCTTTGCTCACAATGTTTGAAAAGACCTGTTAAATTTTCTTTTTTGTAATTTTGTGTGCAATAAAGAGTATATCTATCTATCTATCTTTCTATTCAAAATCGGAAAAATCGAGATTTTGTAGTCCCCATTTTCCTCCATCAAATGTCTTAAATATGTTGGAGAAAGGAGAGCTCTCCCATAAGAGAGGGTGCTTTTGGTGCAAGGAACGGAAAAGCGGTTTCACAAAAGGAAAGGCTAAATTATAAAATCTAGTCGCTTATCAAATGACGCTTTTTGCCGATGACAGTACTGTAATTTTTTATGACAATAATAATAATGATTATGAATTTGAAATAAATAATACATTAAATAATATTATTAATTGGCTTGACATTAATAATCTTAAAATTAATATTGACAAAACAAATTTAATGCAATTCACACAAAGGTTTTCCTTTGTGTGAATTGCATTAAATTGGAGTTGGAGAGATTCACTAAAAATTAAATATAAAGATCAAGCAATAACAGAAACACAAAGTACTAAGTTTTTAGGAGTTCACGTAGACTATAACATGACTTGGATAACACACTAACAGGAAATATGTAAAAATTATCTAAGTTCTCCTTTGCCTTGTACAAGTTGGCTAAAGTAGCAGACCGGCAAATAGTCTTAACAGCATACCATGGATTTGTGGTTTCAACTTTACGCTATGGTGTGATTTTTTGGGGCAACTCTTCGGAAAGAGGAAAGGTATTTAGGGCGCAAAAAAGGTGCATTAGGTCAATATGTGGCATTAAACCTATAGAGTCCTGTCAGACACATTTTAAGTCCATGAAACTACTTTTCCGTGCCTGTACATTTTGGAGTGTTGCATATTTGTACATTGCAACCCCAATTTATTTAAAAAAAAGCCTGCTGTTGACTTTATTAACCTTAGGCCTAGATATACTTCAATTAAAACATATTGTTGCAAAACCGCAATGATGTGTAAAAAATGTTACAGATGATACAGAATGGGTCCTAAATTATATAATAAACTGCCAGAACTAGTAAAAAAACATGGATGTTAGGAATTTCAAATTATATTTAAATAAATTAATGGAAAAATGTTATTATGACATTAAAGATTATTTAAATGACATTTGAGTATAACAAATAATTTAAATAGACATCACAAATATTGATTAATTCAATTTACTTTTTTATTTTAATGACATAGTTTTAAATATATCATATTTTAATGACATTTTATTATGATTGACTAATTTGAGTTATTATGATTTTTTTACCAATGGACATTAGATTACTTAAATTTGTAATTCTCTTTCAGGACCTTGAATACCTACCGCTATTATTTATTTATATTTAGTTGCTTTAATTTGCATTAACATTGAAATGTTAATATTGTATTGTCTGACATTTAATTATGTTAATTTTTATTGACATGGATTTATTGAATTTTTTATTTTATATTGGCTGACGTTTAATTGTTTCCATTTTAAATGACATTAATTTATTGAATTTTTAATTTGTTTAATGTAATGTTTACCTAATATTTAGTATGCCAAGAGGCACATCATGGAGCCACTATTATATAAGACCACCTTTATTTACCTATGATGATTAAATAAATGATTTGATATTTGATTTGATTTAATAATTTCATATGTATCGCGAACACAGGGCTGTCACATTTCTTAGACAATTTTTTGATAATTTGACATATTTTTAAATATTTAGTTCAATTAAATATTTGGTTATAGCTCACGATAGTACTATTCTTCGTCTATTATGATATTTTTACACATTTTCCTTTTTTTTTCTCGTATAATTAACATTAAATATTTTACAAGAAAAACTGCCACGACGACGATGCCACTTTGACGTTCAAATTTATATTATTTTATACCATTCCATTCCAATGAAAATGTCAGCGTCAATCATGTTCCAAGCAAACACCATTTTATTAAATCAACTAATATCATAGGATATTTCGTTTAAGAAATACCGTTCATAAGTTTCTTTAACAATACTTTTTAAAGCATAGCCTTTTTAAAAGCTTTCACGAATCGTAAATCTAAAATCGTTTAGGCATTACAGCGTTCTCACGTCAAGCTTAATCTTAGTACTATACCGTCATTGGCTAAACTGTTCAACTGATCTCCTGGTCCCCAGCGAAAGACTTCAAATTATCAAAAATTTGGCTAAGAAATGTAAAAGACCTTATATCACGCAAAGACACTCTCTTCGTGGGAGCGGTGAAAAGTTGTATGTTCCACACAAGAGAAAATTTTTTTAAGTCTCGTTTCACCTGTAAAAAATAAGAACACGATTCTACACTAAAGAGAAGTGAAGGTACGTGGTGGGACAATTTCTTGACAATTTATTTTGTTAGTCTGACAATCCGCCGCCATTTCGTTTGTTTTTGTAGCGCGCTGTCATGTCAGTGACAGTGTCAAACACGCACACGTGTAAATCGGCGGCCATTTTTGTGCTTCACTAATGATTTTAGAGAATATTTGTCCGTTTTTTGTCAGGTCCGTCGTCTCGTGCCTTTAAATCACTCACTACGCTTGTGTTTAGTCATTTTAAGTCAGTACTCGAAGCAATAATGACTTTGCTCTCTTGTTGACCAAATAATTTTTTAACCGTTTTTTCTATTAGATTATGGTTTGTTTTTCGCTTTTTTTACGTTCTACGGATTTTTATTTATTACTTAGTTGACAGATGTCAACGATCGTCGCTCGTAAAATCCTGATATTCCCGCTTTACAAAATCAAAAATATCCTCTACCGCATTTTTCTTCTGTCTTTTTATTCCTTTGCACTCTTGGTTATTTGTGACGACCATAAAACATTTCTGAAAACAGAATTCTGTTGAATAGTTGTTTTTATTAGCAATTATGTCTTGCACCACATCAGGTAGTTAGTGTTTACCAAGATGGGCGCTACGCTTGCGTATCAGGGCATCTACAAAGTAGGTGTAGGGACGGATGTTTTACCATGGTCTTTACAAAATTTGCAGTCTTTCAGGGGTAGCCACCTACTTACATTTTTTATTATTACGTAAATAAAGAGTCCAAGGAAAGAATGCTCAAAGTCACTAGAGCAGATTTAGAAGTAAATCCAATTAATGTGTTTAAGAATTTGATGCAAGCCGGGCTTAGCTTAAAAACTATGTTGAAGTAGGTATTTGCAACACTGTTTAGAATATTTATGTAAAAAAGTACCTTGTATCTTAAACTTATGTTATTTTAGATTCAAAATAGATAAAAGATAATAATGAACAAAGTCTGATTGAAAAGTATGAAAAATTGTCAAAGTCAACTAATAAAACAACAAGAAAATATGATGGCGCGCCAGTCAACAGAGATATGAGGCTGGTTTCGTAAACATGTATGCCATGGAGTAGTTTGGTTGTCAATGTGTATGTGTTGACCGTACATGTACACAGAGCATGGCGTAGCCTTGCGTGCATCACTATGTTGTTCGCAAGATTCTGTCTTTATTTCTTATATGTGGGCCCGGCGCGATTTTGTTCGCGTGCGTCCTAACCCTACCCTACCCTAAACATACCCTGTCCCACCCCACCCTACTCTATATCTACCCTACACTTAATCTACACCTACCCTATACCTACCCTACACCTACCCTTCACCTACCTTACTTACACCTTCCCGACACTTTTCCTACACCTACTTTACCATTCAATCGTACCATTATATTTTATGTTACTTTTAAGCCAAATAATGAAGAGCCGTTATTATTGACTTATTATTCTTAACCTTTTTTAGATGCAAGTCAGGTAAGCTTAGCGTCCAGTGAACTACGTGGCGGTACTAACTCAAAATGTGTTATAGGGTGACTTTGATCATTCTTTCTCGTAACTCTACAATTATTTCAGTACCTAAATTGCAGTTGCGTAATACAAAAAGCCTACATAAAGATAATAGCGATTGCCCAACAAGAAGTGGAGATTTTGTAAATTATTTTAAAGCCCTCCACTTTAAATTGTTTGACTTTGCGGAGGTGGCTCAAGCTCAGCAGTGGACTGTAAAGGGTCATTGATGGATCAGATTACAGCATAAAAAGCATCAGTTCGTACTAGTCCACTGCTGGGTACAAGCCTCCCCCAATGAGTGAGGGTTATAAATAACGCAAAAGAGTCAATCAATGAGTTACCTTTAAATCTAACTTCATTGCATGAAGATCAACAATACAAGCAACGAAATATATTAAAACTAAATACCAATATGTTTTCATATTTCGCAGCAAGAATTTAGCTTTTTCTTGTTGTTTACTGCAAAAATAATGTTTAATATCACAGAAATCTGATTTTTATGAAAATTTCAAGATGGCGAAACAATAAAAACTTTGATCTCATCACTCTACTCATGATTGTTAGATGCTTTCCTAATCGATTATAAGATAATGTCATGGTATATTGAAATTGCCTTTATTGGGTGAGTGGGTATTTGGCGTGCCGCGCCACCGCTCTGCCGCTTTTCGCGGCAGTTTCCGATATGCGGCCACCAAGTGTTGGAATAATGTACCACCTCCTTTAAGATCATGCCGTACATGTAATACATTTAAAGTTAGACTAAAGACGTTGCTCTTAGTTTACCAAAAAAGTATTCCCCTTGGTGGTTGCGCTATTCCGTGTTATTTGGCCATGTGAACGGCAAATGGAAAGTCTACTCAATAATATTATTATTTGTAATATCTTGTGTTATCTTACTACTATATATTTAATTTGTTCGAAACTGTAGCATTACGCTCACCTTTCTTTTTTATTTATCTTACACACATATGTATTATAATTATTACTATTCCATTATTATTATCTTTTAATAAATAACTTGCCAGTTGTGTGCTTCATGCAGGTCTCCACACCGATAAGGTCCGGCTGAAAACCAGCGTTGCATCGTTCCGCTGCAGCTAATGCTGAGTCCGGGCCTTTTTTGACATCGCATTACTCCATATTCGAATCGCTTTATTTAAGTAGGTTTTAAATATGTGTATATGTTAAATTTAGATATACAAATGTAACTTGCTCAATGAGTATTGTTATGTCAAAATAAATAATATCTATGTCTATTATCTGTTGATATGATAAATATCGATGTGGTTCTAACAGAACTTTATGACACGCGCACTAAGGTTCCAGAACCAATGACGGAAGAATCTTCTTACTCCGTAAGGCCCCATGGTTAAATTTCTATGGCGAAGACAGGCCATTCGCCATAGAATACTTGTTCTCTGGCTCTTTTTGGACATATCAGTCGGCAATTTTTATATATCAAAAGGTACACGCACTATTTGACAGTATGCCCTGTCCTCAAGGATTTTTTTTGCGTCATTGCCGTTAAAGATACAACATGGAGTTCTTCAAAGGGGTGAAAAGGTTTTTACGGGGTCGGTAGCACGTGAGTGATACCCCTGGTATTGCAAATGTCCATAGGCTGCGTTAACTGCCTTACCATCAGGCGGGCCACAAGCACATCTGCCACCTTAGTTGCTGCTCTGGCAGCAAATAGGAGCCCCATGGATCATTGGAAGCCTTACTCACTAGCAGAAACACAATACTAATTAAAATAGTTTAGTTTGGTTATGTTCTGTAAAGTTGGAGGTACTTTCCCCAGTCGGGCGGCTCCAATTAGGACGAGATACCCTGCTATGCTCGACTTCTCTTAACAGTAAGATAGACTATGGCCTATAGCCGATTTTGGTCTGGAGTAACCTACCTAAAACCTTATAAAGGTGCTACTAATAACACAAAAGAAATCCGTTTCACTAAAGAAATTCTAGAAATAATTTTATTCTATTTAAATATAAACTTTTAATTAATCGGGACCGGTTTCGGACATCTTCTTCTGGCGTTTTAATCATGTAGTCTATACTAATATTATAAAGAGGAAAGGTTTGATTTTTTGTTTGTTTGTATTGAATAGGCTTCGAAACTACTGGACCGATTTCAAAAATTCTTTCACCGTTGGGAAGCTACACTATCATCGGGTGAAATAGGCTATATTATAATTTCTAAAAAATTACGGATCATTAATAAAACTCCAATAATGTTACACCCAAGGTGTAAAAAAATACCCAAAAAATTCCTTACATCGCGTGTGCTGCGAAAACAATTGATGATAGAACAAAATAATGTATTACGACTTTGCAGAACACATCATTATCTACAAAAAGTGCCGCGACAGTATATGTCTAACTATTATAGTTATGTCACAATAAGTGTTCTTTTATTTTCAAAATTTAATTGAAATGCCGCCGCTAAAAAATGCTCTTTATTTGTACCTTGGTATTAATCCTTATCAAAATCAATTACTTCATATTCACGACTGCTTCAATACCTATATATAACTTTTGGAATTATTCAATTCCATTCCATTCGATAGATATCACGAGTTTAAAAATGTGAATATTAGAAAAAAGTCGCGTGTCCGCCGCTCAGTCCGCTCGGCTATCTAGGCAGCACGGGGTACGGGAGGGGAGTCAATGTCAAGAAATAAAGTGACGCGCGGCTCACTCGCGCGGCCGGCTCTCTACGCAGCGGTCGTGTGCGGAATAGAATAATTTTCGCTTGAAAATATTTCGAATTTGTTTTAAATTCATTTAGCAAGTAATTCAAAGCAACAAAAAAGTACCCGTGCGAAGCCGGGGCGGCTGCTAGTATAACAATATAATGGAGTTCCATCATGAATGCACTATACAAAGTGTCTTAACTTAATTTTATTACGTTTTAATCACTTGTTTGAAGTCCATTAAATTCTTTCATTGGTCGATTGGCCAACAAATTATCCAAATAGTCTATTCAAAGAATTTGGATCATATTTGGTCATTGAATCTAATATAAATTTCTTCTTTTCTTCTGTCAGAAAAAGGACGTCCGACATCTATCCCGTTGCACTGATTAAAATCTGTTAGCCACAGAATACATTGCTGAAAATATAAATGGATATTTTAATGGATTAAGTTCAATAATGGTCATCGTTTATGAACATCAAATATCATTCAATATCAACGCCCAAAGAGTCCACAAAATATATTCCAAAATTGCCGCAGCAGTAAATGAGATGATGATGACTACCAGCGGGTCTAGCCAAGATACCAATCGCTTCTTAGCAATTCTATTACGATTGACGATCGGAATTTGTAGACTACATTCAGCCTGCTGCTCCGCCGCCCCTTTTCACCATCGAAATCGATCCGTGCCGGTGTTTTATCTTTATGTTGTGGAAACAGACTGAGGAGAAGATACTACCATGGATCTTCCAGCAATCCTCACGAGTCACTTTGGTTCAACCTTTGGAACGGGTTGCCTGAGAGTGTGTTCCCTGATCAATATAATCTTGACACCTTCAAGGCTAGAGTGAATACGCCATTCCTAGACAAGTATGCTTTATTTTCGACCGCACCGTTACTTACTACCAGATTTCGTAGCGATTAGATTGCTATTGACGTTCGTAATTTGTCACTGGCCGAACGTGACGTCAGGGTACGGTAAAAAGTCACAATAAAATTGCTACGAAACTATGGCATCTTGGCTAGACCCCAGAGGGGGTGGTAAATCGCAGTGTTGAACTAACGTCCTAGAGGCAAATCGTCTAGGTCCTCTGTAAATTACAGTGTTCGAAAAGACAGCCTACCTGCCGTTTTTACTTGACTCGTCAAGCCTGATAGGCACTCCACACTCACGTGAGAAGTCTCAGCGAGACTCGTGTGTCCATATTATCAAAATGTTCTCATTTATTTTCTAGACGTCATGACGATACCGAAACTGCAACGTCATTATGTACATTGGTATACTACAATTTCGTAGCAAAAATTGTAGAATGCCATAAAAGAATAAATCGAGGCAAAGTTACACGCTCCACTGTAATTATCTGATGGTCAAAGCGGACCCCGCGCCCTCGTGTGCGTGAGCGCACAACCGGCACATTAACGCCAAAATAATTTTTTTGTATGGTAGAGGAAAAGTTTGTAAGCTTGTGATTGTTAGGGGCCAAGTAGTGCTACTACTTGGCCTTTGCTATTGTTATTGTGATCTGGCTTGGTAGGCAGCGTAATCGCAGGCTTGTGGCAAGTGTCGTACAAGGATGAAAAGTCTTCGATCGATCGCTGTGACATCTCAAATTCGACATTTTCTCTAACAAAAAACTACATTAAAACATCTCTGAAATTGATCTTCGACAATATATGACTGTAGAATACAGTTGAGAAAATATTTTTTTTTAGGCGGCAATTTATTGCATATTTCATTTCAATGTCATTTAATTGAGATATGTGGCTAGAAAGAATGTCGAATTTGAGATGTATTTTGTTTAATTATGACAGTTTCTTACGCAGCCGAAAGAGGCTTAGACAACGCACCTGGGGTTCTGCGTTTTTATGACAAAAAAGTGAAAGCGCACAGGATTCAAACAAATAAGTGAAAGCCTCCGCCTGGGCATGGAAGTGTCATCCAGACTGGACTTTGGTGGATATATCGAGTCCATAGCCAAAACTGCTGCCAAAAAATTAGGTATCCTTTCTAGGGCAAGGCGGTATTTCTCATCTGAGCAGTAGTTGCTACTATATAAGCCAAAATTCGACCTTGCATGAAATACTGTTGTTACCTATGGGACGGATCTGCCAAGGTCTATCTGGCTGCTCTAAACTCGGTTGATAGACAATCTCCCATTGGCGCAGGAAAATCTACAGGATCTGGATCACCGTCGCAAAGTGGCATCTCTGGCGGTTTTCTACAGACTACACTTTGGGGAATGTGCGAGAGAGTTACATGAGTTAGTTCCACCAGCCCCATTCCATCTTCGGGGATCTAGGTATAGGTCAGCGTACTATCCCTATATTGTTGACATTCCACCAATACGCACTCAGTGTTTTTCAAACTCTTTTCTGTTGCGAACGGCAAGGGAATGGAACACGCTGCCTGCACATGCTTTCCCTGAGCGCTATAACTTGGGTCTCTTTAAGACAAGAGTGAATAGGTACTTAATAGACAGGTATGCGTCATCGTAGACTGCATCCGCACTTAAAATCAGGTGAGATGGCAGTCAAATACCTGTCAATTTCATATAAAAAAAATATTCAGTCACTACTTTCCATCAAACGGGCTGTCTGCGCTTTTGTTACTGAGTTATGACTTACAAACTTATGGTAAGAATGTTGTCTGAGAAGAGAATCAATACGTCACCTTTAAATTTAAATTCCACGAATTCACAACTTTAATCGACGCAATTAGAAGGACAAAATAGGAAATCGCTTTCATCTTCTTCATATTTGGCCTCTATTTTGGTTTTTGGAACTTTGTTTTCAGTTTTCTGAGGACTCGAAGTGATTGTCACCGCTCCAACTCCTGAACCTTTAACCACTGAACTGACTTGTAATTTTGTTACGCTAACACTGACGTACGAATGACAGTCGTCTGTCTACAGTAGGTGCTCTAAAATATTTACCCATTGTAATTATTATGTACTCTATTTTAGATGTATTTAAATACTTTAAGTATTACACATAAACAAAACAGAATAACAAATCTTAACTAAATTAACATTAAATTAAACTAAACTAAATGATACAAAACTACCCTAAAGATAATAAATTTGCCCCAGGTCCCCAGTCCTAGGAAAAGTGCCCAGAAGGCTGGCCGCACTGTCTCGCAGCGGCTGTATTAAAATTATTTTGAAAAAAAAAACGCTTCAAATAGATTAAGAAATATAAATATAGTTCGGAAAAACATATTTATAGTTAACAAAGTCATAACTGGCAGAAATAATCTTCCTAATTTTCCTAATTAATAAAAAGAACGGGAATGTTTTTTCTACGTCTTTGGACGTAATTTCACCACTAACTATTATTAAAAACTCAGACCTATTTTGTTTTACAACAAGTTTTTGCACGTTATTTTTAGCACACGTCTGTCCCTATGTATGTGTGTACACTATATACTACGCAACGAATTTTAATGCGGTTTTCAACAATAAATAGAGTGCTTTAAGAAGAAAGTTTATAGGCAAGAAAAAAAGTGTAGGTACCTGAAGGGTAGGCGTAGGTGTAGGGGTAGAGGTAGGGATAGGGTAGGGTAGGGTAGGGGTAGGAAGCCAAGCGAACGTAATCGCACCGCCTAGTGAACAATAAAGTAATATTGAGTTCTTGGCGCTCAATACATAAAAAATCTACAAAGGTACACACGATCACTAACGAGAGTTTCTATGTTGTAAATGCAACTTACACTGAATAAGTATAATATTATTATGAATGATAATAGAATAAGTAATGGCAACGGTGAAAAAAGTTGTGAATGAAAGAGTAAGATCTCTCAACTCTCACAATTTATGGACAATTAAAAGACATAATCGATTTGCCTCGTTCGTTGATGAAATATTGAATGGTTATTTTGGCTTTATAAGTAAGTATAGTTTCATGTTAATTACGAATCATCAGAAGGCTGGCCTCTTCTTGGGTCAACGTTTAAGCCTCGCTACTTAGCGAGGCAACGCGGCCAGCCTTCTGGGGACCTTTTCAAATTCGGGCGACCTGGGTCAAATTTGTTATCTTTAATTTAGTTAGAATTAAGGTTGTTTTTGGTGTAAGGCTTTAATAAATGTTAATAATTGTATCAAATTAAACTCGCGTTCTTTACACGTGTTGTTGTATCAAACGGGTCTCGCACGCGACGTACCTTTCCCATTTGATTTCTCGATGTTTACTCGTGGCCACTGTGGGTGTAACCCTACCGAAACGTCGGAAAAACAAACTGAAAAGGTATTCGCGTGCGAGACCCGTTTAATATTTAATATATTAATAATTGTATTTTATTATCTTTGTCTAAATTAAATAAAAGTATAGTTGGGGACATTATTATCTACAAGTAGCTCTCATCAGGTGGTAGGACTCTGTCAAGCCTGAGGAGTCCGCCTGGGTGAGTACCACCGTCTTATCTATTTCTGCCGCCAAGCAACAATATTTTCATTGTTGTGGGTTTGAAGGATAAAGTCGCCAGCGCAATTACAAGCATGAGACATTTTATTTTAGTTCTCATGGTGACAACGTACCTGCGGGCATACATTTTTGTTGCCTGAAAATTTAGTTTTATGAGACGTAGATGTTATGGCTGATAATTACCGCTTATCGTCAGGTGGGCTACTAGCTTGTTTGTCACAGCGAAGAATTAAAGAAAAACTAAGAAAATCACACGGCGACTTCCTAATATTTGAAATTTTTTGACATTAAGATGGGCCCAGGGAAGCGCTTGCCTGTTTTACTAAGACGATTTTTAATGGTACCTTGCGGATTGTGGAATCTGTTTACCACCAAAGTTTTACATATTAAGAACATATACGTATCTAAATAAACCCAATATTTCTGCATTTTCGATTACAGCATGGTTTTGGGTTGGTGGTCGGCACTGTGGAACCGAATTTGGAACCATTTCCCTAACACCGACTAATTAGTTACCGCGACATCCCTGATGGTGGTAATCACTTGCTATCAGGTGACCTGCTCGACTGTTATAAAAAAAATATAACGACTAGATTATAATAACTTTATTATTTACAAATTACTTGTTTGAAGTCAAGGCTGCAAAAAAGAGTTCCTTTTTCAATACCGGTCATTAGAACATCATATAGTCCAAATAGTCTATATATTTATCACGTTTACTTTTGTCAAAATTTCGTTGAGTTCTGATGTCTATCCCTTTGCACTGATAAAAATCTGTTAGCCATAGAATACATTGCTGAAAATATAAACGGATTTTTAATGCATTGATTAGATTAGATTCGATTTTAATTGATAACATACTAATGTTCAAGTCAGATCAGAATAGTATACATTCCATTGCATTACAATTCCATTGTAACAACTTTTTTACCGTTCTGTTTCATTTGGCTCAAATTTTTAAAGTCAATCAAAAAAAAATTTAGGAGACTTCCTCATTGCCTAGTGTCATTACTTTACTTAAGGCGGGCTGTGTACTATTTCGATATAAGTTATGTCTTGCGAACTTATGATAAGAATGTTTGAAAGGAGATTCCATACATCACCTTTAAATTGAATTTCCACGACTCCACCACTTTAATCGACGCAATTAGAAGGACAAAATATATGAAAATAATTTTCATCTTCTTCATATTTAGCCGTCTTCTTTAAGTCTCCCAGCGTTCCAGCTCCTGATTAACCAGACGAACCAAAGAAAACCACGTAAGTCTAGAAAGGTACGAACAAACGACTCCTCTAATATCCGAAGTTAAATTATTTGCAGTTGAAAAAGCGACTTCTTCAGACATTGTATGAAAAATGCAATTGACCAACTGCTTACAGGTGGGACTAAGAAAGAGATAAGGAGTTCGAACCCCAATGCTACCTGGGGTAATATAGTCCAATAATCTTGGCGTTAATGTTCCGGTTGTGCTCTCGCGCACGAGGGGCCGGGGTCCGCCTTGACCATGATCTAGGATTAGGAAAAAGTTTTAAACCATTTTACCATGTGGTGTATGGTAGCATAGCTTCAACCCCTTCGACAAGGACGTTACACAAATCGTAAAAAAAACTGCTTTAAAAGTAAATCTCCTATATTTTTATCTGATCTGCAAAATCATGGATCATGGTCAAAGCGGACCTCGCACCCTCGCACGCGAGTGCACAACCGGCATATTGACCCCAACATGAATATTTAACTTTACCAACTGCAAATAAAAAGATACTCTTCAATTCTCACAGCCCATTTTTATCATAAATTTTACAATTTTTTATATTTTATGTCAGTTGTTTTGACGTTAGCCGATTTCGTATTCACGAATCACGGGTTCACAGAGTAGCCCGAAATAAACAAACTGATGATAAATTATGAGGTCTGAGTCGAAAAAAAAATCTACGAAAGTACACGACGATAGCTCGTATGCTATAAACACAACTTACACGTAATATGGATAATAATATGATTTAATTCTCAGATAACTTTTCAGCAAATATAACGAAACGTATATAACAGAACACGTAACACAGAAAGATAGTGTACATTGTGGCTACGGTGAAAGAAATTGCGAATGAAGGAGTGACTGATTGTGGACAATTAAAAGACATAATTGATTTGCCTCGTTCGTTGATCAAATATTGAATGGTATGGGGACATTCTAACCTACCTCGTATATTCTAGTACCTAAAAACACCACATCTAACTAGTGACTAGTATATCGGAGACTAGAGGATAAAAGCAAGTCCAAGACCGTGAGTCCGCTAACTTACTTGACTCGATTGAATTGTAGTTATATCGCAATAGTAGCTCAACGGCAGTTGTAATTAAAGCCAAATTCCAAAAACGCGTAAAACTGCCATTGAGCTGCAATTGCGATCCAATTACAATTCAATTAAGCCAAATGGCTAATGCAAATTAGCGGACTTGAGATCCAGACCTTTTAGCATCTGCACAGCATGGGCTGTGGATGAAAATGTGTTGTGGGCAGTGACAGAATTAGGGCATTAAAAATATAAAAAGGCTGGATTAACAGTGATTTTTAATTACAAAAATAAATGACACGTTTCAACTACTTATGAGAGAGTGAGGTAAATATATAAAACGTCATATTAACAGATAAAGATGGCGTTTAGAAATCACTTATTCAACAGGCAGGTATTGGAAATCAGATTTTCAGTATTGTGGACCAATGACAAAAGTACGGGTGAGAAAAATGGTACCTTCTCTGATTCTGCGTACACGAACACGAAACGCTTGACAACACAAAACCAAGCATTAAAACCCATAAAGTTAAAGAATTCAAGCGACTTATGGTCGATGGAGCCAACCCGTGTTGGAGAGAAAACCGTGGGCTCTATTTTTTAATAGATCGCCTCAATTCGAACGATTTTCAATTTCGATTTTCGACATGAATAATTAAATATATTTAAAATCACATTGGCAACACCGAATGAGTACAGTACAATAATAGGGAAAATCAGCACCATGCATCAAAACATCGAATTTTTAATGCAAAAAATCAAATTTATAACACTTCGAAAAGACGCGAGCGATTCAAAAATAGGGTCGCGTGTCTCGGCAAGCGTAGTGTAGCTCGCAGCGGCACGACGGGTCGACGACCTCAAGAAGGTGACGGGTGGGCGCAGTCTGTCTAGGACTGGGCCTTTGATGAAACAGATATAAAAGATTTGCCGCGTTCGTTCATGAAACGTTACGAAGGGCATGCTTAAGTATTAGGAGTAATGCGCCTATTTATACATATAACTAAACTCAGTCGTCTAAATTTAGATGCGAAAAGGGTGAAAGCAAATTAAAGTGGAGTGTATTACTTATAGAATAAGGTTCTTTTTTGTATCACACAAACAAGCAAGCATGACACAAAATTTACTACATTTTATGAGCAATACATCCCACTTTGATTTGCTCTGCACATAAGCCACAAAGATGTACAGTCAACAGCATAACGACCCATCAAAAACCAGTATAACTTGACCTAGCGTCTCTACAGACGCGCATAGCAACGATATCTCCTTTTATACTGGTTTTGTGTAGTTCGATTTGCTCTCGTCTGTACACAGTAGTAAGTAATTCGATACAATCGACCAATCACAGCAGATTCCACCGACAAATCCACTTTGCTCCACCCTCCCTTCATCAGAAACGGAAAATTGGTACCCAACTCTGTCGATACCAATTCAATAACTCCATCGCGTATCGGAATAGCTTATCGTGACTTCGTTCGACATCTAATTGACCTATGTCACGCAATCTGCCAGCCCTTACTTCCTAAGCACATAATGTTCGGTACGTAGTCAACTGCTACAATGTTAGAGAGCGAAATAGGACCCGTCAGTTTTAGCAGGTGGCAGGACTCTGTCAAGCCTGAGGAGTCCGCCTGGGTGAGCACCACCGCCTTATATGGGTAAAAATCTAAATCAAATCGCATACGGCCAATCCATGTTTGGAAAACTACATGACTTAGAATTTTGCGACCTTTGTTAGTCTATTAATTGGTTATTTGTTCAGCTGGAACAATAGTTTGATTTATATAACATTAATCTATTACAGAGTCAAACAAATATTTCTTACTAAATCGGGAGAAAATTTGCCAAAATACGGCACCATTTTTGGAAAGGTTCCACTTTGAGCCAATCTCGACGCCATACAAAGTAATGTAAAGACTGAATATAGGATTAATCCTACACCATTGTAATGTACCTGGCTACACTTTACAGAGCGGTGTATTGAAATTACTACAATAAAATAATCATCTCGGTGGTAATATTGTGCTCTAGCGCACGAGGGTCCGGGTTCCGCTTTGCCCATGATCCAGGATTTTGTAGTTCAGATAATTACTGGAGCGACTGCCATCCGACCTCCGTGACCCAGATACCAGGGGACCTGACCTATAACAATTATTACAATGCTGGACGTAAACCAATTAATTTTTTACGCCACAAAAAATATAAGTTATAAGCAGTAACTTTTTTGGAAGCCTGTTAATAAAAAAACAAAACAAACGACAACCACACAATCTAAAATGTCAAACTCCCAAAGAGAAACTCTCCATATTCAGATGCGGTAATTGTTTCTTCATTATTTAAAAATGACCATTTCCATAAACTGCCAGTACGCCCCGCGGGCACAACACATGGCTCCCTGCGACGTAGTCCCTTTGCCTGTCCCGCCTGTTGTCACGGAAGGAAAAAAGTGGCGCTCAAAAGAAAATAACATTGGCGCGTAAATTGACGTGTGCTGCCCTGGACCCCTTTTCTGTCGTAAAAAGCGAGTTGATATTTTATTCGATCTCACTGTGAGACCTTCTAGGGTACGGTGCGGGAAAAGGCGTCCAGAGTTCCCGTACGAGAATACTAGAGGCTCTGTCGTCTGTCTGATACGGGATTATTATATTTATAACCTAACCGACAGGAAAAGTTGAATAACCTCCGAATAAGTTCATATGCACTCGAATATTTTCTAAACTACTGACCCATTTTAAGGGAACAAAGCTAAGAACCTTTTCGATTAAACTTCCTTTGAAAAAGTGAAAACCGCATCGAACTGGGCCCATGCATGCAGGAGCTAAGATGCCACAGACAGATACACACGTCAAACTTATAAGACCCCTCTGTTTCGTCGGCGGCTAAAACTGTAACAATAAAATGTCAAAGCTTACAGCAGAGCACTTACATACAGCATCGTCCGAATCCGAGAAAATATTGTTCGAGGTAGCCATAGATAGCCTCTCAGCTGTGGGACGGAACCTTGAAAGTAAATTAAAATAAACGTTACTTTATTTCGACAAGGTACCATCCCATTAGAATGGTGGAGGTACTTCAATTGGAACGAGACCACACCTTTCGTACTTACAGAAGTGTAAGTACAAAAATCTTTCTTTCAATATTTTTTTTTTTTTTTATATTGGAACCCTTGGAGCCTTAGCTACACACACATATTTTTATTCAAATATCATAGCTCTACCAAATTCAACGCGACTTTTCTAAGGGACTAATACAGGTTTTCACTGCCAATATCGGGACGATGATACAAAAGGCGCTCTTGTTGGCAGTTCGTTTTATTAAACTCCCTCTATTTGCATTTGGCTCCGTCGAGTGTGTAATATCTCTGTAGAAAGTTCAGTTATAGTAGGCTATACCAGCCTGAGCGGACGCGACAGTTTTTATCAGGTAGTAAGACTCTGTCAAGCCTGAGGAGTCCGCCTGGGTGAGTACCACCGCCTTATCTATTTCCGCCGCCAAGCAGCAATGCTTGCATTGTTGTGTTCCGGTTTGAAGGATAAGGTAGCCAGCGCAACCATTTTGATGCAATTGAGTTTAAACCAACCGCAGCAAGACAGCTCTGGCTCTGGCTTGCTGCGATCGGTCCTTACTCAATTGAAAGAAAGAAAGAAAACATTTATTGCAGTAGACACCACGACACGATAATTAGGTACAACAACATAAACATACAAACATAAAAACAACGAACTAAGCATACCAACATAAAATACAAATAATATTTGAAAATAAAAATAAAAAGGAATAAAGGAATAACAATAATAACTGTACCTACCTACAGTTTACGAGTATCTATTCCCAGTGGCAGTGGGGGTATCTATTGCATCAAGATGGCGGCGTGCTATCGGAGATCGGCGGTATAGCTGCTGGCCTGATAGATTATACACCTTGAAAATTTCTAATTTCTTTAATTTTTATTATTTAATACAGCTGAGCTTACGCCGCCTTAAACGACCTTTTAATCTTTCGTAGTGACCCTACGCCACGCTCACACGACGTAATGTTTCACTTGCCCCTAATGGCTAAACTTTACGCCACCTTCACTCGGCGTAATGCTTCACTCCTACTTACTAGCTGACCTTACGCCATTCTTATAAAATGCGTAAAGTTACATACTCTACCAGACACATACGAGCTTTAATACACCCAGTGGCATTACAACCGTGAAACTCGATGTGTCATCGAGTACACAGGAACTAGAGAATTGGATGAGGAAGTAAACACCCGGATAGGAGGCGGCCGACCGTACACAATCCAATCCAGGGGTTGTATACCGAAAATTATTCCACTGCCTCCATAGTGTATGGTGTTGTGTTAGGCATTAGCAGGTGTCGGTAAATACGGGATGGTCAGGAAATTCTTGCATTTTTAAAACATGAATTTCTCAGAAATCGGTATTTAGACATAGACATAGACATAGACGTATCTTTATTTGGTCCAATAACACATTTAAAAAAAAACTTAAAACTAACATAATAAGTACATAATAAGGAAGCAGGGCGATGCATCATGGGACCAAATTGGACCAGCCTCAGCTTAATGCTATGAACACTGCTATGAATGCTATGAATGCTATGAATGCTATGAATGCTATGAATGCTATGATTTGACATTTTTACCCGACTGGGACAGGAGGAGGATTTTGTATGTATGTCTACTTCTTAGGTTAGAAACATCTACCCAAACTAGCCTTAAAAGAACATCATCATTGGCATTTTCTATTTGAATTTTGAAACACTCAACACACGGAAAGAGCCCACCCATAGTCAGCTACAACGAAGGTGACTATGGAGTATGGCTACACCACAAATGTATACTGTGTTCAACACATTTGCCGCGTGAAGCTAACGAGTTGCTTATACGCAGCTATGCTCAGTACGAGATACTATTGTACCCAGGTAGGCTTAGTACAGTCTGTTCCCTAACTTATATCACCAGGAACATTGGTGGTTTTGAATGCACCTAAGCCATTCTACGGAAGGAAAGCCGATTAGGGAAACAATACCTATAAAACCTTTTAATCAGTTACAAAACTTTTCGCCCTAAACTAGACTAAATTTAAAAAGGGTAAAATGCATAGATACGTAGGGACAGACGGCGGGAAGTGGCTTTGTTTTATACCATTAATGTTGCTATTTGGTGCAGCACCTATATGAAGTGCATGCAAAGCACCAATATGCCTTTTAACACCAGATAGGGAACAGACTGTACGAGCTATAACTAGATCTAGCTAGGCAGAAACAGGCGAGCCTCATCACACTGCATAGATTGCACCTTTGACCACTTTGATTTCATTAGCGCATTGTGCAGTTGCCTGTGAGAAATACTACACACAGTTCTAGTCTCTTGTGTTCTAGTGTTTATAGGTACAAATAGAACAGACACAGTATTTGGAACCAACAGTATTTGGTATAAAGTGTGGGTAAGTTTTGTACTTAGATTTTGTGGTTTTTCGTTCATTTCTTTCGAAACTTTCATGGCGAACGTTGAAATGAAAATATAAATAACTTTCCATTTTTGTTTCGATTCATAATAAATACCAACTGATGGCTTACGTAGTAGGTACCTACTTCATAAATTTTTTTTACCCATTTGATCATGTGGTGCTCGGTTGAATAGCACCAACCCCTTCGAAAAGGGTGTCATATAAACTGTTAAAAATCAGCTTAAAAATAAACAAAGGGTTTTAATTTTTTAAATGGATACTATTTTTTTCACACCCTAAATAAAAATCTCCTATATTCATAAAGGAATATTTTTGGCAACAGTTGCAATCCATGGGCGTCGGTGACCACTTACCACCAGGTGCCCCCTTGCTCGTTTGCCTCCCTCTATAATAAAAAAGTTTCGTTATCGCCTTCGCTTACTAGAAAATGGCTTGTGATACCGTTAGGAGACCGCTCCCTTTAATTGAATTCATTTATTTCCTTATTACGCCTTGCCAACGGAAATACGGCCGTGTGGTGTCCGGCAGAGTAGAATAGCACCAACCCCTTACACTTGTGGGTGTCGTACAAGGCGACTAATGTTTTCGAGGCAAAAGATCTAGTCTCCGTAGACTGGAAAACGGGCAGCAGCGTTTTCCATTGAATATTTACAACACTGCGAACTCCAACCCGCCTGCCAAGTGTGACGATTATGGCAATAACCTCCCCTGTCGTGGGAGAGGCCCTAAGTCCTGCAGTGGACTGCTACGGACTGTTATATGTCTGTGTGTGATCGGGAAACCGTAATGAAAACATTCAGTTTTTTATCGAAATAATCGCAGCCCGAACCAGCTATACGACTTCATTATATCTACATACATGTTATATGATATGCAGTAAGAGCCGAGCCAACGAGTGGTTTAATATAAACGGGCCTTTGATCCTCGCTCGGATAGCCAAGCCGCCCATGCGCCAGAGATATACTAAAAATATCCACATATGTTATGCGACGCTTGCTGCTGCATATTGTACGAGGATATCGGCAGTCTTGTTGAGAGAACAGAGTTAATATTCTGGAGCAGGAAGGAACATAATAAATTGGTAACCTCAATAATGAGATTCAATTTTTCTGTGCCAATATAAAATCTACGAAATAAAGCCGTTTTTGTATTTAGAAATTAAATATTTTGCGTAATTTTGTAAACATTTTTTTGGCTCAAAGTTCGCAAAGTAGGTCTTTAAATATAACATTGCGGTTTTCTAAAACTGTTATTTTTTTAAACGGCTCATCCGATTAAGATGAAACTTTGCAGATATGGGTAATAGGACATCATTAAGCTAAGTTTCTGAAATGTCATTTTCTTTATTACTGCCTCTTTATTACGTCAAAGTGCCTATCTGGTGAATGAAACTGTTTAAAAAATTATAAAACTTACTTAGAAAAGACGTTTATAAATGTTATAAGTTTTCTTTTTATAATTTTAAATGACTTAGTAGCATTTCTACATGGTCAATTTTCCAAGTCAATTACCAGTTTTTATGTGTTGTGAGCAAATAAATATGGGCGAAAAAAACAGTAACTTCATACTTAAACCCCTATTATTTGAAATGAGGAAATAGATCATACAACGCCATGCATTTTTCCGTACGGGCATACCTCGTATCTACTCGTAGCAATACGTTGCTGACGGAGCATTCTAAGACCGTAGCATGTGCTACGGCCGTGACATACCTTTCGCTTCTTCTACATTCATCAACTTTTTCGTCCACGCTCACCGTTTAAGAGTGCTCTTAACCGAACTGGTTTGGTGTTAAGCCCCAGAAATAAGTGAGAAATATATGCCTTAAACGTGTCGGTATCAGCAGGAACGAGGGAGACCTAAGAAGCCATGAATTGACATCGCTAAGTCGGATCTGATGCACGCACGCACGAGACTCGTCTCTCTGTGGGAGACAGGTGCGGGTTAGCTCCGTGCCCGGGCTTCTTATCGGCTATGTCCTCGTCTGTCTTGATATGGCGTTAGGGTTCGCCTTAATAGACATTGACATACACTTGATTTATTTTGACATCACAAAAATCCGTAAGCGTTTACATATAAAGAAAATTTTAGAACACTTCAATAGTAAACAAAAACAAAGTAGGTACAAACACACAAATCAATAAATCATGGACGAAAGCATCGTTGCATCGTTCCATTCGCATGGAATAATGGCATCGTTTACAGCAGCTTCGCCTTGCATTGCGGGTAGGTTCGAAAGTTCGTATGCGAGAGCCAACGGCAGGCGCGAGGATGTAAAGACCGGACGAAGTGGAGGAGGAAAAAGGCTGGTGGAATCCGGGATTAGCCGTGAAGATAATGATAATGACAATGATAAGATCCAAATTCAAAACATTAATACAGAATGGAATGTAAACGCATCAAATTCAAATACCCAGCTGGCTGCCAGTAAAAAGTAATTCAACTGTAACCCGGCACATTGAAATCGTAATGTGGGCGTTTCGAGCGTCGAAACATTTAATTATTCATTCAATTTGGCCGCATAATAGCATTATGGCCGCAACAATGGCCGCGATACCTCGGTGTTGCCATACATTTGGGCCCATTGTTCCCGCCAACGAAATGCTTAATGGCGGAGTTCCCATATTTTCCGCTGTCTTTCCGCGCGAAACCAATTTGGGCGAACAAATAGCGTTTCTGTTTTTGCATTCGCGTCCCCTCTATGGACAGAATGAATATTATAATTTGCTCCATTCTTTTGTAAGTTTAAATTGGAAATTTGTTTTATTTCTTTTTCACTAACGACCCGTTCCGGAGCGAAACGAACGAAAACCCGTGCGATATTTTCTCGACTATTCTTTATAGTCATATTCATATATTATAAATATAAACCTTTTGGGAGAAATTCTCTAACTTATGGTGAAAACCACATTTAAATACGTTGCTTAGTTTAGGAGTTAGCGGAAATACATACAGAAAAACAGACAGAAACGTAAGCGACTTTGATTTATACTAGCGACCCGCCCCAGCTCCGCACGGGTAACCTTAACAAATTATACACCTGGTTTAGGTTCCTCATGAATCACTCTATCTATTGGTGGAAACTGCATGAGAATCCGTTCAGTAGTTTTTGAATTTATCGCGAACAGACAGACAGAGAATTTGTTCTATAACAAATAGTGACTATGCATAGATATCACACTGTATTATTATATTGGTCTATGATGTTACTATAGAAGGGGAGGAAATAGACCCGCAGTGTTTCGAAAATGATGACATAAAAATTGTTTTGGTCAAATACTTTAGGTACCATTCACTCCACAACACTGTTGGCATTAGGATAGGACAGGATTCCGGGATGGACCCTAATAATATGTCCGAACTACGGTTGAATCCCCTTTCGGAGGAAATAGAGCGGAAACCGGTATTCGGAGAAGCGATTTCTTGGTATGTAAGTTTGTATGCCATTTCTTCGTACACAATATTACAAGAGAATTCCTTTGATGCTTGTTAGACAAGCTTACCGTAGCCATTTACTATGTACGTAGGTTCGGGGCAAGTCCTATTGATGGTTTTTATACAAGCTTACCGCAACTGTGTACTGTATGTTCGGGGCGAATCCTAATTTGGCTCACTTCCCAGTGTTCGATTGAGCTGAAATTTGGCATACCTAAGTAACTTGGATGACAATTCATTAATATGGTACCATTGACCTGGTCTGATGATCGAGCTGGAAGTTCGTGTTTGAGCTCTTTAGAATGGTCATAATGAGAACTATACCGCGCGATAACAGTTGGTTACGAAAAAATATTTTTAATTTAAGAACTTATTTATTAATGAAATTGAAAACGGCCTGCGTGTATCATCATCATCATCCTCTGTGCGGTCAATTCCGGCTTCTGCCAGGGTCTGCAATTGTTTAATGCAAAGAATAGATTTATATAAATTTTCTGACAATTGTAGAATTCAAGTAGTCTCTGTCATTATTAGCTATCATGTGCCTAAGTCATTTAAATTTTTGTAAAACATGCCGGTCTTATCAAGCCCCAAGATCAATCGAGATTTTTCTGACGATTTTCTTTTCTTGATTTTTCTTCTCATTATATTTTGTATCAATAAATCTATTTCATTTTCTAAAATATCTACACATACCGTTAAAGCAAACACTAATCACTTAGAAAACATTAAAAATAAAAAAACGTCGACACCGCTGCCCACCGGAATAAGATAATTATACTTATCGATATTTTTCCAGTCCCATACCCAGGTACTGCATAAACGTATCATCATCATCATCACAGCCCATAACAGTCCACTGCAGGACTAAGGGCCTCTCCCATGCAAGGGGACGTTAGTGCCATAATCTCCACATTTGGCAGGCGGGTTGGAGATCGCAGTGATAAAATATATTGCGATGGAAAATGCTGCTGCCCATTTTCTAGTCTACGGAGACTCTAGATCTTCTGCCTCGAAAACATTAGTCGCCTTGTACGACACCCACGAGTGTAAGGGGTTGGTGCTATTCTACTCTGCCGGACTCCACACGGCCGTACACACGCATAAACGTATCCCTATTTACAACATTACCCTCCTCTAAAATCTACAATTCTAAACAGCGTGCAATCAACACCGTCAAAAGTCGAAATTAGAGGGCCATTATACTCCTATTTGAATGAAGTCTGCCTCCCAAGCTCTCTTTAGTCAATTAAGTGATTCCGGAATGAGGTATCGCTGCTGAAAACTCGCAAAGTTTCCAACTCCGCTTCATTTTAGCACAATATGAGACAAGGTTCATTTAACACTGACTAATAAGGTTATGGACGCCGCGACACGAGCAGAATATAACGATAATATAAGCTAAAGCGACCTAAAACAGTAAATTACGCCCGCAATAAGGCGCTGTCCTAATTGGCAACGGTCGTGCGACCATGGTCATACGACCGCTGCCAATTAGACAGTCCTAACTATACGGTCTAAGTACGGACCTGAAAAAATACAGACGAACTCTCTTAAAGCCATGAGTGATAAAAATGGCCGCCCATTTATGTGTGTAGGTCACTGGTGTGACAGCGCGTGAAAATAGCAACGGGTTGTCAGACAGAATATCTATGTAAGTGTCTTTCACACGCACAACAAAATAAATCGTCAAGAAATTGTCGTATATTATATATTCTACGTAGTCCCACGATGTTTTTTCAACATATCATTTCCGTCTCACAGTGATGTTTTATGAAAATGTTTTGGTGTAGCTTGGAGCTACTATTTGTTCGAGACGCAAAACCTTGCGACGTCTACACGCTCTCTGGTCTGCCTTCGCCCATGTGTCGGCTCGGCAAGCTCTGCGTGAAATGAGTCATGCCAAATATTAGGGGAGCGCCACACGCTGTTCGCAATCTAATACTATACATACATACTTATACTAAGAGATGAAATTCGAGTTCGAAGGTGGAAACAAATTGCCAATACAAAAACTAAACCCATGGGGTGGATTTTTTGTATAAACGCAGTCCTTCGTTTTTGAGTTAATCGCGAACAGACAGACAGACAGACAGACATACAGACAGACAAACGCGGCGTGCGACTTTAATTTAAAATATGTAGTGATTATTATTGCCTCAAGTCAACAAGTTTTAGAAAGAAAGAAAGAAAACATTTATTACAAAGGACGCTACGACATGATAATCTTTACCTGTTTTAGTACCTGTAGCTGTAAACTCTTTGTTGCCTGGAAGAGATCGCTTGTAGCGATAAGGCCGCCTTTGCTCATATGTGTTCCTTGGTATTGTAAGTGATTGATATTGTTATGTTTTATGAGCAATAAAGTGTTGATCTATCTATCTATCTTTCCTTCAAGTAGGTATTCAAAGTGTGTTCTTCGTAATCGTGTCTCTCTTCATGGCAGCAACACCCCTGTGTCACTTAACCACTTAAGGGCACTTTGCTCCGAGCATTTTACCAGGCGTCACTGTTTTTAATTACATTTCGAGAAAGCGACGCCCCTCGTGTCTGTGATCGGTCTACACGGGAAGCAATTTGGTGTAATTTGGTTCGTTCAATGTGGAGCGATTGCCACCGTGACCCCGTTACACATTCGTCGCCTGAATGTACAGGTTTCATCACGATGTTTTCCCTCACTGTAAGAGCATCGGTTAGTATTCAACTAATGTATATAACTCAGAAAACAGTCATTAGTACATGGCCGCAGCGGGGTTCGAACCTGGTACCTCTCGCTTACGAGTCGGATACACTAAGCGCACGGCCACCAACGCTCTCACGTGGAGCGACTGGCTCTGTGATCCTGTTACACATTCAGTCGTCTGAATGTGCAGGTTTCATCCGATGTTTTCCCTCACCGTAAGAGCATCGGTTAGTGTTCAACTAATGTACGTACATAGCGCCAGTGGGATTCGAACCCTGTACCTCTCACTTGCGAGTCGGATACCTTTACCACTAGGCCACCGACACACGATAGCCGTTTGACATCTTTATAACCTATTCATAATCCCGTAAGACAAAGTGTAAACGAAAAATTGAAGTTTTGAATGAAAATGTAACACCTAAATTATTCTGTTTTATGTTTTGTTTATAAGAAGAAGAAGCCTAGTTAAAACAGCATTTATTTGATGATTAGAATATTCTGTTCTGGATGAAAAGATGGCATCTTAAATAACCTTTTTCGTGGTTTGCTTACATTTTGTCTCACGGGAAAGTGAACAAAATATAGTTATTATTTCTTACACTCGCAGGTATTCCTAAACAATACTTAATTATCTATATGAGATTTTACATCCTCGTCTGTTAAATAAATATACTGCGATCAATTCGATTCAATTCTCTATGAGTGGTCAATTTTGTAAAGTTTGCCGGACGCAAAGTGCCGATGGCCACTCAAGAATTGTCAGTTTGAACCAAAAAGCGGTAGGTATACTATCTCTATGGTTGGAACCATGAGCTCAAGTAGCTTTTCCGAATAGGAGTGTTAGGTAGCTATAGCATACAAGTAGTAGGTACAGCACACAACTTTTCTTCAACTCCACGTTACTATACAAACTTCTTCGTCGACCTGTAATACACTGAAATTAATGTTTAAACGCCGGTGTTCTGACATCAAACTGTATTTAGGATGTAAAACGAAAGCCCTGCGCTTACAGCGCCACCAACTTCTTAGTACATGATGAAATCGGAACTAAGATATTATCGTACTTAAATGACAGAGTGAAACGCCCACTTGTTCATCACTGGTGACGCCGTCAACTGAATAGGGCTCCAAGTCTGATAATTTATAAATTACTTAATTGAATCTCAATAGGAAGGTTAACACGTTTTTGCTATTTTGCTACTTATGTAAGACCAATGGGTTTTCATAGACATTAAATTGAACTGTCAGATGACTAGTTGCTACTCTGGTTGTAACTCGATTTTGGACTAAAAAGGCAGTCTCTTAGTAAATTTTCGAAGTCTACATCAATAGCTATTTTAACTGAGAGTCAATTACGACTCTAGTACCACGATATTGATAAAACTTTCTGCAGAATACTCAATTCGTCTCAATCGTAATAGTAATTCCAATTGAATCTCTATTAAATATCAAAAGCATGCGAGTTACATAAAATTATCAGACTTGGGCCCCAGATAAGGTTCACAACACAAGCAACAGTTCAACCAAGTCACGGTGTTCAACAACGCGTCACAAATATGACACCGAGCTCGCGCGGAAAGTTGGGAGGGCGTAAATTGAGCCTCCTAAATTTGGCCGTGTTATATCCAGTTGGGTATTTTAAACGTGGCGGTGAAAGGAACATTTCGAACATAAGCTGTGGCCTAATGTTTAAATGTGGATATGACGGCAGTGTATCGACATCGGCTTCAATTAATGAATGAAAAATGTTTATTACTTAATTACAAATAACAAAAAACAAAGGAAAAAAGACAGGTTAACGAATTAACTCGTGGTATTGTCGTGGACCGTCGGTGGCCTAGTGGTAACGGTGTCGTAAGTGAGGGGTACCGGGTTCGAATTTCACTGCGGCAATGTACCAATGACTCTTTTCTGAGTTATGTACATTAGTCGAGAATCTTGCTCTTTGAGGTCTGACCCATGAAGATGATACCTGTACCCTGGTCTCAGAGTACAGAAACCTAGTATATCAATCATGGGTCTGACTAGCCTGAGCATAGAGAGTGAGAAAGCGATTCCAGCGATAGAAAATATCATGATTTTATGATTTTCAACCCCCACCACCTGAAAAAGGAGTGTTATCAGTGTAAAGTGTGTATCTGCAGATAGTATCAGTTTGTCAGTCTGTTTTAACGCCCTATCGACTTAACCGATTTCGGTACAAGTTTTTTTTTTTTAATGTTATCCGGCGGACAAACAGGCATGCGGGCCACCTGATGGAAAGTGGTCACCGCCGCCCATGGACATCAGCATCACCAGGGGTGCTACCAATGCGTTGCCCGCCTCTAAGGAAACTCTAATATACCTCTTGAACGATCCCATGTCATAGTCCAAAGGAAACACTGTGTCTGGGAGCTCATTCCACATCCGAATCGTACGAGCGAGAAACGTTCTTTCGAATCTTCGCGTGGACACCACTAGAGGGTCCACGTAATGGGGATGAGTACCCAGCCCACGGCGGGTGGTGCGATGGCGGAATTATTTATCAAATAATTTCTCAGAACACTCCTAATTGTACAGCCGGTAGAACACACACAGGGAGCCAAAGTCCCTTCGATCAGCCAGTGGTTCTAACTTGCCTGTCAGTATGGTATCGTCGACAATTCGTACGGCGCGCCTCTGTTTAGCAAGATCGTTCTTGCTTTGTTTTAGTTTTTCGTAAACTGTAATGTAAACTTTATGGGGAGTTCTCTGACATCTATAGGTAAGCAAACATTTTAGATCAATATGAAAACTGCAATAATTTAACCTAAGGTATCACAAATTACAACTCTAAATTGCATCCATGCAAAGCTAAATTTTGGCCGTGTAATGTCCGGCATAGTAGAATATCACCAACCCCTTAAACGCGTGGGTGGGTGTCGTACAAGGCGAAGTAATGTTTTCGAGGTCTAGAATCTAGAATCTACTATCTAGAGTCTCCGTCGACTGGAAAATGGGCAGCAGCGTTTTCCATTGTTGGAGATTATAGGAAAAACCTCCCCTTTCGTGGAGGAGGTCCTTTAGGCCCAAGGTCCTTTAGTGGACTGTTATGGGCTGTGATGATAAAAACTAAATCTAAATCGCGCCTGTGGCTATAACTTAGATCCCAAAATCAAATGAAGTACCAATTAAATAAGTAAGGACGTCCCCGAAACCCGCACCCGCTAATAAATAAACTGTGTAATACGTCACCAATTCCGAAACTGACCAATCGCTGGGATATTTATTACACACGTTCGCTATACCTACATACCTCAACCCACTAGTTTGGACTTTGGACTGCCTCTTGTATGCACTTCCATAGTGATACTAGCTTAATTTATACTGGTCATGGATACGGCTCAACTGCCCAGTTTGGGCGTTAGACCGCCGTTTGTACGCATATACATGGTGATGCCAGCTCAATTTACGCTGGCCGTGTACACGGGTAGGTTGCCATGGGCCGGGAAACAAAAGCGGTAATGTATCGATGCCCGGACCCACTTTCGGTTGGCTCTATTGAATTATCCGCCAGTATTGGCCGCCATTTTTCTTGTCCGGGACGAATGGAGCGTTAACTTGACTGGGAAAATACGACGTGAGCGATATCAAGCCCAATAGACTAAGATATATATATAAACGAGTAATTACATGTTGCTAAAAAAACAGCATACAATATCAACGTGTTGTTAAGGAAATGGTGGTAGGTATATTACTAGGGTAGATATTTTTGACCGCGTGTGGTCGTGTGGTTTTCGGCAGAGTAGAATAGCACCAACCCCTCACACTCGTGGGTGTCGTACAAGGCGACTAATGTAATCGAGGAAAAATATGTACAGTCTCCGTAGAATGGAAAATGGACAGCAGCGTTTTCCATTATTTATATTTACAACACTGCGATCTCCAACCCGTGGAGATTATGGCAATAACCTCCCCGTTCGTGGGAGAGGCCCTAAGTCCTGCAGTGGACTGTGATGGGCTATGATGATGATGATGAGGTACTTTTGACAGTTTTGGCGCAAGAGTAATTTTGTTACTTTTATTTATATAATCACTTTTACTGGGTGTAAGGATAGATGGGTCGAAGATGGCTTGCTCGTTGGCCTCCCACTGTTATAAGCGATGAAGGCGAAAGGTGGCCAGAACCCTACTTCCTGGTATTCAGTTGAATAAAAATTTTGTATATGTAGTCAATATTATGAGCTGAGTCAGTGAGCTAATCTGATGATGGAGACGGAAGGTTGCCAGAGGAACCCTTAAATAAAAAATGCAATTCTATTGAGTATAGACTCCTTTGATTAGCCTTGACCAAGACTAGTCTTGAAAGGTAGCAAGGCTCCTACGGTGGTGCCGGAAGGTGGCCAGAAGGTACCAAGTACGTTCGTCACATACATTATCTATACATAATATATAACGAAGTCGCTTCCCGCCGTCTGTCCCTATTTACGGTTAGATCTTTTAATTAACGTAACGGATTTTAATGCGGTTTTCAGCAATAGATAGAGTGATTGAAGAGTAAGGTTTTTAAGGAAGAAAAAAGGTAGGTAGGGTAAAGTAGGTGTATGTAGGGGTAAGACGCCACGCGAACGAAGTCGCGCCGGGACCACTGGTGTATTATATGGGGTCCGACTTTCAGCTCTTCCGTGCATATTTCGTTCGGTCTTCGGCATACTTGGTGGTGAGTTTGTCGGCTTCTTAAGCGTCATCTTTGAACTCATTTGATTTATCATGACGAGGACTTCGAGTATTCAGGGTCTGATAAATGTTATCAGATGGTAGCCACAGGAACTAATCTGAAACTGAATCTTATGGCATGATTTTGAACAGTCCTCATCAAGACAAACGAGCCGAAATTGGCGTAAATATAATATTATTTCCTTGCTCATTATGTTCGGTCTTCAGTACCTATCCTCGGTGTTAACCTTAATGACGTTGACATTGACAGTTTTCCTGTACAGTGTGGGTTCGTGTAAAAGTGGGCTATCTTATTATATGTTAGCTATGTCACAAAATGCGAAGATTCGGACATGTGGTAAAAAGAAATATTGACATTGTTCCACTAGCTACGTCTTGACAAATCTCTCTAGCTTTTACCAATTTTACCAAGATTTTTATACCTACATGCTCGTCCCGGGTACTCTTGACCCGACCTTTCTTTATATTATCTCCGATTTAAAGAAAAAATCCTTTACATGTACTAAAAATATTTTCGGTGAACGCGGTCTTCTTGCTAGTATTATCCACTGGCACAATAAAATAAAAAATAATCGTCTAGACATTAATGTCCCGGTTGTGCTCTCGCGCACGAGGGTCCGGTATCCGCCTGGACCATGGTCCAGGATTTGGCAGATCAGACAATTACAGTACTACCAGGGGAACCTGACCAGATTGGATCACGGTTACACATTTAGTCGCCTGAATGATGAATCACGATGTTTTCCCTCACAGCAAGAGCATCGGTTAACATTCAACCAATGTACATAACTTAGAAAAGAGCCATTGGTACATGGCCGCAGTGGGATTCGAGCCCAGTACCTCTCGCTTACGAGTCGGATACATTAACCACGGACGCTCCCCTGGCACAATAGCTTCAAGGTATATCTACAAATCACCAATTAACCTTCACCGCGACGTCTGCTTATATTAATAAGCCTGTTCCTTGGCGCGTGTAATCCATACAAATGGAATCGGGCTGGAAATCAAATATCGCTGCGCGGGCACCCAGCCATTACGCGGTGACAATGACTAATTGAGACCATACAACACCCGCCGACGCTTAAATTAGGGGTGAAAATGGGGCGCTAGTGGCGGCGGAATGTGGGGCTCTGGTGTCCGCGGAGTTGGGAATAAAAAATAAAAATTTCGGCATTCAAAAATCGACGACGCCTACGTTGAAACATCGACGATATCCTGTCTCAATCTCGAGATGTCAGTCACCTTGTGTTACACCCGCCAGTGGAAACGATTGATGTTACATATCTACTCAGAGTACCGCTCTCTGTGTGTTCTCTACTAGTACTAAGAACGGTTTTACTTGGTGCCATCGTAACTGTTCCACCACCCTCCGACAATGGGACAGATTTCATCCACACCATCTAAATGCTTGGCATCCAACTAACGTACGGACATCCCGAGCCTTTTTACCGCGCAAGATATGGAATGAGCTCCCGAAATCCTTTGCACTACAACATCGCGTTCTACAAACGGTACTCTACAGGAACCTCAAACCCCCCGCATCCGGTCCTCTTTGGTTGCAGATATCCTGGACGACAGTGGCCGCTTTCCATCAGGTGGACCATCCGTCATTGTGCCTCACTAGGCAATAAAAAAAAACTATCCACAGCCACCACTAACTAAGCAAGCATCCCCCCATTTGAGGAGTTGCAGCGTTCTCGTGCCTTTACACTGGCGTTCTGGCAAACATTACGGACACAACGGCACTGACGTGGTCCAAAAACGCTCTTCGAGCTCACAAAAGTGGTGTTGAACCGCAAAATCAACAGAGGGCGTTTGCCTCCCTATGCGTGTTCTACCGCTTGTGTGTACGGTGTTTGTTCTGAAGAGTTATTTGACACGATGCACACGGGCACGTCCGATTCTCGCACTATTCGATATTGACAGACTTAAGTGGAAGAGATTGCTGTTCTAGTGTATACCAAATGCTATACGCTTCGATCATATAACTATACCAAAGTTATTGGTACAGTGGAATACCTATTCCTCACTAGGTACAATGCAAGAGCATAAGTGCATAGTTTAAGAACCATATTCCTTTGTACTACAGTACAGTTGTTAAACGGTTTTTATAGCACTCATGAATTAAATTTTTACTTTTCATATAAAAAATACCCTGGGGGTAAGGGATAACATCAGAAGTGTTGTCAAATTCATAAAAAATACATATTAACAACAGGCAAAGTAAGAGTTAACGTTCATAGTTAAGAATTCGCAAAGCGGATATTCGCCGATGAGAACAAATCCTAATAGTGCCTAAGTACATTGGCAAGCAGGTTAGAGAGATAGCAATGTTGATAATACACAACAGAAAAAGTTGTTGACAGCAAGTATTTGTTGTATCACATACAACGTGGGTAGCAACGCGCTACCTGTCTATCCTACGATGGTCTTAGCTGGTCCGTCTGGTGAGGCAAACACATACTACATACATAATACAAATTTATTTATTTATTCGTATGGCATTAATAGCCGAGTCGCTAATTATAACTTAGGTATTATTAATGAACACTAAAACTACAAGTAAATATGTAAATTCTTTACCCATTCAAGCAGTCAGCATTTTTATCAGGAGAGAACAAGTCCAAAGAGCCTCCAGTGTATTGTAAGCTATTGCATAGCTTTAATCGCGGGCTTTGAGCGCGGCGACCGAATCAAGAAATTCCGTAACGAGAAAAACCTAACACCCCCCACTCCGACCGGCACAGCGGTGCGGCGTTGAAAGCCGTGCATCGTCTAACGTCGTTTCAGTTCGTCAGACTTCGGCACGGTGTTTGCGTGCGTGCGACTAGACGTATGCGTGTAAACTAGCTGCTAACTGCTCATAACTGATTCTATCTCTTTTAGACACAATGCTAGGTGAGACAGCGTGCTTTTTGGCCGCGTCCACGAGTGAGTTCGAGCCCGCGACTAGTTGAACCTTAACGTGTATGTATATGGTTAATATCAAAGAAAAAACTTAAATTAATAACAAAGAAAAAAAAATACTGCATAAATAAAATAAATAAATAATTATAATTGCATAAGCTGATAAAAAATGCTATGCAAAAGCTTTACCGCGGCAGTCCCCGAGTGCCACAGGTATTTTTTATTTAAGCTTTGGACATTCGGACATAATACATATACTACATGGTCGGATCTAATTCGCCCAAAACGATCCAGATCCGCTACGAACTAAACGCAATTAAAATTCATCCTCGACTTACAATGTCCGCTCATTCATCCGCAGAGAATCCGCGTCGCACTTTTTACAGGGCATAAATGTAAATACCTTCAAATGTTACTTTTGTGGGGTCTCTCCCCACGCCGGGTGTGGGGGCTCGCCCATCTTTTACTGTGAATATTTTGTTGAGAAAAATCGCTTTCCCCGTAATAGCGGGCATCACGCTAGCGTTCTTCTATTTCTTCATTAATTCGCCACTTTATTGTGGAGTTACGCCCTGGGGGCGTCGTTATCCCCAAAGTAACGGGAATTCATAAAAAATTTGGGTATGTTTTATAGGTTTTTGTTCGGCAATAAAATTTTAAATAGATTTCATATTAAATTTGTAAAGGGAATGCGTCGAAGGGAAATTTTTTGTAGATTATTAAGAGGTAGGCATTTCATGACGATATAAGTATTATATTAATAAGAGAATGGTAAGTACCTAAGCTTTCCAAATAGTACTTTTGGTTACGCCCACAGTTGTTTTAGGTACCTATTTATAATATTAGGTAGGTGTTATGTATGTGGGTACCTACCAACCTTCTTAAGATATTGAGCGGTGCTGCGACCCCGCGTATCATGATTTGAATAAAGTAGTGGAAAACTAACTACCGTGTTGTACCGTTGCTGGTCTCTAACCTCGCCTCAGACATGGAGTACTGCTGCCACCTCTGGGATGGATCAGCAAAGTATCAACTGGCGGCTTTGGATTCGGTGAAAAAACTTGCAAAAAAGATAATTTGTGACCCGCAGTTGATTGAAGCTAGGCTGCAGATCCTCGAGCATTGACGTATTGATGCGCGTCTGTCGGTCTTCTACAGGTTGCATTTTGGAGAGTGTGCGAAGCAGCTGCTCGACCTCATTCCGCCGGCCCCTTTCCGCCATTGGGAGACGCGATCCGTGCGAGCGCTTCATCCTTATGTCGTGAATCTTCCAGCTATCCGCACGACCCGCTTTGGCTCGACTTTTATAATGCTAAGGAGTGAAACACGTTGCCTGCGAGTGTGTTCCCTGATCAATATAATCTGGATGCCTTCAAGGCTAGAGTGAAGAGGCTGTTCCAAGACGGGCATGCTCCATCATCAGCCGCATCGTCACTTACCAACAGGTGAGATGGCGGTCCAATGCCTGTCTTGTATTATTTAAAAAAAAAGACATCAAGACCTAGACGTATTAGTAGGCTTCAGTGGCCTAGTGGTAATGGTATCCAACTCACAAGCGAGAGAGACCGGGTTCGAATCCCACTGCCATCATTTACAATGTACATTAGTTGAACACTACCCGATGCTCTTACGGTGACCATTCATAATGTGTAACCATGATCCAATCTGAACAGTTTGCCCCGGTAGCAGGGTCACGGAGGTCAGATGGCAGTCGTATCATACGATTAGTATCAACGATCTAGCTGCCAGTGTCGTATGCAGCCGCATTCACGCGGTACCCCAACTTCCGTCTCGACATACAGACATAAAGAGAGATGATCCATATATATACAATATTATGTATGTACTATATGTTTATATGTAATATGTAAGTAACTGTGTTTATCTATCGTGTCGTATAATCTACCGTAGTAAGTTTAAGTGTACACTTTTAGTACCTGCATTTAAGTTAAACCTGTTCCTATGACTCCAAGGTTAGCTGGTAGAAAACTCAATTAATGAGTTAAGCTCGCCTTTGTACATCTCTGTCTACTGTCTACTGTCTACTGTACTGTATAATTATGTCATATTTGTTTACAATAAAGAACAAAGATCCAAATGGGTGAAAATAAATTTTCCAAGTCGCTCAGAACGTGCTGTTCACTCAGCAACTGACAGTTCGTGACAGCAAGTTTACTCGGCCGGAAAATCTCCGTGTTGCCTCACTTGTCTCATAAGGAGACTACACACGCCTCGTAAGGCAACAGCTGAACGAATAATCCCTGGTAATCCTTATGCGTAACAAGTATTGTGGAAGTTAAGAAGGATAACTTGTGTGCTAAGAAAATTGGCCGACCCCGTCGACCTCGTTCGGATAACAATGTTCTTTCCTTATTTACTATCGGGAACGTTTGTAATACAATATTATCTAAATATCAAATAGAATCAAATATTCAGTAGCTTGTTTTATTAATATCAGTGGTAGGACGCCAGTACTTTTTTTTTCTTAAGGAAAACCAACAGCAATGATTACAATACAAAATATTACTGGCAACTCAGAGCCAATTATAGTTTTCTACTGATAGAAACTGGATAATCAAATACATACTGAACTAAAAGTTAAGCTTACCGAACAGTCTATAAGACTACAATTTCAAATTTATACTGAAATATACCTAAAATAGTTAATTTAATAATATTATGGTTTAAAAAAATTCTACAACAAGAATTTTATTGTCTGAAAGAGATGGCTTAAAGCGATAAGGCCGCCCTTGCGCGCATGTAAATTGTTTTTATTACTTTCTGTTCTGTATAATTTTTGTGTGTGCAATAAAGAGTTTTTACTAACTTACTTACAACGTAGATATCGAAGTAATACTTGAGTATGCGATTTCTCGCTGACTCACAACTTGTGTTAAATAAATGAAGATCAATTCGGTATTCGGCGGATCTTCCAGCTATTCGCTAAACCGTTTTGGTTCAACCTAAGGGTTAAATATTAATACGTTGCCTGCGTGCTCCCTTAACATTTTAAGTAATTTAGACCCCTCAAGGAAATTAATCGGAGTGACTAGGATGATTATATAGCTACAAGCACGCTCCATCTTCAGCCGCATTGTCACTTACTATCAGGTCATCATCTTGGCGTTAATGTCCCGGTTGTGCTCTCGAGAACGAGGGCCCGGGGTCCGCCTTTTGACCATGATCCAGGATTTGGCAGGTCAGGTAATTACAGTGGAGCGACTGCCATCTGACCTCCATGACCCTGCTACCAGGGGAACCTGACCAGATTGGATCATGGTTACACATCCAGTCGCCTGAATGTGCAGGTTTCATCACGATGTTTTCCCTCACCGTAAGAGCATCGGTTAGTATTCAACTAATGTACATAACTCAGAAAACAGTCGGACATGGCCGGAGCGGGATTCGAACCCGGGACCTCTGGCTTACGAGTCGGATACTGTAACCGCTCGGCCACCGACGCTCTTAATCTCGTCACTTACTATCAGGTGCCTGGCTAGTACTATCTTTCGGGTCCTACTTAAAATCTAGGCCATGTTTTATCTAATTCGGTTCAGTAGAACGAGAGATACAGCTTGACCTCTTCGTAGCTTTCGTACATCAGAGGGCTTAGTGTGAGTTTCGCTTCGATTTAACTTTACTACCGCGTTAGTGTGTACGTGAAAATTAGTATGAAAAAATGTATAGCGCCTTCTAGTGGTACGTAAATGAAGATTTTTTCTTCATACTAATTTCGACGTAAACGCAAACGCGATAGTAAAAGTAAAATCGAAGCAAAACTTACACTCGGCCCTTCAGGTCATTAAAAAAAGTCGTTTAAAAACGATTACCCCGCGTTTTAAGTCGCGGACAAAAGCTAGTTAAAAAGAAATAAATAGAAAGTAACACAGTTTCTTCGATTCCAAAGGAGAGTTTGAGGTTCACCTTTCCTTCAATTTGAGATTCACTTCTCCAGAACAGATATTATAGCAAAGGCGTTTCACCCCGTTCAGCCTTCTTCAGCGTCCTACAAAAAGTAATTTATCGTTTGACAGCCATCTCCTATAATCCTCGACCTAATTCGAGAACACTTCATGACTCACGCTCCGCAAAGGGAATTAGCGTCGCTCCCACCTCCCATACGATGGATCGATGGCTCGAGAACAGAGGCTCTGTTTTTTATCCGTTCGCAAATTCAACATTTTTATAATATTAAAACCCGCCTGCACCAAATTCTTAAACACGTGAATTTGCCGTGGCTTTGGCAGTGAAGGGGCATTTGCCTTTTTGCTGTCAGAGCATAGAGGTGGGCAACGCATTGGCGATACTCTTGGTGTTGCTAATGTCTATAGGCAGTGGTGACCACTTTAAATCAGGTGGCCCGCTTGCCTGTTTGCCTACCGTATGGCATAAAAAAAACGCTTAAGAATGATGTCCAACGTTTTTTTTTGTAGTATTTGTTTAAGTATCAGCTTAAATACGTTTAAGAATTTGGTGCAAGCCGCACTGAATTTATAAAAATATTGAATTTGCGAGCGTTTATGCAAAATATGTGAAACAGGAGATAGAGATTCTCAGATTCTCAGTTGCACTATAAACAAACCATTACATAACAGCACAGCATACATCACCGCTATACTACTCAAACCTGGCGTGTGCCTTTTAGTTGAATCATTGTGTCCCGAGAAGCGAACCCGTGCCCCTTACGGACTAACCCACTCGCAGCTTCGCTTTTCTTTCGAGCGGGACTAGGAAACCGGGAGACAGGAAGAGGGCATGGAAAAAGACATTAGTAGACATGTAAACCTTTGTCCCCTATTAGATATGAGTGTGTGTGTGTATGTATGTAACCATAGCCTCCATTATCTGACGAATTTGCCGGTTTGCCTACCGAAGGCCACCTATCCCAGAATTTAAGTTTTTTAAAACAGTCTGAGACATAGAAAATAGCGCGCTATTGAAATCTATCAACAAAGGTCCGTTACTAATGACCGTCAGAGTGACGGAACTTGCTTCCAATCTATTAAATGCCAATAATTGCCTACTAATCTCAGGCTCTATAAAGAAACAAAACATAACATAACAGCACAGCACATATCACCGTGTACTACTCAAACCTGGCATGTGCCTTTTAGTTGATTCATTGTGTCCCGAGAACCAACGTGCCCCTTACGAACTAACCCACTCGACGCGTGCACTATTTGATCACGGCGCGGGCGGCCCCTTCGCTTTTCTTACGAGCGGGACTAGGAAACCGGGGGAAAGGAAGAGGGCATGGAAAAAGACATTAGTAGACATGTAAAGCTTTTGTTCCCTATGGGATACGAGTGTGTGTGTATGTATGTAACCATAGCCTCCTTTATCTGATGAAGGAGGCTAGGAGGTAACTCTTTAACCTTTAACTCGTTTGCCTACCGCATGTCATAAAAAAAATGATTTATTTTAAAACAGCCTGAGGATACAAAATAGCGCGCTATTGAAATCTATCAACAAAGGTCCGTAACTAATGACCGTTAGAGTGACGGTACTTGCTCAAAATAATGTTTTTTGACAACTCTTTATCCTCTATGGTATACGGGTCATACGGGAGTTAGTGTGTGGGTATGTATGTTACTCTTTAAAAGGTTATTTAAGCGAGAGTACTCTTTAAGCTAGAGCGATTGCGATTCACTTCCAAGTGTCGCGATGGTACCGCACTGGTTTTTTCTTCCGTGGTAAGGTAACGCACACCACTGGGGACTATCGTTTTAGGTCACTAGCGACTAATCAAATTTTCTTTAGTGTAGCTCTAATAGATAAATAGATCTTGACGTCAATATCCCGGTTGTGCTGTCACGTATGAGGACCCGGGTCCGCCTTAGTCATGATCCAGGATTTGGCAGATCAGATAATTACAGTGGAGCGACTGCCATATGACCTCAGTGGTCCTGTTGCCAAGAACCTGATTAGATTAGGTCATGGTTACACATTCAGAAGCCTGATTGAATGAGCAGGTCTCCTAACGATGTTTTCTCTCAACGTAAGAGCATGGGTTACCCATATCCTGCTGCATTTAATTTACATCGTATTTATTAGTTTCAAACAAACAAACGTCGGGAAAAAAATCGAAAAGCTACGCCGCGTGTGAATCCCGATTAATAAGTAAAATAATAGCATATTTATTTACAAAAATATTTCTAGCCACCGTAATTCTAGTAGTTTCTAGTCACCGTAGTTCTGGAAGACCTGCACGCACTGGTAATTCTCGATTGGCAGGAGATGGCGCAGAATAGGAAGAGATGGCGATCTCTAGTGTCTCAAGATCCGTTTTGGCTCGCTGAGCCAGCGCAGTAAGGAACTAAGTAATTCTAGCCACGACAAAAGCTCGCTAGAACCGCAGGGCGTGGCCCCTTCACCCCGCCCCTCGAGACTTGACCACTCAAGCCCGCTAGGGAACTTCAAAGTTCTTTCTTTACCGGCCTAACGAACAGCGCTGGCAGCGAATGCTTAACTTGTATGTGCTTGTGTATGTGTTTCGTGGCGTTGACAGTTCGACCTTTTGCCGGGATTTTGTTGTATGTCGGTTCAGAGGTTTGCGAAGGTTCATAAAGGTTTCAGGTTATAAGAGAACAATACAAAGGAATTGACCGCGACGACGATGTCGAATGTGGTGTAAAATAAGGAACTTTTTTTTATACCACTAAGGTGGGGCAAATAAGCTTGCGGCCTGCCTGATGGTAAGCAGTCACCGCAGCCTATGGACGTTTGCAATATCAGGGGCATCAGTCCCGTGTTGCCAACCCCATAAAAACCTTTTCACCCCATTCTTAAAGAACCCCATGTTGTACTTTCCAAGTAATCAATTCCACAACCTTAGTGTGCGTGGAAAAAAGTTCCTTTGGAACCGCTTAGTTCGCGACCAATATGGCTCCAAGGTGTGAGGATAAACAGGAATATCCGTGTGATGATAGAATGTAGCTGTAGAACTACCTACCAAGCTGCCAATAGGGAAACTATACTGAAGAAATGACAACTGACAATCATTAATATCGTTGGACCACAAGTTACAATAATTTCCTTAAGGGGGGTGTCCCCCGAGCGTATTCCATAAAAATATAGATCGATCATATTTTCAATATTAAGCTACAAAAGCCAATGGAATTTTGTAGTTGTGATCCAGAAACTAATATGTTAATATGTTTGTTAGATTTTCGCTAAAATATCAAAGTTACACGGGATTTAAGATTTCCCTAAAATTTTACTGGAACTGGCTTTCAAATGTAGGAAACCGCATCGAAATGGGTCCATCCGTTCGGGAGCTACGATGCCACAGACACACATACACAGAGCCACAGATCACGTCCTCTTTTCGTCGCTGGTTAAAATCGACCCGACTTCGCCTACTGCTCACTACCTACACTAAATCTCGTCACCCAACCCGGCACCCATAAAAAGCCGTTGCGATCCAAAAATGATTTTCGGAAGACCATAACTCGCACCCGAAGAATTCATTTCGCGGGAGCGAAGCTTTCCCGGCCCTAAAGCCTAAATGGTTAGCGACGTCCCGCCCATCATATCTTACTTTTATTGCTTGCACTAACACGCCCTTTATTTCCTTTCTCAGACGAGAGAGCGTGTAATTTCTCCGGTGCCCCGAATATCGCCTTTTCATTAGGATGTTAAAATTAATAGGCCCCATATTGCCTACATGAGGAACAGCTGCTCCGCTTTATAGAGTTTGCGGTAATATGTGCTCTCTATATGGAAGTTATGGCCCGATTGTGTGTTTAAAACGACTGTGCTTCATTCTATGTATGCTTTGAATACTCGGTAGCTATATTGTTGGCGGCAATATCACGGTTGTGTTTGCGCGCGCGAGGGCCCAAAGTCCACCTTAACAAGTCACAATATATCACGATGTTTTCCCTTGCCGTAAGAGCATCGGTTAGTTCACTTACATCAGTGAATAAGGGAGCGCGGTGAGCGCTGCATTTTTTAAGATTTGACTCTTAAAAGCTATTTTTTATTAAAGGTATTGTCTTTAATACGCGCGAACGTTTGTGTAGGTACCCTATACAAACACGAACAAAAGTTCCCACGTTGCAACTGTTCGCAAATAGAAAGTAAGAAGGTAGCTACAGAACTGACGATAATTACAAAAGTGCCTTCAATACCACGGAGGTGGATTGTACCCTGATTAAAAATGTTCGCTGTTTGCTCGCAGAAACTTTCTGTTTAAACGGCACGTTCTCTTGGGCTGCGGACATAATTAAAGCCAGATTATTCCGTGGAGCCACTGTTTTACTTCAAGTGAAATTATAATGTCTAAGGTAGTGAAAACCACTGTTTCTGGATTCCTACTTACTGGCCTAGTTGATTTACGTAAATCTGTGTTACGCTCAGTAGAGAATAAGTATTTCACCTGGTAATATTTCGGTACCTATTTAGCTCAGACCCCCCACGGGAGACAAACAGGCAAATGGGCACCCTTCATCCCTGAAGAGGTTTTCCCGGTGCAGTACAAAATGGAGTTCTTCAAGAAAGGGGTGAAAAGGTTTTTACGGGGTGGGCAACGGTATTGTAAACGTCCATAGGCTGCGGTGGCTGCTTATCATTGGGCAGGCCGCAAGCATGTTTGCCACCTTAGTGATCTAACATTCCTTTATTTAAAAAACTGGCCAACCCTCTTCTAACTTTTGAGGAATACCAATAAGTATCTGTCACTCCGAGTGCAAATTCAGTTTTGATTGGTGTGATATTGAGCGTAATATTGAATCGGAGGAAAATATGAAACGGAATTAATGAGTCAACCGAGCTATCAGACAACAAGCAAATAGAGTTTTTTCTCTCTTGTCTACTTCCTTTCCCTTGATGGTATCAAACATTCTTTATAATTAATTCAGTAGATAGAAGAAGGAAGGAAAAACTCTAGAGTGCAGATTTTTATTTTGAAGCGGCAGCGTACTTCATCCTGTGGACGATTATTCATTTCAGATATTATTCAGCTTGGTCTTTATTAAGCTTGTACGTTATTCAGTTAGGACTTTATTAAATTCGAGCATGGTCGTTGGTAATTTATCAGATTGGACATTAGTATTGTGAATGTACATAACCACTAATAGCGTATTTTGAACCTCGTAAAAACCTCTTCACGTCTGTTCTTGAAGAACTGCTTGTGTGACTACTCACTTCGGCAAACCCTTGATGAATTTGGTAACCAGTGTAAGAAAGAGTGAAGAGCCGTTTTTGCCTAATATTGGTGGATTTTCTTATTTATAGACTTTTCAGTATTCTACTAGGTTTATTAGCATTTTATATAACATATGGCAATCATACTAGTTGCTCCAAATAGATATTTACTTGTAATACATTGGAAAAAAAATCATTGTACTAGGTATCTACAGCTACTGTAGCAGTTTGATTTTCAGCCAAGATAGGTAAAAAATAAAAATATCACCCAAAAAACCACTCATAACCAGTTCTATAAACCCAATATCCCACACATAAATTAAAACAGTTAATGATGTGTCGACCCACAACAGCAGTTGGTAATGTCCTGTCGCACGCAATAAAATTAAATGAACCACTATTTGTGGGAAGGGATACGCCCGGGGCAATATTCACTGGGAAGGGTCACGTTAATGTCCGTGATTATAGTGCTTTCTCTGATTACTAGAGTATATACGTACTCGTACTATTTATGGGGCGTCCGTAGCTGAGCGGTTAGGGTATCCAACACGGTTTCACATGGTATCATCCGATAGAAAACAGAGAAGTAGTGTGAAAAAGTTGTCAGATCTAATGAAGAACCAAGCCACGAAATGTACAAACTGTATATTGTAGCCAGAAAAGATAGCTGGGCCGTTTTGGCCGTAGAATAGCGTCGGTGGCTTAGTGGTTAGGGTATACAACTCAGAAGCATGCCTAATGTGCGTGTTCAACTACCTGTTCACAGCCAGTATTCGTGCCAATGATTTGCAATGTGCAAAGGATCCCACGCTTTGTACTAGGGAGGATGGGACCGAATAAATTATAACAGAACGTTAATTCATCCTTTTAAAGTACAATAAGTCGCTTTCCGTGTCTGTTTGTTTGTCTGCATATCCGCAAACTCTTCCTAACATAAATAAACTAAGCAACTGATTTTGATGCGAATTTGACCATCCGTTTAAGATTTTCTTCCGGAAGGTTTTTAAACAGGTATTGTACCTTGTACATACATAATTATAGTAAAGAAAATCAAAGCCGAGAGAATCCGCGTCGGTAGTGAGTGGAAAAATTAGTCAAAGTCCAAATGGGTACCTATTATTTAATACCTAGATACACACTTAAGTTAAACTAATTTCCCGGCGAGCAAGACAAACTTTTAACCAACATTTTATCCAATTGAAACTTTCTTCTAGATTTCACAATTAGGGTCGAGTATTGGAGTCGAGAAAGTCCGCACTTAACTCCGCGAGAATTCCATCTCTTATTGATAACTTGTATCGAGTTAAACGCTCTGATGGTTTCCAAATTGCTCGCTTGAAATTTATACAGTGTAGGGCAAAGTTGAGAGGGAGACTTATGCATAAGTACAGATGGATATCGCTTTGACTCACTGTCTGCGTTGTACCAATAAATTGTGCTCCAAAGTGGGTTTCGTCCAAAAATTTGAATACGCCAATTTGGTTCGGGTGGAACTAACCTCTTTACCTAAATAAGAAAGTAAGGAGTTAAGAAAGTTTTATTAAGGAAAAAGCTCATCGTGACAACGTAACGAGCACCTACGAGTTTACAAGTTCTGTTTTATTTATTTAATACGGCAGACAAACAGGCACGCGGGAAATGCAAACCTGATGGTGCGTGGTCACCGCCGCCTATGGCATCAGCAACACCAGGGGCGCTACCAATGCGTCGCCCGCCACTACGGAGACCTAACAATACCTAACTAAAGAGCCTAAGGAGTTTAATGCCACATACAATTTTACAAGTTCGAAAAGTTTCTAATATATTTTTAAATATTTGTCTCAAGAGCCTCAACGACACGATTCGCACATTTAGGTTTAGGTTTAACATTTGTTTTATTGTAAACTAATTTTACAGAGTCTTTCTCTAAAGGCTTAAATAATTTAACATCACAGAAATTTGAGGCCTCTTGAGTTTCTCGTAGGACCTATATATAAGGATTTTTTTATGGGTTTTGCCCAACAATTCATTGCCACCGCTGCAACTCCTGTATAGCCAGGATCTACAGCGGCGACCACACACAGGGTAAATCCAAAGCAAAGGCAGGGCAAAGGTGTGAGCGCCGGCGGACTGGCTAGGGCCGGGCACGCTGTGCACATGATTCGCTTAGGCGGTTATGTGCGTGGCGTGTATCGGTGCCCGGTGTCTCGCCGGAATAAGCACTCGTACGCGCTGATCGGTCTGCATGCGTCGCCCCCTACCTGGGTGACCTCGCTTATCTTTCTCTTTTCTTTCCATTAGATTCTTGACGTTTGAAAAGAAATTAATTAACTTAACCCTAATTCAATAAATACTATTTTTCAAAGCCCACTATAAAGTCAGTACTGAGGATCCACGGTACCTTAGAACGCGCCCTCGAACAGCGCGGGGTCGACGGTGGGCGCCTCGGCCGCTGCTGGGCCGCTCCTGGCTACACAAGAGCTACAGGGCAAACCTTGCTAATAAAAAAAGACAGTATAGAGGTTCCACGGTACGACGGTGGGCGCCCTGGCCGCTGCTAGCGGCGATCCTGGCTACACAGAAGTTACCGGGCGAAGCCCGCTAATAAAAAAGGCAGTATGGGATCGACGGTACCTTGGAACGCGGCCTCGAACAACGCGGGGTCGACGGTGGGCGCCCTGGCCGCCGCCGCGGCGAGCGCGGCCAGCAGCGCGAGCGCGGCGCCGCGACCTCCCATCGCGCTACGCCATGCCATGGGGGCCCATCGCTCCGCAAGCGATGCCGCTCTGCAACAATGGATGAATACAAATAAGTTTATTGAAAAAAATAACTAATTATGTACATATTATGTTGGCCGTGTCCGGTAGTGTAGAATAGCACCAACCCCTTACACTCGTTGGTGTTGTTCAAGGCGACTAATGTTTTATTAGGCAAAAGATCTAGTCTCTATAAACTGGAAAATGGGCAGCAGCGTTTTCCATTGTTATATTTCATTCTCCAACCCGCCTGCAAAGCGTGAAGTTTATGGCAATAACCTCCCCTTTCGTGGGAGAGGCCCTAAGTCCTGCACTGGAATAGTATGGGCTGTGATGATGATGATGTTGGTTAACGTTCCCAGTACATCAAACAGCCTTACAGATAGATAGAAAGGTTATAAAGACCACCACACTAAGGCAAGCTGTATCGTGGGGCCAGATTGCATCCGAGGATTAATTGTCATCGTTATTGTCAATTGTGCCGCAGTGTATTAAAAACATTACTCTATTTATTTCTTGTCATCGTCTACGTCACCATTGTGACGTCATAGTGTCGGTAAAACAGTTTTATAGGATCAACCTTAGCGATATTTTGGAAAGGACGCTTTGTGAAAGTTGCTACGGCACTTAGTTGGTCAAGTTTACAAGCCGTGTGGTGTCCAGCATAGCAAAATTGCACAACGTCTTCGGCTTATATTAGGACTTTAGACGACATTAGGCGATTAACATCTAGATAAAAGGAAAATACAAAGAGTGAAAGCGATACGGATGTAGTCTCTGTCAAATTAAGCAATAGGTACCAATTGGCAAAACCATAAATGCATGACCACCTTAAGAATCTTATTTCTTTGCACTACAGTGCAATTGTAAAACGGTTATAGCATACATGAATTAAATTTTTACTTACTAATAAAATACCCAAAAGGTAAAGGACAAGTCCTTTGGGCATAAGGGACAGCTAATGCCCCTCCCTTTTTTTTGGCAAACTGAGTTGGATAAAGATGCACCTAATACCATGAATGTTGCTGTAGCAGCAAAGGAACATTTTCTTAAAATGGTAATACACGTATTAGATGGTAAGAATATTTTACCTAGTATCGTTCAATACCTCATCAATCTTAATTTACTTTTAAAAGTAAACAGCTTATTATATAAAAATGCTCTGCAATTGTTCGACTCCTATTTCAAAACAGAAAGCAGGCAACTTCTCTTCGCTTGGAGTACCACAGGGCAGTATACTAGGTCCAGTTATACGAGTATTAAACAAACAGCTACAATAACAGGCCCTATACTGAATACGTAGTTTACGACCACTATTTATTATGTAGTGCAGGTTTTATTCGAACTAGCCCAAGCTCGGACCTTATAGGGGTACACGGACGCAATAACACGCAGGGGTATCGTCTGACCTTTTACTTAAATAGTCTGGATTCGACGGCACAGTTACTTTTTATTGTATTCGTACGACGTGACGTCTGGCTTTTGATGTGTCATCGGGTCCTAATGCCTTGCCGGGACCTTCGCTAGGATTTTATGGCCGCTTTCGGAGTTTCGATTTTCTGAAGGAAAGCGTTTGGAGGAAAAACTGCGATATAAACCTAGTTAGGTTAAGTTAGCTATATGGAAGAGGTAGTATGAGGTGAGGTGAAATAATAGCACAGCGTTAAAATTTAAAATTCAACAAATATTATAAATGCGTAAGTTTGTAAGAAAGTTGTTACTACTTCACGCGTATACACTGGACGGATTATTACGAAACTAGGCAGCGTTGTAGCTTGTATTGCAGAATACCAAACACATACGTTAACATACCTACATTTTTCCCGAAATCATACGGGAACTGAACCACGGCGTAACCGAATAAGCGGGTATTATAAATACACAAAGAGCTTCGATTTATTTATTTATTTAGGTATACATAACAGATGTAATCCAGAAATACTATTAGCTGATGAACAAGGTGTTGAACAAGATTATAATGCTTAGCAATGTATGCACGGCATGATAATTCAACAAAGTGAGCAAACATAAAATATCCTCAATACGTCTTTAAAATATTAAACTTACGGAAGACTATTATCGAAGTTTACATTATTTATATTATAGTTATTCAGAAGGGCAGAAGATTGATTGGATATATCTTTTGAATTTTAGAAAATTGTTATTAAAAATATTTGAATTCGAGTGGAGCTCAGATAGAGTATTATTCAAGCGACATATTCTAGAAATACGGTTATAATACGAAGTGTTATCCCGATACACTTGCAACGAAAAGGGTTGAGGCTTACGAAATCTGAATAAGGTATTTAGCTGTGGGATTCCACTACCGAATGCAAGATTATATGAAGAGTCAGAAGATCATATTGTTTACGTCTTTGCTCTAGAGATAATTAAACAATTTTTTACATCTATCATTATATTGAGAGTATTCTCAGAAACTTTCTTTGTAATCGATATTATTAATATGTACGGAATAGTAGGGCGACCAAATAATACAACCGTATTCTAGTGTACTCCTCACCAAACTACAGTACAATTGCCTGGCGCTATTTGGATGTATAAAATCTATTGTTGTGCGTAAAATAAAACCCAATAGCTTATTATTATTTATTTATTTTTATTTAACAGTTTATTGCACACAGTAAAATACATAGAGAAACATCATACATATAGACGACACAACAGGCACTACTTATTTCTAAAAGAAATTTCTTTCAGCAGGCCTACAGAAGAGAGATGTGATAAGTAAAGCAGATCGACGTGCGCCCTATAGAATACATACTGAAATACTTAAACATAATTAACTTATCAAATAAAATATAATAAATATAATACAAACATATAAAAATAATGATTATTTATTTATTATTTAAAGACTATGAGTAGACTTAGTAGGGAGTGTTTGTTCCCCATGTGTCGGTAGTTAATGTATATCTTTGACTTGCGATATCTCGCAAGATAAACCGTTTTCGATATTTTTAACATAAAGTGATCGACAGATATTAAAGTTTCCTATCGATTGGCATAAGTTTTATAAGAAGCCGCAAAATCCATATTTTTTCAAAATGGCGGAATGCGGATGGTGACCGAAATGTACAATGCTATATATATATATATATATACAGTCGGTATGCGGTCGGCATTTTGATCTATAAACAATTCAACTCCGTCATATAATGTAGGAACACTCCAAAGGCGTGGCCATGGAACAGAAAAAAACAGGCGTGACATCCACAGAGTTCCTTGTATAAAGGCTGTACATGTGCCTAAACATCGACAATACAAACTTGCTAAACGAAAAGCGCTGTTCTGCTGTCGAATAAAAAAACGTCAACACAAATAGCATGTGACGAAACAGAATAATTCCATTTTTTTATATGTGATATTTACAACAGACTTTATTGTTTGATTTTGTTAACATCAACACAAAATAGCCGATTTTTTTTTTACTTTGTTCAAAATTATGATTCGTGGTTGTCATTTCTAAGAAGGCATTAAAATCAATAGTTTCAGTATGCTCCGCACCGAAGGATTGTTTCTGGCTTCTGTATCGTGGGTGTTAATGTTCAGGGGTGTTGAAGTGTTAGAAAATGGCTTGGCCAGGACACCACCTATGGGCTGGATGTCATGGGGCTACCACATGTGTGAGACGGACTATGTGAATAAACCGTCCAGATGTTTGAAGTGAGTTGAATACCTAACAAAATTTTATATGTTTATGTTAATTGGACAATGGCTGAGTGGGCCTGCGTTATACTTTTAGGGTGCTGCGTTGGTGGACTGTCTCACTCTTGGTGTAGTTTTAGGTGGATTTCTTAAGTATCATATATCTTAATTATATTATGAAGGAGCGTGGTCCGGCTCTGCTTGGCGTTATCGGGCACTAACCGGCTCTGTCTGGTATTGTCGGACATGATCCGGCCGTTGTCGGCATGGGGTGGGTGTGCTCCGGTCCTGGGGCGGCTAACATGTCACTGTGTTTCCTTCCCACTATCCTTATTTCAATCGTCAAAGAGGAGGGGCTTTATTAATTTAAAGATATATTCAATGTTCTACTCAATAAAGAAAATGTGAATTTGAATTTGCAAGCAAATTGCTATTATTAGACAAGTGTCTCGGTACTGTTGTTTTTATATTGTGCTAAGCTTTGAATACACGTTATATCGTAAATACACGTAGCCTATGTCCTATGACAGACGCTAATCTAGCTACCTATCAAATTTCACCCAAATCCGTCCACCCATTAGGCATGAAGGGGTAACAAACATACGCACACACTCTAACTTTCGCATAATTTGCAATATTAGTCATTAGTGGGTTTAGTTGGATCTCATTGTAAGTTTTGATTAACTTTGCAATAATTTTTATCCGTCTTCCTTCCAGTGAAGGCCTCATAATGTCAGTGGCAGATGCGTTTTACACTGAGGGATATAAAGAGGCAGGTTACCAATATGTGATACTAGACGATGGCTGGTCGGAAAAAGAGAGGGATGCCGATGGAAGACTTGTAGCTGACAAACAGCGCTTTCCAAGAGGAATGAAATTCCTAGCTGATTATGTGAGAGCATCTAATTTGTTAACACCTAGTGAATGTCCTTTCTAAACAATTTTTTCGTTTAAGCGACTCTTCCAAGTGTCATCATCATCATCATCATCATCATCATCATCATATCAGCCAGAAGACGCCCACTGCTGTGCATAGGCCTCCCCCAGAGATCGACTTTAAGCGACTCTTCCAACTGTCATACACCTTCGCAATTAGACAGGTCAATACTTTAAGGATCATCAATCATTTAAGGCTAAGGATGCATAAAAACTTACAGATACATGCAAGGGGGCTGAAGTTCGGCCTCTATATAGGTATTGGTTCAACCACGTGCATGGGTTTCCCTGGCTCCCAGAAGTACTTGAAAGAGGATGCTCAACAGTTCGCAGACTGGGAAGTGGATTATATCAAGGCTGACGGTTGCTACGTACCGTTGGATCATTTGGAACCAGGTATTTTAGTGGGTACAGAACCACAATTGAGTCGTCACTACAGTACCAAGATGTTATGCCGCTCTACATAACCTTAAAAAATGCATACACATTTGTGAAGAATTGTCTTAATGATAACGTCTGGCAGGCGGGTTGGAAATCGCAGCATTGAAATCCGGCAAATCGCAGCACCCTCCGACTATCGGATAGATTTCATCCACGTCACCTAGATGCCTGGCATCCAACTAACGGTCTTTTTACCGTGCACGCAAGATGTGGAATGAGCTCATTACCAAAGTCTTCTTGCGGTTCTTCAAAAGGCTGTCTACAGGTATCTCAAAGGCCGATTTGGCTCCTCAGGTTGCAGATATCCTGGACCACGGTGGCCGCATTACCCAGGACCGTCAGTCCGTGTGCCTCCGCAATAAAAAAGTGATTGATACGTATAACTCTGCCTTATACCGGACAACATCCAGCACAGAATACGAGTTCATATTTCAGTATTTCAAAGTTCAAAGTCATTTATTTGTAACATAGGTGTATACATATACATATACATAACTTATTAGTTGTTATAAAGTTGAATGTCTCTCTATGTCTAGCCCTATTTAGGGCATACAAATATTAAATTAGTAGGTATATAAGCATATTTAACTTTCATTTCGTTGTACTTATTCTCTTCGCAGCATACATCGGTTTGGGGTCATATATGAATGCCACACAACGTTTGATGGTGTACTCGTGCAGTTGGCCATTCGATTCGGGAATTAAACACAAAACACTGGTAAAAATTTTCTTTTGTACGTTGTACTTAAACGCACTCCACATGTGGACAGTTCCGCGGAAACACGAGAGTGTAGAGGGAGTATTCGCCTATATTCGTGTATGTTTGGCATGTCTCGCCTATTTCATAGACTAAGTAGAGATAGTTCGTTGTCGTCTTTTTCCCGTAACAGGTTCGGGGTACACTTGACCATGATCCAGGATATTAGTAGATCAAGTAATTACAGTAGAGCAGCTGCCATCACCTCTGTGACCCTGTTTAAGCATATTAGCGACATTATATCGATTCATCGAAATGTCGACGCGTTTTGACACCTACCACATCCCTAATAGGCGAGAATGTAGAGGGTCGACCAAAGTCACAGCCAAAGTTTCGCCGAAAGTTTCGGCGGACATGTGGAGTACGCTTTAGGTCCGTTGTCGAAGCCCCACGCGAGGATATCCGCGGTGTTGGCACTGCAACTGCACTGTATTCTTATGCCCGATTAAACTAAACTTTAGGCGACTCCTAACTTGATTTAAAATATATATGTACCAACAACAAACTAAAGTAAAAACTTAGCTTTGTAACCGATATTGTGACCCCTAAATGCTTAGGAATATTTTATGGCATCACCTTAGGAGTCGCCTAAGTTTAGTGCAATTGAAAGACTTTGACCTATCCTAACCGAATTCAAACTTGTATTCTATATGTAGTAATGTGCCTTAGGTGTAGGTAGGCGTAATGAACTAATAAATATTTACTATTTATAATGTGTCTCTCTATTAGGTCGACTTCTCGAAAATCGCATCCACATGCAACCTGTGGCGTAACTTCCACGATGTGCAATTGCTACAGTTCTCGATCGACCTAATCATCAGGTACCTACCTAGCTATTTCATGAGCTTCTTTAATAACGACTGTGTGAATGAGCAACTCCTTTGAATTGTGATCATAATATCAGCCGGAAGACACCCACTGGTGCTCCACCAGAGATCTCCACAAGGGCCGGTCCTGAGCCATCTGCATCCAGCTGGTACCTGCGACCTTTACCAGGTCGCAGGTCCTCCTTGCGTGGGTCTACTTACGCTGCGTTTCCCGATGCGTGGTCGCCACGCGAGAACTTCACTTCTCCTTTGAAAAAACTTTCGTACGAATATTAATGAAGAAACCATGCAATAGTAATGTCACTAGTTAATTAATAATACCTCACGTTTTTGGCAATCGGTAATGAATGCGTATGCCACAGGTTCTACGAGAGCCGATTCGAAGAGTTCCACATCACGCACGGGCCGGGGCACTGGTACGATCCCGGTATGGTATGGATTGGGATAATACATTCTTGTTCTTATTGATCCCAGCGGTATATCCTGGCTCTGCGGCTTATGGATCTGCCGGCCAGGGTCCGCTCGCTAAGGGCCCAGGGTCTGCGTTAGAGCAGCCATAGGGCATCACAGGCCTAATTAAGCTCTTGCGTATGTTAGCCCTTTGAGTTCGATCGAGATTTTAGGGTCGCAAATGGCTGGCGTGATTTCCCGCCTGTTGGCCCAAGCTGCAGAGAGATGGAACTTGATATCAGAACCGATATCATCCAATTTGTGCAGCACGAATGGTTTGAAGGTCATCCTATTTTATTTCAGCTGGTGATAGGCTCAGGGAACCTAACAGAAGGAGGAAATCGTATGCAAATGGCCGTCTGGAGTATGCTGTCAGCACCTTTTCTGATCAGCTCTCCCATGACACACATAACCCCTTATGAGAAGAAGCTATTGCAGAACCCAGATCTGATAGCCATAGCGCAAGACCCGCTGGGGATCATGGCGACGCCGTTTCAGGTACGGGATGAAGTTGTCTAATAGAATAAGAAAATACATATGTACAATGAATAAACGAGCTCTCCATTCTTGCAATTTGTCTTTTAAAAACTGGAGTGTCTTTAAAAATGTAGAGAAATAGATACTTAATATATTATTACACATGTTTATTACTGAAATGAATGTTATAGATATCATTATCATCATATCAGCCGGAAGACGCCCACTGCTGGGCATAGGCCTCCCCCAGAGATCTGCACAAAGGCCGTGTGCTTTCCGCATCCAACTGGTTCTTGCGATCTTTACCAGATCGTCGGTCCACCTAGGGGGAGGCCTACGCACGCCACGCTTAAAGATATAATATTCTTAATATATATAAGACCTACTGTCAGTACCGAGTACCTATACTTATTATACAGCAACAACATTGGGATTTTACAATTACCTCAAATGTCTTCTTTAACCCGGCGTCTGTATGGTAGAAAATCAGTACGAGTACTGTATGGTGGGTCAATATAACCCGGATTATGAAAATGGTTTAATTTTTTCTATTTCAATATTTTTTTGGGAATGATATATTAAATCAGTTTAAGTGATGTTAAAATTACTATATTTTGATGAAAAACAATAAAAAATCATACAATATTAGGAACTTGTTATGTATTTACGAAAGGTCTATAAAATCTATAACAAAATATTAAATTCTTGACCGTTATTTGAAGTTTACAGTTTGAGATAGGCCCCTATCTGTTTTCCGTTTCCGCTTTGCCTTTCTCTTTCCATTTATATCTCTGTCCCGCTCGTCACCCCCGCTCGGCGGTCCCCACCAGGCAACCGCAACCGGGCTGAGGAGCCGCGGTCCGCGGTCGGCTTGCTTCATTGTGTCGAAAACACCAGGCAGAATTTAAATTGTAAGCTTCAAATAAGGTAAGTATTTAATATGTGTTTTATTTTCAGGTAAAACACCGTTATTAAATCCTTGACCGTTATTTGAAGCTTACTACTTTAAGACGTGTTTGTTATCGCCTGGTGATGGGGACGCCAAGGTGAAGGTTTAGTACATAAATATATGTAGGTGTACTGTAGGTATGTAAGTATAGAGGTACCTAGATTACGAATAGGTATGTAAAATGCATTGGATTCCATAGGTAAATAAATATAAGGTTATAAACTTTTTATGGAAAAAATAATTAAATATACTTAACTTAAAAGGGTGATGAGCATCTTATTTTCAAACAGGATCAGGCAAATAATTCAATGTTAGGTAGTTAATAATTCAATAATGAAGTAAAACATTCAATGATACATAAAAATAATTTGTTATTTACTTCCTAATTCCCTTAATTAACTGGGCTAAACAAGCTTGTAACCTTATTAATATTGGCAGAAGTTTGCATTATCTGCAGTCGGTAGATAATCCGAGCACCAGTTATCACGAGACAATATCTCGTCGACTGGCACATTATCTACTAATTCTCCGAGGCAACTGCAGATCGAGGGCTTCCAGGGGTAAACGAAATCCCTACTTCTGTTAGTAGGGTTTCGATCCACCCGGCTATTGCTGTGCGTGAAGCTCCTTTAGAGTGACCCCTGGTAGTTATAAAAAGACATACAGATTTAGCGGTCCTGCGTCTGTCTGTTGCAAGGTTCACTAAGTGGTTTATCCAAAATACAGGGTCCAAATTTCTATTAACAGGATTTGTAAACAATTTCCAGCCTGACTGTCTGTAGTTAGCGTTGTCAGTTTTCGAACCAAATATTGGCTATAACATTACGCTGTTATCTTGAATGTGGTGATCTGAATCAACGGCCAATAGCGTTAAAACGTGGACACGTCTGTCGGTGCATAAAAGTGATAATGTAGCCGTATGTCTAGAGACAGAGAATAGACAGTCTTCATCTAAGTATGAACACAGGATGTCAATGTCCCAAATTGGTTACTTCCGAAAAAAGGTTTCTTTAAGGCAATTGATTTCAATATGTGTTTGCCGAGAGTGTGGGAACTCAAGGACTCCGTACTTTCTGCATTACATAAAGTTATGTAGTCTAGACAGACAATCTTCTTACAATTTAGACAGCAAGGACATATTTGGCACCGCTTTTGAACTCTGAATTTCTGTAGGTGACCTCTCTGAAGGTTCTCCAGTAAATTATCTTATTGTCTTGCGCATCTCTCTAGGCACACGAAACACATATTTGCAGGCGTTCAAGTAATCGTTTAGAATTCTCTTCTTAGCCGAATAAACCAGCAAAAATACAGTCGTTTTGCGTATCTCCGAGATCACTTTCGCTACCTAGGAGACGACCATGACCGTGCTTCAGACAATATTCTGTCGGCCCCATTCACGCGTTCCGGGTACTACTACGACTCGTTTACGGTAAGGGCAACTTGCTTGTGGAATGATCTGCCGAGGGAGATCCGACAGTCTGAGTCATTGACTAGTTTTAAGTCAAAACTTCGTAAATGCCTTTTAGCGAAAGATTTGTGAAACTTTATTTTTAGTATGCCTACATAAGTACGATTATTTCATGTTTTTGGCTGTTCGTTGGTGTTTAGATAGATGCACAACGCATTCTCTTGTATCCTGTGGCTCAACACTACCTGCTGTAAAATTCCTGTCTCAATTTCTGTAAAGGTTGCGTGGAAGAGATTGCTTCTAGCGATAAGACCGCCTTTGCTCATATGTGTTCTCTGTTACTGTAAGTGATTAACTGTTATGTTTTATGAGCAATAAAGTGTTTATCTATCTATCTATCTTTTTACCTTGTATTTTTTCGAACAGTACCCACACTTGTTAAATTATGCTCCTTGAGACGGTGTAGTGTTAGCTCGTGACTAGTAAACCAATCATCACATAAATGAATGCATAAACGTAATTGGCACAAAAAGGTTATATCGAATGTATGGTTGGGTCATATTGATCCCGTTTGATTGTTGACCGCTTGTAACTTCTTGTACAGGCGCACACCGACTGAGCTGATACTAGAACCGAAAGGGGAGGGATATTAACTGCAGCTACGGAAAAGCAACTACAAACTATTACTTTAAAAAATACGAGAGTTTAAAAATGTGGCGGGTCATTATGACCCAACCTGACAGACGCCGGGTTAAGCGTATATTTCTGACCAATCGCTCGACATACGCCCTAGATGAAACAACAGACCACACGTTTCTGTTGTGTCATCTAGTGGAATTTCGATTCGCGGTTAAATTACAAAAAACTAGATTAAGTTACAATTCATTCAAACAGTTGTCGAAAAGCATGACGTTGTGGATGAAGCGTCACCTGCCGATGCGTGGTGACATCTACCACAGCTTCTCGTTCGCCGCGGTCAACTTTGGCAACAGCAGCACGTACATCAAGATCCAACCCGCCGTCTACGGGCTGGACTACCACACTTACGGTGTATATGTATGTGTGCTTCATAATTTTACTTTATCATCATGATCTCTCATGATCATCATCTCAGCTGTATAGCATCCACTGACTGCTGAACTATTTCACTCCTCCCACGCCTACTTCACCGACCGACTTTGTTCCTGCTAAATAAATCATCATTATCTGAATGTAAGCCCCCCCCACGCATACCAAGCCTATCCTCTACCTGCCACCTGCATGCATCGGCTCTACGACCTTTGTGGAGTTAAAATTTAGCTCAGTCATGTAAGTTCGGTGACAATGCATTAATATGATATCATCGAACTGATCTGTTTTTATTTATATTTAGTCTATCCAGGCATTTGACTGCCATCTCATCTGGTGGTAAGTGACGATGCGGCCGAAGATGGAGCATGCCTGTCTAGGAACAGCCTATGATACTATAGCCTGATGATCGAGAGGAAAGGTAGCTATAGGAACTCCAAGCTACGCATGGTAAACCCGTCGAGTTAGGGTTCGTTTGATTAATCTTGACAAATGCTCTGTATGAACAACTATTTTTCATTTGAACTTGTTTTATACCGCGGAAGGATTAGTATCAACTGTCATGTTGCCTTATATCGGATCGGCCATAGTGTCGCATATAAGCATCTCAATGAAGTCATCCGTCCACCTCGTGGGGGGTTTACCGACAGGATTCAGAGTCGCATAACTTTGGTATGGATGGCATTGGATGGGTATTAGGTAAGCCACATTGCTCGCAGAACGTAAGGCAATGGGGCATAGAGATTTTTGAGTGGCGACGACGGCCCCCCGCGACACAGACGGATGACCTTGATAAGGTCGTTGGGAGCCGATGGATGCAAGAGGCACTGAGACATATGTTCACCATTGGATGATGATCCTGATGAGAAGATTCTTTTTTGTTGTTTCTTTCACAGAATATTTTCGAAAGATATTTCGTTAAGAACATTACGTCGTTTGCTGATTACATCGACGAAATAGTGCCGGCGCACGGTGAGCTCTTACCTACATGACAGCACGAAGACCATAGTTTGTAAATATAGCTTCACCTATCTTGAGATATAATACAATACGTAGCTGATCGGAAGTCAGTGGTGGAAAGGGGTTCTGAAAGGTCCCCTCGACAGCTTTGGAAAGAGACGAAAAGCACGACTGATTTGTTTCTCTCCAATTCCGCTGATGAGTTTCAATTTTGCCTGCCACTACTGTTAATAGCATGCTGCTTATCTATAGCAAGGTACACTAGAGATCCCATTATAAAAAATCCTCTAGGCGTCAAATCCCAGTTGTGCTCTGTGAGTGCCTGGGGTTCGGCTTGACCATGATTCTGTGACAAAAGTAACATAGATCTATCCTATCATAATAACTCCTGGATTTATTTTTCCTTTCAGATGTTTTGCTCTTCACCTTGTATCCGTTATGAAAAGGGGTACCGTCGTATGCCCTACTTATAGACTGCGACCACGCACAACCTGGGACAAAAAAAAGCAAGGCGAGCGCTCGCGTGAGTTGCGAAAATTGGAGCGCTAGTGGCCCACCTACACGTTTGTCGCTGACCGAATGTTTTTTCTACGGTATGCTCAAATATTTTTTTGTGAAATTATGAAATTACACTGCAAATCTTGATGAGCCTTTGATTTTTAAGCCTATTTGCTGTTTGGCAGTTTTTCCAGTGCCTTTGGTTGCGCGTCTGCGAATAAAATAGGGGACCCCATTTCTTTGTTTACAAATATTTGTCTAAATGATTTTTTTCAGACTGCCAAGGAAGGTAATGTGATGATATTGACTAAACATAGGTATGGGAAGGCTTTCATTAGGTTGCTCATGTCCGCTCAACACATTGCCGTCTGCTATCCTGCAATTATCCTTGATAAAACGCTTTACTAATGTGGAGGAGGCTCAAGTCCAGTATTGAATCGTACACACTGAAGCACATTGATTTTTGCAATTTTTGTTTAATACCAATGAGCCGTTTTCAAACATAGTTTCTCAAAAAATTACATAGATAGCGCGCTTTAAGGCCATTATTATAATCTTTTCACTATAAGGTGCTATTGTTGTAGTTGTATGACCGGGCACGGGAAGTAGAGGCCGGCCCAAGAAGCGTTGGCTTGACGTAGTCAGAAATGTGATGCATGCCAATAAGTTCTCTGCGCCCAGTCTAAAAGAATATTACCAGCCGATCCAGCTGGGTTTTGGTTCGAAAGGAGGCTGCGAAGCCGCCATTTATGCCCTCATCAGGACGTTCCTTCAGCATAAGGGCGGTGAGGTTCTACTGAAGGTTGACGTAAAAAATGCCTTTAATTCTGTGATCATAAGCCTTGCCCAACCAAGTTAAGTCAAAGATGCCGGCGAGCCCCCTTATTCGCAGTATCCCTTACGATGATAATATAATTACTTGTCGAAATTGTGTAGGTACATCGGTGCTATAGACTTTGGGGTACCAGCCATCGAGCACACGACATTCGAAATGAAGCAGTAAACCCTTCTTTTTCTGGTTATCGACAAAAATATTAAAATAACATTGAACCGATCGATAACGATACTTTTTTTACTCTTTGAATCCCTATGAACTTATTTTGACGCTTTCGTAGTGACATTGTCACAACATTTATTCCTTCCGTTTCTTGTTTAGACGATCCGCACACTGGAACACAGCACCATACGGTGCTGCGGAAAACGCATCCACGCGCGTGGCTGCGGATCCGCATCACCGTACGTTTCCATAGACAACTCCAGAGCTGCATTTCCATAGACCACTCTAGTGTTACAAGATTTGACCCTTTATTCGTCATTCTGGCGAAATATTGTTTTATCAAATATTTAGGAATTGTCAAAATTGTTATAATCTTTTCATAAAATTATATTATTTAGGCGAAAAATAATTTAATAACTTATTAACGGAACACCTATCTGACAATCCTGGAGACCTCACAAAATACATCGCCAAAAACTTGTCTGACCCGCAGCCCGACCGCCTAATATTCGAATTGAACATCGCCCTCTTCCAGCAATAGGATATATTTACAACAAGGGTACATTAAGATGTACTAATACATCAGATTATAGTCAAAAGGCGATGCATTTGGATCATGATTGTGATCGACTTCAATTTATTTGTAAGTTTGACGAATTATCCGTGGTATTGTTGATGGCTTCCATACGAAAGAGAGAAATAAAGATAATGAAACGAAAAAGACACGGCTATACGAATCATTATCGACGAACGAAAGATCGTGATAAACAAATCACAGGTAGTCGTGGGACTACTGGTAAACACAGACTCATGTGAAAAAGAGTTCCAAGATCAATACTTTCCAAGTGATTCCATTTTCCAAGTTTGACATCTTTCATCCGAAATATAGGTCTCGACGAGTAGGTACTATCATTTCTCTTTAGAAACTAGTGTTCTAGGACCATTCGTTTCAGTTATTACAGTTTTGAGTTTGACAGCTGTCACCCGAAATGTAGATCTTTTAGTACTATCATTTCTCTTTAGGGACTAGTGTTCTAGAACCATTAGTTTCAGAGTTATTAGTTTTAGGTTTGACAGCTGTCACACGAAATGCAATTTTGTCTTTTAATATTTTGCTCTTCATTTCATACATTTTGCTAGGTGGGGCGGGGGCACTATGCTGGCTACGCCCATGTGCATGCTGCCGTATTGAAAATGGACTTGTCGGTTTTAAAATATTAAAGCTTTGGTACATGAAACTCTTGGCTTTGGCTTTTATACATTGCATTGAACAATCAGAAAACTTCCCCACAAAGCATTAGATATTTTGTACATTTCATTAGGGACAGCCCGTGGATTCATCCAATATATACCACCTCTTTGGATTCAGTAATAAATTCAGGACGTATTACAGTAGTCCTACATGGCAATACTGACCACAGAGCACGCGTGTCATGTGTCAAAGAAAAAAAACGACGGATCCGCACGAACGCGCGTGGATGCGTTTTCAGTGTGTTCGACTATGCGTGATTTCCATATGATAGAAACCCATGACAGCTCAAAGAATTTTGTATCACGCACTAACGCACGTCCCGCACAACCGTCCGGTGCTGCGTTGCAGTGTGCATAGCCTTTTAAAACGACAAACTTCTTTTTTCGGCTATTATTGCCAGTAAAATAACTTTAGTATACTCATTTTTCCGCAACCAGTCAAAGTAACCTAAGTTCCTGCTCCCCCTATATCTTGCCTACTTACATAACGCAGGAACAATTCATTGGAACTTAACTTGGGGTGATTAACTGGGATATTCGTTGTCAAAATTCAAAATTAAAGTTATAAATCTATTGCTGGACAGATATATCTCCCAATATACTTACTACGTAAAAGCATTACAAGAGTAAGCGTAGTGTCCTGTACTATGCACACGCCAGTTAGCTGGGCCATATAATGAAGAAACTACAAATTACAGAAAGAAACCCTGTATTCTCAATATTCATGCATTATTCATCATAATGATGGGCAACAGCCTAAATCCATATATCTTAAGTGCTAGACAGCGCTGTCCTAATGAGGGATTTTCTGATAGGTACCTACTTTAAAAAGGTAATAGTATATGTCGGCGTGCCTCATTAGATGGCGCTGCTTAGACAAGACTCTCAAATATTGAATTTGGTAACCGACGTTATTCGGAAAGATGTTACGTAAAACTATACCTAGTTTTAGTACCTTTTCTGAGAAGAAAGCGCAAAATGTCTGCACTTTTGTACATCTAAAGTTCTCGTTTTAATTTTTGATAATCAGAATCATGTTTAATCAACGCCATCTATTACCATTATTCAAACAAATTTTTATTTTGAAATCGGCTCTGGGAAAATCCCCATTGATAAACGTACTGTCGTGCGACGAGCGGTTTTAAGGTCTCCTACTGGTCGGGCGACATCCGTCGTACGACCATAGTCGCAAGGCCGTTTAAGGCAGTGCTTAGCCTCCTCCACGTCAGTGGCTCTTCCTTGGCAGTCACATTGCGCCTGTGGTTACTCAACCTGGAGAGCGTAATACGTTACCTTGACCAAGGCGTTGTCATCACTCCAAAACGCGTCTATCCCATGGGTATCTTTTCAGTTCTGCAACATATGTGTCCAGCCCAATGCCACTTCAGCTTACTTATAGGAAGAGCTACCTATATGCATAAGTTTCTAAAATAAATAAAAAATCTAGTAGGTACCCACATAAAAAAATTACACAGTATCAACTCCGTTTATTCCCCAACTTTTAATTATTTAATTAGTGAATTCTGTGGTTATACTGTCAGATTTGACTGTAGTATTTTTTTAAATTGCTCAGTCTCATATAAGACAGACCTGACGGCAGTTTAGAAATCTATGCTCAGTCTCTACTTCCAAACTATAAATGGGGGTCCTTATTATTTTATTTGCTGCCTCGCAACCAAAGGCACTGGCCAAACTGCCAAACAGCAGACAGGCAAACAGGAACCGTGGATTTAGCAGTGGAGGGGCATTTGCCTTTTTGCTGCCAGAGCAACGTGTTATAGAGGTGGGCAACGCATTGGCGATATTCTTGGTGTTGCTAACAGGCTAAAAATCAAAGGCACATCAAGATATGCACAGTGTAATTTCATAATTTCACAATAAAATATTTGAGCATACCTACCTACTTGTAGGTACCTATCTGTGGATCTTAATATTTTTTTTTCAACAGCTCAGTGACAAACGAGCAGACAACCCATTCTGAGGATCCCCAAAAAACGATGTAGCTGAGTAGCGAACCTATCCTAAACCTAAGTAAATTTTATGCCTTTTTATGCCGTAAAATAACCTACGGTGCCCTCAAACTACGACGGTACCCATTTTCATAATGGATAAAAGGTGAAGAGCAAAACATCTGAAAGCAAAAAAAATCCAGAAGTTAGATAAATAAATGTAACGAGATCTACATTACTCATGTTACAGAATTATTTATGGTCCAGTCGGGCCATGGGATTTGACGAAAAGAGGAGTTTTTATAACGAGATCTGTAGTAGGTATACCTAGACCTTGCTACAGATATGCAGCAAGCTATTCTTAGCGGATAACAGTAGGCAAAATTTAAACACATCAGCAGAATTGGAGAGAAACTAAACAGTCGTGCTTTTTCGTTTCTTTCCAAAGCTGTCGAGGGTAATATTTCAGAATACTTTTCAACCATTGACTTCTATCAGCTAGGTATTATTATTGAGATGGGTGAAGCTATATTTACAAACTATGGTCTTCGTGCTGTCATTATAGGAAAGAGCTCACCGTGCGCCGGCACTATTTCGTCTATGTTATCAGCAAACGACGTAATGTTCTTCACGAAATATCTTTCGAAAATATTCTGTAAAAGAAACAACAAAACATAACAAGAAGGTCATATCATCTCATCACGATCATTATCCACTGGCGAACATATGTCTCAGTGCCTCTTACATCCATCGGCTTCCTACGACCTTATCGAGGTCGTCCGTCTGTCTCGCGGGGAGTCCGTCGTCACCACTCGATAATCTCTCTGCCTCATTGCCTTACGTTCTGCGAGCAATGAGGCTTACCATCCAAAGTCATCCATACCAATTCAGTTATGCGACAATGAATCCTATCGGTGAACCCCCCACGAGGTGGATGGATGACTTCGTAGAGGCGCCTATATGCCCTATGGCCGGGCTGATCTAGGAGGCAGCTAGGCAGTCGTTACTAATTTTTGCACAGTATAAATGAACAATATTTTTTCATAGCAAGTTTTTGTCGCGCGTTCTCTATGATCAGTCAGAGTATTTGTCAAGACGAAACAAACGAGCCCAAACTTTCCCTCTCCATCATCAGATCAGCTCGATGATACATGGTGACATTGCATTGTCACCGGAAATTTGCACACTGATGCAGTGTGCAAATTTTCAGCTCAATCAGAAACCGGGAAATGAGTCAAATGTAACTTGCAAGATTTTATTACGAGCAGACATGGGGACATGTTAAACTAAATAAAAGCTATTAATTAAGTCGCTTTTCAGATGTCGGGGACATGGTCGGAGTCCGACCAACCAACCGATCGACCGACGTCGCCGCGCAACTGAAAGCGACTTTATTAAATACTACGTAAATATTAGTATCGATTGTATAGCTTACTCCTAGATCGGTCTAGCGGTAGTGTCGTACGTAGAGTCCACAAGAGGATTGGGGGGGGCACTTATATTCTGCTAAAGATGATTTAATTATTAGGAACAAAGTCGATCGGTGTTGAAGGCGTGGGGGTGGCATATAGTTCGGCAGTCAGTAGATGTTACACGGCTGGAATGATGATGATAAAGTCAAATTATGAAGCACACTCACATATACACCGTACTTGTGGTAGTCCAGCCCGTAGGCGGCGGGTCGGATCTGGACGTACGTGCTGCTGTTGCCAAAGTTGACCGCGGCGAACGAGAAGCTGTGGTAGATGTCACCACGCATCGGCAGGTGACGCTTCACCCACAACGTTACGGTTTCCGACAACTGTTGGAGGCAATTCTAATGTATACTAGTTTTTCATTGCGCCTACATTTATGTAGTATAACCGCGAATCGAAATTCAACTAGATGACAGTACTGAAACGTGTGGTCTATTGTTTAAAGTACGTCGAGTGATTGGTCAGAAATATACGCTTAAAGACGACATTTGAGTTAATTTTAAGGTTACAATGTTGTTGCTCCTACATAATATAAAGAGTATATGGTACTCCGTAGAGACGGTAGGTCTATAACATATTAAGCATCTATATTTATATTATAAGCGAGGCGTGGGTAGGCCTACCATTAGGTGGACCGACGATCTGGTAAAGATCGCAGGTACGTACCAGCTGGATGCGGAAGGCACAAGACCGGCCTTTGTGGAGATGTCTGGGAGAGGCCTATGCCCAGCAGTGGGCGTCTACCTGCTGTTATGATGATGATGATATCTATAACGTTTATTTTAGTAATAAACATTTATTTATTTATTTAACAATTTATTGTGCACAAAGAAAGTTACATAATATGAACATAAAGATAACAATCATAAAGGTACAGCTTATTTCTAAAAAGAAATGTCTTACAGCAGACCTACCGCAGAGAGAGGGCTAGAATAGAGAGGCAGATATGACGTGTACCCAAATACATAATATAATTGAATTACTTACATAAGTATCTATACATGTAATAATAATATTACCTACATCATCATATCAGCCAGAAGACGCCCACTGCTGGGCATAGGCCTCTCCCAGAGACAAAGGCCGGTCCTGTGTTTTTCGCATCCAGCTGGTACCTGCGATCCTTACCAGGTCGTCGGTCCACCTTGTGGGAGGCCTACTGCGTCTTCCAATACGTAGTCGCTACTCGAGAACTTTACTGCCCCATCGGCCATCTGTTCTTCGAGCTATGTGCACTGCCCACTGCCACTTCAGTTTGGCAATCCTTCGAGCTATGTCGGTGACCTTGGTTCGCTTGCGGATCTCCTCATTTTCTCCTCTTTGGGTAACAGTGAGATTTCTTATAAAGCCCACATATATAATGAATAACACAAATACTAAATAAATACCTATTAATATATAATATATAAACATGTGTAATAATATATTGATTTAAGTACCTACACCTCTACATTTTTAAAGACACTAAGTCTTTTTAAAAGACGAATTGCAAGAATGGAGAGCTCGTCCTTTCATTGTACATATTTTCTTTTTTCTACTAGACAACTTCACTCCGTACCTGAAACGGCGTCGCCATGATCCCCAGAGGGTCTTGCGCTATGGCTATCAGATCTGGGTTCTGCAATAGCTTCTTCTCATAAGGAGTTATAAGTGTCATGGGACAACTGATCAGAAAAGGTGCTGACAGCATACTCCAGACGGCCATTTGCACACGATTTTCTCCTTCTGTTACGCTCGCCGTGCCTATCACCAGCTGAAATAGTAGGATGAAATAAAATAGGATGTGCTTCAAACCTGCTGCACGAGTTCGATGATATCGGCTCCAATATCGAGTTCCATCTCTCTGCAGCTTGGAGGTCAAATGGCGAGAAATCACGGCTGCCATTTGCGACCCTAATATCTCGAACTCAAAGGGCTTACATACACAACAGCTTAATTAGGCCTGTGATGCTCTATGGCTGCTGTAACGAGGACCTCGGGTTTTTAGCGCGCAGCGCGGGAGCAAAACCGGGATTTAATGCCAGAATGATGATGACGATGCTCTATGGCTGCGCTTTCAGTACAGAGCTATCGGAAGAGCGGACCCTGGCCGGCAGGTCCGTTAGCCGCAGAGCCGGGATATACCGCTGGGATCAATGAGAACAAATATATACTATCCCCATCCATACCATATCGGGATCGTGCCAGTGCCCCGGCCCGTGCGTGATGTGGAACTCTTCGAATCGGCTCTCGTAGAACCTGTGGCATTCGCATTCATTACCTATTGCCAAAAATGTGTAGTTTTATAGATTTACTAGTGACATTACAATTGCACGGTTTCTTTATTAATAGCGATAAATTTTCGTACGAAAGTTCATTCAAAGGTTAAGGTAAATTCTCGCGTGGCGACCACGCATGGTGAAGCGCAGCGTGAGTAGGCCCCCCGCAAGGAGGACCTACGACCTGGTATAGGTCGCAGGTACCAGCTGGATGCGGATGCAAAGAACCGGCCTTTGTGGAGATCTCTGGTGGAGGCCTTTTCCCAGCAGTGGGTACCTTCCGACTGTGATGGTTACGATTCAAAGGAGTTACACATCCACACAGTCGTTATTAAAGAAGCTCATAAAAGAATTTAATGGTTAGGCAGGTACCTGATGATTTCGTCGATCGACTCCCATAGCAATCTCACATCGTGGAAATTTCGCCACAGGTTGCATGTGTTCATGCTTCTCGAGAAGTTGAACTAACAGAAAGACATATTATAAAGAGTAAATAAATATATTTTCTCATTACGTGTTTATCTGAGTTAGCAATGTACATTTTGTTTAATTTATACCTATGTCGGAGGCCGATGACGATCGTGATCTGCCTGCAGATACAAGTTTTAATTCGGTTAGGATAGGTTAGAGATTCTCAAAGCTCTAATAGGTTGCAGTGCCTACACTCCGGATATCCTCGCGCGGGGCTTCGACAACGGCCCTAAGTACAACCTACGTAAACAAAGAAATTACCGGTTTTTCGTGAACGATTTCCGAATAGAACGGCCAACTGCACGAGTACACCATCGGTCGATTTGTTGCATTCAAATACGACTTCAAACGGATGTATGCTGCGAAGAGATTAAGTATAACAAAATAAAATCCTGAAATAAGAACTTATATTCTGTGCCGTGTGTTGTCCGGCAGAGGGCAGACTTAAATGTTTCACCACCATCCACTGACGGAGAACGTATACAAGGCGACTTAGGTCTACCTTTGGCTACCATACCTCTGTAAACCAGAGATTTTTCGGAGGCAGACGGACGGAGACGGTCCACCTGATGTAATGCAGCCACCGTCGTCCAGGACATCTGCAACATAAGGGTGGCAAATATGCCAGCCATGGAGATGCCTGTAGATAGAAGAACGCCTTTTGAAGAACCGCAAGAAGACTTCGGGAGCGAGCTCATTCGACATCTTGTAGGTACGGTACGGTAAAAAGGCTCGCGATGCCTGTACGTTAGTTAGATGCCAAGTTTCTAGGTGATTTGGGTGAAATCCATCCAATTGTCGGAGGGTGCCGTCCGTGGCGGAAAAGTGAAGGAACATTCTGTTGTTTTCAACGCTGCGATTTCCAACCCGCCTGCCAAACGTGATCATTAAGACACCCTGAACACTTTTAGTACTTTCACGAGGGGTGCGGGGGAGTAATTAGCCAAAAAACACGCGATAAAAGTTTAGACCGTATATATTAGATACACGTTGATTTAAGTAAGTAGGTTAACATAATAAAAATTCTAAACATTTTACACTTTCAAAGCGCAAACTTGATACCGCGATGTAGAAATCGGCGTGTGTTGTATGAACTGTGCCATCTAGTGACAATCTTACGAACTAACTTTACTTAACACACTCCTTCACCAATGTGTTTCCATTGTTGTATAAAGGTTATGTAAAACGGCATAACATCTAGGTACTTATAGTAACGACGTAATTGTGGTTCTATACCAACTAAAATACCTGTTTCCAAATGCTCGAACGTGACGAAGCAAGCATCAACCTTGATATAATCCACTTCCCAGTCTGCGAACTGCTGAGCATCCTCCTCCAAGTACCACTTGGAGCCAGGGAAACCCATGCACGTGATTGAACCAATACCTATATAAAGGCCGAACTTCAGCCCCCTTGCATGTATCTGTAAGTTTTTATGCATCCTTAGCCTTAAATGATTCATCATCCTTAAATTATTGACCTGTCTAATTGCGAAGGTGTATGACAATTACCGCAATGTCTCAATGCGAAGGTCCAATCCAGTCGTTGACCAATGTGTGTTGCCAGTGATGACTTACGGAACTGAAACGTGGCCGCTCAGTGTGGGCCTTATAAGAAAGCTCACTATTACCTAAAGGGCAATGGAAAGAGGTATGCTCGGAGTCTCTTTGCGCGATCGAATCAGAAATTAGGAGATCCGCAAGCGAACCAAGGTCACCGACATAGCTCTAAGTATTGCCAGACTGAAGTTGCAGTGGGCAGGGCACATAGCTCGAAGAACAGATGGCCGATGGGGAAGTAAAGTTCTCGAGTGGCGACCACGTGTCGGAAGACGCAGCGTGGGTAGGCCTTCCACAAGGTGGACTGACGACCTGGTAAGGATCGCAGGTACCAGCTGGATGCGGAAAGCACAGGACCGGCCTTTGTGAAGATCTCTGGGGGCGGCCTATGCACAGCAGTGGGCGTCTTCTGGCTGATATGATGATGATGATGATGATGATGATGACACTTGGAAGAGTCGCTTAAACGAAAAAATTGTTTACAAAGGACATCTACTAGGTGTTAACAAATTAGATGCTCTCACATAATCAGCTAGGAATTTCATTCCTCTTGGAAAGCGCTGTTTGTTAGCTACAAGTCTTCCATCGGCATCCCTCTCGTTTTCCGACCAGCAATCGTCTAGTATCACATATTGATAACCTGCCTCTTTATATCCCTCAGTGTAAAACGCATCTGCCACTGACATTATGAGGCCTTCACTGGAAGGAGCAAGGACAAAAATTATTGCAAAGTTAATCATAACTTTCAATTGAGATACTAACGATAAAAACGAATATTTATAAATGTTTACTTAATCCCATTAATGACTGATATTTAAAACGAATATTGTGTGTGTGTTTGTTACCCCTTTACGCCTTAATGGATGAACGGATTCTGATGAAATTTGTTAGGTAGCTAGATTAGGGTCTATAATAGGACATACGCTACTTTTATTCGTGATATAACGTTTATTCCACGCGGGCCGAGACGCGGTACCAAAGCTATAAACATTATAAAAATCACAGTAGGTACAGCGGCACTTATCTAGTACCAGCAGCGTGCTTGCGAGACCGAAAACCAAAGTTAACCAATGCTCGCAGTGCCCGGGACGTGGATGGATGATCGTTTCGTCCACTGCAGGACTTGGGGCGTCTCTCACGAAAGAGGAGGTTTTTGCCGTAATCTCCACGCTTGGCAGGCCGGTTGGAGATCGTTGTTGATCAGTGTTGTAAATATAACTGTGGAAAACGCTGCTGCCCATTTTCACAGTCTATGGAGACTTGAGATCTTTAGACTGTAAAACATTAGTCGCCTTGTACGACACCCACGAGTGTAAGGGATTGGTGCAGAACTACTCTGACGGATATCACAAGGCCACTTCGTACTTTGAGGCTAACATGAACATATAAAATTTTGTTTAGATATTCAACTCACTCCAAACATTTGGACGGGTGTTTTACACAGTCCGTCGTACACATGTAGTAGCGCCATGACATCCAGCCCATAGGCGGTGTCCTGGCCAAGCCATTTTCTAACACTTCAACGCTCCTGATCAGTAACAACGATACAGAAGCCAGAAATAATCCTTCGGTGCGGAGCATACTGTAACTATTTTAAATTAATTTTAATGCCTTCTTAGAAATGACGACGACGAATCATAATTTTGAACAAGGATAAGAGAAATCGGCTATTTCGTTTTTATGTTAACAAAATCAAACAATAAAGTAATTCTTGTAGATATCTTATAGTTTAAATAATGTGGAAATATTCACTTTCTTCTCATGCTATTGAGGTTGACCTTTTTTCATTTTTTGACAGCAGAGTAGACACGCCAAATTTTGTTTAGCAAGTTTGTATTATCGATGTTTAGGCACTTGTACAGCCTTTGTACCAGGAACTTTGTAGATGGCACGTCCTGTTTTTATCTGTTCCCTGGCCACTCCTTTGGAATTTTCCTACATTGCATGATCTGCTTAAATAATCTGGTTTCTATTAAAGTATTTAGTCTGATTAAAGCATAGGTGCTTGTCTTGCTACTTATCCAGATCTACCAATACACACACTCACAGAAACGCACGCACGCACGCACACATTCTTCGTAGGATGTTTTAATTTTTAATTACTTTTGTTGGAATGACTTCGGGGGGCTCATTCTTCATCTTACACGTGTGTGGTAAAAGAGCTCGTGATGCCCGAACGTTAAAAGGTTGTTGGTGGTTGGTGTTAGAAGAAATGTTGATTCAGTTATATCAAGCACAAGTCCGATCCTGCATGGAGTACTGCTACCACCTCTGGGATGGATCAGCCAAATATCAACTGGCGGCTTTGGATTCGGTGGAAAAACGTGCAAAGAAGATGATTGGTGACCCACAGTTGATTGAAGCTAGGCTGCAGAGCCTCGAGCATCGGCGTAGGGTTGCGCGTCTGTCGGTCTTCTACAGGTTACATTTCGGTGAGTGTGCGAAGCAGTTGCACGACCTCATTCCGCCGTCCCCTTTCCGCCATCGGGAGACACGATCCGGGCGAGCGCTTCATCCTTATGTCGTGGACCTTCCAACTATCCGCACGAGCCGCTTTGGCTTGACTTTTATAATGCGTACGGCTAAGGAGTGGAACCAACAGGTGAGATGGCGGTCAAATGCTTGTCTTGTCTAATAAAAAATAATAAAAAATAAAAAAAATGTAAACCATTTCTGTAAACCTCGTCTCGGTAGGAAGAGCAAAGTCTCTTAATACAGGTACATTTACCTTAAAAGGAGACTTCATCAATGGTTAAAAAATTTACAAATCAAATGTAGCTCTAGAAGTGGCAATTTCTAGCTATGAGCTAACTTGGTCCGACCGACAACTTCAGCCCTGATACCATTACTTTACCGTCCATAGGCTGCGGTGACTGATTATTTACCATCATTCAGGCCGTAAGCTTGTTTGGCACCTTAGTGGTATAAAAAAAACATTGGTAGAGTACTGAATCCAGTCTAATGTGCCATTAAATATTTATATGAAACGGCTCAGCCATCTTTTCTGACCACTGTACAGTTGGTTGTTCGTGGCATGGCTCTTCATTACATAGATCTCGTAACTTGTTATAATGAAACCTTGTAAAACCTTTGTAAGCTTGGGACGGTTAGCGAACCAATCTTACATGAAATTAGTGCGATTTTATTTTCCAGTGCTTACTTTCCATAATATATAAGTTTAAGAAGATGAGACGTGGTGCCGTGCGATGCCAAGATAATATAAATAGGCGGTGTACCTATCAATAAACTTGCTGTAACGAAACGCGTATATTGTCAACGAATGACAAAACGTCAACCTCAACAATTGTCAATGTCACAATTGTGACTGTCAGTCAGCTGTCAGAGCAGAACTCGGACAAATACCGTTCGGCCGCGTGATCCGTTGAAGTTTGTGAATATTGCGATGAAAGTTTGATACAATTTACTACAGCAATTTACTTGGTTTAAATATTTAATCAACTACAAAACACATACTGAAAATATTTAAAAAGGAAAATGAAAAATACCAATAAGATGATGCTACAATTTATAGAGTCGAGAAATTCGAAATAAATTTCGACGTTTACATTTTTGGTTTATTGTCATTTTCTCTTTTCTGTGCTGTGTTTTCAAATACTACCATAAATACCATAATTTTTTCTTGCCTTTCCGTTAAGATAAACTGGCGATTTTGCCCCAGTTTCACGTAATTGTTTTACTGCCGGTTACGAGTAAGTATGTGTATGTTTTTATTTACATTCTTCTTCCTCCCTACTACTTGATGAGTCTTACTGTGAAATAAGTTAGTATGTTACTCAATGGGTTCGTAAGAGGATACGAAAGGGGGCAAATCAATCGGGCACTTGCTCGGTTTTGTACTTAAATACCTACCTACCTATAATTTCGGACAGAGGATACCAAAGGGTGCCATTCAAGAATGAACAAGCGCTTGCTTGTGACTTCGTCTGCTATAAATTCCGTTACAACATTCCAGCCTCTTTCCCATGGTAACCACATTCAATTTCGGGATAAATTATATGTGCTATATGCATTACCTACTGCCAAATTTAATCAAAATCCATTGGTAATTTTTGGGTTAAGGAGTAACAAACATCCAAACTTACGCATTTATAATTTAGTAGCATATCTCAGTTTCGAGTTGACAGAAGAGAAAACCCTACCAAACATAATAAGTACCTGTATCCATACCCAAAACTACATGGAAATTAACTTAAACTAGGTGCACTAATTTCTATGTGGTTTCTAATCATGATTGGTTTTAACAGTTTTTTAATGTGCCGCACTTTAATGGCTTTACCTAGTTTCCTATACTGTGTAACTGCTAGTTTATGGTTGCTAGTGTTTGCGGGCATGAGACTTATCAGTGTTATTAGCAATAAAACCCATTTAAAACAGTTACAGTATGCTGCGCAATGGAAGACGGTTACTGGCTGCTTTGTCGTGGTTGTTACTGATCGGGAGTGTTGAAGTTTTAGAAAATGGCTTGGCCAGGACACCGCCTATGGGCTGGATGTCTTGGGGCTATTACATGTGTTCGGTGGACTGTGTGAAATCACCTCACAAATGCCTTAAGTAAGTTAATTTTACAATATTGTGCTCTATATGCTTTGGTTTCAGTGATTATTCTACCACCCAACTCACTAATAAGAAATGAAGATTGAAAAATCATGTTATGTTTAGGTTAATATTCAAGGCATAGATGTGACTGACATGCCGTGATACAGCCTTGTGTAGCCTTGTATATTTAATTGTACATTACCCTTAAATACACAACACTGTATAATCAATTTTAAAGAGCTAAGTTTACAGTTCTAAGTTTGTGCAAGTTCCTATAGATAGGCCAAATAAGTATTACAAATTTTTCCTTGGTATTTGCAATTGGCTGTTCAAGCCAGAATCAGGTAGTCTGTCGGTTTGTCCTGACATTTACAGAGGTATTCCATTGAATACACTCGCTGCTTCATGTACTGCTTTACCAGTTAGTTTCTCTCATCCCATTGTATTGCCCAAATTTTTGAGCAGATCTCTAACCAGTTCCTATTATGAGTTTTAAGTCTGTCTGTATAATTTTGACGACCTCAGTGGTTCAGTTGGTTAACATGCCGGTCTGCCACGCAGAGGTTCCGGGTTTGATTCCCTGCTGGGCAGAAATTGAAATGATTAATTTTAATTTCTGTTACGGATCTGGGTCAATTATGTATAATAAGTATGTATTAAAAAAGTATATAAGTACGTTCTCAGTTACCTAACACCCATGACACAAGCTTTGCTCTGAGAACCAAGGTCCATTGCATATGCAAGTGCATTATTTTGAAACCTCGGCAAGATTTCAAGATTTGATTTGTTGGCAGATCCTCAGAGCTGAAACTTGAGGAGATGACAAACAAAACTATAACTGCATAATTACGCTTCTGGTCATAATACTTTTTTTTTATAGAACAAAGATTATCATAATGTTTAAAACTAAACATCTTGACTACTTAATTGTCAAAAATTACTACAGCTTAGGAGAATTTATTAATGACTAACTTTGTTTTTTAATTTTATTCATGTTCATGTTTAATTAAATTTTATTTTGACACATTATTTAATTATTGACTATTGCTAACATTTATTTTTCTGTTTTATTCTAATGATTTATTGGTGATTATAATGACATTCAATCTCTATTTAATTTTATACGTATTAAGTGTACCTACATAAATTTTATTTTGTATGCCCCTAAAGGTAGACCACAGCGCATTAATGTCTATTCATCGAAGACCTGCATTTAATGTATAAACGGTGTGTCACAATAAACATATTTGATTTTTTATCTCGAGGTTTTATGCTGCTGAATACAAACCTCAACTCATTTCCAATCAAAATGCCCTAAAATTGTGTTAAAATTACTATAAAATTTTACAGTTTTTGATAAAAACCTCTAGCTTTTTACTGCTCCTGTATTTCATGTAATTATACCGATTTGTTTGTCAGCTCCTGACATGGGTTTCATGATTTCAGTGTATATCAATATTTTGTGTAAGAATTTGTTATAATTTTTTTGTTCTGGATCCTTTCAGTGAAGCCCTTGTAATGTCAGTGGTAGATGCGTTTTTTACTGAGGGATATCAAGAGGCAGGTTATGAATATATAATAATAGATGACTGCTGGTCAGAACACGAGAGGGATTCTGAAGGAAATCTTGTACCAGACAGAAAACGGTTTCCAAGAGGAATGAAGTTCCTAGCGGATTATGTGAGTGCTTCTAATCTGTTAATACCTAGTAAGTACCTACCCCTGTAAATAAAGTATTTTAGCGGTGGAAGGGATAAGCTAGCCGCCAATGTTGGCACGTGAAGATGGAGAAGGTGGAAAAGGGTAATTACCCACCTGTCCGGGTGTTGAGACCAGGGGACCAAGGGACGGACAGTTGATCGTCGGAAGTTATATATAAGCCGCTGAAGTTGGCACATTTCTCCAGCGCTATAGGACGGTCAGCGCCATCTATATGCGGATGCTTGCCAACCTTGTGTTCGTGTACTCGTACTGTGAGTATCGTTGAGTTTCCCTATTGGAGCGATAGATGTCGCTACAGTAATATGAAGAACTCATTGAATTTGTAAAGAAACCCCCGTGGTTTTCACGCCCATTCAATAAGATCCTGGTACTTTTACGAGACATAAAGTATCCTATGACACTCGTGAAGAATATAGCTCTCTATTACTGGAAGAATTTTCGAAAATGGTTTAGTAGTCATGGAGTTTGTAGTGTTCAGACAGACAGTCACGGTGTGGGACTTTGCTTTGCAGTTACTATGGAAGGGTACCATGAAATTTGCCACCTCGAGGTTTTTCTGCATTCCTTATATAGATATTGAATTATAAAATAACTCCTGCCTCCGCCTGCGTGAAATTCTGTTAAACCGCGATCCTGTGGGAACTAATTTATTTAATTATAAGGTTAAATTATAGCCCAGTCTTACTCTGGTGTATCTGCTATCATAAAGTTTCATTAAAATCCGTTCAGTAGTTTTACATAAGAAGTAACAAATGTAGATCCTCTTAAGAATAATGTTTCGGTTGAAGGATAAGTTATAACCAATATTATTACATGCATAGATATACAGAGACGAAAGTATTTTAGCAAGTTATAGGACTCTGTCAAGCCTGAGGAGTCCACCTGGGTGAGTACCACCGCCTTATCTATTTCTGCCGCCAAGCAATAATTCCTGGCACTGTTGTGTTCCGGCTTGAAGGATAAGGTAGCCAACGGAATTACAGGCATGAGGCATTTCATCTTAGTCCTCACAGTGACAACGAGCCTGTGGTTCTCCATTTTTGTTAACTGCAACCTAAATGTATGAGTTGTAGATGTTATAGGCAACAGTTACCATTAGGTGGGCCCACCTACCATTAGGTGGGCTGTCTCGTGTCTCGAGTAGCATAAAAAAAAGTAGGTGTCTGCATTTTGTGTTCTTGTTGAACGAACACGTATTAAAAGGTTTATGAATGTGAAAGAAAACAGAGATTTTTCAGGACCACCCGTGGCCTAAGAGTTTAACATCTTACAGATACATTCAAGGGGACTGAAGTTTGGTCTCTATACATGTATTGGTTCAGTCACGTGCATGGGCTACCCTGGCTCCCAGTGGTTCTTGGAGGAGGATGCTCAGCAGTTTGCAGAATGGGAAGTAGATTATATCAAGGTTGATGGCTGTTTCGTGACGTTGGAACATTTGGAAACAGGTACCTTTTTTCACCTGACTGCGACGGGAGGGATATGTTTTTGAGCGTATGTTTGAATAAAAGAAAGAAAGAAATATGCTTGGACAAATTCACACATCGCCATCTAGCCCCAAAGTAAGCAAAGCTTGTGTTATGGGTGTTAGATAACTGATAAACTACTTATATATATATTTTTAATACATACTTATAATACAAAAAAAAATACATACAACACCCAGACCCGTAACCGAATCGAACCCGGGACCTGTGCGTGGCGACCGGCATATTAACTCTTGGTTGTGTGAATTTGTCCAAGCATATTTATTATTATTATTAGCTTACCATAGTGTGAATAACTTGAAATTTATTATTATAATAAAAAATAATCATCTTGGCGTTAATGTCCCAGTTGTGCTCTCGAGCACAAGGGCTCGGGGTCCGCCTTGACCATGATCTAGGATTTGGCGATCAGATAATTACAGTGGAGCGACTACCATCTGACCTCCGTGACCCTGCTAGCAGGGGTGCCTGACCAGATTGGATCATGGTTACAAATTCAGTTGCCTGAATTTGCAGGTTTCAATCACGATGTTTTCCCTCACCGTAAGAGCGTCGGTTAGCATTTAGCTAATGTACATAACTCTGAAAAGAGTCATTGGTACACGGCCGCAGCTGGTTTCGAACCCGGTACCTCTCGCTTACGAGTCGGATACTCAACCGCCCGGGCACCGACGCTTCCTTATTTCTCATTACCTTTGGTATATTTCCCCCGGCGGACCCTGGGCCCTCGCGTGCCGCGCGGGGGTGCAACCGGGACATAACGCCAAGATGATGATGATGATGACCTATGGTATGTTTCCCGCAGCATACATCCGTTTGGGGTCGTACCTGAACGCCACCAATCGGCCCATGGTGTACTCGTGCAGCTGGCCCTTCTATTCGGAATTCACACACAATACAGCGGTAAATAAGGGTCATTATCGTTTAAATTAAATTTTACGTAACCTTTGATCGACATTCCTACAAGGGAAGGGTTTGTCGTTCTTAATGTGTGTTTGCGCCATTAGCCGTTGGTAAGTGCATCCAATTAAGCGCGAAATGAATTTCTACGTACGGAAAACAAAGATAATTAAAAAAAAAATCACAGGACACCGCCTTTGTACTGTAATGTGCATGAAGTTTTAAATAAATAAATAAACACCGCCATCTAGCGGCGGCTTATGGCTTTTTCGATTTAAACGCTTAATTATAACTCATTAACCTATAGAAAGCCATTTTGCGCACTATTGAATACATTTACTAACAGTATAAACCATAATACAATTACTAAATATTCTAAAGATAGAATGGCGGGAAAAATGTTGTATGTATGACGAACCACCTTAAGTATTAGATTGCGTGTGGACATTGTTTAGACAGTTTATCTTTTGCCTGTGTGACCATTTTACATGACCTCTTTAGTGTATTAGTGCTAGTAGTACGGAGAGGTCAAGATGTATCTCTGGTTCTACCTAACCGAATTACATAAAACATGGCTTAGATTTTAAGTTGGACCCCAAACTGTGAAAATTCTATCAAAATCCGTTCAGTACTTTTTGAGTAATGCGCACAGACAGACAGACTGAAAGACATAGATTGAAAAACAAAAATTTTTTGGCCATGAGTTATGTCTTGCAATCCTATCCCAAAAATGTTTTCTGAAATATCTTCAATGTAGGTACCGGGGCTTTTTTTACAGATTTAAAATAGTATGAACAGATGTAGTAAAGTAGTATATCAATCAGTATAGACAAATCTTAACTACATCTATTTTAGTGTCGTCCTCTAAATTCGATAATTTATCGATGTTTTACGATTAATAAGATAACATAAACAAAATGAGAACAAGATGATGGTAAGAAAACAACATTTATTTACGTTTTTTATATGTTTATCCATCAGTTCAACTACTCCAAAAGTGCATCCATATGCAACCTGGGGCGCAACTTTAATGATGTTGTATTTAAATGGTCATCAGTCCTTAACATCATCAGGTAAGTAAGTACTGAAGTTTTTTAATACTGAAGCTGTAACATTATCCACTTATCATGTGCAACATTTGATACTATAAATAAATAAAAAATAATCATCTTAGCGTTAATGTCCCGGTTGTGCTCTCGAGAACGAGGGCCCGGGGTCCGCCTTGATCATGTTCCAGAATTTGCGATCAGGTAATGACAGTGGAGCGACTACTATCTGACCTCCGTGACCCTGCTACCAGGGGAACCTGACCAGATTGGATCATGATTACAAATTCAGTCCCCTAAATGTGCAGGTTTCATCACGATGTTTTCCCTCACCGTAAGAGCGTCGGTTAGAATTCAACTAATGTACATAACTCAGAAAAGAGTCATTGGTACAGGGCCGCAGCGGGATTCGAACCCGGTACCTCTCGCTTACGAGTTGGATACTCAACCGCCGGGCTGCCGACGCCCTTCAACTTTTGATACTATAAATAAATAAAAATCGTTTATTACACCTCTGACACATGGCACAGTATATTTGGGCCTATACAGCATACAAGAAACAATGAAAAAGGGCCAATTACATCGTTACCTGTGCCATAAGGAGACGTGCAACGGGGCCACACTCAGCATAAGCCACGGCTGACGCCATGGCGCTGGTTTTCAATGTTCCCCTAAGTGAAGCACGGACTTACGTGGTTTCACATGCCATACCACTCAGCACAAATCAATAAGTCGTTTTCAAGAATGATTTCTCAAAAACTCACATAGATGGCGCGCTGTAAGGACTCATGATTACAACCTTTTGACTATATGGCGCTATTGTTGATATGGCAAATCATATGTGTGACTGTCATCATTCATTACCTCGGAACAAAACAGACCGCGATAAAACACTAGTTATTATTTAATATTTGCTTAAGTGCTACCATGGTTAAAGTTTATTTATTTAAATTTCGTGGACGATGAGATACAAAGGCGGACATACAGTTACATAGCTTTATCTTCCGGTCAACCAGAAATCGATTAATAATTTTTTTAAAGTTGAGTGCCAAGGAGCTTGTAACTGACATTGAAAACCCGTTAAATTTATAGATCTAAAATTCATCATCATCATATCAGCCAGAAGACACTCACTGCTGGGCATAGGCCTCCCCCAGAGATCTCCACAAAGGCCGGTCCTGTGCTTTCCACCGTTACATTGTGTGAGTTTCCATTTGAAAAGTGGCAAACCATGATTTAGCTGCAAAAGGGTAATAAAAGGTCAAATAACTTTTATGATGAAGAGTTTATGATTGCGCCTTGCGCGAGCGCTCGTGTGCGCTACCTATCACTTTCACACTCGTGGTAAGTTGCTTGAGATAGAAAAGACAAGCATTAGAAGGCCCCTGGGGCTCCATTTTTGAATCGCTCGCCTCGATTCGAACGTTTTCAATTTTAATTTTCGGCATGAAAAATTTTTAATCACATTGTCAACACCGACAGAATACGCTTCAAAAATAGGGAAAATCAGCATCATGCGTCAAAACATCGAAGGGCAAAATAATAGGGCCTCTGGGGCCTAATTCTCTCACTATGACATATCGACTTCGACATTTTTTCTAGCTACATATCTCCAATAATAATGACATTGAAATGTCTATTCCAACCAAAAAATATAGCTGGTGTACCCACTACCTAAGGGTGGAACGCCCGCCAGCCTCTTGCACCCCTAAAGTGGAAAGGGGCTGTTTTGCAGGTGGATACATGGAACTCAGTAACTAATTGCATATACCACAGGTACTACGAGATCCGATACGAAGATCTTAAAGGAACGCACGGGCCGGGATACTGGCATGATCCCGATATGGTATGTATAGACAAATACATACAGACGGGCGCTTTTCGCGCTGTAACATCTGAAATTCGACATTCTCACTAGCCAAAAAACTGTATTAAACGTCACTGAAATTTTGTTTCGACCATATACGACTGTCGAAGATAGTGGAGAAAATATTTTTTGGCTGCTATAGACATTTCAATGTCATTATTAATGGAGATATACGGGTAGAAAAATGTCGAATTCGAGATGTTACAGCGCGAGAATTAGACCCAAAACGCGCGAGATCGCGCCCGACCATCTAACTCGAACGGATTATACATCGCCATCTCACTAGCTCAAACCGCAACCGAGTGAGATGGCGATGTATCGAGCCTTCAATAATTGCTACTCGAATTATTTAAAAGGTTGTGCCCGATGGACGTGAACTCGCACGCACACAGTACATTTTACCATGCCTTTTTATCATAGTAGGTTTCTGCCTATTAAAGACCACATCCTGCCGACAAAACTCTCTTACTTCTTCCACATGCATCAACCTTAATATATGCTTGTTGTTTTGGGGTACTGTTGACCCTGAGCTTTTTTGATTTTATACTGATTTGGGTTTCGGTCTTCGCCTTTCAACACTTCCATTCACTCCTACTCCTATATGTATGTTGCAACCGGATGGTGAAATTAGCCATTTAATTAAACGGCCTGCTTTTTAAGCGATTATTTAATTGAAAATTGCTAAATTCGTGAACTTTGAAAGTAATGTATATTGCCCCGAGTGTACGAAACTTCTCCATGCATTGTCACAACGCTAACCTAACCTAACCGAATTTAAGCCTAATACAAACTATTATTATTGTTTGATGCTATTCTGGTGAAGTTAGAGTTGTAATAATATATGGAGGAGCTCCGTAAACTCGGGGCAATATCTTTCTTTGAACATTACTGTAAAATTTCATGAAATTGGCAATAAAAAGTAATTGCTCAAAAAGCTAGCCGTTTAATTAACCAGCTAATTTAACCACCCGGCTGCGACATATACCTATATATTTTCGTAAATCTCCTCATATTCATCAACAGCCCACAATAGTCCATTTCTAGACTTGCCACGCTTGACCGGCGGGTTGGAGATCGCATTGTCTACAGTGCCACGAACTTATCTGACCCGGTGGCCAAAACTGCAACTGTGAAACAATGGCGGCACTTGGTTTTGAAATGGCATATCAATGCCAAAAACTGCGACGCCGTCACCTGTGTTGGTACCACCTATCTCCGATAGTATACCGCCATCTTGATGCAATTGAGTAGAAACCAATCGCAGAAAGCCAGAGTCAGAGCTGCCTTGCTGTGATTGGTCCTAACTCATTTGCATCAAGATGGCGGTATACTATTGAAGATCGGCGGCACGGCTGCAGGTCAGATAAATAAATTTTATGGCCTACGCAAGTAAATTTTTTTTAACACATTTTAAAGTAACAAATCATTCATTATATCATTCACTCATTCAATAATAATATAAAATAATAATCTTGGCGTTAATGTCCCGGTTGTGCTCTCGCGCACGAGGGCCCGGGGAACGCCGTGACCATGATCCAGGATTTGGCAGCTCAGGTTATTGCAACGAGCGACTGCCATCTGACCTCCGTGACCTTACCAGGGGAACCTGACCAGATCATGGCCGGATCATGGTTACACATTCAGTCGCCTGAATGTGCAGGATTTATCACGATGTTTTCCCTTACCGTAAGAGCATCGGTTAGGGTTCAACAAATGTACATGGCCGCAGCGGGATTCGAACCCGATAACTCTCGTTTACGTGTCGGATACCCTAACCGCTTGGCCACCGAGGCTCTATCATTCATTCATCCAATATAATCTATTAACTAAAAACATCGGTTACATTGGTCGCCATTCACGACACCCACCAACAGAAGATAAATATAGATTAACTATCGATTTCATCTTCTCAGCTAGTGTTAGGCACGAAAGCCCTAACGGAAGGGGAGAGTCGCGTGCAAATGGCCGTCTACAGCATGCTTTCAGCACCGATGCTGATCAGCTGTCCAATGGGTGACATAACGCCCTATGAGAAGAAGCTGCTTCAGAATCTAGATCTGATTGCTATAGCGCAAGACCCGCTGGGGATCATGGCGACGCCGCACAAGGTAAGTTGATCAATTCAATTCAAATCAATTCATTTATTTGTTAAAGTAGGTAATACATAAGTTGTCATAATGATTGAGTTCTCTCCTTTTGCCCCAAGGGAGCATACAAATATTAGATTAAAAAATAATAATTCAAAATGTCAAACAATGAAATTTCAAATATATAAATAGAAGTTTATTTTTTTAAAACATGTCAAATTGTAAATCATTCCCAACGAATACAAATGATATAATAAACAAAATGTCAAATCTCAAATGTCAAATCAAGTGTGATAAATACAATAACATACATAATACATGTTTGTTTTGATCTTATTTTATACTAGCTATTGCCCGCAACTTCGTCTGCGTGGAAATCGTTTTTAGGGCGGTTTATCTTTTTCCCGAGCGACCATTTTAAATGACCTCCCTAATGTATGAAAACTAGTACTACGGAGAGCTCAACCGAATTAGATGACACATGACCTAGATTTTCAGTTGAACCCTAAACTACCAAACTGTGAAAACCCCATCAAAATCCATTCGGCGCCATTTCCATATTTCTTACAGTTTAGCTGGTCTATTAAGGTTCTACACCAGGTGTTCCAGTATCCAAAATCAATTATACCCTATATGTTGCCCAGGCTAATAGCTACACAAAAAAGTTTCATTCAAATCTGTCCAGAGATTAGCTTGTACAAACAGACAGACAAAAATTTTAAAAACTCTTATTCTAGCTAGTATTACTATTTCTTCATCGTCCAAAATTATTTTTTTGTAATAAACTATTTGTCTGTTTATTTCTAATATTATATATTCTAATATTATAATCATATAATAGATTGACAGCGATTAAGTGCTTAAGCGAGCTGATATTTTTAATAGATTACCTTAGAGTAAGAGCATTTTTGCTATTTAAATATAAATAGCCATTGTTGTTGTTTGTATGCTGTTTGGTGTAACTCTACCCAAACGTCGGAACAAACAAATGGCAAAGATACGTCGCGTGTTAGCCCCGATAAATGAGTAAATGTAACAACATCCTTCCCACAGTTATCGCATTCCGTGACGTTGTATTTCCGACCAATCGTTCGACGTTCTTTGAACTATATATCACACGCTTCAGTAGTGTCATCTAGTGGAATTTCTTATAGTCCATTCGCCGTAAGAAAATAGTGACGACTGCAGGGTAAAGGTGTTTTCACTGTGGAGTAAAGTCAAATAATTTTTTTTTTTTTTATATTAAGTTTAACGCATGAGAATCAATTAATTGTCCCAAATAAAAAAAATCATTAGTCATATTTTTCAATCAGTGTCAGAATCTTCATTTGTACTCATTATGAAAGAATTTTGTTCTACGTGCTCCATGACGTCATCCAAATTCCACATAACATTTTCTTCTTGGTCGCAGCATTTCTTTCATCGATTAGCATCTATTAAATAAAAAAAATTTGCACATCACTCATCTTGAAAGTTGAGTTATTAACACCAACATAATTTTTTATTTGGACCCACACCTGCTTATTGCAGTGGTACGGTAGCAGTCGGAGAATTTCAATAAGATCCATTACGTTTAGCAGTTTCCTCTACTGAATATTTATATTCACTGGTCACTATGAACTTAGCTTTCTAATTTGATGCGGTCGGGGGTCGAGGCTAGGCTGACGGCAAGCGATGTGTCACTATTTTCTTATCGCGAATGAACTATAGTGGAATTTCGATTCACAGTTATCCTAGAAGGTAGGTTAGGACCATTTAAAACTATTATAAATTACAATTGCCTCCAACAGCTGTAGGTATTGTTTGTTTGGCGGTGCAGTGTCGGTGGGTTATTACGGGGCCCACTGAAAACCAGCGTTGTGATTCGCGGTAAGCGGCCTCAACATTATGCTGAGGAGGGTGCCATTAACGCTGGATGCCCACGAGAAATGCCACTGTTGTAATATATAATTATATTGCAAATTATCATGTCGTGGCGTCCTTTGTGATAAATGTTTTCTTTCTTTCTTTCTTCCACCAGCTATCGAACACGGTAACGTTGTGGGTGAAACGCCACCAGCCGATGCGTGGCGACATCTATCACAGCGTGTCGTTCGCCGCGGTCAATATTGGTGACCGCAGTACGTACGTCAAGTTTCGACCAGCGTCGTACGGGCTGGACTACGAGAGCTACACTGTATATGTAAGTAGGCTATGTGTTTTTCCTTCGAATATACCTTTTAGGGGATGAGCGTCGGTGGCCGGGCGGTTGGGTATCCGACACGTTCGAATCCCGCTGCGGCCGTGTGACAAATTACTCTTTTCTGAGTTATGTACATTAGTTGTATTCTAACTTACGGTGAGTGGAAACCTGGTGATGAAACCTGCAAATTTAGGCAACTGAATTTGTAACCATGATCCAATCTGGTCAGGTTCCCCTGGTAGCAGGGTCACGGAGGTCAGACGCTAGTCGCTCCACTGTAATTACCTGATCGCTAAATCCTGGATCATGGTCAAGGCGAACCCCGGGGCCTCTTGCTCCAGAGCACAACCGGAACATTAACGCCGAGATGATTATTATTCCTTTTGAGGTTCGGTACCTCTGTAGATAATGACCTGACCGACAGAAAAAGTCGGACAACTCCCGACAATTTTTTAATGCTAAACAGTGACAAGCGAGCAGACAGCCCACCTGATGGTAAGTGGTAACTGTAACTGCTGCCTACGGAGTCTACGGAGACTAGATCTTATGCTTTGATTAAACATTAGTCGCCTTGTACGACACTCAAGAGTGTAAGGACTGCCGGACACCACACGGCTAAAATACGTAAAGGGTTCATTATTATTCATTTGACGACCTGAGTGGTTCAGTTGGTTAAAATGCCGGTCGCCACGCATTGATCCCGGGGTTCCATTCCCGGCCGAGCAGAAATTGAAACGATGAATTTTAATTTCTGTTACGGGTCCGGATGTAGTATGTATAATAAGTATGTATTTAAAAATGCTATATAAGTAGTTTATCAGTTATCTAACACCCAAAACACAAGCTTTGCTTACTTTGGGGCTAGATGGCGCTGTGTGAATTTGTCCAAGCATATTTATTTATTTTTATTATTTCACTGTATGTTTCACAGAATGTTCTCGAGAGAAATTTCGTTAAGAACATTACGACGGCGCAGGGCGAGATATTCAACGAAATAGTGCCGGCGCACGGTGAGTTAGCACTAGCTTCGTTTGGCTCAACAACATGGTTTACGCTCAGAATTTCGTTCGATAAAAATGTAGTACAGTCAGCTGCAGAGAGAACTGACCCACCATACCTTGATGTATGTCATTCACTGTACAGCTGACCCCAACACCACCCCTACTCACCAGCAACACCCCTTATTGCGGTTCGGCGGGCGTTAAAAGCTGAATACCTCTCGACAGCTGAATAAAATTGCAAAACAAAATATCAAGCATAAATATTGTTTTAAGTAAATAGGACTATAAGGCTAATTATAGTTCAATAAATAAACTAGATTTTGTCAGCGATTTTTATTCGGTTATTAAGCTCCGGACCCGTTCCCATGGGAACCATATTGCATTTCAGGAAAAATGATAATCATAGCTAGCTTCCTGTAGGTGAAAGAATTTTTAAAAATTGGTTAAGCAGTTTTTGAGTTTATCCACTACAAACAAACAATCAAATATTTTCTCCACATAATATTAGTAAATAAATAAAAGTATTAATTAAAACTTGAAAACAGTGTACCGCTATGAACCTACTTATCAGGATTTCGACACAACTTGTATACGAATTTTCAAAAGAAAGTATCCAGCTATTTGTAAATCTAGTTTAAGAGGAAGTAATTCAAATCGCACGCAATATGTATCGCGATCAAACGATATCTACTTTGAAAAACAGATCAAATTTTATTCCAGGAACGGCCCACAAAATAGTCAAATTTAATATTTTGTCAATGTTCAGTTTGGGCATAGGTATGGTAGCCATAGTTTTAAGTTTGATTTAAAAAACAAAAACGCTCCCACAAGATGCTTACTAGCTTCTACATACTACTTGCTGATATTGTCGTGTCTTTAAAATATCTGAGTTTAAACAAACTACTTGGCGATAGATGTCGCTACGCTATCGATCTATTCCATTGGCACGGGTGATATCTACCTCACTTCCCACGATGAAAGAAATGTCGAAATAAGTAGAAATGTAGAGACCAACGGTATCGTAGTATGCAAGTCCCATTTAAATACCTTAGTTAAACTTTAATTTGAAACATAATTTACATAGACAAAATAAATACATAAAACTAGATATCAGTATAACTTCGTCGTAAAACTTAAACTAGATGTTTAACACTAGCAGCGTTGCCACGCTGAATGGCGATGGACAGCCTCTGCAACAGGAATGACCCAGAGCGGGGGTCACCACCCCTCTCTCTCATTCGACGGCCAACGTCTTTAAAAAACACCCACGCTTCCTCACACCAACACCCGGTCCTTTCCGCTGCGAGAGGGACAAACCATGTAAATTGTAAGAGATTAAAATGTATGTGAGATATTTCGCGGCGGCTAATCTCCAAGACTAGAGCCGTGAGTGCGTATCATTTTGGTAGAACCATTACTTGAAAAAGTCTGAAAGTGTACCACCACTTCTTTTGATCAATATACTTTTGAGTCGTTGATAAATTTAGTTACTTAGGTCATGTTGTAACTGATACTTTTATATAGATAGTAACTGTGAAATTTAGAGAGAATAGTGCAGAGCTCTGTCTAAACGTGGAAATATGATAAAGTATAGATTTGTTCGCTGTACAGGTGAAGTAAAACTAATGTTGTTTAAGCCTACTGTCAAGTATTTTAAATCATTTAATTTTTTTATTATAATGATGCTTTTAAAATGATTAAAATTAAAATTAATCTGGTCAGGTTCCCCTGTTAACAGGGTCACGGAGGTCAGATGGCAGTCGCTCCACTGTAATTACCTGACCGCCAAATCCTGGATCATGGTCAAGGCGGACCCCGGGCCTTCGATCTCGAGAGCACAACCGGGACATTAACGCCAAGATGATTTTTTTTTTTTTTTTCAAAATGACATTTAAAAACGAAAAGTTTTTATTATCGTAAATAGATGGCGCAATTCGGTACTAATAAATTAAACATACACACAAGGACCAATAATATTGAATAAGATTGACTGTTTGGATTTTTATTAATCGGACAAGTTTTAACGGACTCTTAGAACAAACTTGACATAAGAGTTCAGTACAGCGCCATCTCTTTACAAGGAGATAAAAGTTGTCTTTTTTTATAACTGTCAAACCAGGCATTTGAACGCCATCTCACCCGGTTGTAAAGCGTACTCCACATGTCCGCCGAAACTTTTGGCGAAACTTTTGCCGGGACTTTGGTCGACCCTCTACATTCTCGCTTATTAGGGATGTGGTGGGTGTCAAAACGCGTCGACATTATATCGATTCATCGGTGTAATATCGCTAATCTGCTGTAAACAGGGTCACAGAGGTGATGGCAGCTGCTCTACTGTAATTACTTGATCTACTAATATCCTGGATAATTGTCAAGTGTACCCCGAACTTGTTACAGGAAAAAGCGCTAGGAATATAAATATAAAATCTATCGAATCGAGACGACAACGAACTATCTCTGCTTAGTCTATGAAATAGGCGAGACATACCAAACACGCACGGGACTACACGAGTATAGGCGAATACTCCCTCTACACTCTCGTGTTCCCGCGGAACTGTCCACATGTGGAGTGCGCATAAGTGACGTTGCGGCTGATGATGGCGGTGTACAACAACTTGTGTGTACTGTATAACAACATCTTCAGATATCTATTTGGGCTCCCACGGTTCAGTAGCGTATCAGCTATGTTCGCTGATGCAAGATCTGACTACTTTTACATCCTGATTGGAGAAAATAGGCATCCATTATTTGCAAAATGCTGGGGAGCTCCAACAGTGTTCTGAGTATGATATCTATCATTCTCCAATTCTCTCATCTGAGAGGTTGGACTCACCATTTATGGCCAGATTTATAGAGCTACACGTCCTGTGTGAGCTTGTAGGTTCAGTGTAGTGGCCACAACACCATAGTTACTAGCCTAGTTTTATGTAACCTAACTAACATAGATTTTTAAGAAGAATTTCACTAACTAACGGTTTGTGAACTCTCATTGTCTAATAAAGATATTTTGTTTAATTTGTTAGAGCCGTCTTAGATCGACTTGACTTTGTTTTATAGAGATAACGTAGGCCCAATTAATTAATCAGAATTTTTCCTTCCTTTCAGATGTTCTACTCTTCACCTTGTATCCATTATGAAAATGGATCCGAACTACGTGTTACATTAAAGATTATAAGACTTGTTTTAATTTCTAAGATTCTGCATTTTCTTTTTTGTTATACGAAACTTAGGAATCCGAAAATGGGCGACAGTTGCCACTTTACTGTCTGAGGGGCGATCGGGCTGTGACATCTCAAATTCGACATTTTCTTTAGCCAAAAAACTGTATTAAAACGTCACTGAAATTGATCTTCGACAATATACGACTGTCGACAAAAGTTCAGCAATTTTTTTTTGGCTACCGTAGATATTTCAATGGCATTATTATTGAAGTTATGTAGCTAAAAAAAAATTACGAATTCGAGATGTCACATCGCGAGAATTAGACCCCTGCTCATTTGTCAGTGAGTTGTTTAAAAAAATCTCAAACTTACATCTAAGTACTAAGTACAGTAGGTAAGTCTTACTTAAGTCAATGCATTTGCGTACTTACGTCTCAAAAATCTTGATTCTCAAATATTGTGATATATTATCTATAATAATGGTTACAGTTAAAATAATAAAATTATACAGTTTAAATGTTGGTATGCCTATTATTTTACTAGCTTTTATTGTAACTTGCAATGTTTGTATGTATGTTCGGGACAAATCTTGGAAGCCTAGTTTGACCTAATTCCCGGCGTTCAAATTGAGCTGAATATGTACCTCGACGACCTGAGTGGTTCAGTAGAATGCTCATGATCCGTTGTTACTATACCCCTAGACATGACTGATTTCCCCTGCCTACCTATTAAATAAAATAAAAAACAAAAAAAAACTACCCCTAGATGACATTGAAGGTCTGATGAAGATGACGGAAGGTGGCCATGGGAACTACTGAACGCAACAAGATAACGCCATCGTGTATGGTCCCTTATGATTTTTCTGAAAGCTTCTTATGAACGTTATTTTTACAAATTACACATTTTAAAATCTGTGTTCGTATATTTCAATTGGATATAGTGCCCACAAGTCTAGCAATAGTAATATTTAAGCGTAAGACTGTACTTTCAATATTACATATAGATTTTTCGTATATTATTACATACTGACATATGAATCAGTACATTATTTACGTGATTAAATGCTAAGATCGATATTTCTTTTGTTGTGTGAGGTATCAAATAGGTGGTACCTGTAACACGTTAAATCTGTATTGTAGCGACATCTATCGGCGAGTAGCAAACTCAGATCGATATGGTAATGACATGGCAAGTAGTAGGTACATTTATAAAAGTAAAGTTACAAATATGTGAAACTATTGAATTAAAATACTCTATAAAACGCATGCGCGCGCTTTTGTGTGTGTTCGTTTGCTTTGTTTTGGATTATTACTCAAAGTCAAAATGGCGGCTATCAATGTTCTAACTGAACATTAATAAAATATTAGATTGTTATAACATAATATTTTCCAGGAAATAAGATCAGATTTCTCTGGTTTTCAAAGTCATTTTCATTTCGATTCATAGTGCCACTCATTGCTAACGGTTTCAACGAATTCCTTTTATAAGAATTGGGTTTGTGCATGTTCGCGCTCGAGATAATGATTGCCACAGATAAATTCTTGAAAATACCATTAAATCCTGAAAGCAGGTGGGACCCATTTTCGTAAACGTATAGGGCTAGATATTATCTATAACAGGTAGGTAATATATAAATAGGTGCCTGCTTTCAAGTTTAAATGAAAGTAAAATTTGCTGTATAGGTTTATTACTTACAACAATCTACTTGTTTTTTGCTTTTCAAATTATAATAAGAAGTTGGAGTATTTAGTTACTTAGATACTTAATAAAAATTTTATCGAACATAATTGTCAGCTTGGAAATTAAGCTAGTGCAACTCATCGCGTGGCGACACTATTTCGTGGATGAAATCGTCAAGCGACAACGTAATGTATTTTGAAATCTGACCATCTGACCTCTGCGACCCTGGTTCCAGGGGAACGTGACCATATTGGATCATGGTTAGGTTAGGTTAGTCTTTAGTTAGTAGGTGGGATTCGAACCCTACTTCTCGCTTACGAGTCGGATACATACCTTTAGAATTTCAGAGTATTTTTATTTATTGTTTCACAGAATGTTTTTAAGGGAAATTTCGTTAGGAACATTACTGAGATGTCGCAAGACGACATTATCAGCGATAAGGTGCCGCCGCACGGTGAGTTCATGTTCACCATGCTTTTAGATTATAGCTTCATAGCTTATGGCTTCATGCTTATAGCTTTTAACTGCTATAAATAAAACAAATAATCATCTTTGCGTTTATAGCCCGGTTGTGATCTCGCGCACGAGGGCCCGGGGTCCGCCTTGACCATGATCCAGGATTTGGCTGATCAGGTAATTACAGTGGAGCGACTGCCATCTGACCTGCTACCATGGGAGCCTAACCAGATTGGATCACGGTTACACATTCAGTCGCCTGAATCTACAGGTTTTATCACGATGTTTTCCTCGCCGTAAGAGCATCGGTTAGTATTCAACTGATGTACATAACTCAGAATAGAGTCATTGGTACATGGCCACAGCCGGATTCGAACCCGGTACCTCACGCTTACGAGTCGGATACCCTAACCGCTCGGCCACCGACGCTCTAGCTTCATAGCTTCATGCTTATAGCTGCTTACAGCTTCTTTTATAGCGCAACTAAGCTCAGAAATTCGTACGATAAAAAAAGTAGTACAAAGACTCCTGATAAACACAGAAAGCAAAAAACAAGCATATTGTTCGTAAATTGCTTTGCCTGTCCAGCTATACAATTTGCTTCACACTAGAAATCCCTTATGTTCGCCATTATACTCATTTTTGTTTGATGTATCTAATTAATATGTATACAATAATGAATATAATCATTAAATTTGTACTATAATGCAAATTTTAGTGTAAATAAATCTTGAAAACAATATAAACAGGACCTATGTATAAACAAAAATTCACTAAAAATAAAATGAACTACCTATTTTCTAATTGAAAATAAATTAGTTTAAAAGGGTCGCAATATGTAGGTAGAGCTAACAATCGAAATGAAATTGATTTGTAAAGTTTCCTGGAAAATATAAATAGGAAAACAAACGCCAACAAAAAATAAACAAAAGTATTATTTTCCGACGTTAGTATCTGCCCATAGTCAGAGCATTTTTTCTGATCACTAATCACTACGGCCATAGTTTTGAATTTGGATATTTCTTTTTAAAATTACAAAAACAAGTCAAGCGAACAAAAACAGAAGCGCCCACGCTAGCGTTTAAAAAGAGTGTTTTTACATTACTAGCTTGTGCTACTTGCCGATAGATGTCGCTAAGTTATCGATTTAATATGGAATTAGATCTTAGCCAGTGTTTCCTTTGGACTGTTCAAGTGGTATATTAGAGGTATCTTTAGAGTCGGGCAAATAAAAAATAAATGACTCATTTGTTATTATAACAAGAAACGGTAACGCATTGGTATCGTTCCTACTGTTGCTGATGTGTATAGGCGGCGGTGACCACTTTCCATCAGTGGCCTAATTCTCGTGCTGTGACATCTCGAATTCGACATTTTTTCTAGCTACATATCCTCATTAATAATGACATTGAAATGTCTATTGCAGTTAAAAAAATATTTTCTCAACTATCTTCGACAGTCGTATATTGTCGAAGATCAATTTCAGTCACGTTTTAATACAGTTTTTTGGCTAGAAAAATGACAAATTTGAGATGTCACAGTGCGAGAATCGGCCCCCAGGTTTCCCTGCCGTATAACATTAAAAAAAAGATTTTAAATCGATTACCGACTTTGTTTTAGTTTAGTAGTAGGTACTTAGAGAAACCGTAGATCTAATTAATTAATCTAATTCCGGAAATTTACCTTCCTTCCAGATGTTTTGCTCTTCACCCTCTATCCATTATGTAGACCTAATTGATTAATCTGGAAATTTTCTATTATGAAAATGGGTGGGCGTGGGTACCTATCGCGCTTAGCTCTAGATGTTCAGTCGAACTAAAAGACTTATTTTAATTTATTTTATGACCTTAGTGGTTCAGTGGTTGACATGCCGGTCTGCCACGCAAGAAGTCCGGGTTCGATTCCCGGCCGAACAGAAATTGAAATGATGAATTTTAATTTCTGTTGCGGGTCTTCGTGTTATATTATGTTTAATTAGTATGTATTTAAAAGTATATATGTAGTTTATCAGTTGTCTAGCACCCATAACACAAGCTTTGTTTACTTTGGGGCTAGATGGCGCTGTGTGAGTTTAGAAGCATTTTAATTTATTTAATTATTTGTAGTTGAGGCATTTTAGTTAAATGAAACTTGTGATTCTGAATCGCAGGTGTTGGGACAGTTGCCACTTTCCATCAGGTGGATTGTCCGCTCGTTTGTCACTGACAATGTGTGATAAACTACCCTGGTACTGTTAGGTAAGTAGGTAATAATTTAAAATATTGTAGATAGTACTTACGTCTCAACATTAATCTTGATTCTGCAATATGTTATAGTGATATTATATTGTTTACTGTTAAAATTAAAGCATTTAAATGTTGGTACCTACGTCTTTTATTTATAAATTGTATCTATAGGTACATTTTCAAATTTAGAAAACTGTATTCACGTGGGATATGAGTAGGAAGTGGCAAGAATAAAAGGAGATTTATGAAAAGAGTTGTCTATATATGCGAGGCTAGGGATGTCAATCTCCTGTAGTTTCGAATGTTACGTACTATTTGTGTTAGATTAGTAACAAATCTTTGAGCATATTATTTATCATTGAGAATATGAATAGTTATCATTACAAGAACATGTTAAAATTGGGTCTCACAAAAACATTGAATGAAGTGATAAACAATAAAGTGTTACACATTTTAAATGTATGTGTCGTGTTTCAAATCAAAGCAAAAATGCAAAGCGTCAGAGCAAAGTGGCAGTCCATAGTCTCTGCCTACCCCATCTGTGGGACACAGGCGTGAGCTTTATGTATGTGTATGTATGTGTGTTTCGTGTTTCCAACCGCATCTGGTTTCCAACCGCATACCTTTGTTGACGAGTAGCCCGATATTTTGACGCTGTTGCATGCATCATGGTCACGGGACGACCCTGACGACGACGGGGGGATGTTAGGAAACCCGGAACACGCCTTTAAAATGTGTGATAATAACCGCGATAGTTTAAAACATGTTACTTTATTGTCAATCGTTTACGACGGTGCTACGACAGCAAGTGCAATTAAATTTTACAGAGAACTACGCTGTATTTTAAGACCCATGTCCTTGATCCTTTACATACGATTTCATGGTGGTATACCACTACAGTATAGATATCTCTACCATTGGACACAATAGACATAACTGTAGCCCAAGCGAAGTCCACACACCATAGGAATTTTAATGGCCCTCATTATAGTCCGATTATTACTTCATACATTTTAAAAGGAACTCACATACACACAAACATTACATTGTGCTGTTCTGGGTCAGTTACGCACTCGCTTTGGTTACCGACAGTCCAGTTTAACTTAAACCTGATCGGTAATTGTTTTTGCTTTAGTGAGAAGTACAGGGTTCTTGTGATACGTCCATACAATTCTAAAAATAACCGTTATAGTGAATTGTATTGCTGGATCTTCCAATGATTATTGATGACAAAAACTTTACTCAAGTGATTTGTGATATTAAATATGAAGTTATCTCTCTTCGCAATTCTGATCGGGCTCCAACTTTATCTCTGTGAGGAGGATGTGAAATTCTTCTTCGGATGCGACCGTGACGTCACTTCAGAATACCACAAAGCATTGCAAGACTTCTCTACTAAGCTTTTTAAACGAGTTGCAGTGTCCCAGTCTGATCACTTCGCTCTCTCACAGTACTCCATATGGCTAGCTCTCTCTGCTATAGCTGAAGGGAGCGACGCCGTGAACCAGAAAGCGCTATTTAAAGCGTTGAATCTTCCCACAGATTCCTGCTTAAGAGAGAAGTACTATGAGCTAGCCACCAGTCTGGAATCTCCTGGGAAAGACGTGACGTTATCCAGAAAGCGTATGTTGATACTAGATGATACTTTGACAGTCAATTCGTCATGGATCAACGCAGTACGAGCATCTGGATTAGTCGATACGAAAGTTTGGTCCTTCACGAGTAACGACACTGCAAAAGCGATTCGAGATTTATCCGGTATTGACGAACTAAATATAACTGGAAATTCGATGTTAATAGACACTTTAGATTACAATGGAATATGGACGACGGCTTTTGACAACTCTTCGGGAGCTGTTGCTGACTTCTTTGATGACAACGGAGATAAAATTGGCACTGTTGAGATGCTGAAAGCTAAGAAGAGGATTAAGCTGGGCTATATACCTCTTTTGAACGCGAAACTATTGGAATTGCCAGTGGGTAAGTTTTCTTTAGGATCTAATACAAAAAGAAATATCATATCACAATCACCAAACGCGTCCAAACGACTTAATTGAATATACCTTTTTCAACCGGGTGACTTTAAATTGATGATACCAAGTGGTAGGTACCATAATATGCAAGTACTCGTGTTAACAAACAACTTTTACTATGGCACCAACTCTGAAATCGCAAAAAAAAACCAGCTGTTTCATAACATTTTGGCAGAATTCGTTTTCAATTTTGTGTGATACAGCCGATATTTCTTTCGTGATTTTAAATGTTGTTTGTTATGACGAGCAAATGCATACGGTACACCTTGGTGTCATCATAAATTTTAAGTCACCTGTTATATGTATGTAGTCTAAAATCGCGCGGTTGTTTCAAAGGACAGGCGTTTGAACTTGGGTTTGAAGATTGTAAATAAAAAATTATAAACAATTGAGCATGCCAACGATAATAACGACTTGATCCGAGGGCGTCAGATGTCCTTTCTTCAATAGGAGTTGTGCCATAACGCGAAGTTCCCTTGGTGGCAATGCTAGTTCCTTTCTACACCACATTCAGTATTATCATGGTCAAAGATATTAGACATATAGCATAGATGGAGCCTCGACCTACAGACAATGTACACTGCAACTCTGTCACAACTCTATACAAATGACTCAATGTCATACAAAAAGCTGGAACATTAGGTGACTGAGGCCACCAAATCTAACAATAGCCGTGATTATAGAGACTTATAGCTGTCCCTTTTGGATACGTTATAAGCACCATTATGAAGGGACACAAAATATAGATGTGACTTCAGCTGTGAGTAGGCTCTATTTATGTCTCTAGGTCCAATTTTTATTTTTGACAGCGCTATTGTTTTGTCTTTGTTATTCAATTCGGGTTTCATTCGCATTAGGTCGAATTGTGTAATGGGTATTTCAAGTTTAGTTCCGAATGCTCCGGAAAGATGGAAGGTACTATTAATTCTTTCACACTAAACACTTTTTTTCTTTTTTTTATAACACTAAGGTGTCAAATAAGCTTAGCTACGGCCTGCCTGGTGGTAAGCTGTCACCACAGCTTATGGACGTTTGCAATATCAGGGGCATCACCCACGCTTTGCCGACCACGTAAAAACCTTTTCACCCCTTTCTTGAACTTACAAACTCTCCTTTTCATCGTCATCATCATGATAGCCCTTAACAGTCCACTGTAAGACTTAGGCCCTCTCCCACGAAAGGGGAGATCATTGCCATAATCTCCACGCTTGGCAGGCGGGATGGAGATACCATGGAGATTTTTTAAGATAATAATGGAAAAATCTGCTGCCCATTTTCCAGCCTACGGAGACTAGATCTTTTGCCTCAAAAACATTAGTCGCCTTGTACGACAACCAAGAGTGTAAGGGGCTAGTGCTATTCTACTCTGCCGGACACCACACGGCCAAATTCATATAAGTACTTAATTCTTATTTCAGGCAATAACGGCCGCTATAGGATGCTATATGTGATGAACCTGGGGAAGACCCCCATAAGGCGCACCGTAGACCATTTCCCAGGCTCCATGATAGTGGATAGCATGCCACTATTGGTCGAGAGTTTGATCCCTCTTGAAGTGGCCGTGCCGAAGCTATCGGTGACGTCTTCGTTGGATCTGAAGGCGATTGTTGGGGAAATGGGTCTCCAGGGCGTTTGGGATGGTGGGTCGAATACGTAAGTGTTATCGTCTAGTTATAGGCACTAATATAAAAATCATCTATTAAATAAAATAAAAACAAAAAAAAACTACCCCTAGATAACATTGAAGGTCTGATGATGATGACGGAAGGTGGCCATGGGAACTACTGAACGCAACAAGATAACGCCATCGTGTTTGGTCCCTTATGATTTTTCTGAAAGCTTCTTATGAACATTATTTTTACAAATTACACATTTTAAAATCTGTTTTCGTATATTTCAATTGGATATAGTGCCCACAAGTCGAGCAATAGTAATATTTAAGCGTAAAACTGTACTTTCAATGTTACATATAGATTTTTCGTATATTATTACATACTGACATATGAAACAGTACATTATTTACGTGATTAAATGCTAAGATCGATATTTCTTTCGTTGTGTGAGGTATCAAATAGGTGGTACCTGTAACACGTTAAATCTGTATTGTAGCGACATCTATCGGCGAGTAGCAAACTCAGATCGATATGGTAATGACATAGCAAGTAGCATCACATTTATAAAAGTAAAGTTACAAATATGTGAAACTATTGAATTAAAATACTCTATAAAACGCATGCGCGTGCTTTTGTTTGTGTTCGTTTGCTTTGTTTTGGATTATTACTCAAACTCAAAGTCAAAATGGCGGCTACCAATGTTCTAACTGAACGTTCATAAAATATTACATTTTTATAACAATATTTTCCAGGAAAAAAGATCAGATTTCTCTGGTTTTCAAAGTCATTTTCATTTCGATTCATAGTGCCACTCATTGCTAACGGTTTGAACGAATTCCTTTTATAAGAATTAGGTTTGTACATGTTCGCGCTCGCCACTTGACATTGATAATAGGTACCTGAGATTTGTCGAGATAATGATTGCTACAGATAAATTCTTGAAAATACCATTAAATCCTGAAAGCAGGTGGGACCCATTTTCGTAAACGTATAGGGCAAGATATTATCTATAACAGGTAATATATAAATAAGTGCCTGCTTTCAAGTTTAAATGAAAGTAAAATTTGCTGTATAGGTTTATTACTTACAACAATCTACTTGCTTTTTGCTTTTCAAATTATAATAAGTAGTTGGAGTATTTAGTTACTTAGATACTTAATAAAAAATTTATCGAACATAATTGTCAGCTTGGAAATTTTAAATTACGCTAGTGCTACTCACCGCTTAGCGACACTATTTCGTGGATGAAATCGTCAAGCGACAACGTAATGTATTTTGACATCTGTCCTCTGCGACCCTTGTTCCAGGGGAACGTGACCATATTGGATCATGGTTAGGTTAGGTTAGTCTTTAGTTAGTAGGACTGATAGTCGCCTAAATGTGCAGGTTTCATCACGATGTTTTTCCTTACCGTAAGAGCATCGGTAAGCAAGTTACTAATGTACATAACTCAGAAAAGAGTCATTGGTACATGGCCGCAGTGGGATTCGAACCCTACTTCTCGCTTACGAGTCGGATACATACCTTTAAAATTTCAGAGTATTGTTATTTATTGTTTCACAGAATGTTTTTAAGGGAAATTTCGTTAGGAACATTACTGAGATGTCGCAAGACGACATTATCAGCGATAAGGTGCCGCCGCACGGTGAGTTCATGTTCACCATGCTTTTAGATTATAGCTTCATAGCTTATGGCTTCATGCTTATAGCTTTTAACTGCTATAAATAAAACAAATAATCATCTTTGCGTTTATGGCCCGGTTGTGATCTCGCGCACGAGGGCCCGGGGTCCGCTTTGACTGTGATCCAGGATTTGACTGATCAGGTAATTACAGTGGAGCGACTGCCATCTGACCTGCTACCATGGGAGCCTGACCAGATTGGATCACGGTTATACATTCAGTCGCCTGAATCTACAGGTTTTATCACGATGTTTTCCTCGCCGTAAGAGCATCGGTTAGTATTCAACTAATGTACATAACTCAGAAAAGAGTCATTGGTACATGGCCACAGCGGGATTCGAACCCGGTACCTCACGCTTTTGAGTCGGATACCCTAACCGCTCGGCCATCGACGCTCTAGCTTCATAGCTTCATGCTTATAGCTGCTTACAGCTTCTTTTATAGCGCAACTAAGCTCAGAAATGCGTACGATAAAAAAAGTAGTACAAAGACTCCTGATAAACACAGAAAGCAAAAAACAAGCATATTGTTCGTAAATTGCTTTGCCTGTCCAGCTATACAATTTGCTTCACACTAGAAATCCCTTATGTTCGCCATTATACTCATTTTTGTTTGATGTATCTAATTAATATGTATACAATAATGAATATAATCATTAAATTTGTACTATAATGCAAATTTTAGTGTAAATAAATCTTGAAAACCATATAAACAGGACCTATGTATGAACAAAAATTCACTAAAGATAAAATGAACTACCTATTTTCTTATTCAAAATAAATTAGTGTAAAAGGGTCGCAATATGTAGGTAGAGCTAACAATCGAAATGAAATTTATTTGTAATGTTTCCTGGAAAATATAAATAGGAAAACAAACGGCAACAAAAAATAAACAAAAGTATTATTTTCCGACGTTAGTATCTACCAGATCAAAACATTTTTTCTGATCACTAATCACTACGGCCATAGTTTTGAATTTAGGTCTTTATTTTTAAAATTACAAAAACAATCAAGCGAACAAAAACAGAAGCGCGCACGCAAGCGTTTGAAAAAAGTGTTTTTACATTACTAGCTTGTGCTACTTGCCGATAGATGTCGCTAACTTATCGATTTGATGTGGAATTAGCTCTCAGCCAGTGTTTCCTTTGGACTGTTCAAGAGGTATATTAGAGGTATCTTTAGAGTCGGGCAAATAAAAAATAAATGACTCATTTGTTATTATAACAAGAAACGGTAACGCATTGGTATCGTTCCTACTGTTGCTGATGTGTATAGGCGGCGGTGACCACTTTCCATCAGTGGCCTAATTCTCGTGCTGTGACATCTCGAATTCGACATTTTTTCTAGCTACATATCCTCATTAATAATGACATTGAAATGTCTATTGCAGTTAAAAAAATATTTTCTCAACTATCTTCGACAGTCGTATATTGTCGAAGATCAATTTCAGTCACGTTTTAATACAGTTTTTTGGCTAGAAAAAATGTCAAATTTGAGATGTCACAGCGCGAGAATCGGCCCCCAGGTCCGTATAACATTAAAAAAAAAATTATAACATTAAGAAAAGAAAACGTATAACATTAAGAAAAAGTACAATCTAAATTACCGACTTTGTTTTAGTTTAGTAGTAGGTACTATTTAGAGAAACCGTAGATCTAATTAATTAATCTAATTCCGGAAATTTACCTTCCTTCCAGATGTTTTGCTCTTCACCCTCTATCCATTATGTAGACCTAATTGATTAATCTGGAAATTTTCCATTATGAAAATGGGTGGGCGTGGGTACCTATCGCGCTAAGCTCTAGATGTTCAGCCGAACATAAGACTTGTTTTAATTTATTTTACGACCTTAGTGGTTCAGTGGTTGACATGCCGGTCTGCCACGCAAGATGTCCGGGTTCGATTCCCGGCCGAACAGAAATTGAAATGATGAATTTCAATCTTGTATTATCTTGAATTTCAATTAGTCTTCGTGTTATATTATGTTTAATTAATATGTATTTAAAAGTATATATGTAGTTTATCAGTTGTCTAGCACCCATAACACAAGCTTTGTTTACTTTGGGGCTAGATGGCGCTGTGTGAGTTTAGAAGCATTTTAATTTATTTAATTATTTGTAGTTGAGGCATTTTAGTTTAATGAAACTTGTGATTCTGAATCGCAGGTGTCGGGACAGTTGCCACTTTCCATCTGGTGGATTGTCCGCTCGTTTGTCACTGACAATATGTGATAAACTACCCTGGTACTGTTAGGTAAGTAGGTAATAATTTAAAATATTGTAGATAGTACTTACGTCTCAACATTAATCTTGATTCTGCAATATGTTATAGTGATATTATATTGTTTACTGTTAAAATTAAAGCATTTAAATGTTGGTACCTACGTCTTTTATTTATAAATTGTATCTTTAGGTACATTTTCAAATTTAGAAAACTGTATTCACGTGGGATATGAGTAGGAAGTGGCAAGAATAAAAGGAGATTTATGAAAAGAGTTGTCTATATATGCGAGGCTAGGGATGTCAATCTCCTGTAGTTTCGAATGTTACGTACTATTTGTGTTAGATTAGTAACAAATCTTTGAGCATATTATTTATCATTGAGAATATGAATAGTTATCATTACAAGAACATGTTAAAATTGGGTCTCACAAAAACATTGAATGAAGTGATATACAATAAAGTGTTACACATTTTAAATGTATGTTTCGTCTTTCAAATCAAAGCAAAAATGCAAAGCGTCAGAGCAAAGCGGCAGTCCATAGTCTCTGCCTACCCCATCTGTGGGACACAGGCGTGAGCTTTATGTATGTGTATGTATGTGTTTCGTGTTTCCAACCGCATCTGGTTTCCAACCGCATACCTTTGTTGACGAGTAGCCCGATATTTCGACGCTGTTGCATGCATAATGGTCACGGGACGACCCTGACGACGACGGGGGGATGTTAGGAAACCCGGAACACGCCTTTAAAATGTCTGATAATAACCGCGATAGTTTAAAACATGTTACTTTATTGTCAATCGTTTACGACGGTGCTACGACAGCAAGTGCAATAAAATTTTACAGAGAACTACGCTGTATTTTAAGATCCATGTCCTTGATCCTTTACAACTGATTTCATAGTGGTACACCACTACTGCAGTATAGATATCTCTACCATTGGACACAATAGACATAACTGTAGCCCAAGCGAAGTCCACACACCATAGGAATTTTAATGGCCCTCATTATTGTCCGATTATTACTTCATACATTTTAAAAGGAACTCACATACACACAAACATTACATTGTGCTGTTCTGGGTCAGTTACGCACTCGCGTTGGTTACCGACAGTCCAGTTTAACTTAAACCTGATCGGTAATTGTTTTTGCTTTAGTGAGAAGTACAGGGTTCTTGTGATACGTCCATACAATTCTAAAAATAACCGTTATAGTGAATTGTATTGCTGGATCTTCCAATGATTATTGATGACAAAAACTTTACCCAAGTGATTTGTGATATTAAATATGAAGTTATCTCTCTTCGCAATTCTGATCGAGCTCCAACTTTATCTCTGTGAGGAGGATGTGAAATTCTTCTTCGGATGCGACCGTGACGTCACTTCAGAATACCACAAAGCATTGCAAGACTTCTCTACAAAGCTTTTTAAACGAGTTGCAGTGTCCCAGTCTGATCACTTCGCTCTCTCACAGTACTCCATATGGCTAGCTCTCTCTGCTATAGCTGAAGGGAGCGACGCCGTGAATCAGAAAGCGCTATTTCAAGCGTTGAATCTTCCCACAGATTCCTGCTTAAGAGAGAAGTACTATGAGCTAGCCACCAGTCTGGAATCTCCTGGGAAAGACGTGACGTTATCCAGAAAGCGTATGTTGATACTAGATGATACTTTGACAGTCAATTCGTCATGGATCAACGCAGTACGAGCATCTGGATTAGTCGATACGAAAGTTTGGTCCTTCACGAGTAACGACACTGTAAAAGCGATTCGAGATTTATCCGGTATTGACGAACTAAATATAACTGGAAATTCGATGTTAATAGACACTTTAGATTACGATGGAATATGGACGACGGCTTTTGACAACTCTTCGGGAGCTGTTGCTGACTTCTTTGATGACAACGGAGATAAAATTGGCACTGTTGAGATGTTGAAAGCTAAGAAGAGGATTAAGCTGGGCTATATACCTCTTTTGAACGCGAAACTATTGGAATTGCCAGTGGGTAAGTTTTCTTTAGGATCTAATACAAAAAGAAATATCATATCACAATCACCAAACCCGTCCAAACGACTTAATTGAATATACATTTTTCAACCGGGTGACTTTAAATTGATGATACCAAGTGGTAGGTACCATAATATGCAAGTACTCGTGTTAACAAACAACTTTTACTATGGCACCAACTCTGAAATCGCAAAAAAAAACCAGCTGTTTCATAACATTTTGGCAGAATTCGTTTTCAATTTTGTGTGATACAGCCGATATTTCTTTCGTGATTTTAAATGTTGTTTGTTATGACGAGCAAATGCATACGGTACACCTTGGTGTCATCATAAATTTTAAGTCCCTTTTGGATACGTTATAAGCACCATTATGTAGGGACACAAAATATAGATTGTGACCGCAGCTGTGAGTAGGCTCTATTTATGTCTCTAGGTCCAATTTTTATTTTTGACAGCGCTATTGTTTTGTCTTTGTTATTCAATTCGGGTTTCATTCGCATTAGGTCGTATTATGTAATAGGTATTTCAAGTTTAGTTCCGAATGCTCCGGAAAGATGAAAGGTACTATTAATTCTTTCACACTAAACACTTTTTTTTCTTTTTTTTTATAACACTAAGGTGTCAAATAAGCTTAGGTACGGCCTGCCTGGTGGTAAGCTGTCACCACAGCCTATGGACGTTTGCAATATCAGGGGCATCACCCACGCTTTGCCGACCACGCAAAAACCTTTTCACCCCTTTCTTAAACTTACAAACTCTCCTTTTCATCGTCATCATCATGATAGCCCTTAACAGTCCACTGTAAGACTTAGGCCCTCTCCCACGAAAGGGGAGATCATTGCCATAATCTCCACGCTTGGCAGGCGGGATGGAGATACCATGTAGATTTTTTAAGATAATAATGGAAAAATCTGCTGCCCATTTTCCAGCCTACGGAGACTAGATCTTTTGCCTCAAAAACATTAGTCGCCTTGTACGACAACCAAGAGTGTAAGGGGCTAGTGCTATTCTACTCTGCCGGACACCACACGGCCAAATTCATATAAGTACTTAATTCTTATTTCAGGCAACAACGGCCGCTATAGAATGTTATATGTGATGAACCTGGGGAAGACCCCCATAAGGCGCACCGTAGACCATTTCCCAGGCTCCATGATAGTGGATAGCATGCCACTATTGGTCGAGAGTTTGATCCCTCTTGAAGTGGCCGTGCCCAAGCTGTCGGTGACGTCTTCGTTGGATCTGAAGGCGATTGTTGGAGAAATGGGTCTCCAGGGCGTTTGGGATGGTGGGTCGAATACGTAAGTGTTATTGTCTAGGTATAGGCACTAATATGCGAATCATCTTGGCGTTAAAATCCAGGTTGCGGTATCGCGCGCGAGGGTCTGGTCTCCGCCTTAACTATGTCGCAGGATTTGAGAGATCAGGCAATTACAAAGGAACGACTGCCATCTCACCTCCGTGACCCTGATATCAGGGGTACTTGACGAGATTGGACCTTGATTACACATGCATTCGCCTGAATGTGCAGGTTTCATTATGTGTTTCCTTACCTTAAGAGCATCGGTTAATGTTCAACTAATGTACATAACTTAGAAAAGAGTCATTGGTACATGGCGGCAGTGGGTTTCAAACCTAGTACTTCTCGCTTCCGAATCGGATACCTTCACCACTAGGCCACCGACGCTCCAGGTATAGGCACTAATATTATGTGCGTAGCTCCCGAACGCGGATGGACCGATTTCGATGCGGTTTTCTTTTCTAAATAGTTCTTAGTTTTATTTCTTAAAAATTGCGTAGTTTGTGAAATATTTAAGTGCCTATATCGACAGTTTGAGAGTTTTTTTGACATCAATCCTACTCAATGGAAAGATATTAAGTAGCTACTTTTACTATTTATATATCCGACCAATAATAACTATTTATGAACATTTATTCGCAGATACATATCAGATCCGCCTCCAGTACTAGCTTCTCTAACCCAACGTGTGTCGTTAGAAGTGAGTGAAGCAGGGCTGGACTCATTGCCGCCTTCAGACGGATTGTCGGACCTGGCGACGGGCCTGGCCTCGGCTGTGGGAAGAGATTTCGTCGCGAACCGACCATTCATATACGGCCTTCTGGACTCCCAAACCCGAACCTGGCTGTTTTCAGGTGTATTTTCTCGGCCTTAGGTCGTGTTAATTAAAAATGGAAGATGGAGTCAACGAAATTCTTTTATTTTTCATTCCCTTTTTCATTAGATGTTCTGAAAAAAAAAATGTTTGCTCTTCCAATCTTAGAAGCATGAGGCATTTCATCTTTCTTAGTCCTCACAGTGACAACGCACTTGCGGTTCTGCGTTTTTGTTACCTGCTACCTGAATGTATGAATTATAGGTGTTATGGGCCGACAGTTATCACTTACCATCAGGTGAGCTGTATAATAGCATAAGAAAATCCTTAAAGGACACCCCTCTACAAAGGAAGCCATACGAACGAGGGTCAATACCCAGGGCGAGTGGGTTCGGCGAACAATCCTCTTAAGATCGCTCGCTTAAAGCCTCTATCGAAATAAGATCGATTTTACATTTATTAAGTGTATGTCCTTGGTAATTAACTGTCCGGCAGAGTACAAATCCTTACAACTGGCTGTCCATAGGCGACTCTTTTTGTTAGCGAGTCGATGGACTTAACTTACACTTTGTTCGTCCGGTATTCGGCAATGCATACAGCATTTGGACTGGCCTCGAACAAGTCCTCCATTGTGCAAGTCTACTAATGTATTAGAGGTTAACCACTTACTAAACCATAAAATAGGCAGCGTTTCCTTTGTTGTTATTCATCGATGCGATGTCCAACCCGCCTGCCAGGTGTAAAGATTATTAATTATTGTTAAGTTATGGCAAACATCTCAAGTCCAGTAGTGGACTGCTTTGGCTTGCCAATGTATGAAAGGGTGGTTTATCAGTGGCAGCTATTTAGGAGGTAGTATTTAAGAGAGGTAGGGCATAGCGGGGTATCTCGTTCGAATTGGAGCCGCCCGACTGGGGAAGTACCTCTAGTAAGTAACCTTACAGAATACCGCAGCTAAACAATACTCTTTTAAGTATTGTGTTTCTGCCGGTGAGTAAGGTCTCTAGTGCTCCATGGGGTGGGGATTTGCGGAACCGTGGCTTTGGCAGTGGAGGGGCATTTGCCTTTTTGCTGTCAGATCAACGTGTTATAGAGGTGGGCAAATACGCAATGGTGACCACTTTCTATCAGGTGGCTTGCCTGTTTGCCTACCGTATGACATAAAAAAAGCTAAGAACTGACAAATCTGACGTGATATTTTCTGTTTCAATGTCGTCAAGCGACAATGCTCAAGTAGTTGCACTCCAGTTTACATGATGGTAAATATAAGGATGCCTAACTCCCAATTGTACCAGAAAAAAGAACAGACCCTCTTTAAACAGTTTAAATTTAAATTAATCCATGTTAACAACTCGTACTAAGCGATTCATACAGTTTTGACTCTGTGGCCAGACTAATGTGGTCGTACAATTAGAGGTTAGGGGCCCATCGCACCGTACTTACTAATTCAGGCTGGCTCATTAAAGCTGTGCCTTTTAGGGTTCCTCTGGCACTCGTTAACGTCTAAACTGTTTAAATGGTTTTATTCTTACCTTGTTCGTGATGAAACAACGGGCTGTAAATAACAGGGATCGTGACGAACTGAGTGGTTCAGTTGGTTAACATGAAGGTCGCCACGCAGAGGTCCCGGGTTCGATTCCCGGCCAAGCAGAAATTGAAGTGGCGAATTTTAATTTCTATTACGAGTCTGGGTGTAGTATGTATAATAAGCATGTATTTAAAAAAAACGTATATAAGTAGTTTAACATTATCTAACACCCATAACACAAGCTTTACTTACTTTGGGGCCAGATGGCGCTGTGTGAATGTGTCCAAGCATATTTATTTATTGTATTTAATAGAAACGTTACTAATTTTTATAGTGGAAGGAGCCCATGATACACGCTGACTCCATACCCCATGACCCGCACATACCTAACCTAACCGATACGATGAAAGCTTTTGTCTGAAGAAAACAAACATTACGCGCGTAGCGAATTTCCAGCGTAGACAAGTCCAAAGTGAAACAGGGGAAGTCCCTAGCTGCGGCACGATTCCTTGACCTCTGACACTTTTCATATCCAGTGTCAATGTATGCTTAATCTTCGTCCACAAGGTAGGTACGTGCAAGCCATCGATATTGTATTCCAAGGGATGTTCCCTTACTTAAAAAGTCTAGCAAACTATTTTAAACCACCGACGCAGAGTCAAGTTTGACGTGTGTGTTTGTGGCATCGTAGTTTCCGAACGGATGGACTGATTTAGACGCAGCTTTCTTTATTTTAAAACCACTTTAATCGAGATGATTCTTGGCTTTGTTTCATTATAATTGGTTCAGCAGTTTGGGAATTATCCGTGTACTTAAAAGTGTTTGTCGGGAGTTGTAGGACCTTATTTCTTAGGTACATAAAACCTAAGCTAACCCGCATTGTCGCTTAGGTGAGCTTTCTGCTCGCTTGTCACTGATTTTTATGGAAATCCGCTGCAGCACAGTAGGTACCTACTCGTTCATATGAGGCTGCAGGAAAAGGTGACCTCGGAAGTTAAGTCTATGTCTATAATTCTTCGATAATTTATTTTCTTGTAGGTGCCTACCTACTTATGCACTGACCCAGATGTTGATAAGTTAGGTCCAGCTTTTTCCCAAACGATCGCATACTTACCTACCGTGCTGACCATTTGCAAACGCTAGTAGAAATTCTCAAAGCAAAACTCTGGCACACGGAAAATTGGATTACACGTTTCCAGGTACTACAAGTTCAACAATTCACAAGCTTTTGCTGGGCAACTTTTTACAAGCTTTTATTTAACTTGCACTGTTCGGGATATTGGCACGCCCGAGATCGGCGATATTGGCACCGATGCCGATGTCAAGGCTCGAATCCCGAAAGCCGCAGCTTGGGCCAAATGGCGGGAGCTCACGGCCGTCACCTGTGACCCTAAATCCCAATCAAGCTCAAGGGGTTAATATATAAGAACATAATTAGGCCTGTGATGCTCTACGGCAGCGAAACTTGGCCAGCACTGACGAAGCACAGAACTCCACGCCAACGAAATGAAAATGCTGCGATGGATGTGTGACATTACGCGACTGGATCGAGTGCGTAACGAGTACATCCGTGGCAGCCTTGGCGTAAGAGATATCGCGGATAAGATCGAAGAGGCACGGCTGCGCTGGTATGGTCACGTGTTGCGTAAGCCCCAGGGATACGTGGGAAATAGGTGCCTGAATATGCCGCCGGTATCAGGAAAGAGATCCCGCGGAAGGCCAAAGAAGCGATAGATTGACATTGCCGAGTCGGACGCGAGAGCCAACGGCTTACGACGTGAGGATGCCGAAGATCGGGCAAAGAGGAGAAAGCAAAGCAGGAAAGCGGACCCTGGCAGTAGCCGGGATTGACAGCTCGGATGATGATGATGATTTAACTTGCACTGTTCGTTATACACACAAGTTACTTATATGTATACACAAGTTATCCGTTAAAATTTGCAAACCATTTTTCGACCATTTATCAGGTATCCGATAGAGCTGAAATTTTGTATTCCTATGAACCTTGGATGACAATGCATTAATGTGGTACCGTGGAGCTGGTCTGATGGAGTCGGAAGGTGGTCATAGGAACTAATGAACGCAATAAGAACACAATCTTATTTGGGCTCTTTGGAATGGTCTTGATGCGTAACCGTGTAATAAAAACTTGTTATGAAATATTTTATCGCGGGCTTTGAGCGCGGCGACCGAATCAAGAAATTCCGTAACAAAAAAAATCTAACACCCCCCACTCCGACCGGCACAGCGGTGCGGCGTTGAAAGCCGTGCATCGTCTAACGTCGTTTCAGTTCGGCAGACTTCGGCACGGTGTTTGTGTGCGTGCGACTAGACGTATGCGTGTAGACTAGCTGCTAACTGCTCATAACTGATTCTATCTCTTTTAGACACAATGCTAGGTGAGACAGCGTGCTTTTTGGCCGCGTCCACGAGTGAGTTCGAGCCCGCGATTAGTTGAACCTTAACGTGTATGTATATGGTTAATATCAAAGAAAATACTTGAATTAATATCAAAGAAAAAAAATACTGCATAAATAAAATAAATAAATAATTATAATTGCATAAGTTAATAAAAAATGCTATGCAATAGCTTTGCCGCGGCAGTCCCCGAGTGCCACACGTATTTTTTATTTAATAGCTTATTTAAAACTTACCTTACCATTAATATGTGTGGTTTGTTCGACGCACCTTTACTAAAGTAATAAGTTGCCGCTTGTATTTTTTATTCAGATGTCCAGTCGATGATTCATATTCAAGCTTACCTGAAAAGAGCAATTATAAATTTAACAAGATACTTCGAAGTTAGGTACCTACGACATCAGCGTCTGGGAATTCGAAACGTATGCATAACATCACTTGCATTTTAATAAACAAAAAACTGACCGACAAAACATTACGAAAACAATTAGGTAGGTGCCTAATGTGGTAATGATTTTTTATGCATAGGTAACTATCTGGTCCGGCGCGATTTCGTTCGCGTGGTGCCCTAAGCCTACGGCACTGTCCTAATTGGCAAGCACCACCTATACAGCACCTTGACAGCACCTAACTATATCCTACCCCAATACCTTACACTAGAACTCCGAGAGGGTTATAGTATCTACAATCAATAAATTGGCAAACTGTTTGGCAGCGCATAAATACGAACAAATAAACATTGTTTTTATATAGTTATGGCAAAGCCCCCCACTAATATGGAGTATCTCAAGTCCAGCAATGGGTTGTTACGGGCATGCGGGCCACCTGATGGTGCGTGGTCACCGCCGCCTATGGACATCAGCAACACCAGGGGCGCTACCAATGCGTTGCCCGCCTCTAAGGAGACCTCTATTATACCTCTCCGAAACGACTAAATTGATTTCGAAAAAAAAATAAAAAATAATCATCTTGGCGTTAATGTCCCGGTTGTACTCTCGAGAACGAGGGCCCGGGGTCCGCCTTGACCATGATCCAGGATTTGGCAGGTCAGGTAATTACAGTGGAGCGACTGCTATCTGACCTCCATGACCCTGCTATCAGGGGAACCTGACCAGATTGGACCATGGTTACACATCCAGTCGCCTGAATGTGCAGGTTTCATCACGATGCTTTCCCTCACCGTAAGAGCATCGGTTAGTATTCAACTAATGTACATAACTCAGAAAACAATCATTGGTACATGGTCGGAGCGGGATTCGAACCCGGTACCTCTGGCTTACGAGTCGGATACTGTAACCACTCGGCCACCGACGCTCTCGAAAATTCTACTCTAATAGCACTACATTGTTCCCGACTGGGGAACAGTGTATCCGGTGGGGTAGGTATTTTAAGTCCCGGAAAAGTAACAGGATCCCGCGGGATAGGCGAATATATGTTAGCTTAGCAGAGTTTCGGATTGATAGCGGAGTGAAAACCATGATAGAAGACAAAAAGGGTAAAGGAGCCCCTCTACGCTATGCTCGGACTGTGCTGTTACACACCCACGCGAACTAATGTGCGGCAAACTAGCATCTGTACGAGTACATACTATATATATATATAAATGAATTGCTGTTCGTTAGTCTCGCTAAAACTCGAGAACGGCTGAACGGATTTATCTTATATTGGTTTTGAAATGTTCGTGGAGGTCTAGGGAAGGTTTAAAAGTTGAGCAAAATTCGAATAATTGCCGGGAAAACCCTCAAAAAGGTAGGGGTAGGGTATGGGTAGGGTAGGGGTAGGGGTAGGGTAGGGGTAGGACGCCACGCGAACAAAGTCGCGCTGGGTCCACCAGTAGTATATAACAAAGTCGCTTCCCGCCGTCTGTCCCTATGTATCTATGTACGCTTAGATATTTTAAACTACGCAACGTATTTTGAATACGATGCGGTATTCAAAAATAGATGAGTCATTCAAGAAAAAAGGGTACGTAAACGAATACGGGTTAACTAGTTAGCGATAAATTGTTTTCCTCAAAACACGTGTTTGCATCGTTTGAATAAGCTTTTGAATCTGTGCACATGGCGAGATAGCGATAGATTATAAGTCCACGGCTGTTGAATGCTTGGGAGTTGTTGCGATGATTTACTGTTAGATATGATATTTGATTTTTTCTTCATAAAGCCTCAAGCACCTTAATGATTAAATAAATAAATAAATTTATTATTAATTTACAGTTAATTAATTAATTTACTAATGTAAAATATCGATTGCTACTTTTAACTATTAGTGTATTTATTATTTTTCTTTTTAATTTGATTGTGGTTGAATAAGCTTATGTGTAATCTTTGCTTGTAATCTTCCTGCACCGCATACCTTTTGTCAATTGTTATCACTCCTGGTAGACTGGTAGATAATGCTATTTTAGCTTTAAGTCCGCCAATGTACTGTTTGTGCATGAAGTATAAATAAATAAATAAATATTAACTTATTTCTATTGATGGTTCGTCGTAGTTGTCATATTTAATGAAATTAATAGACGCGTTAGTTTGTTTAAATTGAATACACGATCAAATCGGATCAGATTCAGATAAATCAAGGGTCGACTAGACCGTCGATCATGATGAAAAGGAGCGAGTGTGGTTTCGCAGAACATAAGTGGAATTGTGTGGTCTCTACCTACCACAATGTGAAAAAGGTGTAACAATATGTATGTATGTTTTACGGATGGTAGACGACACGACAGCTTTCGCTTTTCTGGTGGAAACCTGGAGGGCGTTTCTCGCGCTGTGACATCTAAAATTCGACATTTTCAATAGCCAAAAAACTGTATTACGTCTCTGAAATTGATCTTCGACAATATACGACTGTCCAAGATAGTTGAGAAATAATTTTTTGGCTGCAATAAACATTTCAATGTCATTATTAACGGAGATATGTGGCCCAAAAAATTATAAATTTATTTACTAATATATATTCGACTATCCCGCGGGATCCTCTTAATTCCTGTTACTTTTCCGGGACTTAAAATGCTTACCCTATCTCAGTCGGGAAGAATGTTTCATCCCGTCAGAGTAGAACTTTCGTAATCGATTCTATCGTTTCGGAGAGATATATTAGAGGTCTCCTTAGTGGCGGACAACGCATTGGTAGCGCCCCTAGTGATGTCCATAGGCGACGGTGACCACGCATCATCAGGTGGCCCGCATGCCTGTTTGTCTACCATATTTTATAAAAATAGAAATTATTGTATATACCCTACTTTACATTAATTTACTAAATATGTTAAGTTTTAAAATATAACAAAACTTAACTTATTAAAACTAGGTTAATCTACAACTAAATTTATAAAAAAAATTATAATAATTAATAAACTAAACTAATAAACCGCTGCCATTAGGCAAGGTGCCCAAAATGCTGGCGGCATTGCCACGTTGAATGGCAATGCTTAAACGCTGTGCTAAATAAAGACCAGCATTTTGGTTACAACTTGCCTCGACGAGACGTACTGAGACATCTTTGAAAATTCGATGGGCTCCCGGTCCCCACGGACCCAGTGTCTCTACCCCAAAAAGCTAAAATAAATAACCACTGTCGAGATTACTATATGAGACTTTTGAGGGCTTCAGCTTCAAAAAAAATTTATCGCATTCAGACAGACATACCGCGGCGGGGGAACTTTGTTTTATAAATTAGATTCAGGTTTATAGTGAAAACTAATAGTTTTAACTGTCATTTACTCTAAGTATGTTCTGAACAAGGATAGGTACGTACCTGTTTTTGAAACTGTGATGAAAAGCGATAGCTGATAGCTACGCAATTAAAATGAGATGGCTGACGCAATTCGATTTCCTGCCACATACGCTACGTTTTGAGAATCGTTGCCTTATATGGGCATGGCGAGGCTCTTAGAGATTTATCTCTTAACAGATATAGATAAGTATTACCGGAATCTATGTAGGTGTGCGTTTACTTGTGTAGGTGTTAGTTACGTGTAGTAATGCAGACGGTCTTACCTACGTAAGACAATGCTTTTCTGCCTTTTTAACTTTGTTTATTTTTGTCGTGTCGCTATGTCTTGGACAAATAATTAAGCAATAATTGGTCACTTAACCTACCTACCTATTTTCAAACGATTCAGGAATGTTTTTAACTAGTCACAGCGCGAGAATTAGGCACCTGTTCAATTACAAATGTCTAATCTTGCGCCGCTCCAATTCGGTACTCCAATTTGAATTTGCATCAGTATGCAGTATGTCATGGCTGGATGACCTTTGTACCCGTCTGCACAGGCGTGAACGACCGAGTCGGTTGCTCTATTTTTATAAAGCCCAGACTTTACAATTCATACTGCTAATACATGGTCGACAGAGATTTCCTTGAACTGTGTAAGCTGGACATCTTCCAAATTTCAAGAAGGAGTGAATGGGCTGTACTGTATTTAGATATTCATTCATAATCGTAGCTGTCAAATGTCTGGCTAACGTTTATTAAAATAGATCTAGGAGATCCATTGTCTGTCTACCCTACCTGTAGGACATAGGCGGGAGCTTTATGTATGTATGTATGTATCTAGGAGGTACCTACCCAGAAAGGCCCTGCTATCTTAGCGTAGATATAAAATATAATTACTTACCTATGTGTATAGGTATCGACATAGGTCTTCAAAGATCGTTAGTTGAGGGATTATCTTTTTGAATTGCTTCGAGTCGAACAGTTTTCAATTTTGATTTTCAGCATAAAATATTCTATATTTTTTAAATTACATTAGCAATAACGAAAGCGAAAGGACCAAAAATAGAAGAAATTATCGTCATGCATCAAAATATTGAAGTTTTTATGCCGACCCGCACAACCTGTTAGTGAAAAGCCGACTCGCCAGAGCCTCTTCCATCTGTCAGCAGTGGTCCCCACGTGCAGTTGAGGTTGGCTTGGGCTCAGATGATGCAATCATCCGTCCGTTTAAACTATCACATAACACAAATCAAATTCAAACTCCACTGCTAGACTTTGTTGAGCCTCCTTGCCATCTCTACTCTTGGCTGGCTGGTAGATAGGTAGAGATCGCACGAGTTCGACACAAGAAGAAAACGTTACTGCCCATTTATAATAGCCGACGTATATAGAGGAGTATTGTAAGTTTGATCTGTGAATCTGTGTGTCTGCCTGTGGCATCGTAGCTCCCGAGTGGATGGATCGACTTCGTGGCGGTTCTCAAATCAAATCAAATCAAACACGTTTATTCAGTTTAGTTTTCCACAAACTAGTTCTTCATTTTAAATAAATAGATAATCCGTTTATTACACCAATCTCACACATGACAATATACATTCACAATTGACATAGACACAAAACTAGTTAACTATAATTAACTATTATAAGGTTTTATAATGTCACCTGTGTCATGAGGAGACGTATAATGGGGCTACACTCAGCATAAGACACGGCTTATGCCATAACTGGTTTTCAGAAGGATGATTTTAATTGAGAGAATACTTGGCTTTGATTATAACATTTAAGTGTACCTAATATAGACATTGTCGGGAGGTTGTTGTATTGTGAGGATCCGGGGCCCGCCTAGACAATGATCCCGCGCTGTTAACAGGGGAATCATGAACATCACAGTGTTGCATGTAGCATCCTCATCATCATTATCTTGGCGTTATCCGGTTGTGCTCTCGCGTACGAAGGCCCGGGGTCCGCCTTGACCATGATCCAGGATTTGGCAGATCAGGTAATTACGGTGGAGCGACTGCTAACTGACTTCTATGACCCTGCTACCTGGGGAACCTGACCAGATTGGATCATGGTTACACATTTCAGTCGCCTGAAAGTGCAGGTTCATCACGATGTTTTCTCTCACCGTAAAAGCATCTTTTAGAATTCTAAGTAATGTACATAACTCAGAAAATAGTCATTGTTACATAGCCGCAGCGGGATTCGAATCCGATACCTCTTGCTTACGAGTCGGATACCTTAACTGCTCGGCCTGTTGTTGTCCTGAAATGCCTACGGCATCATCGAATCGACACTGACGCAATACTTATATTTACTAATAATCGTAGATGCTACTACGGACGACACTTCAGCCATTAAGTGGGCTGTCTTGTATTTCTTTAGTAGTTATGCTCGGTTTTTTTTTTTAAAATTGAAATATTTTATTAGAAACTGATAGACAAAAGCAAGACAAAAATGAGGATAACATAATTTTCCTTATAGTAACGTTAGTCACACGAGGAAAAGAATAAGAGCTATTTCCTTGATAAATTATAAATGTGCCTTGGTCATCGACTATATTTAGTACCGTAATTGCTATTTTGAAAAAGATGATGCAAATTATGCGTTGTTTTGTGTGTTTGTAAACATTATGGTGAATTAGGTAATTCCTTTGCCGTTTTGGCGTTTTTTTAGTTGTTTATGCTTCTTACCACTGCAGTTCAGTGGCCTATGGACACGTTTACATTGTGCCCGACAGTAGCGAGTACATCATCATCACAGCCCATAACAGTCCACTGCAGGACTAAGGCCCTCTCCCACGCAAGAGAAGGTTAGTGTCATAATCTCCACGCTTGGCAGGCGGGTTGGAGATTGCAGTGTTAAAAATATAACTATGGAAAACGCTGCTGCCCATTTTCTAGTCTGCGGAGACTCTAGATCTTCTGCCTCGAAAACATTAGTCGCCTTGTACGACACGCACGAGCGTAAGGGGTTGGTGCTATTCTACTCTGCCGAACACCACACGGAATACAAGTATAGTGGCGAGTAACAAGCGCCCAGACAGTGACTGGTTGCAGCGAGTCTAGTGGAAGCACGTTATAATCCTGTCTCCGTTGCCACTTCTATATAAAACGTTTCGTAAAATGGACCCGGTCACCCCGTCCCTACAGGGTGTCGCATCCGATGAAACCTGAAAGGCCTTCCCGGCTACAGGTGCTCCCAGGGGGTGTTTAGCACGTATGCGTCTAGGTCTTTTTTTTTTGGCGAGTCGTGCATAACCAGTCCGGCTGGCCGGCTGATACTCATGAGAGTTCACCTCGTCCCTCCCAACCGCTATACCGGTGAGTGCTCATTTCCTCTGCGTTGGGCGCAAAAAAAAAAAAAAAAATGGACCCGGCGCGACTTCGTTCGCCAACACCTACTTTACCCCTACCTACCCTTTTTTCCTGCTCATAAACGTTCGTCTTAAATCACTCTATCTATTGTTGAAAACCACAATAAAATCATTTGCGTAGTTTAAAACATCTAAGCGTACATACGTAAAGACGGAGTGAAGCAACTTTGTTTTCCACTATGTGTATAGATGTACACTCCCTGTCTGCTATAAGTATATACTCTACATACTTAATGTGTAGGTAAGTTCAACAATTGCGTAGAGCTTGACCGTAGAGACCGTATTTGAATAACACTGTACCGATAAAAAAAACTACAATAATTTTTTAATTGCAATAGTGTATCCAATCACCAGCACATACGTAATCTATTGACAATAGGCTTGCATTTGACCTCATCTTACCTTATGGGAAGGGACTAAGGTTGATAATTTTATCAGGTGATAGGACTGTCAAGCTCGAGGAGCCGCCTGGGCTGAAATAGATAAGTTGGTAGTACTCACACTATCAACTTATCTATTTCAGCCGCCAACATCTTTAAATATTTAAAATTATATCTCAAAAGAGCAGGAACATAGTAAAAATAACATAAATCAATTAATGAGCTACGCCTCCTTTATATGACAGCAACTGCAACAGATTTACTCATTGTTTACATGTCAATGTAATAATATGTAATGTTTAAAGCAATGTAATAATACAATAAATTTGCGGTGTGATGTCCGGATGAGTTGAATAGCATAAGTACGAAACCAACGAGTAAGGGGTTGGTGTTGTCTACGAAGGCCATCTACGAAGGTAAATAAAAGTAAATATATAATTGCACTAAAATTTGACAAAAACTATTTATAAAAAACTCTACCATTTTTGTTGTTAGTTGTTCACTAATTTCACAATCAAATTCTGTTTTATAATCGTAATCTTTCTCTAATAGATGCATAGGCGTTTTTGCATTTGAAAAATGCAAGTCAAAGGATGCTATAGCTACGCTTATGTGCACATCATTTTATCGGGTGCTAGGACTCTGTCAAGCCTGAGGAGTCACCCTAGGTGAGTACCACCGCCTTGTCTATTTCTGCTTAAAACAACAATGCTCACATTGTTGTGTACGTCATCCAATCACAGGCTTTAAACTTATTGTTTACGGGTTTAGACGAAGGCTCTACGGAGCCTATATTTTTTAACTGTTCTAACATTCAGTGCTCGCTGTATAATATCTTAGCCGATTATATTCCTCGTCCTTGCGATCTAAAGTATTTGTTGGCTTTGGTCCGCACCCCATTCATCGGTGTTTTGTCTGCTTATAGTCAGTGGTCACCGCCGGCCATGGACATCAGCAACATCAGGGCGCTACCAATGCGTTGCCCGCCTCTATGTAGACCTCTAACATACCTCCTGAACGATCCCATGTCATAGTCCAAAGGAAACACCGTGGCTGTGAGTGAATTTAAAACTTCCTCATTTGTTATACGGCAGTCAGGACACTCAGGATAATCGCATTATTGTGGTCCACCACAATCGATGACAAATTAAAATTCAAACAAAATATTTCTAGGTCAAATTAGTCATTTGAAATTATTGGTTAATTGGTGGTGCGGTTTCACGGTTACGTTTCTAGAAATGTTATGAAATGTGGACAAGCATTTGTCACACCTGTAGCGTGTTATCCGTAACACCTACACCAGCGCGGCTATTGGCTATCTCAGTAGACAATTGAATTTGACATAAAGTAATCTTACACTACACTTATAGTGTAGAATTAGAGCGTCGGTGGCCGAGCGGTTACAGTATCCGACTCGTAAGCCAGAAGTCCCGGGTTCGAATCCCGCTCCGGCCATGTACCAATGACTGTTTTCTGAGTTATGTACATTAGTTGAATACTAACCGATGCTCTTACGGTGAGGGAAAACATCGTGATGAAACCTGCACATTTAGGCGACTGGATGTGTAACCATGATCCAATCTGGTCAGGTTCCCCTGGTAGCAGGGTCATGGAGGCCAGATGGCAGTCGCTCCACTGTAATTACCTGACCCGCCAAGTCCTGGATCATGGTCAAGGCGGACCCCGGGCCCTCGTTCTCGAGAGCACAACCGGGACAGTAACGCCAAGATGACTACACTTATAGTGTAGAATTATCAGTTGCCAACTGAGTTAGACGATAGCTCCGTAGGTGTGTCTTAGGACGTGTTATCTTTATAATAATCTCTCTGCTGGGCAAACGCTGCCCCCAACGATATCCACGAAGGCCGGTCCTGTGCCATCCTCATCCAGCCCGACCCTGCGACCGTTGCCACGTCGATCCACCTTGCAGGAGGCCTTCCCATGCGTCTTTACGTAATCACTCGATAACTTTACTGCGCTGGCCGTCTGTTCTTCGAGCTATGTCCCCACTGCCACTAAAGACTTTGTCGCTGACCTTGGTTCGCCTGCGAATCGCCTCATTTCTGATTCGATGCGTTATCTTCAATGTTAGTTGCGAAATATGTAAATTAAGCTGTGGTCAAACAAATGGCGAATGAATCACACTCCGGTCGTTGCCGTCCGACCGCTTGTGTGTCAGTAGGTAGTTGTGTATGGTTTATTGTTTCTACGCGCGCTTATTGCTGCACGCGCTCATAAGCGCATGGATTATGAGCGCGTGGATTTTGTGCAGACAGTGCATAGTTACTTTTTACGTGACGTATCAACCTGTGTCAGAGTTTTGAGACTTCAAAGGCCGGGGCCATCGTAAAAGACGACTGCTAACAATTCATAGCGGCCGGAGGCTCTATTATTGGACCGCACGCGGCGAGTCGGACGTTTTCAATGTTCATTTTCGGCATGAGCAATTCAGTATTTTTCTAATTTTTTATCGGCAACACCGAATGCGAGCGGTTCAAAAATAGGGCCCCAGGACCTCTCGGTAGAGAGAATAGTGGTCTGAGCCCGGGACCGGCGGAGTGCGTGGCGATCGCATGGTTATTTATGTATGTAGGTATGACCAAGGACAGTCCATATTGTCAAATAATGCGTAATTGATAAGTATATAAAATATTTGATTTGTCCAGCCTGCCCTACCACCTGCACTTGTACGTGGCCACGAAGAACGCTGTATCAGTGGCGGTGGTCCTCGCAAATTTGACCCGCCACTAGTCGACACGCCACGAAGAAGTATATAAAATGGTCATGGCGAATCGATTGAAAATATATTACCTAAAAGGATTTAAAATGACCGCGATGCTATTTGTCTCTAGTAGTCTTGAGGTGAATAAAGGCGATAGGTAAGGTACTTTGGTCAGGTGATTATGAATCACAGTGTAAGCCCTTACACGTCAAGTTTTACCTTTGACGTCAAAACCTATGTTGAGAAAAGATGACTGATCAATAACACGTGACTCCATTAATATTGAGGAGGCTAAAGTCTCAGAGCACCAGTCAAGGAATAACCTAATCGACGGAAAAAGTCGGATAACCTCCGACCAAGTTTACTTAAACCCAAATATTTTCTAAACTACTGAAGCGATTTTAATAAAACAAAGCTAAGAACTATCTCGATTAAATTGACTTTAAGGCAGAGAAAACCGCATCAATATCGGTGTATCTGCACGTGAGATACGATGCCACAGACAGAAACAGAAAGCATGTATCTACACAGATATAAATTCATACTTATAACACCCCTTTTTTTCGTCGGGGTTTAAAAATAATTGTCTTGGTGTCAATATTCTTGACCATGATCCAGAATTCGGCAGATCTGGTTATTACAGTAGACCTGTCTGACCTCCGTGACGCTGGTAACAGGGGAACCTGAGCAGTTTGGATCCCGGTTTCATCATAATGTTTTCGATCACCGTAAGAATGTCGGTTGGTGTTCAACTAATGTATCTAAATTCAGAAAAAGGTCATTGGTAGGTACATGGCGGCACTGGAGATAGAACTCGGTACCTCTCGTTTACGAGTCGGGCCCGCTAGCCAATGGGTCACCGACACTCTTACAAGGTATTTTCTTTTACACAAACCTACTTATAGTTGCTAACTGCCCCTGCAGTATTGACCAGCGTTTAATCCAATATACTATCTCTATGGTTTAATCTCAAACACTTCCAAAATTAGGACCCGCGGAATTGTGGACCCCTACTTTACCCATACCTACTTTTTTCTTACTTATAAACCTTCCTCATGCATCACTCTATCTATTGTTGGAAACCACATTAAAATCCGTTGCGTAGTTTAAAAGATCTAAGCGTACAAAGATGCAGAAGGAGGGCAGAGACTTTATTTAATACTATGTAAAGAAGTACTAGCCAGGTATTTGACCCCATCTCACCTTACGGTATCCGAAGATGGAGTAGACCTGTCCAGAAAGAGTCTATTCACTCTAGCCTTTAAGGCATCCAGATTATAATGATCAAGGATCACTCTCCGGCAACGAATTCCATTCCTTACTTTCTTATAAAGGTTGAACCAAAAATATTTAAAAAGTTAGCTATCTTCATGGATGAGAGGCAAATTTATTTTTTTGCTCTGTGGCTTTGCAAGCTGCCCACCTGATGGAAAGTGGTCACCGCCGCCTATGGACATCAGCAACACCAGGGGAGTAACCAATGCGTTGCCCGCCTCTGAAGCGACCTCTAATATACCTCTTGAACGATCCTATGTCATAGTCCAAAGGAAACACTGTGGCTTGAATCAAAGCAGTGTGTGCGGATTTGTGACATAGCAACATGCAACACGCGAGTACATTTGTTTTTAAATTATAATGATTCACGAAGAGATTCCGCATTATATTATAATACGTAACACCATTAACACATCTATCAAACATTGCATGATTCATAAATCTTGGATAACATTTAATTTTTTATTGAGATATGACGCAGTTCGCCTTTACAATATGTCTATGTTGTAAATATTATGAAGACATACCGCCGGGAGAGGCCCTAAGTCCTGTAGTAGACTGTCATGGGCTGTGATGATTGTATAATACTTTAATAATTACTGTATATGACAAGACTGGAGTTCAAACCCATAACAGTCCACTGCAGGACTTGGGGCCTCTTCCATTATAGGGGAGGTTATTGCCATTATCTCCACGCTTGGCAGGTGGGTTGGAGATCGCAGTCTTGTAAGTATAGAAATGGAAAACGCTGCTGCCCATTTTCCCGCCCACGGAGACTCTAGAACTTTAGTCTTTTTGAAACTTAATAGTCTTGTACGACACCCACGAGTGTAATTGGTTGGTGCTATTCTACTCCGCCGGACACCACACGGCCAATTATTATTATACAAAATATATTATTAAACAATACTTTTTATTTTATTATTTATTTTTCAACACATTTATTTATAAACCTTGACCATGATCCAGGATCTGGCGATCAGGTAATTACCATCTGACCTCCGTGACCCTGCTACCAGGGGAACCGGACCAGACTGGATCACGGTTACACATTCAGTTGCCTGAATGTGCAGGTTTCATCACGATGTTTTCCCTCACCGTAAGAGCATCGGTTAGTATTCCACTAATGTACAAAACTCAGAAAAGAGTCATTGGTACACAGCCGCAGTGGGATTCGAACCCGGTACCTCTCGCTTACGAGTCAGATACTCAACCGCTCGGCCACCGACGTACGACTATCACTATAACAACCTTATAAAGGCAAAATGCGTAATGTCTTCATAACATTTACAACATAGACATATTGTAAAAGCAAAATGCGATATATCTCCACAACCATTGAATTGTTGAACCATTAAATTGAATGTTAGCCAAGGTTTATGAATCATGCAATGTTTGCCTAGTGACCGATCTTGACCGATAGATGTGTTAATGTTGTTATGTATAATAATATTATGCGGAATTTCCTCGTGAGTCATTATAATTAAAAAATAAATCTACTCGCGTGCTGCAGACGGGTTTGGAGATCGCAGCGTTGTAAATATAATAATGGAAAACTCTGCTGCCCATTTTCCAGCCTACGGAACCTCTTGATCTTTTGCCTCGAAAACGCATGCGCGTGATGATAATTTCAAAAACACTACCTAATAATAAAGTTAGGTGCAGATAACAAAACCTCTGCGTGAGCCCGCTTTGCCCCATGGGGTGACCTAAAGCATACGTTAAGGGCAAAATGGGCTGTGGCTGGGGTATTATAAAGGGTAATAAACACTCGAAAGTGTTAACGGAAATTATGTAATTATGAAACAATAAAAATACCCGTGTGGCCGTGTGGTGTCCGGCAGAGTAGAATAGAACCAACCCCATACACTTGTGGGCGTCGCACAAGGCGACTAACGTTTTCGGCTTTCCTTTAGTAAAATAAAAATACTGATGTGTCGGTCATTCAGTCAAGGTCGGTTCTTCACTCGCGGAGTCGAGAGAGTTGTCAGACTGCCAACATTTGGAGTTTAAATTTTCCTGAGTTTCAAGCTCAAGGTTAATTTGATAAAAATGCTGAAATATAGGTGTATTCACCTCATGTCTGTCGTATTCATAAATAAATAAATATGCTTGGACAATTCACACTACGCCATCGGGGCCCAAAGTAAGCAAATCTTGTGTTATGGGTGCCAGAATAATTACTGATTTAAAATAAGTATATTTTTTTAATATATCACAGAAACCCATAAGAGAAATTAAAACTCATCATTTCAATTTCTGCCCGACCGGGTATCGAAAACGGGACCTCTGCGTGACCAACTGAACCACTCAGGTCGTGAAATCTAGGTATATTGTGTGCCTCTTGCCTTTTGTATACGTTGGCTACCTTATTCTTTAAACCACCGCATTGCAAGCATTGTTGCTAGACGGCTCGATAGGAATGTTAAGGTGGTGGTGCAGATGTAGATAGACTCTGGAAGCTTCTGAAAGCCCACCAATATAATAATGACTAGCACTCTGGATAGAGGGCAAAGACCTGCCGCAAGCGTGAGTGAATAAATAAACAAATTATATAACAGCGTTCGCTCTCAGTTGGCAGCTGTATTTATTTAGAGCATCACCTTGAACATGCGAACCGGTTTTGGGGAAACCGGTTTTTACGCAATGTAAATATTTATTATTTCTCGCCACTGTATAGAATTAAGGTATGTACTGATAAAATGTATGGGGAAGTAAATTTTCACTTCTAAACGTCAAAATGAAACAATAAGATTGTTTACTGGGACAACAAAATCCCAGTAGTTCCATAACATAGAGATCCCGTTGTGGGCTAAGTTCGCCTTTGCTTTTTAACTGTTTCCTACTGAAATGTACTATGTTGTTGCCATAAAGAGTTTACATACATACATACCTAACCGACAAAAAGTCAGATAACCTCCGACCAAATTCACCTAAACTCAAATATTTTCTAAACTACAGAACAGATTTAATGAAACAAACCTAAGAGCTATCGATTAAACTGGCTTACAAATTGGGAAAACCGCATCCATATCGGTCCATCCCTTCGGAAGCTACGATGCCACAGACATACAGATACACACGTCAAACTTACAACACCCCTCTTTCTTCGTCGGGGGTTAAAAATGGAACTAGTCACTAGAAATGTAATTATTGGGCGCAATAGAAAAATATCAAGTCATTGCATTGACTGGACGTCGCATGGTATATATGTATGTATTTATGTATATATAGTATAGGCTTTTATTAATTGAGCATTATATATATATATATTTTTTTACTACTGTGCACGTCTTAACTGCATTTAATTGTCACGATCTCTCTGCTGTAGGCCTGCTGGAAGAAATTTATTTATAGAAATAAGTTGGCCTGTTGTGTCTGATATATTCTGTCATATAGTTTTGTAAAAAATTTGTGTACAATAAATGGTTAAATAAATAAAATAAATAAATAAGAGAATGCCATTATTTGACTTATGGAACCTAAAGTAAATTCCCCAAAATTGTCCAGTCTACTTTGATTATGAACTGCGGGGCATAAAATAATCTTACACCACTCTAATTTAGTAGAAGCTATAGCAAGTGGCCTTCGTAGATGACGTAGTGTAAAATTATCTAATGTCAAATTCATTTGTACACTGAGATATCCAATAGCCCTCTGATTTGAATTACACAACTGGGTGTCAAATTGTGATCAATGAAATAATTTAACCATATTTTGTGCATCATCATCATCATCATCATCATCATCATCACAGCCCGTAACAGTCCACTGCAGGACTTAGGGCCTCTCCCACGGAAGGGGAGGTTATTGCCATAATCTCCACGCTTGGCAGGCGGGTTGGAGATCGCAGTGTTTAAATATAATAATGGAAAATGCTGCTGCCCTTTTTCCAGACTACGGAGACTCTTGATCTTTTGCCTCGAAAACATTAGTCGCCTTGTACGACACCTATGAATGTAAGGGGTTGGTGCTATTCTACTCTGCCGAACACCACACGGCCAATTTTTTGCATAATTCTTTCGGAATGCAGACCCTTGAGCGCAGTTAGCGCAGGCTTACAAGGAAAGGTACGTGGTCATATCTAAAAATAGATATCACCTCAGTCTGTATTTTTACAGAACTAATGTGGCAAATAAGCGCACATTATGGCCCTCGGTGATAGTATTTGCGGGAAAAGACATGACCTCAGCTATATAGAAACCTTCAGTTACCATGTTTGCAATACTGGTATTATTAGGAGTAGGTATCAGTCGCGGTGCCTCGGTGGCCGTGCGATTAGGGTATCTGACTCGTAAGCGAGAGGTACCGGGTTCGAATCCCGTGGTGGCCATGTACCAATTACTCTTTTCTGAGTTATGTACATTAGTTGAATACTAATCGATGCTCTTAGAGTGAGGGAAAACATTGTGATGAACCCTTCACATTTCAGGCGACTGAATGTGTAACCATGATCCAATCTGGTCAGGTTCCCCTGTAGCAGGGTCATGAAGGTTAGATGGCAGTCGCTCTACTGTAATTACCTGGTCTGCCAAATCCTGGAGCATGGCCAAGGCGGACCCCGGGCCCTCGTGTGCAAGAGCACAGCCGGGACATTAACGCCAAGTTTTATTTGATTTTTTTTTGGTATCAGTCGCAAGTTCGCAACTCATGGACGGGTATCGTAAAAACCAGAAACTTTTATGTGGCAGCATTTTCCGTTCAGTATTTTTAATTGTGATCTCCAACCCGCCTGCTAAGCGCCGTCGCGCGTCGCCTGCCAATGCCCTTCACAAATGTGGGGCAGGCTCAAGTCTAGCAGGCTCAAGTGGACTGTAATGGTCTGTTAATGGATGTGTGATGTGTTGCCGACCTTGGATTGTCCGTTCCACTATAGAAAAGCCTCTGCGATGTTACCTGTAACAAAAAAGAAACCATGTAATGTCTACATTTTGGACAATTTAACGAATATATATCTACACAAAAATCACGCCCCTGTCCCACGGGTGGGGTGAGTAAATACTATGGACTGCCACATTGCTCTGACCTAACGCAACTCCCTAAGCAAATATGGATGGACTGTGTGAATGAAGATGGGTGAAAGGAGTGAGTGTCCAGATGACGAGTGATAGGAGGAAAGAGACATATTGCGCAGACGAACCTTGTGGGATAAGGACAGGTGATGATGGGGTGCCAATTGGCTCCCGAGACTGTTCAACTAGTCTATTCAATTCAATTCAATCTCACTCATTCATGAACATATTTAATATACAGCAGCTATGAAATTATTCAAATTCTTCTATATTGCGCCGGTTGGCACATGAATGTTACAGGTACGAATAACAAAAATTCAATTAATTAAAATTACAGTAAAACCAGCCCAATAATAAAATAATAATAATAAATAGAAAATAAAAAAAGAGAAACCAAATGTCGTGTAAGTAAAAGAAATTTACAAATACAAATAAGTTTATTGAAAAAATCTAGTTAATACAATTAATTTCAAATTATAAACAAGGTCTCAGGGCTTTTATATGGAAAATCAAAATTAAAAACTGTTCGACTCGAAGCTAGCGATTCAAAGAGATCCCCGATCTTCTCGGTTAGATATCATCACATTAGTTTGAGAAAAAGCAAATTCAAATTCAAAATCATTTATTCAATGTAGGTATAAATTATACTCTTATTGAACGTCAATGGGTAATTATCGTGAAATACTATGAATAATAAAAATTAAGTACATTATAAACAATTATTAAGCGAAGTAACAATCGTTCTGCTAAGGAAACCCACAACGCAACCCACGCCCACACTGGAAAAACGCGACTGCTTATGCATGGTCCCGCAATTTGGGGCCCGTGCCAATGATTCTGTGCGACAATGATTATTTAAGCGTGCCGTGATTAACCGATATGTGTCACACAATCGTAATTTCTCAAATGCTTTTATGTCGTAGTTACTCATCAAGACAATTCCAAATGGCCCGAACACGATGGAGTTATCTTGTCGCGTTCATTAGTTCCTATGACCATCTTTCAGCTAAGTCATCAGACCAGCTTCATGATACCATATCAATGCATGGTCATTAAAATATATAGCTAGGTATACAAAGTTTCGAATGCCGGAAAGTGGGTCAAATTCACAATTTTTTTCTCTATGGTCAAATTAGCCTTTGTTACGAACATACAAACATTGCAAGTTAAATAAAAGCTTGTTGAAATGGAATAAATAAAACAAGAAAGTAAAGGTATTCGTCACGCTGATGCAAATTAAGGGGTTTCCTGTAATGAAAACAAGCTATTTATGAACCTAAATCATTTAAATGTTCGCCGCGGCTTCCATATTCACTACAAAATGGCATAGGTATATAAGCCTTTGAAATAAAAGAAAGCTGTCAAAAGTCAGAATTGCAGCTTGTGGCACTCGATAGTCGATACCATCTACCGGTCCGCTTGCCTGTTTCTTTAATCACAAATTGCACAATATAAAAAAAATACAGGCGCTCCCGATCGGTCAAAGCGCTGTGACTTCTGTTCAAGTAGTCAGCGGCAATAGTAACCCAAAAAACCACATATTTCCTAAAATATACCTGATGCATAGTGGCCACTGCTGCCTGTGGACGCGGTAACAAGGGTATCAGTGCGTTGCCTACCTCTAAAACTCAGGGATACGTTGATCTGGCAACAAATATGCTAATGCTAGGTTTGGCAACAAATAGATAATCCACTGCCAAAGCCACATACGGAGCATTTGAGATGTGACCTTACTCACAGGCAGAAAAAAAAAATTAACTGCGGTATTGAGGCAAGGAGGTATTTCCCCAGTCGAGCGACTCATATTCGAACGAAATATCTAAAATTATCTCTAAAATTATTACACAGCTATTATCTTATCATTACCTACATTACGTTTCGACCGCTTTACGGGTCAACACACTAACCCAAGCTAGTTACGAGACACGACAAATGCAACTTCAGACAATGTATGATGCCACATGGAACAAGTATGATGCAACATTGACCGAGTATATCTTCATATCTGTGCAAATGACGGCGAGCCCCCGCTGGATGACGCGTCGCACCGCAGACCCCACCACTGACAGCGAGCCAATCACGTCGACAGGACGATGTGACGTCGTTTTCATTATCGCTACTTATAGAGCTTTCGTACCTAACACGATTAGTGCTTATTATAGGTTGCGAAATCTAGTAAGTAAGTAAGTACTTTATTGAAATAACATAGCCTATGGGCCAGTTTATCCTTTTCGGATATACAATACTTAGATAATGGTAACTAGAACAACATATATACAGTTCTCTCCTGCCTGCATTCAATTTCAAACGGAATCAAACCAGGAATTGTACCTACATTAATAGAACCGTACTTCAGCTAAATTTCTCTCTCTCAAAGTCAAATTTCAGCAGCGCAACGAGCTCGGCACTCAGGTGTGTCTTCTAAACCGTTGGCGAAGCAATAATAATGACCAAGGACTTCCGCTGAGGACCCGGAGACGGGGAAGGTTGAACTGTTTAGGGATATATTTTGTTTACAATTAATATTTCTTATTTTAAACCGACGTAGAAACACTGTGTACGAATGTGGGCGAAAATAAAATTTAGAATTCCGGGGAATCTCCTTTAACATCAAGATTCACGTGGATGTGGGCGACACGTCGCGACAAGCCCCGGCTGGCTTGATATCGAGACTAGGGTTGCCACTTTTTTTTTGGAGAAATATGGTATTTTCCTTTTTTAATAGCAAAAGTATATGTACAGTCCTCATCATCATATCAGCCAGATATGATATGTATAGTAAGTACTCTTGGGAAATTTAGCTAAAAATATAGTACACATTTATTTATATTTTTAGGTACTTGTAAATTTTTCCATACCTATATATTTTTGGTAGCTTTTGGCTTTGGCCATCAAGTGGAACAATGTGGTTTCTTCCTACCCCTACAGGAACAAGGCGTGACGATGAATGTTTCCTTCTGAAACTCTCCGTTCCTTTTACAACTTAATAAAAAAAATCGACAGTTTTATTATCAATTAAAATAGGTATAGTATTTTTCATACTATATTATTTTTCTATAATCTATAGTACAACTCTCTAAAATATAGTACGACACTATATAGTACGACACTATATATTATAGTACGGGTGGCAACCCTAACCGCGACGTCACATCAGGTGATCGCCTGATCTGCCGGCGAGCAATGACCTTGTTTTTGGAATGCAATGTTTCACCACTTTGGGAAGCACAGAAATCAAAACAAGTTGTAAATTTTCGATTTCTATGGCGTGGGCCGCGTTGCGTCCCGGTTGCATCAACCTGACAGACCACGCCTGGCCTGATACGACGTCACGTTATTACCTGATGGTACGTGGCGACACGGCGCCAGCGTTGACCTTTTAGGTCCATTCGTAAATCTACATTGATCTCGGCATGAATAATTCAATCTTTTTATGTTACATTAGCAACAACAAAAGCAAACGATTCAAAGTTAGGGAAAATTATTGTCATGCATCAAAATATTGAACTTTTCATGCCGAAAATAAAAATTGACAACCGTTCGGTTCGAGGCGAGCGGTTCAAAAATAGGGCCCCTGGTCTGACATTACTGGTGTTGTATTATTAAATTGCAAAGCAGTTTTGTCTTGTGTTCAACGATTCAGAGAAGTCAATCCAACGTTTTATCGTTTCTTGGGCCTCTCAAATCTACTATTTATATTATATAGTATCCGCCTACTGGACGACGGTGGCCGCTTTCCGTCAGGTGGACCATTGGCCCGTGTGCTGCCTGCCTAGGCAATAAAAATAATATTTTTTGGGTCAAGATACTTTAAACTGTTTAAATATAGTAGTTTATGCAACTGGCATATAAAAGGGGGTATTAAAACATGAGTGTCTGTTTATCATACGAGGCGTGGCCGAGAATGATAATAGTTTGACACGAGTGTTTTAATACCTAATTATATGCAGTTGCATATAGTATATCTACACTCATATTTTAATGTTAAAATTTCTTACCTATAATTTTCTCAACTTCGAGTCAGTTCTGTTGTATGAATGTTTGTTTGTTTGTGTTTATGTATCTACGCATCGAGGATATCAAGCAGCGGAAAATTCACTTCACTACTTACACATTTGTCTATTTATTTGCTTTAAACAAGAAAAACATTCACAAACACAAATTACAACAATTAGAACAAATTAGAGATAAAACGGATAGTTGTTTGGCCGGATACAGGATATCCGGCGGCCGGATATTCGGCAGGACATAGTCTTTGAACAAGTCAGTGATTTCAAGTCTTCGTACAATGTAAATAATTTTAACTTTGATCTGAACAATTCCTTCGACCTACGACAGTTCCATAAAAAAGATCCAAAAGATTCTCATAAGGTCAAGACAAACGAAATCGCTTGCTACCTTTGAATATAGGAGCAATTCGTAGTTTAATGCAATTTATAATAATTTACTTTAGATTGATTTTGGAATTTTTTTTTTACCAACCTACTAAATGAACAACAGGCACCAACAGTCATATCAACAGTGATTTGATTAATATTTATCATTTTTGAGATGTCTTTTTTCCGATGTACAAAATCACTTTTATTTACTTTTCATACATTTTTTGCTATCCGCCATCCGGCCGGATATTAACGCACTATTCGGTATACGGCCGGATAGTAAATTAAGGCCGGACAGGCCGGATACCGGATAGTAACCGGATATCCGTTTCATCTCTAGAAAAAATGTTCTGTTTAGCGGGAAAATAATTACACAGAAATATAAACAGAAAAATTTGAATTTTGAATTTGTTAAAGACATTTAGGTATTCAGCCTACATTTCGCTGTGTCCCGGCGCCCAACGAAATTAAAAAAAATAAAAGTGTTGCATAATGATTAAAAAGTTATTTTTCGATATAGCTGTAATGAAAATAATATGGGACATGCTGTATCATAAACTAATCTTTTACAATTTAATAGGCTGGCGTAAAAAAAAGTGTAGGTCCCCTTAAACGACTGTTTTCAAAGATGTAATTTGAACATTACGCTATGAGTGTAGATAAAATAGATATTATAACATTTATGGTGATTTTTTACTACTACTGGCAGCACAAAATTATAGAAAAAGAACAATTTTGAACAAGATTGAGACTTGACATTTGACTGCGCGGGCATTGAGTTGTGTGTTGGGAAGAGGTTATGAAAAAACAAAAGTTATACAAAAAGTTATAAATACAAGAGTATTGCAGTTATAAAATCTGAATAGTTTTCGTAATAAGTATAGTTAATAATTTATCATTGTCAGTTGATTTGAGGCAAAATACGATGAGTTGAAAATACGACGATTTGAGGCAAAATCTACTAGTTATTGTGACTATTATTTATTGTTATTGTCTCTTTAATTAATGTCACGTTGTAGATAATAGTAGTCGATAATAAATGGAGACTAATTGATACTATTTTATGTTTGCTTCATTTATTATTTTTAAACATGGACTACTGATAATTCTTATCAATACATAGTAACCAACTTTACTATATTTTAGTAATACTGAGGCTGCAACACTTTCGTTGAGTATACGTTGGCTGGTCCAAAGTTATTAGGCAACGGCTTGTTATACATCCTATTATTTTAATTTATTTAAAGTTTAAAGGCAAAATTAGCCGGCGACCATTAGTTATTTTTTATCGAATATTAAAAAAAACATGTCTGTCCATACAAATTCATACTATTTTGGTAATATGGGAAACATTTCGTGGCAGATGTATTATGATAATATTTTTTGGGTTCATCATCATATATTTAAGAGTATGAGTCTTGTCGGTGGAGCAATCGCCACTCTTCTCTCCTGTCTGCCAACCTCTTCATCTCTCTATAATCCCCGGCACCCACTTTTTCCTTCATGTCCTTCCAGTATTCAAATCTTGGCCGTCCTCTTCCTCTCTTTCCCTCGACTTTGCCTTCCATTATCACTCTCAAAAAGTGGTCATGTCTTATTAAATGTCCCAGCATTTTCCACCTTCTATTTTCAATAACTTTCAGTAAATTATTTGGGTTAACGTATAAAAAATACTTGAAAATTTAATCAGCGTATTTAGTGAATTGTCCCTTGCCTACGCTATTGTCGTTTGATAATTTTATGACTTTAAACGAGGTCAGAGCGACCTGAAACATGAACCTAGACCAGGGCATCCGCCAAAGTCAATCACTGCAGAAAATGTCATCAGGGTATAGTCGCCAATTAACCCATATTTATAATCATAATACATCTTACGACAAAATGCTTCCCGCGTCACCTCCGTCGTTAGGGTTTATATATAGCAGACATGTTTTTCCAATAATCGATAAAAAATTAAAGTTTTAAAAAGACAAAAAAATAAAATTTGCCTTTAAACGATACAAAAATGAAAACAATAGGCTGTATAACAAACCGCTGGCTAAAAAGTTTTGGGCAAGCCTAGTACACTTTTTACTTTTGAAAAGGAATTTTAACCATTTTGTCATGTGGTGTCTTGTAGAAAAGCGTCAATCAGTTCCACCTAAGAGTGTCGTACAAGTTGTAAAAGACATAAATAAAGAAATATATTTTACAATATGGATAATTGATATATTAGTACGCTAGTATGTAGAAGTCTTTGATATGGATACTATTTTTTTGGAAGTGAAAATCTCCCATATTTTTCTTGACATTATTAGCAATTCTACATTGGACATCCATCCTGATCCACCCATTGTCGATTTACCTATCCCTGAGGGTTACTGAGCATGTTTACAACCATCGGGCTAAACGGGCTGTAGCTCAGATGACCCTGAATGGGAGACCATCACAGCCCATAACAGTCCACTACAGTACTTAGGGCTCCTCTCATGAAAGGGGGGGTTACTGCTATAATCTCCACGCTTGGCGCCTGCCAAGGGTTGGAGATTGCTGTGTTATAAATTAATGGAAAACGCTGCTGCCCATCGTCCAACCTACGGAGACTAGAAGTTTTGCCTCGATACCATTAGTCGCTTTCTACGACACTCACGAGTGTAAGGGGTTGGTGCTATTCTACTCTGCCGGACACCACACGGCATAACCTATCCGGAAAGGGACAGGATACCCGCAAATGGAAGAGGTGAGGTTATACTATTACGGTACTCAGCTGGTTACTGAGTACCGTAAAGGTATCACCTCACATTAATACCTGTACACGGCATACGGCTCTTTAATTGAATTGACTATTAATTAGGAACAAACTATGTAATTAGGAATAAACAACATCAAGTGATATCTCACACAATGGATGAAAAAGCCAACATCTGCCTTAAGGCCGATCCACACGAAACCAACTTATGCTTGCACAGCGTGTCGTGCGACCATGATCAAACGACGGACGCCGCCCGACCAATAGGAGACCTCAAAACCGCTGTACTCAATTAGGACAGCGCCTTAGATGCTAGAGAAACAGTATTGGTCATAAAAGCTCTTCAATCACTTGTAAGCCGAGAAGTCTAGACAAGTATGTTTGGACTTTGGTCATGAAGTATCAAAAGCTCATAAGTGCATATAGTGAGTGATTAAAGGCAATTGTTTCAGACGTCACCGTCAGACGTCATCCGATAACCCGAAGACGGTCGGGTGACAACCTGATAAGCAAAGGACGTGAGACCGACTAGGTACAGGCAACAGCATATTGACCTACAAAAAACCGGTATAGGATAAGTAGTGTCCGACCGCAGGTCCATTTCTGGCCGAAGCCGATTAATCGGCTATCGCCTCAACCTTCAAATTAATAATATGAAACATTTTAAAACATTAATATTAAAGGTTTACATTGACTGTATATCTAGAGATGATAATAAAATTACCTTGCCATTTAGGTACCTATTTGTCAAAATTCAAATTTACACATCTATACATACCTAGTACAAAGTGCCTTCACGCCATCTATCCCTATGTATCTATGTAAGCTTAGATCTTTTAAGCAACGCAACGGATTTTTATTAATAGATAAAGTGACCAAATAAAAGCAAGTAAAAAAGGGTAGGTAGGAGTAAGGCAGGAGTACGCGAACGAAGTCGTGCCGGATCGGCTAGTTTCGAAATCATGTGAATTATACCATTATATGTTCAATTTTGACGTTTGCTTGAAATGCTTGTTTGCCACCTTAGTGGTATAAAAAAAACCTGCTTTGGCCCGAAACTCGGCCGAAAGTTTCGCCAAAGGTGTTTTTTTTTACCGAAGGTGACCGAAGCCGCAGCCGAAGCTTCGGTTGGACACTAAAGATAAGCTAGCGTCTCTATAGACGCACATTATCATCATATCAGCCGAAACACACCCACTGCTGGCAGTAGTTTCCCCAGAGATCTCCACAAAGGCCAGTCCTGTGCCTTCCACATTCAGGTACCTGTGATCTTTGTCAGGTCGTCGGTCCACCTTGTCGGGGGTCTACCCACGCTGCATATTTCGGTACGTAGTCATCACTCGAGAACTTTACTGCCCCATAGACGCGCATAAAATTAAATTAAACATCATTTATTTCAGGCTCATTGTAGCCCATAAAATAAGTACACTAATACGTTCATTTACAAAATTAATTAGGTAAAATGTCAAATTAAATACAAAATAAAATAACAATTACAATGTCAAGATATCAACGTCAAATTCAATACAAATTACAATGTCAATTACAACAAAAATTACAACGTCAATACAATTATAAATGTCAAATAAACGAATTAAATTGAATTACTATAATCAACATCTTAATACTATAAGCGTGTCCCAGCGGTCGGACAGCGCGACCAGGATTCCGTTGGTGCTAGCCCGGAGACGAGCCAGCAATGAGGCGCTACGTTTCCGAATGACGGCATAGAAGTCGTCAATGTGGGCATCCGCAAACATTGCGGAGGCGCTACAAAAACGCAGCATTCTCGACAGAACCCTGAGCGCGTCATTGTACTGTACGCGCAGTGCGCTGTACGTCCGCTGCGTGTAGTTGGTCCACAGGCTGCACGTATAAAAACTCTGACAGTATGCTCTAAAGAGCGTCAACTTGACCTCTGTCGTGCAACGCGCGAACCTGCGAGCCAACATGTTGCAGCGGACGGACAGCGCCCTGCGTTCCCTATCAATGTCCATCAAAGTCGTCGGTGACCCAGTGGCCTAGATACTTAAATTTGTGTACCCTGTTCAGAGGAATGCCGCCAAGAGTAATAGGTACGAAAGAGTAACATTTGGTACCAGCTTTGAATATCATACATTCGCTATTTTTTACATTATATCTGAGCCCAAGTGCCTCCGCATATGTGCAACAGTTACCTCATAGCAGCCACCGATGGGCGCAGCAGCACCATGTCATCAGCTTAACTAATGTTATTTACGGTCACTCCGTCTATGGAGCAGCCGATGTTGGTGTTGCTGAGCTCAACGATGAGCTGATTCACATAAAGGTTGAAGAGACGGGGCGAGCTCAACCCCCCCTGCCTCACCCCGCACTCCAACCCATACGCGTCCGAGTACTCCCCTGCCCACCTGACAACGTTCTGCTGGTGATTGTACCAATACCTAAACATTGAAACAATTTCATAGGGTAATTTGGTTTCAGACTCTAGCTTTTGCCACAGCTTGTCATAAGCCACCAAGTCAAAGGTGGACAGGTCCAAATAACATGCATAAACTGGCGTTTTTCTAGCAGTGTAGTATTGAACAGTTTACTTGAGACAGAAGATGGCACTTTCAGTTGAAAGTTGCGGTCTAAAGCCAAACTGCGCGTCATGCAGGTGGAGGTGCTTATCAAGCTGCTTGTCAAGCAAACTGTCCAGTACTTTAGCTATAATTGTCGCCAGTGAAATTGGCCTGTAGTTAGACATGTCCGAAACATCACCAGTTTTATTTTTCACAATTGGCACAACTACCGTGTACATAAGGTCATTGGGCAGATAACCATTACTCACACATAGGTTAAAAAACATTGCGAGGACACTTGGTAGGTGTGCACCGGCGTACTTCAAATGTTCGATGCTGAGGTTGTCATGACCCGGGGACTTGCCTCTAATCATCTTTTTTATAATGGTCGCCACATCTTTGGCTGAAAAACGCACACTAATGGCCCCGGGATCCCCCCCGTCATCTCCACAACAAAGGCCGGTCCTGTGCTTTCCGCATCCAGCTGGTACCTGCGATTCTTACCAGTCAGTGTCTTATTATCTTGACAAAATTTTAATTTCGATTTAAATAGTTTTCTAGAGTTCCCATATCTAGGTTTCCCACTGAGCACCCAGCATAGCAAGGCTCCTTTTATACTGGTTTTGGGTAGGTCGATACGCTGCCTACTGTACCTACACAATTGATGCGCTTCCACATTGAAGTGTTATTGTTTGTTTGGTATTCCCAGTTGTAGCGTGCGATTTGTGAGTATTAATAATAAATTTACGTAATACGGCAGACAAATAGGCACGCAGGCCACCTGATTGATAGTGGTCACCGCCGTCTATGGATATCAGCTACTCCAGGGGCGCTACCAAACCGCCTCTAAGAAGATCTCTAATATACCTCTTGAAAAATCCAATGTCAAGACACATCGGGGTATCCCCGATGTGTCATTCGACGAATTTCACCAAAACATCCTAATCTGGGCGACATTCCATTCCACACACAATTAAAGTTCAGATGCTGATTGTCCACTTGTTAGAACAAGTATCTCATAAAACAAGGAAAACAACAGATTCTTTCGCTGTTGGCTGCCGGTATAGGTGAGTTAAGAATAAGAACATTTATTGCCACAAGACATGGTGTCTTGTGTCTTGATACGACAAAAATAAACAAAATAAAAATAATACAAAAAAAAACATTTTATTATGTAGGTGAGTAACACCATCTGCATAACATGTTACCATCGCTGTTGTCTGTAGGTATAAATGCGTTACCATATACCATCACTTGGGTATTTTGTTTTAATAGAAAATAACCAACAATAATGACACTTCCCTTGCCCATGTCAACGAGTGTCGGAAGAATCTTGTGTCTGATATCGAAACAAGTTTGGACTGTATTTCGAATCGGAGTCACAGTAACTCGTTCAGTATAGGTACTTTACCCTAAGACACATTTTCGTGCACGTTTAACGCGAGAAACCCCTTTGTTCTTTTGCCGTGTCTCGTCAATTTTTTTTTAATACTCCCCTTACTGCCAATAAGGAAATTTGAATTTTAATGCCAATGCTGAGCAAGTACATGTCTATGCATACTTCGCAAGATGTATCTATTAGCCTCAAATGCACTTATATCTGAAGCCTACATTTTCCCCCAAGCCAAGTACCAATGCTTAACACATACATGCCTATAAATACTTAGCAAGATATCTAACTATAGTATAGTATCTAATAGCCTCAACTGCACCTAAGTCTTTGTAACCTTCGCTTCCCTCCAAGCAAAGAAAATAGACGAAATGGCGGTCAAATGCCTGCCTGGCCTAATTTAAAAAAAAAGCCATAACTACATATTGTTCGTCTCTGCCTGTAACCTATATCTATAACCTATATCTCTCTGTAATCCATCGTCTAAAGAGCTCGTAGGTATTTATATAACCCACCTACCATCCTCAATAGGTGTTCAAGTCGATAAGTCATTAAGTGATTCACGGAAACTCCAACCGTGTTCGTAAGTAGGTAGATATAACACGTAATGATTGTACGTATTATACGTAGCGAGTGGTCGCGTGTCTCGTGATTGTGATGATTTTTCCCACATTTGTATAAATTACAGGTAAAATGGCCGCGTGACGTCTGGGCACGTCTGGGCGCCATCTTATGAATCAGCGTTGAGGAAATCTAAAGATATTGTTTACTTTGAGGATATTCTTTACTATTATAGATTAAAACACTAGTTCCACTACAAATATTACATTTATAAACTTTCGTTTTCGGTTTTTGCGAAAGCGTTTTCCATTGTTATATAACACTGCGATCTCCAACCCGCGTGCCTGCAAGCGTAGAGATGGCAACAACTTCTCCTTTTGTGGGAAAGGCCCTAAGTCCTGCAGTGGACTGTTATGGGCTGTGATTATTCTATGTTTGACATCCGCAAATGGTCAGTTCTTACTGATGGCAAGCCTGAGCCTACCGATAGTGGTATTCTGACAAGCCTGAGAAGTCCTTGCGTATTATACGTAGCGAATGGTCGCGTGTCTCGTGAATGTGATGATTTAATCAATTTCAGTTAATTTAAACATTTGAATAAATTACAAGTAAAATGGTCGCATGACGTCTGGGCGCCAGCTTATGAATCAGCGTTGAAGAAATCTAAAGATATTGTTCACTTTGAGGAAATTCTTTACTATTATAGATTTGTGTTGTGCATTCATTATCGAACTCCATTATATTACAGATTAAAACACTTTTATACACTAGTTCTACTAAATATATGATATTTATAAACTTTCGGTTTCCGTTTTTGCGAAACCGGTCGCAATTATTTAAAAGTTTATAGTTTATATATAACATCTTTAGTGGAACTAGTACATAAAAATGTTTTAATCTGTAATAAAATGGAGTTCCATCACTTCCATCATGAATGCACAACACAAATTGTCAACTACATTGTTTACAGTTTGCAGGACGGGTGCCTATTTGGCTTGGCTCCAATTTCACATTGTGGCAAGTTCTTTTCTTAAAGCATTTTTGCAAGGTAAATGACCTGATAGATCACCTGATGGATAACGGTAAGGACTAAATCAGGAGAAATATGTATGAAACAGTCGATGTTCATATTGATCTGTCTGTTACTTTGATATAGTTGCAAAAAATGAACAGAGTTACATAGTGATACCTAAATAGAAAAAAAAATTTGGACAAATGTACACAACACCATCTAGCCCCAATATAAGCAAAGCTTGTGTTATGGGTGTTAGATAACTGATAAACTATTTATATCCTTTTTTTAATACATACTTATCCTGGATACGTCTTTCTGTAAATAGTGTTTCGAAATGGCGTATTACTATACATACTACAGCCAGACCCGTAACAGAAATTAAAATTCTTCATTTCAATTTCTGCTTGGCCGGGAATCGAACCCGGGACCTCTGCATGGCAACCGGCATGTTAACCAACTGAACCACTCCTGCGTCAAAAAAAAACCAAGGCTCGAAAACCATAGCCTCCTTCATCTTTCAAAGGAGGCTATGTCGAAAACTGTATGTTGGTTTAGTTCAAAAAGATTGGAAAGTTAGCGACCTTCATAGATAGTAAATTAATTTTTGCTCTGTGGTTCAGCTAAATCGGTGACGTTATTAAACTATTGCGCCGTTGGTGATAAGCTCTCCAGAAGAGACGTCGAGCGATATCAGCTTGCCTCGGCGAGCATAACAACAAAACAACAATAAATTACAACCAGTATAAGTAGTATATCTAGTGGGTATTAGAATTTCCTATGTACACTTGTGCAGGAAGTCGCAGCTTGGATACCCACCCACAAGGTAGACCAACGACCTGGTAAAGATTGCAGGTACCAGCTGGATACGTAAGGCACAGGAGCGGCCTTAGTTGAGATCGCGAAAGCACAACGCCAAGATGATGATAACATTTAAAATATCAAATAGTTAATCAATAATAATAGTTGTCATTTAAAGTATCAATAGGAGTCCAAACTAGGTTTGACATTGAGTTGTTTAAAATAACTCAACCTAACCTACTGAAAGACGAATTCATAAAACACGCTAGGAACCATCTAAAAAACCGGCTTTGAAATACAGAAAAGCGCATCGAAATGGGGCCATCCGTTCGGTAGGTACCACGCCAAACAAAGAGCCACAAATACCTACCTACCTACAAACTTATAATACCCTTCTTCTTTCGTTGGGGGTTAAAAACAATAGACTGTCCCGTACAGTGACTTTATTTTACACCGTTTTCTATGGTCTTCTCAAAATCGTTATGGTCAATATTAAAACATCACACATGCTCCATGGCGGTCATACCTGGCTAGACTAATTTAAAAAAGCCATACCTATATCATATGTTTATCAGGTGGTAGGACTCTGTCATGCCTGAGGAATCCGCCTGGGTGAGTACCGCTGCCTTATCTACTTCTGCCGCCAAGCAACAATGCTTGCACTGTTGTGGTCTGGTTTGAGGGATAAGGTAGCCAGCGCAATTACGGGCATGTGGCATTTCAGTCCTCACAGTGACAACGTACCTGCGGTTCTGCATTTTTGTTGCCTGCAACCTAAATGCATGAATAACCACTTACCATCAGGTGGGCTGTCTGTTCGTTTGTCCCAGAGAAGAAAAAAAATGTATGAGTCTGCCTGTAACCTATATGACCTATATCTTTCGCCTGTACAGCTTGTCGTAGGTGGCTCAATCAATCCACCTTCAATAGATGATTAACTCAATAAGTCATTGGGTAATTAACGGAAACTCTACCATAAAATGGGTATATTGCTACCGGAAACTCTACGAAAAGAAGAAAGAAAAACGTGGTTTGAAAACGTAATGTTGGTTCATTCATTTTACGGTGAGGTTACGAATGCAACTATTGCGCCGTTGGTGATAAGCTCGCCAGAGTATGAGCATGCCTCGTTTACTGCACAGCGGGAAAATTTGCGTCAGAATACGATTTCATACAAGCGGTTGCTTGTGGAATCTAAATTCAATTTAGATTCACTAAGCAAGCACTTCGAGATACTCAATACTCAAATATTGATTGGCATGATATCAAAAACGAATATCGTAAATGTTCATATTTTTTATATATATTTGGACTAGCCAGGCGTTTGAATGCCACCCCAGCTGGTGGTAAGTGACGATGCAGCCGATGATGGAGCATGCCTGTCGAGGAACAGCCTATTCACTCTAGCCTTGAAGGCGTCCAGATTATATTGCTTATAATAATAAAAATAATCATCTTAGCGTTGTACTATCGAGGACGAGGTCCCGGGGTCCGCCTTGACCTAGTTTGGTCTTTAAAGTTTCGATTATAAACTAAAATAGTTTAGTCTGAAATCGCATTTGACAGGTGAAAAATACACTAAGTAAGCACTCCATACCTAAATATTTATTGCCTCATAAATGTTTATACCTTTAGGGGTAGTTTTACAATATGTACCCTGACGGGCGCTGCAACATTAAAAACTTAAAAATACTAGGGTTAATTTTGAGCTTTTTACTAACCTAACTAATTCTTAATAATTTCTCTATACTTCAATATGTACCTATGGCTATTAATAAGCCAATCTAAAATTTTTATTAAATGTAGGTGAAAGAGTTACCTATCTTTTAAACAGGCGCGGATCTAGCCTCTTAAAAAGTTGTGGGCACCACCACCTTATATTACTCTGGTACGTTCTGGGACCTTGTTGCTAACTTAATATTTATTTGTAAGTCAAAACTGGAATTTAGTGTCTCCACTCTGAAATGTCATTATGTTAAACAGGTTTTTTTTACTTACTATAATACGTTAGCCTGTGGACCTCAATTAAGGTTATGGGCATGCCCATCGTGCCCACAACGGTAGATCCGCGCTTGCTTCTTAAGCTTTACCTATCTTCTTCCTCCTGCCCTTGTCCCACATTAGCTGGGGTCGGGCCTCCTAGTGCACTGGTGCCAGGAATGTCTCTCCCGGGTTGTTATCGGTGCCAGGTTTTCGGTTTTTAGGTCCTTGACCACCATGTGGCTGGTGGCCTGCCTCTAGCTCTTGACTGTTTATTAAGCTTTCCCTATCACAATATTATATTATCTAACTTATCTATTTTTAAGTATGTATACAAAGTAACTTATATCGAAATATATACGTAAATATGATGTTATAATAGGAAATTCATACTTCGTTCGTAGGTATTTTGTAGGTTTATGTAAATATATTCGCCGTGTGGTGTTCGGCAGAGTAGAATAGCACCAACCCTTTACACTCATGGGTGTCGTACAAGGCGACTAATGTTTTCGAGGCCAAAAATCAAGAGTCTCTGTAGTCTGGAAATTGGGCAGCAGCATTTTCCATTGTTATATTTAAACACTGCGATCTCCAACCCGCCTGCCAAGCGTGGAGATTATGGCAATAACCTCCCCTTTCGTGGGAAAGGCCCAAATTCCTGCAGTGGACTGTTACGGGCTGTGATGATGATGTAAATATATTATGTACAATTAATACCTACTTCAGGAGATTACATAAACTTATCTTCTAAAAATTATTTAACGCTATAATAACATTTGGTTTGAAGTAGTTGTTTTAGGTTTTGAATGAACTTTTTACTATTGGTTTCATTTCGCAGTTTTCAGGTAATTAAATATTTATTTTTATGAACATTAATAATGGGCTAAAGAAGCATGGATTTTAAGGCGTGAGGTAGGTAACATCAGCTTTTTTTATATTAGATAAGACAGGCATTTGACCGCCATCTCACCTGTTGGTAAGTGACGATGCGACCGAAGATGTAGCATGCCCGTCTTGGAACAGCCTATTCTCGCTACCCTTGAAGGCATCCAGATTATATTGATCAGGGAACACACTCGCAGGCAACGCGTTCCATTCCTTAGCCGTACGCATTATAAAAGTCGAGACAAAGCGGTTCTTGCTAATAGCTGGAAATAACTTGCTTTCATTGCGCAGTGTATATTTCATGGGACGTCCCTCCGTTCTAAATAAAAGTCAGGGCGGTTGCTTACAGAGTTCGAGTATATACAAGAATGGGACGGTGAGAATTTTATGTTGGATGAATCATTTCCCTGGTGATGCTCCTGGTATTGCAAACGTCCATAGGCTGCGGTGACTGCTTACCATCAGTCGGGCCGTAAGTTTGTTTGCCACCTTAGCGTAAAAAAAAAAAACATTCCTATCTAAAAACAGTGTAAGTATTTGTAGTGTAGCTTGAAGGTGCTCCAGATTACGTAGCTACTTGTTCAGGGAACATTCGCAAGGTGCGCTAAACAACTTGGCATTGCCGTGCTGTGGCCCTCCAGGTCGATAAAAGGACCTCACTCAGCATGAGCCGAGGCCCATGCCACGGCGCTGGTCTTCCGCGGGTCCCGTTTTCTGTGTTGTTCAATAGTAATTTGAATATTGTACACCCGAAATAGGTAAACTGCTATGACAGTTCTTTATTTAATATTTACAGGTTTTAAGACCTTCGTCACTACACTTTCACTACACATATTATCGTTTGTTACCACTGTTCAGCAGATGCAGTTGGTACTAACCTCGGTAATTATCCCGATAATCTCCTAGTTTCCTTTATAACATGTTCCTTCCGTTCCTTAGCTATACGAAAGTCGTGACACAGATTACGTGTACTCCCGCTACGGATAAACGGACACACGTACATAATAATGGTAGTAGGATGTTTGTCACCGCCACCTTGGCCTTCATTCACATTGTTGTGAACCGTCACAGGATATTACGAGGTCCCCAAATAGGATGAGGATGTTGCGTCAAAGATTCCATCGCGAATCACGATTGTGTGTCATCACACTATCTCATCATCCTATCAAGTCTAATTCCCTATATTGTACCGCCTCTATTACTGTTGTACGTACTGCTTTAAAGTTGGTACGCAATCTGTGCCGGTGGCGGGATGATGTCATCATAGGATTTAGGTGATGTGATAGCTACTAAGTATTTTCTATTTTATTATTTATTAGGTGTAAAAGCAGAGGCACGGCTGCGCTGGTATGGTCACGTGTTGCCTAAGGTGGAAATAGGTGCCTGAATCTGCCGGTATCAGGAAAGAGAAGAAGCGATGGATTGACAACGCCGAGTCGGACGCGAGAGCCAACGGCTTACGACGTGAGGATGCCGAAGATCGGGCAAAGTGGAGAAAGCAAAGCAGAACCCTGGCTGTAGCCGGGATTGACTGCACGGATGATGATGATGATTTATTAAGTAAAAAGATACAAAAGTAGTTATATTAAAGTCGATCTCTCAGTGCGCAGTTTTAGGACAGAGTACTCTCTAAGTAAACCATAACACTTCTTTGTATAAAGTATTATTTAAGGCAGCTTCGGATATTTTAGGTAAAGCTATGTACGTAAGTCCAAGTGCATAAGTGCATTACCATTTCAAGTAAATTTCCCTTTGCCTTTGCAGCAACATTCACGGCATTTGGTGCGTCTTTAGGCAAATACAGTTTGCTAAAAGAGGGGAGAATTAGCTGTCCCTTATGCCTAAAGGAGTTGACCTTTACCCCCAGGGTATTTTTTTTATGATAAATAACAATTTAATTCATAAACGCTATAAAAACCGTTTAACAACTGCGCAGTAGTGCAAAGGAATATGATTTTTAAGGTGGCCATGCACTTATGCTCTTGCATTGTATATATTTTTCATAATTATGAGCCAACAGTCCACCCACTGCTGGATTATGAACAACCTCCTCCGTTTTAGTGGAAGGTTTTGCCGTAATCTAACGGAGGAACGTCGGTGGTCGAGTGGTTAACGTATACGACTCGTAAGCGAGACGTACCGGGTTCGAATCCCACTGCGCCCATCTACCAATAACTCTTTTCGGAGTTATGTACATTAGTTGAATACTAACCGATGCTCTTTCGGTGAGGGAAAACATCGTAATGAAATCTGCACATTCAGGCGACGTGTAACTATGATCCAATCTGTCAGGTTCCCTGGGAGCAAGGTCACGGAGGTCAGATGGCAGTCGCTCCACTGTAATTATCTGATCTGCCTAGTCCTGGATAATTGTCAAGGCGGACCCCGGGTCCTCGTGCGCGAAAGCACATCCGGGACACTAATGTAAATTTTTATTTTATTTTAATATTGTTATGTATAGGACATTATTAAATATTCGCACACAGTGTAACTGTTAATGAATAAATGAATAATAATAATATAACACTAATAACGACAAGATGAATAATATTCTTGTCTCGAGACAGTTAACTATTTTTCTAAATTATGGTGACAATTAAACACGAGATGCTATTTAATCAAATAATTCGCAACGAAACACACAAAAGATAAACAATACTCGAATATAAGTACCAACAGAAAAAAGATACAACTGTATTTACACAGAATTTGGAATAGCAGCATGAAAACCGTACTCAGAATTAGTACGTTGGCTGATGTCATGTTTCCTATGGCTCGTGTTATTTCGTATAAACGATAAGTATAAAAATAAACATGCCTCGTACAATACCTACATTTTAAATTGACGAAATAAATGTACCGTACGGGTGCTGATTATCATATTTTTTTTCATACGGTAGCCAAACAGGCAAGCTGGCCACCTGATGGGAAGTGGTCACTGCTGCCTACAGACATTAGCAACATCAAGAGTATCGCCAATGCGTTGCCCACCTCTATAACACGTTGCTCTGGCAGCAAAAAGGCAAATTCCCCTCCACTGCCAAATCATCTATCACAATGCACGAAAGGTAATGTCCCTGTTGGCTGACTCATTAGCGCCCAGAACAATCCGCTAACTAAATAACTAACAGTTGAAAAGGCTGTGTCTGCATGAATATCGATAGTTGAAGATTAACATAAATGATACATAAGAATGTCATATTGAAATGCCGACAACGCTTTGGCGACTGCCTTGGCTGGTGAGCACTTTCCATCAGGTAGCCCTTTTGCTAGTTGCCTCCTTCTGTTGTAAGATAAGGTTTTTACGGGGTCGGCAACGCCAGGGTGAAGCCCCTGGCATTGCAAACGTCCATAGGCTGCGGTGAGTGCTTACCATCAGGCAGGCTTGTTTACCAGCTTAGTAGTAAAAAAAAAGTTAAGGGCAGGAGAATTATGAGGATGATGATGCATTTTATACAATTAATTTCAATCAACATCATACATTTTATACAATTCCATGCAATCCAAGTAAGTGCCCGACAAACAGATAGTCAAGTTTGACGACCTGAGTGGTTCAGCTTGTTAACATGCCGGTCGCCACACAGAGTTCCCGGGTTCGATTCCCGGCCGAACAGAAATTGAAATTATGTTTTTAATTTCTGTTACGGGTCTGGGTGTGTATAATAAGTATGTATTTGAAAAAAAGTTGTTCATCAGTTATCTATCATCCATACCACAAGCTTCGCTTACTTTGCGGCTAGTTGGCGCTGAGTGAATTTGTCCTAGCACATTTTCATTTTAGCTTGATTAGATAACGCATAATTAGTAAGGTATACAAACCTATACATAGTATAAAACAAAGTCGCTTCCCGCCGTCTCACAGTACTCCACTAACATACAAGGGTTTGCTCGTAACCCAATGAATCATAAAACCAGCAAATACCGTTGTAAATGTATGCGTTTATTATTATATAGGTATGTGGAACAGTACATACAAGACTTGGATTCTGTGGTTTTCACTTACCTATACATAGATACGTAGGAACAGACGCGTCTGTCCCTATGTGTCACGGGACGACTGTCGACGACATGATGCATGCAACTGCGTCGCAATATCGGGCTTCTCGGAATCAAAGGTACGCGGTAGGAAACCCGGAACATGTCTTTCAAAATGTGTGATAATAATCGCGATGTTTTTTTTTATATATCGTACGGTAGCCAAACAGGCAAGCGGGCTACCAGTGGTCACCACAGCCTATAGACGTTAGCTACACCAAGAGCATCGCCAATGCGTTGCCCACCTCTATAACACGTTGCTCTGGCAGCAAAACGGCAAATGCCCCTCCACTGCCAAAGCTACGGTTTCCCAAATCCCCGCCCCATGGAGCACTGGACTAAAACATTATGAATGTTTATAAGTAAGAAAAAAAGGGGAGGTAATGGTAAAATAATACGCGAACGAAGTTGCGCTGGGTCCACTAGTGTTCTATAAGAACAAGGCAGGGTGAAGGGCCTCGCACACAAACTAAAGCCGGTTGCTCTAGTTGTGGCAAAAAAGATAAGTCCACACTTGTTCTTGAGAAATGAGAAACAAAACTTAATTAACCTGCTTATATTTAGATCTATTTCGGCCCGATATGATACAATGTTTTACTATACTAATACCAAAGACTATAAAAATGCACATTATAAAAAGATTAAGCGAGTATACTGTTTTTTATACCACTAATGTGGCCAACAAGAAACGGCTCGCCTGATAGTAAGCAGTTATCGCAGCACGGACGGTCAACCTGATGGAAAGTGGCCACCGTCGTACAGGACATCTACAATCTAAGAGGACGCGGTGCCGGCCTTTGAGGTACCTGTAGACATGCTTTATGAAGAACCCCATGTTATAAAGCAAAGGAAGGAATGAAAGGAGCATGATATAGAGGAAAATAGGCCGTGATGCCCGTACGCTAGTTTATACCAGGTATCTACTAGATTGTGTGGATTAAATCTTTCCCATCGTCGAAGGGTGCGGTGGCAGAAAAGTGACTGTGGCACCAAGTTAAACAGGGGGTACCTACCACTCCCATGTTGCCGACTCTGTAAAGACCGTCTCGTTCTTTCGTTGAAGAACTCCAGGGAAGTCATGTCAAAATTCCTTTAAAAGCGCACATATCGCGAAAAAATTGGTGAGAGATCAAGAGCGAGATTTGATTCAAGTACCTAACCTTCTAAAGTAAAGAGTTAGTTGAACACTAACCGATGCTCTTACGGTGAGATAAAACATTGTGATGAAATCTGCACATTCAGACTACTGAAAGTGTAACCATAATGCAATCTGGTCAGGTTCCCCTATTAACAGGGTCACGGAAGTCAGATAGCAGGCACTCCACTGTAATTACCTGATCAACCAAATTCTGTAATATGCTCAAGGCGCGAAAACACAACCGGGACGATAACACCAAGATGATGATTATATTACTCTGTAGATATTGGAACCAAAACAGACCCCACTATCTACACCAAGCCACATATAAAACAGTGATACATTTATCCTAATTACATCGACATCGACGCACTTCGAGTAAGCACTTCGAGTAACCTGAATAGCCTCGAAGACCAATAAAACGATTGGGACAGTAGAAACCTGTCGTTTAAAATTATTCTGCAAAAAGTACGCAGTAACCTCGACCAAAGTAGAAGATGTGGCGAACTGCGCGCATAGGGAAGTTCCCACTCAAAAACCTACCTCACAAACGCATAGGTACGTACAAACATACGCACCTGCTATTCGTCATTATTGGGAAATCGAGCGCATGTTGCGATTTTTATAATTTTATTTCACAACACGTCTTTGCTTTACCATCAGCCAAGTGAAGGCCTAGAAAAGGTTCTAGAGAAAGAACTCAATTCAAAGGAAAAAATGGTTGACTGACCGATGTATTGTATTTACGCTGCTACATGGAAGGGGCTAAAAGGCATTCAGATAGTTTTTTTTTATGTAGATAAGGATAGGCCTTATGGTGTCCAGCAGAGTAGAATAGCACCAACCCCTTACACTCGTTGGTGTCGTACGAGGCGACTTGATACTAATAATAAGTTAATATTTTAATACATGATAAAAAAAATTGTGTTTACTGACATCACCACCCTGATTATAATGATCCTGATACACCACTTTCCTTGACGCAACGACATATGGATGTCCGCGCTCTTCTCGTGTACTGTACTTGTACTTTCTTTTCAAGTAACTGTGAGGGACTGACTTGTGTGTAAATTCTAAAATTCTATAAGATAATTATCTAAAAATATATTTTGGTACCAAAGCTTTATTATTCGATAAGCTTACATTTTCTAAGTATTCATTATCATATCTATTACTAACTTAGAAAATGAACTCCCTGCCTATCACACATAATCTAAGCTCGCACACTATTTTGATATTTAAACGGGAAAAACCCAGAGGTAAGCCCGCCCATATTCGATTAGCTAGTCATAAAAGATGACGATGACCGATGGAGGATGTCCACGGAAGGAATTATACAAACACATAAATATTAAGATCAAAAACATTTAAGCATACATACAAAATATTTACAGAGAACATTGAAAAAAAACACTTATACTTAAAAAAAAAACAAAAAGCCATCCACACCGCTGCCACCCAGAATAGTGCCCATAAAGCAGGTTGCCTCGTTGGATAGCCTGCTCTCTGGTCACCTGTGGTCGTTACTAGCTTTTACATATATTTATTTATAAAACGTCTCAACTCCAAACGGCTGTAATTTCCTGGTTTATGCGTATTAGATGATCTATCTAGATGGACTGACCCGTCAATGCAATGGGGCTGGCCTCTACTTCGCCCAGAGAATTAGCCTCGCACTTTTAGCGCATAAGTGCCAAGGGGTACCCGGGCCCGGTTACTGGGGATCTCGGGCAAGTTTTTTTATCTCAAATTAAGTTTAGTTTTTGTGTATTTTTTTTTAATGTTATACTATATTTTTGTATTTTTTTTATTGTCAAAAGGCCTGCATTTGACCTCAACTCACCTGATGGAAAGCGACGATGAAGTCGAAGATGTGACCTTTGTATTATGTATATATCTTTTTTAATGTAAATAAATTGTAATATATAAATAGGTGATACACATAAATACAAAACATACAATAATCTAAATATTTGTAATTGTAGTATTTATACTACTTCAACCGAATACACGAATCATCATCATCATCATCATCTTGGCGTTAATGTCCCGGTTGTGCTCTCGCGCATGAGGGCCCGGGATCCGCCTTGACCATGATCCGGGATTTGACAGATCAGGTAATTACAGTGGAGCGACTGCCATCTGACCTCCGTGACCCTGCTACCAGGGGAGCCTGACCAGATTGGATCATGGTTACATATTCAGTCACCTGAATGTGCAGGATTCATTACGATGTTTTCCCTCACCGTAAGAGCATCGGTTAGTGTTCATTTATTGACATTAATTTATTTTATAATTATGTATTACTTTGTGCTTCAATAAAGTTCAACTAATGTACATAACTCAGAAAACAGTCATTGGTACATGGCCGCAGGGATTCGAACCCAGTAGCTCTCGCTTACGAGTCGGATACCCTAACCGCTCGGCCACCGAGGTTCTTATAGGGTTATAATATAGTATCCTATTGTTTTTGGTGTCTGACTACTATTATTTTAAAATTTAAATATAGTAGGCGAAACTACTATATTTTATCAGCAAAGACACTTATCAGTATCATATAACGTAAAACGAAATGAGCCCTGAGATTAAATTAATACAAATAACTTAATAAAACACCATCTTGGACCAACTAACTACGAATACTTACTGATATTTTTCATAAAAGCTGAGTTAATAGTGGTTTATAATTTAGAATTAGATTGTATTAAAAATTATAAGGTTTTCCTTACGACTACTCATCACCTAAGAAATAGATTTTATTTAAAATATTACATCTATTTTATTGTTAATTCCTTATCTACTATATTTTTATAGCTACTGAGTCAGAAAATACTATATTTGGTCTTAAAAAGCTGGCAACCCTAGTTGCTATTTCCACTCTACTGTCACTACAAGATTGAAAGCCGCAGTGTAAAATACACAACTGAAAACAGGGAGTTCATCCTCACACCTTGGAACACAAGGTCACGAACAGTGATCTTTCTCCCTGTTGTGGAATGAGCTCCCTGTAGAGGTTTATCCTGGAGATACCAACACGGAATTCTTCAAGGTAAAAAGATTAAACTGGGCCGGCAGCACGTAAGTGATACACCTAGTATTGGTAACGTTCATAGGCTGTGGTAACTGCTTACCATCAGGCAGACTGTTGTTTGCGATGTAAGTGGTATAAAAAAGGCTGTCCATTTTCTACATAGCCTATGTTGGTTTTAGTTTGTCGACATTCATCATCAAAGCCCATAACAGTCCATTGCAGGACTTAAGGCCTCTCCCACGAAAGGGGAGGTAATTGCCATAACCTCCACGCTTGGCAGGCGGGTTGGAGTATTATAACTATAATAATGGAAAACGCTGCGGCCCATTTTCCAGCCTACGGAGACTCTAGATCTTTTGTCTAGATAACATAAGTCGCCTTGTACGACACCCACGAGTGTAAGGGGTTGGTGCTATTCTACTCTGCCGGACACCACACGGCCAAAATTTCCACAGTTGGTCGACATTAGTCGGCTTGAATGACATCCTCTAGTGAAGAATTTTGGTGATGTATCACGAACTCTTTCGAACACGACACCGTCAAATGTGTGGAATGTCCCTCATCCAAAAATCTTTAGATTTATGCGCATACCGATGTTTATTTATTTATTTATTAGTTCATTTCACAGTTTTACAGCATATAAAATATAAATACATTATGGTTGGAATGCCATTGACAAAACTGATAAACTGCCTTAAAAATGTTGATATATAGCCAGTAAGAAGCTTAGCAGATATATAGCTAATCGACAAACAAAATAAACAATAAAAATAAGAATAAAACATTTTGCACACGACATGATGTAAGCACAGATGTGTGTGTGGATTGTTTGCATGTGTTGTATTAGCAATCACCCATACGCACATGTCCGTAGTAATCTCATTCAAAATGTAGACGTCTACAACCAAACATACGTAGATATCATTGTGTAAATTGTGTTTGCACATAACACCTAAGCGTGTCCGTAGCAGAGTCATTCGAAACACCTACGTATATAAAGATACAACCTTTCAGTTGCGTAGCTTCGCGTACAACTAACTCAACAATTCAGTGCAAACTCAGAGCTTCTGGCGGCGAGACGTGTATCACTACCACTGCTTTACACATTTGTGTTGCCGGTCATATTACTGTAGTTACATAGAAAGTTTATTAAACACGATGAAGATGTGCTGCCGCTTCGCTCTCGTGCTGTTCTTTGTGGTGACATGCCTGACGGTCTGCATGGGCGTGCCAGTGCGTTTGACAAGGGTGGACTTTGGTGGTGTGAACAGTTTGCGATTCGGGCGGAGGCTGCTGCAGGTGATCGGGGTTTCGAACTCTTGCCCTGATGGCTATGGCAGTATCGGGGACTACTGCATACCATGCGATGAGTGAGTATTATTTTTTGTTATTAATATATATATTATTAAAAAAAAAAAAAAAAAAAAAAGGAAATAGGGTCACGGAGGTCAGATGGTAGTCACTCTACTGCAACTTTTGGATCTGCCAAATGCTGGATCATGGTCAAGGCGGACCCTGGGCCCTCGTGCTTGAGGGCATAACCGGGACATTAACGCCAAAAAGATTATTTTTATTTGAGGTCCATGTTGCATGGACTTATCGGTGGCACAATTATCATTAGGTACATTCTATCGTCCGCCGTCCACATGACTTCTTCTAGGTCTTCCCCTAACTCTCCGTCCGTCAAGTTAAAAAAAAAAAAAAATTATTTCGTCTATCTCACACATGGCACAGTAAATTTGGTACAGTTTTTTCATGCAGTATTGTTTTAATGAATTCGTCGTGTCGTATCAAATGCTGTATCTAATAAGATTATTTAGTAATTCACAATTCACAAAACAAATTATAGTAATTATTATTATTAAATTAATGGTTTATAAATATTTTTTACGATATATACTAATCTACAGGTTGTATAAAAGTGACCGATACATAAACTCTACATTTTGTTAACAGATAACATATCCAAACAAATGTATTGATAATTATCTCATAGTAAATCATGGTGACTGATAGAGTTACATTGATTTATCTTATCTTACCTTAATCTATAAAGCGGCCATACTTTCTGATCAAAATGTAAGTTGGTAGAGCTTTGTAGAGTTACGGACTTGGCTCTTCATGACATCTGGCAACTATTTGCAGTTAAACCTAGATAATTACTGCGTTCTTTTTATTCATATTTGGGGCTAGATGGCGCTGTGTAATTTGTCCAAGCATATTTATTTACAATAAGTATATTAGGATTTGACTACCATCTGATGACAAGTGACGATGCGGCCAAAGATGACCCATTGCCTGTCTAAAATCAACCTGTGCAGTCTGGCCTTAAAGAACCTTTCTTTGCAAAGAATAAATGTTTTTCATTTATTCAAATTTATTGGGCGATAATATTACGGCTGATAACATTTCTTATGAACACCGCAGTACTGCACTGGCTCATTACCAATCACTTGCTAATACTTGTACTGTAAGAGTTTTCTCTGTATCAACAATTGATATAGGAAAAACTAAAATTTATATGCGGTGAGTCATAAATTTGTCATCTCACGTACTCCGCTGTGGTTTAATAGTCGATTCGCGACCGAGCGAAATGGATTATGATGATATCAACAGTCATTAATAGCTTGTAATAAATTCGAAAGTGTGTTTCCATCAAAACACGTGCTACCACTTGGGTACATTCTGACAGCGTTGGTAACAAAATATTACGATTATGTGATTCATTCAAATTATGCCACATTTTTTTGACCACTAAGACGCCTACGCCTGATGTGTGACTAATCCAATATGTAAACACAGTAATCATTATCGAATAACTGCTTCAATTCGAATCAAATTGAATGGTTAGACATATCTTACGAGGAGGGAAAACATCGTGAGGAAACCGTCACATTCAGGCCAGGTGATTCAATCTGGTCAGGTTCCCCTGGTAGCAGGTTCACGGAGGTCAGATAGCAGTCGCTCCACTGTAATTATCTGATCTGCCAAATCCTGGATCACGGTCAAGGCGGACCCCGGACCCTCGTGCGCGAGAGCACAACCGGGTAATTATCCCGAAGATGATTATTTTACTACGTAGGTCTCGCGTATTCAGAATCTATGTTGATTACCCGGGCAATTATCACTTTCGATAAATCAAATGTTGACCGACACGCGGTATCGGGACCAATGACGCATGCGCACATTCCACACTTATGCATCAAGCATTGGTTCTTGACATTCGGTTATATTCTCTTGAAGATGACAAACACTCTGATGCCATGTGAACTAAAAACTTAAGCAAATATGTGCTTATTATATTTGACTAAATTCAGAAGCAAAAAGCGTGAGAGCAAATCAAAGTGAAATATATTGCTCGTTACATAAGGTCAATTTTTGTATCACTTATATTATGTTACGTGTCGCTCCGCTTTTCAAAAGCCCTGATACTAAAATGGAAAAAAAAGAAAAAAAAAATTTGGTCACGGTCAAGGCGGACCCCGGGCCCTCGCGCGTGAGAGCGCAACCGCGTCAACGTCATGACGTTTATTAATATCCTCTATTCAATAACTGGTCATCCAGTTTAGAACGACCTCGGCCAAGACCTTTAGATACCAGTTCCTCTCTACTTTTGCAATAATCGCCAGCGATTATGGCGCCTTGCAAATATAATTGTTCGGGTTATTTACCTCACGATGTTGTTCTTGACGTCTGTGGAGTTTGCACAGCCGGTGTCTGTGCGAACAGATATGCCATATATACATACATATATACATACGTATAGTTATTTATGCGAAGCCGAGACGGGTCGCTAGTTTTAAATAATTTAAAAATAAAAAGTAAATTGTCTCAAATACTACGTAAGTGAAAGCGCGTAGGAGCATCGGTGGCCTAGCCAGGGTAATCGACTCGTAAGCGAGAGGTACCGGGCTCGAATCCCGCTACGACCATGTATCAATAACAATTTTTTGAGTTATGTACATTAGTTGAATACTAACCGATGCTGTTACGGTGAGGTAAAACAGCACTTTCAGGCGACAGAATGTGTAACCATGATCCAATCTAGTCAGGTTCCCCTAGTAACAAGGTCATGGAGGTCAGATGGCAGTCGCTTCATTCTAATTACCTAATCTGCCAAATCCTGGATCATGGTCAAGGCGGACACCGGTCCCTCGTGCGTGGGAGCACAGCCGGGACATTAACGCCAAGATGATGGGGACTTTTCCAAATTCGGGGGACCTGGGCAATTTTTTTATCTTTAGTTAGGATTAAGGTTTGTTAGAGTAAGGTTATTTTTAGATGATTTATTATTATAAACGTTATGTTACGTGTTATCTCTCTTGAATAGCGCAGTGAAATGGTTTGTGCGATGGGATATTTTTCGAGTGCCGATTAAAAAGAAAGAATAGTTCAGATAATTGTAATAGGTGGCGTTGATTAGACATGATTCTCAAAATTATTATCTTCGTCTTAATCCTGCGGTTCTGTTTGTCCCATACATTTTATATACAATATACCTATAACACCTCTATTTCACCCCCGTCCCGTAAGTTCCAGCAATGATTTCTCATCGGATACCTACGCCATATATAATAAATAGATATCTATAAATAAATAATAATAAATAATAATTTGTTCAGAATTTAAGCAATCCCATATTCTTTGTAGGTAGGTACATTAATTCAATTTACCATAAACATGTTAATTCAATACTTATGTCAATTACAATAATGTCGAATAATCCAATAAAATAACTATAAAAACAATGTCAAAATGCATTCAAATACAATGTCAAAAATATATTCATAACATAAATGTCAAACAAACACCTACTTTATGTAGGTAATCTATTAAAGGCTATTTGACAAGTACAGTCGTCCAGTGGTGGCTAATAGGACACTCTATACTGCATGTCAAGTTACAGCTCGTGTCGACTAGAAATATTTTATTTTATAGTTTATTATATATGAAACAAGAAAAAAACAATCATTACAAGAATTTTAAACTCATCGTGTCGATATTAATACAATGAGTCAGTTGGTATTTTTCAAGTGAATAAAAGGTTTTAGTAATCAGTCAAGAATGCAGCCCATTATTACATGTAACCTTCCTTAAAATGTATTTAATGTAATCCTTTTAAGGATTTTTTAGGTCACGCGGCAGATTATTAATAGTTTTAGACACATATTTAGGCTACAATTATTTTCAAACAGACTGGTATTGGGACATTTGGGATCTCTTACTGCATATTTAGCGAACATATTGGGGGTGTGTTCGACGAATTTACATATTTCCATTATGTACGTACTGGTAAGGGTTAGCAAATTGTGTTTCCGGAAGAAAGGTCGACAAGATTCTAACCCGTGCCACATAATGCTCGTACGCACAAGTGCCACATATTTTTTTTGTGCTATAAACGCTTTACAGCCGTGTGGTGTCCGACCAACCCCTTACACTCGTGGGTGTCGTGTAAGGCGACTAATGTTTGCGAGGCAACACTTCTAGTCTCCGTAGGCTGGAAAATGATCGGTAGCGTTTTTCATTGTTATATTTATAACACTGCAATCTCCAACCCGCTTGTCAATAACCTCCGCTTTAGTCGGAGAGGCCCTAACACCTACAGTGGACTGTTACGGGCTGTCATGGTGAAACGCTTTTTGGATGAAAGAGCTATTACCCCAGATTATTAGCCCATATCTCAAAATGGATGCTATGTAGCCGTGATAAGCAGATAGGGCTGCATTTTGAGACACTACTTGTCTAAGTCTGCGGAGAAGAAAAACACACTTGTTGATTTTAGAACATACATTATCTACATCATCATCACAGCCCATAACAGTCCACTGCAGGACTTAAGGCCTCTCCCACGAAAGTCAAATAACAAATTGAATAAAAATATATAGAAGTAATTTATTCTTCTGTGAAGAATTAAATCTGTGAAGTAAAGAATTCTGAACGACGAATGTGTCACCGGAATCGTTAGGATATAAAGTATGAATCATGCTCTTCCTCATCGGAGTACATAGATATTTGTCAAATACGTCGACATGACATGTGAGATTAGTCCGGCAGATATGTGAAAGAATTGCGCATTTAATGATAGAATCATACAATTTGGAACACATATACTACATATATAAAGGTTTAAATTTGGATATGAGGCCATCTCAAATTTTGCCTTTAACAATAATGGCGGATATTTAAAATAACGGCTTTAGAGAGTTTGATAAATGTTGCCTTTAAATGTTCTTAGATGATGTAAAATGATAAATAGTATAGTAGTTTCATGTAATTGTTGTTCTGTGCGTAATAAATCTTAGTATAAAAGATTTCGTTCGCGTACACCTACTTTACCCCTACCTACTCTTTTTTTACTTACTTATAAACCTTCCTCATGAATCACTCTATCTATTGTTGAAAACCGCATTAAAATTCGTTGCGTAGTTTATAAAATCTAAGCGTACATAAATACAGACGGTGGGAAGACGCTTTGTTTTATACTATATACCTATACATAGACATAGATACTTAAATTATAACATAATTTGCTTAAATAAAATATTTAACGTAAAAAGTAAAAGTACGGTACCATGAAAGTGTAAGTGAAGTGAAAAAAGGTTAGTACTAACTAACTTTAAATCGTTATAGATCCTATACGGTCATTCTAAATGAAAAATGGTGTAAGAAACTTAATAATTATTTTTCAATACCTATTCAACGATACCCCACATGACATAGTTTGTCGACATTCATTTTTTTTTTTTTGTTACAATGGATACTATTAGTGAACAACTTGTAAATATTTAGATAATTAAACCCTACCTGCTTAACTAAGTCATCTTGCGCCTTCAAGAGAATATCACTAAATGTCAAGATACAATGCTTGATGCATAAGTGTGGAATGTGCGCATGCGTCACTCGTCCCGATTCCGCAAATCGGGCAACATTCGATTTAACGCCAGTGACAATTGCCCGGGTAATTAACATAACTTCTGAATACGCGCGTACACCTCATCATCATCATCTTGGCGTTATGTCCCGGTTGCGCCCCCGCGCAACACGCGAGGGCCCAGGGTCCGCCTTCCTGCTATTCTTGGCCCACCTCGCTCGGTCTTCGGTATCCCTGGTGGTGAGGTTATTGGCACGCATATCGTCCTTGACTACGTCAAGCCATCGCTTTTTGGGCCGGCCTAATACGCGCGTTCACCTACGTAGTAAAATAATCATCTTGGCAATAATTACCCGGTTGTGCTCTCGCGCACGAGGGCTCGGGGTCCGCCGTGACCGAGACCGAGAATCGGGGGGAGGCTTTTGCCCAGCAGTGGGATGATTCAGACTAATACAATATTAAAAAATTAGACATACGAACACACTGTACGCATCATATACGTTGAACCAAAGCTGCTCGTGGGGATTGCGAACAATTGTTTATTGCATCATAAAATGTTTGAGAGCCGTGTGGTGTCCGGCAGAGTAGAATAGCACCAACCCCTTACACTCGTGAATGTCGTACAAGGTGACCAATGTTTGTAAGGCAAAATTTCTAGTCTCCGTAAACTGGAAAATGGGCAGCAGCGTTTTCCATTGTTATATTTAAAACCCGCCTGACAAGCGTGGCAATAACCTCCCCTTCGTAGGATGATGATGATGTATGATGTATGATGAACAACAATTAGTAACATTACCAATTTCCATCTTTTCAGAAACGAGGGCGATGCTGAGGGATGCTGATGAAGGAGATCAGAAAAAAAAAAAAAAAAAAATACTGTCAATTTTGACAGCTGGAGTAGGAACTCGACACTGTGATGGGTCAGTTCTGGCACAGTCATGGTCAAAGACGTTTGTGGGGGAACACCGCCGATTGACCTCTACGGAGAGGGTCGAAAAGGTCGAATTTTTCTTGCCACATTGTGTCAGTGTATCTGTTGTACGTCGAACGGACCACAAATACTTGCCAGATGGGAACAAAACCTATGTCGTATATCTGATTTATACCACGCGCAAACCAACCGCCAAACTTCATAGAGAGGGCGTAGGTACCTGCCACATAGGCACCTACCTACATGGGGCACTGGGACAACAAGAAGCATCACATCAAGATAACACAAGGCCAATACAACAAGCATCACAATTTATCTGATATCAACAACGACTGTTAAGTTAAGTACTGTTAAGTTTACGTATTTATTTATTTATTATTTTTTTAACTTGTTAAGATAACAAACGTAAACTAGTGTAGGTGCCAGCTTATACTAGGTAATTACAGGGCAAGTTTTTAAGACGAAGAGAGTGCTCAAAAAGGCACTTTAAAATAAGCATTTAGAGAAAATTTGTAACATTCTTTTACACTTTTACTATTTATTAAGACACTAATATAGAATAATTGTGATACAGCTTTTTTAAAAAGAACGATATTATGAATCTAGTCTAGGTAATTCAGCCATTTTGTTGAATCTCAATTTGACAGATCGATTTTTAACTTTTTTATTGTAAGAAAAGTCTTTCTAGTGTTAGAAAAACAACTGTCTACAATTTTTTGTAATAAAAGTCATTGTTATGAATCGTTTATTTTATTGATAATCTGTTTACCCTTGAGTCTTCAATGAAGTATATTTCCATTATGGGATCCATCGTAAAGCCCAGCCTAGACAAAATGTTTGCCAGAACAAACATGCTATAGTATATAATTGACAATGAAATAAATACGTAATTATCATCATCACATCATCATCTGGCGTTAATGTCCCGGTTGTGCTCTCGCGAACGAGGGCCTGGGACCGCCTCGACCATGATACATAATTTTGCAGATTAAGTAATTACAGTGGAGTGACTGCCATCTGACATCCGTGACCCTGCTATAAAGGAATCTTGACCAGATTGGATCATGGTTACACATTCAATCGTCTGAATGTGCAAGTTTCATCACGATGTTGTATTCAACTAATGTTCATAACTCAGAAAAGAGTCATTGGTACATGACTGCAGTGGGATTCGAATCCGGTACCTCTCGCTTACGAGTCGGATATCTTAACCACTCGGCCAGCGACGCTCCTCATCATCATCACATTAACAGCCCACTAACAAGGCTAGACTTTAGCCTCCTCATCCAAATTAGTGGAAAGTATTCAACAGGAAACCCTGCTGTCCCTTTTCTAGTTTACGGACATCCGTATTCAGAAACGTTACTATGAGGTCACAGCGCGCGCGAACTTAAAGGGTAACCACAGAGTTCCAATTTAGCTAAGTACCTCATCTCACAGCCCATAACAGTCCACTGCAGGACTTCGGGCCTCTCCCACGGTAGGGGAGGTTATTGCCATAATCTCCACGCTTGGCAGGCGGGTTGGAGATCGCAGTGTTTAAATATAACAATGGAATAACGATTGGCACTATGCGTCCGTCAAAATGAATAAAATTGACCAATTATAGAACCGTATCGAACGTAGTGCTTTAATTTTACTGAGCCGCTATTAGAAGCGTTCTACTTCGCATAGTTAAGCTATTTATACAAGTTGTTTGTGAATACGGGTGTAAAAAGTCTGCATCTATGATATTAGTCGCCTTTCGTCATATCGCAGACACAGGGGTAAACGAGTTCTTGAGTTGAGAGCATGACTCAGCTGGGACATTTTATAGGACCGCGCTCTCTGACCAGATGAAGTAAAGATTTCCGAAAGCTGTTGGAGGCTGGACGCGGCAAACTTCTTGGCTTGGCACTCATCGCAGGGTTGATAAAAAACATGTACAAAAGCATATTTATTTCAAAAGCAAATTCGAAGGGCATTTACGGAAGTACTGTCGCGGGCCACAAATTAGCCGCTGGTTTTTAACCGACTTGCTGATGAATTGATTTGATTATAATAATTTTAAATAATCGATTAATGTTTATGACATATAAAAAAAGTTAGATTTAAATCAACCCTGGCTCACTGGGAGAGACCTATTATTGGCTGATAATGATGACCATTTGCCACAGATCCGAAAGGTTACGAAACTTTCCGATCCCGCCTCAATTAAGTCCAAATGCAATTAAATAGTAGAGGGCTTCAGTCTTAAACTCGTGGGTGTCATACAAGGCGACTAATGTTTTCGAGGCAAGACATCTAGTCTCCGTAAGCTGGAAAACGGGCAGCAGCGTTTTTCATTGTTATATTTATAACACTGCGATCTCCAGCCCGCCTGCCAAGCATGGAGGTTATGGCAATGACCTCCCCCCTCGTGGGAGAGGCCTTAAGCCCTGCAGTGGACTGTTATGGGCTGTGATGATGATTTTCTTATTGATTAAAGAGTCACACGATCAGAAGGTGTACCTGATGGTGCGCGGCCACCGTCATCAATGACATTAAGGGAAGCGATTGCAGTGCCGGCCTTTGAAGTAGGTAGACCATTGTTTGCTCACCGGACAGAGCAAACAGATCATAATAGTGAATGATTATGTTTCTACATACCTTATTCCTTTCACACCTCAGCGCAAGACGAGATCTGAAATAGAAAAAAAAACGATTACGATTCAAGACTTCTATTCTGGCACGAGTCTATTTTCAGCTGACAACTTATTTTTAGAGCAAACAAACATATCCGTACGCCTAAAATAAAACACACATGTTCTGTAAAAATAGGTTAGCGTAAGTACTACTACTGCTACTACTACGCACTCTATTCTGAGTTATGAACATTAGTTGAATGCTAACTGATGCTGCTACGGTGAGTGAAAACATCGTGATGAAACGTGTACCTACATTGAGTATGACCATATCACCATGATCCAATCTGGTCAGGTTCCCTTGGTTGCAGGGCCACGGAGGTCAGGTGGCAGTCGCGCCACTGTAATTTTATATGATCTGCCAAATTCTAGATCATGATCAAGGCGGACGCCGGGCCCTCAAGCGCGAGAGCACAACCAGGATATTAACCCCATGATGATTATATTGCAATATATTGAATAGTTTTGTCATTATCGTCAATCACGGGGCTTATCTTGAGTAGAAATCACCTAATGGAAAGCAGTCATCATCATTCATTATCTCAGCCGTAAGACGTCCACTGTTGAATGTAGGTAGGCCGCCCCCCACGTCTTCCACACCGATCGACTTTGTGTCTCATGGGTCCGTCGGCTCCCTACGACCTTTATAAGGTCATCCGTCGCTGTCCTACGCTGCGATTACCGGTACACTCATTCCTGCCTGAGTCATTGTTTCCCGATAAGTATAACCTTGGGGTCTTCAAATCAAAAGTGTATAGGTATCTTCTAGGCACGCATGCTACATTTTGGACCTCGTCGTCGTATTCCATCAGGTGTGTTGACTATTGATAATATAAAAAAAAGCACTCAGGGGATCAGGTGAGTTGAGGTCAAATGCAAGACAATTTATAAAAAAAACGTGGTCGCCACTCAAGAATCTTTCCGCCTTATCGGCCATCGGTTCTGCGAGCAACGTGGCCTACTCATTGCCACAACAGTGTTGCGAGTCTGGAATCTATGTCAGTGACCTTAGTTTTGCTACGGATATCTTGGACTTGGACAACTTCACATAGCGCCATCTAGCCCTAAAGTAAGCAAAGCTTGTGTTATGGGTGTTACATAACTGATAAACTAGGTACTTATATTATACATACTACACCCTATAACAGAAATTAAAATTCATCATTTCAATTTCTGCTCGGCCGAGAATCGAACCCGGGACGTGCTCGTGGCAACCGACATGTTAACAAACTGAACTACACAGGTCGTCAACAGAGGTCAGGGTGTCAGGTTGACACTTGTCAAAAACTTCGTCTTGAGAAACTGTGGTTTATGGTTCCACTGTTATAATATCAGCAAAACATGTATATGTGTAACATATACATATAAATAACATATAAAACATATGTTACACATATAAATGTACTATAAAGGGGGTGACAGGGATAGTGTTACAAATTATAGGAGAATTTCTAATCTGCCCGCACTTTCAAAAATCTTGGAAAGGTCATTAAACGGACGGCTGGTCAGATAATTGGAAAGAAATCAAATGTTGTCATCGTCTCAGTTTGGCTTTCACTCGGGTATTTCGGCCAGCGACGCAGTACTAAAACTTACCACGCATATTGTTACTAACCTGGATAAGAAGCAGAAGGTGATTGGTATTTTTCTAGACTTGGCAAAGGTGTTTGACACTGTCTCTGTCCCCACACTCATTGCCAAAATGGAGGATAATGGTATCAGGGGCCTTCAACTTAAAATTTTTAGGAGCTATCTCTCAAATAGACGTCAATATGTCAAGATTGGTGATTGGGTGAGTGGTGAGTTGGGAGCATCCTGTGGTTATGGCGTGCCGCAGGGTAGTGTTCTTGGCCCAACTTTATTTTTAGTACACATCAACGATCTATGTCAAATTTCACTAAAAACGGTAAAATCAGTACATATGCCGACGATATATTTCATGGTCCAACGTGGAAATCAGTATTTGACTGTGCGCATGCTGGATTTGTTTGTGTCTCGAATTGGTTGGGCAGAAACTTGCTTACACTAAATGTCGAAAAGACAAAGTATATAACGCTCTCCTTGTCAAGTCGGAGTATGCCGGATTCCCACAAATTCCCACACTTGTCTTGATGCTTCCGAAGCTCAGGGGTGCACGTGTCCTAGAGTCAACTGTGGTGAGACAATTAAATATCTGGGTGTTCAGGTTGACAATATTCTCTCTTTCCACCCACACATTGACAGCCTTACAACGAGACTCCGTAAACTAATTTTTATATTTAAAGCGCTTAGGGTTATTGCGGACCATTCAGTACTAAGAATGGTATACCTCGCCCTTGCCCAATCGGTGACCTCTTATTGTATAGTTTCGTGACCGTACGTACCTATTAAAACTTGAGCGTGCGCAGAGAGCGCTTGTGAAGGTTGGGTGGCGACTTCCGTATCGTATCCTATCCTATTCCGTATCGTATGCTCATATGTGTTCTTGTTACTGTAACTAATTGATACTGTTATGTTTTGTGAGCAATAAAGTGTTTATCTATCTATCCCTAGCTCCGAGCTCTATAAATATTGTAGGGTTCTCTCGGTCCGCCAACTATTTATTCTGCAGCTTACTTTGAAGACCCATTCGCAAACTCCATACGATCTTAGAACTCTAACTTCGCGAAGATTCCACACTGTTTGGCCATCCGTACAGACAAATTGCAGTCTGGCCCAACGGAAGTTTTGCTTATAATAAAATAAATAAAATTTTAAATATACATTCCTTGTATAAAGACGAATGTAAAAAAATTTTGATGGGATGGCTGCTTAAGCTTGACTACGAGAATACAGAAAAAATAATTGTAACTATAACTTGAAACACGCACACATACGTACACACATACACACACACACGCACACACATGTACCGAATATAGACTTGCATTATCAAAACTAATTTAGGTAGGTACTTACCTATAGGCACAATCAAAGAATGTTATAATGTAATGTAAGCAAACCTTGTTACAAAAATGCAGGAGGTTAGGAGCCTGGAGATCAGTAACACAGGTTTTTTTAAACCTAGCACAGACTCCAGCTCTCAAGAAGGATTTATACTGTTTATACTAAACTTAAAATATTATATATTGTTCCCTGTTTTGGGACAAATAAACGTATTTTGTATTGTATTGTATTTATTCGGCGAAACGGGCTATCGGTGACCCAACCTATCGCAATAACATGTTTTCGTTCTTTGTATCGGCTCCGATAAGCGCTGGTAGATCGGCGCTGGTAACCAGCTTACTACGTGTATACGCCCAAAGACATTCCTATTACATAAATACCTATTTTATAAAATGAACATATTATTTCTAGATCTTGCCATGTTGCCTTGCCAACGGTACTTGAGTGACGTTCGGCACTATGCAACTGTCAAACCAGAAAGTCGTATTGAATGCAGTGCGCACACTTATCAGACGAGCACTGTGAGAACGCATTTTATCACTACTTTAGTTAGACAAGTATTGTACTATTTGTGAAGACGTGTGTTATTATTAAATGTTTTATCCAGGTACTGTCAGATCCGGACTATTTATATAATCATGTAAAATATGTATTTACATTTTTAAATTTAGTGTTAAGTCTGTATGTTTTCAATAAAAAGCCATTTTATGGACAGATTGGTAACGTTTACTTCAAACGAAGTTTAACTAGAAACTAGATAGTTACTGGATTACGAAAAATTTCAATAAACAATAATCCATACTATAATAATAAAAAAAAATAGATTTTATTATTTTTGTCTGATCTATCAAACGAAAACATTTATGATGTAGGTAGGTAAGTTATGTTAAAATTAAATAATAATGAACAACTTAATAAAAGTAGGAATTATCGCTTTCCATCAGGCTATTTGCGATAAAAAGGGCGCCGTGTACGCACATAAATAGATGAAAGGAAGCAATAGCCAAGCGACGGAAGCGCGCCCACACACACTCGACGGTGACATTGGAAAATCCAGTCAGAGTTGCGCTTACGCATCGCAAAGCAATTCGGCGCACGATCAAATACACGCCGATTATCGAGCTTTTGGAGGTCTTGAGATTACTAGGAGTTAAACTCAGTAGACAAGTGTAGAATGGATATATTTACAGAAAATGTGCCTAACTATATTTACAAATATGTGCTCCCTAAACTTGCGTGATTGATCTAGCAAATTTGCATTGACCAATCGGAAAGCCCGACGCGAGGTAGCTCCCCACTCCTGCCGAACGCGTGTGGTGCCGCTATAAATAAGCGACACAGACGGGCGCTCGCCCATTTGGCCGGCGCATCGGAAAACAGCACATCAGAGGAAGCTCGGCGCGCACGCTGGCGCCAACAGCGGCGGCGAACTCCGGTGGTCTTCTGAAGCTGCGTTCGGACTCCGTGGCGTGAAGAACAATGCAAGACTAGTCGTTCTTTTCAGAACGCAATCCTGAGTTTCACGACCCAATACGCTCTGTGGCCAAATACGCATTCGTTCTATTTATTGTAGAACACAAGTTTCATTGACTTTTATACGAATACAATATAAGTAGCCACAGTACTCCCCCTCAAGCGAAGCGTACAGGTAGTTTGGTGGTGCGTCCGGCTCGTGTCTTGTATTGTGTTGGTCTCGTGTTTCGCATTGTGGTCGGCTGTTGTCTCGATGTAGGTATCTTCGTTTCAGGGTCGTTTCTGTTGATTTGTTGTCGTTGGGTAGTGGAGTTGTATTCATTTTCGCCGGTCTCGTTCAGTGTGTAGGCAGGCTTGAGTCGGTCGATTGATATTTTAGCTTGTCGTTGTGCTAGTTGAACGGTGAATATTTTCCTGTCTCGGTTAATGACCTTGTAGGGCCCCTCGTACGGTGGTTGTAGCGGCTTTTTTACAGCGTCGATTCTTACGAAAACGTAGCTGCAGGTTTGTAGGTCTTTATGCACGAAGATCGGTCTGTTGCTTGCATGTGATGGTAGTGGTTGCTTCGGTTTCAGAGCGTTGATTGTTTTTCGTAGTTGGGATACGTAGTTGTAGTCGGCGATTTGTAGGTTTTCGGCTTGTGTAGGGGCAGCGAAAAAATCGCCAGGTAGGCGCAAGTTGTAGCCGTAGGTAAGTTCGGCCGCGCTGATATTCGTGTCGTTACGTAGTGCGGCTCGAAGTCCCAGCAAAACGGTAGGTAATTCCTCGATCCACGTAGTTTGTCCAGAGAGTCGCGTTTTCAGCGCCGCTTTTAAACTGCGATGCCAGCGCTCGACGATACCGTTTGCTTGCGGGTGATACGGTGTTGTGCGGGTTTTTTCTATTCCCATTATTTTCGTTAGGTAGGTAAATAGCTGGCTCTCGAACTGTCGTCCTTGGTCGGTTGTAATGGTTTGTGGACAGCCAAAACGGGTTATCCAATGTTCGTAAATTACTTTCGCCACTTCTTCGGCGGTGATTTCTTCGGTAGGTATTGCTTCGGGCCATCTTGTAAGTCGGTCGATCATTGTGATTAGATAGCGGTAGCCGTGCCGCGTAGGGGGTAGCGGTCCGACTATGTCGATGTGGATGTGCTGAAATCTGTCTGCCGGTGGGAACGAAGATAGTTCGCTTGACGTGTGACGATGTATCTTACATTGTTGGCAGCGTAGGCATTGTTTGGCCCAGATGCCGACGTCTTTGTTCATTGATGGCCAAAAGTATTTCTGCGTGACAAGCTTGCGGGTTGTGCGTACTCCTGGGTGGCTGATGCTGTGAACTGCATCGTATGCTTATCTTGAAAAAAAAACGGGTAGTTGGCAAGACATGATCAAATTTTACAGCTCCTGAGTATTTAATTTATATTTATTAAAATAAGATAAATTAACTATTAGAATTGTTATATAGTGCTTATGGGTGCATAGTGTAACTTGCCTGCAGTGTTATACTCCAATAAAATCTCCTATTAACGCTAATTTCAAGACACCTTTATAATGGATCATGCTCAAGTGCAATCAAACATGGATTCCATGATCCAAATGTTTAATGCAAAGATGGCAGAATTTCAAGCGGAGCTCAATAAAGCTACTATCCGAAAGAAGCCAGGTAGTATAGCAGCACTTGACACTGAGATACAAAATTTCAAGTCATTTGTCTGTAGCGGCTTTAGCATGATAACTACTGAAATTTCTTCACTGCGGGCTGAGGTCTCTGCACTGCGAAGGGGTCTAGACCGTCAGGAGCAACGGTCTCGGCGTAAGATATTGCTCGTACACGGCGTTCCTGAGGCGTCAAATGAAGATACAACTGCCAGTGTTGTCACATCCATCGGAGCAAAATGCAGAGTTGAGAACTTTAGTGTATGCAGTGTCCGTGCCAGTCACCGTATGGGTAAGATGAAGAGCGACCAAAAATCTAAGCCTCGGCCTATTCTGGTGAAGTTCGTCGACACTTCTGTTCGCGACCTCGTATGGAACAACAAGAAGTCTCTTAAAGGGACGAATATCACGCTTGCCGAATTTCTAATAAAATCCCGCCATGAAGTGTTTATGGCAGCCAGAGAACATTTCGGTGTCCCTTCCTGTTGGACTAGGGATGGCTGGATATTTATTAAGACTCCCGACGGTGCTAAGCATAAAATTGAATGCATGGACGAGCTTCTGCCGCTTTGTCAAGGTAACCCGAAAATAACTACCTAAATTGCTAAATTACGGGTACAATTATCAGCACTGTTTGATGTTGCACTTTTGCACTTTGACCTTTGTATTATTATAGCTTCAAGTTACTATTTACCCTATATTTTATTTGTGTTAACTTAAATAATCTGTTTACTTTGTTCAATCACATTCACGTCACATAGAAGTCACACTGACAATCGAATGTCAATCAGACAGTTGCGTTTCGTAGTTGCAATGTTTTTTTTTTTTTTTTTTTGTGGCTTTGATGGTTACTGGTTTTGGCTATTTAAAAGGAATTAATGTTAATGTTAAGTTTGCTTCCGTAACACTAACATAATTATGTTAGTGTATCGTTGAAATGCTGTTTTTATGAGCTTATTATTGGTTACTTTCGCTGTTGGTACGGTGCGTGTTGTTGCTTACTGTAGTTGCCAGTTGTTAGTATTTACTGTACCTATTGTAACCACGGTAGCGTTCTCCATACAGCATACACTGCAGACATAATATGCTACTGGAATATTTTCTAGCATATCGTTTTGTGTTAGTTTTTATATTTTAAGATTATTATTATTATTTTTTAATATTATTATTTTTTTTTTAATTTGTACCTTTATTTTTGGTTTGTTAGTTTTTATATTATTATTTGTATGCTACCTAGGGATGATGTTTATAATGCCAGTAATGACTTGAACGACAGTGCTGACTTTTTCTCTCTCTCTTCAAATTCGCAGAGTTCAGACGATAGCTTTCACAGTGTAACACAGTCTCTTGATGTATCGCTGGAGTCTGCTTTTGTGGGGCTGGCGAAGAACTTTAATGCCGTGCATATTAATGCACAAAGTATTCCTGCACACCACGCCGACCTCCTTGCCACCTTTTCAAATAATCGTAACATTCACGCCATTCTTGTGTCCGAAACCTTTTTGAAACCCTGTCTACCTTCTAACTCTTACTCCCTCCCAGGATTCCTTCTAATCCGCAATGATAGGACGGGCAAGGGTGGAGGAGGTGTTGCCATCTACCTCAGGAGTCATTTGCCTTATAATATCCTTGATAAGTCCCCTTCAGACTATTCCAGTTCCTCAGAACACTTATTTATTGAGGTAATGTTTGGGCACTCGAAGCTGCTACTGGGTGTGTTCTACTGTCCTTCTCTGCATATTAATTATTTTTCCAAGTTAGATGAACTGTTGGAAAACTTGGTTCCCGTTGTCGACCATAGTATCATCATGGGAGATTTTAATACTTGTCTTGTAAACAATGATTATTTTCACTCGATTCGCTCAAAGAGACTCCGCTCTGTTATCGACTCTGCGAACCTTAACATACTCCCGCTTAGCACAACTCACCATTTTCCTAACTGCTCTCCATCATTGCTCGACCTTATCATTGTCTCCTCCACTGATCACGTAGCCAGCCACGGGCAATTTAATGCCGAGGCGTTTTCCTATCACGATCTCCTTTTCCTTTCCTACAAAATCCGTGTTCCTAAACCTAAACCGCGCGTAGTGATGCAGCGTAGCTTCGGTGGCATTGACGATGTTAAGTTTAAGTCAGATCTCAGCAGGGTCGATTGGGGTGCCGTTTACGGTGCAGCGACGGTTGACGAAAAGGTGGAGATCTTTAACTCGTTGCTGTTGCGGGTGTTTGACTTGCATGCTCCTCTTCGGCCGGTGAAGTTGAAACACTTGCCCGCTCCCTGGCTCACAGAAGAAATTAAAGGATTAATGTCTAAAAGGAATGCGGCTAAGGTGAAATTTCGTAATGACCCCACGAAGGAGAGGCATGACAGGTACAAGGAGCTTAGGAATCGCTGCAGCAGAATATGCAGAGATGCGCAACGTCAGCATATACATAAATCTGTGGAGAACGGTGATCCCGCCAAGGTGTGGTCCTTTCTAAATTCGCTAGGTATCGGTAAGACCAAATCCACTCCACCCGGTACCCTTGATCCTGAATCATTAAATTCCCATTTCACATCCTGTTCCCCAATCCCTCTCTCCGTCAAACGTACTACTTTATCTTCTCTATTATCACCTATTGATCCTTCGTGTCCTTCTTTTTCCTTCTTGCCTGTCACTTTGCGGGAAGTTGAAAAAAATATTTTAGCTATAAATTCTAATGCTCAAGGTGTAGACGGTATTGGTCGTAGAATGATTGTCCTTAGCTTGGAGGTGACGCTTCCTATACTACATCATATTTTTAATGTATCCCTTAGTACCTCCACTTTTCCCAGCTGTTGGCGTAAAGCTGCAGTTATCCCTATTCCTAAAGTCAGTAACCCTTCCACCCCTTCACAGTATCGACCTATCTCCATTTTGCCTTTCCTTTCCAAAGTACTGGAACGCCTTGTTCACCATCAGCTTAGTGTGTTTGTCAACTCCGAAAACCTCCTCAGTCCCTTCCAATCTGGTTTCCGCCCTGGCCATAGCACAGCTACTGCTCTTATCAAGGTGTCTGATGATGTACGCCTTGCAATGTCCAATCAGCAACTCACTGTTGTAGCATTGCTAGACTTCAGTAATGCATTCAACACTGTGGATCACGACATCCTTCTCGCAATGTTGCGGTCACTGCATCTGTCGGACGATGTTGTTGAATGGTATAGCAGCTATCTGCTTGGTCGTCAGCAGTGTATTCGTGCCGATGACAGAGTCTCAAGCTATGCTGACATCTGTGCGGGTGTTCCCCAGGGCGGTGTACTATCTCCTCTTCTTTTTTCCATATTCATTAACTTCCTTACTCCCCTCCTCTCTTGTTCTTACCATCTATATGCTGACGACATTCAAATTTACACCCACGCTCCTGCCGATGAGCTGGACACCGCAATTGCAGCGCTAAATGGGGATCTAAAAACTATCCTCGAGTGGAGTCTGGCTCATGGATTGGCTGTTAACCCTGACAAGTCGCAGGTTATTCTAATTGGTGGGTCTAAGCAGGTGGGTCGACCTGTTTATGGTAGTCTTCCGCCCGTTATTTTCAATGGCGTAGTGCTCCCCTATAGTAGCGTGGTCAGGAATTTGGGGGTATTCTTTGACACAACACTGTCTTGGTCCCATCACGTTGCTCAACTAAGTAGACGAATTTTCGCTGCAGTTTCTGCCCTTAAAAGGTGGAAAAATCTACTTCCGGTCAGGACCAAGGTTGAGCTTGCTCAAGCCCTCCTCCACCCTATACTAGACTACGCAGACGTCTGCTTCCTTGACCTCAATGAGGATCTCCTTAATAAACTTGAGCGTCTGCAGAACATCGGTATACGGTTTATATATGGGCTGCGCAAGTTCGACCACGTCTCTGATTTTCGTAAGAAGCTGCAGTGGCTTCCGATTAGGCTGCGGCGGGACGAGCATGTGTTGGTGCTGCTGTATAAAATACTGTTCGATCCCCGTTCTCCCAAATACCTTAGAGATGGTTTCAGATTCCAGAGTGCTGACCTAGTCCGGGATCTTCGATCGGCGCTCGATAATACTCTGAGGCCTCCGTTTACACGATCTGGCTATTTTAAAGAGTCCTTTACTGTGAAAGCTACCGTCTTGTGGAATCAGTTACCTAAAGAGATTCGACACTCCAAGTCACTGAGCTCCTTTAAGGCAAAGCTGCGCACGCATCTTCTCTTGCCTGGCATGTGAATATCTATGTCCTTAATTGGTAATATATTATTTAGTTTATGTAGGTATATTGGTTATATGTATTATTAGTTTTGTTATATGTGTATATTTCTACTTTGTATTAAGTGTAAGTTCCCTAGTATAAGTTCATGTTGTTGACTTGCCTGTGTATCAAGCGGTTCTTAAGACAAAGGTTGCCTGGTAGAGATCGCTTGCAGCGATAAGGCCGCCTTTGCCCACAACTAGTTATGGTTTTTGTCGGAACTCTTTAATGTAGTGTTTCTTGTGTGAGCAATAAAGAATTTATCTATCTATCTATCTATCTATCTTGCGGTATGGCAGTGGTAGGTATGGTCGCACGTGTTGAGTAGACGTCTCGCAGTGTAAAGTAGTGTTCGAGTTAGGTAAAGTAATTTTACGTAGGCATAAATTACTTTGTTTCGTGAGCTTCGTTATCGTGCTGTCTCTTTCTTGCACTCTTGCGATTTCTTCATAATTTAGTGTCGATGGACAGGCGATGCTTTCGAAGCGGCCGAGAGCGTCGGCGACGACGTTATCTTGGCCTGTCACATGACGAATGTCGGTAATGAATTCGCTGATGAATTGCAGTTGGCGTGCTCGGCGCGGTAGCTCGGATGGCGATGGCGACTTGTGTAGTACGTAGGTAAGCGGCTTGTGATCGGTGAAAATTATGGTTTCTCTTCCTTCGAACATTTTTCTGAAGTGCTTGACTGCCATATAAATAGCTAGTAGTTCACGGTCGAACGTACTGTACTTCTGTTGTGCGTCGGAGAATTTCTTCGAGAAGTAGCCGAGTGGCTGCCATCTGTTGCTAATTCGTTGTTGGAGGACGGCTCCAGCTGCTTTGTCGGAGGCATCTGAGAATATCGCCAATGTTCCATGGTGGGACGGGTGGGCGAGTAAAGCTGCCTTTTGAATGCTGGCTTTACAGGCTTCGAATGCAGATGTTGATTGGTCGTCCCATTTTATTTCCGTTTTGTCTTTCTTCTTCGAATTATGTAGGTAATTGCTGAGCGGGGCTTGAATGGTAGCGGCGTTAGTTATGTTCTCTCGGTAAAAGTTGAGCATGCCGAGGAATCGTCGTAGCTCTTCGATCGTCTTCGGTTTCGGAAAATCGGCGATTGCGTTGATTTTCTCTTGTGGCGGCTTGATTCCGTGCTTCGAGACGTGGTACCCGAGGAAATTGACTTCGCCATTGCCAAACACGCATTTCGAACGGTTGATAGTGATACCGTATTCTTCTAGTCGTTGTAGGACTGTTCGAAGGTGTTTACGGTGCTCATCTTCGGTTCGGGAAGCGATGAGGAGATCGTCGACGAATGGAAAAACATAATCCAGCCCTCGCAGTACTTCGTGGACGAACCGCTGAAATGTTTGCCCGGCGTTGCGAAGACCGGGGCACATGCGTGGGAACTCGAACAATCCGAACGGCGTTATTATTGCTGTTTTTTCGATGTCTTCTTCCTTGATTGGTAATTGTTGATAAGCTCGGTTCAAATCGAGCGTAGAAAAGACTTGACAACCGGCGAGATGGTATGTAAAATCTTTGATGCGTGGTATCGGGTAGCGGTCGGGTTTCGTAATACTGTTTAGGCGTCGGTAGTCGCCGCAAACTCGCAGATCACCGTTTTTCTTCGGTACGATGTGTAAAGGTGATGCCCACGGGCTCTTGCTCGGCCGACACAATCCTTGATCGATCATATTTTGGAATTCGTTTTTGACTCGATCGTAACGATTGTGAGGTATAGGGCGGGCTCTGCAGTACAACGGTGGTCCGGATGTCTCGATGAAATGTTCCACGTTGTGTTTGGGATTGAGTTTCATCGAAGTGATGCGAGTGATTCCAGGAAAATCTGCTAGAATGCTGTGGTAGGACTGTTGCAGGTCGATGCTCCGAACTGTAGGTATTTTCGTGTGACAAACTGGTGCGTTTACTGCTAGGTTTGTGACGTCGTCGATTAGTCGGCGGTTCTTGAGGTCTACAATCAGTCGGTGATGTTGAAGAAAATCGGCTCCAATTATTGGTCTGCTGACGTCGGCGATGATAAATTTCCAGCGGTAAGGTCGGCGTAGGCGTAAATCTAGATCCAACGTCGTTTCGCCGTAGGTAGGTATCGCGGAGTTGTTGGCTGCGTAGAGTGTGAATGGCAGCGGTTGCGGTCGTGTTCCTTTCCTCTTCGGTATGACGGATATATTTGCACCCGTATCTACTAAAAAGGTGAGTTTCGACTTTCTGTCGGTAACGAATAGGCGGTGTGCTGTACTTGAAACACTGGTTTCCGCCACAGCCAGTGTTTGTTTTAGATTTCCGCTTTCTTCGGCGGTGAATGAGCATGGCGACGTGCAGCGTCTGGCGCGATCTCCAAATCGGCGATGGTAGTAGCAGATTGGGCGATGCGGCGAGTGCGGCCGGGGTGGCGAGCGGGACGGTGGTCTGTAGCGCTGGTGCGACGGGCTTCGCTGTCTTGAGCGCTGGAAGTGGCCGCGTGCCGATTGATGCGCTCGTCCTTGCTTTAGTTCCGCGACCTCCATACTAAGCTTCCGAATTTCTTCGAGCAGTATTTGATCGTGGGTTTTGTCTTGAGCTTGAGACGCAAGTGTTGAGGACACGGCGGACACTTCGGGCGACTGTTGTAACACGTTGTCGGCGAGGTTCGCTAAGTCGACTAGTTTTGCGGTTTTGTTGATATTTTCACTGACGGCGATTGCAGAGCGAACGGTAGGTGGTAGATTTTTCTTCCACAGATGCTGCAGCACTGGTTCGGAGAGCTTTCCTCGGCTAAGCATTTTCATGTGGCGTAGCAGCTGGCTGGGTGTGCGATCGCCTAACTCCACTTCGTTAAACAGCTTCTCGAGTTTCCGCTCGTCGCTCTCTTCGTATACGCTGATGAGACGACTTTTCAGCGCGTCGTAAAATTCGGCGTCGTCGTTAGGTGGGTCGTAAATAATGTCGCACACTTGTTCCAGCTCTGGTTTGCCGAGTTGCGCGATGATCATGTCCACCAGCTGCCGTTTTCCTTTTTTCTGATCCGCTATGACCGACTCGAATCTGTAGAACCATAGTCGCGGGGTGTCGCGCCAAAACTGTGGGATGCGCAGCGAGAGAGCGATGCCTGCAACTTCTTGATGATCCCGTTGTGAGTCTTGAGTCGCCATAGTTCCCGGTGCTAAGCTGTGTTCTTGCTTCTTGAACGTCGGTGGTCACCACTTTGGAGGTCTTGAGATTACTAGGAGTTAAACTCAGTAGACAAGTGTAGAATGGATATATTTACAGAAATTGTGCCTAACTATATTTACAAATATGTGCTCCCTAAACTTGCGTGATTGATCTAGCAAATTTGCATTGACCAATCGGAAAGCCCGACGCGAGGTAGCTCCCCACTCCTGCCGAACGCGTGTGGTGCCGCTATAAATAAGCGACACAGACGGGCGCTCGCCCATTTGGCCGGCGCATCGGAAAACAGCACATCAGAGGAAGCTCGGCGCGCACGCTGGCGCCAACAGCGGCGGCGAACTCCGGTGGTCTTCTGAAGCTGCGTTCGGACTCCGTGGCGTGAAGAACAATGCAAGACTAGTCGTTCTTTTCAGAACGCAATCCTGAGTTTCACGACCCAATACGCTCTGTGGCCAAATACGCATTCGTTCTATTTATTGTAGAACACAAGTTTCATTGACTTTTATACGAATACAATATAGGTAGCCACAAGCTCTTTGCGATACGTGGTAACGTTTCGAAGCCGTGTGGTGTCCGGCAGAGTAGAATAGCACCAACCCCTTACACTCGTGGGTGTCGTACACGGCGACTAATGTTTTCGAGGCAAAAGATCTAGAGTCTCTATAGACTGGAAAATGGGCAGCAGCGTTTTCCATTGTTATATTTGTAACACTGCGATCTCCAACCCGCCTGCCGAGCGTGAAGATTATGGCAATAACCTCCCCTTTCGAGGGAGAGGCCCTAAGTTCTGTGGACTGATATGGGCTGACGATGATAAACGTTTCGAAATTATGTAAATACAATAAAATAGAAGAAAAGATTATATGTTTTGTTGGGGGTTTTCTCTAGTTTGTACACACACTTCACGGTCACATCAGGAAACCTAATAAGAGCAGCGCTTACGCATCGAATAGCAATTCGGCGCACAATAACAAATACGCCGATTCGAGATCGCCGATCTCTTTGGCATTTGATACGTAATAACGTTTACGAAACCATGTAAATACAATCAAATAGAAGAAAAGTTTATATGTTTTGTAAGTTTGTACTTTGGGGTTTGCCTTTTTTTCTTCCGTCGTTATCTCTGATATCACTCACTGATTTCAAAAACTATTTCACAGACTGGAAGCTTGACTTGAGCTGCGGTTTTGTCAGTAACTGTTTAGTAAAACAATCACCAGCAAGGTATTTTAAAATACGTGTTGTGCTATAGTTAAAGCATTTGTCACGCATGTGGTTTTCACGCACACTCGCGAAGTTTTCCTTTTCTGTTTAGTACGTATCATGCATTCTTAAATTCAAGGTACACTTATAATAAGAAAAATACCAATTGGTGCGCAGTCCCCGAGTTGAATTGTAATCTACGTCATACAAGGCAATTACTGGCTACAAATGCTACATGTGTTACCCCAGATTTTATTTTATTTTATTTTTTATGCTATGAATTAAATCACCTTTTGTACACTAGTTCCACTTTATTATATAAATTTTATTATATTGCAACCGGTTTCGTATTACTCATCTTCAGGCAAATATAAATTTAATTCATAATAATGGAGTTCCTTTATAAAGTCACAACACAAAGTTTTTTATGCTACTTAATGACAAACGAATGCAGGAGGCCGAGTGCAGGAGGTGGCCCTTGTGTACAAGGTTGGTGGGCTCCTTGTAGTACTGCAACAAAAATTTATATGTAGCCAGCAATTTTGTACGAATTTGATTCAGCAAGGCGCCCCTGTCTACCGAATTGAATGCGTTCTTTATGTCTACCTTCAGCAAAACCTCACCGCCCTCATTCTGAAGGGAAGTCCTAAGCTGAGCTGGAGAGGCTGAAAATATTCTTTAAGACTAAGGGCGGAGAATCGACAGCACAACTTAGCTGTCAGGCGCCGCCGGTAGATGGTGCCAACTGCAATGGGCCGAATGCCCCTATCCTTTTTATTTAAAGCAATAAGGTTGGCACCGTATAGAGTATCTATTACATAACTAATGAACGAACCTGACAGCATAAGATTCACGAGCCCTGTAATAGCATTTAATAGAATATCTTTAGCCTCACCAGCGCCGCTTAAGAGCACACAAGGGTCGTCGGGTAAGTGAAGGTCTGCCGAAGATAAAGGGTGTTTAGAACGTAGGCCAGCCAACGTCTCGGGCGCGTCGGGGGCAAAAGTGTTGCTGGAAAAAAGGATCCTGGCAGCCCCTTTAATATCACCGTCGCTTATTTTGTTTTCTACATATTGAGATATACTTGCATATGGAGAGAAACGGTGGACGTTGATGGCGATGAGGGAGGCAGGATTTGAACAATTATTTTTAATACATGCAGTCAGTTTGTTTGGGCAAGCAGTATCTTCAACATGTAGAATTCTGAAGAGAAATGTAAGAAAGTGCTCCCAGCTCTGTTCGTCGTTTTAGGCGGTGGCACAAAGGATGTCTTGTGCGAGGGTCTGAGCTACAGCGACCCTTTTGTTGCGGATATTTTAATAATAATTAGATTAATTATGCTTCAAATATTGCATGCCAGATTCTGGTAAAGTGTGAGAAACGAGTATAAAAAATGGTAACATCTACCATGTACCACATTTTATAGAAATAAATTATTCACTCATTCATTCATTCATTCACTCGCTCCGTGGGGGATTGTCTTTACGACGCTTATAGAAGATTTTAAATCGGACACCCGTTCCCAAAATGGCTGTATGGAGTCTGAGACTATGACGGTGGGAACAGAGGCGGTAAGTACGCAGCGGTCTTCAGGATGTTCGGATGTTCGGGTACATCTGTCCCTTACATAAATGAGGCTGGAGGCACCTACGGCAACAGATCCAATTTGCCAGCGAACTCGACTGTGCATTATTAGGAACCTGGGACATGCGTTAAAAGTAAACTGGTAATCTATATAGGTATACAAAAACACTTAGACATATCAAAATGACAACTGCAGTCAACTAGACTCTTTCCGTCTGATGCACGTCATGCGATAATTGCAGACGCCCAGAGGGCTAACAAACCTGATGCAATATTACAATATTTGACGCACTATCTGCGCAAGCGGCGAGCCCTCATCGAGGTTACGTAGCGCCAAGCCCCGCCTTACGTTATATCGGGACGTGACGTCACTTGGTCTTTGACCCTCGCGGCACGAGTCATATGCACTACTTCTGAAATAGTGTTTGTTAAGAAATATTGTTAGCCGTGTGGTGTCGTACAAGGCGACTAATGTTTTCGAGGCATAAGATCTAGAGTCTCCGTAGGCTGAAAAATGGGCAGCAGCGTTTTCCATTGTTATATTTACAACACTGCGATCTCCAACCCGCCTGCCAAGCGTGGAAATTCCATAATTCATAAGAAATAACCTTCCCTTTTCGTGGGAGTGGCGCTGCAGTGGACTGTTATGGGTTGTTATGAAGAAAATTTTGTGTTTTTTTAATACACTGATATTCAATTTTACTACCATAGGTAACATTCCCAAGTCGAGAAGGCTAGACGAGTAAATGTACCTTCCCAAATTGTAAATAAATATAATGTGTAGACATTATATTCTAGGTCAGACCATAAAATATGAAGACATGTTTCCTTATAAGGGCATTTTGTATTTACTATTTGTTTTGTATTTTGCGGTTTCGCTTCAGCTAGGTCACAACCATTAGCATTGAGGAGATACGACGCAGGGAGGGGGGGATGAGATACTACCTACTACTTCATGCGTTGATAAGAATTATATAGCTGACTTTAATTTTAAAGCCGATTGGGCAACGGGCTATCATTTAGGACTGACATAGAGTGGCAATTAGCGAGCGGTTCCCGGCGATTCCCGGCGGACCCAGGCCTCCGCGTGTCGCGCAGGAGCCCGAGAATTAACGTCAAGATGATGATGAGATGATCGAGCGTCGGTAGCCGGGCGGTTGAGCATCCAACTTATAAGCGAGAAGTACCGGCTTCGAATCCCACTGCGCCCATGTACCAATGACTCTTTTATGAATTATGTACATTAGTTGAATACTAACAGATGCTCTTATGGTGAGGGAAAACATCGTGACGAAACCTACAAATTCAGACAGCTGAATTTGTAACCATGATCCAATCTGGTCAGGTTCCCCTGGTAGCAGGGTTACGGGGGTTAGATGATAATCGCTCCACTGTAATGACCTGATCGCTAAAACCTGGATCATGGTCAAGGCGGACCCCGGGCCCTCGTGCTCGAGAGCACAACCGGGGCATTAACGCCAAGATGATGATGAACGTGATGCATGAAAGGAGTTTCCTTCCTGAGGTGGTCTCATTTACATTAGGTCAGGATGTGATCACGAAATTTTGGTGACAATCGGGGGAACCCCCAAATATATGTATATCGGTGAGCCGGGAGATATAGATGTACAATTCAACAGCATTTGCAAGACCACCTTAAGAAATATATTCCTTTGCACTACCGTGCAGTTGTTAAAACGAATTTATAGCATTCAGGAATTACATTTTTATTTATTGTATAAAAAATACACTGAGGGGAAAAGGCGAGGCCTTTGGGCATAAGGGACAGCTAATAAATACTTCCTTCTTTTAGCAACCAAAGTACTGTGAATGTTGCTGTAGCCGCAAAAGAAAATTTTCTTGAAGTGGTAATTCCCTTATGCTCTTCTACTGAGCTAACAGTGATCACAGGGATGTAGGTATGGAATGGCCAAGTTCTCTATGGGTAGCTGAGCCAGCGTAGAAAATTGAAATACCTAGTTTTAAACTGAAAGTTATAGGTAATATGAATAGATAGTAACTTTATTAGATAATTTTTGGTGAAAGGTCCAATTAAGAGTTGTAAATGCAGCGAACACGGGCGAGGTAATGACTCATGAGTCTATATAAAGAAACTTCGTCTCGGAAGTGGCATACTACACTGTAGTTTGGGAAATTTCCGACGACATTTGCCCAATGAGAAATCGTACGGCGTTACACGAAAAACATGTAAACTATTTGGACTATCTTGTCTGTTCTTCAAGTCGGTACACCTTTTTGAGATCTTTGACGTTACATTTTCAAGTTTCAGATACGCTGCCTATTAGGCGGGGTCCATCATCACAGCCGCAGAGCTTCCACTTCGAACCTAGGCCTCTGTCTAATGAATGGAGATACCTAACCTACTTCTGAACCACTCAGGTAATCATCTAAGATGGACGCAATACAATACAATCTTGTGCAATCCAGTATATTTATGTAAATTCCGAATTATTGTGTAAGCATCTAATTAGTTTAGATTTATCTGTTGTTTCTAACCGTTTTGGCGACCCAAAAACAAACAGTTTCTCTCATATTTTGCAGTCATTGACAAACCCACCTGATGGTCACAACTGTCGCCCGTAACACCTTCGGCTTACGTCCACTTATACTTGACCTCTATACCGTAGGTGTTCATTCATCAATCAAACTCGACAATGTAGGTCCGTTTCTCGACAGTTCCTCATTTGGTCAAATTCGGGCTGGAACAGGCTCTGATTAGATCAGGCGTGTTTTGGTACACGATAGGAATAGTGCGCAAAACATATATCATTTATTACGCTCACATGAATTTTTATTATAACCTTTTTCGGGGATTCCCCACATCTGTCTTTACTTCCGCTCGAACCGGTTAGCCTCGACCTTTCTAATGCGTACGACTAAGCGTGTGTTAGATATAAGGTATTTTAGTATATTTTAATTGTTATTTAAAGTTACATTTATATTGAACACTATCGTGATTATTAATAATTAACATTTCAAAATACTTTCATAAACATTTTACCAACTTCAGAACGAAATGTCTGGATTTCTGAACGATTGTGACTCTTTGATCAGATTTAGTACTGTTTATGAGAAACTTCCTTAATTAATTATGTAATAAATTTATTATAATGTTAAAAAATGTTTCAAGTATTGTAATACATTAAATTAACATGTAAGCTGTCTATCATTAAATTTAGGAGACCGGAAATGAGAATAAGAATGACATTTCCAGCTAGATAGCTAGTATAAAGGCCCAGTCGTGACACTGAGAGGGACTTTTGGTCCAGAGCCGGCACAGATTTAAGTACACTTGCATTGTATTATTGTTGCTTTATATTTTGTATTAGTTTTATTTATTTATATAATCGGTTATTTATTGAATCGTACGTAATACCACTGTCCCATTTTTAAAGAATAAATATTTGGTTATGTGATCGATAATTGTGTCATTACATTTGGTTAGAATTTTGCATAAATGTTGTTTACCTTTGGTACTTTGTTTGTTTTATAAAATCTCGTTTAATTCAGCTAATCGGCGACCCAAAAACAAACAGTTTCTCTCATATTTTGCAGTCATTGACAAACCAACCTGATGGTAACAACTGTCTCCCGTAACACCTTCGGCTTACGTCCACTTATACTTGACCTCTATACCGTAGGTGTTCATCCATCAATCGAACTCGACAATGTAGGTCCGTTTCTCGACAGTTTCTCATTTATTCAAATTCAGACTGGATCAGACTCTGATTAGATCGGGCGTGTTTTGGTACACGATAGGAATGTTGCGCAAAACATCTATCATTTATGACACTCACATGTATTTTTATTATAACCTTTTTCGGGGATTCCCCACATCTGTCTTTAATTCCGCTCGAACCGGTTAGCCTCGGCCTTTCTAATGCGTACGACTAAGCGTGCTTATGTACGGACGGCACGTGGTCAATGGTATGCCGACGGCTGCCATCCCCGTGCTGTCCGCTTGCAGTCGCGTGCAGTCGCCTGCAGCTTGCTTCCTAGATCGGCCCTGCCGCAGTGTCGTATTTTCCCCCTTTTTCGTCTTAAAAGTAAGGACAATAATCGTCTCAGCCCCAATACAAAATCGCGTGGAAGCTAAAAAGTATCGCGACTAAGCATTCAATTATTGTAAAATCATTGCCCCAATGAAACATATGTTCCAATCTAAATCCAAAGTTATGTAATGTTTATCTATTTAAGTTTACAGTCAATGACCACCCTTGACCGATAAATTTATCAGTATCCGTTTATTTATATTACGCAGAATATTATAACTTAATTATAGTGTATACTTAATTATAATCAGAAACAACAACTCGATTCGCGCTATACGTAACACTCACGCACACCCACAAACACCATTATACAAATATACAGAAACACGCTTTACTCGATTGGTTTGAATACAGCTAGATACAGATAAGATAAGAGCATTTGGTAACACAAATATTCGATTGTATCCGTATGCAAGATCTTCTTGTCGTGTCGACTCGTGACGGATTCAATTTATACCAGATGGCCACGGATACAACGTTATCCGTGGCCGCGTGCAAATGAAACAGGAGTTTCAACCGATTGCATTCAGTGCAATTCATGCACAAGTCCTTTCTTCTTTAAAGGACTTGTGCATGAATTGCACTTTCCAAAAAATTAAACGACGCCGCTGGTGACCGGGCTCGTTCCTCGGGCAAGGGATTAGCAACGCCATCCAACGAGGCAACGCAGCCAGCTTTCTGTTGGTTAATTACGTAACCCTATTGCCAACCACTCTCTGATTTCAATTATTGAAATAGTTACTTTGCGATTAAGTATGATCGATTTAATAGTTTGTTTATTGCAATGGAACTTTGTTAACAACTGAACCCATAAAATCGATTATACGTAACCGCAAAAGTAACAATTTTAATCTTTGAAATCAGAGAATTGTTGGCAGCGGTGTGGACGACTATTAAATTGTTAGTATATATTATATATTTATTAGTGTATATTTTTACTATAATTGTAAATATTGTATGTACCTTAATTAATATGTTAGCTTCAGCGATACATGATAATATTATTAGTCAGACGAAGACAACTTATCTGACCTTAGCTGGGTTAATTATATATAATTTAAACGAAAACGTAGACCGACGAAGATAAAAGTGTCAATTCTTTAGATAACCTACTGCTCGGAAGGCCATGAATTATCTAGAATTATGCTCTTTCGTCACCATTTCGCCCGCCCTTTGGCATTCTCTCGCCGTAAGCCGTTAGCTCACTGACCAGTCGTGTCACCGAGTTGCGCGTCTTTCCTGATACCAGCAAGTTTAGGCACCTATTTTCCACGTGCTCCTGGGGCTTACGCAGCAAGTGACCAAACCTTCCTGGCGTGCCTGACGACCTGAGTGTTCAGTTGCTTAACATGCTTGTCGCCACGCGGAGGTCCCGGGTTCGATTCCCGAGCAGAAATTGAAATGATGAATTTTAATTTCTAATAACGGTCTGGATCTAGTATGTTTAATAAGTATGTATTTAATAAAAAAGTATAAAACTATCAGTTCATCAGTTATTTACAGTTAACACAAGCTTTGCTTACGAAGGGTCCAACCCAAGCACATTTATTTATTTGTTATTCCTTTGTCGGAACTATTTGGAAGTCTTTAAATTAATTAGCAAAAAACACACCTCGATTATTGTTACAAATCGCGCGAAAGTCGTAAACTCAAACAAGATAATTAGGTCATAGATCACATTGAGTACATGTTGAACGATAACAAATCAAAATAAACTCTACATTCGGAATATGGCTTCACGATACCGTCCAAAGTTATCTACTACACGTTTGGTTGGTGGAGTAGGAATGCAACTCGTCCGTCTGTGCTTACCAACAAATCTATCCACGAGTTAAAACTTCGAAGTCTACAGAGATTGCTCGCTCAGCCTCGAAGATTATTCGAGCATTATTCGAGCGACCCTTGAGAGACGATATGTCCACGATTATATGCATAAAAGTATAGATTTCGTGTCTCCATTACGAGTGTCACAGGGCCATACGGTCAATGACTCAGGCTCACCTGACCATTGAATGCGTTAATCGTGTGGGCAAACGAAGAAACCGCAAAGCGATAGGACGAGTAATGTGACCTAGATATATTTCGTATAATTTTCACTGCCATTGACTGCGTTCAAAGTGAGCAGCAGACATTATTTAGGAAACACAGATGAGGAAAGATATTCCACGGTCGGATCATAGACCAATGCCCTCACTCGCACTTGTAACCAAACTAGTTACGTCATTTGATGTCTAGTTACGTTATTTGTATTGATGAGTAAACATTATTCCTCATACGATTGTCTACAAAATTAGAGTATGCTTTCTTAAATTGGCCGATTAGCAATGAAGTTAAACTTGCATGTGGCCTTATAAACATTTTGCGATAAGATAGGAATGGCTTGGACACCAATCGCCGTCGCAGATACCCTAGGGGTCAGGAGTTTTAATGTATGCATGAACGATTGATTGCTTTAAAATTTCTTTTTCGCACTCGTAACCAAACTAATTACGTCATTGTTTGTTTTAAACTAAACTCGCGTTCTTTACACATATAACTATATGAGACGAGACTTACAGGCGACGTACCTTTTCGATTTGTTTTCCCGACGTTTCGGCAGGGTTACACCCATAGTGACCACGACAATCGAAAAATCGCAAGTTCCGTCTAACATAATCATAGTGATATCATTTCCGCCACGTGCACCTCAATGCGCGCCGCATTCTTGCGTCCACAAAGCAGACCACACATAGATTGGGGCACACTAAATACCTTTCCTTTCCTTTTTTTCCTTTTTATATTTTGACTAGCCAGGCATTTGACCGCCATCTCACCTGGTGATAAGTGACGATGCGGCCGATGATGGAGCATGCCTGTCTAGGAACAACCTATTTATTCACTCTGACCTTGAAGGCGTCTAGATTATAATGATCAGGGAACACACTCGCGGTTAATGCGTTCCATTCCTTAGCCGTACGCATTATGAAGGTTGAACTAAAGCGGCTCGTGCGGATAGCTGGAAGATAGCGTCTCCCGGTGTGGCGGAAAGGGGCCGGCGGAATGAGGTTGTGCAACCAGCGCCACTGCGGCAGCCGTGGCATTGCGCTGATCTTTTGCCTCAAAAAATTAGTCGTCTTGTACGACACCCACGAGTGTAAGGGGTTGGGGCTATTCTTCTTTGCCGGACACCACATGGCCAACAATTGGCGTATTTTTTGGTGAATATTTTTTTATTTTCTTTTTGTCTTGTATGTTTTGTACTTTTGTGCCTTGGAAGTAAGTACAATAAACATATTTTTACTTGACTTTTATTTTACAAGATAAGTAGACGACTTCTGAACCCGCCAATTCGTTTTTAAGTCTCAATGTATTAAAATCTTCTAGGTATCTTTCGAAGCACTGGGGCATATAACCTCTTAAGAGTAAGCGCTATGGGTTTGCAGTGGAAGTCAAGACTGGGTGATGAAGACAGGAATCAAACCTGGCACGCAGATTCCATGGATTACCAAAATATATTCCACAGCGAGCGTCAGTAGCCGGGCGGTTGAGTGGATACTCAACCGCCCGGCTACTCGTAAGCGAGAGGTACTGGGTTCGAATCCCCCTACGGCCATGTACCATTGACTCTTTTCTGAGTTATGTACATTAGTTGATTACTAACCGATGCTCTTATGTAAGGGAAAACATCGTGATTAAACCTACAAATTCAGGCACTTGAATACGGAGGTCAGATAGTAGTCGCTCCACTGTCATTATCTGACCGCCAAATCCTGGATCATGGTCAAGGCGGACCCCGGGCCCTCGTTGTCGAGAGCACAACCGGGACATTAACGCCACGATGATGATACTACCAAAATATATCCACAGGATTTTCGTCATCAGATACATAATTCTAATCAACGTTAGTTATTATTTCACTTAACAAAGTTACGAGTCCGTGAGGCCATCACAAAAGAAGGGCATAGACAATGAAGAAGGATCAGACCATACATATTATGCACGCTCTGTACAGTCCAATATAGTACGGGCGTATTAAATATATTTAAGGTATAAAAAGCCAAACTAATGTTTAGCATAAACGTTCCTTAGGATCACAAAAATACATCCTTAAAACCCCTGACCCCTAGGGTGTCCGCGTCGCCCCTTCCACCCCCAAATGTGTCTCTGTTTGCAGTATTTTTCATTTTACCCAAGAACGGCAAAAGTTATGTGAAAACTGTCAAAGAAGAAAATAATACCTATTAAATTACATACCAAACGGTACTAGTTTTATACTAATTGGATGTTTAGTTTTTGAGATACAGTTGTGAATAAGAAACAAAAAAATTAAAATAAGGAATATTTTACAAATTACTTAATTTTCTAAAAAAACAGTAAGACTTACAGTATTGATAAAGACTTATGAGTAAACATTATCTATTACTCATACGATTGTCTAGAAATGAGAGTATATTTTCTTAAATTGGCCGATTAGCAATGTTAAAGTTACATGTGACCGGATAAACATTTTTGCGATAAGATAAGAATGGCCTGGACACCAATCGCCGTCGCAGATACCCTAGTGGTCAGGAGTTTTAAATAATACATGAACGATTTATTGCTTTGTTATTATGTACTTTTGTTATCCTAAGGAACGATTACGCACAAGTATTTCTTTGGGTATTTTTTGAGGTCACCCTTACTAGTACAACTGCGCTGGCTCAGCGACCCAAAGTGGATCCTGGCCTCCGACACCAGAGATCGCCACCTCTTCCTAACCTGCACCATCTCCTGCCAATGGAGGATTCCTAGTGCGTGCAGGTCTTTCAGAACTTCATCCATCCAGCGATATTTAGGTCGCCCGACCGGTCGACCTTACTCTCCTTACGGCGCGATCCTCAACATGCTCTCCACGTGGCCAACCCAACGCAGCTTTGTGGCCTTTATCTCTCTCTTGATATATAAGTATATAGACTGCTTAAGTGGAAGTTAGCTGTCAACGTGACAATAGTTTTAATACATCATACAATACGTAAAGTATGAGATCGAATTAAAGTTCAAAAATGTAAAGAAATGGGTTGTCGCTATAATAAAAATAACCCAAATTGTAGATTTATAAATCATTGTAATATTGATTAAAATTATTACATTCTAAATTTTATTTTTTAATTTAAAATTCTGAAATTCTAAGCATTTGGTTCGTTGTTATAGTACATTATTATTGCAAAGGTTCGGAAAGTAAGGGATTGACGCCGAGACATATATACTGCTTTTCTCAAATAATAATACATAAAATGTGTACAACATTCAAAATGGCGACCATTTCTTTCTAACATTGGAGTTTTTTCTAGGACTAATAGTTTCCGAATAACTTATTACGTTTTAAATTGAATAAATGGGGGTAAGTCGATTTGTTTCGTTTCTGAAAAGTGTGCGTGACGCCTAACCATTTGGTAAATAAATACATTCGATAAAAAGGTTTTATACCCCTGGCTTTCCCCTGGCTATGTCTCTTTGACATTGTCAGTTGTGTTTACATTTTTTATCTTTAATTTCATCTTCAACTTTAGGCGCGTTCACATAAGTAGAAGAGGCCTAAACTAATTCCTTAGTGGGCTAAAATAATTAGTAAAACTACAGGTAATAAGTAAAAAACTAAACGAAATTAAATCTAAACGGACCCAGGGTGACGTGGCTTATTGTCGACCTTCGGACCGTCACGTCCGCAGAGTGTATCTCCATAGCGACGAACTCTAGTGGCGAATATAGTGTGTGGCCTAGAACCGGGGCTCATAAATAGGAACTCTCTAGCTATCTATTTTTTCTGAAAAGATTATAGTTAATCAAAACCCATGCATTACACATAATAAGAATTAAAAGTCACGATTCATAATCAGTGGTTATTGCAAAACGATATTGTATAGTACATTTATTTATCTTAAGCTATTGTAATAACTTGTCACAACTGATTCCAAAGTAGGTTCTTGCGCGGGGTGTGTAGCTAGCTAGTAGTGGTGGTAGCTCCAAATAAGTACGATGCAGAATGTACTCGATCGAGTTGAATGGAACTATTAATTGCATTACATTGAATTTACGATTAAGTTTGTCATAAAAAAAGCTAAGTTTTGATTTTAATTACTTGGGGCCATAATTATTCAATTACTGGTTACCTAATAAAGCTTCTGTTTTTAATATTAGCCCGGTTCTAAGGCACACACGATATACCGCTAGAAACCGATAAGCCGAGCGGCAAGGTGAAGGTGATGGTTCAAATCTCGCCGAACGAGATGTTTTTCCTTATTTTTATTTCCGCACTTAATCATGGATGGAAAGTTACAAAGTGCATCAAAAGCAAAGAATTTAAATACAAGTAGACAAATAATTTTTAGATTTCTCTGTGTGTCTAGGAAAATACAGTCACGTGCGGGAGTATCCATAACGCAGTTCTACGGGACAATGACACCAGAAACGAAACTAAGCTGGAAATGGACCTGATAGATTTGGCTGTAGAGAGTCCTTGCAGCCAGAACCAAGACTACATTACGCAGCATCGTGCATTACGCCCTGCAACTGTAGTAAATACCTCCACGGATAACTCCTTCCAGTCACATTCAGTTGACTCAAATAACGTCTATTGAAAAGCTTCCTAGCACAGACAATAAATAGTACCTACCTTCAACATTACATAAAATACACACAGGGTTAAAAATTCTTAAAATATCGTTAAAACAATGTGGACCATAGTGAAAGAACGTATAAATGAATTAAAAAAGAACTCATCATTAAAAAAAGAAACACATCTTCGACTGTTGATCCTCATATGATTACGAACAATTTTAACAAGTTCTCATCTGTGGGTGACGGTAGGCATGGTATCCACTTCGGTGACATCTATTTATATTGGTCCGGGAACTCAAATCAGGTTTTTAAGATAATAAATACCCTAAAAACAAAAAAGTGTCGGCCACGAGCAGATCCCGCCTATATTGGTAAAATATGTGCAATTGAATTAGTTCCTCCTTTTTTTATTAATTGTAAATAACGATTATGTAGAAATTGCTGTTTTAAGTAGGTATATTTAATTCAAATTATTAGACCTATGTTCAACCACTGACATTCATGATCAACCAGTCTTTTAAGGAAGCCAAGATATTAAAAAAGCAATTATCAAGCCAATTTACAAGAAAAGTATAGACAAAATTTTATAAATAATAGACCTAAGGCTATACCTTCTATCTACTTTCTCTAAGATTGTTAAGCGTGCAACGACCATACATCTCTTTTCTTGTAAATTGGCTTGATAATTGCTTTTTTAAATATCTTGGCTTATATAACTTTTTTTAAGCATCCATTTTGGCAAATGGATTCCGGAAAAAAAGGTTGACATCGTTAGCAGTGTAAAAACGTAATTTTTTTTTAAATATCTCTAAGGTAGCAAACAAGCTTACGGCCTGCCTGATGGTAATCAGTGACCGCAGTATTATGGACCTTTGCAATACCAGGGGCATCACCCACGCGTTGCCGACCCCGCAAAAACCTTTTCACCCCTTTTTTGAAGAATTCCATGTTGTACTCTCCACGGATAACTTCTCCAGGTAGTACACACCTTAGTGTGCGTGGGAGAAAGTTCCTTTGGAACCGCACAGTTCGCGACCAATAATACTCACAATAATAAATAAAAAAGGAAATGCCGTTGGAGTACTGCTCAATATGAGTAAGGATTACGATGGGAGTTTCACATTAGATCCTCTTGGACATCTTGTCTGATATTGAAGTAATGGGGATAGCCCATGACTGGTTCAGGTCTTAGTTTGAAAATAGGACTCAGTGTGTGGAGATCAAACATTATAACTGTGCTACTGGAATGATTAGTAGAGTGATATCCCAAGCGTATTATTGGCGGATGACAATTCTATGGTTATTCCATGCCAAGACGAGACCGATCTGAAACAGCAATTAGATAATAATCTAACTAAAGTCAAACAGTGGCTGACAAACCACAACCTCGAAATTAACTGACGACCTGAATGGTTCAGTTCGTTAACATGTTAGTCTGCCACGCAGAGGTCCCGGGTTCGATTCCCGGACGAACAGAAATTTAAATGACGAATTTTAATTTCTGTTACGGGTCTGGGTGTAGTATGTATAAAAAAGTATATAAGTAGTTTATCAGTTATCTAACACCCATAACACAAGCTTTGGATGTTTTAGGAATAGATGACGCTGTGTGATTTTGCAAAAGCATTTTCATAATTAAAGCATATTTATTTAACTTCCAAGAAACAAAAATAATGCAATATAGACCATACCAGAGGAGACCAATGGATCTAAATTACTCCTTCAGTGGTTGTCAGATAGAAACGGTAGACACATATACACTTATGCGTTAGTGTGGACACACGTCTAAATTGAAAGAGCCATGTATGTATATTGCGGTCAAGCTATCTAGCTTTTCATATACTTTAAGAGAACTTACAAGAAATATACGCTTTAGCTCTTTATTAGCTGAAAATTAAGTCTCATGGGCAAGGTCCCAACTCGATGGGTGCAACCATTTATAACAACCTAGCAGACCCAGCGCGACTTCGTTCGCATACACCTACCCTTTCTTTCTTTCTTATAAATCTTCCTCTTGAATCCCTCTATCTATTGTTAAAAACCTCATCAAAATCCGTTGTGTAGTTTAAAAGATCTAAGTGTACATAGATAGATGGGGACAGAAGCGACTTTGTTTTATACTTTGTAAAGATTACCGCCAGAATTACAATATTATAAGAAATTAAATGCATTTAAAAGCTAATTAAGTAAATATAATTGTAGAGAAAAGTGACTAGTATTTAAATGTGTTTTTAATGACCGCGTCTGTTTTATTGTACATCACATCTTTCTACATACCCTGTGTTATAGAAAGATGTGAAGGCGCAAGTGTGTTGACGCAAGTACCGTCCCACACCAAAGGCCTTCCCAAATTCCACGGAACCAGGGTTATTCCATCAGGCCTTTTACCTTCATCACGCATGAGGCCGCCAGGTTCTAATACGGCCGCACATTTGGCGCCAGTAAAGACCAGACGAATGATATCGTTGAGGCTGGAGTGGCGAGAGCATCACCCAGCACTCCTGACTCATGATAAGCCGTGGTAACCGAGCCGATCAACAGTAACGTCGCACTGGCAGCGGTGTGGAGCACAGCAGGAAGCACCTAAACGGAGTTACGCAACAATTCTGAAGGAGAAGTTATTGATTACTGTGCCAGTTTTCGAGGAAGGAAAGACTTATAACAACACAACTTATCAGCACAGCCCATATCAGTCCACTGCAGGACTTAGGGCCTATCCCACAAAAGGGAGTTTTTTCAGAGACTATTTTTGTCTCTGACCCGGCACACATTTTTGTATGAAAAAGCGGTTAAAGCCCGGCAATTGTTTTTAACGCTGTGTTTTGTACTAATTTATTGATTTTATTATGTTAAATAGTAAACCACCCTTACCATAAGGGTGCTTGATGAACATCATAATCAATGTAATACCTTTATATCTACTTAGAACAAGTGAGCAATGAAAGAAAGAAAGAAAGAAAATACATTTATTACACACAGCACGCACACCACGACACAATATCAGTTACAGTTACAGACAAAGGAAACATCTAAAACAATACGTAGCCTCCCATGCCACTAAAATAATTTAAAATGGCGTCGAGTTTTAAAATAAACCACATTTCACTTCATTTATCTCCCTTTATTATAACTTCGCAGTTCGCGTAGGCGCGGGCGACTAGCCCCGATGGTCTGATACCCTGACGTCATTGGGTGATCACCTGATCATTGGGTGAGCGCCCGACTATCAAAATAACTTAAGTGTGTAATACTAACATTGTTTTGAGACGGCTGGATTTTGAGACTTATGAGCTTTGAGGAAAATTCCGATAACTTTATGGGGAAGCCCACCTGAGTAAGAGAAATCGAGGGTATTTACGCCGTATAAATGGCTGTAAATGCCTTATTATACACAATGCCTTTTTATATATTATACATAAGCCTTCAGTATAAAACTAAATTGAAATAAGTAACAACGCAACAAGGTATCAAAACGAGTTCAGCGCTTTATGGCATTGGAGTTCTTATTGGGGAAAAACCGACAAAAATAACTCTATGGTCATGTTTTTTCTTCTTGTAGTGTTAGTTACAAATACAATACTTTTAATTGTTTCTATAGATATTTTCTTATGGAAGTTTTTCCACTCTAGAATACGTTGCCTGCGAGTGTGCTGCCTGACCATTAATGCAAATATAGTTGCTTAATCTCGGTCCTTCGTCTGAAAATTAGTATGTTTGCCTTGGTTTACAAAAGTGCTTGGACATATTCACACAGCGCCATCTAGCCCAAAACTAAGCAAAGCTTGTGTTATGGGTGTTAGATAACTGATAAACTACTTATTAACTCTTTTTAATACATACACCTAGACTCGCAACAAAAATAAAATTCATCACTACAATTTCTGCTGCGGCCGAGAATCGAACCCGGGACCTCTGCGTGGCGACCGCCATGCTAACCAACTGCGCCACTCAGATCGTCCAATACGATACCATTGTATACCTATGTCATTATCGAAAAAACACACAAGAATTAAGTTTAAATACGGAATACGTGTTACGAAAGAAACAACCTTAGTTGCGCAACAGAAAAATTCCTACCTGCTTTAGAAAATTTGTTCATCTCTAAACCCTGCCGTGTTTTAAATTTATCTCTTTACTGCTTGAAAAGTCATGTCTATTGCATTAATATATCTAAAAAGGGTAAACAGTGTACAAAAGCAAGAACAGTTTTCATAAGTTCAGAGATGTAGTCTTTATATAGAGCCTATCTCTTTAAACGGGCAGTCGAACACATTTCGCACGCTATTTTCAACCGTATTTCATTCGTAATTTAGTCCACTATCAATAAAAAGCTCCTCATATATTTATTGTGCAATATACTCAGTTGCAATGTGTGTGGCCAGTTATCGCACGACTCTACGTTTTTATCAGAATTATCTTATACATTATTGAACATGAGCGTTCACCATATTATTTCAAAGTTTTGTTGAAATCACTACGATCACTGCGAATACTGCAGCTATAAACCTTCATCATCATAATCATCATCTTGGCATTAATGTCCTGGTTGTGCTCTCGCGCACCAGGGTCCGGGGTTCGCCTTGACCATGATCCAGGATTTGCCAGATCAGTTAATTACAATGGAGCGACTGCCATCTGACCTCTGTGACCCTGGAACCAGGGGAGCCCGACCAGATTGGATCATGGTTACACATTCAGTCGCCTGAATGTGCAAGATTCATCACGATGTTTTCCCTCACCGTAAAAGCAACGGTTAGTTCAACTAATGTACATAACTCAGAAGCAGCTATAAACCTTAGCTTAGCGTTATCGTTATCTATCATATTCATCATCATATCAGCCGGAAGGCGCCCACTACTGGGCATATAGATGTTACATACAATGCTCCCACCTCCCTCCCATACGAAATTCGGAGGCCAAACAAAGTAATATACCTATTTCTTACAGTGAAAGAATTTTCGATCTCGATTTTCAGAGTTTCTGGCTGTCGGCCATAGTCAAAGTCAAAGGCATTTATTTGTGACACAGGTAGGCATGCAGATTCATCAAGATATTAGAATGTTTATGAGTATCTCTGTGTTAATACCCATTGTGGGCATACAAATATTATAATTATACAAATAAAATCATAATGGCTAATATTATTAAATCATTTCATAGTCATTTTAACATAACTAAGTGTTACACGGCACCATATCTTTAAAATTTATGAATTTATTCATATCATAAAAATAATATTAAAAAAAAGCCATTCTGTTAACTTATTATTAAACGGCTCTACTTAAAAGGACTTAAAGATACGTTACCAGAGACCATACGACGAATGAATGACCAGAACACTTCGTAATCTTGAGTGGCAGTGTGTTACGAAAACAAATTATTTTATTAAAAATTTTCCCACACTCAACCGATTACAAAAAATTGCATTGTTTACTCAATTGGCCCAAATTATCAATTCATACCTGGCCACACTCCAAGTCTGAACTCGTAGCGTTATAGAGGTGATGGGACTCGAATCGAAAATTAATATTCGAATCAATTCGAATCATCGGGCAAAAATTCGAATCATGATTCGAGTTAACCCTTGATTCGAATTGAACGATGATTCGAATCGACATGATGATTCGAATCGATATGATGATTCGAAACAATACGGATTGAAATGATGATTCGAATCAATACGAATAGATATAAATAAATAAAATACGTCTTTGAATACTTAGATAGATCTATTTGTGAATTTACTAAGCTTATAAAAACGTTTTACGAGAACAACTTTGTTGAAAACGAAAAATACCCGAAGGAATCCATATTGTCTCATCTATAAGGTATGTTTGCCGCAATGAAAGATTCGAATCAAAGAAATTGATTCCAATCAGCTCGCGGATTCGTATCAGATCGTGGATTCGAATCAGCTCAAAAATTCGAATCAACTCGCCAGTTTGAATCAAACGATGATTCGAACCAACATAAAATCTCATTCGAATCGAGTTTTGACTGTCATGATTCGAATCAAATATGATTCGAGTCCCATCTCTAATAGAGAGACAGAGCGTAGTAATATTTTACGCGCCGTGCGAGCTTGTTGTGTAGTCATGTCGCTCTGCCACGAGAATGAAATGCGAGCGAAAATGGGGCGCGCAAACTGTTTGATAATGATCCTACTACAATTCCTCACCATTTCCATGATTTTTATGATGTGTTACCACGCTTACCCGGTGAATAAAAAACGTGGAGTAATATTTGTGCCAGAAACATTCGACTTCGAGAAATTGGATGAAGCCTCCTGGTGAGTACTGAAAAATGTTTTTGCTATAACTACTCCGTAGATATAAACATGGACATTATTTATTACTATGGCTACTGCATGTGAAGACTGCGCATAGATTTCTAAACTGTCGTCAGTTAGAGAGCTTATTTATTTTATTTATTATGAAGACCAACAGCTTTATGATACAATAGTTATTCACATAAGAAATAGAATGCCAATTATAGGTCTCCACAGATAGGTATCAAACTAATACAGATAATACAAAACAACAAAAAAATAAAGTGTGCACTTAATTAACATAAAAATTACAGATATCGGTCTATCTTTCTATAAGTACATAATCCATAGCTATAAGATAAACTTAACAGTTTTGTCAAATATAAATTCCAATATAATTTTAGAAAACGCTCATTGCTTAATAAAAAACTTGTTACTCAACAAACGCCTCGCTGACACAGCGCTAGTGTTGAACAAATCAAAATCGAGTTCAATACTTGCCCTATTGAAAACATTGCTTGCACGACAAATGTAGGAATTAAGTCTGTAATTGGTGGATGCACTCTCCAGACTGATGGGTACGTTGTATCTTAACACTCTGCGAGGAACAGATAGGGATAAAAGCGAGAGCAGATCAGGACAATCAAGCATTCCTTTCGCTATTTTCAACAGAAAGATTAAATCAGCTGTCTCTCTCCGCTCTAAAAACTTTTGCAAAGTCAGTGATTAGCATTCATATTTCTATGTGAACAATACCGCACGGTCAGTACCGGTGATTTCTAGGTTTTGGCGGGAGTGCTTTCACAGAGAATAACAACAAAATATGAAAATAATCGGAAAGGAACCGAAATCGCGTCAACGAATAATAGGTATATTATGTATATATATTTTTGGTTGTATTGTGCACGTCTTATCGGTGTCTAACATAACATCTCTCTTTAGAAGGCCTGCTGGAATAGATTTCTTTCTAGAGATAAGCAGTGCCTGTTCTGCCTTAATCTTTTGTAACATAACGTGTATGTTTTATCTTGTGAACAATACTGTTAAATAAATACGAAAGCTGATAATTCTACGTTCATTGTGTAGCAAAACTCCGTTTTTTCAATAGTAAACAATGATTTAATCCGTCCAGATGTACTGTCCGGTTCCAAGTGTTCCATTTATTAGCTGTATCCATTAAAAAAAAGGTCGAGCCAAAGCGGTCCGGGTGGATAGCTGGTTTATCTACTACGTGAGAGTGAACGTATGTAGGTATTTCCCAGTGAGTTTAAATTCCCCAACCAACTATTAAATTCAATGCAAGCAATGAAAGTGTCAATAAAGCAAATATAATTTTTTACACATTAACAAGGCAAAATACATTGTAATGCTTGCTTCACGCAATGAATAGATGGTTGTATTGGGTTAGTATTCCGTCGTAACCAGTTGCAAAACCCAAAGTTACGGTCCGAAAGGAATTTCCACTTGTACAAATACAAAAACATAAATGTAAAACATGGGCCACTTACCACTTCTGATATGTAGTAAAACTCCGTTTTATCAATACGAAACAATGATATATTGCGTATAATCTTTCATATATTGACGCAGACAAAATTGAATGATACTCACTTTTTAAAATAATTTAAAGCTGCATTTTTAGTATGTTATTTCGACCCCTTACAAGAGTGTCATCCCTTCGGGCCTCTTACCGTCATCACGGGCCAAACCACCTGGCTCCAGCTTCGCGGGTGTACCAGTGGAGGTGAAGGCCCGGCGGATGATATAGTGCGTAGTGCGGTCGAGAAGTGTCCCAATATTTTTAGAGGACATTGCCTAAAGTTAGAGACCCGATTTAGCCTGGCCAGCAGCCAGCAAACGGGCACGCTCTGCAGAGTTGGATGATGCGCTTAAAAGGTTGTTTCGCACCAATCTGCAGCGAGACTCACCCCATAGCCGATGGGAACAGGAAGTTTTCGGGAGCTTGGCCTCAAGCAAAGCCTCGTGCCAAAGGCTACGATAGAATACGCCGTAGTTTAGATAATAACTTCTACACTGGATACGTGAACTATGCACCGAGGACAGAAAAGCTGACAGGGACACATCTGAAACTTTATTAACGCCTAGACATCTGTTTTCAAGATGAATTATCGAGATTTATGTTAACAATTAAAATATAAGAATATGTTAACAATAGACTACGACTAGAATAGAATGTTAGTTCTTATATTGATTAACAATAGAATTAGAATTTTTTCTTTAACGAAGTCCGAGAGGAATTAATCAAAAATACCTAGAAGGTGAAGCCACGCCTTGTCGAAAACAATATAATAGCAATAGCGTCAAAAGCTGCACAAAAGGCACCAGCCCTCGGACAGCACTCTGGTATATACAGATCGCTTCGAGATTCAAGTCATAACCAATCGTCGTCTAAGTAGGTCGTCCTACCACACGTAAAATTTAGCATTTACCTTTTCAAGAGTCGCCTATTGCTGGCAGCCGACTACTGTTTGCAAGTGGTAGCCTTTGTATATAAGATTGCTCGGCTTTTTGTAGCATTGCCGCATAAGCTTATAAGCGGCCGGCAGCTTAGATCGTATTTGACCAAGCAAAGCGCCTCGATCGACGGAGTTGAATCCATTTTTTACGTCACCCTTCAGAACTACTTCAACACTATTACTTTTAAGGAAAAATCTTATGGCGTGGACAGCGGCTTCGCAGTCACCTTTAGATCCAAAGTCGAGCTGGATATGCTGGAAGTAATTTGCTGGGCTGGGGGGGGCGGAGAACCTGCAACATTACTTAGCCATCAGGCGTCGGTAGGTAGTCCCTAACGCAATAGGACGAATGCAACCGTATTTTTTTTTAGTTTTAGGCGTCATAAAGCGTGTTCCTAAGTGCCGATTCACATGGAACAGGTGCGCCGCGCGGCGCACTGCAAGATAGGGGCAAAACCCGCAATCCAAGCCCGAAATGTTAGCTCTGATGTATGAACTTTTCCTACATTTTTTAAATTTGCCCCCATCGTGCAGCGTGCGGCGCGATGTCAGTAGATGTTAACAAGAGACGTCAAATTTGACTGTTTCTTTTTACCAACAGTTCAAATCTTTCCTCCTTATGTGACATAGTTCACTCACATAATCTGTCTACCTTTTTTAAGTACAGATATAACGCGTGTGAATGAAATAGAAAGTCAACCTAGTCAAAAAAAATTTTACCGCTAATGTGTAAGCCCCTCCCCTTTTTCTGATTTTGTACCAATATCTTATTCGTTTGATTAAAGTGGTCCTTTCGTCATCCCGAATTATAAATATGGCGTGTTTGGTTCTGGACCACTAGTTTCTAAAGAGAAAGAATAGTGCTAGTCAAGGTTTACATTTCGGATGACAGCTGTCAAACTTAAAACTGTAATAACTCTGAAACGATCGCTCCTAGAACACTAGTTCCTGAAGATAAATGATAGTACTCGTCAAGATCTACATTTCGGATGACAGCTGTCAAACTTAAAATGGTAATGACTCTAAAACTATTGGTCCTACAACACTACTTCCTAGAGAGAAATGATAGTGCTTGTCGAGATCAACATTATTTTAAAGAAATTCTTTGAATAACACACATTCATTCGGTCACGCCTTTCTCCCGTAGGGGTAAGCAGAGACCAAATTGTTCCACTTGCTACGGTCCTGACAAATCTCTGTGGCTTCTTCATACATAGACTGTTAACTTCATTACCCTTCTTTGGCTTCCTCGAAGTCGGGTAAAAATTCTCAGTTATCATAGTATTCGGGGAAGACCAATCGAGGTGGTCCAATTTATTTACATATTTATAATGTTTTACTTTTTAGTTTAAAAAAAGCAACATTCGCGCATTCATTTACACATTTTTAGATTTAAAATCTAAGTGTGGGCCAAAACAAAATTATTAGTTCCCAATAGAGAAAACAGTTCTTAAAATTGTTTACTATGACGTCAAATCTGCACGTCCGACGGTCCGACGGCTTTTAGAATAGCGATACTTAGTACCTACTGTACGCCCAGTGGTACATAGTGGTGGTGGTGGGCGTACAGGTTTGGCAACATAGTAAAAAATAATAGAATCTGTATGCTGTATCTGAAAATTGCATAATATTTTTCAGGCTGGCACTTTCAGTGTTTTAATCTAAACTGAATGATATCCTTTTCGTACGTTTCTCTTGGTTGCATTTCAGTCGGCAGATTTAAAAAATCTCCATTCACTTTTTACGCCTGCGTGTGAACACACAGTCGAGAAGACATATGATCGAAAAAGCTCTCATGTAAACGTTGCCTAACTTAAAATCTCTCGTGCGAACGTTGCCTAATTTGAAAAACCAGAATAACACCACCGTTTCTTTGGTTGTCGCCGTGACGTGCAACCGCGCGCCGCGCCGCGCAGTGCATTGGTGCGCGAATGGAGTTCCGGCCTAATGTTGTCGTCGTATGATTGTAGATAAAACATTAAAGCCAAGTAATGTCAAAAAAAATACATTATTACGATTTCAATAGAACTCTAAAGTTCAGTAACCCATGGTAATTAAATGTGTTAAACTTAAAACTATGCAACTTACAAACGTCCCTGGGTTCCGTTTTCGAATCGCTCGCCTCTATTCGAACGATTTTCAATTTTGAATTTCCAGGGTGATAAATTCAATATTTTTAAAATCACATTGGCAAACTGAAAGAGTATAAGTAAAAATAGGAAAAATCAGATAAAAATAGAAAATGTTCTTTACATTGCATTTACGGCATGAAAAATTTCAAGGTTTTTTCCAATTTTTGGCACTTTGCCTTGCCTTGTCTCATGATAGTGCATACTGTTTTGTTGGCTTCTGTGTGTCTAGTTAGAGCAATGTTGGGGAACATTTCAGCCTCATAAATGAAGTGTTTTTGTACATATACATTACGGATTTACTCTGTTACGCATGTTCAAGGTTCTTAATGCACATTGGATCCGTTGCCTCCAGCCTCATTTATGTAAGGGACAGAGGGGCCTAAACATCCATATAGGTAAGGCCCACAAGGACCGCGCGTCCTTACCGCCTGTCCCTTTGCCGGGCCCCGCTCCCACCGCTACAGTTGCAATCCCATTAAAGCCATTCCGTAAACGGGGTCCGACTTAAAAGCTGCAAAAGGTATCGTAAAAGAATCCCACGTGGGGAAAAATCTATACACTTGAACATAATCTGAACAGCTTGGGAAGCAATTATGCTCACATTATTTCAAGGATTAGATATTGGGCCTTTGCAAGGGACATGTTATTGTAAACGATCTTTAAAATTCTATTCGATCTTTTAAATACTCTTTTCGAAATTCCGAATAAATACAGTATCAACCCTAGTGAGTCGGCAAGTTTAGGTAATAATTTTCGAAGACGACGGGAGTGGACCTTCTGTTAGTTTTCTATTTTGTGATTAAGCTGGATACAATATCAATTACCCATAATAATATATTATTTCGATAATTAATTAATTAGACCATACAATTATTTGAAATAACTGTTTATCTTCATTTGGTGGTATTAAAATGCGTTCATAGTTTGATATTCACCCTACTTTTAGATATTTTATAAGGCCAACAATTATGTAAAGAATAACCGGTAAACATAAAAAATATTTTATGTTTATTTTCTTATAAATGGTTAATTTTAGATGAAAAACTAAACGCCTTAATTATTCTGTTTTATGTTTTGTTTATAAGCGCAGGGCCCTAGTTAAAATAGCAATTATTTGATGAATGTTCTGTAATTGATGAAAAGATGGCATCATAAATAACCGTTTTACATTTTGTCTCACAGGAAAGTAAACATGGTATGGTGTCGTTTATGAGGATTTGTTGGATGAGTGGCAGAGTCGGTGGGAGAATTCTAGCACGGGACGTTATTTGTTTCAGGTCTTTCTTGGTAAGAAATGGCTGGTAGTGGACCATTGAGTTGCCCAGTTTTTGACAGGGCAACACAACTTCAAGGCTAAATTGCATTCTTTTGCATTTGTGCCACGCCACTGCGAGTGTTCTCCGCATGATAGTTTATTTGAGTAATCTGCTCATCATATTTTATGGGAATGCGAACTGTGGCAACATGAGAGATGCTTAATATTGGATTGTATTTCCAGTAACTCGGGTGTAGTTTATACGGAGTTTGTGGCGTCAATAGGCCACTTTATAGCCTTTAAGCGCTTTTGTCGACACAGCAGTGTCACGGAGGTCAGATGGTAGTCGCTCCACTGTAATTACCTGACCGCCAAATCGTGGATCATGGTCAAGGCGGACTTCGGGCCCTCGTGCTCGAAAGCACAACCGAGACATTACCGCCAAGATGATTATTTATTATGACTTATACCGGAGTCGAATATCCATTTAAATTATTAGTGTTAATTTTGAGTAAACCCATTCCCAGTATTCATTGTTATGCGGATGATAATATTGGAGGTGGTAGGCATACTGGCCGAGCGAATATCCCTCGTTCCGAGGTGTTGGAAAACCGAATTATACTTGTGTCGAATATCGAACATTCCTTGGAGCAAATTGCTCAGTGGGGCAGACTAAACCTGGTGCAATTCAACCCCTCGAAAACACAGGTTGCGCATTATCCGCCAAAAGATCCTTTTGACATAGTGCCGCAGTTCCAAGGAACACCCCATTCCAAAGCAAAAGTATCGGGATCCGTGGTGTCGACATATCGGATAGCGTTCGGTTTCGGAGTCACCTGGCAGGTAAGGCCAAACTAACTTCGCAAAAGCTAGGAGTGCTTAAGGAGTGCGCCTGCTGCTGTACAAGGCATAGGTGCGGCCTCATATGAAGTATTTATCCCATCTTTGGGCCGCCGAAACTACCGACCTGCTTAATCGTACGGATTAGACTCCGTACAGAGACGCGCTTCACGAATTGTTGAAGATCCCATACAAACAAGCATGTTAGAACCACTGGCTAACCTACTGGCTACCACCGGCTAATATACCTACACTGTTTAACAATAAATTTATTCTATTCTAACCGAAGGGACTTTGGCTCCCTGTGTGTGTTCTATCGGCTGTACAATGGGGAGTGTTCTGAGGAACTTTTCGATCTGGTGCCCACGGCACAATTCCGCCATCGCACCACCGGCCGTGGGCTGCCGTCTGCCGTATACCATAAAAAAACTTTTTAAATTACGATTAAGAATTATGGAAGAGCAGGCTCTCTTGACACAGACGATCAAGTGCCAATATCTGCCGTCACTTTCGAAGGCCCGCAGCTCATCTGTCCACCTTTTTTTGAGTCGGCCGAGACGTCGTTTCCGAGAATTGGGTTTCCAAACTGTAACGGTTTTAGCCCATAACTCCTCCGACATGCGGCAAACATGATCTGCCCAGTTCTATTCAAGCTTTCCAGCTTTAGTGGCTACATCAGCGATTTGCGTTTTGAAGCGCAGCTTCGAGTTTCGAATTCGGTCCATCAATCTAACTCCCAACATGCTACGCTCTATGGCCCTCTAGCAAACCCCAAAAAATTGGTTTGTAGATATATGATATTTTAATTTTATTCTTTTTCATTGTCTGTAGCGGCTTGACCTTGCAAGTCTATAGGTACGAGCATCTAGCCACGCAATAGCATCTGCCTCGCTCCGGCGGGGGGAAGCGCATGCGGTCTCGCCTCCAGTTCGCCAGTTCGCCTTCATTGTTCCCGGAGAGTGGATGTACACCCTTGCGAAAATAATTATATTATTGTTGCAAGCTTTTCGTTCACAAACGACGAGTGTCGCTTAATATTTAAATCCAGTGTAAGTGGAGTGTTCTGTGGACTACTTTTGATAAAGGTACGTGTTTAAATTTCCATTATAACTGTTCGATGTTAACTTACACGTGCTCCTTCCGCAAGTAACAAACTTCTTTCTGGAAGTTTCTCGAAGACAGACCGAAATGCTAGATATACGACTAGGTAGATAATAGAGATCAACAAGGTGGACCGACGACCTGGTAAAGATCGCAGGTACCAGCTGGATGCGGAAAGCACAGGACCGGCCTTTGTGGAGATCTATGGGGAAGGCCTATGCCCAGCAGTGGGCGTCTTCTGGCTGATATGATGATGATGATGATGAGATAATGCAGATAGATATTTTGTTGCGGAGGGAGGTGGTCTGTAATTGATGTTAAACTTAATTAGGACATCTCAGCTGATGACTCGAGAACTGATTCGAGACATTTTGTTTATTGTTAATACCAGTACATTCAACTCAGCGGTTCCTTGTCTCGATTTATTTTGCCACGTGCCTTCGTTCTAAACAATAGCGTAGTAGTTTATGAGAGAGACACCATGCTATGCGTGCTGGCCCACATGGTTCAATCTGAGGAGCCGTTTGGCCCGATTTGAAAGACACAAGGCCCGATTTACGGAGCCGCACGGCCAAATCTGACGAGCCTTAAGGCCCGGTTCGAGAAGGCGCAAGGCCCGATTGAGTTGAGGAGCTGCACAGCACAATTTTAAGAGTTGTTTGGCCCTTTTCTGTGAAGTTTAACTCTAAATTTGACTATCTTTTGTCGCAGATGGCAACGCCGAAAAACTGGTTGTTACTAGAGGCCTTCTTGCAGTGGAAGCCAGAAGACGAAGAAGACACAAACATTTTGAATCGAATTATAGAGCTGGCTAATGCCTACCTTCCTGATAAATATCTTAAATGGCCGGTTATTCATTACACCAGAGAGCAGATTTTGGGATCGCCCCTAGACCCCCGTGTGCTCGATGAAATCCTTTTCGCACTTCCGAAAGTCGCTCTCGCGAAAGCCTTCTCTCCAGGTTGTACCTCCCTCTCGAAGGACATGAAGATTAAGATGCTTGGGTGGCCCTTCTGCGTGGGGCTTATAATTGGTCCACATGCCACCGGATGTTTAATTAGAGGTTTCGCCGCTGAGTATGAACGGATTGTAAAGTCACTGGCGCAATTAAAGCCTCAACTCATTCATAAAGGTGGCGTCGAGGTTGCTTCACTCTACATGGTCCAAATCTAAAGAACTAGAACAAAATTGTACCGAGTACAATAGTGATGATGAATCCAAAGCAGAGACAACACCTCAAACGCCAGAGGATGTAGATGGAGATTTAGATTTCTCTCCTCACCCTAAGGAACAGGAACCTAAAATTCCAACACCAAATACACATATTAAGAAACAGAAACTTCCAAAATCTTCCAAATCTTATCGAACTAAATCCAATATCTTCAAAGCGACGGGTGCCGAGTCAGGAAGGTCCTATCCCAGGAAAGCGGCAAAGCGAAGCCAGATCTCTTGGAGATCTGGATTTCTTGTAGATAGAGTTGAGTCTAGGTACAATTTCCGCAGATCCGATGCCAAAAAGAATCCTGCCGAAGAGATCCTGAGCACTTCAGAAGGGGGAGACTAGGCAATTATCTAAACATTAATTTATCAATTTAACACTTTGTGCACAAAATACTACAAAGATGAATCATAACAATAATAAAGGTTGTCCCTCAAACGAGGAGCTGCCTGTCCAAATTTTTAACTATTAGTAGATACAGGAACATTATTAACCTCAAAATGAATAATCTAGTTTTCAAGTTTTCCTTAGAGTCCCAGAAGTATGCCCGGTAGTTTATTATATATTTTCGGCGCCATTATTATAATACTATTTCCACATAGAGCTGTTTTATAAGCCGATGCAATTATGTAATCACAGCGACGAGCTCGCGTGGTGAATGTAAATCTGTTGATGTACCGCCTTACAAACATTGCACCAGGCACATATAGAGCGATCTTTGCGTTAATATCTTAAGTTTTTAAAGTAAGATCCATATCTCTCTGTTTGTCATTTATGGACGTGTTTAATATTTTTTATTTTTTATGACATTATTTATTTATGTTGGATTAATTGTAATACAATTGTGGAATTTATGCTGTGGAGGTTCTGACTTAATGTATTTATTTATTTAACTATTTATTGTCCACAAGATACAGAAAAAAAATATAGGTAATAATAATAATAAATCTTTATTCAATAAAAACTGATTACACATTTAACAAGTAGTGAGTGAAGCCTATGGTAGTTTAAACTGTGCTACAGGCCTCAGTTCTTCCCAAATGATGCAGATAAATTATTGAAGGTATACTGTTCTGAACCGTTGGATAACTTATAAGTTTACCAACGGACAAAAGATCTTAAGTCTCCGTAGGCTGAAAAATGGGCAGCAGCGTTTTCCTTTGTTATACTTATAACACTGCTATCTCCAACCCGCCTGCTAAGCGTGGAGATTATAGCAATAACCTCCCGTTCCGTGGAAAAGGCCCTAAGTCCTGCAGTGGACTGTTACGGGCTGTGATGATGATGAAGAATTAATTGCGACCGGCTTCGGACATCATCTTCTGGGAATATTTACATTTTAAAGAAGTGTTTCAATCTATTATTTAATGGAGTTTCATCACGAATGCACAACACAAAGTGTCAACTACTTGTTATGGATTTAGCCTCTCAACTACGACATCGGCCCGTCTATGAAAATTCGTACCATATCGATTTAGTTTCAATATTTTATAAGCAATTATCAGGCATTTCTTGGTACTTCGTAGATGTATTCTAAATTAATTACGTATTATAAGCTTTAAGTCCACCTTTGTACTATTTTGTGCATAAAGTGAAAACTTTAGTACAATTTAAAAAAAAGTTACTATATTTAAACTACTTTATGTAAAAAAAAACATATTTAAATATTTATGTAAGAAAAAAAAGTTGTAGCGATTGCTTTTCTTTCTTTTTCCTGTGTTTTTTTGTGTATTATTTTGTGTATTCATTCATTTTTAATAAAATTTTAATATCAGAAGTCATCGGTTTGTTTTACCTCCTACTAACTGTCGCCACTCACTATTATTGGCTCATCCGATATACGTTCGATCTTCCCCTTCCCACGATTCCGTTCATTCCTTCCATATACATATTCTATGGGGAAAAGATTGAGAGCGTCGGTAGCCGGCGGTTGAGTTTCCAATTCGTAAGCGAGAGGTTCGAATCCCGCAGCGGCCATGTACCAATGACCCTTTTCTGAGTTATGTACATTAGTTGAATTCTAATCGATTCTCTCACGGTGAGGGAAAACATCGTGATGAAACCTGCAAATTCAGCCAACTGAATTTGTAACCATGATCCAATCTGGTCAGGTTCTCCTGGTAGCAGGGTCACGAAGGTCAGATGGTAGTCGCTCCACTATAATTACCTGAATTGCCAAATTCTGGATCATGCTAAGGACCCAGGACCCTCGTTCGCGAGAGTGCAACAGGGACATGAACGCCGAGATAAATAATATTATTGTACTTTTAAAGTAGGATTAAATTCTTTTAAACTACTTTTAGTTGCTAAAGTTTATGTAGAGGATGCTAAGTATACACTTTAACGATTGAGTAGGCCTTCGTTTCCTAAAATGTGTCAATGAGTCGACATCCAGATAGGTATAGTAGTTACTGGTAGGTAAATCTCAAAAAGATTGGAACATTAGCTACCTTCTTGTGGCAAATTTATTGTTGGCTTTGTGGTAAAACCCCTGGTGATAATATTAAAACTATCATCATCATCATCATCATCTTCACGTTAAATCCGTGTTGCGTGGGGCCCGGGATCCGCAGCGCCTGCTTTTCTTAGTCCACTTTGCTCGGTCTTCGGCATCCTTAGTGATGAGTCCCTTGGCACGCATGTCACTCTTAACGATGTCCAGCCATCGCTACTTGGGTCGGTCTCTCCTTCCCGTGCCTGGCGGGGGCGGCATGGCCAGACATCTGTTCCCCACATAATTTGCCGGTCTGCGCAAGACTTGGCCGTACCATCGAAGGCGACACTCTTGTAGCTTATCTGCGATGTCACGGACATAAGGCTACAGCGGATGTGGGCGTTCCGCACGCGATCTTTGCGGACCCCACACATCCACCGCAGCATCTTCATTTACGGGACTCGCAACTCCTGCTTCACGCGCAGGTCCATCACAAGGACCCGCTGTTGGGCAGTGAGACTCTCTCCGGGTATGACTTTACAGGAGGCCACTTTGCAAATTTTGTCTCTCTGAGTGAGAAAATAATTGATCTGGGTAGCGCTCCTTCCACTCTTGTGGGTGATTAGATAATATTAAAACTATATCCGATATTTATTCAAAGCAATCGCTTCTTTCCATTGTTTATCGACACGAATGACCGTGACAAAGCGATAACCTCTGCGTGATCTAATGTTTCTTTTAGCACATGGGTTTAATTCTCATTTCAATGGGCATTACCGTGTTCCGTACTTCTTTTAAAATAGGAACGATTTCACAAAAAATTAAATTTGATGCCACCAATATGGCATACAAGCTTATGATGGTAAGCAGTTACCATACCATTATGGACGTTTGCAATACCAGGGGTACCGACCGGGGTACCCCGATAAAATATGACCCCCCCCCCCCCCCGTAATGACTGCAGTGTTCGATTTAAAGGCGTGTTTCCCAATGAACACTACTAATTACAGATATTGGTCCTGAGAAGGACCTTTCGTTGGAGTTAACCTATTATAACCTACTAAACATTGTGGTGAGAGGATCAGCCAGTCCGCGTTACCGACTTGCTGTCCGCAGACTGCCCGAACGCCGTACGCATAGGATCAATTGATGCGTCACACGTGGAGGCTCGTTTCGTGCACAAAATATAACCTATTGAACATTGAAACGATAAGAAGAAGAAGACTACTAATTAGAAAGAAAGGAAGAAGGAAGGAACTTATTGTGACAAGTTATTACAATAGCCTGCTTAAAATGTAATATACAATAACATTTCGATGTAACGACATGTAGCTCAGTCGTTACGGCATTCACATTCGTTGTAAACAAGGTGTTTACGCATTGTCATTTCCCGCCCGGATGTGCCGGTAAAAAAAACAAGAAGCGACACTCTGATTCATAATTTGGGTCACCAATTACTTACCGGTAAGGTTATTGGCTTACTTCTCAACTGAATTTGACAAGGGATAATTCTACACTACGTCATCTACATTGTCCACGGCTATAACGTCTACCAAATTAGAGTAGTGCAAGATTTTTTCATGTCAAATTCTGTTGTCCACTGGGACAGCCAATAGCTGATTTTATAATTTACGTGGTTGGTATTGACAAAACTCGCTTGTCAGACCATGCGCAAATAATAGCTACCTAGCTCGGCACACGGTATGGACAAGTTTTATCATGCAGTTTGCTTTCGGCCTTTGCGGCATGACTCATAGTCTCTTTTTATGCCGATTTGCGTGCTAACATAACAACTCTTTCGACACAAACAACATGATATATGATTTCGTCTAATTTTATAGCATCTAATTTTATTCAAAAATAGAATTATTGAAAAGCTTTTCTTTGAAAAGTTCTAACTAACATTAGTTGATTGTTTTCGCGTTATGATGTTAATAATGATAGAACCCATACAGAGGTACGCGATTTCTGCGCGATTTGGACAAAATATTTAAGCAATTTTGATGTCTGTACTAATAACAGACTGGTGGACACGGCGCGACTTCGTTCGCGTACGCCTACTTTACCCCTATTCAATTTGTTTTCCCGACTTTCCGGTAGGGTTACACCCACCGTGGTCATCGTGGTCTGACCACGGTGACCATCTCGCTATCGGTGAAATGTCTGGAAAACAAATTACAAAGGTACGTCGCGTATGAGTCCCGTTTAGTACAATAATACAATTTATTTATTTCCATACAGTTTTACAGCAATGATATTTAGTTATAACCGTACAATACAAAGTTGCAATGCCAATAACAAAACTGCGGTTTAAAATTTCGAGTATCAAACCATCTAGCAGTATGATAACCTAATGACCAAAGACAATATATCTAAGTATTCGATTTCCTCTACGAATGAGTCATCCCAACACTCACAAGGGTGATCTAATCGATGATAAAAGACATTCGACTAACGTAATCGATAAAGAACTCTTATCTTTGATTAGTAACAAAATCTATTGAGGATGTCCGAGAAGTAATATCAATGACGGTGGTAGCTCTTACTTACAACAGTAATATTTAATAAGAAATCCGTATTTTACCTCAATGGCCGTGAGGTGTACGGCAGAGTAAATTCAAAAATAACAATCCAAAAAAAGAAGGAGTAAAAAGAAAAATACATTGTCCTACGTAGATAAGTAATGTCGCGGCGGCCAGTGCAAAAGGGTCCCACTCAGCTTGTGCTGTGAACCGCGAGGCGTCTCACAGCGCTGGTTTTCTGTGCGACACAGGCGCTGTACCACCTTCACCACGTTACGTAGTTTTTATAAGAAATATTGTATGTCTAATGTCATCCTTCTGACCGGATTCGGCTACGGCGACTGCATCCGTTGTTGATGTCGTTCGTGTCGTTGCAAACGGCTTACGTAGCCAATCTGTTTGGTGAAGACTCTCGCGCATTGTGGGCATGTGAGCACATCGTTCACGTAAATATTCTGTAATAAATAAGATACATACATACAAGATAGATCTGGTCGATACATCTAATGACCAGAAGGCTGGCCTCTACTTCGGCCAGAGAATTAGCCTCGCACTTTTAGGGCGCTTACCCGGTTACTAGGGATCTTGAGCAAATTATATTTCTGTAATTTAATTTAAGTTTAGTTTTTGTGTATTTTTTTTTAAATGTGTATATATAGGTACTTGTTACTATCTTTTTGTATTACGTAAATATCTTTTTTAATGTAAATAAATTGTAATTAATAAATAAGCGATAGACATAAATACAAAACATACAATAATCTAAATATTTGTAAATGTAGCATACATATATACTACTCCAACCGAATACACGAATGATCATCATCATCATCATCTTGACCATGATCCAGGATTTGGCAGGTCAGGTAATTACAGTGGAGCGATCTGACCTCCATGACCCTGCTACCAGGGGAACCTGACCAGATTGGATCATGGTTACACATCCAGCGCCTGAATGTGTAGGTTTTATCACGATGTTTTCCCTCACCGTAAGAGCATCAGTTAGTATTCAACTAATGTACATAACTCAGAAAACAGTCATTGGTAAATGGCCGGAGCGGGATTCGAACCCGGAACCTCTGGCTTACGAGTCGGATACTGTAACCGCTGGGCCACCAAAGCTCGCAACCGAATACACCAATATTTAAAATCAATTACCCATTGTCTTGTCTTGTGTAGGGGAGGTGGCGATGTATCGCAACCTTGGACATTTCGTTTCGCCGTCGCCGGCATTTCCGGCTAGCGCCAGTGACCTATTTTACAGGACGGTTGCGCATACGCATCTAGCTGGGCTATGACGTCAGGCTACGTGATTTCTTTTTAATGGTACTTTGATTCCGGTCGATTAGTATAGGTTTTTTGAACTAGTTTCCGTTCTAGTAACAGACCACACCATAACAGAATTTTTAAATATACTAATATTATAACGAGAATAATTTGTTGTTGCAAACAAGCATCGGATAAACTCTAATAGTACTTAAAGGATTTTGATAATCTATTTCACTAATGGGAAGCTACGTTATTCCCGAGCCTACTTTTTATCCCGGGAAAACAATAGGTTCCCGCAGGAAAGTTCACAGAAATCCGAACTAATAATTTACTGTACTCACCTTAATCGTAATAATAATTTACTGTACTCACCTTAGGTTAAGGATGTAATGTGAAACCGAATAAAGTGCTGTCTATGTCTATGAACTGCGCCGCGGGTGAAAGCCGCTTGTAACCACTAGTCTATATATAATATAAAACAAAGTCGCTTTCCGCTGTCTGTCCCTATGTATCTATGTAGCTCTCTATTATTTATTTTTATTTAACACTGCACAAAATAGTATAAAGGTGGCGTTAAAGCCTTGTAGCTATGTACGCTTAGATCTTTTAATCAACGGATTTTAATATGGTTATTAGCAATTGATATAGTGATTTAAGAGGAAGGTTTATAAGCGAGAAAAAAGGGTAAGTAGGGCTAAAGTAGGTGTAGGGTAGTTAAAGGGTAGGTGTACAGTAGGGTAAGGTAATGTAGGGTAGGGGTAGGGTAGTAAAGGGGTAGGACGCTACGCGAACGAAGTCGCGCCGGGTACACTAGTTAATTATATAAAGTTAAATAAACATTTATGCCTTTATTGCACTTAACTTAGGCGACTCTTAAGTTGGCGCCTTAAGATATTCCTAAAAGGTCCCACAAATTAACAGTTCGCCGGACGATATTAGTCTGTCAGTTATTCGTAATATGTCACACACTAACAGTTCCGTTTAAGGTTTCGGATTGACGACCAACACGAACTGAGAGTGTGTGACCGTTTGACAAATATCGGCCGGACAGTCCATGGTTTTGAGGTCAAATAAACACACATTAGCAGGTAGTCGGCAGGTGGCCTGTCTACCGTCTGTCGAGCGTCTTCAGTTTTACAGAAACTGCCGACTCACAACTACTAGTCGCAAATGTCGAAGCAGGCTATTGCCGGCAGGCAATAATTGCTTTAGTGTGTAGACGTTTTTGGACGGCAGCCCGCCTGATACGACCCGAGACTGCAGGCGGACGTTAATCTGTGGAAGTAAGCGTTTAGGAATTCAAAATCTGTGTCATAAAGTTAAGAGTGATTTAGCGAGTTTTGTTTTCACAAGGTTGGTGTTGGTGCAATGCTTTTTCTTGTTAGGAATATCTTAAACATCGCCTTTGTGCAATAGGGCATTATTCTCACTAGCTACCTATCCCGACTTCGCACGGGTATTTACTCATGCATTTATTATACAAGCACCCCGTGACGGTATCTTATTATTATGTATTCTACATTTAAACCTTCCGGAAGAAATTCTCTAAGTCTAAAAGATAGAAAGCCGCATCAAAATCCTTTCCCTAATGTAGAAGGGTTATGAAGGATTTCAATGGTAAAGGCACAAGTCAATTGTTAGTGAAATTTAGTGACGAAATAAATGAACATCTCAATAATAAGAAGTCAATATCTTTATTCTTGTTCTTGTATGTCTGATAGATTACAGCAAAGCCTTTGAAACATGAATGCCCGAATTACTTATCGAGAGACTACACCAGTGTGGTATAAGAGGGCCTGCATTAAACTAGTTAATTTATTATCATCAAAATAGAGAGACATATGTTAAGTTAAGCGATACATTCAGCTATAAACAACGTACTGTTTAAGGTATGCCACATGGGTCCGATAGAGTACATTATTTATGTAAACAACATGGCCAAACTAGTGAAAAACTGTTATATGTATCATTTGCTGATAACACTGCACTGATTGTAGCACATGAAGACATAACTATTGCACAAAAACAACTTCAATGTGACCTTGATAGAGTGAGCAAGTGGTCACATGACTCTGGACTTGGAAAAAACCAACTTCCCGAACGTACACTCATCATATTCTAAAAATAAAACAACTCCTGAGATAGTTGTTCATAACCTTGATAAAATGACTGGTTGCTTATAGCGTGACCTGACTATAGTAGTTGCCCTCCAATCACCTTGTTTGAATTGTATTCGGTTGAGGAGTTCTTTTTGGCGTGTAAGGAACGTAAATAATTTTTTCTCTCAGTAAATGTACCTGATTAAATGAGAATTTGTAATGCCATTGAATTAATTTTGACATATTTTGTAATTGAATCTTCATTATTTTAACATTGTTGATTAATTGTAGATATTGTTAATAATTTATGGTTAAATTTAATTGTTTATTTTGGTATGACTATTAATCGATTTTTAGATATTAATTGACATTATATTTTTATTGACATTTAAATTTTTAATGACACTATCTACTGTTGACATCTTAAATTATTAATAACATTGAATAGGTGAAAGTCAAATTTTATTAATAATTTAAAATATTTGTAATTTATTAATTTAAGTTATCTATTTTGATTAATGACATTATTTAAATTCGGAAATTTAATAATGTTTCTAAAATTTGTATGCCGATGGCAGGTCGCAGAGGCACCATTCTATTTAAACTGTATCTCACAACTGTATAACCTGTGTACCACAAATGATTAAATGATTATGATTATGATTGAAGTGCCCGAACTAATTGATTAGTCATATTTATTGATATGTCTATCTTACTAATAGGTAATACACACTTAATACTAGGAGTATACTGCTTTGTTAATAATTCTATGTAGATCACAACACTGCTGAATGTACTTTTTCTATATATTCCATGGACTGTCTACTGGATATTGCTGCCGTGGACGTAAAAGTAGCTAACATTTAAAACCTGTTTTGTTTCAGGACTGAGCCCGTCTACGTAAATGAAGTATTTCCTACTACCCACTCAGTGACCGAGATGGCAGCAACTAACAATACAGCTAAAGCAGTAGGAGAACAAATATCCGCTGAAATTCCAAACGATATAAAAGAATTTGAAATTGGACACAAAACACAGAATCCAACCAAAGATGTAGAACATGAAAGAACCAAAGTTTCTTCCCATACCGGTACAAGCTTGACGATTTATGATATTGAAGATTTGGCTACTCCCGTGATCAAAATACTAAGAGAACAAACATTCACTAACATTGGAAAAACAGAATCTAGCAACAGAAACAGTTTTCAAGATAACTTCAAGGAAGTACTTCTTGACAAATATAAGACTAAGAAAACTGTCGCTTCCAGTACAAGTTCTATGGCATATTTTATTGAAACAGCTCCCACTGTCACAGCAACAGAAGAAGAAGCATCTACCGATATCGCTAAGAACGTAATCGAAACTAAAATGGAAAACACTATCCAGGATTCTATCGAAAAAGATATTGACAAAGGATTGAATACTCACCGTAACTGTGCCAATGAATTAAAAAATTTGAAAGAAATATTACTAATAACAGTAGTGTGCATCATACAGATCCACCAGAGGGCTCTGTAATCTAAACCTTGAGCTCCTACGATATTCCTAATAAATAATCTTAATGTAGTAATTATTAAATAATTACTTTTTTATTTAACCATTCATTATTTTCACATTTTTTACTAACTACATAGATCTTAACATAAAAAACTAACAGTAATAACCAGTTTAAAGTAGCCTCACATAAACATAAAATTTCAAAATGGCCTATAAGTTAAAAAAAATAATAATAATAATAAACTAATAAAAATAACAATCAAAAACATAATAATAAAATAAATAAGTGAAATAAATAAAAAAATCGCCGTCGGACGTTTTACGAGTAAAGAGCCACATGATGGTTACTTACTAATGAGCTGCAAGAACTCAGAGCAAAGCCCTCGATACTAACAGGACGACTACTCGATAGTAACCACCTTTGTAAGATATGCTCGACTACAAATATTAAAAATAACAAGAAAAAGCGGAAGAAGGAAAGAAATATAAATTTTCAAGAAAGAAATAAAGCCATTGACCATCGCAGAGCCAATCTCCGGTCTTCACTGTGCCATCAACGTCATCTGTCTGCATCTATTGAGGTGAATATTTTTATTTAATTACCTAGCCATTACCCACCAATAATTATACACATCCATGTCCAAGTTTTTTTCTCTCGAAGTTTTACCCACCCGGACAATATCCTGCCACACGTAAAATAAATTTCCACTTACCTATATACATACGTAGGTAACTTAGAAAAGAATAATTTGTACATGGCGGTACTGAGGTTCGAACCCGGCATCCATCGACTGCGGTCGGTCCCCTCAACCACAAGACCACCGACGCTCTAGGGCCCACGATGTGAATTCATAACTGCTCCTTTATTTAATCGGATTGATTAGTGTATTTTTCTGTGCATTTAATAGTTTGTTTACCTAAAACGGGAAACCGGTCCGAGGCAAGGTGTATAAACACTACGCTCAGGTACCTATACTAAACCAACCACCAGCATTTATCAATGCTACTGATTCATTTCCAATAAGTTAGGTTTGAACTTTTGTTTAAAATTTGTTATTGTTTTCAGACAAGGCAGAGGAAGTGGCGGATCATTCCAAATCTTTGAAGCAAGAAACTTAAAGCTGGCCCGATATCCTGTTGTTCGATGCCTGGGCAAAACTAGTGAGTAGCTGTTACCGCGTGTTTTTACAGCTTATCGTACAGATATGAAGGTGTACCGGACTTGACTATACCAAATCTAAGTGTGGCATAGTATATTCGTCTGCGTAATCCCATTTTAGTATTCTGGCACTATTGATATAAGGTGTAACGTGTGTGCGAGGCGGAATATTGAGACAGTAACGCGCGCAAGCGTTTTGTACCTTTTGTACCACTTTCTGAGTTCGCACCGGTAGCCGTGGCCCATAAACAGCATCCATGAAGTTTAATTTTGAAAGCACTAGAGACTCACAGAGTGCAATTCTATTTGCAATATTTAGACAGTTTCTTATTTTATATAAGAGTTTTATAAGCAATACCTGTATAAGCAATTTTAAACGTATTTAGTACATGGCTTTCAAATCGTAGCTCCTCATCCATCTGTAGTCCCAGATTTCGGGCTTCTGTCACACGCACAATTTGATCGTCTCCAATTTTAACCTGTACGTTATAGTGTAACATTTTTTTAATCTGACTAGACGAACCCACCAGCATGTACTTTGTTTTCGCACTATTCAGAATTAGAGCATTCTCCTCCGACCACCGCGCGATTCAATTAAGGTCCTCCATTAGTTTGTTAGCAGAGCTCAGCATATTCGTTGGTTTACAACGTATGTACACTTGGATATCGTCTGCGTAAATGTGGTAACGGCGGTGGTGGATCTTTTTAGTTACATCAGCACTGTAAATTGAGACCAAAATATTTCATTTCAAGGCTGTCCACCCGCTCCTCACAGGATTGCACCTGCGCTCGCAGCTCCTGGAACTGGTCACGATATGCTCTAAGCTTGCGTCTTGTCTCGCGCAACTCGTCGCTTATCAGACGCAACTCTATATCTAGCGACGGTTGCTGCGATTTCGTTTTGTCTGGCGACAGCGACACTCGAGTGCACAACACTAGCGCCCTCCGGGACATCCACGCCCTGTGCTGGTGCAGCCCCGCTTCCCACCGGCAGCCTAGTCTTGCAATCCAGGTATACCCACGACTCTAAGGGCTCTCCTTCGGGTACCGCGACGCAGGTTCGGTGCAATATTAGTGCCTTCCGCCGACGACATGAACTTGCCACACTCGTTACACTTTGGTGCCATCGTTGTAGTATATATATGCAAATGATATATCGCGCACCAATTAAATACTCTATAAAATATTATTAAAGCATTCGTAATTCAGAAAAGAGCGGTCAGAACTATACTTAAAATTCCTCAATGGTACTCTTGTAAGGAATATTTAAAAAGCCTGAAAATATTAACTGTGCCTATATATATTTTAGTATTATGAATGGATCTATTTAAGTATTTAGGCAAATATGAAAGTGCGAAAGAAAGAGAAATAGAGAGAAACGTCTTTTGACAAGAAGGAAAGACTTGACACACTCTCCACCCAAGTCTTCGAATATCGGGGCACTGTGTACGTTATCAAAGTAATAAAATGTTTAATGCCCTACCTATAGAATTTAAAATTATTGACAATTATAAGATAAAAAAAAAAAGTTGAGGTCCTTCTTGTTGGAAAAAGTTTCTGTAATTGAATATCTTCATAATTATACGTCGACAAGTTAACTGGTGTATCTCGTTTAAGTACTTAAGTTACATGTTGCTTGATTTTTAACCGCGTGTGCTACGCGTAAATGTGATTTTCTAAATTGTGATATAAATCGGTTGTCTTGTGTTTCTTTTTAGAAGTAAATAGTGTCTGTTGTGTCGTTTATAATTGTGTTTATTTCTTCATGTTTTATTGTGTGTATGAATGAAGGAATAAATGAATAATACTTTATTGCACATTTAAAATAATACAATAGATACTAAAAGGTGTTAAATAAAAAAAATACATTGTATTGAAATATTGCGGTTGATATTTTTCCATTACTAGGATAATTGTACTAGCAATGGAAGTCTAACGAGACCACGCTAAGTCCGGATCACTTATTAAAAAAAAGATCTCTGTATGGCAACTTATGACAAGTTTTTTAAAAGTAATAGAACGTCATTCATAAAAGTCATAACAAACAATTTGATTTCTGTAGGATTGTTTATTTTCGTGAGTTATGAAAAATATTATTAAATAATGGGCAAAACAATTAAAAAGAAAGTGAGAGTGATAATTTTCAGCATGATTAATAATTTAGTCAAACTAAAAGTTCAAGTTCATGCCAAATATCTGAATGTTTACAAGAAGGACTGACAAGGAGTGACAAGGACTGCGGAGTATCCGCAGATTATTGCCATATCCACATTTTATAATGTCTACTACTGTCCGACGATTCGGACTTATCGTGGTTCTATTATACCTAATTGTTAAGTATAGTTCATTGTACTATCACAACGAAACAAATATATAATAATAAAACGCCTAGTGTAAAATTATTTAAGTTATTATTTTGTTGTCTGTGCTTCACAAAACTGGCAAATGTTTGCAAATTTTCTTAATTGACATTGGACAATTACAAAATTAACTGCAAAATTTTTCTTTTTGAATGGTACTTACATGAACAAGATTTAGATGAACTAATATTTAAGACTAAGGTTAGTTAGGCGGCTAGTGTAGTGTTATACAGTAGGACCATTTTAATGTTAAAAATGCCATCATCATTAATATAGGTACTCTCGAATTTAAGTATGTATAAATCTATGGATCTAACACTGTATAACACTTCTAAATTATAAGTGAAAGAAATGTAGGCGGCTCAACATTCACATAACTGTTTTGCATTTATTTATTTTGCTGTATATTATTAATAATTTGTTATTGTTTATTCATGAAAAGGTCGTTACCTCGAAAGGTCAATCAATACCTCGATGGTACACTTCATCGATGTGACCTTGAAAAGTTAAACTAATAAATTATAAAGGTGCTTAAATATATTTGAGTCGAGGTAACGTCTTTCGAGGTAAAGTATTACTCGTAGTTAGGTTCTGCTCATGGTGGAGATGTTAATAATAAAACACTGTACTTACCTTAAATACCAAATAATTATGCATTGAGTAATAGGGTAAACGCGCTTGGTTGGCCCTGCAATAAATGTGTTACCAAAAGAAGCGATTTGCTCTCATGTATGCGGGACGGGGTCCCAAAATGTTGTATCTGTTTTATATGAGTAGCTAAGAGACTCAGTCTAGATTATCGGGTTTTTTTTTTTACTTTTGGTTTAATGTACTGTTTGTTCGTGTAGAATAAAATATATTATAATATTACAGCATCGTTTTATTGAAAACTTAACCAGGTACTAGTGCTCGGTAGTGTCCTCTGTCGATAAACCAGGAGTAACTCGTAAGTATCTTAAGAATTGGTCTATTCTGGGATAACGTTGAATGTGTTATGTTGACGAATTTCTCCCTAAACGACGGAAGAAGACCTACCTACCTAGAGAACCTATAAGAAGGTAAGGAGACAAAAATCTAGATTCTTCATAGACTGAAAAATGGACACCAGCGTTTTCCATTGTTATATTTATTACACTGCGATCTAAAGCTTGCCAAGCGTGGAGATTATGGCAATTACCTCCCCTTTCGTGGGAGAGGCCCTGTGAGTTCTGCAGTGGACTGTCATGCGTTATGATGATAAGAAGGTAACTCTTAATCAATAGGCTGGGAGTTCGCGCAAGGTAAAGTCTACCAATATTTTAATAGGCTCCAGGGCAAATCTCCATTTTGCTCGCTTTTTCAATGAGAATCGAACCGGTTGCTGCGGTCTGAGAGACGATGTCAATAACCACTCGGCCCAATCAGTCAGTGATACGTAACGCGAAATAATTGTCCGAGTTCTTCCTTACGAACGCTGCGTTGACTGGAAGCCACACGCGGTCAACAGATTGACATTGACGTGTCTACATTGCTGGCGTACCAGGCCATCAGTCGCGGGTGGGGCGAATTAAACCCGCAACGGATTAGAGACAGAGCCGTCACGCGGCTGGCCGCTTGCGGTTTCTACGCGACACAGTATAGTGCTACAGTAAGCTTGAGCTACGAACATCTGATGTCACGCTACGCCACGTCTACGAGCCTCTACGAAACTAATATGCTACGAAACGAGAGAACATTCAATGTTTTGTTCCCTTCACTTGTGTTCTTTCATCGAGTGAAATATCAGTGTGGGCCCAACTGCCTACTCTCTAAACTCGACAAGGACGGACATCCACGTAAATATAGGTATACTCGTATTCGTAGCTAAAATTTGACCGTTTAACTTCGGGCGATTTGGTGTTGGAGTTTCAAGTCGTTAAAGAGGCCTCGAATGGTTTATGATGACTGCTATCAATAAATAGCAACCTGATGGTGGTTGATGTGCCCTCCGTACCACGGAACGCGTAGTAATCGTATGTACGTATCTATACGTTTTTATATGCTACACAGCGATAAACGAGCTGACAGCCCACGTGATGGTAAGCGGTAACTGTCGCCCATAACATCTACGATTCATGCAATGAGGTCTAACGTGAAATGCGCTGGCTGCCTTATCCTTCTAACCGGAACACAACGATGCAAGCATAGTTGCTTGGCGGCAGAAATAGATAAGACGGTAAGTAGTACTCACCTGATGTTATTTATCATCATCATCATCATCATCATCATCATTCAAGCGGTCAATCCTGGCTTCTGACAGGGTCCGCTTTCCTGCTCTTCACCACTTTGTCCGATCTTTGGCGTGGCGTAAATCTTGAATTTAAATATTCTTATTAAGCTGCTTGTCCAATGCATAGGAATCGGGCCCCATTGCATTCATATAGGAATTGCTTGCACCGAATCCCAAAAATAGGAAGGACCCAAAATAGATCCTTGGGGCACTCGCGTCTTAATCAACGAACCTAAAGAGCTACACGCATTAATTTGTGCCTTTTACAATCTATTTGACAAATAATTACGGATAGATAACTAAACTTAGGTGTCAGGTATCAGGAATGAGATCCCGCGGGAGACCCAAGAAGCGATGGATTGACATCGCAAGTCAGATGTGATAGCGTTTCACGACATGAGGATGCCAAAGACCAGGCAAAGTGGAGAAGAAAGAGTAGTAAAAAAAGTTTCATGATGGCATATGTGTTTACAATAGAATAAAGAACAAGAACGCTGCCCGTGGTCTCCAGTCTCCAGGATCCAATCTGGTCAGGTCCCCTGGTAGCAGGGTCACTGAGATCAAATGGTAGTCACTCCACTGTAATTACCTGATTGCCAAATCCTGGATCATGGTCAAAGCGGACCCCGGGCCCTCGTTCTCGAGTGCACAACCGGGACATTAACGCCAAGATGATTATTAATAATGATACTGAGTAAAAAAGTTGTATCTTTAATGGGATAGTATTACAATTTTATCAATATCTCGGCATGGTCCTTTAAGAGGTTAAAGAAAAGAATCGATCTTCAAAATCTAAACATTGCCAGACGATGATGTCCGAAAGTTTATAAATATAATATATTAAGTGGAACTAGTGTATAAAAGCGTTTTAATCTATAATAGGTATAATGGAATGTAATATAATGGAGCGAATAGATGAAAGAAGATTGTCGAAAGAGCTTTATAACGCGAAATTTGAAAACGACGACCCAGAAAAACATTCACTGATCAGATCAGTAATGTTCTCAAAAAAGCTAGGGTCCAAAGTAGCAAAAATAAATGTATGAAACAAATTGTCGATATATGCGAGGCTAGGGAGTTGTGTCAGGACATAGGAAAATGGCGGTCCATAGTCTCTGCTTACCCCACCTGTGGGACACAGGCGTGAGCTTTATGTATGTATGTGTATGTATAATGGAGTTCCATCATGCATGCACAACATAAAGTGTCAAATAAGTTGGAATTTACATGCGCAAGTTTCCATCTCCAGATTATTCTGAATGTGACCTAAGAATGAGGGCCATCATCATCATCATATCAGCCGAAAGACACCGACTGCTGGGCATAGGCCTCCCCCAGAGATTTTCACAAAGGCTGGTCCTGTGCCTTCCGAATCCAGCTGGTACCTGCGATCTTTACCAGGTCGTCGGTCGAGGTCTACATATAACTCACATATTTCCCCAAACCATGAACCGATTTTAATGAAACAAAGCTTATATTCATCTAGATTAAATTGTTATAAATATAATACCTTAGTGGCCTTCCCTTTCTCTAGACAGGCCAAAGCTTTATATATGATTGTTACGCTAGAGATGTAAAGGAGATAATTATTGTGTTTTTATGTGTTTCATCATCATCACAGCCCATAACAGTCCACAGCAGGCCTCGCAATAACCTCATTGCCATAATCTCCACGCTTGGCAGGCGGGTTGGAGATCGCAGTGCTATAAATTTATCAATGGAAAACGCTGCCGCCCTTTGTCCAACCTACGAAGATTCTAGATTTTTTGCCTCGAAAACATTAGTCGCCTCGTACGACACCTACACGTGTAAGGGGTTGGTGCTATTCTACTCTGCCGGACACCACACGGCCACTTATTGCTCTTCTTCTTTTTCTTTTAGGGTTGTGGCTTCCGCTACGTAGCGATTTTGCGAACAACACGTCATAAGAAATGTAACCGGTTAAATATAAAGCGATGTCTATTGAGTAGACAAATAACAGAATAGATAAATGACAAACTAAATAGTAAAAAAAATAATATTATGTGTATTTGTTGACTTGCTAAATGGAGTGACATTGTCTTCGGACAAAGCTCCTTACATGATATAAAAACGTAAAAAAACTACTACAAGGAAAGACTTTATATAAATATTCACTTTATTAAGTGTAGAAGGCCGAGCGGTTAAGATATCCGACTCGTAACCGAGAGGTACCGGGTTCGAATGCCACTGCGGCCATGTACCAATGACATTTCTGAGTTATGTACATTACTTAAATGTTAATCGATGCTCTTACGGTGAGAGAAAATATGAAGAAACCTGCACATTCAGGCGACTGAATGTGTAACCATGATCCAATCTGGTCAGATTCCCCTGGTAGCAGGGTCACGGAGGTCAAATAGCAGTCGCTCCACTATAATTATCTGATGTTCCAAATCCTGGATCATGGTCGAGGCGGATCCCGGGACCTCGTGTGCGAGAACACAACCGGGACATTAAAGCCAATATGATTTTATTTTATTCACTTTATAAAGCAACGGCAGTCCAGTCACCCCAGCGGATATCGACAACGCTGTAAGGATTCACGGGAAGCCGGGCAAGTCGCACGCACACCCTTAGGTATGGCATATGGGCGCCATGGCGAAAAATAAGCAATATTGATAGGGTGAAATGGAGGCGGACCCTGGGTCCTCGCGTGCCGCGCGGGGGCGCAATCGGGACATAACGCCAACTGATGAATATTATTTTACTAAAAAATAAAAAATTCGACAATTCACAATTTCAAAAGTAAGCACAGCTTGTTATGGGAGCCAGAAAACTAATAAATTACTTATATAATTTTTAAATACATCATAAACATTATCACATACATATAACATCCAGACCCGTAACAGAAGTTAAAATTACTAATTTCAATATCTGCCCTACCGTGAATCGAACCTGGTACCTCTGCGTGGTAGACGCAGGGCATGTTGACCAACTGAACCACTCAGGTCGTCAGTTCGTCGTCGATTGGTAGCATGGAATTTGTAAATAATTTGTAGTAAAGTAGTACATTACTACATTTAAAAACTAGTGGATTCGGCGCGACTTCATTCGCGTACACCTCCTTCACCACTAACAACCCTTCTTTTCTTGCTTGAAAACCTTCCTCTTTAATCACTGTATCTAGTTATTAAAACCACATTAAAATCCGTTGCGTTGTTTAAATGATTTAAGCGTACATCAATACATACTGGCCAAGAAACCGTTGTCCGTTCGATGCTGCCGTGGTGCCTAGCATTTATTCTATATTGTATGACGTTCATAAGTGTGTGTGAAAAAGTCACACATCAAACTGTGTGTTTAATAAACATATTTGATTTGATTTGATGATACAGACGGCGGGAAGCGACTTAGTTTTATACTGGGTATAGAAGTCCCACGCCGCCTCTTTCTGTCTGTCTGTTCGCGATAAACTCAAAAACTACTGAACGGATTTTCATGCGATTTTCACCAATAGACAGAGTGGTTCACGAGAAAGGTTTAGGAGTATAATTTTTTAAGGTTACCCGTGCGAAGCCGGCTCGGGGACCGGTCGCTAGTAAAAAATAGAAACAAATTCCGTCACAGGACCCTAAACTTTCAGCCAGTCCCCAGTTATAAAGATTAACAACAAATAAAACTGTGTGGTACGCATTTGATCGGCTTTTTGTAAATTTTGATGTATGGTTAATACATTTATTTGGCTCAGTTGGTAGTTATATAAAAGACGAACCCACGAAATGTTCCCATTTGTTGATAATAATAATTGTTATTGTGACAATAATTGACAATATTATGTAACAAATAAAAAAAATATTTGTTTCACCTGTAAGTACATTAAGTTACATTAATAGATAAATGTGATCGACAATAATTTGTAAACAATTTATTGATTCAATCGAGAAGAATTGTTTACAATATTGACAATAATTGTAAACAATTCTTGTCAATTAAGCCAGAAGAACCAAATAAGACAGTGGCACCCAGTCTCCTCAACTGTGACAGGTTTCTACCACCGCTATCCGCGTCAAACAAATAGAAATCGTCGACAGCCAGCTCCTTCCCATCTAATACCCGAAAGGCCGACAGGCAGCGAGAAAAATAGCACAATAAAATACCACGACACCCATAAAAAGAAAACTTGCGCAATTGAATTCCAACGAAAGGAATGCCTTCGCCCCATCGGGCCCCGTCTCGTGAAAACTTTCCATAATCAATAAACCTGGTACTTATAAACATTCTAAGCAGACATTAATGGCTTCACACAAATGCACGCCCCTACCTGACTATTCTAACTCACTCACACGACCGAAATAATTCGAGCTAGCGCAACGTTATCCGAACTCCAAATCAGCCATTACAAGCTTGTTTCGCTTTACAATTTCGTGGACTCACCGTAGGTTGTTCTAGCCGCAACGTGTTCTAGAAAAATCCAAACGAAGCACACACGGACACAACCGACACTTTTCACTGGCACGTGAGGACACTTTGTCAATAGCACGTAAGTTATTTATTGTATTTGGTAGGTTTAGCCGATTTGGTGACTACAGCGGGGGAGCCACGCGTACTTCGCGCGTCGATACGCGCCGTACTGAGCGGCCATGACAGTTTTGGCTGGGGTGCGTGGCGCAGGCGCTCTGCTACCCCACAGAGGTCGGCGCTCACTTGCGCCCTGTGGAACGCCGCGTGTTGGTGGAAAGAGGTTTCTTATTATTAACCTACTAGCTGGCAGGCTGAGACTTCGTTCGCGTGTTGTCCTACCCAGATATTTGCTGCAGCCATTCAGACTTCACACATCTAAACAGGGACATAGATCAATAGATACATTTACTTTCTAACTAGAAGAGGTTTTTGTAAACTTAACAATAGCTTAGGCTAATGGTGACTGCAGCAAATTCGACTTATTAAGGCCGATTAACGAGAAAATAATCTAAGAGAGAGTTTTCTGGCGGTTTAGTGTACCCTAGGCTCAGTACCGCGACAATTTGACTCATTGCCAGAAGCTATAAGGACTGCCTTAGATGAACAGTCGTTTTAATCTTCCGACGACGACGCAGGTAAGGCAAACATTTCCAAGCAGATGGAACAATTTCCCGCAACATGGGAGAACGTACAACCAAAGAGTTTCAGAAATCAAAATTACACATATCGTGGTAATTACTCACATCCTACATACAATAGCCCCATGGTTAGTAGGCCAATGAACGCGATGGGAACGCGCGGTCAGCAAAACCGCCCGGCCGTTCGAGGCCGCGGTGCCCGCGCCTCACGACAATATTTAGCGCGTGCAGCATTTTTCTAAGGCAACTGATATGACACCTAGAAACTGTCACTGAAAGCGCCCCCGAACAAACTTCAGAATTATTTCGAGTCAAATGAAAATTACATGTTCAATTTTAATACTTCAAGTATAGTTACGTTAAACTTAGATAGTAAAACTTATAAATTGACAGCGAAGCCGGTCTCTGTGTCTAATGGTTATATAGTAATAGTCGTTCATTATTGCAATCATTGTATTTTCATAGAATAATTATTAAAGGTATTAGCAGTACGTTACAATCTGAAGCTTATTTGTACTTAGACTTAATAAGCAATGGATTAATATTTACGAAAAATGTTTATATTATTAAAAACCTGAATTGCTCAGCCCATGGTATTTTAGGTCATCATTTCCTAAAAAGGTATGATGCAATAATCAAGTAAAAATATAGTATTTTAACTAAAACTAATAGTAATAATAAAATAGCAAACCGGTGCCGGACATCGTTCAAGGCAACATCTGTATTCGTTTGCTCTTCATTATTTGTGTTAATATAGTGGTATAAAGTTAACGCCTAACATATAGAGTGGCAGTGTTCTCTAGCTGAAATTGTGACAATTTTTGTGGTGTAATTACTTTTCTGCAATTGTACATCGTTGAAGAAATATTATTATTATTATTATTATTATCATTAAGCAGGCAAGCAGTTGTCAAAACAACTGATAGATGCCTGTATCTAGCTCTTCTCTACTCATTATTAAACAGTATTCAAATGTTTGTCGAGTCTGTTTTTAAATTGGTTAGTATTTTCCGCTGTCACCACGGATTCAGGCAACTTATTCCAGGCATTCACGACTCGGTTGGTTAAAAAATGTCTGTGCGGATTGTTGAAGGAGAAACAAGTGTCGAGTTTCAGATAATGGCCTCGTAGGTGGTGGTTCTTGTTCTGCAGAAATAACTTTTCAAAATCGTGGATGTCGTAATGTCCATTAAGAATCTTGAACGTTTCGATCAGGTCACCACGCTCTCTGCGTTTCTTCAACGTTGTCAGCTTTAGTTTCTTCTATCAGCTTTAGTTTCTTCTAATATTAAGCAAAATAGTTTAAAAAGTGCAATCTGCCGGTAGTGAGTGTAAATAAATCTATTGTATTCACTAATCGCAGCAGTGACTCATCGTATCCAGTGCAGTGCCGTAGGCACCTACGCGTAACCGGCCGGCCAGCCCCGGTGCACTTGCACTGCTCGGGACAGCGAACGCCGCCGCCGCTCTGCACTTACCTACGAACGCATTGTAGGTACCTACTAAAGCGGCTGCTTGATATCTGCGCGCGAAAAGAAAAATATTCTGTTCGTGATGGCAATGAATAGAATAAATTTAACCTGTACTGAATGTCCAAGAGTTATTAATCTCATCATCTCATCTCATCTCAGCCCGTAACAGTCCACTGCAGGACTTAGGGCCTCTCCCACGAAAGGGGAGGTTATTGCCATAATCTCCACGCTTGGCAGGCGGGTTGGAGATCGCAGTGTTTAAATATAATAATGGAAAATGCTGCTGCCCATTTTCCAGACTACGGAGACTCTTGATCTTTTGCCTCGAAAACATAAGTCGCCTTGTACGACACCCATGAATGTAAGGGGTTGGTGCTATTCTACTCTGCCGGACACCACACGGCCAATTATTAATGATGAAATGTTTTTAAAATAGTGTGTATGTGAGTCTTATTATGATTTGGATTATGTGAATATATATGAGAATAATTTTGCTGTAATGACCATCGTAAATAAAACTAATTGGCAGTGTCAAACATGTAGATGCAAAGACACGGACTCAAGCAGAACGATTCACACCATTTTGGAATGTTCGAACATAGTATTCGACACTACCCCTACACAAACACCAATGCATCGAAATTTTGTTAACATCGCAAAAAGAAAACCTAGTTCAGTAGATGCGTCGTTCATGGATGACACGATATTTTTAGATAATATTCGTAACTTGGTGCGCGAGGAAATAGCGCGAGCCCTGCTGAATAACTGCGAGTCTATGCTAGAGATGACTGAAAGAGTTGAGTCTGCTGTGAAAGATGTTGCGACGCAGCTTAACTCTAGAATGGATGCTTTGGAGAGCAAGTTAAACCAGATACAGCTAGTAAATTTACCCGCAAAGGTACCACACGTAAAACCAACTCCAAACGCTACGACCAGAGCTACATCGCAGCAGACAAACGGAAACGTAGATTGTCGAAAGGTTGCCGTGAACACGAAACCGCGCACCCATTGCGGTCCAAGGTCCTTGCTGCAGAAAGTTGGGCCGAAGATATATGTATCAGACAATGGCGCCAGTCCTTTCGATATCGCGAGAGAGTATCAAAAAAGTTGAAGAAAAACAATAAAAGAATATCAATATACTACCAGAATGTTAGAGGCCTAAGATCGAAAACTGGAATGTTCTATAATAACATTCTAAACATTCATAGTAACGTAGTAGCATTGACTGAAACCTTCCTTAATAGCTCTGTGTATGATGCTGAATTGTTTCCTGCCGGGTGGAGTGTGCTGCGTAAGGACAGGGCTGCGGACGCTGGCTGGGGGGGAGTGCTTCTCGCAGTCGATGCGACCTATAATATGAGATTGGTATCGGATATAGATGGTTTAACACCTGATAAAGAAATAATGTTTGCAGTCATTAGTTCTACTTTTATAAAATTTCTATGTTGCGTTGTATATTTACCACCGAGTTACAAAGATGCCCAATATGTAAGTGTATTAAGCTGTATTGAGAATGCTGTATGTAAATACTCAAATACTATGAAAGTAGTAATATTAGGCGATTTTAACATAAATTCGTGAAGCTCTAGTGTAAAATTACAGTTCGAAACCTTCTGTGAATTTTATCAGCACAATGAAATACGTAACGTCCACGGTGGAGTATAAGACCTCGTGTTGAGAGAGTTTCAGGTTGAGGATGTGTCGGTAAGCCAATCGGTCGAACAGCTGGTGCCGGCGGATGCGTATCATCCACCGTTAGATGTAGAGCTCCAGATTCCGCGTAGAAGCGGGGCGGCACATCGTGTATCTAACGTGCCTAGATGCCGTTCCATGCGATCTACTTCTGTGCCGGTTTATAATTTTAAGAAAGCGGATTTTGGTCCTCTTTATACCGAACTGGCTAATATAGATTGGTCCGAGTTGTATACAATAAAATATGTGGATCTATCGGTTCAAACTTTTTATGAAAACTTGTACGGTACAATTGGCAAACATGTGCCTGTAAAACGGAATCCAACTGGTACGAGGCCTTATAATTATCATCCGTGGTTCACACCATTAATAGTAAAAAATATTAAATTAAAACACTACAACTTTAAATAACATAAATCTGACGGTAAAGAGTTTAACATGGAACTATTTAAATATTACAGAAGATATGTAAAATCATTAATTAAAAGCGCAAACAGAGAGTATACACTGTCGGCACAGGCTAACATAATCAATAAACCCGCTACTTTTTGGTAACACATAAAAGAAAAACGTTGTAACAGAAATCATCGCGATAGTTATATCTATGAGGGTTCGGAGGTATCTGGGCAAGATGCAGCCGATGCTTTTACGATGCAATTTAGCTCGGTCTTTCAGAATGACGTTCCGCGGCTCGATGTGCGGGAGGCGGAGAGTGCTTCACATGCTGTGGCGAGCGCTGCACGCGTCGCCATTGAATCCGTGGATGAATATGATTTGGCCATTGCAGTCAAACGCCTCAAAGGTACTAGCTCTGTGGGCCCAGATGGGATACCAGCTTACATCCTTAAAGACTGTTTGCCAGTTATTAAAGAGCCTTTGTTGTATTTATACAACTGTTGCCTTAAGAACTCGACTTATCCTGCATTGTGGAAGCTCTCTAGAGTTACTCCTATTCCAAAGGCAGGGGCACAGTCGAATATTGATGATTTTAGACCAATAGCGAATCTGCCATTGCTGGGAAAAGTTTTTGAATCTATCGTGGATCGTCTCTTGCGGCTTCAGATATGTAACCAGCTGCATGATAGTCAGCATGGATTTCGTAAGGGCAGGTCAACTGTCACAAATCTTGTCAATCTTTTGGATTATGTCACGGCTGAGATGGATCGGTCAGGTTGATGCTGCTTATTTTGACTTCAAAAAAGCATTTGATTTAGTTCACAACGACATCTTTCTGAAAAACTTTGCGCTGTTCGGATTTACGCCATAGCTACTCAATTTCTTTGCTAGCTACCTTAGTAACCGCATGCAGTACGTTTGTGTAGATGGCTTTGAATCCAGCGAATATTTTACTCGCTCTGGGGTAAGCCAGGGTAGTACTTTGGGACCCATTCAGTTTCTTATCATGGTCAATGATCTTCCAAGGGTTCTGAGAATAGCAAAAAGCCTATTATTTGCCGATGACCTAAAATTATTTCTGCGAATTAGAGACCGAACTGATGTAGCAGCTTTGCAGTGCGATATAGAAGCAGTGGCGGAGTGGAGTGAAGTAAATAGACTGCCGTTTAACACCGCCAAGTGTAAGGTGATAACGTTTTCGTCGTCTCGCGATCCCATATGTGCTCTATATTATCTTCCTAATGCTCAGTTGGAGAGAGTTTGGGAAATTAAAGATCTCGGGCTAACTCTAGACGCAAAGCTGAATTTCCATACCCATATCACAAATATGTGCAAAAGAGCCAATAAAACTCTGGGTTTTATTATGCGTACGGCATCGCAGTTTACTGACATCAGAGTGGCCCAAGTGCTGTATAACGCATACGTACGTAGCATGATAGACTATGGAGCTATCATATGGGATCCATGTTCACATGGATCCCATATGATAGCTCCATTTTTTGATGATCAGCTCCAGATTTGGCTTCAGCCAAGTATACTATGATGATAGAACGTGCACAACGTAAGTTTGCACGATGGTTATATAAAAAGCGGTTTGGTTACTACCCGTACTTATATCCCTCTGCATTTGTATCGGGTATGGTGGGTTTGGAAACTCTGCAATCAAGACGGAAAGTAACGCTCCTAATGCACTATTACTTGTTGCTCAATGGCAGGGTGGACAATCCACGCGTGCTAGAACGGATTGGCCTGGTGGTGGGGAACGTAGCACCGTGGCGGCGGCCGCGCCTGATAACGCTGCCGTACGCGCGTACGCGCCGCGGAATACAGACCCCTACAATGCGCGCTCGCGTCCTCCTCGGCGATTTGATATCAAAGCACGACGTCGATATCTTTGCTGATGGACTGCGTAAATTTTCTCGTGCTATAAATATTTTTATTAATAACGCCTAGATTATTATTAAATTGTCAATGTCTGTATATTTTAATGTATATAATTTATTGTATTAATTTAATTAATAATTTATATTATGAATACATTTATATAATTTATCTTTGTTATGCAATATGAATTATGTTTTCAAATTTTAAATGTAAACGCTTTGGATTCTGTCTGTAAGTTTGCATTTATTTTAAATAAATAAATAACAAACCCAATCAATAATGACTAGTATCAATATTTCATACCGGCACGCTATGAGATTATCAAAAATCTTCCAACTTCTCTACGCTAAGGTGGTGTGCTTTTGGCAAAAGAGTTACAACATGGTATCTATATTGCCGGTGCCATTTTAAGATTACGAGATCGTTACATCCCAGTAAGAATTTTCAATACCACGGAGGATTGTCACTTTAGTTAGGATGTCACTATTGACTTATCACCGACTATGAAAGTTCGTAGAGATTTATCCGCTACGAAACAAAGACATCGGCACAGTTGCGCAAGTTTTCGTTAACAATTTTATATTCCGGTATACCAAACGAAATCGTAACCGACCAGGGTACTGAATTCATGTCATCCGTCACGACGGAGGTATGTGTCTTATTAAATATTAAAAAACTAAATTCAACTGCGTATCATCATCAGACGATAGGTTCCGTAGAAAATACGCGTAAGCCATTTAGTCTGCCCAAGCAGGTCGGGCAGACTAGCAAATGCGGCATGGTTTGCGGCTTCGCTCCACACTTGCAGGCGCTTTCGGTGGAAGTGATATACCCCCATCTACACAATTTCTTGATCTGGGCGCGCAACCTGTTCATCGTCTTCCAAATCGGTCCGGGCAGTTCATAACCAGGTGGCAGTTTCTCCTCGGGTGGGACAAACGATTGAGGAGCGTATTCTTCTCGCCACAGACATGCTCTGACTTTTTGAGCACAATGCAACAATAACATAACTAATTGGAGCACTTCGGTGCTGTATTGATGTTTTTCGTTTAATACAACGGTCCAAACCTCCACAAACTTTTCTCGATCGATACATCAATAAATTTGGACCAGTAACTGTTCGTTGACGTAGTGCAAGATTTTCGTTGTTCATAATCAAGACGACGGCGAACAAGTTAATCTCAACTAAGTCTATGGCAAAAAGACTAAAGTTTCGAGTAGTTTTGCCAAGGCTCTTCACAATAAGACTCTACACAATTATCACGTACCTATTTATTCTCTGCATATTATAAAAGAAAGTCTGTCTGTTCGCGATAAACTCAAAAACTAGTGATCGGATTTTCACGCGGTTTTCACCAATGGACAGAGTGATTCATTACGAAGATTTAAGTGTATACTTTGTTAAGGTTACTACCCAACCTGGTTTGTCGACCTGAGTGGTTCAGTTGGTTAACATGCCGGTCGCCACGCAGAATACCGGGTTCGATTCCCGGCAGAAATTGGAATGATTAACTTTAATTTCTATTACGGGTATGTTTAATAAGTAAGTATTTTAAAAAAGTATTTAAATAGTTTATCAGTTATCTATCACCCATAACACAAGCTTTGCTTACTTTGGGGCTAGATGGCACTGTGTGATAATAAAAATAAAAGTCAAAATCTCAGACGATTCGCCCAACCAAGTGTGCGCCGACCCCAGAGGTCAATCCCCGTTGTTCCTCGCGTGATGAGCCCGCAAAATTGATGCCACCTCAAATTGCAAGCGAGACCATTATTTGCCAAATTCCTCCAAATACACCTATAAGCTTAATTTAAAATGGCTGACTTTTAACAATGTCAAATTTGAATTGGACGATGGCTAAGCCCTGCGTTATACTCGTGAACGGGTGCTGCATTGGTGGACTGGCTTACTCTTGCTGTAGTTTTAGGTGGTTTTTCTTAAGTATAATATAGGTTCCTATGTATTATATCGAGCACAGTCCGGCTCTGCTTGGAATTATCGGACACTGCCGGCTCTGTCTGGTATTGTCGGACACTGGTCTGGTCTGCTATTGTAGATGTGCTCCGGTCCTGGGGTAGCCAACATGTCACTCTGTGTCCCCTTCCTACTTTCCTAACCCCCTCCGTTTTGATGATTGAAAGAGATATGTAATGTTCTACTCAATAAAAAATATTTTATCTTTGAACTTTGCCGGGTTACCTCAAAGGCAATTTACGTCTATTATCGACAACCCATACCTAACTGTGATCTTCGTTCCTCTAATAACTTGGGTCTTGATATTTCACCCCATTTTACGAATTTTTATAGTAATTCTTTCACTGTCCAGGCAGCTCGGTTTTGGAACGAAATCCCTGGAGACGTTCGTAAAGCTCAAACCGCTTTTTTAAAACCAAAAGAAAATTATTGATAAAAGTTCTAACTGTAGTCATTCTAAGTAGTATTTTACTATTATTATTTTCATATTTTTTTAAATATTTAATTGATGTATTGTATAACTTTTAAATTAAACACTTGAAATTATTGGCATTTATGCAGTAATACGAATATAATTAAGTCATATGTGTTGTTTTAAGCACCTACCTACTCACTTTCTGCATGGTCTACTGGTTGACCGAAAGATAAAGCCTTTGGCTTTAAGGCCGCCAATGGTATTTTATGTGCAATAAAGTTTAAAAATAAATAAATTGTGGGTGTTGTGCTGAGCCGCCTGTGTGGTGTCCGGCAGAGTAGAATAGCACCAACCCCTTACACTCGTGAGTTCATACAAGGTGACTAGTCTTTTCGAGGCAAAAGATCTAGGGTCTCCGTAGGCTGGAAAATGGGCAGCAGCGTTTTCCATTGTTATATTTATTACATTGAGATCTCCAACCCGCACGCAAAGCGTGGAGATTATGGCATTAACCTCCCGTTTCGTGGGAGAGGCCTTAAGTTCTGCAGTGGACTGATATGTTGTGGGCTGTGATGATGATGAGTACAATAAATGTGCATGTGAAGGTACATGTGAAGACTGGTGCCTAAAATAGACGGAAGACTGTGTTTTAGGTCTCCAGAACGCCAGGTGTACTACCTACCCCACTACCTCAAATGTCAAAACTACTTTATTGAGTAGGACATTACATATCTCTTCCCAATCGTCAAAGAGGAGGGGGTAGGAAAGTAGGAACGAAACACACAGTGACATGTTGGCCGCCCCATGGCCGCAGCACACCCACCCCCCGCCGACAACGGCCGGACCATGTCCGACAATACCAGACAGATCCGGTCAGTGCCCGACAATGCCAAGCAGAGCCTCAGTTGGCGCATACGTCTTCACGGTAGTGCATTTAGTTAACAACTATCAGTTAGGGCTAATAGGTCTACAGTCGTGAGAGGCTATGTCATCATCATCCTGGCGTCATGTCCCGGTTTCGTCCCCGCGCAGCACGCGAGGGCCCAGGGTCTGCCTTCCTGCTATTCCTGGCCCACCTCGCTCGGTCTTCGGCATCTCTCGTGGTGAGCTTATTGGCACGCATATCGTTCTTGACTACGTCAAGCCATCGCTTCTTGGGCCGGCCTCTCCTTCCCGTGCCCGGCGGGGGCGGCATAGCCAGACACTTGTTCCCCACATAACTTGCCGGTCTGCGCAAGACGTGGCCATACCATCGAAGGCGGCACTCTTGCAGCTTATCTGCGATGTCACGGACGCCAAGGCTACCCCGAAGAGAGGCTATGTGGCTATGTGTAATTTTGTGCACAGTGTGTGTGTATGTAAGAAAGTGTGGTTAAGAGCGTAAGTTTGCCTAGCCCTCCGACATATAGGGTCTTGTTGTAAGTTTTTTTATACAATCGAAAACATTAGTCGCCTTGTACGACACCCATGAATGTAAGGGGTTGGTGCTATTCTACTCTGCCGGACACCACACGGCCATCCATCGGTTATCTACCCGTTATCTAATATAACGAACATCACTACTCATAGGGTACCATAAACGGATGATGCAATCCCCGGCTCCGGAAGGCAATTATAGTCCGGGAGCTAGATGAAGCGGCACTGAATTAGCCAGAGCGCAATAAGGGCGTCGACTCTGGTAATTAAGTTTCCGACCGCGGACTCCTGCACTATACTAGCCATTATAGCCATGTAGCTGTTATTATGAAGGTGTAGGTATGGTGGCCTAGAAACTAAAAAGGAAGTGGGAAAAAGGAAAGATTTATATGGCAGTGTTGTCGAAAGATTTTGGTGGAATAAAAGAGCATTCGTTCGTTGCTATTTATAACAATAAAAATTCGTAATTCCAAAACAACTGCATCAATCAATAGAGACTTTAAACTTACCTTTCACATATTCATTGCTTAAGAAAGCAGCTATATTGAACACTTGCCGAATCGTTCGCAAATTCTTACAATGTAACACCCAATGGCACGAAAGTTCACAAATCCTCGCTAGTAACACATGATTATTAAACATGATACTCTTTGAGCTTTGGCCCGTGGGTGCCATTAATTAACCAGTACACATAGGGTATTTAGTGAAATAAATCCAACATATAAATAATAATAATAATAAAAAGTTTATTTCAGGCATTAAGTATTACAAAGTTTAAAACAATGTTAACAAGTCCATTTATTAGTAATATCTTAAAAAGTAAGTGTTAGTAATTATTTTAGCTCTGCCGACCTACCCGACAGAAAAAATCGGATAACCGCACACCAAGTTTTCATAAACTAAAATGTTCTAAACTACTTAGCTGATTTTAACCGAGACAAAGCTCGATTAAGTTGCTTTCAAATAGAGAAAACCGCATCCAAATCTGTCCATCCGTTCGGGAGCTACGATGCCACAGACAGACACACAGATACACAGAACTACAAATATACACGTCAAACTTATAACGCCCCTCTCTTTTTCGTCGGGGGTTAATTTCCTCTGGGGTTCGAACTATGCTTTAATAGGGTTTGATAGGTGGGAAATTGTACTTTTGGAGTCTCTTAAGCCCATAGGCACTAGTGACAATGCACCATCAGGTGGCCCGCTGGCCTGTTTGCCTACCGGTGAACATATGAAAAATTACTCTGGAACCATGAAAATTTGAAACTTTATTATTTATTAATATATATTAAGCGATTACTTACGCACTACGTCTGATTCCAAATAAGAGGAAAGTCTACACAGCAGCACAAGTGTGCGAGAGAGTCTTTGTTTCCTTCTCTTAATATTAAGATGCAAGAGAAAGCAGTATTTATGTCGCGCCGTTTCTCGCCTGTCGCGCGCGAGAATACACTTGTGCTAAGCGTATTGTCCAATGGCCAGTCGTTAAGTTGTCGCACTAAGGAGACAAAAACTTTTATCTACAAATATTTACCTTAGTAATTTTCAAACTAATTTACAAATCGGCTTTTAGGAGAGTATTTACATTAGTAATTTTTCAAACCATAGGCGAAAGTATAGAGGGGGGAGGGGTCGTGACTTCGGGATTAATACCAGGGTGATGAGTAGGTATTCTACGAGCTACGTATAATTAATTCAAGAAAGGAGATTCATTGAGTTCTTCAAGAAAGGGGTGAAAAGGTTTTTATGGGGTCTGCAGCGTGTGACTATTGTAAACGTCCATAGGCTGCGGTGCCTGCTTATCATCAGGCAGGCCGTAAGCTTAAAAATGCAATACTGCAGCCTGTATATTGCATATCGGGCTCTATACAGCCAGTCATCACTAAAGCGTCGACACTCGTTACCTATACCTACAAAGTGAGGCCTAGATAACTAAACTAAACCTGCAAAGAAGCAACAAAGTAATAAACGAAGATAATTCATCTCATCGTGTCTTTGGCTTTAATCAACTCAACCAGCAACCTACACCATTGGGATCTTCAACGACGAGATAACCCAAACATCATACAGGTACTGTCTCAAATTAACCTTCAGTAGCTCAATTCCAAAAGGTCTTAACATGTTCAGATTTCTTCGGATAAGCATTGCTAAGCAACAGTATAATCGATATCCACTCGAAGGCTCGGTAAACTGTATTTCAGTCGTAGGAAACTTGTATAATGCTTGCCGTCTGAACAAATATTCATTTTAGAAGAATTCGGTGTTATTTTTGGCTGTGACGATGGCTAGCTTATCGAAGAAAGAAAGATCAGTGTACTTCGGACATCCAACTCAGTTTTGGCGGGTAAGCTGTTATTCTTGTTATGTCTTGATTTTAAACAAACTTCAGATACCTATTTAGTTTTCATGTCATCATCATCATCATATCAGCTGAAAGACGCCCACTGCTGGGCATAGGCCTCCCCTTGAGATCTCCAAAGGCCCGTCCTGTACCTTCCGCATCCAGCTGGTACCTGCGATCTTTACCAGGTCGTCGGTCCAAATAGTGGGAGGCCTCCCATTCTACCTTTCATGTGATAATTGAGAACTGATGATATAGTTTGTACATTTATCTTTTATAAACCAGCCTCAGCTTAATGCTATGAATGGCAGCAGCCAAACACAGCGCTGGTTTTCAGACGGACCCATAATAGAGCTCGATGCGCGCACGACGCGAACGACGTGCTAATACAGAAATGATATTAATACTAATATATATAACAAAATAAAAGAAAAGAAATATATATTTATAGATGTAGAACCTGTAACTTAATATGGGATAAATAATTATATATACCTTATTTTTTATGAAAACCAATAAATAATATATGAGTATAATTTAGTGTAATAAAAGCAAACATTAAACACTACCTTTTTTATTACAAAACGCTGTTTCTAACTGGACAAAAATGGCTAAAAAGACAAATAATAAAAATATTAAATAAGCGATAAACGCAATCACATCCAGGCTAAGTAAGTGGGACGTACGCAGATAGATCGAGCTGGTTCTTAGCTTTGATTTATTAGAATCGGTTCAGTAGCTTAGGAAACATTTTTGCAGTTTACAATAAGCGTAGTGTCATCAGCAAATTGTAAACCACTATGAGGGGTGGAACATGGGAGAAGAAACAACAACGGCCAAGGACGCTTCCTTGGGGTACACTAAAACTCTCCGCTGCAACCCTCGAATGCCATAAGTATACGGGCATCGGCCGTAATCGGCTAGTTCGGCTTCGTAGGGCGTCGTCATCAATTTATGCTCGGCCGGGAATCGAACCCGGGACCTCTGCCTAGCGACAGGCATGTTAACCAATTGAACTACTGAGGTCGTAAAAGCTTGTTTTAAAAAAAAACATTTTTTTCTTCAACGCCATTTAAGGAGCGGCAAAGGGTTGATTTGGAGTCGCTGGTAAACGTCGAACATCTGAAGAAGCTATCCGAACTGGTTCGATATGACGCATTGCACTTAAGGGAGTGAGTACTTTAACTTTCTCTTTCTCTTTATTCTTTATTGTACACAAATATGACATAATTATACAGTACAGTAACAGGGATGTACAAAGGCGAGCTTAACTCATTAATTGAGTTTTCTACCAGCAAACCTTGGAGTCATAGGAACAGGTTTAACTTAAATGCAGGTACTAAAAGTGTACACTTAAACTCACTACGGTAGATATTGATAAACACAGTTACTTACTACACAGTTATAACTTTCATGTCTTGTTTTTGACTAGCTTTTGCTTGAGACATCTTCCGCGGTCACTCTTATCAGATCGCCACCTGATGGTAAGCGGTAACTGTCTCCCATAACACCTACGATTAATGTATTAGCATGCGGACGGTATATAGCATAAGGACTAACATGAAATGCCACGTGTCTGTATTTGCGCAGGCTAACTTATCCTTCAAACCGGAACACAACAATGCAAGCATTGATGCTTGGCGGCGAAGATAGATAAAGAAAGAAAGAAAGAAAACATTTATCACATAGGGCGCTACGATATGATAATTTTATACAACATTTAACAGACAAAAAATCGGTACATAAAACACGGGGACAATTATTCCCATTGGCATTTTTCGTATAAGGCGGTGTTACTCACACATTCGGACTCATTAGGCTTGACAGAGTCCTTCCATCTGACAAAACCTGATACCACCTGATAAGTGAGACAAAATTGTCCTGATTTAACCCGTATGGACCTTTTCCTATGGGGTTATCTTTAATCTAAAGTTTACGCCAATAAACCGACTTCCCTGGCGCGTTTGAAAGAAAATATCCGTCACGAAATGGCAGCCATCACTGAGTCCACCTGCCGAGCCGTCGTAAGTTATTTTACTGTTCGATTAAATGAGTGCCGCGAACGCGAGGGTCTACATTTGGACGATATTATTTTTAAGAAATAAATTCCCAAATTGTGTATTTTTAATAATTAATAAACATTTTTTCGATACACGGCTTACTTTTTTTTAATCGATCCACTAAATATAAACTTTCTTTTGAGACACCTTGTATATTACGTCAACAGGTTAATAATGAAAAAAGCGGGCGAGAGAGTGGAGAAGTTACTGCAGCAAGAGGAGAGGAAGCTCTGACGCAGGAGAGAGAAGCTCAAACTCCTTCTGGATAGAGAAAACGAGGGATACCTGCAAGAGATCGTGACCAGACAGGAGATGGAGGAGTGCGGCTACTGCAGCGGGAGGGAGAAAGAAACACGCCGTTACCTCGACGAGATAGAAAAGGAGAAGACAAGAGAATGCGAAAAGGCTTTGGAAAGACAGAAAATGTAAGAACAGTGCATAAAGATTGGAAAGCTACCTTCATTATTATTTATTTATTTAATTTAGCCATTTCTGTCCCACTGCAGGGCAAAGGCCTCCCTATCCATCTTCCACGACTTACGGTCAGCTACCTTCATAGACTGGCAAATTTTTTTTTTGCTTATGGTATATTTTTTTGCTCTTTAGAACAGTGGGTCTAGCCAAGATGCCTCTTCGTAGCAATTCTATTGTGATTGACGATCGGATATAGTCGACTACGTTCCGCCAGCGATCAGTGTTCATACTTCAACACCGATCTACGTAGCCGACAAGTTCAGATCGTCAATAGAAACCAAGCGATTGGTAGCTTATTTTTACAAATATATATTTTTTTTATGTTATCCGGCAGACAAACAGGCATGCGGGCCACCTGATGGAAAGTGGTCACCGCCGCCTATGGACATCAGCATCACCAGGGGTGCTACCAATGCGTTGCCCGCCTCTAAGGAGACCTCTAATATACCTCTTGAACGATCCCATGTCATAGACCAAAGGAAACACCGTGGCTGGGAGCTCATTCCACATCCGAATCGTACGAGCGAGAAAAGTTCTTTCGAAACTTCGCGTGGACACCACTAGAGGGTCCACGTAATGGGGATGAGTACCCAGCCCACGGCGGGTGGTGCGATGGCGGAATTGTGCTAAATTCAGAAGCAAAAAGCGTGGGATCAAAGTAAAATGTATTGCTCTTAAATTAAGGTAAAATTTTGTGTCACGCCTTTTAAAAAGCGGAGCGACGTGTAATATTGTAAACGCAGCAATACCCGCATAGTGCACACTACATTCATAATTTGAGTGGTAGTACAACTGTGAAATGTAGAGTTAAAGCTAAACTTTCTATCATCAGAATGTGAGTGGGCAAACCCGGCTTCTGACAGTTATTCTAAAAGGTCCGCTTTTCTCTCTTTTTCCTTCACTTCTTACGGCCCCGGCATCCTCATGACGTTTGCTCTCGCATCGCTTCCAGCATGGCCAGCACAAGGTGTGCGCGCACGCAGCTCAACTCGAGAGAGCCTTTGTTTCCTTCTCTCAATAGGTACTATACTCAATATTGACAAACCATAAAGGTACCGACTAAAAGATCTTTTGTTGGATAAAACTTATTTTTAGTTCACCATACACAGACATCATACTTATTTTTAGTTATATCTTTTACACAATATTTTAAAATATGATTTGACATTTTGTTATTGTTTACTAATTTCATTAATTATGATATGTGAAATTTTAAATATTGATACATTTATTTTGTTTGTTACTAATTTATAGATATGAAACGGACATCCGGTTACTATCCGATATCCGGCCTATCCGGCGTTAATTTACTATCATTCCGGATACCGGATAGTGCGTTAATATCCGGCTGGACACCGGATAGCAAAAAATTTATGAAAAGTAAATATAAAAGATTTTATTCATAGGAAAAAAGAATCCCAAAAATTATAAATATTCCTTTATCGAAGCACTGTTGATTCGTTCGTTGTTCATTTAGTAGGTAGGTTAGCAAAAAAATAATTTTCGCAAAGTTTTTTTTTATGTCATACAGTAGGCAAACAGGCAACCGGGCCACCTGATGGAAAGTGGTCACCACAGCCTATAGACATTAGCAACATCAATAGTATCGCTAATGCGTTGCCCACCTCTATAGGGTAAAAGCCGGATACTTGCCCCAGTGGGATAGTTGCCCCAGTTTTGAATAAACTATGTTAGGGATGTTGGTGACGTTAGCGCTTCACCATAATTGTAAGTGCCTCTCACGTAGGCCTCAGCGCCATGTAATCCATCAGCGTAGGGGCACGCGTTTTGTATTTGTGGGCAAAAATCTTCTGCGCTGAAGCTTTGACAGGCGTCAAAATTATTTTGGTAAGTAATTAATATTGAATATCTTTATTACTGGTTATGATATCAGTCTACTTTTTGTTTCTATGCATGCATTAGGGTTTTAATTACATTGTGTAATAAGTTTTATATTATTCACAAATAAAAAGGGCAAGTATCCGTATCAGACAGGATAGTTGCCCCATTTACTTTAACGGATAGTTGCAAGTATAAATTATTGAACAAGCAAGGGCTTTTTTTGTGTTTTTTCCAACTGATTGGGACATCTTGCTTTATAAAATAAATATGTACTTGTCTGTGCTTTAATTCTAGGTGAACAAAACGCCTCACAAGAACAAGCAAAAATCGGACGTGGTGCCGCGCCACATTAGCTAGACCGACGATCGTTGGCGAAAAAGGGGGGAGGGGGGGGGACTAAAAATCAAACTCCTCAGTTTGGCTGCGCCGACACCGAATAGAAGACTGCCTTCTGGGATAGTCTCGAAGAAACGCTGCATCGCTGCTATCTTCTGAACAGATCATGGTTGATGTGTATCTCACGGCATGGTCCAGATGAGACCCAAGACCAGATGAAATAGAGAAGAAAAAGCAGGCAAGCGGATGTGACCTGACAGACCGGGATGGTAATGATTTTATGATTTAAATCATTAAAACTTAATGCTATGTTTTACAATAATTATTAATATTTTGATTAGTGCATAATAAAGGATCTCAGTAAATAAACATTGTTTATATTCAAGAACATCATAGTGAGGTGTCTATCCCCGTATGAGGCAACTATCTCCCGAAGCCTTTTTACCGTGGGGCAACTATTCGCCACAGTAGGCAACTATCCCCCTTTTGAGAGGTCAAGTATAACAGTATTTACTCAAAACGAATAGAAATTACGTTTACAAAAATAGGCTATTATAGAATATTAAAGACCTATGTTTTGATATACATGTTGCATATTTCTTAGTAAGTACATATTTCTTCTTAATAGAGCTTTTTCGAAAAGTGGGGCAAGTATCCGGCCCTAACACGTTGCTCTGGCAGCAAGAAGGCAAATGAAGCAAGAAGGGCAAGAAGCCCCTCCACTGCCAAAGCCACGGTTCCCCAAATCCCCACCCCATGGAGCACTGGAGACCTTACTCACCGGCAGAAACACAGTACCATTTAAAAGAGTTTTGTTTAGCTGCGGTATTCTGTAAGGTGGAGGCACTTTCCCAGTCGGGCGGCTCCAATTCGAACGGGATACCTCGCTATGCCCTACCTCTCAAAACTTAAAAGTTTATCTAAGGTAAATAAAAATAAATTGTTATAAATTGGGTTAAAATACAAATTGCTCCTACATTGTAAGGTAGCATCCGGTTTCTTTTTTCTTCTTATGCGAGATATAGATAATCTTTCACTACACTCTGGTTCACGACGCTTGGGCTAATGACCCGTATTTCGAATCGAGGGTACCGCCGAAGTCGAAAGATTGTTCAGAATAAAGTTGACGAAGCGAATACAAAACTATTTGTATTGAACGAAAACTTGAAATCTCGTAAACATATGCAGTTGTCTAATTTCCCACCCACGCTCATAGCTTGCACAGACTTGTTTAGAAATTATGCCCTGCCAAATATCCGACCGCCGGACATCCGGTATCCGGTATCCGGCCCAACAACTATCTGTTTTATCTTTACTAATTTATCTTGTTGTTGACAATATCATTGTGAATTGACTTACAATGAATATAATATTATGTATATTTAAGTTTCAATTATAAGTAAATAAATTAAACTAATAGGTATGAATGATATAGCAGGACCAACTTCGCGTCTTTTCTCGCTTGTTGCTCTCGCGCCCACACTTATGTTAGCCTTGGCTAGTGACAACATGGATATCAATTACCCTGACTACATTACAGCGCAAACGGCATCCGAGGCACACGTGCAGACGAGCTCAGCCTTCGCGCTGCTCAACTCAACCAGGCGGAGGCCCGCCGGCTCAAGGCACTGCACGAGCGAGACATCGACATGGCTTGGCATGCCGCCATGATGGATGACGTCACAGAATGGGTAAGTCCCTAAAGCGCTATCTTAACCATCGCAGCCACAGAATGCCTACAGCTACAGCCGTACCGACGATCTTCGATAGCACGCCGCTATTTTGATGCAATTGAGTGTGGACGGCAAGTCGCAGCAAGCCAGAGCCAGAGCTGTTTTGCTGCGAATTGAATAAACTCAGTTGCATCAAAATGGCGGAGTACAATCGAGAAAGGCGATACCACTACTAGCCTTAAGTAAGACTGGGTACGATGGAAACGCTTCATGATTGAAACAACGTCAATTTCTCGGAAACGGAAACACGTGCGCGTGTGATTACACATGTGGTACGCCGTCGGCCATTTTGGATCATTACGTCAGTTTCGCTCGTGTTATTCGAGCGAAACAGTGGTGATCTGAGGGAGACATTTTTCGTGGCCAAAAGTATCTATTATATTCTTTATTGTATACATACTTAATTAGATACATCAAACAAAATGTGTACAATGGCGAACTTATCTCTGTGAGATTTCTACCAGCTAACCACAAATGATAGTAAGTATTGAAGTCGATTTTATTTTTATTATACTAGAATAACTTTTGTTATTATAGTACTTTCACGGTAGTTTTGATATAACGTGTTAATTAGATAGGAATATCTATGAGTGATTTGATTGAAGTAAATTATCACTATTGGGTATTTGTAACGATTTTTTGACAAAGAAGTAAAAAAGGAATCGTAACTGAGTACTTATTATAAACAAAGAGTTTGGAAAGTTAGCAACCTTCATTTGCCAGTCTAACATGAAGTTAGCTAACTTTCCAATCTCATTGATTATAAAGGAGAATTCAAACATTTTAAAAGGGACGGTTGAATCGTCTCATCCGTCCCTGGTGTTTGAAGCATGCCCTCGTAATTTTTTTAAATCACCACATTGTATTTCTCTAGTGTTTTTTATAACTAGATGACCCGCGACTCCATGTTACCCGCAACTTAGTCGGCGTGTATTCTTTTATATCGCGTTCCATGGGGAACTATTGACAGCATTTGACATAAATGATAAAAAGAACAATCCGCCGTGGCTATTGGATATCTCAGTGGACATATAAATTTGACATAAAGGAATCTTACTACTCCAATTTGGTAGTCACTATAAATGTGTCAAATTCAGTTGCTGACTGAGATCACTGGCTGGTCTTACGTAATTTTAATTTAATCGTAATAATAATTTACTGTACTCACCTTAGGTTAAGGATGTAATGTGGAACCGAATAAAGTGCTGTCTATGTCTATGTCTATGTCTATGTCTATGTTTAGATAGCCAATAGCCTCGCTGGTCATAATATGTATTAAAATAGGTTTTTTAAAGATACATTTCTCATTTTTTTAGTTTAGCCGCGCCAAATAGCCTAATGTAATAAATACTGTTCAGTGTTTTCTTCTACAGAGTAAGAGTATTTACGAATATCTGATGTAAAAGTTTTAAGAGCTGTTGATTCTATGACAAATAAAAAAAAAAAAAAAAAAAAGATACAGAGAAAACGGGTACATGTCACAGACAGAACGTCCACGTTTGTTGTATACGAAAAATGCTAAAAATATCATCAACAGTACAGATATAACACAGAACAGTCTAGGTAGTTTAGTTAAACCTTTATAATGCGTACGGCCAAGGATTGGAACGCTTTGTCTGCGAGTGTTTTCCCTGATCTTTATAATTTAGACGCCTTCAAGACTAGAGTGAATAGGCTGTCACTTGTGACAGTATACGCCTAGAAAGGCTAGGCAGGCATGCTCCATCATCGGCAAGTGAAAGCCAATTCACTCTAGCCTTGAAGGCGTCTAGATTATAATGATCAGGGAACGCATTATCAACGTTGAACTAAAGCGGCTCGTGCGTAGTTACCTACACGTCTTATCAGACCGTTATTCCAATTGGCTTTAAAATTAAAGTGTTTATAACTTTACAATTTATCTGACATAGATATGAAGCAAAACAACGCAAGATCTTCGAATAATGTTCTCATGGACGCAGTCGTGTTTCCAAATCAAACGAGACCGTCCCTTTATGGCTATTTGCCAACAGTTTGCCGGGAAAGAAAGGGACAGATAACATTTCACAGTTACGTACCTACATCACGGGCGTGGCCGCCGTCAAATGATACTAATAAAGATAAGCAGCAGTCGCACGCGCACACCGACATAGCCCCAGTTTATATATGTTCTTAGTTTAATAAGCTAATCCATTTCGGTTTAAAACATAGTGAAATTGAAACTATTGACTTCCTAGTCTCAATTTACTAGAAAAGGCTGAAGATTTACATGTTGCAGCATGTCAAGATGGAGAAATTTTAGAAATTGTGAGGCGATTCCTTTTATAAGGCGGGGCGTATTGTCGCTAAATATACATGTGGGCGATACCTATCACACACAGCATGTAAAGCATGCTCGCTAAAACTCGCCAGACAGACTGGCGCCGGCGTGGGGGCCGGGTCGCTCTTTTCCTTCAAATATGGCTGATATGGTCGATGGCTGGGCCCTGCGTTATTTTTTTTTTTATGTTATCCGGCAGACAAACAGGCATGCGGGCCATCTGATGGAAAGTGGTCACCGCCGCCTATGGACATCAGCATCACCAGGGGTGCTACCAATGCGTTGCCCGCCTCTAAGGAAACCTCTAATATACCTCTTGTACGATTCCATGTCATAGACCAAAGGAAACACTGTGGCTGGGAGCTCATTCCACATCCGCATCGTACGAGCGAGAAACGTTCTTTCGAATCTTCGCGTGGACACCACTAGAGGGTCCACGTAATGGGGATGAGTACCCAGCCCACGGCGGCTGGTGCGATGGCGGAATTGTGCTGTGGGCACCAGATCAAATAATTCCTCAGAACACTCCCCATTGTACAGCCGGTAAAACACACACAGGGAGCCAAAGTCCCTTCGATCAGCCAGTGGTTCTAACTTGTCTGTCAGTATAATAGTGATAGTATGGTTATACTCGTGAACGGGTGCTGCCTAGGTGGACTGGCTTACTCTTGCTGTAGTTTTAGTTAGTTTTACTTAAGTAATTTTGAATTTTCAATTCCTTATCCCACAAGTAAGTGTTACCAAAGTTAATTAAAAAGTGCATTATACTGGGCTGTCCTCGGCGAGGCTCGAACCGAGTGCTTCTGCGTGTGAGGCAGCTTGTGTCACCGCTTGACCAAAACAGACAGTTCGGCCAGCGTCGAAATTCGCTATCTGCTTCTACGCGGGAAGCTACAAGTCCCTAAGTCCGGCTGACGCACGTCACTGTTAAGTGCTACACACTGCTGCCCCTAGGTGTCGCTACGCTGCACGCGCAATTACACTGCTCTATCAACGAGTGCAATCTACTCCCATGTGTGTCAGGCGTGACTCATGATGGTCACAACACCCGGCCAGGTGGGTAATTACCCTTTTCACCTTCTCCATCTTTGCTTGCCAACATTGGCGGCACCTATACCCTTTCATTGCCAAAAGCCTGATGCATGATGATGCTAATGATTTCACCGCAGGAGCAACAAGAGCGAGAGAACTACGCGAGGAGACAGATGGAGATGCAAGACCGTCGGAGGACGTACGACGAGCAGATAGCCAGCGCGAATAGAGTAAGACAGGAGTCCCTGCGATTCGAAAGAGAGAAGGAGAACGCTATGTTAGAGAGGATGAAGAAGAAAATGGAACACGACTATTTCGATGGTAAGGTTTCAGCATCATCATCAGCGTATATTAGTCCACTGCTGGTCATGGGTATCTCCAACAAATGACAACCTGAGTGGTTCAGTTGGTAAACATAACGGTCGCCACGCAGAGGTCCCGGGTTCGATTACCGGCCGAGCAGAAATTGAAATAATGAATTTTAATTTCTGTTACGGGTCTCGGTGTAGTAAGTATATTTAGCATGTATTTAAAAAAAATCATATAAGTAGTTTATCAGTTATTTAACACCCATAACACAAGCTTTGTTTACTTTGAGGCTAGATGGCGTTGTTTGAATTTGTCCAAGCAAGCAAGCATACTATAATAGGACCACGCTAAGTCCGAATCGACTGACAGTAGTAGAAATTATAAAATGTGTATATGATAATAATCTGGGGATAATCTGTCCTTGTCAGTCCTTGTCAGTCCTTCTTGTAAACATTCAGATATTTGGGTTCATATTGTACTTTTAGTTTCACTAAATTATTAATCATGCTGAAAATTATCACTCTCACTCCTTTTTAACTGTTTTGCAAAATATTTAATAATATTTTTCATAACTCACGAAAATAAACAATCCTACAGTAATCAAATTGTTTGTTATGACTTTTATGAATGACGTTCTATTACTTTAAAAAAACCTGTCATAAGTTACCATACAGAGATATTTTTTTTTAATAAGTGATTCGGACTTGTCTTATTATTGTCCACTGCTGGGCATAGGTCTGCCCAATGAGCGCCAATGCAGCCTGCCCTCGGTTCGCCGTATCCAGCACCCACCTGCAGCCATCCGCAAATCATTACTCCTAGCCGAAAGGCGTCCTACACTACGCTTGTAGAGTCGCGATCTCCACTCAAGATTTTTTTTATACTTCAAAGGTAGCAAACAAGCTAACGGCCTGCCTGATGGTAAGCAGTCACCGTAGCCTATAGACGTTTGCAATACCAGGGATGGATCACCCATGCGTTGCCGACCCCGTAAAAACCTTTTTACCCCTTCCCTGAATATTCAAGAAAGGTTTTTAAAGCCTTTATTCACAACCTGTAGTGTTATGAGCACGGCAATACACGACTTGGGGTCATATTCGTTATAGTTAATTGTTTATACTCTTGATTGCCTTCACCGCTCATCAAAGGTCTTCTCGGCTTATCAAAAGGTTAGCTGGAAGAAATCCCGTTGTGGGATAAGCTCGCCTTTGCATTATAAACTGTATTTTTATTTCCTGTAATGTTATAAATTGATGCAATAAAGAGATTACATACATACATACATACTTGCCTGAGTGCGTAACAAATAATCCGCGCCAGCCTTGGCGGGAGGGAGTTGAATTTCGGAATAAAAATAACCTAAGTATTTGTAAAATTTGTGGTGAATAAAAACAAAATGGCCCTATTTTTACACCGGTTCTGCCTTTACAATGCAGTCCAATTTGGCAATTTGACAATACATTAATAATACCTTTAGATAATGTCGTAAAAAAATCTCCAATTTAGATCTTAATTCACGAGCATGGTCCCAAGCTTCACTACCAGTTCGTTCAGGTAGAATCGTAGGACTCAAAATTTCAAGTGTATCTCTCCCGGCTTTTTTAATTATCAGTCTATAGCACCGAAAATGTTGTCAACAAAATCCTAGGACCACACACAAGTTTCATTGACAGTCCCTGCACAGATGCTAAAAAGCTTGTAGAGTATATGGCCGAGTGAGTCTCTCCATGAGTCTCATGGAGCCCATATGCAAAAAATCTAAAAGATTTATTAGTTTCATCAGCCAATATTTCAGAATATCTTCGTTTTAAAGTACATCAAGTCTCCCTTGCTTCCAAGTCATTATAGTTTTTACGCAGGGATAAAACGCAAGAGAGAGCAGCAGATGACCAACCGACACAACTTCATAGAGGGTCACGAACTGAAGCTGGCCAGGATATACAATGAGAAGGCCAGAGAGAGACAACAAGATGAAGCAGCTATTCAGGCCGCGTTGGAAGAAACGAGACGGGAAAACCAGAGGAAGGCTGATCTGATGGTTAGTTTAACCTGGGGCATTTACCTGATACAACCGCCATCTTGCCGTGTTTTTTATACTACGCAGTGACAAACGAGCTAACAGCCCACCTGATGGTAAGCGGTAACTGTCGCCCATAACATCTACGATTCATACGCACTTCCGTTTCTTGTAACAAAATTACTGAACCGCACTGTGTTGTCTCTGTGAGGACTAAGAAGAAATGCCTCAACATTAATTCAAATAACACAACAATACCAACATTGTTATCGGTAGAACATAAGGCGGTGGCAGGCGGTCTCCTCAGGCTGACCTCTGTCAAGCCTGAGGAGACCTACCACCCGATAAAACCGATGATGCAGCCGATGACGAAGCACGGTCAGGTTTGGTTAGCCTATTGCCAAGAAGGTTTCAAGATTGTATCGATCGAGGAACACACTTTCGGACAATGCACTTGTCCAAGAATTCCTAGAATCCATTTGCCATTTTATTTTACAAAACAGAGCGACTCGGACTCATACATGGGATTTCGTAGTTTATGCTGACAATTTGACACCTGGAGCTCAGTAAAGTAATACAAACATCTCCAGTATGTGTAGAGGGATCGCATATTGCATAACAACTTTTAAAACTAGAACCACATTACTATATCAATAGACAACTATTTCAAAAGTAAGGTAGAATGCATTTATCCATCTGATGATGTTTATGTTCCAGCACAACCTTCAAGTTGAGAAGCAGATCTTCGTGGAGAACTACAATCGCGAGAGGAGAATTGCGTCGCGAATGGAAGAGGAGGCGAATAGAATAACTGCTACGTTGAAATTGCAAGAGGAGAAGAAGAGTGATGAATGTGCAATAGCTGTCGAAGAAGAAAAGAGAATTGAAAAAGAAGTAAACTTTCATAACTTGTCCTTTTTTTTAAGTGCAGACACAGGGTCAGGGTCACCGAGGTCAGATGGTAGTCGCTCTACTGTAATTACCTGATCGCCAAATCCGGGATCATGGTCAGGGCGGACCCCAGGCCCTCGTGTTCGAGGGCACAATCGGGACATTAACGCCAAAAGATGATTATTACACAGGGTCAGATGTTCTAGCTCAACGATGCGCATTTACATTTTAGCTGTATAAAAGACTTTTTAATAAATACAAATAAGTTAGTAACCCTTAAGCCCATACATAATGAACTTGCATAACCAGCACTGGGAGAGGAAAAATAATCCCACTACAAAACCAGGTTGTGTAAGAGATTTTTTCAAGTTGAATTCATAATAGTGGAATGGAAATTGGTCACCGTGCGTTATCCAGAACATCTGAAAACAAGGAGCGGACGCGGTGACGGCATTTAAGGGGTAGACATGCATTTTGAAGACCCCTAGATTTGCCAAAATTGTGTCTAGAGATGGTAGATCTATCAACTACATACTCACTTCCACATGAAAGATTAAAAATCATCTTGGCGTTAATGCCCCGTATGTGCTCTCGCGCACGATTGGCCGGGGTCCGCCTTGACCATGATCCAGAATTTAGCACATCAGGTTATTACAGTGGAGCGACTGCCATCAGACCTCCGTTCCCTGCTACCAGGGGAACCTGAAAGATCGGATCATGGTTACACATTCAGTCGCCTGTATGTGCAGGCTTCATCACGATATTTTCCCTTACCGTAAGAGCATCGGTTAGTATTCAACTCCACATAAAATATTGACTCCCACTTCATTTTAGAACGCAGCAGCAGAATATCAACAGCACATTGTACAACTAAACAGAGAACGTGTTATGGAGAAAGAGGACAGAGCGAAGAGAATGGCACGAGTTAGCAAAGCAGCTGTGGTAGAGCTGGGAAGGAAGTTGGACCTAGCTAAAGATGAGCTAACTCGACAATTGAACTACAGGAATAGTTTGGATCGTCAAATAATGGACAATCAGAAGTTAATGGTGAGTCTAAGATAGCTTGGAATCTTATATCGAATAGCTTTTCTGCATAACTCGGTCGTTTAAGAAATTTTTCAAACACCTTTTACAAAAACTGCTGTCGTACAAAGACCTTGAAATAAATAAAAAAAAAAAATTCGTGGACAAATTCACACAGCGCCATCTAGCCCCAAACTAAGCAAAGCTTGTGCTATGGGTGCTAGATAACTGATAAACTACTTAAATACTTTTAAATGCATACCTGGACCTTCAGAAGTCTTAAAAATGGGCTACGTAATGGATGATATACAAGCAGACGGTCCACTTGATGGTAGGCGGCATTATACATTTAGGTGTTCGACTAATACGTTTAGGTGTGCAACTCTGTTGGCAAATTAAATAAATAAATAAATAAACTCATACATTTCGGTGGCAGGTAGGGTTGCCAACCCTACTGTGTAATATAATACCCTACTGTATTAGATGTCCGCCTACTATTATTTAAAATTTTAATATAGTAGGCGAAACTACTATCTATATTTTATTAGCAAAATCGCTTATCAGTATCACTTACCGTAAAGCAAATTAAATTGCCAAATAAAATCTATGTCTATGCCTAAAGCGGAATGAGCCCTGAATTTTAATTTTAGCAATGAACTGTTGGGGCCACGGTGGTGTTTTGTATTCAAAAATATTGCAATGGTTTGACAGCTGTCATTGCTAGTACAATCTCTTTGGCGGTAACTGGGTCCCGGAGCTAACTCCCGGGTTAGCTCCGAATTTTGCTGCCTCTTTCCTCAATCCGTAATCATTCGCAGGATATGGAAGCCAGAGATGTAGAGTCAAGGCTACATCCGTTTACAAGGAAGGCCGAGTTGTTCAAAGACGCAATGGATAAAGTCGCGAAGACACCCTCGAGAGCAAGGTAAGACCTCATCAGTCACAGGGCGGCCACTGCAGAGCCTGTCAAGAGCGGAGATTAAGGCACGACTCTCCACTGATATGGAGGAGGCTCAAGTCTGTTAGTAAAATCGTTTCGAAAAAAAATCTCGTGTTTTCGTTAATTAAATTAAATTAAATAATTATTTATTTCAGAATTTAAGCAATTCCATATTCTTTATAGATGAGGTAGATATTTAATTATTAATAATTACAAAATTTTGCTTCAGCACCAATCCGGTTCACCCCTTCAAAAGGATAATAGATAGAAGAAAAGAAGTCGAAGACTCAATACAATTGCCTCTTATTGGGAAAAGTGTTCATAGAATTTCAAATAAAAGATAATGTTAAGGATAATTTTTTAAATACTTTGTAATAATTATCTTGTTGTTTTATTATCCCACCTACCAACCCACATTTGTAACCATTTAATAATATGATATACCTATCTACGAGAGAAGTCATGGGTTGACATCGCCGAGTCGCATGCAAAAGCCAATGGCCTAAGATGTGAAGATGCTGAAGACTGAACGAAGTCGACGAAGAAAAATGATTATATTACCTACCTATACCTGTCTACCTACCTAAAATGCCTTTCCGAGCTCAATTCTGTAATCTTTAAATATTATTTTTATTATCCTCCCAAATTAAATAACCCTATTTCCTGTTCTAAATGTCCCGGTCGGCGTCTTAGCATGTATGGCAGCCCTAATGTAAGGTCCATTAAGGGTTTTAATACGAGTATTATGGTCCCTAGGACGGATTAATCCGTCGTTGATCTTTTTTCGATGGATACAAATATTTACAACACTTGTCATTGCTACCGTGTGCTACTAATAGCGCCATCTATCATCGAATAGAAATACTACAATTATTAGATAAAACAGCTCCACCTATTGGCGAGTATAAATACCATTAAGATAACAGGGTGCACAACGACATCTATTAAATTTGTCGAAACTTTTTTGTACTTCTGAGCAGTAAATTCCATTTTACGTAACCTTATTCGTTAAACAGAATAAAAGAAAAAATAATATTTCATTCTCAGTAAATAGTATATTTTTGTTTGAACATTGTTTTGTTTTATAAAATTACATGTAAAATTGTACAGGATGTTGTTCAATGTTCAAAGAAGTACAATAATGAAAACATTAGTGAAACCCATTAATCCTAAAACTATCGAGTAGAATGGAACGAATCAAAAGTTTTCGTTTTCTCGCGCGATACCTACAATTTTTTTTATGTTGTTGGACGGAGGATCGGGAGGATTGATAAACAGAATTTTTAGACAAACAAAAATAATTTGGGCGATAGTTTCACAGAAAACTAGTTGTTTAAAACCAAAACGAGGGTATTATACGCGCTTAGTAACAGTTGAATCAAAAACACGCGTCACGCACGTGGTGCCTTTGCTTTGTTTACGTTGATGGAAATAACTTAGAAATCATGTCGAAAGAAGAATTTTCAATGGAAACTCTTGAAACCTGCTCATACAGATACTTGCAGAATGTGGCGAAGTCGCTAGGAGTTCCGTCCAACGTTAAGGTAAATGCCTGATTATGTTTCATGACTTTTCTAACAACTTTCCCGAAATTCAATCTCGCTTTGAGGAAACTTGTTTAAACTTTTCGATTTGACAGCTCTGTATGTTCCTGATAGCTGGAAATACTGTTTATAAATTTAAAATTGAACAAAATATGTATAGGTACCTAACTACTTCGGTGCTATTAGCTTCTGCCAAATACTATCCCTTACCTACCTGCTTACCTACATTTATTATATAAATTTTGTAATTTACTACAGAAAGTGTACCTGGTCCAGTTAATTTACGCCAAAAAGTATCTCACTGAAGCTATGGTTAAGGACATTGTGGCAATTGTGAAGAGAGAGAGGCTTCAGCTGTCTGGTTGCAAGAAAAAGAAACCTATAAGAAATCGCATAAGAGTCCAGGTATTTCTATAGCCAGTAGGATAATTTAGAGTTTAAAACATTTTACAAGTGACACTCTGATGCCCTATTGCACTAAACCTTAACCCATGCTTAGTTTGATTTGAGATATTCCTAATAAGAAAAAGCATTGCACCAACACTAAACAATGACTAAGAAATATCTTATTGCCATTTTTACTAAAGTTAGGAATTTGCTAAGTTCTCTCTTATCACAATTTGGACTATATACTATATTTGATTGGCAATAATCTAATATAGATGGATCTCAGGCAATTCTGAAGTTTAGTGAAAACTTACGCCTAAGTTTGTACAATCGGGCATTAGTCTCTTTACATACTTCTGCTTGCTAAAAGCTTCCCTGTCCATTTGCCATTGATGAACAAAAGAATGGTGGTTGAATAATGTTGTCTCATGCTTTTAGAAACTGGGGGCTTATTCGCTAAAGCTGACTGATTAGTACTCTATGATTTGTAACTACGAGCCTGGGTGATGTCAAATGAAATGCCAAATTAATGAATATGAACATCCAGAATATCCATTAATATGTAAAACTACAAACATTAATGAATGAGAGACTCAAGAGTACCCCCTGAATTTGTTCAATTAATTATTTTGGGATTTAATTTGAAAGAGGAATGGTCAATTTGGTATGAGTCAACATTTTTTCACACATCATTTTTGTTAATTGTTCAAAATAGATACCTATATTGGTGAAGTATCTACCTACTTACTTTTATGAACAAAGTTATAAAACATGGATTTTTTGTTTAAATTAAGTATACTGTAGGTACACATAAAGTTTAGTTAGAATATGTTTAATGGAACTAAAATTCTATAAGAACTAAAATAATCTCTTTGGCAGGGTTCAGAGATAACATCCACTCATAGTGGGCTATCCCCTCCAATAAGTTTGACACCAAGGAGGCCAAATGTTGTAATCCGCTATACTAAGCCACAGACTATGAAGTCATTGTTACCTCCAAAATCGCTGTTACCTCCAAAAAGAAGTGCTTCACCACCCAGGCCAAGTGACAGAGTGCTCCGAAGCTACAACATCCGAAGTTACCAAAGGCCAAACTACAATATAATGGACGACGCATTGTTCAACATTGTAAAGTTTCAAAAGGTGAGTAGAGTAATTGAATTTGCTGTAAATTTTATAAACTGTCATAACTAGTGACATACTTAGCAGATGTTCTTACATTTCATCATAAAGCTTGACATTAGGAGAAACACCGTGCATTATCACTAAGATTCAATGAACCACAGTCCTCGTGCATTTGTAAGTAAAAATAAACCATCTATCTATTTGTCGCCTTATTTGAAATAGTTATGTTTAATTATGCTTTTTTTATTGTAACACCATATTCATATTAATGCATGCTGTGATGACCTGTACATGTATATTTACATGAACTTGTGTAACTCTTGTTGCTTATCCTAATTCATAAAATAAAAAAATCTAAGTTAAACCAATGATTTGGCAAACTCGAACGCACCTGCTAAGGGCACCGCCTGTTCACTGCATTTGTGATACCTTACGACTACATTTCGCTCGTTCCATTCGCGGCGCCTTTTCATTAATGACAAGCAATTTACAACTTAGTTACAAGCTATAGTATTCGAGTTAGGTGGTTTAACCTCAGTAAACTGTCAGCTGTTGTTCCAGCAACGGCCAATACAGTACCCTGGCCAGGCAGAGCTGAGGAAGCAGCAGCTCAGTGTTGCTCTGTCCGCCCGCGCCGGCCCGCGGGAGTCACAGCTCGCTGCCATCGCCAAGTGCCTGGTAAGTGACAGACATAGACATGCACACACACACACACATGCTCTTCCAGAATCATCATCATCTTGGCGTTATGTTCCGGTTGTGCCTCTGCGTGCCAGCGTGAGATCGGTTAGGTAGTTGGAGGTACCTTATCTATTTCTGCCGCCAAGCAACAATGCTTTTGCTTGCGTTGTTGTATTCCGTTTTGGAGATCAAGGTAACCAGTGCAATTACCGGCATAAGGCATACCATCTTCGTCGTCACCGTCCTTAGGCGCTGCCCTAATTGGCAGCGGCGACTCAAAACCGCCCGTCGCACGGTCGTTGTCAGTTAGGACAGCGCCAAATTTGTTACTTGAAACCCGAGTGTATCCACAAAGGCCGGGTATGTGTATGGGTTGGTGCTATTCTACTCTGCCGGACACCACACGGCAAATTGTTATACAGTTTTCCTAAAATTCTTAGCTTAGCGTAATTGCTATAACAAAAATGACAGGCACTTTACCGGGTTTTAATGAGGCGAACTCAGGATATACTGTATGTATAGCATTGTGTTGAAATATATAGATCCATTTGGCGTGAAAACTTGGGCCGTGGGGCCGCACATTCCCTATATAAGGAACTAGCCAAACACACACACACACACGTCACGTGGTTGCACGACCTGAACCCAACATCTTGCCACTTTCCTCTGCTTGCTTATTATTATTAACGGATTTACATAAAAGTTTACCTAAATTTAAACTGTACATTTTCGACTGTTTACCGCGTGTGGTAGCGGCTGACTAAGTAAATTTCTTTCTCTCCGGAATCAGCCTAATGCGCTTATTACATTTGGCTAAATTCAGAAGCAAAAAGCGTAAGAGCAAATCAAAGTAGAATGTATTGCTATAAAATAAGGAACATTTTTGTACCACGCCTATTGAAAAGAGGAGCGACGCGAAACATAATATAAGTCATACAAAAATGGATGTTATTCTTTGAGCAATACGTTCCACTTTGACTTGCTCTCACGCATTTTGCTTATGAATTTAGTCAGGTCAGGTGTAATAAGCGTATAAGGCTCTGACTATAAGCATCCAGGATCAGCCCCGTCCAGGAAAAAACCAAATTCAGCGTGCAATCGACTACACACGCTCCGATTTGAATCCGGAGCTAAATTTATTCAGTCAGTAGCTACCACTTGCGCGGAACAGTCGAAAATTGAACTTTTATATGACTAGCCGTTAATAAAAAAGGAAACAGGAAACTGTAAAGATATTGGGTTCATCCTTTTCACGTAGGCCGCATAACGGAAGGTGTATTCCACAAGTTTTACAAAAAAATGTTCAGGTTTTCTCACGAATATTTTCCCTCACCGTAAGAGCAGTGTTGGAGTAATGTATATAATCATTAGTACATGGCGGCACTGGGGATAGAGCTTCGGTACCTCCCACTTACGAGTCGGACCCGCTCGCCATTAGGCCACCGAAACCCCTGATGAAAAGATTAACTCTCTCCCTTCCAGAACGCTGCAACTTTAACAAGCATACGCCCCGGACCTGGACTGCTCCCCCTATTGAGTCCAGATACGAAAACCAGTTTCGAATACTACAAGAATATCGGTTTCCGCCGTACAGATGGGAGGATATCCAAAATAAATGCGCTAGTACAAAAGTCTAATAAGACATATGAGGTCCCTGCCTCTTCCTCCCAATACAGAAATGTACAGGTCACAATCCAGGATATAATAAACAGCACATTCGAAGCTAAAGTCTCGCGTCCAGCCATAGAATACATGACCACGGATTCTGGGAAAGGCGAATGCTATCCCTCCATTTCGGTTCAAACAGAAACTAGGCCAAAAATCAAATATCCCCACATGTCCATCGTACCATCCTACGCGATCTCCAAATCTGTGACGGCCAGAAGTAATGCAAAGACATATATGACTCGGACCGAAACTCAACCGACAAGCACAAACACTTATAGCACTAGCGAGCAGAGTCAAAAGAGCGACCCGTATTCTTCTAACAATTCGTTAAAGAAAAAAATTGTCTCGAACTACTATCGCAATTTGTCTAAACAGGTCACTATGTCGAAATTTAATACGAGCATCGTAAAAGAAATAACCCCAGACTCTACCAGTATGATGGATGTTACCGAAACTAATACAAATAAATATGAGAAAGTAATAGTGCTAAAAGAAAGATATTGTCCAAATGCGTCTGTAGCAAACGAAGCGAATGTTGTAGAATATGTTCACACATCAGACACTACTGATATAAACACGACGAAATATCCGAATCTTTCCAAAGTACTAGTAGCTGATGATGATAATTTTAACAAAACACCCAAAGACGTCAACTATACAATATCAAACCCAAATAGATCCAAAGAGAACAACATTAGATACCCCATTAGTTATATACCAGAAGTAACAGACAGAAGTGAAAGAAGTGAGGTCGGTTACTCGGGATTGTGTAAAATATCCCAACTTAATGAGATATATCCAAACATTTCCACAATACACACGATCAGCGACAAAACTTACCGAACATTGAATTTAGCTAACCAAAGCAACTATACTGACGCTACAAAACTTGCGTCGAACGAGAATATTATTGGTATATCTAAAACTGGTAGAATTAACGATGCGAACTATCCAAACATGTATGCTACTACTGAAGCATACTATAAGGACTATCCCAATATGTCGAAAGTGGTGGATAGCGATGGCCAACAATATGTTAACGTCTTTGATGTCAACGAGCTATCTTATGGAAGCAAAGCAATGGGTAGCGAGACTGACACTAGCACACTGACTATGTCAGAATCAACAGAGAGCTACTACGATGATGGCATATCACTAACTGACAGCTTTCCAACAACGTCTACCCAGAGGGAAAACATGTCCGATTTTGAAGGAGAATTCACCACATACTTTGATAGGAAAACTTCTGGTGAGCAAGCGATCGAATTCAGGTCCCAGAAGGAGCAAACTGCACAAATGCATAGTCTACCGCGAATCAATGAGGTGTTTACCCAGTTCGTCGACTATGGCAAGGACGTCAGTCAACCACTGTATATTCAAGTTGGAGAAAACTCGGAAAGGAGTAAGTGAATATTTGTTTTTTATTTAATGTGCTTCGTCATGAAAACTAAATAAAATACATTTGTCATCATCATACGCGCGTGGGCCCGGGTTCCGCCAAAACCGTGATCCGGGATTTGGCAGATCAGGTAATTACAGTGGAGTGAATGCCGTGCAGATCAGCAATTAGGTTTGCTGGTGGCATATTTTCTTGTGATAAATAATAAAAACGTGCTAAACTCCCTCTTGGTACTCTCACGGGGCATACGCTGGGGAAAATATAGCGATGACCAGAAGGGGGTACCGCTACTATGAGATGCGTGGGGGCCTACGGGGGCCGCTAAAACGGTACGGGAGGGGCTGTGTCGAGTCTGCTTGATCCTCTGACAGGAGAGGAGTTACTTCAGAGACTGAAGTAGATCCTGGTGTTAGCGACATCAGGCGATCGGCCGGGGGAAGCAGCTCCCAATTTGCTAGCCAGGATAAACGCTAAGTTGACGTTGCTTAATAAAGACGTTGCGTAACGTAAGTCATTTTTGCTAGATGGCCGAGCCTCTGGTGTGGGGGTTTTATGCGCTTATTACATTTAGACTAAATTAAGTAGTCTATATTATGTTGCGTATTACGTGTTAGTATCACTTATATTATGTTACGTATCGCTCTGCTTTTCAAAAGCATTGATACAAAAAAGTGACCTTATTTTATGAGCAATACACTCCAGTTTGATTTGCTTTTGAATTTAGGCTACTGAATTTAGTTAAATGTAATAACTGCATTAACCATGATCCAGGATTTGGCAGATTATCAGGTAATTACAGTGGAGCGATGCCGTGCAGAACAGTAATTAGGTTTGCTGACAAGAATATTTTCTTCTCATCATCAACACAGCCCATAACAATCCACTGCAGGACTTAGGGCCTCTCCCACGAAAGGGGAGCTTATTGCCATAATCTCTACACTTGGCAGGCGGGGGGTGCTGATTTTTTTTTTTTTGCGCCCAACGCAAAGGAAATGGGCACCCCCCTCCGGTATAGCGGTTGGGAGGGAGGAGGTGAACTCTCATGAGTACCAGCCGGCCGGCCAGCTGGTTATTCACGACTCGCCAAAAAAAAAGACCTACTCGCGACTATCTTCTCACCCCTTCAGAGGGGCGGGGGGGCTGTGGCGGGACGCTAATCCCTATAAGCAGTGTCAATCGCCAACCGCTAATACGGTTGGGTCCATAGGTAGGACATGTCCCTGGTCTTCTTGTCACCGGCGATGTCGGGCACTAGGGCGACCATCGAGCCGGTGACTGGGTTTTGTCGTCATCTGTTTCTCTTCTCTTCTTTCTTCTGGCTTCTTTTCGCGCTGTCGGGCTGAACGTTCGGCGGCCGCGAGGCCGGCGGACGGTCAGCCCAACAGCGACTTTGCTTCGTTCCGTCGGCGAGGTCGGTCTCCGGGGGTGAGGGGCCCCGTGGACGCCCGTCATCCGACGGATACTGGGAGAAGGAGTAATGGGGGGGGGGGGGTCAAATTATGAGTCTGCCGCGACCTGTAGTAGGTCTCGCGGCAGCCGTTTCTTGTCTGGAGGGCGTGCATGTAGTGGGGCCAATTCCCTTATGAGCCTATAGCTGGAGGCATCTGCTCGCTCAAATAGCCGTTGGGTCAGCCGTCCCACGAAGTGGTCTAGCTCCTCCACGCCCAGGTCTCTGCTTATGATGTCATTCCTCACGTAGCGAGGGGCGTCCACTATGTCTCGGAGGGCTTGCGATTGTTGTACGCGGAGTCGTTTTCGGTTGGTTTCGGCAACCAGCGCGTACCACGCCGGGGCTGCGTAGGTGAGTCGCGGTCTCACGTAAGTCTTGTAGACGCCGATCTTCGCACGTAGAAGGAGACGGGACTTCAGGATTGGGCGGAGAAGCGCGCGGGTGGAGCGGACTCTGGAGACCACTTCGTGGACGTGGTGTCTCATAGTTAGTTTTCTGTCAATTTTCACCCCCAGGTACTTTGCTACCGAGGCCCACTCGATGGTATGCCCCTTTAGCGTGAGCTTCGGTGGAAGCTTTCTTGTTGGGCCGATCGCCATGGCCTGCGTCTTGTCTACGTTCACGGCCATTCGCCAAGCCGTCAGCCACGCGGGCAGGGCGTCCAATGTCCTCTGCATTTTCTTTGCTGCATGCTTCAGATTCATGGACTTGGCTACGTACGCCGAGTCGTCCGCGAACAGTGCCAGTAGGATGTCGTCTGTGACTGGTATATCGTCGGTGTACCTTGCGTAGCACACCGGCGATAGGCGGCTTCCTTGGGGTACTCCGGCTCGGGCGATCCGCTCTGTGGATAGGACGCCTTCAACTGCCACTTGAAAGTGCCGGTCTTCCAGAAAACTGGCCACAATCTTGACTACTCGACGGGGAGTAGTGGATGTGGTCAGCTTGTAGAGCAGGCCGGGGTGCCAGACTCGGTCGAACGCCTTTTCCATATCCAGGAAGACGGCTACTGCGTGCTCCTTCTTGTTGAGGGCCACCGTCATTTGGTGTAGCACTCTCGCCAGCTGGTGAGTCGTGGAGTGTTCAGCCCGGAATCCAAATTGCTCATCCCGCGGTGAGATGTGCGGCACGAGATGTTGAAGCAGCAACGCCTCAAAGGTCTTCGAGGTGGTGTTCAGGAGTGTGATTGGGCGATAGCTCCCAGGTTTGAGGATGTTCTTCCCCGGTTTCGGTAACATTATGATGCGGCCGAGCTTCCACGCGGTGGGGTAGTGGCCGGTGCGCATTATGCCGTTGAACAGTCGCGTCATGGCCGCGACGGTTCGTGGCGGGAGGTGGTGTAGAGCTTCGTTGGGCACTCTGTCTGGCCCTGGAGCCCTTTTCCGTTTGGCTCGACGCAGTGCACGCTGTACCGAACCCGGGGAGAAGACTATGGGGTCCTCTTCAGCGGGGATTTGGGCCGCAAAGTATTCCTCGAGGCGCTGCTGTATGCTGGACTCGTGCTGTAGCTGGCTGGGGGTGTCTTCGACAGGATTCGGGCTGAACTGAACCTCCAAATGTTCTGCGAATATCTCTGCCCTGTCCTCAGCGCGGTAGCGGGGGGTGCCATCGCTGGCCAGGAGGGGTCTGGTTGGTGCAGGCCGTCCCTGGATGTTGCGGCACAAGCGGTGTAGACTTGACCAGTCCTCGCTTGCCGCCTCTATGGTCTTGAGCCACGACTCTGAGGCTTCTTCGTGGAGCAGGTTGGAAATTTTGGTCGCCAGCCTGTTCAGCTGCGTCTTCAGCGTGGGGCAGCGGGTGCGCTGGTACTGCCGCCTCAATCGGCGTTTTTGCTCTATCAGCGTCATTACGTGTCTCGGGATGGTGGTGAAGCGACGTGGTGGGTGGGCAGGCTCTGCCGCGGCCTCCAGTGCGTTGCTTATGCAGTCGCATAAGTCGACAGCTAGCTGGTCCACATCTTCTGCGGAGTTTATGGGTCTCGTTGGGGTGTGCTCACTAACGTGCTCTGTGAACACAGACCAATCCAGTCTTCGTCTCCTTTGTAGAGGTGGTACAACGACTGGAGACTGGGTTATTGATATCAGAATTGGCTGGTGATCCGACAGGAGGTGGTCGTCGAGCACCTGCGATGTTGGGACATGGTGCAGTCCTTGCGTCACTAGTACGTCGAGGACGTCCGGCGCGTGGCTTTGCTGGTAGGGGTAGTGCGTCGGGGTTTCGGGGCCGTAGACCTCGTAGCCATGGCGTTCTGCATCGTCGAACAGGCGTCGGCCTTCCGGGCAGATGCGGCTCGAATTCCATCCCGTGTGCTTACAGTTTAGGTCGCCGGCTAGGATGGTAGGTGTCGGCGTGTCGAGTAGCGACCAGATTTCGGCCACCGCTATACGCTCGTGGGGCGGGTGGTACACTGCAAACACACGGGTGGGCTGCTGATTGTTATATATTTCCACACCGAGGGCGTAAATGGATCGGTAGGACTGCGGCTCTATCGGTTGGTGGATCAACCGTAAAAAGACCTAGGCGAATCGCAATAACTTATATAAAAAGTTACCGGACACATCGAAAGCGCGATTTAAAAGTACATCAGCGCCATCTATCGTCTACATTACGTACAACCTGACGCGGCGCGCCGCACCATAATCTGTGCAATCTTGATTAAAAAGACGGCCCCAATAACGTTTTTCAGTTCTCATTAATTGCCAAATTAAGAGATCCTGTACCGTCAAAATCCCGGACACATCGTAAGCGCGAACTAAAAGTACATCAGCTCCACCTGCCCACCTGCCTGCGCCAAGTTTGACGACCTTAGTGGCAGTGGTCAACACACAGTGGGCAACGGTCTGCCACGCAAGAAGTCCCGGGTTCGATTCCCGGCCGGGCAGAAATTGAAATGATGAATTTTAATTTCTGTTACGGATTTGGGTGTTATTTGTATAATAAGTATGTATGTATTAAATATATATGTATATATATAAGTAGTATATCAGTCATCTAGCACCCATAGCACAAGCTTCGCTTAGTTTGGGGCTAGATGGCGCTGTGTGAATCTGTCCACGATTATTTATATTTATTTATTTATCTCACGTCAATGTTACGTACCAGCGTGCGGCTCATGCCCGGTCTTAGAGCGGCTGTACAACCTGCCTCGCCGCGCCGCGCCGCCTGCAAAGGACAACACCAAGTGCACTTACGCGGCTAACGTCAGACCTACTCCGTAAGTATTACTCATGACTTGATACGCTCTCGTTTTTGTATTGTGTTTTTTATATAATGTGTGATGTGTAGTGCCAAAAACTCATCTGGGGGCTTACCATAAGCTTAGCAAGACCTAAACAGAACTGCCCTGCTTAGAACGAGTCTAACTTATGTGTTTAGGTCCTGCTATACCTAAGAGCTCATGGCCCCTGACCCAGTGGCTAAAGCTGGCGAAGTGAATATTTTCCTCTATAGCTGGACCTAAGTGTCGCCATTTTGAAATGTTATGTCAATTCCAATAACAGCGACGCTGTCAGTGGTCAGAAAAGTTTGTTGCACTATAAACCATTTAAGCTAGTATTGCACGTTTTGCTTTTGCAATTTATTTGACACTTGTGTCTGGGCTATTGATGTTTACGTGCGAGTGATTTAAACGATGCCTCGATGATGAAATTACACAACTATTCAAGGAACCGTTTGCAACCTCACATTGCACCGTTTCAAAAATGTATAGATACTCATTGCATTTTTTAAAATCATTTTTGTCATTTTCTATGATTCAATTTGATTTAATAACTATCCTGGTAGAATTATAAGATTTTCGTCTAACCTTTCAAATACTACACTTTCACCACACATATTATGGGGTTTGTTAAAATGGTTAATATTGTTTTTACCTGATATCAAGCGAGAAACAATGGTAGTGGTTCGAGAATTCGAAGTGAAGGTAATCGTCGATTCCGAAAGAGGGTGGACCGATATGTCTGTGCTTAGGAGCGACTTCACACAGCGGCAGCAGTCTACTCGTGACCATGACGCATGCAACTGCGTCGAAATATCTAACCGTGGTAACTATTGTATATTTTATGCATGTACCTACATACTTATTTGTACCCATTTGGGTGCCCGTTAATAAACCAGTGTTAAACTAGCAGTTGGCGTTTCCACTTGTTCCCTCGGCCCGTAGTTCGCATATTTACCAGTGGCGACGAGGATGGGATACGAACCCACGCGTGCAGAGCATATTGGATTAGCATTGGAAAACCCGATAATATGTGTGATGAAAGTGTTCTGAATTACCACGAAAGTCTTAAAACCTTTACTTTCAAATACTCTCATTTTCATCAACCACTATACCCAATTGCATTGAAATATTTGCTTTTCACCCATTACACGCTTAGATCAAGTATATCAGATATCACGTCTATTCCTGACGACCTAAGTGGTTCAGTGGTTAACATGCCGGTCTGCCACGCAAGAGGTCCCGGGTTCGATTCCCGGCCGGGCAGAAATTGAAATGATGAATTATGTATTTAAGTAGTTTATTAGTTATTTAGCACCCATCGCACAAGCTTTGCTTAGTTTGGGGCTAGATGGCGCTGTGTGAATTTGTCCACGAGTATTTATTTATTTTATTTATTATTCCTATTCTTCAATTCCATGGAGCAATATAACTAGTGGAGAGCGAATCAGCACTTATTTTTCTAATCACTTGTAACCGATTTGCGGCGGGGCGCGGGGGGAGAGGTCAACGTCGCTGAACATACAACCATTGCAAGTTAAATAAAACCTTGTTACTGCATAGTTATGTTCGGTGATTTCGGTCCCCCCGGTAGCTTTCTCTATCGTAAATTGCTCCATGTTCAGTTCCTTTACTATTACCCGCATTATTTTGCACTAATTATTCTACTAACTGTTTACCGTTTTCCCTTCACGCATAATATACCTGTCCCGCTTTGCCTCATGCTTTTGTCCGCAGGGCAGAGCAGCCGAGCCTGCACACTGGCTTCTACATTGACATGCGTGAGTGCTTACAATGCTTGCTACAATTACTAACCTAACATGTCTTTAACATATTTAAAAAATTGCCTGTTTACGGTCACGTACCTGAAAAAATACACATTACTTTAAAATATAATGAAGTTAAAGATTAGTTATTTTGGCGTTAATGTCCCAGACCGGAATCTGCCATGACCATGATTCAGGATTTGGCAGATCGGATAATTACAGTGGAGCTACTGCCGTCTGACCTCCATGAACCAGACCCGGATCATGGGTACACATTCAGTCACCTGAATGTGCAGGTTTCATCACGATGTTTTCCCTCACCTTAAAAGAACCGGTTAGTGTTCAACTAATTTAAATTAGGTGTAAGTGTTTATTATTATTATTATTTTTGTTTTTTGTACTATGTTGGTAGGGTAAAGATATTGAAAGCATAGAGAGTGCAAACCTTCGCCAACAAACTGTTTTACAGTTTGGCGAATTATACAAATAAATACCTATATACCACATTTATGATAAAAAAAAATATATACTTATACATATATACGTAACTCAGAAAAAGAGTCATTGGTAGAGAAGGCAGCACATCAACCTTCCCACCACCAGTATATAATGAGTTAGCATTACTTATTTGTTGGCGTACAAACCGGAGATGGTCCAAAGTCTAAACAGGGTAGGCTTTCTTTTTTTTTTTTTTTTCATACCACTCACTGGCAAACAAGCTTTCGGCCTACCTGATGGTAAGCAGTCACCGCAGCCTATGGACGTTTGCAATACCAGGGGCATCACCCACGCGTTGTTGACCCAGGTTGCGGTGCTGTCGTCTGTCCATTTTTGCACTGGGGTTCCTAAACTCTATTTTATTCTAAGAGCTGATTGCTTTCCAGACGGAATGATCTCGCCGGCCGCCACCATACCGGAGATGATGGAAGACGCCCTCGAAATCGTCAGCCAAGATGGCGTAAGTACTCTATTTATTTACTTTAGTCTATTTATTTTTAAAGAACATTTACTTATGAAATAAGCGTGTATGGCGAAAATGACGGATACTGGAATTGTCATGTCATACAAGCAAAATTTTCAATTTCTTGAATATGGTCAATCCGGTTACGATGAAACTTGAAGGTATATCAGACAACATTAAGCTAACTGGTCCATATCATTTCATTCAGAAAACAATTCATAAAATGACATCTGGGTAAAGAGCCAAAACAGACTATAAATGAAAATGGGGTATTTTCAAACCCTTATAAAAACTTAAGAAAATATATTTCTATTTTATTTTAGAGCCTTATTGGCATCTGAGTATAGTCTATTATCGAAGTCAAGTATTATTTTATTATGTTCTGTATAAATATCAGTTATAAATATCTGAGCAAATGTGTACTTGCGATGAAACGCCGATTTCATAAGTAAGGAATATTTATGTTTTTGCCGGTTGTACGACTCGGCCAAAACTGGTGAAATTCCTTTCAATGGCAAGCCGTTTAGCTCGTTTGCCACCTTAGCGGAATAAAACAAAACTTTATCTTCTGGTATTTAATTTACAATTTGATTGCAGGACCTAACACCCATGGAAGCTTCCCCCTTGGCGCAGTGTCCGCTGTGCGCGCGCCGCGCCCGCCGAGCATTGCTGCATCGACACGCCAGAGCCGTGAGTAACGCATAATAGACTGTAAGGCCGCGTCCCCAGTAGCCAAACTGTTCGCCGCCGACTGAGTGAGCCGCAAATTTGTAGCCAACTAAAATTCGACTTAGCGGCGTACCGACTGGAACCGATTTTTCTTTGAGTCAGCCGCCCACTGAGATAGTCGGCGCGCGTAACGCTGCAAATTGCGTAGATTGAGCGCAAAACTAGCAAACTGTGAACACTCCATTTAAGGTATATGGAAGGGCATACTAAACCGATACGCCGCTCAGTCGGCGGCAAACAGTTTGCCTACTGGGGACGCAGCCTAAGGGGGCCATAAGTTATCCTGCGTCATCGAGTACAAGAAAAAAACCATTTTGTAGCGATAGTAGACGTTTAGGAGGCCCACAAAACGTTGGTCTTTGGATATTGCGATTCCCGAGACATTCTAATGCCCTGCTTTCTTATTATGTACTTATTCTGTTGGTTTTAAGTGTTTTGAATGTGTTATTGGACCAAATAAAGATACGTCTATGTCTAATACCACTTTCATACAACTTTTTCGTAAAAAATTGTATCAATTGATATGTTTGAGCACATTGCAAATTAATTCTAGCATAAAAACGACACCTCAAATCCTATGTCTATGAAAGTTGTTTTTCAGCTCACTGCGGCGCTCCCATCAAGTGTGTCTGAAAGGGTTCCATAAGATGTGTACGTACGACACCTTATCTTCTGCTCATTTCCTCACTGTTCCTTGTTAGTAGCAGCAGCTGACCGTTCCTCTGTCCCCTTCCATCACAATCTTGCTGATGTAATCGAGATGCAAATCGCTCCGTAGCAACTCAACCACCACTGACGATCCAAATTCGTCGGCTATGTATGCCGGCTTCGCAGTATTATTATTACTACGCCGATATACGAGCGCGAACGCGAATGTAGCCGACATATTCCGATCGTCAATAGCAATGGAATAGCTACGAAGTGATTGGAATATTGGCTAGAGCCGCAGGATTGTGATGGAAGAGGATATACTCTCTGATCGTCTATCTCTCTGGGCATCAGGAACACGGCGCCACCATAGAGTGTGCATCCGGCGGCCGCGTGCAAGCCCGATGGTCGGTGGCGGCGAGGCCTTCTCCATAAAATGTGCAGGTCGTAGCTCTGTCCCCCTTGCATCACAATGTTGCGAGTCTATCCAAGATTCCAATCACTATGTGGCTATTCCATTACGATTGACAATCGGCTCGTCGGCTACGTTCAAACATCGCTCTCGTACATTGGCGCAGTGCTACTAAGCTAGCCGAACGCAGCCGACAAGTTCGTCGAAGTCTAGACCCGCTTATCGTCTATCTCTCTGGGCATCAGGAACACGGCGCCACCATAGAGTGTACATCTGGCGGCCGCGTGCAAGCCCGCTGGTCGGTAGCTGCGGCGGCGGCGGGCGCGGCGCGGGCGGTCGACGTGCGGGGGCGGTTGTACGCACTGACCGCGCGGTACTGCGACCCGGATCAGCTGAGCGTGGGGATCACGGTGAGTGGCTATAGAGGGGACTATAGGAGGGATGGGGGTCGCCTGACGAGGGGGCGGTTGTACGCACTGACCGCGCGGTACTGCGACCCGGATCAGCTGAGCGTGGGGATCACGGTGAGTGGCTATAGAGGGGACTATAGGAGGGATGGGGGTCGCCTGACGAGGGGGCGGTTGTACGCACTGACCGCGCGGTACTGCGACCCGGATCAGCTGAGCGTGGGGATCACGGTGAGTGGCTATAGAGGGGACTATAGGAGGGAAGGGGGCCGCCTGACGAGGGGGCGGTTGTACGCACTGACCGCGCGGTACTGCGACCCGGATCAGCTGAGCGTGGGGATCACGGTGAGTGGCTATAGAGGGGACTATAGGAGGGAAGGGGGCCGCCTGACGAGGGGGCGGTTGTACGCACTGACCGCGCGGTACTGCGACCCGGATCAGCTGAGCGTGGGGATCGCGGTGAGTGGCTATAGAGGGGACTATAGGAGGGAAGGGGGTCACCTGACGAGGGGGCGGTTGTACGCACTGACCGCGCGGTACTGCGACCCGGATCAGCTGAGCGTGGGGATCACGGTGAGTGGCTATAGAGGGGACTATAGGAGGGAAGGGGGCCGCCTGACGAGGGGGCGGTTGTACGCACTGACCGCGCGGTACTGCGACCCGGATCAGCTGAGCGTGGGGATCACGGTGAGTGGCTATAGAGGGGACTATAGGAGGGAAGGGGGCCGCCTGACGAGGGGGCGGTTGTACGCACTGACCGCGCGGTACTGCGACCCGGATCAGCTGAGCGTGGGGATCGCGGTGAGTGGCTATAGAGGGGACTATAGGAGGGAAGGGGGTCGCCTGACGAGGGGGCGGTTGTACGCACTGACCGCGCGGTACTGCGACCCGGATCAGCTGAGCGTGGGGATCACGGTGAGTGGCTATAGAGGGGACTATAGGAGGGAAGGGGGCCGCCTGACGAGGGGGCGGTTGTACGCACTGACCGCGCGGTACTGCGACCCGGATCAGCTGAGCGTGGGGATCACGGTGAGTGGCTATAGAGGGGACTATAGGAGGGAAGGGGGCCGCCTGACGAGGGGGCGGTTGTACGCACTGACCGCGCGGTATTGCGACCCGGATCAGCTGAGCGTGGGGATCGCGGTGAGTGGCTATAGAGGGGACTATAGGAGGGAAGGGGGTCGCCTGACGAGGGGGCGGTTGTACGCACTGACCGCGCGGTACTGCGACCCGGATCAGCTGAGCGTGGGGATCACGGTGAGTGGCTATAGAGGGGACTATAGGAGGGAAGGGGGCCGCCTGACGAGGGGGCGGTTGTACGCACTGACCGCGCGGTACTGCGACCCGGATCAGCTGAGCGTGGGGATCACGGTGAGTGGCTATAGAGGGGACTATAGGAGGGAAGGGGGCCGCCTGACGAGGGGGCGGTTGTACGCACTGACCGCGCGGTACTGCGACCCGGATCAGCTGAGCGTGGGGATCGCGGTGAGTGGCTATAGAGGGGACTATAGGAGGGAAGGGGGTCGCCTGACGAGGGGGCGGTTGTACGCACTGACCGCGCGGTACTGCGACCCGGATCAGCTGAGCGTGGGGATCACGGTGAGTGGCTATAGAGGGGACTATAGGAGGGAAGGGGGCCGCCTGACGAGGGGGCGGTTGTACGCACTGACCGCGCGGTACTGCGACCCGGATCAGCTGAGCGTGGGGATCACGGTGAGTGGCTATAGAGGGGACTATAGGAGGGAAGGGGGCCGCCTGACGAGGGGGCGGTTGTACGCACTGACCGCGCGGTACTGCGACCCGGATCAGCTGAGCGTGGGGATCGCGGTGAGTGGCTATAGAGGGGACTATAGGAGGGAAGGGGGTCGCCTGTCGAGGGGGCGGTTGTACGCACTGACCGCGCGGTACTGCGACCCGGATCAGCTGAGCGTGGGGATCACGGTGAGTGGCTATAGAGGGGACTATAGGAGGGATGGGGGTCGCCTGACGAGGGGGCGGTTGTACGCACTGACCGCGCGGTACTGCGACCCGGATCAGCTGAGCGTGGGGATCACGGTGAGTGGCTATAGAGGGGACTATAGGAGGGAAGGGGGTCGCCTGACGAGGGGGCGGTTGTACGCACTGACCGCGCGGTACTGCGACCCGGATCAGCTGAGCGTGGGGATCACGGTGAGTGGCTATAGAGGGGACTATAGGAGGGAAGGGGGTCGCCTGACGAGGGGGCGGTTGTACGCACTGACCGCGCGGTACTGCGACCCGGATCAGCTGAGCGTGGGGATCACGGTGAGTGGCTATAGAGGGGACTATAGGAGGGAAGGGGGTCGCCTGACGAGGGGGCGGTTGTACGCACTGACCGCGCGGTACTGCGACCCGGATCAGCTGAGCGTGGGGATCACGGTGAGTGGGTGGGGTGCATTTTTTTAGCATTTATTAGGCTTTACTACGCCTTTATTAAGTTCACCTGCATGTATCATCATATCAGCCGAAAGACGCCCACTGCTGGGTGTAGGCCTCTTCCAGAGATCTCCACAAAGGCTGGTCCTGTGCCTTCCGCATCCAGCTGGTACCTGCGATATTTACCAGATTGTCCGTCCACCTTATGGGAGGTATACCCACGCTGCGTGTTTCGGTACGTGGCCGCCACTTAACTGCGCCATCGGCCATTTGTTCTGCGAGCTATGAGCCCTGCTCACTGCCACTTAAGCTGGGCACTAATTGAATGTATAACTATGATCCAATCTGGTTAGGTACCCCTGTTAACAAGGGCACGAAGGTCAGGTGGCAGTCGCTGCACTGTAATAACCTGATCTACCAAATCCTGGATTATTGTCAAGTCAGACCTCGGGCCCTCTTCTGTGACCACTCTTACCACAGACCTATACCGTGCCTACATCAAGAGAGCAATTAATCAAAAATAACATAATCAATTTCATACATTCCAGGCCATCACATCTACACTAGAAACCCACGTAGGTTCCATAACCATCTACAATACAGTGACAGGTGAACCTTACACATGGCAAGGCGTTATACAAGATACGCCCATGAATATACACGACGATGTGGACGGACTGAAAGTGCAACTGTCTAAGCTAGAATTGCTGCCAAATAGTGCTAATTTGAAACTGATTAACAGAAAACTGGTACTCACTTCGCCAACGAACGCCATCGTTGGCAGACCAGAATTGACTGATTTGTATTTCACTGTATATGCAAGGATATATTGATACCTTTTTTGTTTTGTTGTTATATGTATAAGCTTTTTCTGTTTTGATTGTTGTATATATTTTGAATCTTTTTTTTTTTTTCGGTAGAGTCCGAAAATGTTTCCGAGTTGAAACTAGTTTTGTTTTCGTAAAGGATCGGTTCTTTTTTGTTGTTTGTTGTAAAGAAATCTGATTTGTTTTACTATTTGTTTTTCGTTGTTGTTAGTTATTATAATACATAAGTGTGTCTTTAAGACTGAATGACTACAAGACTGTGGGTGTTACCCAGTGTTACCTCATCACAGTAATATTTAGATGTTAAGACTTTAAAGTTTTATGGTTTATCTTATAGCCTTAAACTGAGTAAAATATTTGGTGTTCCTTTGTAATTTAGAACTTTAACAAATGCTTTTTCAATATGAACAGGTATTTACAGCTTAGTTATTTTGTGACTGTTTTAAAAAGTTGCCATTAAATGCCATTTTAGTAAATGCTTAGGCTGGAATGAATCAATAGGCTGTTCCTAAACAGGCATGCCGCATCGTCACTTATTACCTGTTGAGATGGCGGCGGTCAAATACCTGGCTAGTCTTATTAAAAAAAAAGGCCCTAGCCCCAGACCTGATTTGTTTATAGACTATAGTTCATAGTATGACGAAGTAAAACAAAATAAGTAGTACTTACAAGCAATAAGTTTTAGTAAGGGTATGCTTTTCGTATCTCACTTATTCAAGGGTCCAATCTAAAACAGATCCCAAATATTAGTATTTAAATGACTACAATCAAAAGGCTTTTGTTAATTTAGGATAAGTAATTGAAGTTAAATGTTTGAAGCTTTTTATTCTTATCATGATGCTTAGCAACTTGTTACCTCATCTGCCATTTAAAATGTATACAGAATCTGCAGGTACAGAGGAAATGTTATTTTGTTACTATCCAGTATTATAAAGATTTTTTATTAGATGTAAGACTCAAACACTCTTTAAAGAAACTTTAGATCTCTTTTATTGTTGATTTTGGTGTAATTTTTCTTTTTAATAAAACTTTAAATTCATAGCGTTTTATTTGTTATTCACCTAACAGATTAGATATGTTTCCAAAGGGGCTACCATGGACATCTTATGATGTACATACATATCTGAGGAGGCTGGGCTGCTCTCTGAGCCCTGATCATAACCAGGGCTAAGAAAGTAGCCCACCCCCTGTAAGCTAATTACGTAACTCTGTTACTATCAATTCTCTAATTTCAATTATTGAAATTGTTGCTTCTGCGATTACGTTTCATCGATTTCATGGGTTCAGTTGCTACAACAAATACATTGCAATAACCTGAAACTATTAGTCGATCATATGTAATCGCAAAAGTAACAATTTCCATCATTGAAATCAGATAATTGTTAGCATCAGCGTTACGTAATTAGCCTACTGATCTCTGGATCTGGGCTCGGATATTTCGCAGCGTACATAAAGTTTTAACCGCAACGAATGGTGGACGGACTCTTTGTTGTCCGATGCGTTAGTAATAGATTACGTTTCTACATACACATACATACATAAAGCTCACGCCTGTGTCCCACAGGTAGAGACTATGAACCATGTTAAAGGAATATGTTTCTACTTTCTAGCAATGAGGTTATGATGGGTCCGTTAACTCTGCTGTACATACTTCATTTTACCATACCATTTATCCAAGAACACTCAAAACGTTTCTCGCTCGTACGATTTAGATGTAGAATAAGCTCCCAGCCACAGTGTTTCCTTCGGACTATGACATGGGATCGATCAAGAGGTATATTAGAGGTCTCTTTAGCGGCGGACAACGCAGTTGTACCGCCTGTGTTTCTGATGTTCATGGGCGGCCGTGACCACTTTCCATCAGATGGCCCGCTTGACTGTTTATCTGCCGTATTAGGTAAAAAGCACCCCAGTAAAATAAGTGAATCTTTGAAATAAACCTGTTTAGAAAAGAATATTATTCTGTGGCAAGACTTTACTCTCTCCAAGATTTAACTCTTCACATAGAATCTCCTAAGCGAAGCGTCAAAATGACATGTCAATGTCGAAATCGAAACATAACGATCAAACCGTCAATCACATTTGGTTCGCGGTTTGTTTTCGCGAGGTTTACTCTGGTTTTTTTGTGACAACTGAATTCAATACGTATTTTCAGGTTTCCTAATATAACCCTAACGTTTGAGTTCGTGTTAGATCGTCTAGATCGTCAAAATGATTTTCGGTTCCTCTACTTTTAAGAGGGATGAGCCGACAAAGGCTATCGACCCATTGGAGGGCCTAGGTCCCAAGGGCGCGCCTGAGCTCTGGCATGTAAATATTCATACATACGTACATACATACAGCTCACGCCTCCGTCTCTCAGCATGGCTAGCACAAGTGTGCCCGCGACACAGCTCGCGCCGCGAGAGAGCGACTATATCCTTTTCTCAATAATTAAAAAAAAAAATCTTGGCGTTAATGTCCCGGTTGTGCTCTCGAGAACGAGGGCCCGGGGTCCGCCTTGACCATGATCCAGGATTTGGCAGGTCAGGTAATTACAGCGATTTGGAGCGACTGCCATCTGACCTCCATGACCCTGCTACCAGGGGAACCTGACCAGATTGGATCACGGTTACAAATCCAGTCGCCTGAATGTGCAGGTTTCATCACAATGTTTTCCCTCACCGTAAGAGCATCGGTTAGTATTCAACTAATGTACATAACTCAGAAAACAGTCATTGGTACATGGCCGGAGCGGGATTCGAACCCGGGACCTCTGGCTTACGAGTCGGATACTGTAACCGCTCGGCCACCGACGCTCTTGAAGGGGGGACAAAATAGATATTCATGAATAAATAAATACTTTTTGAAAAAATACAAAATTCGCGATACTTTTTAAACAGACTACGTATGCCATACTGAATTGAACGTCACGAATTTGTAATTAGGTTCAATTAATTGAATGACAATTGTGTCAATTAATTGAGCAGAAACCACAAAAAATTTAAACAAATCATTTACTACCTACTAACAACAGAGCGGAGAGAAGAGCATCACTCATCAAGAAATTCGTTTACAGTATAGTATGCCTTTTTTGTTAGCATTGCTTTCAATCGTTAAAAAAAGCCAAACTCGGTTTTGCATTCGCGAATCTCTGTTGGTAGCCTATTATAGACTCGTGGACCCATTATTACCAACGATCGAGTGTTTTCTCTAGGCGGTGAGTAGGTATGGGCAGGTCATGTCGCCTCCTAGAGGAACTTCGTAGTCCGTTGGTTCGGAACTCCTTCATGTTCCGCCTTACATATTTAGCCACTTGATAAATGTACAAAGAGTGTGGGCAGTGTTACGTTTAAGTCAATAAACAATTGTTTCGCTGGCGCATCAAGTGCCACACCCGACAGAACACGCACCACCTTCTGCAATATAAATGGGCGATTTCGGTCCGCTGCCAGCCCCCACAGATCTATAGCATAGGCCAGGTGGGAGTGGAAATAAGCGTGGTATGCAGATACCAGATTTTTTCGCGACAGAGTATGTGATAAACGGACAAAAGCAAAGAAAGCCGAATTTAATTAAGACATAGTTTATCGATGTGTTCTTGCCACTGGAGGAATCGATGGAATTCAAATCCGACAAAACGAGCGCAGTCAACGCTCGGAACAGGGATATTATCCACCCGCAATTCATTATATCCACCATTCTTTTTATTGATACATCTTTCTTTACCACTTCAGACCCCAGCTTTTCGTAAAAGCATCATGGGGTGCCAATCTTAAGTCTTCCACGACCAGCTGTCCAAACAGGCTCAGAGTCCCCAACGGAGTCTCCAAAGCTCTAAGTATTCATTCCATTCGAAACTACCTCGTCCTCCTACTACTACCCACGATTCTAGTCCGCCTTTTAACAGTCTTCTTTCACATACGAAGGTTACCTCTATACCTGGCAGGCTGGTGGGATGTCGTATTGTTGCACATAAGTTTCTACTTACATAAACGCAGGTGCGTTGTCACTGTGACGACTAAGATGAAATCCCTTATGCCTGTAATTTCGTTGGCTACCTTATCTCTCAAACCGGAACACAACAATTCAAGCATTGTTGCGTGGCGGCAAAAATAGATAAGGCGGTGGTACTCACCCAGGCGGACTCTTCAGGACACGAGTCCTACCACCTGATAAACCGTGACCGTATCCCACAATGGTAGGCAGACACTAACAAGTGGTACCCGTAAGCTACGATCTTGACACCTCTTTTTCCACTTCCACATTCAATACATATTTCATGCCATTCATTCATCTTTTCATACCTACATTTACGCTGGTTGAGGGGTACCGCATGCGCTCCCCTTAGATTGCAGATGTCCTGGACGACGGTGGTCGCTTTCCATCAGGTGAAACGTCCGTGTGTCTCCCTAGGAAAAAAAAAATCCGGAGTTATCGTCAAAAATATCATTTACCCCACGCTTTTCCACAAGACCAGCCCGCAATCCCCAGAAACCACGCACGACGCCCTCCCGCGACCGGTACGAGCGGTTCGTGACCCATATGCGCGGTGACGAAGCGATGATTCGACGGGCTGAGGAGAATAAAATGGAGCTGCTGAAGAGTGCTCAGTACAGCTCCTTCTTCCTCCGCTGCGATCGCCGGTGAGTAGACTCTTCTCTTCTCTCGGTCTCTATTTTTTTCGCCCCGTTGTTGATGTTGACGTCGATATTTTTTCCCGTTTTGATGTGTATTACTTCTCGCTTTGCTTCTCGCGAGCTGATGCGTTCTATTTATTGCGTATTGATTCCGAAATTTCTAGCGCGTTCATCATTCATCTCGTGTTGATCTCCCCGTGATTGCCTCCATAAGTCCTTCTTCGCCACTTCTAGTACCTTTCTGAAAGGCCAGCAATGCATTTGCGATCCCTTTGGTACTAAGACCAAAGGGATCGGAGATTGGTGACAAAGGGCGGTGGTGATGACGTTTGCCTCCCTATATAAAAGAGAAATGGCATGTTTGCATCTTATTAATAATTATAAAATCTTTTTCCAGCGCGCTGGTAAGAGCCGTGGGTCGTCGCGTGGACCTCTGCATGGAGGCTCATGAAAGGGACCTCCAAATTAAACGTGAGAAGTAAGTTCAGTTCTATATTTACTATCGGGGCACCAAGGCACATACCCAGTGCCCGCTATGGGATAGGGCACCGAAATTTGGGATCAAAAATAAAAATAAATAATCACGAGGGCTGATCAGGTAATTACAGTGGAGCGACTGCCATCTGACCTCCGTGACCCTGCTACCAAGGGAACCTGACCAGATTGGATTATTATTGCACATTCAGATATGTAGGTTTCATCACGATGTTCTCTCACGGTAAGAGCGTCGGTTAGCATTTATTTAATGTACATGACTCAGAAAAGGGTCACTGGTACATGGCCGCAGTGGGATTCTAACCCGGAACCCTCGTGTCGGACATCTTAACCACTCGGCCAGCGACGGTCACCGAAGTTTAGGATGTGTGACTCTAATTATTGACGTTTCATGACGGGTGGTGACGAAGTTGATGACGTCGCGTTTTAACGTGTGTTGTCACTACGATATCGAAGATAAAATGCCTCAAGCCTGTAATTGCGCTGGCTACCTTATCTTTCAAACCGGAACACAACAATGCAAGCTTTATTGCTCGGCGGCAGAAATAGATACGGCGGTGGTGCCCATCCAAGTGAACTCCTCAGGTTTGACAGAGAGACCTGATAATTGCATTGCCATAGATTTAGAATAGAAACTAATCTACCAGCACCAACCTCCGCTGGCTGAAGATACTCCTCAAAGCGGAGGAGGAGTGAACATCCGCCGGTAACAGAGACTGAAAACCTCAGGCAACTTTTTTTTTTAGAATAGAATCTAATATAACAGCACCAACTTCCTCTTGCCGTGTGGTGTCCGGAAGAGTAGAATAGCACCAACCCCTTACACTCATGGGTGTCGTATAAGGCGACTAATGTTTTTCAAGGCAAAAGATCAAGAGTCTCCGTAGTCTGGAAAATGGGCTGCAGCATTTTCCATTGTTATATTTAAACACTGCAACCCGCCTGCCAAGCGTGGAGATTATGGCAATAACCTCCCCTTTCGTGGGAGAGGCCCTAAGTCCTGCAGTGGACAGTAACGGGCTGTGATGATGAATCTCCGCAGACTGAAGAAACTCCTCAGAGCGGAGGAGGAAGTGAACATCCGGCGGTTCATCGAGCAGGCGCAGGCGGGCGCCGAGACCATCTGGCAGGAGAAGGTGGCGCGGCTCAACTACCTGCTGGAGAAACGGCGGTCCGAGTTCGAGAAGAAGTACACGGAAACGCATATGTGAGTGAGATGGTATTTTTTTTGCCTAGGGAGGCACTCGAAGAGTGGTAAGCATAAAAGGAGATGTATGAAAAGAGTTGTGGATATATGGGAGGCTAGGGAGTTGTGTCAGGACAGACCAAAGTGGCTGTCCATAGTCTCCGCCTATCCCACCTGTGGGACACAGGCGTGAGCTTTATGTATGTATGTGTATGGGTGGAGGCACTCGGACGGACGGTCCATCTGATGGAAAGCGGCCACCGCCAGGACATCTGTGTAGATTTAGTTACAGGACATAGCGTTACCTAAGGGGAGCGGATGCGGTGCCGGCCCTTGAGGTACCTGTGTCTACAGGCTACTGTGCCTTTTGAACCCCATGTTATAGTGGAGAGGAAAAACTTGCGAAGTAGGTTACTCATCCACGCAAGCGCTCACGTGCGCTATCTGTCTCATTTACATTCGTGGTAAGATGCTAGAAATGACAGGCATTAGAATGCGACCGCTCGCGTGGATGCGAGCGGTTCAAAAATAGGGCCCCAGACCCCCCAGAAGAATTTCTGCTCGGCCGGCAATCGAACCCGTCCCGGGTCCTCTTGCGTGGCAGACCGACCAAACCACAGGACCACTCAGGTCATCAAAAGCAAGTAACTGCACCCTAATTTCAGTGGCAAATCAGCCCACGTCAGCACCTGTCTAGTCCACCACCGAGCTAAGGAAGTGCAGCAATGCCACCGCTACCAGATGAAGGAGACGCTCGCCAAGAAGGAGGCCGAGAAGGAGATCGACAGGATGTGGCATGAGGTGATGCTGCGGGAGTGCGAGGCTTTGGTGAGCAGTTTTGTAGGCGTAGATAGATAATGCAATTACCTATTTATATATTATGCTATTTAGTGACAAACGAGAATTTAGAGAATGCCCACCTGATGGTAAGTGGTAACTGTCGCCCATAACATGTACAACTCATGCATCTACTTCATATTATTGGTTGTGTATACCTATGTATTATATTTTTGAGCCACAGCATAAAAAGTAGGAAAATTATTTCAACAACTAAGACAATGTAAACTTAATTTCCACGTCATAAAATCCATCTTTGTATTTGTTGATCATGACTATTATAGCCTATAATAGTCCATTGCAGGACCCACGAAAGGATTATTGCCATAATCTCCAAGCTTGACAGGGTTGGAGATCGCAATGTTTTAAATATAACAATTTAAAAAATCTGCTGGAAAATGTGTATTTTCCAGCCAACGGAGACATTCGATGCTAGTGTTTCAAAAACATTATTCACCTTGTACGACACTTACAACTGTTAGGGGTTGATGTTATTCAACTCAACCGGACACCACACGGCAATTGTGGCAATAACATCTCTACATCTCATATGTACATCTCTGTTACTGTACTGTGTCATTATGTCATGTTTGTGGACAATAAATAATAAAGAATAACCTCTCCTTTTGAGGGAGAGGCTCGAAGTCCTGCAGTGGACTGTTATGGGCTATGATGATGATACACATGTTTCACCATCCACCAGTCAGCTCGCATGGAAATCGAGGCCATAGAGCGCGCACGTCGCGACAAGGCGTGCAAGCAACACGCGGACCAGCAACAAGCGGAGAAGGCGCAGGCGGCGGCCGCGCGCCGGGAACAGCTCAAACAGGAACAGCTGTGGCTGCAGTCCATATGGGAGTGCGATCGGGTTAAGGCCGAGGATGGTGAGGGCTTACAAATATATCTATATACACAGAGACGCTGTTTCCTATAGGAGTAGGCGAAGACCATATTGTTCCACTTGACACGGTCGTGACAAATGAATGAATGAACAGCTGAAACAGGAACAGCTGTGGCTGCAGTCGATATGGGAGTGCGATCGGGTGAAAGCGGAGGATGGTGAGGATTTTTATTTTATTTTTTATTTATTTCAGTCAACTGAGGGTCATATTTATAAATACACAAACAACATAAATACAAAATAAACTGATACGAAACACGGCAAGATAAAACCTATACTACACAAAACTTTGGCGTGCAAGCAACACGCGGACCAGCAACAATTTTAGTTAAGGCGAAGGATGGTGAGGCCTTTCAGACTGTGCGGGCGCCGTAGCTTGTCTTTCGTTATCGAGTGCAAGATAAATTATTATTATAATATTATATTAGCCTTAATCATCCCTTTGCTGGGCAAAGGCCTCCTCCTGATTCTTCCACTCTTCACGATCAAGTGCCAATGTCTGCCAGTCACTTTTGAAGGCCCACAATTCATCTATCCACCTTTTTCTTAGGTCTGCCTCGTCGTCGTTTCCGATACTCACCTACATGAGAAAAAATTATACTCTTTTTAAGGGTATGTTCCGGGTTTTCTACGCGTACCTTTATTATGCATGGATCATGGTCCCGTGACCCGTGAAAGTTGCGCGGTAGGAAACCCGGACCATACCCTAAAAATGTGTGATAATAATCGCGATAGTTTAAAACATTAAATTATACTCTGTAGCTACAGTAGACGTTTAGGAGAACTACAAAAGGTTGGGGACACTTTGGTGACTATTATTTGGCTGGAAAGCGAAACTGCCAAGAGAATGTTTGGCTGACAGGTTTTTTTACTTCTATAACCTACATAGGAAGATAGGTATGTAAGTATTATCGCTACGAAAATACGAAGATTGAACCACTAGAGAAATTGTGTGCCAGGTTGCACGGGCAGACGTTTTGTGGGTCTCCTAAACGACTATTATTGGAACAAAGTGGAATTTTTCTTGTACTCGATGTCGTAGGGTAACCTACGGGGCCCTCACATACAGACATATCTACATGCTCAATAACTCACGTTTCCCACAGGAGTAGGCAGACCACATTGTTCAACTTCCCACCGATCCTGACAAATCTCTCTCTTCTCTTTTACACTAGTCAAGGTTTTCATACATGCTCGTCGGTTTAGGAAACTCTTGTCCTGAACATTCTTCAAAATATCTCCGATTTCATCTTGATATGTCTGTCTCGGTCTTAGCCTTCCCCATATATTTTTCGAAAATTTCCTCTCATTCATCTCCACTTGTTAAATTGGTTTGGTCACATAAAGAGTAACTGAAAGTACCTACATGACCAAACAAACTTAGCATTCCTTTCTCTTTTCTCTATCCTAGTCACATTCTTTCACTCCAGCACGTTCCCATTTTACACAATTCCGTATTTTATCTTTCATTGACAATGAGTTCTAATATATATATATGTGCACAGTCGCCCCTGTTTCTTATAGGGGTATGCAGATTCTATCGAGTGCCACAAGTTACGAATCTGCTGGCGATACTGATCAACCAGTCTCAATCGTTGCAGTACTAAATTTGATAATCTTTAAATTAAGAAACGGTCATCCATCCAGTTCCCTTACTCTACGTGCGTTGCTCTCATCTCACCTTATGGTAGAATATGTCTGCAAACGCCTCAAAAGATGTCTGCATTTCGGAGAGTGCTAAGCATTTGCACGACTTCGTTCCGCCCCTTTCTGCCATCGGGAGCCGCGATCCGGGCGAGCGCGAATCCTTATGTAGTGGATCTGCCAGCTATCCCCACGAGCCGCTTCAGTTCAACCTTTATAATGCGTCCGGTCAAGGAATGGAACTCGTTATAGATATTTCAACTCAGTTGTGCGCGCGTAAATGTGTTGTGTAAACCTTAATAATAAAATAAATAATAATCATCTTGGCGTTAATGTCCCGGTTGTGCTCTCGAGAACGAGGGCCCGGGGTCCGCCTTGACCATGATCCAGGATTTGGCAGGTCAGGTAATTACAGTGGAGCGACTGCCATCTGACCTCCATGACCCTGCTACCAGGGGAACCTGACCAGATTGGACCATGGTTACACATCCAGTCGCCTGTTGTGTAAACCTTAATACCTTGTATTAATACACACACACATTGCGCACAACTGAGTTGAAATATCTCTACCTGCTAGTGTGTTCCCTGATCATTATAATCTAGACACCTTCAAGGCTAGAGTGAATACTGTTCGCATCGTCACATACCACCGAGTGAGATGGCGGTCAAATACCTGGCCAGTCTAATAATATATAAAAAAGAAATGGAGCATGCCTATCACTCTGGCCTTGTAGGAGATGCAAGCGGCGAGCGTAAGGCAGTAGCAGCTGATGCGGGAAAAATTGTGGCTCCAGTCCCGAAACCAATTGGTTGAAGGCGGATTAGGCTACGTTTTTTCATATTATACTATGCAAGCATCCACCTGATGGGAAGCGACGATGCGGATGAGCAGCATGCCTGCCTAAAAACAGCCTATTCATTCTGGCTTTGCAGAATTCAAGATTATACTGTTAGGGGAATTGATTTGCAAGCAGAGTGTACCATTACATCTCACATTAATTAGTCATTTGACTCTACTTTTTTCTTGACAGAGGAGCGTGCGCGCGCCGAGAAACGAATGGTACTGGCCACAGAGAGGGAGCAGATGATACTCGACAGGGAGGAAATGCTGGCCAAGAAAAAGGTAAGATTTCACTGTCTCTAGATGTGGACATCCTGTGGCTGAGAAGATGACGTTGACGAAACATGTAGTCTTAAACGAGAAACATTTTAACCCCGACGATAAAAGAGGGGTATGATGTGAGTTTGACATGTATTTGTGGCTTTGTATGTCTGTATGCCACCATCATAGATCAGATGCGGTTTCATCTACTTATTAGCCGTTTTAATCGAGATTATTCTTAGCTTTGTTTCATTAGAACCGGTTCTGTAGTTTTGAAAATATTTGAGTTTGAGATCAATATAATCTGGATGCCTTCAAGGCTGGAGTGAATAGGCTGTTCCAAGACGGGCATGCTCCATCTTCGGCCGCATTGTCACTTACCAACAGGTGAGGTGGAGGTCAAATGCCTGCCTTATATAATATTCTTTATTAATATAAAGAAAAGTAAACCTGGTTTAATATATGATGTAATAATAAGCCGTCACGGGGTGCCAATCAGCTAACTCGACTGTTGAACCAGTATCAGTCTACCCCAACGTCTTTATTATCCTCGTAGCCCACAGGTATTAGGAGGCCTACCTAATGTGTGGTGAGCTCGTTGCGGTGCTGAACGTTTGAGCAGCCTCAAAGTACGAAACGGTCACCCATCCAGTTCTTGGTCTCGCTAGAACGCTGCAACAGACCTGTAGGCTAGTTAGGTAATGCTGTTGCATACAATTCTCTATATTATTGATTGAAGTTGTTACTTTTGCGATTCCATAACATCGATTTCATTGGTTCAGTTGCTAACAAAGTTCCATTGCAATAAACTGAAACTATTAAATCGATTATACGTAATCGCAAATGTAACCATTTCAATCATTGCAATCAGAAAATTGTTGGCAACAAAGTTACGTAATTAGCCTACAGAGCCACATGGTGTTTTTAACGGGCGTCAAAACGGAGGTTCTTTGTGTTTTTTTTTACATCGCGGTGGCAAACAAGCTTACTGCCCTCCTGATGGTAATTATTCACCATGTTGATGATGTGATGTTCGTTTGTATACAAACTATACGTAGTACTTTGTTGCAGGAAGAAGATAAGAAGATCGACGAGGCCTGGGCCTCGCTCAATTCACAAGGGCTGGCCGTGGAAGACGCTAAGATGGCGCTGATTAGGCGAAAGAGGGTGATTATCCTTATTTCAGTCGTCTAGCACCCATGGCACATGCTTTACATAGTTAAGGGTGGTATAGTCCATTCGCGTTAAAAAAAATAGTGAGTAAAGGCTTTTTCACAGTGGAGTAAAAATGCAAACCATTTATATTTTAAAAAAAGATTAAGTTTATTAACGGATAAAAACCAACTTAATTGTCTCAAATAAAAATTCAAGTCAGGGATATCCCTTTGCTTAGCAACCAGTCTAGTATTTGCTCTCTATACCGACCGGCGAGAAATTCATTTTTATTATTTTCTGCCGTCAAATTGTCACTGTGAACTTAGCTTTCTTATTTGCTGCGACCCGTTTGGTCGAGGGGCGGGGCAAGGCCGGCGGACAACGATGACACACTATTTTGTTATCGCGAATGAACAAAAGGTCATGATCATCATCCGAGCGGCCAATCCCGGCTTCTGCCAGGGTCCGCTTCCTAGTTTAGGGCTAGGTGCTATGCGGATTTGTCCAAGACTTTTTTTTCAGTTCGAAAGCTATCTTGGGGTCTGACTACTTCTAATAAGGGTTTTAGCGACTCCAAAGTCCACGAGATGGCGTAACTGCGATATCAGTCTGCTGTCAAAATAAAGCCCTGTCATTGGCTTGAATATATTCGTCATTTTACAGCAGTTAGTTCCGAAGTTCTTCTACAGAGTAAGAATCTGTTATTGGCTTTCTGTTATTTACGAATATCTGATGTAAAAGTTTTAAGAGCTGTTGATTCTATGACAAAAAAAAAAAAAATGTTGGACGTAGAGTATAGATGGAATCTCAACCTATATAGAATATACACTGTTACTCTGTCACGACTCTATACATAACTCAATGTCATAAAAAAGCTCGAACATTTGGTGACCAAAGCCACCAAAGTTGACAATAGCAGTGGATATGGAGGAGTATTCGACAAACTTATGCCGTCCCTTTTGGACACATTTGCAATATTAAAAGAGGAAACAAAATACAGATTGTGACTTTAGCTGTGAGGCTCTTTCTATGCCTCTATGTCCAATGTTATTGGCTGTAATATATTCGTCATTCACAGCAGTTGGTTCTCCAATAAAATGACAGTATTTCGTGAAAACCCTTAGTTGTATATTTTATAAACTTCGAAACTACTGAACGATTTCGACAACTCTTTTATGAATATTTATTAAAGATACATTCTTCCTGAGTGTCACTGTTAGCCCTGGAACAGGATCCCGCAAGATAGTCCAAGATGAACCATATCGTCATTGCGTAAAATACAAAATCGTATAAACACACGCAGACGTAGCGTCGCCTTGCATACGATTTTGTACTTTAGTCAGTGTCGATAGCGGTCATTTGTCAATGGCGTCAAACAAGTGCGTAAGTGCGTCGATGGCCTGGTGATTAAACGGTTTGACTCATAAGAGAGAGTGAGATCCCCAGTGACTTTTTCTGAGTTATGTACAGTTGAGGAAACCAAATGTTTAGTAGTTCAATGGTCTTCTTAATTTGTTCGTATTATTACGAGAAACGCCGTGTGGTGACCGGCAGAGTAGAATATTACCAACTCCTTACACTCGTGGGTGTCGTACAAGGCGACTAATGTTTTTGAGACAAAAGATCTAGTCCCCGTAGGCTGGAAAATGGGCAGTAGCATTTTCCATTTCTATATTTACATCACTGGGATCTCCAACCCGCCTGCCAAGCGTGGAGATTATGGCAATAACCTCCCCTCTCATGGGAGACCCCCTAAGTCCTGCAGTGGACTGTTATGGGCTGTGATGATGGATATTGTATTAACGTTTAATAAGTGTATTTTTGATACAGATGTTGAATGAAATGAATTGATTGATTGACTAAATCATTGATTGATTGACTAAATCATTGATTTTTATTGAAAAATCATTGGGTTTGTATCGTGATTTAAATCAAAACGATTGAATCGTGCCGACCCTAACACAGACCCCTATAATGACAGGCGGACCTAGACAAATGCAACGCCCGTATGGTGGTCCTCCGCGAAGGCATCCCCTTACGGGAAGTCAACGACGGCCCCATGGTGGAGGCGGCGCGCGCGGCCGCGCAGGCCGTCGTCGACAAGAGGCGCTGCGACTACCTGCTGTGGTCACGGAAGGCCAATGCTGTGAGTTGGGGTGGCTTGTGTTCTTTTTTAGGTTTCTAGGTACGTGCGTGCGTAAATCCTTCAAGGCTAGAGTGAATGAATATGCTAGACAGGCATGCGCCATCATCGGCCCCATTGTCACTTAAAACCAGGTCAAATGCCTGGCTAGTCTGATTATAAAAAGATTTTTTTTTAATTATCAAAAACAAAAAATAATTAATTTATAAAAAAAATACAAAAAAAAAATTTAATGTTCAAAAAAATAAAAAATACAAAAAAGCATCACACTGCCTACGGATTCCTGTGATACCAATTCCGCCTGGATATTACTAGGGTAAGAAACAGGGGAAACTCAGTAAGCATATAAGCGCATGGTGGTCCTCCGCGAAGGCATCCCCTTACGGGAAGTCAAACCCCTCGGTGGAGGCCGTCGTCGACCGGCGGCGCTGCCACTACCTGCTGTGGTCACGGAAGGCCAATGCCGTGAGTTGGGGTGGGGTTTAGCGGGGATTTAGCGTTCTACATAAATACTAGGGTTATAACATCGCCTCCGACTCCGTTACTGCGGAAGTTCCGCAAGAAATCCTACCTTCGCCTCCGGCTTTGTAACAGAGGTTTATTTACGTCTCATTACGAGCCTTATCGCGCAGTCCCTTTTGGGTAGTAAGTCCATGATCAGGTCATCTGCATGGCGACATAGTCACACTCGCATAAGACTTCTATGTTAGGTATCTTATTTTGATATTTATACATCTCCCCCACAGGACGTCCGCAAATACATGGTAGAACAGATTGAGGAGCACAAAGGTGCCGCCGAGAAGCTGAAGCAGAGCTTGGCCGAACAACGGGAGTACCAGAAACAGATGTGCGACCAGACCGATCAGCTGATCGCGCTGCAGGCCAAGGCCGATAACGAGGTCAAGCAGAAGTACCAGCAGGACCTGATCGATCAGATCGCTTATAATAAGCTGCTTAAGGTCAGTTATGATTTGTAGATTGTAGAAGATACTTACATATGAATGAAATGATGAAAAACCCTTCATTGCGCATTTTAAAAGAATACAATGGTAAAATTAAGAACAGAAAAAGCAACAGGCGGCCTTATGATTGGGACGCGTGGGAAGTAGGTGCCTATACCTTCCGGTATTACGAAAGGATCGAACCCGGCACGGTGTAACATTAATCATCCCTTACTCTTCTGTTTTCTCCCTGATAAGTTTATTCTATATACCGCAGGAGAGAGCAAAGACAGAGGAAGTAGAGCAATACCAAAGGTTCAAAGCGGCCAGCGACGAATACAAGGAGCAGATCGCCGAGATCATGCAGAGGTGAGCTCGCCAGTCACAGTCTAAGAGAAGTATTGGAAACACTCTTGTTGATGAGAAAGTCAGTACATAATATCGTCTTTTTCCCGTAGGGGTAGGCAGAGACCACATGGTTTCATTTGCTACGGTCCTGACAAATCTCTCGCTTCTTCCACATTCATCGACCTTTTTCGTGATCGTGATACATTCGTCTTGGTCAACCCTTTCCGACCACTCCATTCGCTCCTGCCACATTTTTGTTAATCTCCTTTCACTCATCCTCTCTTGCCTAAACCAACTCGGCATTCCTTTCTCTCTCCTAGTCACTATATCTTTAAAATTCAGCGCAAATTCCCAAACCCATAGCCCACACTGCCCACGGTTTACCCCAGACTTTGCTCCTTTTCATTTGGCGGTGCAACTTAATCTGTAGTATGACCATCAGCCACGGCCGTGGCCTACCATTAGTACCTACTCGTTTGACAGCACCCAGGGGTCACCAGGGGGGCACATAGCTCGCAGAACAGATGACCGATGGGATAGTAAAACGGCGACCACTTACCGGAAGACAACGTGGGTAGGCCTCCCACAAAGTGGATTAACGACCTGGTAAAGGTCGCAAGTACCGGTTGGATGTGGAAAGCACAGGACTGGCCTTTGTGGGGATCCCTGGGGGAGGCCTATGCCCAGCAGTGGGCGTCTTCTCGGGCTGTAGCGGTCACTTGAGGGCGAGGTTGAAACCCACGGAAGCGAGTAGTATCGACCAAACTTCATCACCATCATCATCTCAGCCGTGATATGTCCACTGCTAAACATAGACCTCCCCTCACGCCTTCCACACCGACGGACTCTGTGCCATCGGTTCTGCGAGCTACGTGGTCTGCCTATTGCCATTTCAGATTTTCGACTCTGGACCCACCAAATATATTCATACATAAAGCTCACGCCTCTGACCCACAGGTGGGGTAGGCATCACCGCCTACGGACCATCTATGCCTCTGCCATAGTCTCTTATATGGACCGCCACTTTGCACTGTCCTGACACAACTCCCGAGCCACGCACATATCCACAACTTTTTTCATACACCCCCTTTTATTTTTGACACTTCGAACCCCAGCTTTTTAGAGAACATTAGTGATCTGATTAGTGAATGTTTTTCTGGGTCGTCCACTTAGGGGCTGGTTATTGGGCTTTTTTTTATGTTATACCGCCGACAAACAGGCAAGCGGGCCACAAGATGGTGCGTGGTTACCACCGCCTATGTCATCAGCAACACCAGGGGAGTCACCAATGCGTTGCCAGCCTCTGAAGTGACCTCTAATATACCTCTTGAACGATCCCATGTCACAGTCCTAAGGAAACGCTGTGGCTGAGAGCTCATTCCACATCCGAATCGTACGAGCAAGAAACGTTCTTTCGAATATTCGCTATACATATACCTCTTTCGTCAATCTTTGTTCACAAACACACTTTTCCTAATATCTTTCCAGACCATTCTTCAGCGTAGCCGTCCATCCGTTCATGAAGCAAATGGCCGTGAAGAAGTTGGAGATGAGGCCGAAATGCCCGTGCTCCAAATCCGACTATTGCAAATGACCACGTGTGGTGTTAAACGTCGCTTTTTTACTATTTTATCGTTGTATTTATTGTTGTTTACTTGTTATTTCGTTTGATATTTTTATTAATCAGACAAAGGCAATAGTTTGACGGTTAGAAATTGTAATAAAGTTGAGCAGGGATTTTTTTATGTGGCAACGGGTCGTCCAACAGCTTGACAACCATTACTGCCAGTGTAATAGTGCAAGGAGAACACACTGAAAAAGTTGTTGCATACATGAAGAATCAAGCAGTGTTTGCTGACGTTTCAAGGGGTCGCCAGGCAACACACGAGTGCCTAGGGTACCTACGTCTTTTTAACTCGTCACGGTAAACGAATATTAGCACAAATTGTTTGGCAAAAGCACCAACTGACGATTGACCCGTGGTAAAAAAGCAAACTAATTTTTGCCACTATGCACCCATGTACGGCAACAAAATGCGCGACAGCTTTATCTACCTTTGCAAATGTCTATATTTAGATTTATTAAACTGAGACCTAGGTCATAAATAAACTTTGATATGCCAGTGATATCCCTGATATTGCAAACGTCAACGACTGGCTACCATAAGGCGGGTGGCCGTAGGTAGGAATGCTTGTATACTTTAGCTAAGAGCTAAACTACCAAGTGTCATCTGACACTCAATCTGTAAGCTCAAAGCAATGTATTGCACAAAATAATGTAGCTTCTCTCAGTAAGGCGCGAGTGATACTCTGGTATTGCAAACATTCATAGGCTAGGCAGCTATAGTAACTGCTTACCATCAGTCTGTCTGCAACACCTATGCTTGTTTAGCACCTGAATGGTATAGACAACCTCACCGACAGATGTCGGAAAACCCCCGACAAAGTTAGATTTTAATAAAAGCCATCTCGAATAAATTGGTTTTCAAATAAAGAAATCCACATCGAAATCGGTCCAGCCGTTAGGATTACAATGCCACAGACACACGAAAAATCCCCTCTATTAGCGTTGGGGGTTAAAATAATATTTTACTGCACCCCATGGAACACTGGAAACCTTAGTCACCGGCAGGAACACAATGCTATTGAAAATGTATTGTTTGGCTGCGGTATTCTGTAAGGTGGAGGTCTTTCCTCAGTATGGCGGCTCCAATTCAAACGGGATATCCCGCCATGCCCTACCTCTCTTGATATATTATTTAAAACTGTCAAACGAATACCTCGTATTGCAAATCGTAGTGATGTAGAAGCAAATCAAAGAATTATTAGGTAGGTAATACCTGTTCGCGCTTTTACCGGTTTATGAGCTGCAGCCAACCACTTACCACAACCCAGTGGCGCCCTCTTTCAGTGCCGTTAATATATTTTGTACCACATGGACGTGATGTTTTTTTTCTATGTTGGTTTGTATTCTCTTGTTTAGCTTAGCGCGAACGGGTAATACTTATTTAATAAAATTTAAAAATGTAATATAAAATCTGATCAATTATTTGTAATTTGGGGATTGTTAATGTTAATTTTGGAAATGCATTTAATATACATACGTAATAATCTTTTTTTTATTCAACTGTCTTCTCGTAGTGAAAAAATGCGAGACAGAATTTAGGGAATTTAATTCACACAAAAAATGTTAAAATGTTCTTCATAACGTGGAAATACTGAACAATGCAGAAAATGTTTTTATTGATACAATTTTTTATTAGTAATATTATTGTAGTACAAGTAGACAACAATTTATTGCATGTTACTTTGACATAATTCGACACATAAACAAACAAAAAACACATATACAATAAATATAAAGACACATACCCAAAAGCGAAAGCACCATGTTGTTCCGACTCCACTTACCTACCTAGTGTGATACCCCACCCACCGACCAAGTGGGATACCCCACCTACCTAGGTGAATAAGAGTAGGTGGGTGATGATGCCGATACACTTCGCCTCTGTAGGTAGCTCCATCATCTAGTCTATGGTTGCGGTTTGCCACTTAACTTTGTGATAACATCACAGTTTCGTAGAAATAGACTTTAAATTGCCGTCTTCTCGTGAGATCGGGCCAGATTCCTGTAATAAGTTAGTAGGTAGATGTATTACGAGGATTGTGAGACCGATAAAAGTCAAGGAGCTCACGCTGAGTCCGGAATGGACGAGTGACCGTTTATACTTTCGAGGCTAGTCTCACTTCAGCACCGCAACGAGCTCGCCACTCGTTAGGCGCTGTCCTAATTAGCAACGGTCGTCTTCTATTGGTCGGGATCGCCCAACCAATAGTTGACCTCAAAACCGCCCGTCGCACGACCATGGTCGGACGACCATTGCCAATTAGGACAGCGGCTTAGATGTGCCACCTAATACACTTGGATAAGTGATGTTGAACAAGGACCAACGTCTTCCGTTGGGGCCCTTCCCAGTAAATTGATGCAGAACTCACCTTTCATAATCATTTAGGTACATGTTCTTTCTTTAATACTTCCATAATTCTATGTCTCCTTGAAAAAATGTTTCTCCAATAAGTACCTATCTCATCTTGGCGTTAATATCCCGGTTATGCTCACGCGCACGAGAGCCCGGGGTCCGCCTTGACCATGATCCAGGGATTGGCAGGTCAGGTTATTACAGTGGAGCAACTGCCATCTGACCTCCTTGACCCTGCTACCAGGGGAACCTGACCAGATTGGATCATGGTTACACATCCAGTCGCCTGAATGTGCAGGTTTCATCACAATGTTTTCCCTCACCGTAAGAGCATCGGTTAGTATTTAACTAATGTACATAACTCCAATAAGTACCTATCTAAAATGTTTTATTTCTCCAAAAAATAATTTGCGAAATTCCGTCAGTAAAGTCCGCGTAGAACAATAATAATGCACTAGAAGGTTTTAAGTGACGTCACTCCGTGTCATTTACCGATTACTCAGGGGTGTTTCCTATGCACTTTTGGCGTGTCATTCGTACCTCTTAGCAATGTAATGATTGTAGTATTGTTTGCGGTATGAGTGACTAAACGATTTTGTTTCGAGTATTAAATGCTAATGAACAAAGTAATTGTGTGAAAGAAGAATGTTAAAGACTGAAACTAAAAGTTAAAAGGCCAGAACTCCTAGTAATTTGATAGTGTCCCTCGGGAGATAATCTGGTGGACTCTGAGATCAAAACCTCGCGAAAAACAAAACAAAGTCGCTTTCCGCCGTCTGTGTCTATGTACGCTTATGCGGTTTTAAAGAATAGATAGCGTGATTCAAGAGGTAGAGCTAAAGTAGGTGTACGCAAACAAAGTCGCGCCGCACAGTGGGCTGAAAATCGAGCTTCATAGACATAGGCAACTCAACTTTTAATGTGTCGTTTTTTTGGCGGGAATTGCTTCCATGAGCTATAACTATACATAAAAATGTTATCCGAGTTAACTCTGCGCAAAAACAAATGAATTATATTTTTTTTACGAAAAAAATGTATGGAGCCAATATGAAAAATCCAATTATCTCTGAAACCGCTAGGAAAACCGTAATATCCTTACAGATGGTTATAAAACTAATTATTCATGATTTTTTGACATACTCCATATAACGGTTACTGCTGCAGAATTTTTTTTTAAAATCGTCGAAATATTTTATTTATTTATTTATACACGGTTCCTTTCGGTGAGAATTTAGCAACACGTTAAATCATATAGTATTAGACTTGGTTCCTAGAAATAGTAGGTAGATGTAGGTAGGGTAAATTCTCACCGAAAGGAACCGTTTATAAATAAATAAATAAAATATTTCGAAGATTTTTAAAAAAAAATCTGCAGCAGTAACCGTTATATGGAGTATGTCAAAAAATCATGAATAATTAGTTTTATAACCATCTGTAAGAATATTACGAAAAAAATGTATGGAGCCAATATGAAAAATCAAATTATCTCTGAAACAGCAAGGAAAACCGTATACCCGTAACCTAAGCGAGACATAACTGCACCAAACATTACTTTATAGTCAAATGAAGTACTTTCACTTTTTAGAAGAACAAACAAGTCTAAATTAGTTATTAAACTTTCCATTCTAACACTTTTCAGTCGCAGGACAAATGTAATGTTAACGGTTACAAAGTTTTGTAAATACTAAATTATAACACAAAATTTTAGTCCTTTTATTGTAGTGGTCGCTCATTAAGGGTAGTTAACTAATGATCATCATTAAGGGTAGTTAACTAATGATCATTAGGTAACTACCCTTAATGAGGGTAGTAATTAACTAATGAGCGACCACTACAATAAAAGGACTAAAATTTTGTGTTATAATTTAGTATTTACAAAACTTTGTAACCGTTAACATTACATTTGTCCTGCGACTGAAAAGTGTTAGAATGGAAAGTTTAATAACTAATTTAGACTTGTTTGTTCTTCTAAAAAGTGAAAGTACTTCATTTGACTATAAAGTATTGTTTGGTGCAGTTATGTCTCGCTTAGGCGATTGCATTGGTGCCGAAGATTGTGTGACTTTAAAAGAATTTTGTCGGAAATTCACACGAGCTGCATCACAGAGATGGCAGAGATCTCACCGAATTAAAGATACATTCAGAAAACAGTACGATAATTGGCTACAAGCAAATATCGATTGGCCAAGTTGCGTACAAACAATGTTAAACACTCAAGAAGCAACTGTTGATGAACGACCAGTCTCACCAGAGCCATCGACATCATCCTCTGTTGGAACAATGACCAAGATACTTCGAAAACCTTTTGAAGATCTAGGAAGCAAACAGAAAAAGAGAAGATCTGATGATCATAAAGACGAAGACCCAAGTGAATTGGCATATACAGCTGCACTACGTTTAAAAGAGAAAGGCCACGAGGATATCGCATCTGTCATCGAATATATATTAAAAAATCCTGAAGCAGCTGGTCAAATTAAGGAATCAATAAAAAAAACTGTGAAAACTGATATATTTACCCCAGAAAAAGCGCTTGGATTATTGCTCTCTTTAAAACTATCGAAGTGGCAATATATCACATTGCGAGAGACGGCCATTAGAGAAGGTGCTAAGGACATTTATCCATCGTACTATAAAGTGCAACAAGCGAAGCTTGAATGCTATCCGCCAAAGCAAGCAGTGTCGGTGACGGATTCATCAGCCAGGATTACACTTCAAAGTTTACTTGACATCACAGTGAAGAGAATCCTCCACACTCTTTCTAACAATGTGCAAAATAAACATTTGAAACTGATATCAAAGTGGGGATTTGATGGTGCTTCAAACCAAAGCCGATACAAGCAGAAAATGGAGGGTGAGCAAGATGATTCCAGCATTTTTATGACGTCCTTAGTGCCACTTAAACTGACTGATGGAGACAACACTTTATGGACGAACCCGAAACCGTGCTCAGCGGTGTATTGTCGCCCAGTTCAGTTTACTTTTGTGAAGGAGAGCGAAGCAGTCGTCATTGATAATAAAAGACACATGGATGATGAAATCAAGGCTCTTATTCCCACAGAGTGCAATAATGGAAATAAGGTGAACCATCAACTGATGATGACAATGATCGATGCTAAAGTCTGCACGTACCTATCTGATGCCAGATCAAATTCATCATGCTATCTGTGTTTAGCAAAACCAACTGAAATGAACCGTTTGGATGCTGTGACGTCAAAGACCGTGTCCGCTGCCGTTTACGAATTTGGGTTGTCATCTCTACACGCCCGTATTAATTGTATGGAATGTTTGTTACATATTTCGTACAGACTTGATTTCAAAGAGTGGGCAGCGAGAGGAAATGAGCACAAAGAAATGTTAAAAAGAAGAAAAAAGATTATCCAGGATAAGTTCAAAAATGAACTCAATCTTTTGATTGACATCGTAAAACAAGGCTCGGGAACTACCAATGACGGAAATACAGCAAGAAGGTTCTTTGAATTCCCAAATAAAACTGCAGCCATTACCGGGTTGGATGAAGAACTTGTAAGAAGATTTGCTGTAATTTTGCAAACAATCACTTCGGGTGAGAACATCGATGTCAGTAAGTTCAAAGATTATGCTCGCCAAACCGCAGAAAAGTACGTGGAGTTATATGACTGGTATTATATGTCTTCAACCGTCCATAAAATACTTATACACGGGGCAGATATAATCCAAAATAATGATATTGTACCGATTGGAAGTCTCTCAGAAGAAGCATCAGAAGCTCGAAATAAAGATTTTAGAAGGTTTCGAGAACATCATTCGCGGAAAAAGAACAGGCAAGATAGTAATCAAGATATCCTTAATATGCTTATTATTTCTTCAGATCCTATAATAAGTGCACAAAGGCCCAAGTTAGATACCAAGAAAAGGCAGCAGTATTTTTCTGAAACTCTCGAGATAATTCAGTTTCGAGAAACTGACTTTGAGTTTCTAGATGTTTCCAATGTGCATTATGACTCAGAAATGGATACCCAAGACGACGAGAGTGATAAGGAAAATGAATAAACTGAATAATGTGTTTTAGATTAAGTCATATTTAATTATTTTTTGTTATTTTTTTTATTTCAATAATATTATTGCATGCTATTGTTATTCCTTATTTCTTATTACTTGTACATAATAATAAAAAGTGAAGAAGTTAAGTTTCTTCTTATCAATAGTTTGTAAGATATTATAAATTACTATCTTTTTATTATCAATACATATTATATTAATAAAAACCACATTTTTGTAACCCACCATTTTATATAAATGTAAATTATCAATATAAACAATTATCAATTTGATTAAACGGTTTTTATATACATATACCTATTATATATATACCTACTAAACATTTGAGCAAATATATTTGCCTACCATTTAAAATTTGAAAATACTTTTTTTCAATAATTTAAAAAAAAAATCTGCAGCTGTAACCGTTATATGGAGTATGTCAAAAAATCATGAATAATTAGTTTTATAACCAAGCAAAATATTTCAGAGATAATTTGATTTTTCATATTGGCTCCATACATTTTTTTCGTAATATTCTTATAGATGGTTATAAAACTAATTATTCATGATTTTTTGACATACTCCATATAACGGTTACTGCTGCAGATTTTTTTTTTTAAATCTTCGAAATATTTTATTTATTTATTTATAAACGGTTGCTTTCGGTGAGAATTTACCCTACCTACATCTACCTACTATTTCTAGGAACCAAGCCTAATACTATATGATTTAACGTGTTGCTAAATTCTCACCGAAAGGAACCGTGTATAAATAAATAAATAAAATATTTCGACGATTTTTAAAAAAAATTCTGCAGCAGTAACCGTTATATGGAGTATGTCAAAAAATCATGAATAATTAGTTTTATAACCATCTGTAAGGATATTACGGTTTTCCTAGCGGTTTCAGAGATAATTGGATTTTTCATATTGGCTCCATACATTTTTTTCGTAAAAAAAATATAATTCATTTGTTTTTGCGCAGAGTTAACTCGGATAACATTTTTATGTATAGTTATAGCTCATGGAAGCAATTCCCGCCAAAAAAACGACACATTAAAAGTTGAGTTGCCTATGTCTATGAAGCTCGATTTTCAGCCCACTGTGCGCCGTGTCCACTAGTTATTAATATTAAGTAATAAAATGAATAATGCAGGAAATTAAGATAGATACGCCAACACTGAGGCCGATATCAAAACCATCGCAAGCAATACTAATCCCTTCCCGACCACCATAAGTGTTCACCAGTGATCTGTTCCCTTGTTCTGCGTTGACTTGTCCTCTCGTCTGTTATTTCGGACACGTATACTATTTATTTATTTATTAGAATACTAACAGCTATATAAAACATAATAAATATTATCTATAGGCCAATTACAGGACGTAGCTAGTAACAATCCTCGCTAGCTATAATTATATCGTCTGATACATTTACGTAAGAAACATAGGTACAATCTAAATTGCGTTCATTGTGTAAATTGGTATTAGTAGAGGTACCATTACCAGTGTAACAAATTGTTGCGATAAGTTTCTAAGTACCTACCTTATTAACAATCATTCATAGTCTACATTTCTATTAATAGTAGCTGCCTAATAGTAGGTATGTTTGTGTATGGGTACAAATGTACGATACAATAACTTTTTGGTCGTTTGTAAAATGTTTTCCGCTATTTTCTATGTTAGACTAACCAGGAAATTGACCGCCATCTCACCTGGCGGTAAGTGACGATGCGGCCGAAGACGCAGCATGCCTGTCTAGGAACAGTCTATTCACTCTTGCCTTGAATGCGTCCAGATTATATTGATCAGGGAACACACTAACAGGCAACGTGTTCCATTCCTAATTAGTTTTCGTAATGCGGCAGACTGTGCTGTTTGTGATAATCTTCGTTGCAAAAGAAGCCACGGGGGAGGCGTGCGTATGCTCAAAATAAGTGGTGTCTTTCTTATCTTTCAGTAGGTGAGCTAGATTAGATAGGTACCTAGGTTAGGAAAATACTAGTAGACCGCTTCATACACAGTTCACCGATTGACTCAAACGTCCTACACATTAGTGGAGACTTCTGTCGCCCTCCACGTTGTATGTCAGATTCGGACAACGTCTGATTCTGGTTAGACCTGGAAACGTGCCTTTGACTCTACCTCCCCGCTCCCGTTAGATTGCAGATGTCCTGGACGACGGTCGCTACTTTCCATCAGGTGAACCGTCCGTGTGCCTCTCTCGAACGAATGATCATTGGCGTTTGCTAATCCGTCCAAATAGGAAAACATTAGTCTTAGAGACCCATTCGTTGGCATTCGTTCGGCCGGTGTGTACCCAGCATTAGCTGGACTTTGTTGCTCGCTATACAAGTAGAGACGACGAAACCACTGATGAGGACGACATTAGGTCTGTCTCTTAAAAGAATATGACCTACATACACTCTAGCAGAAGCATAACTGGCTGGTGCTATACTTGAACGGAACCTAGGAGAAAGAGAAGAGGCCTGCGACTCATTTTGTTGGTGGTGCACCGACACAAAAGCCAACAATTGGTAGGTCTTGGTTCAGTTGGTCGTTTCAGCTCTATAACAGTAGTTTATGCAACTCGCCAAAATTATTATCATATGTACTTATAACACTCGAGTCAAACTATTATCATACTCGGCTACGCTTCGTATGATAAACAGACACTTATGTTGTAATACCTAATTGTATGCAGTTGCATAGGTACCTACACTATTTTATACACACTTATATTTTCATGTTAATTTTCTTAACTTTGCTGGACGTAAGCTGCGAGTCAGTTTTGTTGTACCTGCCCGTCGAGGATATCAAGCGGCGGGAAATCCACTTCACTACTTTCACATTTATCTATTTATTTGCTAACAAGGAAAATATATTCTGATTTGCTTGAAAATAATTCCATAAATCAATCAATACCACCACAAACATAAACAGGAAAGTTTGAATTTCATAATGACATATTTAGGTATTCACGAACTATGAACAAATGGCGCAGGATAGGGACCTATGGTGAATTCTTGTGCCGGAGGCCAAGATCCACTTCGGGTCTCTAAGCCAGCGAACTAGTACCTATATTTAGGTATTCAGCCTACATTACGCCGCGCCCGATAAAAAATAAAAAAGTAAAAGTATTGCATTATGATTAAAAAGTTATTTTATGTTACCTAATAAAAATAGTATGGGAAATGCTGTAGTAATTTTTAAAAATTTAGAAACTACTACTTTCGAATATGTAATTGGAACATTACGCTATGAGTGTAGATAAAACTATATATTGCACTATAAACTCGACATCCGCTCTATAAACACTTACATTAGGTTATACAAACTAGATTTGTATATCCTTTATCCGTCATTTCTCGTTTATAGCTGGAAGGAAGTAAATAGACGAAGACACGTAGAATTTAACAACAAAACAAGTCCACCTTGACCATGAATGCTTGATACAAATCTGCTTGTTATGAGTGTCATGTTCTTACATAGATTTATTTAAAAGGACCGCTCATGTCTTAGACATCACATGTTTACAGAGTTTCAGAATATAGACAGTATCGGCTTTTTGTTGCATTTTTTGTAATTTCTCGCACCCAGGGCTGCACTAGCTCATCAGGTATAAAGAATCTAGCTAGATCTACCTACAGCACTTGATGTAGGTTTTATTTGAGATAGATAGATTACAGCTCGAATCAAATGTAACGGTGGCTCAAAGTTAGCAGCTATATTGTAGGTTGGTACAATCTGTCATTCTATCCATTAGGCGCTGTCCTAACTGGCAACGGTCGTGTGACAGGCGCTATTGAGGCCTCGTATTGGTCGAACAATGTCCGTCCTACGACCATGGCCGCACGACCGTTGCCAATTAGGTAAGCGCCTAGAGTCCAATCAGTACTCTACTAAATGGTTTGACAGGTCTCCATCTACAGCAGCACCATGAAGCGGGATATCTCACAGAATTGGTATATTGTATTGCTCAATAAATGTTCTGCCTAAATAAAGGACAAAATTTAGTGTTTTAAGGCGATTCATAACTTCACCCGACATTACAATGCAACACAAATATTAGGTGTGCGTGTAGGTAATGATTTAGACTGTACCTTAGGTACCTGCCTAGGTATTATTTACATCGAACCCAAATTAATAAAACTAGATAAAAAATTGTGGCATCTAGCTGCTGAACGGTCTCCTCTGCCCACACAGTTGTTTCCTCTACCCGCCGAGACGTAAGATATAATCTGTGTCACCAGAATTTGGAGCAGCTTAGCGAGAAATAAAGTTTTATGGAGGACGAAAACTGTGTTTAATTTTTATGTTGGTTTAACTTTTATATATTGAAGGAAAGAGATATATATCTAACTAGAATCAGTAAAAGTAGTTACGTTAGTATATAATTGCTATAATAGTAGTTTGGTCCTAAGTAGGTACTTATTACTGATGTAATTGACGGATGTGTTTTATCTAGCGGGGCCACTCGAGCTGGATCGGCTATGCTTTGCTTGTTCAATTTAGGTAGGTATATCAGGAATATATAAATAAGGTCCAATTTACCTATCTCAACCATTTTGATAGAAATTACGATAAATCGCATCATCCATCCAGCGGAGTCCCCCAGTTGTATTACGCTCGGAATACATAAAAATGATAGATATCTACTGATCGTAATTTGTCCCAAGTTCTTTGAGAAGCAGACCGTATCTTTCATCCTTGTAGCTTTAAGAAACCTGTGCACCTCGGGTGCATGTATCCAATGGCACGCCTGATGTGCACAGGTACCCGCACCTTAACCCACATTCTTTTTCGCGAACTCATTTCACCACCGAAAGACTCTGGCTTCACCAGAGGCTTTCGAGGGCAGGTAGGGGTTTTAGCCGATAAGCGTCCGGCACTACCTGGGTCCCCTTCCCAGGTGTCCATGACGGATTTCCCCTGCATACAAATTAAAAAAAAAAAAAAAAAAAAGGACCGTTTAGACCTCCGTCCACATAATATACCTACACTCACGGCTGTAGTCAATGGTATTAGATAGGTAAACAGAGAGAGACGGTGGTTTGTCACGATCCTGACACACCTTTCGTTCGACCTCCGTCCATACTTAAGTACCTAACAGACTGCATCGTCTCCTGCACTGCAATTGAAGATTTGTTTGTCAAGCGTCGAGATTACGGCAAGATTCTCCGCTAAGTCGCCAAGGAGGAGAGAGTCCAGCAATGGACTGTTGTAAATAGTGGTCCTGCCAGGAAGTACTTATCACACTGTTGTCGGTTTATTTATTTATTTATTTATTTAATATACCAACAGAGTACACATACAAAAGTAACAATTTAGTTTAGACAAGGTACAAGACTTATATGCACCCCAATTATAGGTATATAGGTATATACAACATTCATTTGTTTGTTTTTTGTGGTTGACAGATGCTAAATATCTCATAAAGTAGTTGTTAATAAATGAATATTTACCTTAGTCTCATCTGTCAATCAAATGTCTCACCACACTAAACAACTACCACCAGTGCCACCGCTACACCACCACCACTTCACTATCACTGGTAAACCTCTACATGTGTTTCGCTCCATCGCGGAGCATCCTCAGAAAATCTTTGACAGTAAGGCGCTGTCGTAATTGGCAACGGTCGTGCGACGGACGGTTTTGAGGTCTCCTATTAGTCGGGCGACGTCCGTGGTACGACCATGGTCGCACGACCGTTGCCAATTAGGACAGCCCCTAAGTTTCTTGAGGACGCTCCGCGGAGGAGCGAAATACATGACGAGGTATACCAGTGATAGTGAAGCGGTGGTAGCACTAGAAAGCAGTGTACTGTTAAACCTAAGTAGTAGGCCAAACGAGCGCTCCAAACATAAAGTTAAAACCGTCCCCATAAGAAGATTCGCCCATTCAACTAAATTAAATGACGCATCTCAAGCGTTATCAATGTAGGTATCTTCCGAGATTTAGGATTCGTCATAACGAATTACGAGCCAAATTGTAATGCGAGCAGCGTACATTTTGACGTGTATGTCTGCTAACTAAGTAGGTACAGACGCAGTCGAAATCATTCTGAAGAAGGTATAAAATTACTAGCTTTTATCCGCTACGTCGTCTGCGTCTGGGAACACACTCGCAGGTAACGCGTTCCATTTCCTGGCTCTAAATATGAAGTCAAAACCGTACCCACAAGAAGATTCGCCCATACAGTTGAATGGGTTGATAACTTAATTTAGTTAAATTAAATGACGCCATCTCGAGCGTTATCGATGTAGGTCTCGTATCCTCCGAGATCTAGGATTCGTCATAACAAATTACGAGCCCAATTGTAATGCGAGCAGCGTCCATTTTGAGGTGTATGTCTGCTAACTAAGTAGGTACAGACGCAGTCGAAATCATTCTGAAGAAGGTATAAAAGTTACTAGCTTCTGTTCGCTACGTCGTCTGCGTAAATCTCGGTTATATCGTTCCAGACCCGTTCCCGCGGGAACCACATTGTATTTCGAGCTGATTCTTTTTTGTATTGTCAATAGGCTTGCATTTGACCTCAACTCGCCTGATGGAAAGCGACGATGAGCATGCGTGCGTAGAAGATACCTATTCACTCTTGACTTGAAGATCAAGGTTATACTGATCGGTTAAATTGCTGTTCTAGGTTATAAGTTAGGTATAGGTTACTGCCAAATTTCATCAAAATCCGTTCAGTACTTCTGCGTGAAGGAGTAACAAACATCCATCCATCAATCCATTTCGCATTAGTTTATTAAGTAGATTTATCGTATTTATAATAGGTATTAGTAGTTAGTATCTAAAGGATTAGGAAGTATGATTAGTAGGAATTAGGATTAGCGACTGACGTAAAATTAAGATAGTAGTTGGTACCTACATATTTTAGTAGGTAGGTACTTTTATAATATTTACGTTACGTTACAACGTCAATAAAAGTTCAGAACAATCCTATTTGAGTACGCCTCCTCCACAAAAGCGGGGGGTTCTGCTACAATCTGTCACATCCGTTCGCGCTAAGTAAGTATGACGCCGGTGCTAGTAAGGTCAGCCATAAAATAATAAACAATAGCTTATTCCCGTTATTACGATAAAAGGTATAAAGTCATCCACCTTGATCACCCTACGTCACAGAGTTCAGGGAAGACCCCGGTAGAAAGCAAAATCCGAGAGGTAAAAAGACTGGTACCTATCGGAAATAGGTGATTATTAGTCAACAAAGTTTCCTTACAGGTTCGAGACGGTAACTATCAGCTTATTATTTAAATAAAAGAACGCCTATCAATAATGATTAACGTAACCGACCGATGTCGGAAAATCCCTAACAAAATCTACATATTATTTCCTAACCTAATTTTAATGAGGCTAACAAACAAAGCTAAAAACCGTCTCGATTGAACTGCTTTTAAAATAAAGGGAACCGCTTGGAAATCAGTCTACCAGATACGCACGTCAATTACAGTTCTTTTTCGTCGAGGGTGAAAAATTGACTATTCGATATGCAAAACTGTAGAAGTTCTTGGACTTTAAAGTGGCTTCCCAGCATTTGCTTTGAATTATTGGAGTTGACTCCACATTAGGATAATCCTAGGAACATAGTAGAGTCCCTTTTGTTTTGTCATAACCTCGGCGCTCTAGGCAGGCGGGTTGAAGATGGCAGTATCGAAAATTCCTATCGAATGCTGTTGTCCATTTCCTATAGTCGGAATACGGAGGTCAACTCTTAGCTGGCCTGACTCTAAGCTTGAGAGTATCGCGGAGTACTACCTAAAGCGACCGGCCCAAGAAGCGATGGCTTGACGACGTCAAGAAAGATATGTGTGCCAATAAGCTCACCACCAAGGATGCCGAAGACCGAGCGAGGTGGGCCAGGACTAGCAGGAAAGCGGACCCTGGGCCCTCTTACGCCATGCTGGGGCGCAACCGGGACATAACTAAGACGATGATGATGATGACCTACCTATAAAGTAAGTAATCATATTAAACATATAACTTACCAAAGATTCTGATACAATTGATACACATAGAAACTGGTAGAAAAACGCAGTTGCAAAATAGGTACCTACTGAAACGTCCAGTACTTTCCAGGACTTTGAGGCAAATAAACATTTTGTTACTTGATAGATTAGTACCTACATAACGGTAAGTTGTTTACTCAAAACTTTTGAAACCGCAGCTAATACGACAGCACGAGTATATTACTAATAATGGTGTAATTATGAAGGGCAAACTACATTCATAAAAGAAAGACAATTCTAGTGATTCATGAATAAGTAAATGTTACAGTGACTTAGATCTGTCTGCGGCAATGACACTTTTGCCAATGACTGTACCTTAAACGTGTTTTCCTGTAGGAAGAATACATATTACATCGCATTAAAACAATAAAAAAAAATTATTGTCTTCTCCACAACACGGTGATTTCATTTCGTAATATTTTCCTCAAACTGTCCGCTATATAAAACCATTTGCGGCACAATGTTACTCAGTCATTTTCGAAACATGGACAGCCGTGTGATACTCGCGTTCTTCTCCGCCTGTGCTTTGGCACAGAGCCGTGACATCTTAGTGGGAAGACAATGTGGAGAACTGATATTCAACGAGACTAAAGAAGCCAGCCCAGCAATATGGAGGCAAAACAATAATGTAACAGTGGAAGCTGGCAACAACAATCACATCACAGGCGTCATCATAACAGACCTAAGGCCGGACAAGGATGGAGATGCAGAAATAGTAGAGGGTGGAGTAGCACAGAAGAGCGTCACAATCGAGCTGAAAAGCCCGACAGTGCTGAGAGGATACTTGTTCAAGATCGAAGTATATTCTGAGTCATACGTTGTACATCCCGGTATACCACCACAACCAAGTTGCTTGGATGGACCAAGCAAAGGAGCTGATCAGAATACAGCTAAACCAAACCCAAGGGTAGAAGCTCACGAAAAATCTACTTTCGACGTAGTAAAAGGCCTCTCTACAAGCGCAACGCCGAAAATCACACCTACAACTGAAGCTATAAATGCAAACACTGCTGCTGTAAAGACCAATGAGAATCACCATCATAATATTGGCCCAAAAATAGCAACTCCTCTCTTGCCACTGATGCCTGAGGATATGAAGACTAATGATCAAGAAAGGCATGCTCGTGACGTTCGTAAAGAGAATGAAACACTCGGTGTCAAAACAGAACAACATCCGATCCATTTAGGCTTTGACGACAAGAACATGCCTGAAAACAAAAATATGCATAGGGACAATAAACGCGAAAATACTGGAGCAGCACCAATTGTACCAATTGTTCCATATAAACCACAAGGCGATTTCGAAATGCAAGAACGCGACTTTGCAGCTAAAACTGAGCAGCTCGGTGATTTTGAGTCACAAGGTCAATTCGTACGAAACGGTCAAGACAAAAAATCCGAAAGCGACAACAAACCAAAGGATCCCACTCACAGCCACCCAGCTTTAGCTTCCAATATCGATACTACGAAGTTTACCGCTAGCCAAGACAAGAAACTTGAGGACGAAAACAAGGCAAAGAACCCCACTCAAAGCCATCCTTCTTTAACTTCAAACATCGATACTACAAAGCTGACAACTGAGATGCCAAGACATGTTAGGAACACTGAAGAGAAAGACAAAATACCGCCGCATCCTAAATTCCCCACCCTAACTTCATCACAAGAACATACATCAACTACGCCGAAAAATAGCCAACAGTCCACCACTTTGGCCTCTAAAAAGCATGACGGTGAATCTGGGTCTAGCACTGAACGCAGTACTAGCCACACAGCCAAGACTAACAGCTCTGACGAGTCTAAAGAAGATGTGAAGCCTATCTCTGTATTTGCTAAAAATGAGATACCTGTGATATCTATTCAGTAATTTTGTTAGTTAAGTTGTTACCCGGCTTTTAATTGGGTAATTTAATGTTTAATCTTATTGGTATCTATTGTTCTACGTTTTACATTGACGCGTCCCCAATTAAAGCGGCTGCTAGATTTTTGTTATAGGTACTATTTTTGAGTATATTTTCTTTTGGAAATATAATAATTATTAAAATACATTATAGAAGATGTAAGAATGTCTTTTATTTCATAATATTACACATCAACAATAAACAATATCTTGGAATGATAAGTTGGATACACTTGATTCAACAATCAAGCCATTGCTAACAGATAACTCACCTGACCATTAAATTGTATAACTAGTTTGAAATGAGACTACCAATCTTTGGTTTAAATTAAAACTAATCCCTCTGAGACGAACTAAAACAATAACATTCTAATAATTAAAAAACCCCACTTAAATTAAAACATATATTATGCAAAGTTATTATTACTAATGTATTAAAAATATATTCACCAGTAAATATCTCAAATTAGTTTTTTTATAAACTTACTAAGGCCCAAGTCAATTTAAATTTCTTACCAGACGCAATCTAGCTACAGTGGATCCTCATTGTAAAACACTAACTAAGCAAAACACATTATAACAAGCAGCGCTGTAGTGATAATAAACTACTAATTACTTACGTGCAAAGATATTGCTTACACATTATTTCATTTGTGTACTGAAATTGGTGTATTTAATTTATCATCCCACATGGGTGGTGGTAGACACCGGTGTTAATACCAAATCGTAGCCAAATAATAATGAGCAGTTATAATGAGGGCCCACTCCATCGTACTTACAAAACAATTACTGTAACAAGTATAAAACAGTATAAAATTTATATTTACCACATAGACACCAAAAAGGGTGTTGGAAATTGTACTTAATAGTAATATTAATTAGGTATAATCATGAGTAACTTTGCTTTCGACTAGTGCCATTAAAAGCAGAATCCTAATTAGTTGGAATGGATGGCAGCCTTAAGTAGGTAACTATTTAGTCATACTGAATCAAGGAATGGACTTGTACCGTAGATGGTACTTTGCTACGTCCATTCAACCCAACCAGCTCCATGACGACAAGGCAACCAACGATTTTGGCACCGCAAGTGGTGAGCAGGTTTGCTGCGGCATTTGCTGATCCTCCAGTCGCAATCAGATCATCAACAATAAGGCACTTGAGACCTGGACGGATTGCATTCTTCTGAATTTCAAGTGTGTCCTGGAAAAATGTGAATGTTTTTATAACTAAGATAATTCTAAAGCAAAATGTGGCGAAAAATTCCTAATGGATTTACACAATATGCAGCTTAAAATGAAGCATTAAGAAGTGTGAGAAAGTGGTTGAAATCTAATAAATCAATAATCGTGGACAAATTCACACAGCGCCATCTAGCCCCAAACTAAGCAAAGCTTGTGCTATGGGTGCTAGATTACTGATATACTACTTAAATACTTTTTAAATACATACTTATTATACATAGAACACCCAGACCCGTAACAGAAATTAAAATTCATCATTTCAATTTCTGCCCGGCCAGGAATCGAACCCGGGACCTCTTGCGTGGCAGCCCGGCATGTTGACCATTGAGCCACTCAGGTCGACAGATAGACAGATAGACAGACGTAATAGATTTACATTTAAACTTTCATTGCAAACCATACAGAATTAGGTGACCATGTCTGGAATTAGGTGAATTAGGCTGTGGTTTCGCTGGCCACTATATCATGTGGTTGTCCATAAGAAACTCCTATACATCTCTTAAAATGCATACTTTACGGGCAAGCAATGCGTGTCAAACACCAAAGTTACATAATTTGTCCACAGTTCAACATACTTCTTGTAGTCTGTATCAAATTAGCTTAGTGTAATAAAAGATAAGATCCATGACATAAAGTCTGTTTCAGTGCAAAGTTCACAACAAATGTTATTCTAATTAGAGCTGTATCATGTTTATATAAAACTAAATTTTTTTGTTTGGTCAGATCATTCTAAACAGTCAGGTTACTTAGCTACTTCAGATTATGACTGTACATTCTATTCCAAATTATAAGACATACTCACTGAACCATACTCCAAGTCGTAGTTGAATGAAATCACATCGCCAGGCAGCTTTCCCTTTTTCCTCACGGGAATACACTTGATGCCCAACTCTGCTGCCAGAGAGAAGGAGAAAAAGAATCCACGAGACTCCAGACCCACTAGAGCTTCCACATCAGGGTATCGGGCTAGTATTGTCTCCAGCAGGACATCTTGTAGCAAACGGCAAGTGGGGCCATCAGACAAAGCCGAGAAAATGTCCCTGAAACATTCGAATGATCAACGAGGCTATGACGAGGGCAAGCTGTTAATAATAACAAGAAAAAGTAGGTGCAGTAATATAGTTACCAAAAGAGAATTCCTGGTTTAGGAAAATCGGGATAACTCTTTATCTTCCCCTTCAATAGTTCAATTTTTTTATCGTAATTTGTGCCCATAGTTTTATAGGTTATGAAATTACTTAGCTTTCGTAAATAGAAAAGCAAAAACAAATTAAATACAAACACTAATTTTGCGATTGGCGGAAACGAAACAAGGTTTAAATCACAATAAGCTATTCTAATTGGTTATTGCTGATTATTATTGCATTATATTGACACCAACTCCGTTGACTGGCCTTTTGACATTTGTTTCACAAACCACAAACTATGAACTATATTGTTTGTTTTGTGCAAGGGCTTCTTCCAAAGGGCAAGAGCAAGAGGCATAGAACTTACACAGCCACAGCTTAAAAAACAAGAATTTCAACTGGCAACTGTGTGCGTCTTGACAAATGTCAAAAACACAAATACAGTAAGAGCGGGTTACTTAAGCCAGCGATGACTATTGTAGCGGTAAATCCCGGTTCGGCGGCTAGCGGTATGTCTATTAGGAAAAAGTCGAATTGGATTCGGTTATCAATGGTATGGCAATTGAATAGAAATCTTGATATGGTATGAATGTATTTTATTGAGTAGAATGCGCAAGATGGATCACATCATCCGTCACTGGTGACGCCGCCATGGCTTCAACTGAACGTCGCTACCGATTGAACGATAGGCATGAACCTATATGGTTTATGTATAAGGACGAACTGCAGGTTGGATCAAGCCTGCATCGTCATGCTGATTGGACGATAGGCCTGAAGGTGTATGGTATAGCCAGCATAAAACAAATGGCACGATCCATCGTTACCAAAACGCATGACCAAACAATGTCATCCATCACTACACAAGTAATCGTTAAGTTTAATGTTTCATTGCTGGTATAAATTAGCTTTCAGTTTCAATTTATAATACCCAGTTTGTCCCAGATGGATTCCCTTTGACAACCTCAACAAGTGATGACGTGCTCTTGTTGAGTTAAATACTAGTGAGCCCGGCGCGCAACTTCGTCCGCGTGACGTCCTATTCCTATCCTACCCTACATTTACTTTACACCCACGCTATACCTACTATACACCTACCCTATACCTACCCTACTCCCACCCTACACCTACCCTACACCTACAGCTACGATAGTATTTCTATCAACTTGTGACGGATTACCGGTCTTGTTGTTGCTATTCAAATTATTTAGACATCAGGGTTCGGGTTTTGAATCTCCAACCAACCCTTTGCGTGTAAACTCATATTATATCTACTGTATTACGTACAATAAATTTCTCCTCGTCAATCAACGGTATTTATTTGGTATTCCTTGCTCAATCTTAAAATAACGTATCTTCGCGGTGTGTGACGCCCTTGATCCCTTCCTGGCACACCAACATTCAGCGGGGTTTATTAGGCAACTACAATTTTATTTATGTATGTAACGCAATGAACCTACAACATCGTAATAGTGTTCAATGTAGTTGGCGTGGTAGATACTATTATAACTAAAGAATCAATGGAAAAATATGTAGTTCTAGAAAAATTAAGCTTTGGCTGTATTGTATCATTCCTTTTGCCTAACTTTTCTAGCAAATAAAGAATGAAGTGAAAAAAGTCAACAAACAACTGTCACAACGAAATTCAAATTCCTCGACGGTTTTTCGTTTTATTTTGCTTAGAACTGATGTTTGTTTTGTTATTTTACTAAGCTGCACTGTTTTTTATATGCGAAATTATTTCCTGAACTCTTAACATACCATATTCGAGGCATATGAATGCTTTCGCCAAGTTTCCCGCTCAAACTACGAAGAGGAAAGTGAAACTTTTCCCACTGATTTCGTTTCGAAACAATGTTATCAAATGTGGACATAGAAAGGCTAATTACAGCGAAGAGAAATCAGATTGAAAATGAGAAATGTGCTCTTGGTATAACGCAACCTCCTGATCGGCCGAAGCTGTCTTCAGAGGTAAGGAGAAATTGTATTTTCAACCTGTTGATTTCTTACGGTGCGGCACGGTTTTGTATCGATTTTGCGGCAGTCTGTCTGGTCCGGCAGTCGAGCTTGTATGTCGCGCTATTGATACAACGGCACGCAAGACTAAGAGCCTAACTGCCATAATTTTTTATTTATATTAGCAAATGTGCCACAACAGGCCTTAGTTGTAATATTCTGTTAACAATATCATCAGTGTTACTTTGTTGTTACTTTTGTTTTTGTTTGTGTAATCGCGTTGTTTTGGTGTTTTGGTTTGCCGTCATCAGGTATTGTCAAAACAAAGTCCACAACATTCTAGGTAAGTATGGTTTTATGCTAATCTTTTAATTTATTGCAACAATTTTTTTACTTTTATTATTAATAATTCCTAATTTGGATTCTTCACAATTCACATGTACCAATTTGTTATAAATTGAAAGTTGTTTACATATTTATGTATGTACCTTAGATTGCTTAATTTTAGGTAAAACCTATTTACTTATCTACAAATGAATCAATAATGATTAAATTGTACCAATGAAATAATTTTTTAATTAGACAAAAGCAAAGACTTCTTCCTACCGAGCGGTAAGAAGTAATTCTTACACTGACCTGTTACTACCTGTCTCTATTGGTGCCACATAAATATATTTGCATCACGCTTGCACAGATTCACATGCCCAGGCATTTGACCGCCATCTCACCTTAGATTCTTAATTTAGAAAGAAATATTCAAGAGTTGAATGAAATTATAATTTTCTGCTCTGCTTAGGCGCAAGACAAGCTTCTATCAATTTATTTCTTCAAGTTATGAAAGCTCTAAAATGTCTTCCATATTACTATTATTAGTCTAACATACACTTTTTTATGTCAGACTAGCTAGAGCTTACCTAATAAATAATACTTTCACTGAGTGTAGCGTGGAGGAAAGACCCATTAGTTCCAATATTTATGGCTTAGGAGCTAAATGCCAAGCTTTATTGATTAACTTCACGGTTAGGTAGTACGTTGGTCTCATTTTTGTGGTATAATATGGTTGATAATTTTTTATTTTGACCTTTATTGTAAGAATAGCAGTATGACTTTGATATTCCCGTTTCATCAAATGGTTTCCAAGGTCCAATTTCTGTAATGTACAACACTGGAACCCTAAGCCACTCGAAATAAATGCGGAAGAGGTGTTAGGATTGTATGTAATATGTTTAACTTCATAACCTACCTCTTGCAAGATAATTGCATTTTGTGGGAGTTGAATAAGATACAGGCATAATCAGTTCAAATTCCTGGGTAATTTGGAAAGCAATTTAAAGACATCCTCTTGGTCATCTTTGCGTTAATGGTTGTGATCGAGCGCTCGAGGGCCCGAGGACCGCGTTGTCCATGATGCCCTAAGTACACATTTTGTCTTCCATCCCCTCTCCCAAGGGAACTGTGATGAAGTATCCAGTGTCCTACCTCGTAGTATGAACTCAAATCATACCAAGTGTAAATTGGATTCATGCAGTCGTTTCGGAGTAATGCGAATTATTAGAATTTGGCAAATCAGCACAGCTAGCACAAGTGTGCCCGCGACATATCTTGCGCCGCGAGAGAGTGTCTGTTTCCTTTCGGGGCTGAATCTGCGTGGGTGAGGTTTATTGTTTTACGAACCGTATGGTGTAGAGAAGAATAGTAAGCAATCCCATTGTCACTATGATTTGTATCATCATCATCTTGGCGTCAATCCCGGTTGTGTTCTCGCGCGCTCGGGCCAGGCGACCGGCTTCCTACTCCTCCTTGTCCACGTCGCTCGGACTTCGGCATTCTAATTAACGAGTTTGTTACTTTCCGGGCCTGCCTGGGGTGGCATGGCCAGATATTTATTCCGTACGTAATTTGCTGGCATGCGCGAGACATGGCCATATCCACAGAGTATTATTAATCAAATACATCGATCATCGTAGACGGTACTCTTGCAGCTTATCTGCGATGTCACGGACGTGAAGGCTACTGCGAGTTTTCGCATTTTGGACGAGGTCGTTGCGTAAAACTCCACACGTCCACCGCAGCATTTTGATTTCCGTGACGCGCAGCTCCTATGTAACCGCTCTAGTAGGAGCCAAGTTTCGCTGCTGAGTAGGAGAGCACGTTTAATGATGGTCTTATAGACCTTCAGCTTTACTAAAATGACACCCCTCATCTCTCGATAAGCCGCGGATATTCGGGCTTTGACGTCGCTGTCGCTGTCCCCGGTTGCGCTTACATGAAAATGTCTCTCGGAAGAAGTTTATGTCCAGCAGTGAATGGATAATGAATACAGTAGTTGCTGAAGTTGTTTGTTAACCACCCCGACACTAAAAGAGGGGTGTCATTAGTTCGACAGAGTCTGTGCTGTGGAGCTGGACAGTGTCTGTGGTTTGGCATCGTAGCTCTAACCGCTGAACCGATTTTGAATCGATTTTTTCATTTCGAAGGAAGCCAGTGTAATTGATTTGAGATGGTCCTTAGCTCTGTTTCGTTAGAATCGGTGCATTAATTTAGTTCTGGAAATATTTGAGTATAGAACAGTCTTTGTCGGGGGGTTTCCGACATGTGTCGGATAGGTTAAAGAGCTATAGCGACCACCAGGGCTCGACGACGTTCTGCAAGGGGTCCATCACGGCTAGCACAAGTACACACACGACGCTCGCGTGCGATAAGCAAGAAAAGTCGCGACATAGATACTGCTCTATTTTTTATGTTAGTTTTGAGGGAAGGAAAATGCTTTCTTGCGGCGCGTGCGGTGTCGCGGGCACACATGTACATGTGCTAGGGTCGCTTGTGAGTCTCTGGCTAGGTTAAATGAATGCGCATTACTTGTCTGGTTTCTCCCTCGTTATCACATCACGAGAACGTTGGCAATTTTTTACCTGTGAACGTAGCTTGCTCGGTAATTCGGGTCAGGCATTGATCGCAGCGATAGCGCACGTTGATTTGTTTGCTGATGGCGTTTTAACTGGGTACCATTACGTATTTAACGTCAGCACTACCCTCTAGCTGGTCCTTAGTTACGGTAGTTAATTGGAAATAGTGTGTCTAACTCGCGGTTAATTTCGTTGTAGGTCTGGGGCTCTGTTTTTGGATCGCTCGTCTCGATTCGAACGGTTTTTATTTTTGATTTTCGGTATGAAAACTTCTATATTGAAAATCACAATGGCTACACCGAAAGAGTACGGTTAAAAAAATAGGGAAAATCATTAATAAATAATAAATAAATAAATAAATATTCTTGGACAAATTCACACAGCGCCATCTAGCCCCAAACTAAGCAACGCTTGTGCTATGGGTGCTAGATAACTGATAAACTACTTAAATACTTTTTTTAAATGCATACTTATTATACATAGAACACCCAGACCCGTAACAGAAATTAAAATTCATCATTTCAATTTCTGCCCGGCCGGGAATCGAACCCGGGACCTCTTGCGTGACAGACTGGCATGTTGACCACTGAAACACTCAGATCGTCAGAACCATTCATTATCATGAATCAAAATACAAAATGTTTCATGTCGAAAATATAAATTGAAGACCGTTTGAATCGAGGTGAGGGATTCAGAAATAGGGCGGGGGCGGGAAAACTATGGCTGATGTGTAGGATAAAATATGTAAAATTCTTGGGTAGGTTTCATTGCTGCCCGGGAAGTATACGTCTACGGATCTCGTATACGGACGGACCCTTACGTCCCATTTCGTAGCTAAAATTTAAAGCTAACGACGTAATGGAAAATTAATTTTTTCTTGTGTAACCGGTCACCAAACGGGACTACGTTTGTACATTTCAAGTTCTAGTTTGTAGCGAGCTACATAATGGGAAAGAAAATTCTCCTTCCGGAGCCAGCTACCTGTAAATATACTAGAAAAATGTCGAATTGAAAGGGCAAAAAAGTTCTCTGGACCGCATGTACGGGTTTCCGGAGTGGGAGCACTCTGTAGTTTTTTTTTTGCGCCTACCGCAAAGTGTATAATGGCACCGTCCGGACTATCGAGGGAGGGAGGCAGAGAACACTCATGTGTATCAGCACGGTCGGCCTATGCTGGACTCGCAAGAGACCTAGGCACCTAACAGCTAAACTCTGCCTTGAGAGTACCTATAGTCGGGAAGGCCCCATAGGGATGGGCACACCCACTTTGTAGGCTGTAGAACATCGTTTTATAGCAACGAGCTCGCCTTAATGTCCCGGTTGTGCTCTCGAGAACGAGAGCCCGGGGTCCGCCTTGACCATGATCCAGGATTTGGCAGGTCAAGTAATTACAGTTCAGCGACTGCCATCTGACCTCCATGACCCTGCTACCAGGGGAACCTGACCAGATTGGATCATGGTTACAAATTCAGTCGCCTGAATGTGCAGGTTTCATCACGATGTTTTCCCTCACCGTAATAGCATCGTTTAGTATTCAACTAATGTACATAACTCAGGAAACAGTAATTGGTACATGGCCGGAGCGGGTTTCGAACCCGGGACCTCTGGCTTACGAGTCGGATACTGTAACCGCTTGGCCACCGACGCTCCTCTGTGCTGAAGCTTAATTAGCCCTAAATTGCGAAATGGTCACTCATACAGTTCACAGACTCAATGTCTTACTCAACTTTAGTTATCGATCTTGTAATAGACCAGTAGGCTAATTACGTGACTCTGTTGCTAAACAATTATTGAAATTGTTACTTTTGCGATTACGTACCATCGATTTCCATCGAGTTCCATTGCAATAAACTGAAACATACGTCGTCATCGCAAAAGTAACAATTTCAATCACTGAAATCGGAGAATTGTTAGCAACAGAGTTACGTAATTAGCCTACAGTGCCATAATTGAACATAGTAACTAAGTACCTACCTATGTCGCAGGTCTTACAAGTAGAAGATGTACAAGATGTCATCGCGCCCAAACGCAAGAAGAAACATGTGACTATCGCCGCCCCAGACGCAGGGGGGCAGAAAGATGATCCAGTTGAGAGCAAGGAAGAAAGCGACGACAAGTCCTACAGACTGCGGGACAACATACCTGCCGGCCTAGAGAGGTTCATAAGGGTGAGTGATTACTTATGAGGGTGAGGGTTTACTTATATAATTTTAGGTGTTTCAGTGTTGATGCAGTCATGAAACATTATATTATTTACTAGCTTCTGCCCGCGACTTTGTCTGCGTAGAAATCGTTTTTAGGGTAGTTTATCTTTTTCCCGAGCGACCATTTCAAATGACCTCCCTAATGTATGAAAGCTAGTACTAAGAAGAGGTCAAGCTGTATCTCCCTATATGTTGCTCAGTCTTATTAGCTACACAACAAAAAAGTTTTATTCAAATCCGTCCAGTAGCTGCGTAGGTTAGCGTGTACAAACAGACAAACAAAAAGATTAAAAATTCTTATTTTGTTACTATTTCTTCATCGCCTTAAATTATTTTTGTGGAAATATATTCAGACCCACTTTTTTATCATATGTATATAGATTACTGTTTTATTATTGTGTGGGAGGACATCGTATTTAGAAGAAGTGCTGAAACGTGCGTCCGATCGACGATGAGTACGACGACCTATTCAGACCCTGGTTACTGGATTAATAATAGGACAGGGTTGCTTAAACGGTCTATCTCTTCGATAGCGAAAGGGTTTAAATATTGGGTCCGTACCTACCTATAAAATTAACGGTTTATTTTTTCACAATGTGTAATATGCTCAAATATTTTTAATTGTACGTAACATATCAAAATTAATACTTATATTCTTAAATAGAGTATGTTTAAGTGCCAGTAAGTCCTTAAAATTAAATTTAAAAATCGAACATTTTCTCACATGTTTATAGGGCTTTGAAAATACCCCTTTTCATTTGTCGTCAGTTATGCCTCCTTAACCAGATGTCATTTTATAAAAAGAATAGTTATCCCTTCATTTCACAATAACACACACCAAGTAAACAGTTAACCAAATGTCTCCATGAAACAAAGTCCTCGCACCTATCTATATTTCTCGATCTAAACGAAGCTATGATGAAACCATAAAATACTTTAACAATAAGAGCTGCAAGATTGTGTGGCTGGGAATTGCAACGACTTTATCACTGCCAATGACAAATCAACTAAGGTAGTTAGCCCGGTAGTCTCATGATAGTGTGCGGGTGTAGAATTCTATGTAAGAACCAACATTCTTACAACTATTATTTACATTTTTTTTAGGTGAGGTGAGGTGTTTGAGTTGTTATATTCCCGTTTTAAGGATTAGATAGCTCTAGCGTGTCTAACATTACAAATCTTTAGTAGATTTAAGTGCCTGAACTAATTGATTTGTAATATTTATTGTTGTCTAACTATAAAAAAACTTCAGGTGTGAGCAAAAAGCCTTGGATTTTGCGTTTCCTAAATCGTTGGTTTGCGAGCGTTGGTTGGTTCTCGTTTGTCTCTACTTTACCGTCATCGTAGTGTCTATTCCGCCATCTGCCAGGGTCCACATTCCTACTCATTCTTCTCCACTTCAGCATCGTACACCGTTAGCTCTCGCATCCGACTCAGTGATGTCTATCCATTGCTTCTTAGGCTCCTCGAGACCTCTTTCCTGATACCGGTAGGTTTAGACCTATTATCTACGTATCCCTAGACCTTATGCAGCACGTGACCAAACCAGCGCAGGCTAGCTTTCTCAATCTTGTCCGCGATGTCTCTCACGCCAAGACTCATTTGTCTCTACATCATCATAAATTTAAGAACCTCGTTGGAGTTGCAATTGCCATTTCTTCTACTCTATTACATCCGTCTCTACAGCTGGTACTTATTTACTAGAATTTTCTAGTGGTTTTTCATCAATGGTTCCTGTAATTCACGAGGCAGATTTTGAGATAACCTAACCGACGAAAAGACGTCAGATAACCTCCGACTAAGTATACATATTTATAAATATTTCCTAAACTACTAAACCGATTTGAATGAAACAGAGCTAGGAACCATCTTGATTAAACTGACATTCAAATACAATTCGAAATCGGTCCATCCGTTCGGGAGCTACCATGCCACAGATCTACATATACACACCTTCACATATACACACGTCAAACCTGTAACACCCCTCTTTTTTCGTCGGAGGTTAATATCTATACATAGTACAAAACAAAGTCCCTTTCCGCTGTCTGTCCCTTTGTATATATGTACGCTTAGGTTTTTTAAACTTCGCAACGAATTTTAATGCGGGATTCAAAAATAGATTTAATTATTCAAAAGGAAAGTTTGTAAGCAAGAAAAAAAGGGTTGGCTGGGGTAAAGTAGGTGTACGCGAACGAATTCGCGCCGGGTCCACTAGTAGTTTAAATATGTACGAATTGGACCGGGTCTCATTTAAACAAAAACAAGACTATTCATCTCTATTCATAATATCATGAGTATACCCACTATACCCACTGCCCACACCGCAACGCCAATTGGAATCAGTGTCCCATCAGGCATTGTTAAAAAAATAAATTAGCATTATAATCTTGCATGCGTGACGTCATGCTGTCATGTTCATATACAGTCGAGTGGAAAAATGTATAATAAATATGCTTGGACAAATTCACACAGCGCCATCTAGCCTCAAAGGAAGCAAAGCTTGTGTTATGGGTGTTAGATAACTGATAAACTATTCATCATCATCATCATCATCATCATATTCACTTCCTGTTTTTTTAAATATGTACATACTTATTTTACATACTACCACCCAGACTCGTAGCAGAATTTAAAATTACTCATTTCAATTTCTGCTCGGCCGGGAATCGAACCCGGGACCTCTGTTTGGCAGACCGGCATAGTCAGGTCGTTATAGTTTTTTTTAACCCACGACTCAAAAAGAGGGGTGTTATTAGTTTAATATATGTATCTGTGTGTCTGTTTGTGGCACCGTTGCACCCGTAGTAGTAGCATGGACCAATTTCGAAGCGTTTTTTTATACGAAGGCAGTTTGTTTCATTAAAATGGGTTTAGTAAGGGATATATTTGAGCACTAGCACTTTTTAGCTGATTTGACTAATTTACCTAAATCAGCCTTTTTTATCCAATCTTGTTTGTAGGTAGGATAACAAATGTTTTCCTTGAAATTTGCATAGGCCTTATTTTGGATTTTACGCACGTCTTCGGCGGGTTCGAGCTGATCTTATTTGGTTTTACAATGGTAAGAGATCCCAGTGTTGAAAATATCAACGGATAATGCTGCACGCATTTTCTGGTCCACCGAGGTCCTAGCTGGGCTGCCTTTAATATCTTGTACGACACCCGTGAACGGTAGGGGTTGGTGCTATCTACTCTGCCGGACTTCATACTGCTTAATTAATGGAACCATGATAAGTTTTGAATAATTTAATAATACATTTAGTAGGTATACAGCGTGTTTTTAATATAGCTGAGCACGGAGAGTGATAGATATATAAAAAAAAATTATATGTGATACATACTACTTTTCAGCTATCCAGTATGTGTATACGGAAAGTGCGCTTTTGGTGCGCCCTAAAAACATACAGCTAATTCGATTTTTGTTTCGCAGTAAAAAGTGAGTAAAAACAAAATATCTAGACATTTTTTATACGTTAAACCGTGAAAATTGCATAGAATAACTTCTATTCACGTTGAAAATTCGATATGAAAATTATAACTTCACACAATCCAATATCCAACGCTCGTCTGTCTGGGACTGGGAGTACCAAGGTCCCAGCGCCGCGTAGGAGTTGGCCGCGTCGCCCGCGCCAGACACCGCCCGAAACGCGCCGCGGTGGACCGCTTTGAACGTTGCAAAGCGCGATCCTACCGCAGTACGAATTACGAATACGATACGCGAAGATTTAGGGTCTTTCCACTACTATCTAGTGCTTCTGATAACTCCTGTGTGCCTGGTGTGTGTGGTGTGCTGCAGAGAAGGTTAGGATGATGCGTTAATGCAAGTAAGTTTCGTCTGATTTCGGACACAATCTACCGTAGGTATCTTTATGCTTCATCTATACGCGACACGTTATGTGCTTCTGATAACTCCTGTGTCCCTGGTGTGTGTGGTGGGCTAAGATGGAAGCTAGGATGCGTTTATGCTAGTAAGTTTCGTGTAGTTTCGACGGAATCTCTGGTTTGAACCGTATTTAAAGGCTAGAGTGAATTAGCTGTTTATAGACAGGCATTTTCCATCTTCTGACGTCACTTACCATCAGGTGAGATGGCAGTATTGCCGCAGTGTGGTCAATTGAGTGCTTAAGTGGAAGGGGTTGGTGCTATATGCTACACCACGTGGTTAATTTCAACATTGAACTTTATATGTAACTAGCTCTTTCATGTCTAAGAAGCCGTGAAAATCAAACTAATTAAACTATCGCGGTTATTATCAGAAAGGGCGCAGTCGAAATATCGGGCTACTCAATAAACCAAGGTACAGTGCAAGAGCAAAGTGCATTACCGCTTCAAGAAAAATTTCCTTTGCTGAAACATTCACGGAATTCGGTGCATATGAAACCAAAATCAGTTTGCTAAAAGGAGGGAGCATTAGCTGCCTCTTATGCCCAAAAGACTCGTTTTTACAACCAAAGTATTTTTATTATAATAAATAAAAATTTAATTCATAAATGCTATAAAAATGGTTTAACGACTGCACAGTACTGCAAACATGATTATTATTAAGGTAGCCATGCACTTATGCTTTGCATTGTACGTGGTAAGAAACCCGGAAAACACTTTTAATAAAATGCCAAACACACAACGACTTATAATATATTCACGAAATACCCACCGAACAAAGTCGAAATTATCTGTATATTTGTTTTCAAGTCATGTGTGATTAGTTCACCAGTAGGTATGATTGGGAGGACCATGTGGAATGAGAATGGAATAAATAGGATTAATTATACATACACAAAGGATTTAAGAATAGGTCACCGCTATGAACTTTGTATGATTCAACTGATATCCTGATCTCAAACATACGATATATAGCGCCTGAAAACACGCTCTCAAGTTCGAACTCAGAGTTGAAATCGCTTTATTTATTAACCCTGGATGGTGGACCCTCCTTTTTTTTTTCTTGCTCTTAAGCCTTACTCTTGAATCACTTTTACCTATTGTTGAACACCGTGTTAAAATATTTAAAAGTTGCATAGTTTAAAAGATCTAAGCGTACATAGATACATAGGGACAGACGGCGGGAAGCGACTTTATTTTATACACCTTAAATCGCATTAAAATCCGGTGCCTAGTTTAAAAGATCCAATCGTACATACCTACATCCATAGATACATGAAGTATCTTAACTAATCGAAATTAGCAAGCTTAATTAGTTAGGTAGCTTTAAGTCCGCCATTTTACTGTAATGTGCACGATGTTTCAAATATATAATACATAGAGCCTGACGGCGGAAAGCGATTTTTTTAATTTTTTTTTGTATAAAATAGACAGTTATACCATGTACCTATTTTAAAATTAATGATATTTATAAATAATCGGCCATATATTCTTTCACCTTTCTAAAAATTAGTGAAACAAATTCCTCAGATTATCACACAATTTAAAATTACCCACCTCACTTAGGCGATACAATCAAACCATTAGGCCACACTTCCGATACACAGCGGCGGCTATTAAGTAATGACTGGCGATTCGCATTCTGTCGCCTAGTCGACCCCCGACTGTTACACGTGAAATGGGCAGTTTCCTGGCCCAGTTTTCATGGCGTTATTATGAGGTTTTTGTAGGAAAGAAATATTTCTTTTTTCTCTGCCTCAATTCTGTTTCAAGCGGTCAAACTTTCGCGGGTTTTTTATAAATTGCTAGGTACTATTATACGAGTATGTACTATTACTATGTATAGTACATTTTTCTTTCTTGAGACGCGGTGGTCGAATAGTGAGAGCGTCCGCCTTGCTAGCGGGCGGCACAGGTTCGAGTCCCACTCGGGTGACTGTGTCGATGGGTTTATTTTACTACAGCCCGTAACAGACCCAGGAATTAGGGCATCTCTTATGGGAGGGAAGACTATTGCCATATTATCCACGCTTGGCAGGCGGGTTGGAGATCGCAGTGTTATAAATATAACAATGGAAAACACTGCTGCCCATTTTTCAGCTTACGGAGACTAGATGTTTTGCCTCGTAAACATTAGTATCGTAACATAATAGCACCAAACCCCTTACACTCTGGGTGTCGTACAAGGCGACTAATGTTTTCGAGGCATAAGATCTAGTCTCCGTAGGCTGGAAAATGGGCAGCAGTGATTTCCATTGTTATATTTATAACTCCGTGATGTCCAACCCGCCGGCTAGGAGTGGAGATTATGGCAATAACCTCTCCTTTCATGGAGAGGCTCTAAGTTCTGCAGTGGACTGTTACGGGCTGTGATGATGTTATGAACGGTTTTCACATAAAATCTAGAATACTAGCGCTTTTTTAAAGATATCGTAGCGCGTTTTTGCTAGAAGCGTTGGTAACACTGGACACCACACGGCCACTATCCAGTTACCCGTTTCACAATAATTACAGCGTTTTATTATTCGCCATAACCTACTGGTTATGAAAAAATCCATAAGTAGGCGTGTTAGTGTGCTTTGAAGGCAATTTGAGTTACGACCCGCCGCGCCCAGCTGTCTGCCCTTCCTTGCCGCACCCGGCCATTGTGGCGTGGTATAATATATCCACTGCTATAATACACAGTGGATTAGATACCTTAGACGTGATGGTTGGAGCTAGGTATTGTAATACTCGACGAAAAAGAGAGGTGTTATAACCGTGAGGTATACCTATGTATCCGATACATTGCGATTAAGGTATTCCAGAACATGAATTTTCCTTAAAAAAATTGCGTTTTGAATTCTCGATTAATAGATGTATTAGTTAAGGATCTAAACTAGTCAAAATCGCTAAAAGTTACAAGATTTAATGAAGGGCCCGGGCGTTCCAGTTTTTTTTGTCTGTGCAAATAGACAAAAGACAAACGGACCACCTGCGCTTAACGATGGCTACACAAACAAATCAGCCATCACGTAACAAGCTCTCTGCAAGCAAGACTTCGAAGCAATTCACTCGAAGCAAGCACTGCTCACGTCTGATCGAACGTGCATTCTGCGGAAGTCCGCGTAAGAAAATATGGAAATTGCACTAACACGCTGGAGTAAATTGCTAATTAATATGTAGTGTAATTACGTGGAAGAAAGTGAAGTTAGAAGAAATTAAGTGAATAATATTTCATTACGAGGCGAAATGAGGTTCTCTGTAGAGGAGATGTATGTATGTATGTATGTATGTAAACTCTTTATTGCAACAACATAGTACATTTCAATAGGAAACAGTTACAAAGCAAAGGCGAACTTATCCCACAACGGGATCTCTTCCAGCTAAGCTTAGACAAGCCGACATGAGCTTTAGCGAGCGGCAGAGGCAATAATAGAGTACCTTACCTACTTTAAAAATAACCAAAGAATTAATTTAAATATATACCTACCAGTAAGACTTATCAGTAAGTAAGTACATAAATAAGTAAACTATAAATATACATACCCATAAACATATATCCATATGATAAATATATACATATATATACACATAAATATATACATATATGAAGCTCTATCATCAAATTCTGAGGAAATGCTTCTTCAGAAGTTCCCTGAAGGAAACATGTGAGCGTGTGTCCTGTATCTCATCAGGTAGCGAGTTCCACAGCTGTGCTGCATACACTCTAAAAGACTTCCCATACCCAGCTGAATGATATGAGGGAACCTCCAGCTGTCGCTCCCTGCGGGGGCGCAAACGGGGGTCAGCAGATGGCCGAAAATTAAACCACTCGCGCAAGTACTCAGGCGCAGAGGGATTATCGAGTACTTGGTATAAGAGCCCCAGGATATGACAGTCCCTACGTCGTCGAATGGGGAGCCAGTTCAACTTCGCTCTGAATTCGGATACGTGATCAAACTTCCGCAACCCAAAAGTATAACGAATGCAAAGATTCTGCAAACGCTCCAATCGGGACAACAGCTCCTCGGTCGGGTCCAAATAGGCAACATCACCATAGTCCAGCAGCGGGAGAATGAGGGAGGTCACTAGTAGCACTTTAGTGTCATAAGGTAGGAAGTTTTGTAACCTCTTGAGAGAATGGAAGGCCGCAAAGACTCTTCGGCTAACCTCGCCGATGTGGGTAGACCAGGATAGGGTTTGGTCGAATAAGACCCCCAGGTTCTTAACCGATTCGCTGAACTCAGTGACGGTTCCCTTGAAAGTCAAATTGGGTAAGTCAACACCTTTCAATTTAGTGATAAAGTGTTGACTACCAATCACAATTGCTTGTGACTTTGAGGCATTCACTCTCAGACCATACTCACCAGCCCAACGCTCTACTTTGCACAGGTCATCGTTCAGCAAACGCGCAGCCTCCACCAGAGATAATGCTTAGATGGAATCATGGTGCTCTATGAGATGGGGACCAATGTCAAAATTGTGGCTTTTCACAGCGCAGGGTCCTATAACCTGTTTCAATATTTAGTACCTATAAAGAGAGGCGATGTTGTCTCTGATGTTGTCTAGACTAGCTATATACTTAGCTAATGTTTGTAGTTATCTTTATAACCACGGGACTTTAAAGTTTTTATTTTTTTTTATTTTTTATTTAATCCTTACAATGTTTCGTACATTCAGTCTTACTGCTATTTACCCTGACAAACTGCATAACAGTTTGTTGGCAATGGTGTTTCTCTCGTAATACAATCCGGATTACGGCTAACAAATTTATTACATAGGTTTACTCACACATCCAACCCATAAGGGCTACTTTTGTGCATATACACTGTCTGTTTAAAGATAAGGTGAAATTTAAATTTTCACGGGCTGTGTACATTCGTATAATAAATGGAGCCATACAGGTAGATCATAACATATCCATACCCTACACCACTGCATACCCCGGGACGGATCCCAAGTCATACACGATGCAACACACGAGCATGAGCATGAATATGGATACCGTGCGACGGTCGCTCACGGGGCGGACTCAATGAGCAACCGCCACATAGCGATACACACACACCCATACAGTACACCACCGCATACCCCGGGACGGATCCCGAGGTACACAGCGGTGCAACACACCAGCATGAATATTAATATGAATATGAATACCGTGCGACGGCTGCTCACTGGGCGGACCCAATGAGCAACCGCCACACAGCACTACATAGATATCTGTAAATGTCTTTTCAACATTTTCTTAAACACTGGCTTTGACAATTGCTCACTGCATAGTTCCCTTGGCAGGCCATTAGTTAATTTGGTTATCAAATAGGCTCTAGTTCTTTCCCCATATTGGTTTAGTCTTTCTGGGATGATCAATCTCTTATCAGCTACCGCTCTCGTATAATAAGGTTGAGTTACCAGTATCTTAAATTTATTACAATTGTATTGTTCCAACAGTAACTGCAGAACCACTCTTTGATGAACCTGTAATACCTCAACATGTTGAAAAAGGTTATCATAGTTTCCCCTGCAAGCCTCTTTAGTTTTCCTACAGACCAGAAATTTAACAAAACGAATTTGCAACTCCATTGCCTATCATGAGCAGCATGTGCCTATTTGCGGTCAGAGCAACGTGTCAAGTGGCTTTAGAAGTCGGCAACGCATTGGCGACACTACTGTTGTTACTATAGGTATCGCTTTCCATCAGGTGGTCCGCTGCATTTTTCATACAATTCCCTAAGAAAAGAATATTTTTACCTACAGCCACAACCTAAAATGTGTTGCTTATACGAGTACAGGGTTGGGAATTTTTTAAAGTATAAGGCAATTGTTATAGAATGTGTATAATATATTGCATTTATTTTTGCTTTCATAACTGGACTATATTAGATGTATAAATTCAAGCCACTGTCATACAAATCGCGTTGAAGCGACCTGTACACAGTCGCGTGATGGCCTTACTATACCGAGACGCAGTTTAGGAACCACTACCTTATAGGAAATTACCACTAACCTAATGGAAACCTCATAGGAAATTAGAAATTAGCGATAACAGCCGCACCATACTTTCCATATTTTCCGTACCCGAGGAACGTTTACTAAAAGCTATTTGCCAAATAAAGCCACGCCCTGTGCCCTGGCTCCGCTGAAATCCACCCGAATTCCGTCCAGCCTATTTTCGAGCCGTTGCGATCACGTGAACTGTGTACGGGGTGGTTCTAGAAGGCGGCTACATTCTTTCCTTTTTTTTATGTAATACGGCAGACCACGGGAGGATTTAGAGGCGGGCAACGCATTGGTAGCACCCCTGGTGTTACTGATGTCCATAGGCGGCGGTGACCACGCACCATCAGGTGGCCCGCATGCCTGTTAGTCTGCCGTATTACATAAAAAAACACACTAGATGGAAAATGGTCATCGTCGCCTATGGACATCAGCAACACCAGGGGCGCTACCAATGCGTTGCCACTCTCTATGGAGACCTTTAATATACCTCTTGAACGATCCCATGTCATAGTCCAAAGGAAACACTGTGTCTGGAAGGGAGCTCATTCCACATCTGAATCCAAATTGCTGCGGCAGGGCCGATCTAGAAGGCAGCTAGACAGTTGATACAAATTGTTACGTGTATAACATAAAGTCGCTATCGGATGCGCGGGAGATCCGACCTTGATTGGACGTCCGACCACGTCCTCCTCATCCGAAAGTGACTTTATAATAACAAAAAAATATATATATTATTTCATGCCGAAAATCACAATTGAAAATTGTACGGCTCGAGACGAGCGGTTCAAAAATAGAGCCTTAGGACCATCCATACACAACTCCATCCAACATCCATACACAAGTAAATTAGGAATCGTTTATCTCTGTACGTACGTCAAGAATTACACTTTTTGTAACTTTCATTATGATTAAATACAATAATGGTCACGCTACGATAACTCTCCTTTTACAAGAGCCGGCATTATTACGATACTTTCATAAACGTTTCTTTTTTCGTCTTTGAAATAAAAAGAAAAGTCAGAACAAAGACCCGCCTACGGAATAATTAGGGCTCTAAAAAGTACGAAATATGAAAATATTCTTGCCCTAGCTAAAAAAAGAAGAAAAAAGAATCGGGATGTTGAGAAGCATATTGCCCTAGCTAGGGATTGCCCTCGCCGCACATCCAACCCAGCCTTTTTATTTTGTTGGCGTGGAGCTCGCGGACGTCATCATCATCATCACAGCCCATAAAAGTCCACTGCAGGACCTCTCCCACGGGAGGGGTGTTCATTGCCATAATCTCCACGCTTGGCAGGCGGGTTGGAGACCGCAGTGTTATAAATATATCGCTGCTGCCCATTTTGCAGCTTACGGAGACTCTTCATTTTTTGCCTCCAAAACTTTAGTCGCTTTATAGGGCACCCAGAGTGTAAGGGGTTGGTGCTATTCTACTTTGCCGGACACCACACAGAGTGTGAATTACAAAGTCAGGTAGGATAGGGTCGGTGGTTAAGGGGTTCGACTCGTATGCGAAAAGTTCCGGGTACGAACCCCAATTCTGCCATGTATCAATTACTCTTTTCTGAGTGATGTACATTAGTTGAACCCTAATCGATGTTCTTACGGTGAGGAAAAATATCTTGATGAAACCTACTGAATGTGTAACCATGATCCAATGCAGTCAGGTTCCCAGGGAGGTCAGATGGCTGTCGCTCCACTGTAATTAGGTACCTGTTCTAGCAAATCCTGAATCATGGTCAAAGCGGACCCTGGACCCTGGCGTGCGAGAGCGCAACCGGGACCGCCAATAATGATGACAAAGTCTGGTACGAGCACAATATTCTGTGGTAACTGTCACGTCTCAAGAAATCGCCCTGTATATAACAACAGAGGATTGCGTGTTTCAAACTAATACCATTTCGCAAACAACTGTGATACAGAACGGTCCACGTTGATACGACAACACTAAAGTGCGCCGAATCTCTTCATACTATACTACTTACTACGTATACGATAATAGGTATTTAAGTGCTTTGAAGTTTTTCGAAGATTTTAGATCTGTGTCGGTTGTGGTGTAATCAAATGGGTTAAAGTGGTTACAAGTTGTGGTTTGTTTGCTTTCACTGATTGTTTGACTGGAAGTAGGTAAACTTTGCCAGAGTTTTAGGCGCTGTTCTAATTGGCAATGGTCGTGCGACGGGCGGTTTTGAGGTCTCGTATTGGTCGGGCGACGTCCGTATGACGATGGTTGCACGGCCGTTGCCAATTAGGATAGCGCCTTAGTTGAGATGTTGCTTTTTTTGTTTTTTCCCTTTCAATGTCTGGCTTTTCTATATAAATACAATCTTACTGCGATTCTGACACACGCCTCTCTCTCACTTACCTATTTACCTTCTCATTTAGCTCCGCATCGTCTTAACCGCCAGCACAGAATATCTATATAGCGTAGAAATTATATCATTTTAGTATACTTACAAATTTATGAGTCACTAGTGGACCCGGCGCGACTTCGTTCGCGTGGCGTCCTACCCCTACCTACCTTTTTTTTCTTGCTTCTAAACCTTCCTCGAATCACTCGACCTATTCTTGAAAACCGCATTAAAATTGGTTACGTAGTTTAAAAGATCTAAGAGTACATAGATACATGGGAACAGACGGCGTAGTGGTCAGGCTACGATAAAAAAAAACTGCCCAAAAACAAACGGCTATCCTGTACATCGATTTGCGGTTTTCTATCAAAATTTGCTTTGTACACCGTCAACTAGCGGGTAGCGACTTTGTTTTATACTATGTACTTATAGACAGATTAATACGAAATCCCAACAAAAAGCTACCATCCTACCCGCATTATTGATTCCCACCGCGATGGTATGAATTATTCAACTTCACTAAACTGTTTCATTTGCCGAAAATAAAGCGGTAAACACCGCGAAGGGGCGAACCGTATCGTGTTTCGGTGTGATCCGCGATCGGGCGTAGGTAATGCCTTGTAGAAACGAAATTCGTTATAAAAATAATCTCGTAGGCCGTGTTTGCTTGTACTGACCCCATCAAACACGTATGGGTATGGGCGTTTACCCATTGACATAACACATCCAAACATAGTAGGTATAAAACAAAGTAGCGTCGCTTAGATCTTATGTACGCTTAGATCTTTTGAACTTTAAAACGCAACGAATTTTAATGCGGCTTTTAACAATAGATAGCCCATAATTCTAATAAATAGAACCAAAAAAGATCCCCAAATTATAATAAAGAGATTACCAATGGCGTTTATATAAAGTCTATAATTTCGTAATCTCACGTAGATATCCAAAATCTAAAAAAAGTTCAGCTTTTTATTGGAATCGCATAACAATTTCCCCCACTTTTATTACCATTTCTCAACATCATAAAGTTTTATTATCTCCATGTGGCATCGCCGTATATTAATTGCCCCAACTTCGCATGCTAAGTTTCTAGACAACACCAGTAAACTTCCAAGGTGTTCGCCTATTGCTAGATGCAAGGCAATTTATTTCGTTCCCTTTAATGACAGCTAAGTGTTAGAGTTGAATTTTGTGTTATTACTGCCCTGGCTTTGGCACGCCATGTATTGTTGTTCGCCAAGGACTTTGGTTAAGTGATTTATTAAGAATGGAGCTTTTGCATGTAATCCTAGGTGGTAAGTGTGTTAGCGTCAAAATAATGATCTACCTACGCTTTTGATAGATAACTTACCATTTTAATCTATCTATCTAAACTTACTAGACGTCTCAAGACGAAGGTATTTAACCACAATGTGTGTTGCCAGTGATGACCTAAGGAACTGAGACGTGGCCGCTCACTATGGGCCTTGTAAGAAAGCTCGCTGTTACCAAAGGGCAATGGAAAGGGCTATGCTCGGAGTCTCGTTGCGTAATAAAATTAGGAAAGATCAAGAGTCTCCGTAGACTGGAAAATGGGCAGCAGCGTTTTCCATTGTTACAATACTGCGATCTCAAACCCGCCTGCCTAGCGTGGAGATAATGGCAATAACCTCCCCTTTCATGGGGTGGCCCTACGTCTGCAGTGGACTGTTACGGGCGGTCATGATGATCTAAAGTTTCCAATATGTTAACGCGCGGACGTGCAAGATGTGGATGAGCTCCCTTCCGATGTCTTTCCATTGCTCTATAACATGGGGTTCTTCAGAAGACATGTCCACAGGTACTTCAAAGTCACTGCATCCGCTCTCCTTAGGTTGCAGATGTCCTGCAACCTGACGGCGGTGGCCGCGCACCATCAGGTGGACCGCCTTCCATGGCAATAAAATAATGTAACTGCTTATTATGTGTTATACGACAATTTACAATTGTGAAAATGAAAACCGCATTAAAATACGTTGCGCACTAAAGAGGAAATAATAAGGATAGACAAGAATGAGGATAGCAACTTTGTTAAAGTACTATTATGGTTGTATACAACTTATGTTTGCGATTTGCCTGATGGTAAGCAGTTTCCGCAGCCAATGGACGTTTGCGATACCAGGGGTATAGCACTCCCGTATTGCCGACCCTGTAAAAAACCTTTTCACTACTTTCTTGAAGATCTCCATATACTATTCTCCAAGGGAAACCTCTCCGGTGAGCTGGGTAGCGAGCTACGGTGTCAGGCAGTGTAGAATGTAGCTCCAAGTCCAAAAAGACATGAAAACTTCTAACTTATCTATTTCGTTAAATTGTAACGAATACTAACATTTAAAGCAACTGTCGATTTGACCGTTTAGATAGTAAGCACTTATATTACTAAAAAACATTTAACATTACAATCTATAAACAAATTCCACAATCTATAAGTAAAGTGATTTTAACTGAAAAACGTGATACAAAAACTCACAAGTTATGAATTTTAGCAAAAGCTAGTAACAAAAGAAACGTTCAACATCGCAATCTATAAATTCCTACCACTCGTAGCTCGAACGATCGACGAGTAAAGTGATTCTAACTGAAAAACGTAGATCCAATTAATCACCAATTAAGAAGACTGACACCTTAATAGATGCTTCCAATAAATGCTTGCATGAATGCCGTTTTACATTCTGTATTGCCTCTGCGTGCTCGGTGTAAGATATACATTGAGCGTTGTGAAGGAAATGCTTCCCCGAGGCTGCCTGTTTAAGCAGCTTTGGACAGGGGCGAGTTGAGTCTGACGTTTGCATAGACGATTAGTGCTGCGTATTTCTGAACGATACTTTGATATTTTAATTTTGTGAAGATTTTTTTAGGGTTTTAGAGACTCGGTTGTTGCGTCTGTGGCCTAATGGTTAAGGGGTCTGACTTGTACCCCGAGGTACCGGGTTCGAGCTTCGCCATGTACCAATGACTCTTTTCTGAGTTAAATACATTAGTTGAATACTAACCGAGACTCTTACGGTGTGGGAAACCATTGTGATGAAACCTGCACATTCAGGCGACTGGATGTGCAACCATGATCCAATCTGGTCGGGTTCCCCTGTTAACAGGGTCACGGAAGTCAGATGACAGTCGCTTCGCTATAATTACCTGATCCACCTAATCCTGGATCATGGTCGAGGCGAGGCCCTTACGCACGGGACTTATGTCCAAGATGATTATTTTATTAGACGTGTTTTTTATTTGTTGTTAAGTATGGTTATAGCACCCACCCGTTCTGCACGGGGATCACATCTATAAAATGTCATTTTCTTTGATAGCGCAATATTGAAAGTACGATCAAACTTCGTTTGCATGGAGCGCGCTCGGGAAACATTCGCCTTAAAAAGTAGCCATACCAATTTTATCTCAAAGTAAAGTGAAGCAAAATATGTTTAAATGTAGGTAGGTCAGGTTCACGTGTAGGTTTTCACTCCTCATACGTAACAGCGTTCGGCAACGCGCGCTTATTGGAAATTGTATGCATACAATGAACGCTTGGGCTAATTGAGCTGTGATTAATAAGCGAACGCTATTTGCTTATTAGCGGCCAGTCATGCGCTGTCGCTTCACCAAGCCGAATGATTACGGCGATCGGTTGGACCGTTCAACTGTTAGGCTCTTTTTTTATTTTTTTTGCCAATTGCAAAGGTATATGGCACCCTCCGGGTTATGAGGGAGGGAGGTAGAGAACACTCATTTGTAGCGCGGTCGGCCACGCTGGTGATGCTGGACTCGCAAGAGAGACCTAGGCGCCTACCAGCTAAACTCTACCTAAAGACTAACCTAGATCTAAAAATAAATAATGTTGCCACAACACATTTATATGTTATTTAGATAAGACTTATTGCTATGTTACGGGCATAAACCTCTTTGGTTTTTCACGTAATTTTAGAAGTATAAGTTTTTTTGAAAAATGTGAAAATAATAAATGATAAAAAAAAAAAAAACAATAGCCGGGAAGGCTTTTTAGGTTTCATCGAATGCGACACCCCATAGGGACGGGGTGCGTACTTGGATAAAAAAAAATTATTGACTACGGAGGCACACGGTCGGACGGTCCACCTGACGGAAAGCGGCCACCGTCCAGGACATCTGCATTCTAAGGGGAGCCAAGGAAAGACTTCGGGAGGGAGCTATTTCCACGTCTTGCGAAGGCTAACGATGCTCGTACGTCAGTTGGATGGATGCCAGGCATCTAGATGAAATCTTTCCCATCGTCGAACGGTGCGGTATCTACACTAAGTTATATAAATGTAAAGATATGTGTATATACGGGGTGCTAATCGGCTCCCGAGAGTTCAAACAGTCTCAGGGACCCCAGCGGAAGGCCTGGTCAACCTCGCTTAACTAACCGTATTAGGAGGCACACATCACATAGCCTCAAAACACGAAACGGTTGTCCAGTTCCCGGACTGCGAACCTTGGTTATTTGACTTGCAAGAACGTTGCCCGAACCAGTACACTCACATAAATATTCAAGAAACGAGCTCTACCTACGTGTACGAGAGACTACAGAAAATGATGACGTCATCCCCCTTTCTCCTCCACCTCCTAAGGGAATGTTTTAGGCACTTCTGGTCAAGATTTTCGTTCGAGCACACGTATGATTATTATGACATTTACATGAACTGATTTCAATTAACATGACATTTTGAATTAAATGTTTATAATATTTTATTAATATAATGACATGATTATTATCATTAAACTAATTAATATTTTTTTATGATCATTTATTGTTCTAATGAATGTTAATATTTCAATATTGAAATTAACGATGTGTTCATTTTATTCTATTGATAACTGAAATGACGATGTATATTTAATACTATAAATAAATGAATATGAATATGCCAAATGGCTAGCTTGTACATCGATTTGCAGTTTTTGTAGGCGGACAACTTGTTGGTTACAACTGGCTAACTCGTGATAATTTTAGGGGCCGCTTAACAGTTAGCATGTTTAAAAGTATCAAGTGGTCTTTGACCGGATAGGGCTAGTTGGCACCTAACCCCAACCACAGAGTACCAACACTAACCCATTCAAAATTATAAAAGAAAATTCCATAGTTAACGATGTCAATATACCAAATAGTGCCATAAAATTGTTATGACACCAATTTCAATACCACTTAATCGACTAACGACGTATGAAACTACTGAATAGAGAGCTGAAACTTACAAACTTTATTTCTTACTGAATAATAGGAAGAGTGAAAAATTACGCTGAGTCACTCCTGTAATGAAAAAATTTATAATTCATATTTCAATTGTGAATGGCCGCCGCAATTGTGGCGGCCGCAAAGACATTATGGGTCATAAATTTTGATTTAAACGTCAATGATTTTTTCCCCTATTTGCTATGAAAAGTTGAATACGGGCAGTATTTTTTACAGTGATTATGGATATATTAAAAAAGAAGGTACAGCCTGAGAGCACTCTAACAATACCTTTCGTGAAAAAAGCCATAATTGCTATAATTTCTACGCTTGGCAGGCGGGTTGGAGATCACAGTGTTATTAAATACAACAATAGAAAACGCTGCTACCCATTTTCCAAACTTTTTTTTTTACTTTGGGCATATCTATTTACGGATACCTAAACGGAGATTAATTGGGACTCGCCTGTCAAAATGATAGTCCTACCCATTAAAAACTACGTTGCCCCTCATACTGTCTTTCTCAACGAGATCGCGGGACCGGTTAGCACTCCACAATCTTGTTGATGAGTAGCTTGCTAGTATGGCAAACACCTCTTATTTCCTCTGCTCTCATCTTTCTTACTGGCTTAAATTATGCCTCATTGGCTCGTCGCCTGGCCCGCGCTCTCCGGATCGGCAGAGAGAGCGGATGCCGCTCCCACTCCCGCTCTTCGGTCTCCTTGTGCGACATAACCTCTTCGCAGAAGGTGATCACTGCCTCCCATGATCTCTTGTTATCAACCATACGGGACATGATGGTTGGGAGACTGAGATCCATGCCCACTACCGTGATGAGGCGATCTCGTTGAACCACCTATCTCGGGCACACCTCCAAGGTGTGCTGCTGCCCATTTTCCAGCCTACGGAGACTAGAAGTTTCTCCTTACAAACATTGGTCACCTTGTAAGACACTCACGAGTGTAAGGGGTAGGTGCTATTCTACTCTACCGGACACCACACGGCTCTCAAAGACTTTATGATGCAATAAACAATTGTTCGCATTCCGCAAGCGCCGCTTTGGTTGCCTGCTAGCGTGTTCCCTGATAATTATAATCTGGAAACCAAGGCTAGAGTGAATAAGCTGTTCCTAGACAGGCATGCTCCATCTTCGGCCGCATCGTCACTTACCACCATTCGAGATGGTGGTCAATTGCCTGGCTTTTTCTTTTTTTATTTAAACAGGCATGCGGCCCACCTGATGGAAAGTGGTCACCGCTGCCTATGGACATCAGCAACAACAGGGGGGCTACGAATGCGTTGCCCGCCTCTAAGGAGACCTCTAATATACCTCTTGAACGATCCCATGTCATAGTCCAAAGGAAACACTGTGGCTGGGAAGCTCATTCCATATCCGAATCCGTACGAGCGAGAAACCTTCTCAAATCTTCGCATGTAAATTTGTTTACTATTATATTAGTCTGAATCATTCCACTGCTGGGCAATGGCCTCCCCCCGATTCTTCCACACTTTACGATCAAGTGCTAATAACAAATAAATATTCTTATTCTTCTCGGTCGTGTGGTGTCCGGCAGAGTAGAATAGCACCAACCCCTTACACTCGTGGGTGTCGCACAAGGTGACTAATGTTTTCGAGGCAAAAAATCTAGTCTATAGACTGGAAAATGGGCAGCAGCGTTTTCCATTGTTATATTTATAACACTGCCATCTCCAACCCGCCTGCCAAGCGTGGTTATTTAGCAATAACCCCCCCTTTCGTTGGCGAGGCCCTAAGCCCTGCAGTGGACTGTTATGGTCTGTGATGATGATGATGATGATGATGAAGGATGAGACGACGGGTTGGTGCTATTCTACTATGCCGGGCACCATCACGGCTCTCAAATATTTCTGAAGGGCTGTTTTTCTTTTACAATTGTTATTATTCTATTTCTCATTGGGGTGACAGCGTCGTCTCGGCCTGGCAGCCATGCTGCGAGCTGGCGAGTACTCGCCGAACGGGCCGCTGGCGCGGGCCGAGCCCGCCCCGCGCGGGGACGCGCTCGGCCCGCTCGGCGAGTACGAGCGGCGGAGGAACGCGCTGAGGCGGCTGCATCAGCAGCAGTATCGGGAGTATTTGGATCTGGTAAGTGTTGGTAGCTAGTAAGTTTTATCAGAAAATGTCATTGACATAGACAGAGTTATTAGACATAGAGAGTATTTGGCAATTACTACAATTAACCATGATCCAATCTAGTCAGGCTCCCCTGGTAGCAGGGTCACGGAGGTCAGCTGGCAGTCGCTCCAGTGTCATTACCTGATCTGCCAAATCCTGGATCATGGTCAATGCGGACCCCGGGCCCTCTTGCGCGAGAGCACAACCGGGACATTAACGCCAAGATGATGATATCAAACAATTTGTAACAATATCAACAATTATAGGTAACATGTTAAAACTAGGGTACGTTCAAAACGAACTGAACCACTCAGGCAGGCTAAATTGAACGTACAAGGTGTCTCAAAAGAAAGTTTATATTTAGTGGATCGATTAAAAAAAAAATAAGCCGTGTATCGAAAAAATGTGTATTGATTATTAAAATACACAATTTGGGAATTTATTTTATTAAAAATAATATCGTCCAAATGTAGACTCTCGCATTCGCGGCACTCATTTAATCGAACAGTTAAATTACTTATGACGGCTCGGCGGATGGATTCAGTGATGGCTACCATTTCGTGACGGATATTTTCTTTCCAACGCGCCAGGGAAGTCAGTTTATTGGCGTAAACTTTAGATTTAAGATAACCCCAAAAGTCCATAGGGGTTAAATCAGGACTGCGTGGAGGCCATTCAATTTATGTCACCTCTCCTGGAGATCAATTTGCCCGAGAAAATTTCACATAGATGTATTGGACGTGTGTGACGTTGCTCCGTCCTGCTGGAACCATGTTCTTTGGTTATAGCCAGGAAAGTTTTGCAGTTCAGGCACCAAGAAGTCGTCTAACATCTCCCCATAACGCTCTGAATTCACTGTAATTGCACGCCCCCTTTCGTCTTCAAAAAAGTAAGGGCCGATAATTCCTCGCGCCGACATCGCTGCCCATACGGTCACTTTAGGCGAATGAAAGGGTTTCTGATGATTGCGTTTCGGATTCGTTGCACTCCAGTAGCGGCAATTCTGCTTATTAACGTGTCCATTAAAATGAAAATAAGCTTCATCCGAAAACAAAATGTTGGTAAACGTTGAAAAGCGCTCAATTGTCTGATTTACGAAGTCAAGCCTCAGACTGGCATCTTGGGGCTTTTATTCTTGCACCAATTGAATTTTGTAGGGGTGCAGCTTTAGATCTTTGTGCAAAATGCGGTGTAATGATGATCTATGCACATTTAAAGCACTTGCGCGCTTCCGAATTGAAAGGTTCGGGTCATCACGAACAGACTGATTAACACTCTCCACGTTTTCTACCGTTCTTGATGACCTTGGTCGCCCGGATTTTGGTTTTTCCAGCGTTGTACCGGTCTCTTCAAACTGTTTGACCCATTTTCGAATAAGAGGAATGCTTGGCGCATCATTTGAGTGGCGAAAACCTCGAATACTGCAGAATCTCCTACGCGCTACAGTCGCCGAATCACCGTTTTTGTAAAACTCGCACGCACAACGCGCGGTCTGCTTCTGAGAAACGCTCCATAGCGACTGAATTCCCAAGAGCCAGGCTACCGATTGACATAACCCCCGCGCCCTTCGGATTCGTTGCGTTCACGCAGTAAACTAAATAAATATAAACTTTCTTTTGAGACACCTTGTATTTATGTCATTATCATCATATCAGCCGATAGACGCCCGGAGATCTCCACAAATGCCTGTCCTGTGCCTCCCGCATCCAGCTGGTACCTGCGATTTTACCGAGTCGTCGGTCCACCTTGTGGGAGGTCTACCCACGCTGCATATTTTTTCATAGCGAGCCCTTACCACGCCTTCTCAATGATCAGTCACAGTATTTGTCAAGACAAATCAAGCGAGCCCAAACTTGATGGGTTTACCATGCGTAGTTAAAGAGTTCCTATTGCCACCTTCCGTCTCTATCATCAGATCAGCTCGGTGGTATCTTATCATTGCATAGTCACCGAAGAAAACGCGTGCAAAACTTCAACTCAATCGGAAACCGGGAAATAGGTCAAATTCAACTTTTATTAGATTACTTAGATTTTATTATTGTTTATGATGACAGTTGATGATTATTATTATATATTATTCCCAGCAAGCCAAAAAGAAACAAGAGGCCAAGGAGCAAGCGGAGCGGGAGCGTCTCGAAAGGGAGGATAAGGAGAGACAGAGAGAGGAAGAGTTCGAGAAGCAACGCGTGCGTAGGTTAGAGAAGGACAGCCCGCAGCGGCGAGCGAGTGTCTGCTATATGCCGGTAGATGGCGCTAAGAATGGGTTTCGGAAGTGAGTATCGGTTTTATTGTATGAGAGATGATGAATAGCCACGACGAAAAAAGAGGGGTGTTATAAGGCTCTGCGTTAATTGGCAACGATCGTGTGACCATGGTCACGGACGGTTTTGAGGTCTTCTATTAGTCGTGCGACGTCCGTCATACCACCGTGGTCGCACGACCATTGCCAATTAGGACAGCGCCTAAGTCTGACATGTGGGACACTTTAAGCTTAATGACGTTGTCAATAGACGGCGCTGCACTGCACTTTGTCCATAGCGTTTCATTCAAAACTCCGAATACTAGAGCTACTACTACTACTACTACTAATCAGTTTGCGTGTTATGCTTGAACATAACACGCAAACTGATTAGACTTCGACTCAAACTAATTTTCCATCGGTGTAAAGAATCCACTAATCGCACAGAAAACTGTAGGTACTCGTCAATCCATCAAAGCAAAAGAATAGATGTATATTCACACAAAATATCTCGTTTAAACCGACTAACCATAGATGGTGTACAATAATGAAGGCGGCTTGCTAATAAAAAAAAACAGTAGATAATTATAATTTTTTGTTTTCCATTTGTTTACATCGACTGTAAATTGGTTTGAGAATTAAGATAGACCGTACCCACACTGTCCTGTTTGATATATTACCTGAACAGCGCCCCCTATTGGAATTATGACCATGGATTCTAAATAAGCCACATTACCTTTCATAATTTGATTCATATTAATTTGTCACAAACTTATCTGCAGCGTCTCTGTTGTTGACATTAACATGACAATTCAAAATGGCGTCACTTAGTTCCAGTATTACCCATCAGATAAAATAAGTTTGGGGCACTCTAATATGAATCATAATATAAAACGCAAATGCGGTATTCTTAGACCCCAAGGTGGTCGTACTCTGTAAAGCCCTGACTCCTTGGGCCTGGGTGAATACCACCACCAATCTATTTCTGCCGCCAAGCAACAATGCTTGCGTTGTTGTGTTTCGGTTTGAAGGGTAAGGTAGCCAGCGAAATTACAAGCATGAGGCATTTCATCTTAGTCCTCGCAGCAACAACGCACCTGTGGTTCTGCATTTTTGTTCTGCAACCTAAATGCATGAATCGTTGATGTTATGGGCGACAGTTACCGCTTACCATCAGGTGGGCTGTCTGCTCGTTTGACACTGCGTAGAACATCTGTTTCTTAAGAGAGATATGGCATAGTTCGAAATCTCGCTCGAATCGGAGCTGCAAAGAACACTATTTTAATAGTGTTATGTTTCTGCCGGTGAATAAGGTTTCCAGTGCTCCATGGGCCCATGGGGAACCGTAGCTTTGGCAGTGTAGGGGCCGCCCTTTTTTGGCGGACAACGCATTGGTGTTGCTAATGTCCATGGGCGGCGGTGACCACGCACCATCAGGTTTCCCGCATGCCTGTTTGTCTGCCTTATTATATTAAAAATAATATTTGAATTCCTGTTGAAATTTGTTTTTACTTTCCAGCAGGGTGGACACGGGCGTGCAGGCCAGCGTCAGTCCCTTGTCTGTGGCGGTACAGACCGACGAAGCGGAACTATATGCGGTTAGTTGCATTTTAAAGTATTAGGCTAATTACGTAACTGTATTGCGAACAATTGTCTGATTTCAATGATTACAATTGTTACTTTTGCGTTTCCTATATAATCAATTTCCTGGGTTCTGTTGCGAACAGTTTCATTGCAACAAACTGAAACTATTAAATCGATACGTAACAATTTTAATAATCGAAATCAGAGAATTGTTGGCAACAGGATCATGGATCGTGGAACCGCTTCGAAATCGCCCTGCTTTCTTATTATGTACTTATTCCGTTAGTTTTAAGTTTTTAAATGTGTTATTAGACCAAATAAAGTTACGTCTATGTCTATATCTCCAGGTAAAAACGATGGTGTCAAACCCGATGTGTGTAACGATTTGTGTGTAGTGAATAACAGAAAGTCTTAAACGTCGTAACTCTCCGATCAAGAGAGCCGTTGGCTCTCTTGATAAGCGTTGGGGAGAAATAATGTTGGCTAATTAATCTATACAGTCCAATATCCCTCTATTTGTCTCCACAGCTATCGACGCCCTGTGCCCTTCAACGAATGGTGGAGGCCGAAAGGGAGTTGTCCCCCCGGACCGTGGCCGCCGATTGGTCAGTACCACCGGTACCACCACAGTCCCACCAGAATAACCCGATATCCCACCGCCGGATGAGTTATGGCGAGATTGATGGTAAATAGACTTAAAAACCAGCTGACTACCTAACAAACCCGTATGTTTTTTACTCTCGTAACACACGGCAGGGTTGACTGGAAGATATCTCTTTTAGAGATAAGTCCACCTTTGTACAACTATTTCTACTGTAACATCACTGTCTATTGTGTACAATAAAGAATATAGGTAAATTATAATGGACAAAATATAAAGTGATGAATTTTATTTTGAAATTTTTACCCCTCGACGAAAAAAGAGGGCTGTCTGACATGTGTATCTGTCGATCTGTGTGTCTGTCTGTGGCGGTAAATAGACTAGGGAGAATTCAAAACGGACAAAATATGAAGTGATGAATTTTAATTGGAAACTTTTAACCCTCGACGAAAAAAGAGGGCTAAAGTTTGACGTTCTGTGTGTCTGTCTGTGGCGTTGTAGTTCCCGAACAGATGGACCGATATGGATGCGGATTTCTGTTTGTGAAACCCAGTTTAATCGAAGTGGTTCTTAGCTTTGTTTCATTGAAATTGGAAATTTCATTAACATTTTTAAAATACACGGATAGATGTAAAGTTGGTCGGGGGTTAGGCTAGTTCTTGGCGTCGGTGGCCGAGCGGTTACAGTATCCGACTCGTAAACCAGAGGTCCCGGGTTCGAATCCCGCTCCGGCCATGTACCAATGACTGTTTTCTGAGTGAGAACATTAGTTGAATACTAACCGATGCTCTTACGGTGAGGGAAAACATCGTGATGAAACCTGCACATTCAGGCGACTGGATGTGTAACCATGATCCAATCTGGTCAGGTTCCCCTGGTAGCGGGTCATGGAGGTCAAATGGCAGTCGCTCCACTATAATTACCTAACCTGCCAAATCCTGGATCATGGTCAAGGCGGACCCCGGGCCCTTGTACGCGAGAGCACAACCGGGACATTAACGCCAAGATGATGATGGTGAGGTTAGTTCTTGGCGTGTCGACCGTAGCGAGTAGACTTGTCGCTATGAAGGACAGACATGTTTATTTGTCTACCCTCTTTCGGACTCGATGATTACCTACCCTCACTCCCACCACCACCCACGTGAGTGTTTGTCACGACTCGCGAAACTCGATGCGTCTTAACGAATTTGAAATTGAACCATTTTTGCCACCATTATAATCTTTAAACAAATATGCTTGAACAATTCACACAGCGCCATCTTGCCCCAAAGTAAGCAAAGCTTGGCTAGAAAACTGAGGGCTGAGTTTAACTTTTGCTTCGATTTTACTTTACCATCGCGTTTGCGTTTTCGTCGAAATTAGTATGAAGAAAAAAACGGCGTTCTACATTTCTTCATACTAATTTTCCCATAAACGCAAACGCGACAGTAGAGTAAAATTGAAGCGAAACTCATACTAAGCCCTCTGATAAGTATATGTGTAGTAAATAACCAATGAAAACCTTAAAACGTTTATCCCCAGAGCGCCCGGTGGCGGCGGCCCGTACTAAGCTGCTTTCATCGCTTCGACACACCTACTTACCCTCCATACTGGATTCGGACGCTATCATGCTACGGAATCAGCAAGCGGAGAAGGTATGGGTTAAAGAAAAAGGGTTGGATTAGGGAAAGTATTTAATATATTTAGCTTGAAAAAGATATTTACCAATTTCTTTAAATTTACTAATATTATATATATAGGATTAAACTTTTTTAAATTGTAAATTTAGCATAATTTAATAGAATAAATTATTCTTTCTTAAGTTTTCAAAAGAAATGCTATTCTAAAATATTTATCTCTAATCCACTCGGAAGAAAGTGTCTGATGTGCCACTCATTTTTACATATTATCCACCTGTGTATGTATACCATCAGACTACAAAATAAATAAATACTTAAATTCACGTTTTCTACATTTTTGGACCAAAAACCAAAGACATAGACATAGACAGCACTTTAGAATTGAAGAATTATCATCATCATCATATCAGCCGAAAGACGCCTACTTCTGGGCATAGGGCTCCCCCAGAGATCTACACGAAGGCCGGTCCTGTGCCTTCCGCATTCAGCTGGTACCTGCCAGGCTATAGTGGCAGTGGGCAGGGCACATAGCTCGCAGAACAGATGGCCAATGGGGCAGGAAAGCTCTCGAGTGGCGACCACGTACCGGAAGACGCGGCGTGGGGAGGCCTCCCGCAAGGTGGACCGACGACCGCAGTAAAGATTCTAGGAATGCTAGTCAGAAAAAAAGTCTATTCCGTTAGAGTAAATAAACTTTTTTTACTATGACGTCAAATCTGTACCATAGTAAAAAGGCTATGTCTTGTGATATTAAAATAACGGTATTTAGTAGATGTATGTCACCTCTGGTAGTGGGCGAAAATTATAATATGTTTTTCTTGCAGGCGCTTTCAGCTTTTAGGACCAAAATAAACAACAACATCCAATATTACATCCATGATGTGATATTATATGAGAATCCAGACAATAATTGTTATAATTATAAATTTCCAGGAGGCGGTTGTCCGCAGGCAGTTCTACCAACAAGAGCTAAAGAACCAGATCCTAGAACAGCAAAGAATACGGGAGGAACGGAAGACCAGGGAGAAGTGAGTGCTGTGTTGCCTTATCTTTTTTTAAATCCTACTCAGTGACAAACGAGGAGACAGCCCACCTGATGGTAAGTGGTAACTGTCGCCAATAACATTTACAACTCATACTCCTCAGGGTTGACAGGATAGACGGGTGTACCTGTGTGTCTACCTCCGTACCAGCTGGACCGATTCAGATGTGGTTTCTTTTATTTAGAAGCCAGTTTAATATATTGAACGTAATGTGGTAAGCAGGCCAGACACACATCCAAACAGGCAAGCAGGCCACCTGATGGAAAGTCCCGCACCGCCTACCTTTTCGATCACCAACGTTTTGAGGGTCTCTTAAACGTCTACTATCGCTTCAAAGTGGAAATTTCCTTTTACTCGACGACGTAGGATAACGTACGGTGCCCTCGCAGTCTGTTAGTAATATAAAACTAATCTGTTAAAACCGATGATTCCAGAATGCTAGAGCAAGCGGAGATGCGTCGTTTAGAAGAACAGTTGCGGATGCTGAGAGCCGCCCAGGACACGGAGACAAGGCGGCAGAGAGGCATACACACGCAGGTATGAACACTTTCTTAAAAGGAAAATCAAACATACTGATTTCACAACAATCTGCATCCTTCTTATCATCATCACCTTGGCGTTGATGATGAATTTCCATTTGCGCTTCCGAAGGCCCGGGGTCCGCCTTCCTGCTTCTTAGTCCACTTTGCTCGGTCTTCGGCATCCTTAGTGGTGAGTCTGTTGGCACGCACGTCACTCTTAACGACGTCCAGCCATCGCTTCCTGGCCCGGCCATCTGCACTCTCATCATCACAGCCCGTAACAGTCCACTGCAGGACTTAGGGCCTCTCCCACGAAAGGGGAGGTTATTGCCATAATCTCCACGCTTGGCAGGCGGGTTGGACATCGCGGTGTTGTAAATGTAACAATGGAAAATGCAGATGCCCATTTTCCAGCCTACGGAGACTCTAGATCTTTTGCCTCGACAACATTAATCGCCTTGTGTACCCCTTACCCACGAGTGTAAGGGGTTGGTGCTATTCTCTCTGCCGCACACCACACGGCCCATCGGCAATCTACACTCTATCTAACAAATATAATTTCATACCATTCCCAGATGAAGGAGAACGCAACGGACTACGAAAAGAAACGCACGGCTTTACAGAAAGAAATCTACGACGAGGAAAAATCCCTGTTCCGAGCTAAGACCCAACCACATTCCATAGCAAGCAGAAACGCCAAAACTGACCCAGCACGCTACCAGCCGTCCTACTCCGATATATACCCGAGAAAAACAACATCAAACCCAACCAAAGACTATAGAACAAACAAACTAAGCAAAGAGAACAGGCTGCCATTCTCGACAAACATACCTGATAACTCTATATTCTCTCCGAACTACGACGTGGACAGCTATCTGAGAAAGAATCTTAATCCAAGCAAAGAGAGTCTAATGTCGAATAGGATAGAAAGTGTCAGTTCTAACGGCAGACTAGACATAGACAAAGGTAAAGGTGAGAGGAAAAATGGCTGTGAAAGAGTCGTCGAGGCCTTAGTACACGATCGTCCTAAAGATAGGTTAGAAAAGCCTAAATATGAACCGTCCTTTTTGAGAAAAGATTTACCTGATATAGTGAACGATGAAACGCCTATCCCAGTCTTACGACATTCACCCAAAACTCAAATTATTGAAGAGGACACAGAGATAGTAAGCGAAGGTATGAAGCTAGTTGAAGATAAGTGGAAAGTGCCAGCCGTACAGAAGAATATATTGAAGACGCTGCCCAATAATGAGGGTAAAAATGTCAGTATATTGACCCAATTGGGGTCTATAAGACGACAATTGCAACTAGAACAGTTGAAATTGGATAATATGGTCGCTAAAAGTGATGATTGAACTTTTGAAGTTTGATTTAGCTTTAGGAGGGATTTACCCTTTAGCCTCTAGGAGTTGGAGTTAGTTGAATAAGGATCAGTCCATATGATTACTATTTTATTGTGAACCGTAAATGTTAAGCCGTTTAGGTGCAGAATGTCCAGATTGCAAAATATCCAAGTCGCTAAAATGTCTTGTATCATGCTCTGTCGCAAAGCCACCTGAATAAATATAGATAAATTATAACTTGACGACCTGAGTGGTTCAGTGGTCAACATGCCAGTCAGCCACGCAAGAGGTCCCGGGTTCGATTCTCGGCCGAGCACAAATTGAAATGATGTATTTTAATTTCTGTTGCGTGTTCTATGTATAATAAGTATGTATTTAAAAGTATGTAAGTAGTAAATCAGTTAGCTAGCACCCATAGTACAAGCTTTCCTTGGTTTGGGGCTAGATGGCGCTGTGTGAATTTGTCCACGATTATTTATTTAACTTAAAATTGGACAATTCGCAACTTGGACATTCTGCGCCTAAAGGCAGTGTTAAACCTGTAATTGTCAAAGTAGTTTTAAGAGAAAGTTGCAAACAGATCAATAACTTCTAATGTAGGTTTTTAATTGTTCTCCAATTGATTTTGCATGATGTGATTTCATTCAATTATGTTCTCAATTAAATTTGTTTAGGTTTAAGTGTTCGAAGACTTTGATCAAAACAATGCCAAAGTCGATAATCTCTTTTATGTTAAGTTTAAATATTCCGTTTTCTCAGTATTGTAGTATGTTTTAAGTATATTGTTAAATGTTACTATTATTTTTTTTCTTATATTTTGATCTTATTTCTGAGCAAGGGAGGTGATACAAACTATTTTGAATGGAAAATCGATGATTTGATCATCCCTTTCTTGCGTTTGAAATTGATTGTTTCTTTTAATAATTTGATATTTTTGAAGTTAAAATGTAACATTAGGTAGTGCCAAAAAATTATCTTCCCGATTTTCCATACAACATTATAAAACCTTTTTTAATACTTTTGTCTTCGAAGATTTTTTACTAGATTAGTATGTACGTTATTTTACTCTCTCTAAGCTGAGTGCGAGTTTACGCTTTTATAATATAAATAGGTATGTGTAAGAAATACCTACTTATATCTTCCGCTACCTACTGTAAAGGCACTGTACTATTTTGCACAATAATATGTAACAACTGTTAAAAAAAATTATTATATTTATGTAATATGACATTGCAAACCATTATCCAATCTTGGTCAGGTTCCCCTGTTAAAGGATCGCGGAGGTCAGAGGGCAGTCGCTCCACTGTAATTACCTGTTCGCCAAATCCTGGATCATGGTCAAGGCGGACCCCGGGCCCTCGTGCACGGGAGAATAACCGGAACATTAAAGCCAACATGACATTGCGTATTAGAAGTGTGAATCTACTAAAAACTCGCATTACAGATTCAAATTATAGTTTAGTAAGTAAATATACTCTGCTATGAGCACAAATAATTTAACGCATAATAATTGTATGTTTCTTCATTTCATGTAAAATGCTGTAACGACTGTACTTTTTGGATAAAAATATAAATTACGTAAAACTAAAATTATACTCATATTATAAAAATACCTAAATAGCGTAAAATGAAAATAGATTTGAGTGAACATGGTAAACCCCGTGGTTATTCAAAATCCAACAAATGGCGTTAGTGAGAAGTAAGGTCTGTTATCAAAATAGTGCTGTACAATGAGGGATTGATTCTATCCTAAATATATTGTATATAGAGTACAGATGGAGGCTCGACTTATAAAGAATGTACACAATATACAAATAACTCGAATGTCATACAAAGAGCTAGATCATTAGATGACCAAGGCCACCAAATTTGATAATAGCAGTGGTTATGGAGGGGTGTTTGACAACTTATCGCCGTCCCTTTTGGACACGTTATATGCACTATTATAAAAGGAAACAAAATATAGATCGTGACTTCAGCTGTAAGTAGCCTGCTTCTATGCCTATAAGGTCAATTTCTTGGAAACAACTGCTGTAAAATGACGAATCGATTCTATCTTTGATTCTATCCAAAGTTTTTGGACATAGTCCAACCAAGGACAGAGCTTTATTTTGACGTTAGACCTCACTTGAGACATCCTTTGATTATCTATAATTAACTGCATAATTTTTTTCTGAGTCATATCTCAACTCTCAGTAGCGCCATCTGAAATCGCGAAAACAAAAAGTAAGAGTATAAAAACAGTATTTTACAAGATGTGAAATAAACTGATTAATCATTTCGTGAACACGTAGATATAAGTGAAGGTTTTAAACTTTGAGGAATGGCCGTGAGGCCTGGCCCTTTAGGAAGCGACCAAAAGGGATATCGCCGCGAGCAATATGATCAATCGAATCATTGTATCGAAAGACTGCTAAAACTAACTTGTAAGGATAGCTTGCAATTTCAAAGTGAGATTAGATAAGATGTAACTGTTTTTATTTTTAAGGATGCAGATTGTAGTTTTACACGCTTTTTACTAAACTCAATGGGCTGGGTAGCAGAGGATAACATGATGTAAAGCCAGACCTGTCAACAGACAAGTCGACCTGACGACCTGAGTGGTTCAGTTGGTTAACGTGCTGGTCTGCCACGCAGAGGTCCCGGATCCGTTTCCCGGGATTTATGGGTCTGGGTGTTATATGTATAATAAGTAAGTATTTAAAAAGTATTTAAGTAGGTAATTTATCAGTTATCTAACACCCATAACACGAGCTTTGCTTACTTTGGAGCTAGATGGCGCTGTGTGAATTGTCAAAGCAACAAACTGGCATTCCGATGGTGTGGAATTGGTACAGTGGACATTTTGATATAGTGAACTATATGAACCTTAGGATTTATAAGTTACCTATATCTAAGTTTAAACTTTGTGAGGATGGAATCTCTCACGCAAAAACTACTTTTGTTGAAATGTAACTTGTACCTATACCAGATTAAAACATTTGCTATAATTAGATTCCACTTTAATTTGCTCTCACGCTTTTTGCTTTTGAATTTAAGCTCAATGTCAATCTGCAAATCCTTTACTGTACCCTACCTACATTTATAAAAACAAATACTGGTATTCTCTGCTGCTCAGCAATTTTATAATCCCTACAACATATAGTTATACATACTTACTGCACATGAAGCTTGACTAATTTATAGGAACTGATCGATCAACTGCAAGGTCATTGCCATCATCTTTATGCAATATTCAATATTGTAACAATTGGAAGTAGAACTACATAGGTATTTTTCAGTTTTTAATAAACACAATTACAAGTGTACAAGTTTGTGGTTTTATTTTTTTGGTTTCCACATTTGGTAAAATAAAAACATCAACTTTAGTCCCATCTTCCCTCATATCTTGTTTTATAAGTATTAATTAAAATTACGCCAATGTCTTTTGGTTGAACGGGCTTACTCTCCGTTTATTTTCTTATCGTGCATTCCTCTCGAGTTATCTATCAAAAAGGTTGCCTGAAGAAATCGCTAGAAGATAAGGCCGCTTGTTCCTTTTTCAGCTGTTCATTGTATTATTCTTTTGAAGTATTACTCGTCCATCTTGGGGCGTTTGTTACTTTGTATCATCATCATTATCAGGCGGACTGTAGCTAGTTTACCATAGTGGTATATGTAAAAAAATATCATCCTAGCATTGAGTCTATTCCCGGCTTCCGCCAGGATCTACTTTTACTGCTCTTTTTTATCCTACTAATATTATAAAATGCGCAAGTTTATAGGGATGGATGGATTGGATGTTTGTTACTCCTTCACGCAATAACTACTGAAAGGATTTAGATGAAATTCGCCAGTAATTTAGGTTATAGTTATAGCCCAGATTAGCACATAGGCTGTAATTTATTCCGAAGTTCATTGTTGTACCCGCGGGAACGTGTCTGGAATGTTATAACCAAATTTTACGGGAAGTCTCAGGGCAAAAACTAGTACATACATAACCTAACCGGCAGAAAAACTCGGAAAACCCCAAGTTTACTCAACTGAAATTTTTAAACTACGAAACTGATTTTAATGAAACAAAGCTAATAACCATCTTGATTATACTGGCTTTCAAATAGATAAAGCCACATCCAAATTGGTATATCCGTTCAGGGGCTACGATGCCTCAGACAGACATACAAAGTCACAGATACGTAAAACTTTTTTTCGTCCGAGGTTAATAAAGGGGGGCAAACGAGCAAGCAGAGGGCTGAGTATAAGTTTTGCTTCGATTTTACTTAAATAGTTTACGTGGAAATTAGTATGAAAAAATGTATAGCGCCATCTTGTGATACGTAAATGAAGTGTTTTCTTCATACTAATTTCCACTTAAACGCAAACGCGATAGTAAAGTAAAATGGAAGCAAAACTTACGCTTAGCCCTCTGATCACCTGATGGTAAGTGATCACTGCTCTTCATCCTCCACTTGGCCCTGTCTTCAGCTTTCTTACGTCGTAAGCCATTTGGGTTAGTATCCGAATCGGGTAGCTCGGCCTCCTGAGGGGAACTTCTTTCCTGATACCTGATACTTCAAGGCCAGAGTGAATAGGCTGTTCCTAGACAGGCAAGGCCGCATCGTCATAGGTGAGGAGGTCAAACGCCTGAATAGTCAAATAAAAAAAAAACACGGTCACGGAGATCACAGGGCTTAGTGCGAGTTTCGCTTCGATTTTACTTTACTATCGCGTTTGCGTTTACGTGAAAATTAGTATGAAGAAATGTATAGCGCCGTCTAGTGGTACGTAAATGAAGTTTTTTTCTTCATACAAATTTCGACGCAAACGCAAACGCGATAGTAAAGTAAAATCGAAGGAAAACACACGGCCTCAGATGGCAGTCGCTCCACTGTAATTACGTAACCCTGTTGCAAACAATTATCTGAATGATAATTTCATATTACTTTAGCGTCTACGTGTGATCGATCTAATAGTTTCAGTTTATTGCAATTGAACCCATGAAATCGATGTAGAGGTCCGCGCCACGCCGCGGGTCATTGACAAATCGCGCCGAATTTAAATTTTTATTAAAATTCGCGCGAGAATTTAGTTTTTCTTGTAGGTATTCATCACAATACGTAGCAACTATCTACACATTGTTGCCTAGCAACCCACCGAGTCCAGCAAATCCCAAGTATAAAGACGATCGTGCTTATTTTAAGGGCATGTTCCGGGTTTCTTACCGCGTACCTTTGTTGACAAGCGAACCATCTCGAGTCGGGTGAAGGAACATATAAAAGCCATAAAAAACAATCAGAGCTATAAGTCTGCCATTGACCAACACCTCTTAGAATCTGGCATTAACCATTGGATGGAGTTACATAACCCACGGGTGTTATCTACTGAACGACACTACACTCCACGTCTAGTTAGGGAAGCCATTGAAATCACGTAATATTCAAATTTCAATTGTGAGGACGGATTTTGGTCGAATACTTGGTCACCAATGATTCAGTCTCTAAAACCAGAACTAGGTCGAAATAAGACTAAAAAGTGAATAATATGGTCGGTGTAGTATGTGACTTAAAAGTGAGTTCCAGTTCCAATAGTAGCAGACAACTTTTACGAAAGCGGGTTGATCGACTTCGGCCGCTTTATCGCTAACCAACACCGTCCGGCGCTCTCAGGTCTCCAGTCGTCCCGTGACCATGATGCATGCAACTGCGTCGAAATATCGGGCTACTCGTCAACAAAGGTACGCGGTAAGAAACCCGGAACATACCCTTAAAATGTGTGATAATAACCGCGATAGTTTAAAACATTATCATCGTGCTTATTTTGCTACAAAACTTGTTACACAGCTGTGTTGCTCACTAAGATTGGTCAGAGTGACATTTAAATATATGCCGAATAGTGGAACATAATTTAAAAGACTTAGAAAGTAAGTAGTAAGTACTTTAGTAGTAAAGTTTCATAAACCTGTCTAGAAGACGTGGGAATGTTGTCGTCGCAAAAGGAGTCGTATCTAAATTTGGGGCTCATTTTCGCCAAATACGCCTAGTTAAGAGTTTTTTTTCTGTTGCTGGATTAGCCTTGACTGCGAAGAAATCTTGTTTAAATCCCGGAAAACTGAATGAAATCATTTTCATTCACGACAATTACAAACATTGCTCATAATTAGTTTTATTCCGGTACTAATTTGATTGCAAGAATTTTTTGCCCACCACATAATCACAAGTAAGAAAACGATCCCATGTTTAACCATCTTGACCGCGGCTCTCATCTCTAAATCGATACAAAATCGCAAAGTATAATTTCAATGATTGAAATGGCAAATCATGGTGTCTGCCTCTGGGATTAAAAAAAAAAGCAAATAAATAAAAACAACATGACTTTGGTATATTTTCCTCCCATGAGTTTTCATAATTGGTACAATTTTGTTCAACACTGCCAATAAAGAACTTGTACTTTAATAGTGACGGACGAGCGTAGCTTTACAATTTACTGGCAGTAGGTAAGGTATAAAATTAATTACTTACAAGAATAAAAATGACAGAAAAAATGTGAAATTATCAGATTTGGAAGACCAATAGCTAAATACCACTTGTATAGCTGTCAAACAAAATGTTATTATAAACCATAATTATAAAATTATTAAAACCGAATGTTACATATTGGAAATCTATAAAAATAATGAGCCAGACTTTTCTCTAAACATAAACATAAAGTAAAAACGCAATTTAAATGTAAATAGAATGCTATAAAACTAAATTATATTTATAACTATTATAACAACAACAAATGATACAAAAATAATATCCACAATTTACTTTTGTAGGTGGACATATACTATTTGGTATCAAAGTTGGTCAAAAAGGAATTCTATTAACGAAATGATATTTTAAGCTGTAAGAAATTGGGCTCGAATAATTTAAAATTAACTCTAAAATATCAATATCTTAAACTATTAGAAATATTAGGTCGGTATAAAATCCGTATTCTAGACAAGAATCACAATTCAGTTCCAACATAATCAACGGTATTCTAATCAGTCGCCACTGAAGTTCACTTATCTCTTGAATGATTTCATTCTGGTAACATTTCACTGTATTGCACCCTTCAAGCGACGTTTGGCACTAATATCTTTAGACACAGACCATTCATGCCCTCCGTAAATCGAGATATAGCTAGCAGTTATCTGTTAGGTGTTTTAACGCTACCATTCCCAACTAGCTTGTTAAATAAGCTCAAGCCTATTGCCAGGTATGAGCTAGGGATCCAAATGCTAGCTAAACTCAGACTTAGAGGCCATGTTTTGTAGCTGAACGTTATAAAGATCTCTTCACACTATAGTGTTCCTATGTAGCCTTCGGCATAGGAACACCAGAATGTCGCAAAAACTGTTCCAATGTCGGGCCGTTCCTCCCTAAAGGATCTTTTGGGAACATCAACATATCCCCCACCCAAGTGAAAGGTAGCAGTCTGTTCTCTATAACGAAACGCCATCGTCGATTCTCCTGTAGGAGATCCCTGTAGTTGTCGCCGGATACGATGACACCGTCGAACTCAGCTGCACATTGCACGATGTATCTGGAATTAGGAAACAGTCATTCACTATATTATCTTCACTAAAAAGTTCCCTTGGAGCGTCAGTTTCTGGAGAGCACCATGAATATGAAGTCACTACATTAGTTTCTCTTTACGCCACATTCAGTATTAGGTATCGAAGCATCAGTGGCCGAGTGGTTAAGGTATCCGCCTCGTAAGCGAGAGGTACCGGTTTCGAACCCCACTGTGGCCATGCATCAATAATTCTTTACGAGTTATTACATTAGTTGAATACTAAACGAACCGATGCTCTTACGGTGAGGGAAAACATCGTAATGATACCTGCACATCCAGGCGACTGAATATGTAACCATGATCCAATATCAGATTTATATACCAGGTTCCACTGGTAGCAGTCATTACCTGATCATCCTGGGTCAAGGCGGACCGCGGGCCTTCGTGCGCGAGAGCATAACCGGGACATTAACGCCAAAATATTCAGTAATTTTTTTTATTCTACTCAGTGACAAACGAGCAGACAGCCCACCTGATGGTTAGTGGTAACTATCGCCCATAACATCTACGATTCATATATTTAAGTTTTAGGTAACAAAAATGCAGAACCGCACTTGCGTTCACTGTGTGGACTAAGATTAAATGCCTCATGCCAGTATTAGGCATCGTTGTTATAGTTTTCTATTGAAACAAATACTTAGAGAAAGAAAATGTCTTACCTGTCATCATATGACGTAATCATCTTCCCTTGAATCTCCCTGCTCGGAGTGTAGACCACCAACGAACGTCGCTCCAAGTCGTCCAACAACCGTGGCAGGGTGCTTTTACCCCATTTACACCTGGGGAAGCAATGTCGGCTAGCGAGTTAGTGTAGGAAGGTACGGGTGGGCAAATAGTGACTATGGTGGTGAAAAAGTGGCTAATTGTAAGACGGGTAGGGCATAGCGGGGTATCCCGTTCGAATTGGAGCCGCCCGACTGGGGAAGTACCTCCACTTTACAGAATACCGCAAGTAAACAATACTCTTTTAAATAGTATTGTGTTTCTGCCGGTAAGGTTTCCAGTGCTCCATGGGGTGGGGATTTGGAGAACCGTGGCTTTGGCAGTGGAGGGGTATTTGCCTTTTTCCTGCCAGAGCAACGTATTATAAAGGTGGTCAACGCATTGGCGATACTCTTGGTGTTGCTAATGTCTATAGGCAGTTATGACCACTTCCCATTAGGTGGCCCGCTTGCCTAACGTATATTTGAAAAAAAAAAAAAAAAAAAAAAATGCAAAGTGACCGCAGTGGCACAAATGAGACTAATCTGCACGGCTAGCACAAGGGTGTACGCGACACAGCTCGCACAGCGAGAGAGCGTTTGTTTCCTTCTCTCAATATTAAGATAATACAGCGCCTTTTCTAGTTTATCGCATGCGAGACCATACTTGTGCTAGCCGTGCTGGGTCTACAGTAATTTATGGTGGTGCAAAAGTGACTATGGCGGGGAAGTGATCCTACAAAGTGACAACTGGTGACTGGTTACCATCAGTTAGGCCGTAAGCGTGTTTGCCACCTTAGTAGTATAAAAAAAAACACTTCTTCATTAGTACATACAAGTTTGTTTACTTTAAAATTTAAGAAGAGAAAAGAGATGTATTTTTTTTGTAATGAATTAACTAAAGAGCTACTGGTCCGAATTTAAAAGTTATTTTTCTAATAGGATGCTACGTTATTTCTGAATAACATAGGCTACTTTTTATCCCGTAAAAATAATAGGTCCCCGCGGGAAAGTTCTCTGTTTACAGAGATGGGTGATGCCCCTGTATTGCAAACGTCCATAAGCGTGGTGACTGATGGTATAGAAAGGCCGTAAGCTTGTTTGCCACCTTAGTGGTTTTAATTTTTTTAAATAAAGATTCGAACTGTGCGCGAGTGAAAGTCGCTGAGGACGGCAAGCGTATATACATATACAACGGTTTGATATACGCATGCATTTACAGAGTCATCCCCTCACATTCGTACATCATTCTAATAGATTATTCCCAGTTTACTTTCCCTACACAAAAGCATATCTTCAACATTTTCTAATCACCTGAATCTCGGTACGAAAGCCTTCACGACGTGGCCTCTTTTCAAGAAATAGTCAATACAAATTTGGAGACCTTTCACCGAAAATTCTCGACCCTTGCTATGTCTGTAAAATAGTTATTAAACATTAAGAAAATATTAAAATGCTATAAAGTAACAATAACTATAAATTACCAGTAACTTGGCTCGCATGGCGCCAAAATCGATTCAATAGTTCTTGGAAAAACAGACAAATCATTTCACTTTAGGTTACAAGAAACAATACCCGATCCATACTGGGAATCGAACCCAGGACCCCTAAGGCACATGCCCTTATATTAGAACTAATACATCATCATCATATCAGCCAGAAGACGCCCACTGCTGGGCATAGGCCTCCCCCAGAGATCTCCACAAAGGCCGGTCCTGTGCCTTCTGCATCCAGCATCACTACTAACAGTGGTTGTATCAATAAACATACTTAATATACAAAAAATTATGAGACTCGCAGGCGTTGCTGGATATAGGCCTCCTATACATTGGAGTTTTACATTGGCAGACTAACAGCCCATTGCTGGACTAGATTCCTCCACATTAGTGGCCAGAACTCAAAATATTTACACCTGGCAGATGGGTTGAAAATTAAAAATATTAAACAGAAAACGCTGCTGCCCACTTTCTGGTCAACGGAGGTGTCCATCGCCTTGTAAAGTATGTTTTAACAGAAAACAAAACTCTAGCATGACAATGATAAGTATTATCTACAAAAAACTAAATAAATTGACTCATTTATTTAAATATCTCAATTTATTTAGATTTCAGTGATTATACTTATCGTTGTCGTACTTTACATTTCGTCATTTTGTATAGAAACATACAGAACCTCTATTTGCACTTATTTACCACACCTGTAATGAAATAGGTAGATGCTAAATTCTAGTCTGCTAGGCCCCGCTTAAAGAGTCCAGTAAATGTATATACAGTTACAGCAGCAGAGGAATTTAGCTCCAATGGAACAACCTCCCTGCAGAGGTTTTCCTTAGTTACAGCACTGGAATTCCAAATCTACAGCCACTACTTAGGCAGACTAAGGGGAGTAGTTACTGCTTTCCAACAGGTGGGCTGTGCACTCTTTAGTCACTTTAATAAATCGTTTAAAAAAATAACTCTCTTTATTGGTATAAATAAACAACAAATCTTCAGATAGCGGCAATAATATTTTACTGTAATTAAAATTGCCAGTGACACAAAAAGATAATATAGATGCCTGCCTGATGATGCCTTGTTTGTTATGGAATGGCTGTCTAGAGTTTCTTCAAGAGACAATATCTTGAGTTTCTTCTTCAGATGATGGATGTTCCATCTTCAGCCACATCGTCACATTCCATCAGATGAGAATGATGTGATCAATATACAAACCCTAAAAATACTACTTATCCACAAATTCTGTAAATTTACTTACCATGTTGAATTTGCTTGCCAGGTACAGAATGCAATAAGACCATAATACTCACCTTCTTTTACATTATTTAAGTAAGTAGGTTTACTTATAAGTAGTCTGGATAAATTTGAACAAACCTAGAGAACTCGAACATGGACTTCAATACTTGCCACACTATCCCACTTTTAAACTCAGCAATCACTCCCAAAACTCCAGAAAACACCACACTCGCTCACAATAACATCGAGATACCACAATAATCGACTTACCTCTATCGCTGAAGCCAAGATTACACTATCTTTAATCTGTAAGTAATGGAAGTTACTAACTACGCAATTGCAATTCCATGAGCGGCGTACCATCCATGTAGTGGCAATCGGATTACCCTATTATTGGACAACCTATACTCACTCCATGGCGACATTGCTACCGTCTATAACAATCATTCTAAGTCCACATTTATTCTTAGCATCTGTCTCGGGATTGTAAATATTGCTGCCTATGCTGTTACGAGAATTTGACTGTCCGAGTATAACCTCCTTTATGTAGTTATCCTCCACTGTTTCTATGGCACAAGACTTTGTCTCCTGAAAATATTGAAATTAAGATGTTGATGCTTTTCGAAACATTGTCTTCCAATATTAACTTCAGTGTTCAATCATTAGCAGTATTCCTTACCTTTATTTGAAGGGTGCGTTTAATGTTCTCGGGCACTTCACAACCATTTAAAATCTGCTTCAGAATATATTCCAGCATGTTTGATTTCTCTGTAGGATTTAACTTTGAGATACCATTGACAACATTTGTAAGTTTCTTACTATTTATATTATTTTTATTAAACGGCCTACGAAGGACAGTCACATCCGAATCCCCACTCATTGATAAACTAGTATTGTCAACCGATACCACTGTACAATCATTGTTATCCTCTGTAACATTTTCTAAATCTATAACCGTTGTGTTATTCCTGCTAAAGCTGCTTTTGTTACATGTTTCCGATGTCAAGTCTATTGTGATAAAAGAGTCACCATTGATGTCTCTAGTCAAGTCCTGTATTTCCTCATTTAAGTTTTGAATTTGTAATGTTCTACTCTTTACACTAGAAACATTTGATGCTAATAATTCTGGTAGAGTTTTGCTATTTTTTTTAGCTAGCGGTGTGGAACACTGCATGACTGGCTTTTTTGCCTTTAATGTGCTCTTGTTACTGGCAGCTTTTGAGTCATTGCCATCAAGGATGATGAGACTGTCGTCTTGTTTAGAGCGCTTGTTGCTGCAGGCAAAGATTGGACTGCGTGACCTTTTGGAAGCCGGGCTAGAATTTACAATCACAACACTATCATCATTGCCTAGTGAGCTGCAACTTTCGTTGCGCATCCCTTCAAATAACTTCATAATGCTACGCCTGGTCTTCTTGTGAGCCGCCTGCTTTTTCTTTTGCGATTTAGACGAATTCATATCGCAGCTTGATTTTGATTTTGATTTTGGAATGCTTGTTGTAGATCCGTCACAGCTTTTCTGTAAAATAGGTTGTGCAACATTACCTATTTAAACATAGAACCAAATTGAAATAAGCACAAAGCTGTGTAATCGCTGTAAAGTGTTACAATCAAAGCAAAATCATAGAAATTGTTGACATTGGTCGCACAATTCGCAAGACAAGTAAGCACCACTTTATTTCTTCCCATTCCAAACGTCGCATGATTGCATCGCATCTTTAGATCACACAAAACTTGAATACATACGAAATAATCCCAAAAATAAAGTGTTACTGTTGCCTGGGGTCTGGGTGATCTGGGTCTGATCTGGCCTCTTGGGTCACTTCACTAAGATTTGTTGGTTGTGTAAGGTGTGTGATAACAAAACTAACTAACAGAGAGACGCGTTTTCGACGGTTTGCCCATCATACACACTAAAACACTATAATTTGTTATAAATTGTCAATAATTTGTAAGAAACGCAGTATGTTTTGCCTTCGAAAAGAGAAGAAATTAATCGCACGCCAAAAACAAAAATCAAATAAGCCAAGGAAGATAATGGCGGACAAGCCAAGTGTTACCACCCTCTGGTTTTGATTTCCCCTGTTAAGCGCACTTCATATGTGGACAGTCGGCGGGAACACGAGAATGTAGAGGGAGTATTCGCCTATATTCGTGTAGTCCCGTGCATGTTTGGCATGTCTTGCCTATTTCATAGACTAAGTAGAGATAGTTTGTTGTCGTCTTGATTCGATCGATTTTATATTTATATTCCTAGCGCTTTTTCCCGTAACAGGTTCGGGGTACACTTGACCATGATCCAGGATATTAGTAGAACAAGAAATTACAGTAGACCAGTTGCCTTCACCTCTGTGACCCTGTTTATAGCAGATTAGCGATATTACACCAATGAATCGATATGATGTCGACGCGTTTTGACACCCACCACATCCCTAATAGGCGAGAATGTAGTGGGTCGACCAAAGTCCCGGCAAAAGTTTCGCCGAAAGTTTCGGCGGAGTACGCTTAAAGCGCGCTCCACATGTGGACAGTTCCGCGGGAACACGAGAATGTAGGAGTGGGCATTGAATCAACGAACGTGTTTTTTTAACTGCTTTTCTAATATTAACTTATCAACTGCTTTGTGTTAACTGACAAACTAGTTGAATGCATCAACCTGTTTTTCGAAACGAGACGAATGAATAACGATTTGTGACTGACACTGAAGGAAAGAGACAGTTGATTCTAATCCTTACTAAATAAACAATAAAGTCGCTTTTCGTTTAATCATCGGTCATCGGTTGTTTCCTCACAAGCAACTACTAAAGTTGATTCTAATCCTTATAATATAAAAAATAAAGTCGCTTTTCGCATATAGTCGTGCACGGGATGGAGGGAAAGGGACAAAATTCTTTTAATATGAGTAATTAGAGATGGAGACATCCTAGATGATTCTTATTAGACACATTAAGGTATTGCAACACTGCCATCGCGTAATATAGTTGGAGAGTAATAGAGACAAAGGAGTGTCTGATCGATCGGCCACCACATAGATAAACCAAGAATAACAGGTTTTTTACTGTTTGGTTGGGTGACACGTCAACGGGTCAACGCTTTTGGAAAAGTATGAAGGGAAGTTTATTCCATTAGCTAGAATCACTCTTATTTATTTATTTACAAAATTAATTACACGGGTAAACCTAACTACAGTAATTAATATCTAACCTAATACAATATTCTTATATATTAAAATTAATAGACACTTTTAATTAAAATTAATAAGAACTGGTTCACGGGTACAGAAACGATGACAGTCAGATTTAATTTTGCTTAAATTATCAGCAAAGATTAGTTACTCAAACAAACAAAATCAATTTTTGAAACGAATAAATGACTACCTTAAAATTGTTTAGCGGGTTGGCATACCGTTAATCGACTACTTAGAATGGTACATTTCTATTAACCGCAATGTATGTATTCAGTTGAACCAACCAGTTAATAACGTTAACTGCATCTTCAACTAGTTGATCATTAATAATAATCGGTTAAATTTCGAAAACGCCAAAGCCGTCAATGACCCACCTCTACGAGAATGTGGAGGCAGTATTCGCCTACATTCGTGTAGTCCCGTGCATGTTTGGCATGTCTCGCCTATTTCATAGACTAAGTAGAGATAGTTCGTTGTCGTCTCGATTCGATCGATTTTATATTTATATTCCCAGCGCTTTTTCGAGTAACAGGTTCGGGGTACCCTTGACCATGATCCAGGATATTAGTAGATCAAGTAATTACAGTATATCAGCTGCCATCACCTCTGTGACCCTGTTTAAAGCGGATTAGCGATATTACACCAATGAATCGATATAATGTCAACGCGTTTTGACACCCACCACATCCCTAATAGGCGAGAATGTCGAGAATGTAGAGGATCGACCAAAGTCCCGGCCAAAGTTTCGCCGAAAGTTTCGGCGGACATGTGGAGTACGCTTAGTGAGTTCGAACGTACGTCTTTCAGGCGCGTTTTGACTTGCTCTCTATTTGACGCTTACGCGATTTAACACGAACGAATTCATGATCAAGTCCAAACATGTTCCTGATATTTTACTATTTAACGAGCTTGCACTTAAGCGCACTCCACATGTGGACAGTTCCGCGGGAACACGAGAGTGTAGAGGGAGTATTCGCCTACATTCGTGTAGTCCCGTGTATGTTTGGCATGTCTCGCATATGTCATAGACTAAGTAGAGATAGGTTGTTGTCGTCTCGATTCGATCGATTTTATATTTAAATTCCTAGCGCTTTTTCCCGTAATAGGTACGGGGTACACTTGACCATGATCTAGGATATTAGTAGATCAAGTATTTGCAGTAAAGCAGCTGCCATCACCTCTGTGACCCTGTTTACAGCAGATTAGCGATATTACACCGATGAATCGATATAATATCGACGCGTTTTGACACCCACCACATCCCTAATAGGCGAGAATGTAGAGGATCGACCAAAGTCCCGGCCAAAGTTTCGCCGAAAGTTTCGGCGGACATGTGGAGTACGCTTAACGCTGTGGAGTTTTTTATATTGTGCAGTCGTAACTTCTTAGCATTTGTGATGGTATTCTTGTTTGCATGAGCAGCAAGTGCAAGATATTTATAGCACATAGATAGCAAGATATTTTGCATTTTACGCAAATCATCATGAATTAGAAGGCGATAAAGATTACCTATTTTTTTTCACAATTTCCGCTAACTATACCTTGTTTACTTTCCCGTGGACAAAGTGTAAACAAAGAAAACAATGGTTGTCAAACTTACAACAATATCACGTTTGTAAGGATACGAATCCGGGTTCAACTTTTTCTACATGTTTGAATATGTTAATAACAGACTCCTTATCTGTAGAACGCATTGGAGTATGATGGAACGCTTTTTCTTCGGCGAATAAAAGTGCATGCATTGCTCGGACAAGTTCACTCATTTTGAACCAAATTAACGTGCATATAACAAAATATAAAAACGTAACTCAATAATAATACAAACGATCGGAAAAGATTCGCGTCAACAAGTTGATCAAGAGTAAAAATGGCGGACATTATCCGACTAAATACGAAAGCTGATAATTCTACGTTCATTATTTGAAATAACTGTTTATCTTCATTTGGTGGTATTAAAATGCGTTCATAGTTTCATATTCATCGTGCTTTCAGGTATTTTATAGTGCCAACAATTATGTTGAGAATAACCGGTAAATATAATAAATATTTTATGTTTCTTTTTTCATAAATGGTTAGTTTTGGATGAAAAAATAACACCTAAATTAATCTGTTTTATGTATTGTTTATAAGCGCAGGGCCCTAGTTAAAATAGCAATTATTTAATTATGTTTCTGTAATTGATGAAAAGAGGGTGGAGCTCGTCTAAGCTGAAATGACGCGCCCCACTATCGCATTAAGGCACACAAGCAAATTTAAAATATGGACGCAATACATATACAAATGCCGCTGTAATCGGTCATTTAGTTGCCGGTGAGACTCTAAACGTAGAGCACGCGTCGTTCGATTGAGCAGTCGACGCTTCCACATAGATGAAGTGTCGTTATTAATATTTGCACTCACACATCGAAATCAACTAATTAAGTAGTGGGGCGCGTCATTTCAGCTTAGACATTTCTATCATAAATTACCTTTTTGTGGTTTGTTTACATTATGTCTCACGGGAAAGTAAATATGGTAAAGAAGTAAAATAATTTTACTGCCATCTATGTATGTATGCGGTTTTCAGAATAATGTTACTGCCATCTGTAAGTGGTTTTAGTAATGACTCTAGCAGCACTCAGCTTTACAGATTTGTTCTATAAATTCCACTACTCGGCAATAGATGTCGCTTATCACTCAACGACAGGAAAGATACCGTGTGATTTTCAATGGCTTATGTTTAACTTACCACCAGATATAGTAACATCATCATCACAGCCCGTAACAGTCCACTGCAGGACTTAGGGCCTCTCCCACGAAAGGGGAGGTTATTGCCATAATCTCCACGCTTGGCAGGCGGGATGGAGATCGCAGTGTTTAAAATAATAATACAACAATGGAAAATGCTGCTGCCCATTTTCCAGACAACGGAAAATTTTTGCCTCGAAAACATTAGTCGCCTTGTACGACACCCATGAGTGTAAGGGGTTGGTACTATTCTACTCTGCCGGACACCACACGGCCACATATAACAGACATATAGTAACATATAACAGACAAAAAATAGTAAATGATCACCAAAGTTAAACTCGCACTTTAATGTAAAATTATAACCAATGTTTTAACATTTCGCTATCCTATTTAAGCAAAATTACTCTAAATAAATCATTGTTAACCCAAAAGTAGTAAATTATCACCAAAATTAAAACAGCATTTTAATGTAAAATTATAACCAAAGTTTTTACATCTTGCTATCCTATCTAAACAAACTGACTCCAAAAAAATCATTGTTAACCCAAAAATAGTTAATGAACATCAAATTATTAACCACATTTTAATTTAAAATGACATGCAAAAAAAATAATATCTTGTTATCCGATTAAAGTAAATTACGCTCAGGAAAAGAATATTTTGCCAAACATAGTACATAAACTACTAACCTTTTCGTTTCGTTTATTCAACCAAATGCTATATCTAAGATAAAAAATAAACCTGTTACAATTTCAATAATCCTTTTTTTAATTGTTTAAAAAATCATAACTTAATAACTTAATATGGCATCATAATACTTTATTTGGTAATAAGCCTACATTTTATGGCAATAATAGTGGTTTATTTAAGCAGAAATAGCGCATAATTTGCTCGCTAAGATTTGGTGATAATTTACTACATTTGGTGTTCGAATACAATTTGAAGTGCGTCGTGACTAAAATAGCTAGTATTATTGTAAATTTAGACTTTATTTTGCTGGTGTTATATATATATTTTTGGTAAAAGAACTAAGGGTATCAAAGCATTTTATGGTGGTCGTTATATTTAACCCCATTTTCAATTTTACGATAATTGAGGTTATGTATAATTAAAAAAAATATATATTACAAAATTAAGTGAAATGTTTACACTGACCTTTGATAGTAATGAAAACGAGTAATATCTTGCTTATTTGTCAGGAAAAAGCGTAGTTGTTACTTTAAGTTGTTTTTATATTTTTTTGTTGTTTCCAAGCCGAATGAGATCAGATAACACTGTATGCTCGTTATCACTACTTTATGAACACAAACTTTCACTTTTATATTCTTAAATAAGCGTACTTCTAAGTTAATTCATTAATTTTCGGAGACCATGTTTATATCATGACCACAGTGGCGCCCTCTCTTTACGTTAGCCAAGGTTATGTATTATGCAACGGTTGTATGACCAACCATGACCGCCAGATATAAATAAGAATAGGTATTTAATGTTCTACAAATGTTTTGATTCGAATCGAACTTCGATTAGAGTATTTTCTTTTGGGGAAATGATCTCTCGTTTCCTAAATATCCAATTGGTAAAAGTAATGATGGTTTTTGGACAAATATGTATATTAGTGTTATATATTTTATTTATTATATTTTAGGCATTTATATACTTAGGTACCTATTGTATGAGTATCCCTCATGGTATTGATAATAGCTTTTTCTCATGCTCATCGACTAAAAGCTTTCTTAGCGCAGCATGTTTTTTTGTGCATGAACAGTTAAAGGCTTCCTTTTCCCGATTCCCAAACAACTTTAATGTTGTACACATAAATTCCCAGAGCATTCCCAGCCATTACGCTGATTTACTAGAGTCTTTTAGTAACAGTCCGGTTGATGCCATTCTGATCTTTGAAACTTTCTTGAAACCGTCTCTCTTATCTTCTCAATTTTAAATTCCTGGTTACACACTCATTCGCAACGACCAAACGGGCAAGGGTGTCGCTATTTATCTCCGCGAAGATATCGCGTATAAGGTTACCCAACTAGCAAAATCAGTACTTCAAGACTACTTTTTTTTTGTATTTTTAAGATACTTGTAAATTGCTAAAAAGGTGGATTTGGGCGCAGTTATAGGATAATTATTTCTTATAACGATCTTACAAGCAACTTGCAGACTGTCACTAAACCCTATAATACACTTACGGAAGCGCAATTGGTCCTATAATGTTCTTAGACTATACATTTATAAACACAAACACTCTTATTAGTATCTGACATAAGTATCTTACTAAAGCAATCTTGTTTATAATGCACTAGTAACTTACTTAGTAATTAGTTATAAGTACGTTTTTTAAAGTTTCGGCATTTGGTTGGTGCGGTTGTTTGTGAAAAAGAAATATTGAAAAACGTGAGTATACTTCATATTAATGAAACTACGATTTATTTTTTATTATTGTAGAACATAAGTATTGTAAAATGATTGTACATATAGTGTGTGAACTCGCCGGGGAAGTTATTTTTACTGTGAATATCTACCAAAATTTGATTAATTTCACAACGCGCTTTGAAAAACAGCACATAGCATATTTATTATTAAAAAAGATTAAGATAATTCTTAAGAACATTCGCCATGTTTTGAAAATTGTCTGCATTAAGTATGTTATGGAACAATTATAGGTAAATTAGTATTTATAGCAGTTTCAATCCAGATAACTGGCCTCCATTTTAAAAGAAGTTAGGGTTCCTCACAGAATCTGCCTAAAATAACTAAATAACTAATCTATAAAATAACTTTGTTAGGATTCAATTACGAGAGGTATAAATCATTAGATTACAGCTTCTTCCCGTCGTCCATGATAAAGTTTTAGAATTCCTCTGTGACACTTTTTAAAATAAATTATTTTTGTGTTTTCAGTTTCTTTAGCGATGTTAGTATTTTTAGACGTTTCTTAAGTAAATATGACTTTATAGCACTCAACTACGAATGTGAATGGCCATGGACATTAACACATTTTATTCTATCTGAAAAATGTTATGGTTGTGGACGATTCACTGATTCAAGATTGAACTCCCACTTTATTGTTGACATGAGCAATATTAAAAACTTCTTAATATAAGACTATTGTGGTGTCAATATATGCTAGTGTTCAATCATTAGCCGGAAGATGAATGTTACTACTGCTATTAAGTTATGTTGTTTTACCAGACGGTAACCAAACGGACATGTCTGTGATATATTTATAGAAAGGCTCATCAGAAGAACACGACCAAGTAAACAAAAAATTAAATATCGTTGAAAAAGATATGGACACTATTAAAAGTGACATAAAATCGATCAATGACGATATTAAAACTATAAAGGAGGCCCTGAACACAATAATAAATAATCAAGTAATTATACATAACGCTGTTGAACCGATTATGTTAAAATTGTCTGAAATTCAAATTTTAAATGAAGAATTTATCTCAAAATCTATTAAAAAACAACAAAGTCACTCAATAGGGTTAACACCAATTACAGATTTAAAAGATTAAGAAGAGTATGAAAAAAAAATTGACTTAGATTATAGAGAAGACTTGCAAGGAAAATGACCACAACTGTAACACCCACGTTTATTGCAACACGAACCACACTCAAACACGCACGTGTGTGCGTGCTCAGCTGTGCATAGAATTTTGTATGAAGACGGTCATAGTTTGTGGTCGCGCAGCGCCCGCCTATATAGTGCAGTACCGCGCGGCATTTTGAAGTGATCGGACGTAATTCGAGTGCAGCTGCTCTCACGCGCAGACGTGCAGATTCAATGTTATTTATACTATAAGACCTGTAATGTATGTACCATATTTAACGCAAATAAATAATTGAATTGAATTGAATTGCCCACGTGCGCTACTTTAAAATGGATGTGTTAAAATTATTTTTTATATTCTGTTCGATAATTGTTATTATGGCGCACACAATTTTTTCTAACGGCTCTAATATAAGACCTGTCGATTTTGAAGCACTTGATGAGATATCCTGGTGAGTTTTTCAAACTTTTTAGCAATTGTATGCATAACGACAGCGTCGTAATATTTGATAATTTACTCTATTTGACAATATACCCAAGATGGAATCCGTTGGTACTCTTTCAACTTTGCCGTCTTTTATAATTTTGAATAAGACATTACAAGCCAATAAAAGTTAAATTTCGCAAAAGTGAATAGTTTTAAAATCCCAAAAACACGTTTTTTTTGGGATTTTAAAGCTATTCAAATTATTTTTTTGTTTGAGACGGCTTTGATGTTATTTTATCGACAATGGAACAAGTAATATTTAAGTTATAATTCTGCATAATCGACTTTATGGGCAGTGTAGAGTAGACTCTACTCCGCGTACCCTAGTGCACGTGCAAAACCTTGGATTTTTCAGCGTTTGATCTTAGGAATTGATTTTATGATTCTTAGTTGTTTCGCAACAGGTAAAGTGATTTGCATAGCATGGGAGTCGATTATGTACCCCAGAGATTTACATGAAGTGGCCAGTGTTAGTAAACTTTTCTCAAAGTTAATTTTAAACCCTAGGGCTACGAGCAACTTCTTGGTCGTTGTTCAAGCATTCAATAAAGTTTGACTTAAATTTTTATTGAGATTTCCACAATACTTGTTAATAAATGTTAATTTAAATAATAGTTGAATATAGATGAATGAAAAGGCCGCAGCGCACTATGGAAAAAATAGGTCAGTTTCGGATCAAAAATCTATAACTTCGTGATTTTTTATCATATCGTGATGAAATTTGGTACACATATTCAGATTGTAGATTGTAGATTTAAAAGATATAGAATTTATAGTGATTTCTCATTATATGTTTAAATGTAAATAGCGTAAAGAGACAAAAAAGGGAGAAGCACGAAAAAAGCAGTAAATTATTTATTTAAAGTGAAATACAAAGTAATAATTATTATAAAAATTAAAACTAACATTAACCATAAAGAACAAGTCATGTCAATAAAAAATAATAATAAAAACAATATCTTTAAATTTATCGCTTTCGTCCTTACAAGGTGTCTCAAAAGAAAGTTTATATTTAGTGGATCGATTAAAAAAAAAGTAAGCCGTGTATCGATAAAATAATAATAATTTATTGATTATTAAAATACACAATTTGGGAATTTATTTCTTAAAAATAATATCGTCCAAATGTAGACCCTCGCGTTCGCGGCACTCATTTAATCGAACAGTAAAATTATTTATGACGGCTCGGCAGGTGGACTCAGTGATGGCTGCCATTTCGTGACGGATATTTTCTTTCAAATGCGCCAGGGAAGTCGGTTTATTGGCGTAAAATTTAGATTTAAGATAACCCCACCCCCATAAGGGTTAAATCAGGACTGCGTGGAGGCCAATTTATGTCACCTCTCCTGGAGATCAATTTGCACATAACGCTCTGAATTCACTGTCATTGCACGCCATTTCGTCTTCAAAAAAGTAAGGGCCGATAATTCCTCGCGCCGACATCGCTGCCCATACGGTTACTTTAGGCGAATGAAGGGGTTTCTAATGCTTGCGTTTCGGATTCGTTTCACTCCAGTTGCGGCAATTCTGCTTATTTACGTGTCCATTAAGATGAAAATGAGCTTCAAACATGAACACCCAAAGACTCGAGTTTGGCACCTCTATTTTTAATGTATTTCTGACTATGAAAAATAATATTATTTTGCGTATTAGGTAACAAAATCCTATTGAATATTATAACTTGACTATTTGAGTATCAATTTAAATCAAAATATCACCCAGATTATGATATTCGTGGAAACCATTTATGATATCCTCTTGTTCTACCATTTCCCATAGTGCGGCGGTTCCGAAAAATGTACTGCTTAGGTAATGTGCCGCGCAGGGCAAATTAGCTAAGTCACGTGTTCGATGCAACGCACTGAACAATTATTATCCAATTTCTTACATAATTAGTAATTGAATGTAGTATAAACAAATAGGTACGTTCAGAAACTAGCGAACATTCCGTTTGGAAATATTTATTTCTATATTATTAACACATGCAACTACGTCCCAAAAAATATAGCAAGTACCTATACTAGAGATGTTTGAAAATAGTTATGTTTCGGAGATGGATAGGAAAGAAATTAGTTCGTAAATTTTACGATTTCGCGAACGCGCGACGCGTATGCGATTTGTAAGCGGTGACGTGTAGTGTCATAAAGTTAAGAGTGACTTACTCTTTTCTCAACTTTGCTGGAAATCAGTTCTGTTGTATCTACGCGTCGAAGATATCAAGCGGCGGGAAATTCACTTTACTTCTTTCACATTTATCTATTTATTTGTTTCAAATAAGAAAACACATTCACAAACACAAATTACAACAATTAGAAATAATATTCTGTTTAGCGAGAAAATAATTACACAGAAATATAACCAGGAAAATTGAAATTTTGAATTTATTAAAGACATCTAGGTATTCAGCCAACATTTCGCCGTGTCTCGGCGCCCAACAAAAATTTAAAAAAGAAAGTGTTGCATAATGATTAAAATAGTAGTTTATGCAACTGTCATATAATACCTAATTATATGCGTTGCATACACTACTTTATCTACACTCATATTTTCATGTTAAAATATGGTACCTTTAATTTTTTCAACTTTGCTGGAAGTAACTGCGAGTCAGTTTTGTTGTATCTGCGCGTCGAGGATATCAAGCGAAATTAACTTCACTTCTTTCACATTTATCTATTTATTTGCTTCAAACAAGAAAAAAACATTCACAAACACAAACAACAACAATTAGAAAAAATATTCTGTTTAGCGGGAAAATAATTCCAAATGTACACAATCACAACCACAGACTATGAACTGATCACAAATATAAACAGGAATTTTGAATTTGTTGAAGACATTTAGGTATTCAGCCTACATTAAGCCGTGTCCCGGCGCCCGACAAAAATTTAAAAAAGAAAAGTGTTGCATAATGATTAAAAAGTTATTTTTCGATACAGCTGTAATGAAAATAGTATGGGAAATGCTGTATCGAAAAGTAATTTTTTAAATTTTTATAGACTGGCGTGATAAAAGTGTATCCTTAAACAGCTGTTTTCGAATATGTAATTGGAACATTACGCTTTGAGTGTAGATAAAGTTATTTTTCGATATAGCTGTAGTGAAAATAGTATGGGAAATGCTGTAACGAAAAGTATTTTTTTTTAAATTTTATAGACTTGCGTGAAAAAAGTGTTGCATAACTACTATTTCTTAAATTTGGTAGGCTGCCGTGAAAAAAGTATACCCTTAAACTACTGTTTTTGAATATGTAATTGGAACATTACGCTATGAGTGTAGATAAAGCATTTTGTAAATCGGATGAGTTTTGGATATATAAAAATGTAACTAATGATTAATGGAAATTGAGTTCTTTATTATTTAATTTTATTTGACATCTGAATTACAGATGTCAAATAACAGAAATTAAAATTCATCATTTCAATTTCTGTCTGCCGGGAATCGAAACCGGGACCTCTTGCGTGGCAGACCGGCATGTAGACCACTGAGCCACTCAGATCGTCAATTTATGACTTATACTGTTTTTTTTACTATTTTGATATTTAATATTAATTTTAATTTTGGAATAGGACATGGTATGGTGTGGGTCCTGTCTGTTATTAGCAGAAGCGTTATTGGTGTATAATACTGCTTTGTATTAGTGGTGGGAATTCTTTAATTGGCGGCGGAGGGATCTTGTTTTTATTTCTTAGTGCTGCATTTGTTTTGGTATTAGACATCTTATTGCACATATGATCTCACCTCTAACTTTGTTGCCAGTTTTTTCTATTTCTTCTATTATTGCCGTTTTAGGTGTAGTGTGGTGCAAGTTTTTTATCACCATTCTGTAGCACTTTTTTTCTTTTTGAGTGAAGGTATGACCATAGAGACCGTTATTTCGGATGTGTTCCATTAATTCTTCTAAATCTATATTTCTGTTGACTTTGTTACAATTCTAAGTTGATCTCTGTTGATAATTTTGTAAGAGTAGGTACCACTGGGCACACCTGTATTCAGCAGTTCGGTTAATTTAGATAAATCTTCTATGCCGTAGAGGATTATCGGTGGCGGTTTATGTACCTTCTTGCTCTAGGTAGTCTGATTTTGATCTTCTGTAGCTTGTGATAGATCCTGTGTAACATCCATCGGTAGGTCACTATTCTGTTTGATGTGCTGATCTCAACTTGGGAGCTAGTGTGTCTTTTTGTGCTTGGTAAATTATGCATATGAATGAATGAATGAATAATATTTATTTCAAGTACCAGTACTCATATTCGGTTAGTATTAACTTAAAATTAGGTTAGTAACAAAATCATTACAATGTCTTAAGTATTTATACATATATCAACTGTCATACATATTCTATATTAATAAATGTCATAAATCAACTAACTAATCACATGCATCTTTCTTTTAGAGTTACGTTGTGTAGGTACTCTTTGCCAGGTGGGATGGCAAACTTTGTTTTGGTCATTATTGTCAGCCTGCTTCTCCTCAGGTGGCAGAGGGGGCAGGTGTCGCCTGATACTTGTAACGTTTCCCAGCGACGAAGATCTAGGTCGTGGTAGGAATGGGTGGAAAGCTTGTTGCACGTATTTTTTATTATTTTCATGTGGTGCAGATTGGGGTGTATTGCTCCTCTCAGAATTTGTGGAGCTGCCTGAGGTATTCTCAGGGAGGGATTCTCCGGAATTTCCGGTACCCTCCTAGGTTAGGTTTGTTAATTCATTAAAATTGCCATTTTTAGTATTAATGATGTTCCCACGAGTAGGGTCGAATGAAGGTCGCTCTCGGAGTGACGCCCATTCCTGCAGAGAAGGCTAATTAAAACAGCGGGTGGCCTGGTATACTGAGTTTGGTCGCTTGTGACTGATCCACCTAACAGCCATACATCCTCTAGGCACGCACCTTACCATAGGATTTAGGGACATTGTTTATAGAGGTTGCCTTCCTCATAATCCAAGTGGCGAAGAAACCGCTGGCTTACGGTCTGTGGAGGCCCTTTCGGGCCCCACACTGGTTTTTTTGTCAGGGTTGTCTCCCTTAGCTAGTAGGTCAGATTTGAGACGCCGACGGCTCGCCTTTGCTCTTCATACTTTGCTATTGCAGTCACAAGGTAGGAGGTAATGTGCAAAGCTTGTTTGACCATAGGCGGCGGTGACCACTTTCCATCAGGTGGCCCGCATGCCTGTTTGTCTGCCGGATAAAAAAAAAAAAAAAAAAAAAAGACATACAACATTGCCCAGGAGGTACGGCCCATATTGCTATGAGCCCTTCGCCAGTCTGCGGCGGCAGGCTAACGAGGGCGTGGACGTGTAAGATAGGACTTTATGGTGCGCGCCGATAGTTCATCTTTGCACTACTGGCTACTGGCTCTATCTCGGTATTTATTAACCTATACCCTAGCGAATACAGGTCACCAAGGCCTATCACCGTTTTAACCCCCCCTAGTTTTGTAGAAAGTAGAAAATAAATGTTGTTTGTCATTAAACTAACATTATTGTTTTTGTTTCAGGACTATTAGTTACGAATCTCAAGAAAGCGTTAGTCCTACTGACGAGTCAGTGACCGTGACAGCAGCTACTGTCAATATAGCCAAAGTACCAGGAGAACAAATATCGGCTGACATTCCAAACGACATAAAAGAAATGATAATTGGACCCCAAATTCAAAATCCAACCAAATATGCAGAAGATAGAACCAAAGCTCCTTTACTTAAAATTAATAGCTCAATAATTAATAAATTATTTCACAAAATGGCTATTCCTGTTGTCAATACAGTAAAAGATAACATTGGGAAAACAGAATCTAGCGACGGTGAAAGTATCCAAAGCAACTTAAAGAAAGAACTTGACAAAGAAAAGTCAAAGAAAGCTATCGGTTCCAACATCGCTGCGAACGTACGCAAAACAAACGTGGACAATACTATCTTGGATTCTATTAATGAGATTGACGAAGGATTGGATGCCAACACTAATACTGTAATTGGTATTAACAGTGCCTATGCGCGTACGCTTTCCAAAGAAATGATGGTACTTGCAGCATTATGTTTCATAATAGCAGGCATAATAAAGTTTTACTTGTTTTGAGATGTTTAAGTAATTGACGCGAATCATCATATCAGCCGAAACACTGCTGGGCATAGGCCTCCCCCAGAGATCTCCACAAAGGCCGGTCCTGTGCCTTACTCATCCAGCTGGTACCTGCTATCTTTACCAGATCGTCGGTGCACTTTGTGGGAGGCCCACGCTGTGTCTTCTGGTACGTGGTCGCCACTCGAGAACTTTACTGCCCCAACTTGACGTGAATATTGCCTGACATTTAAACTCTGCACGTAACTTGTGATACGGTCTGAGAAGTGTGTGTAGCAATGGAAGTAATTTATTGTTAAGTATGGTTAATTGTACTATCACAGCGAAACCAACTTGATATTATTTGCATTTTTTTATTGTGTGCTTTATTATTAATAATTAAGTTCATAGTCTTTAATATGTATGGATAAAGGATAGATAGCATGGAAAATACGAGTTTTATAATAAGAATGTCAAAATGGTGAGAAGTCATAATAAGAATCCAATAATGTCGAAACAATAGCAAAAATTGAACTAAATACAATGTTAAGTGCTAAAAATTCGTAATTACTCTAAAATATTTGTCACACAAAAACTTATAATACAGGTTTGATTTAAATTATTTCAATGGTAAGTCCTTTATGTAATCCACTTTATTATACAATTTTATAGATTTAGTACAGTAAAAGTGGCCGTGTGGTGTCCGGCAGAGTAGAATAGCACCAACCCCTTACATTCATGGGTGTCGTACAAGGCGACTAATGTTTTCGAGGCAAAAGATCAAGAGTCTCCGTAGTCTGGAAAATGGGCAGCGGCATTTTCCATTATTATATTTAAACACTGCGATCTCCAACCCGCCTGCCAAGCGTGGAGATTATGGCTATAACCTCCCCTTTCGTGGGAGAGGCCCTAAGTCCTGCAGTGGACTGTTACGGGCTGTGATGATGAGTACATTAAATAACAATTTCGATAATACATTGTGGTAGAGCAAACGATTTAGATAACGGGTGGCAAAGGCACATACTTCGCTATTCTTTTAAAATATTTACAAGTTACAGTAAACATACAAATTTCGTAAATATACAGTGATGGCAATGTCAATAAATTTAATAACTAAAACAGTGGTTTACTCCTGTAGTAATTTTACTACACCGCACATTGCTTTGACGCATTTCTTTTGAATTATAAATGTATGACTCATCTCATTATCCCATAGTACAAGGCCGTATCTCAGTGTCGAGCTGACATAGCCATGATATGCTGTAAGGGCTGTCCTCTGACTACTCAGGGTTGTAAGTCGATGGAGAGCACAGCTATATCTGCCATTTATTGCATTTCACAGAGACATGCTCTTTCCAATTAAGTTTGTTCGATATAATTAGATTTATAAGTAATAGAATATAATTAATAATTGTACCTAGACATGTAATTACCAATATATGCTTCTAGAAATATAAAAATGACATGTAAACATTATTATTAATGAATAAATATATGATATGATAATACCAAAAAATTTTGCTGTTACACACTTGGGAACTAGTAAATTATTATGAATGAAAGGGGAGGTTATTGCCATAATTGCCATAAATGTTTACGATAATAGCGGCTAAAAGTCGTGTTGCCTTCACTTCACATATCAACTGTCTATTTTACGGCCTATTTTATGTAAATTGTACAGTCCTACTTATTAATTGTTAATGGGATGTTTCTTCAAGATAAATAAAAAATATTACAAAATAACGTCGTTTTATTTCACTAGGTACTTAGTAATCGGTAGTGTCATGTGTGGAGCGTCGGTGGCCAAGTGGTTAGGGTATCCGACTTGTAAGCTGACGAATGACTATTTTCTAAGTCATGTACAGTATTGAATGCTAACCGGTGAAAGAAAACATCGTGATGAAACCTGCATGTTCAGGCGACTGAATGTAAACATGATCCAATCTGGTCAGGTTCCCCTGGTAGCAGGGTCACGGAGGTCGATGGGAGTCGCTCCACAATTATCTGATCTTCCAAATTATGGTCACGGTCAAGACGGACCCCAGGCCCTCATACACGAGAGCACAACCGGAACATGAACGCCAAGATGTTTATTTTATTTTTAGTGTCATCTGTCGATATACAAGGTATATCTTGTATGAATCTCAATAAACCTTTGCAAAAAAGCGAACGTAATTTTTATAACAGTGGCAGGTCTTCTGGCATACCGTTGAAAGCATTAAGGTTACGAATTTCTCTTTAATCCACGCAATTAAACCTTCAAGAATGTAACAGCTACGCCATGTCTACGAACTGCTACGTGACGCTACGCCATGTCTACGAGCCTCTACGAGAATATTATGTTAGGAAGCGGATCTTTATTTATTTTTTCAATTCAAATACTTTTATTGTGACACACAGGTTGGTATACATAATTATAAATAATATACAGATCTTAAGTAAATACACAGAGCTCTGTGGTCTGCCGACGTATATACAATAATTCAGAGTTTTAGGTCATTCAAATCAAATTAAATATATCTACGCACATATCATTTTGTTATTAAATAATTATTATGTCAAATTTATTTTATTACTAAGCTAATAATACCTATATAAGTCATTAAGTTACATTATTTATTTCCAATATTTGCAAAGTATAGTTAATAATTCACTTTAAGTTACTTAGTAGAGTCGTTTAAAAATTCGTTAATAGAGTAATATGCTTTGTCAACTAAATAATCAAGTATTCTTTTTTTAAATACTACCCAGTCATTGCACCCTCTGATGTGTGCCGGTAGTTTGTTATATATTTTCGGCGCCATTATTATAACACTATTACCACATAGAGTTTTTTTATGGGCTGGTGCAATTAATTGATCACAGCCACGCGCTCGCGTGCTGAAAGTAAATCTGTTGATGTACCGCCTTACGAACATTGCACATTCATAGATATAGAGCGAAGTTAGCGTTAAGATCTTTAGTTTTTTAAAGTAAGGTCGACAACTCTCTGTTTGTCTTATCCCAACTATCGCACGTATGCATTTCTTCTGAAAAATGAAAACTCGCTCATGATTGGTGGCATTTTCCCAAAAATTATACCGTATCTGAGTCGCGCAGCTACATATCCATGGTAGGCAGTGATTACAGCATCTTGATTTGCAATCTTCGATAAGTTTCTCAGTGCATACGAGAATTGGCTTCCTTTTTTGCACACAAACTCTATGTGCGTTTGCCATTTTAAGTTGCTATCGATGTGCAGACCCAAGAACTTTGTTGTTGATATTTCTCCTATTTCCATATCACCAAACATTAGCTTAGTACTTAAATTTTTATTAGTTTGCTGCCCAAATGTCATAATTTTTGTTTTGTCAAAGTTTATTATTAGATTGTTGGACCGTAACCACTCCACTATTAACCCAAGACTATTCATAATTTCATGTTCATTAAAATATGTCACAGTGTAGTCATCCGCGAATAATGTCATAAGATCCTCTGTACATTTTACAATATCATTAATATAGATTATGAATAGTAGCGGGCCCATAACACTGCCTTGTGGCACACCATACTCAACATTTTGTGACGTAGAGGTATAACACTTTTCTATCAATACCCGTATGTTTTGTACGACCATTCAAATATGATGCCAATAATTTCAGGGCATTTCCGCGTATTCCGTAGGACTCTAGTTTTTTCAGCAATGTTTCATGATTAACGAAGTCAAATGTTTTTGACATATCCATGAAAACTGCATATACTGGACTTCGCGTGTCAACTCTACTGTATATAGTGTTTAGGAAATCATATACAGCCAGGTCTATTGATTTATTTTTCCTAAATCCTTTCTGTTCCTCTGTAAGAACTTTTTTAGATTTGAGATAGTTGTAAAGTCTATTAAACATCACTTTTTCCAATATTTTAGAAAATACGGGAATTAATGCCATAGGTGTGTATTTTTTCATGGCATACCTACAATTATTTTTAAATAATGGTTTTACTACCATTTTTTTCAACGCCGTAGGAAACACACCATCTTCGGAACAGATATTAATTATAAAGCTTATTGCAGGTGAAATTATTTTTGAAACATATTTTATTACTTTCGTGCAAATGCCGTCATATCCTTTGCTGTTAGTATTTTTCAAATTATTAATTATAGAATGTGCCTCTTCAGGATCGGTAGGCCTAAAAAAGAATGAGTTACACGAACTGTAGTTAGAAGTACTTCTCAGTCCCGGGGTTGTTTTGAGCGATCGCACCTGTTTAATGTAAAAATCTATAAAGTTTTCAGCTATTTGGACAGGACATTTTATTGTGTTACTATAGACAATAATTTGGTCAATTTTTTCATGTGGTAAATTGTTTTTGTGTTTGTTAATTATATGCCAAGTTGCTTTAGATTTATTTTTTGATTTAAGAATATAGTAAGTATTTTTCGCTTTCTGTGTAAGTTTTATAATTTTCCTGTATTTCTGAAAGTAACTTTTAAATTGTTTTCTGTCAGTCGTGTCCTTTGAAAGCCTGAATTTCCAAAGTAAGTTTCGCTTGATTTTGCTACATTTTTTTATACCCTTGGACAACCACCTCGGTCTCGGATTTACGTTGATTTTAATTTTTATTACTGTAAAACACAAATCATAAAACATTTTGAACACTTCATAGAAGTTGTTAAAGGCCTTATCTCCATCGGTTTCCATAAATACGTCACTAAAAGAGAGTTTTTCAATACACTCCCTGAAATTTACCATATTTTCCGTGCAGTAGTCTCGTCTTTCTGAAAACCAATAATTATAGTTGCATGACACCTTTACGGGACACTTAATAATTTGAGCTTTGTGGTCAGAGACGCTAGTTCACAGACTTCAGCCTTTGCCCCACTTTGTATGTTGTGCACTATATTGTCTAAGCATGTACCACTGGAAGGACGTGTTGACTCTCTTATGGATATAGTGAGGTTAGGTTAGGCTAGGGTTTGTTATTGTAATGTCTACATATGTTTATGTCTAAAGTGGGTGTGAGTGTGTGTTTGCATGAGTGTGTGTGTGCGTGTGAATGTGTCATGTGAGTGCGTTAGTTAAACACCGTCAGAATATTTTAGGTACTTTTTAAATGTGAGGCAACAAAAAATGTGATAGTCTTTTAGCAAAAGTAGAGCGTACCTTGGGAACAGGGACTCTGTACACTCTGCGGTGGCAAGGCGCTCGTAGTCTGGGGAGGTGAGAGCGACGCTTGCGTATTGAGAGCGACGCTTGCGTATTGCGAGCGCTGCTTTTAACAAAAATAGTTGACGGACTCTTTAAACTTTACATTCTCGGTAGAGATCATCGGTGGAATACCTATATGGTTTGCAGAGCAGCACTTTTAATACGGAGCGCTGAGCTCTTTCCAAAATGAGCAAGGTCGGTTTAGCTGCCCCACCCCAAACTTTGATATAGTATAAAATGGCGGATTGGCAAAGGGATTTAAAAACTAAAATGAGGGTTTTGTTATCAGCTGAGTGCCGTAGGTTTTTCATTATGCAAATAGTTTAACAAACTCGGTTAGTACGGTATTCTATATGGCTTCTGAAAGACAACTTTTCGTCAATAAAGATTCCTAAGTATTTTACGCTAGTTTTCCGGCAAATTGTGGGCAATTACAGTCTTGTGGTATTTCATAATTTAGTTGACAATAATGAAGTTTTAGGTTCAAAGAAGGCGGAGGTTGAGTAGCACTGGTCTTATGAAAAGCGATGTATTGGGTCTTTGCTGTATTTAGTGACAAGAGATTATTGAGCAACCATAAATTTATATTAAGTATGCCATTTTCAGTTATTTCTTGTACCTGTTCCCAGGACGAACCACGGAAGATGACAGCTGTGTCGTCAGCGTAGCAGATAATTTCAGCTCCGTCCAGCTTTATATCTACTATATCACTAATATAAACTGAGAACAAGATGGGGCCCAAGATACTGTCCTAGGAAACGCCAAAGTACGGTTGGAAATGAAGTTTCGGAACCAGTCATTTGTTACTCCTTTGATACCAAGATTGTGGGGTTTTTCAAGTAGGATGGAAATCGGATGGGTATCAAATGCACGAGCAAGATCTAGTTTTCTAGCAGAAAATTATTAGGAGGGATATTGGACGATAGTTAGCAGGAGTGTCTTTATCGCCTGTCTTATGGATAGGTGTAACTATTGCAGTTTTCCAGCTCTCAGGAAATGTACCGGAGGATAGACTAAGGTTGATAATGTGAGTAAGGGTTTTAGTTATAATAGTTCTGAGTAGTTTTATTAAACATGGGGTGTATTTATCTAGTCCTGGAGCACTATCAAGTTTCAGATCACTTATAAGATTATTAACTTCGCCTTCGTCGGTCGGTCGCTAAAAGAATGAATTAGGAGTAATCCTTGAACCCTTTAATGCAGAGGCCAAGTCGTTTTTAATGCATGAAAGCTTTTGCTAGGTTTCCTTAGCCAAAGTTTTACCGACATTTACAAAATAACTGTTACAAGAGTTGAGAGAAGAGACTGGGTCTGAACATATTTTTGTGAGCTCATTAGGATCGTTTTGTTTTTTATTAAGGTGATATACGTTTTTGATAGCGGACCAAAGTTTTTTAGGGTTATCAGAGGCAGTGGTAAGAGTTTGTTTCCCGTATTCTATTTTTTGTTTTTGAAGAACTAAGTTCAGAAAATTACGATAGCGTTTGTATGTTATTTGATTCGTTTGATTTGAAGGATTTTTCTTGGCTTCTAAGTGCAAACGATCTCGGATTTTTTGGCATTTCATTAGTCCTGGTGTAATCCATGGCTTCAAATTAAATTTGGAACGGCTTATTCTATGTTAGCTTATGTAAGGAGTTGTTACTAAGTGCCTTGTTTATAGCGTCACTAAAATAGTTTACAGCTATGTTAACGTCTTGTGAGGTTGTGACCATAGACCAGTTTGTAGAATTTAGTTCGGCGACGACCGACTCGTAGTTTATTTTAGTAAAGCATCTCTTTCGTCTTACTTGGCACATACTAAACTAAACCTCGTACATCACTTAAAGTTTTAACAAATATATCATCTAGGCAGGCTTCCACGCGGGTTGCTACAGTTATGGCTGGAAGTAGTTGTTGTTCAGATAATAAATTTAAGTAGTCCGAGGTCTGGTTACTAGTTTGGGATGCGCACAAATCGATATTGAGGTCGCCACAGAGTATAATTTGATTGGAGCACGTTGCTTAAAGATGCTAGAAAGTTAGTTATTTTTGCAAAGGATGGGGATCTGTACATGCCTAAGATAAGAACATCAGAGTTTATACAAATCTCCAAGCAATTGCAATCTTCACAAGCTGACTCACTCCACCTCACTCACGCAACCACTCCACCGCTCTTATTTATGTATTTGTTAGTACGGAAGTCATTGTAACCCGACATCGGGGGTACAATAGAATTTTCAGTAAGCCAACACTCCGTTAAAATAATCACATCGAAGATTACTTTTGAACGTACAAGAGAAATCAAAAAGGCATCATAGTTTTGTTGAATACTTCTTATGTTAAATGTAATGACTTTCATGGTATATTGCAGTGGAAGGAAATCGCAACAAGAATCTATGCTGTCCAGTGAGTAGCAGTTTATCATTAGAGTTTCGTCTATGTCGTCATATGTTGTAGTCATTTTTAAGTGTATAATAGGAGGAAATCTTGTTGCAGTCAGGTGTGATTTCCTATTTTAGTAGGTGTTTAGTTTACGGGGAGGAAGTGAAGTGATGCGGCAGGGGATGCGTACATGTGTGTGTGGTTGTGTATGGTTATTAGTAACATTGCCGTGAGTTTCCATGTATAAAAATGTCAAACGTGATGAATAGTAGAGCAATGTACGTGTGTAAGGTGAATGGTTGTGTATGTGTGTAGAGTAACAATAGTGAATATTGTAGTGTAGGTTATTGTGCGTGTGTGAACAAGTCAACATGCAAGCCCAGCTTAAATAGTAAAATAATAACAATAACCATAAACGTTTATATTTGGTGAAGACTTATAAGGCCACTGCCTAGACACCCAAGTCACAGGGAGGGTTCGAACCGATTTTGGTATCCAGCTCAGCTGTTGAGTGTATTCGAATGGCCGGCTTACCCTCGGCTCGTCTGACGAAAACGCAACCGTTGCGAATTCAGGTGTAGCGAAATCCCTGTGACATAGCTCGTTGTCGGGTGTCGCGAAATAATTGACGATTCTCCTTCGTTAATCTTTCATTTACGTAGATATTAACAGCTTCGCCTCCTACAATATTTTCCGATGTTAGGTTTCGCCTGGATTTTGATGCTCTGATCAACTCGTCCCGTTTTCGCTTTCTCAGAAGTTTGACCACAATTGGCCGAGCTGATCTATTTTCCGAGGTAGTTTTCGCGCCCTTGGGAGTTTTGGACCCTACATAAGCAATGTCCTCGATGTCGGAATCAGTTAGATCTACCCCAATCTTGCGAGAAGCAAGTAACAGGATATGGTCCAGGTTCTCATTTTCTGTTTTAGGGAGACCTACAATTTCCAGCTCGTTCTTCATATTATCTTAGGCTTTAACGGCTATTTGATTTTGTAGCTGCGGCACCGTGGCTTTTAGGTTGATAATTTCTGTGCTGGCCTCTTGAATTTTACTGAAAAATTGTAGGCAGTTACATTCACAAACACTTGAGCGGCGCCCGGTTGATGCACTTGCAGTCCGAAAGCATCAACAAACTTAATAGCACTTGACTGTGCTATTAAGTTTAATAAAGTCGCCACTGAAGAAAGGTAGTTCTCGTGGAGTGGCAAGGCGGCTGAGGAGACGATCTTCGTGTCTTGGCGAGTTCAACATAATTTCCTTCAGCGTGTGAGCCAGCTGCTGGATCTCATTTCTATCAATAGGCGGATTGGGGCAAAGCGCTGGCTGCAGCTGATGTAGCTGATGACGCCTGCGACTGGGTAGGCTCTTTGATCAGTTCCACTTGACTTTGTTCTAGCCATTCGTTCACTTTTTCTTGCGTGTAGCGATTTGACACTTCACTGCGCTGACTGCTTTTCTCGGTATTGGCCCCTGCTTCGGCGTCGATTATGGCCAGATCAGCTTCCAAGTGTTTATCTATCAATTCCATTTGGAGTTTTGCGTTTTCTTCAGCAGCTTTTAATTGTAGCTGTTTTCGTTTCAGATCGGATGACGACGAAGACTTACTAGATAGCACGGTTTAGTTATTCTTGACCTTAGAAGTCCCAGAAGCTGCTTTTACCTTCATTTTCAAAACGACCTAATCCTCTTTACACCAAGTACCTCCTATATTTAAAGCAGCAGCAATGTACTTACGACTAAGTTTTTTTAATATTAATAAAACAAGGTTCGTTACCTCCAGTCGTCACCTCCATATTATAAAACTCGTCGGAGTTATCACTTAAATAATACTGCTCTTTTCCAATACCAGGTTGATTACCTTTCGTGCACATCACCATCAAATGACCGCGCTGATTACACCGATCACAATTATAGTTCGCGTACCGACACTTATTCGGGCGATGCCCGTGTTTACCGCACCGCCAACAAGCTTCGTGCCGCCTGCACCGCCGGCGCGGCCGGGGGCCCCTCGCGGCCGCCGCCGCCCGCGCCGGGCCGGTGCGCGCTCACCGCTTGCAGGCCCTCGCCCGCGCCGCCGAGCCGCCGGGCTCACGCCGGTCCCACTCACGCCCACGTGCTTCTCCGCGGCCTCCAGTGCCAGAGCTAACTCCACTGCCTGGTTATACCTAATTTTTTTCTCAGAGAATATCCGCGATCTCATCGCTTCGCTAGCCAACCCCGAAACGAACTGGTCTCGAAGCTCCTCCTCCAATCTCCCCGTAAAGTTACAAGTTGTGGCGAGATGTTTGAGGCTCTGTAGATAGTCCGTTAAAGTTTCTTCGGGTTGTTGTCTACGTTGTCTGTAAATATGCCTTTCGGCGATCACGGAGCGCTGTGGTTCGAGGTGGTAGGTCACCAACCTTACCAGGTCCTCGTATGACTTAGTTTCGGAGTGGTTTGGAGCACAAACATTAACGAATGTGTCGCATCACCAACAACAGTCATTAAAGTAGGCACTTTTAACTCTTATTTAATTTCGTTAAGTTTAATAAACTGATTTACACGTCTTACGTAAGCCGGCCGCTGTTTTGCGTTTAAACCACATGTCTCGGTTTTGTCGATCGGCATTTTCGTTACGATTTATAATGTTTATTGTCACTAGATGTGCTTAGCACTTTGTTTATTTTCATTTTAACACACGTAAATAACTAGAAAATGTAATTAAAACCGCGACTGCGCCAGTGTAATAACCAATAAAACGCCAGGCAGGAAGCTAACTAACTTTATTTGATCGGCATCTATGAAACACAACATGACGTCGGACTGCATGTCCCTGCATTTTTGTACTAATACGTTAAGAGAAAATTACGCCTCCCGAGTACCTAATCCGGTTCGGAATCCGAATTGACTCTCCCCCAGCTGCTCATCACATTTTTGTCTTATCCTATGGTAGATTATAGCTAGGAATACTTTAAGTACGTGACTCATGAGACTGATCACACGATATTCGTTGCTTTTTAGCTTTTACTTTGGCAAGGTGATAAACGTAGATCTGAGCCAGTCATTGGAGAGGGTTCCCGAATCATAGATTTGGTTAAAGAAATCAGTTAATACGTCTACATAGTCGTCCTCCAAGAGCTTAATGACTTCAACAGCTATGTTATCAGAGCCGAATGCTTTTCCTGTTTTAGCCATCCTTAGTGAAGCGCTTCGCCTCCGATGTTAGGATAGATGGACCTGTGTTATGAGTGGGCAAACCACTGGTGTATCTGGAGGCATCAGCAAACATTTGAGCTATGTAGTCGTTCCATGTACTTTTCTTACCGGCTATGTCAACAAGAAATTTGCCATGTTCATCATACAGTATGTTGAAGCTGGGTTTTTTTTTACCGATACCCGCCAGTTCTTTTACCTCTTCATGTAGATTGAAACTATTATGTTTATAGAGCAGGTTTTCTATTAGATTGCATTTATCTTCAGAAAACGTATCTCTGTTTTATAATTTTATTGATGAGCTTGTCTAACTCGGCGTACTTAACCGGATTTGTGGATTTGCAGATCCTGCGTTCATCCATCATATCAAGACCTTCATCTGTCATCCATTTTTGCTTTCTATGTTTTGGTTTTAAAATTAAATGACAGATATCGCCTACCACCTTCTTCATCTCTGACCACGTGTCCGAAGATGTTGATGCCCTTTCTTAATCGCTGATCCGCCCATTCATTTATTCTATTCGAGACACGTGCCCTTATTATAGGTTCTTTCATCTTTCTCGTGTCTATTACAACTTTGATTTACTTTTTTGTGTAATCTTAAATTTTCACTGTAGCACCACAGCAACAGGATTATGATCCGATTTGATATCGGCTCCCGGATATGTAACGGCAATTTTGATAGAGTTCCGATCTATTTGATACCGAAGTCCAGGTATACAAGTGGCGGGGATGTATTTTGAATAAGGTGTTTGTTATAGTGAGTTCCTTCTTTTGACAGAATTCTACTAAGGCATCACCCCTCTCATTCCTAGATCCTAGACTATAAGCTCCCATTACACCTGGTACAGGTAAAGAGCCCATTTTGGCGTTCATATCTCCCATTAATATAGTTATTTCATGCTTTTTGGTGTATTTCTTAAAGGGTCTCAATTTGCCCCTAAAATTCCTCAAAGTCGGCATTTGGTTTATCAGCCGTAAAAGCATGTGTGGAGGAGTGTGGGGGGTAGCTCTAATGATCGGTAAAGCGAAAGCCCAGTCTGGCGTAAAAGGATCGAAAAACGTATCGCTGAGGCCAGAGCCAACATCGACAAACTGAGAGCTTTCAAATACAAATACAAATACAAATACAAATACAAATACAAATACAAATACAAATACAAATACAAATACTTCATTGGTTACAAGTCAATTGATAATGAATTATATAAGTATTACACTTTCATAATATTTTCAAAATGTCACGAAATTATACTTATTACAATTAAAACAAGAAATAAAAATAGACCGGTTTTACGGCAACAAAAATAAATTAAACTACACATTTTGGTGTGTACATTTTAAATTAACAAATTCGTCAAAGTCGTAAAAGCATTGATCCAGTAACCACTTCTTTAGTTTAAATTTAAAACTATTGATGGTAGTTGCATTCTTAACGTGTTCCGGGAGTTTATTGAAGACAGTAGGCCCCAAAACATACACCGATCGTTCGGATTTTGTAAGCTTATGGAGCACTGGGAGAAGTTGGCCCTCGTCTTTGTTGCTTCTTAAGGCGCGCGACGATACATGCTTCCGATTGAACATACCTACATTTCGGTAGGTGAATATCGCAATCTGATATATATACTCACATGGTAGTGTGAGTATGCCAAATTTTTAAAATAAAGGTCTGCAGGATTCCTCCTGGTCAGTGATGCTGAAAACGGCACGTACCGCCCGCTTTTGGGCCACAAAAGCGCGGTGCCAGCCGGAGGCGCGCGCCCATAATTCCGCCCCGTAAGACAGTACCAAGTGGACAGTGGCGAAATAACATGATCGCAGCACACCGCGCTCAGCAGTGCCTGCGAGGCGACGCAACGCGAAAGAGGCACGGCCAAGCTTCCCGCATACCTCGTCAATATGAGACTCCTAAGTGAGGGCATTGTCTACGTGAAAACCCAACAGTTTAGTGGTTTTCACTTGTTGTAGCGGTGCTCCGCCAATATTCACCTGCAATGGACGTGCATCTCTGCCATTTAGTGAAAACCTCATAAAGCAAGTCTTGTCTTTGTTCAGTGCTAGCCCATTTGCACTGAACCATCCATCGAGCTGCCGAATTACGTCGTTCAGGCTCTCTTCAAGTTGCGCCTCCGTCGGCGCGGTGACCACCACCACGACGTCATCCGCGTACACATATATGTCCACGCCTCCTATCGAACCCGGTAGGTCATTCAATAGAAGGCTGAACAACGAATTAGAGAGGCACGAACCTTGAGAAACCCCCATCACGTTGCTCATCTCTGCCGAATCCACTCCACCCCCGCGCTGACTAGGACCTGTGACCTGCTGCTCATGAAGGACAGTAGCAGTGACAAAGTTGGCCCACGAGTCCCGTAGTGCTGCAATTTGTTTGCTATCAGTCCGTGGTCTGCGGTGTCGAAGGCGCGCGAGAGATCGCAACACACGATTGCGACCTGACGGCCCTCCTCGCGGGCGCTCAGCACCTTCCAAATGACCTCACGCACTAGGTCTGTCGTCGCGCGGCCGGGCCTGTACGCGTATTGCCGGTCGGACAACACTCGGCTACTCGATAGATAGGACAATAATCTTTCATTTATCCCTACCTCAAAGACTTTGCTGATCACGGGTACTAGAGATATTGGACGATATGACTTTAAGGCCGACTTTTTCCCTTTCCCTTTATAGATTGGGGATATTTTTACTCTTTTTAACGCTGTAGGGTATATCCCCTTTCGGCTACATTCGTTAAATAGATAGCTCACAACATGGCCTATTGATGACATAATATTCGAAAGCAGGCTAGACGGCAGGCCGTATAAGTCTGTGCTCTTTTTGGGCGTAATGTTTGTTCGTACTAGACGCTGCAGTTCTTCGGGCGTGAAGGATCGCAGTCGCATCGAGACGTCAGCCGACGGCGCGCCCGCGCCGAGCAGGCTGGTCGCCGCGGGCGCGTCGGCAGCCAGCGCCCCGCAGCGCTCCGCCGCCGTCACAAATTCTAAGTTGAGCGCGTCCACCAGCGCTCGCTTAGAAGGGAAAGGTGACCCGTCTTCCTGACGTAATAGGACTGTGAAGTCGGTTCGTTCCCGGGTTCCACGGCCTAGTTCCCTATTTATGAATTGCCACATACATTTAGATTTGTTGGGGGCTTTATTAATTAACTTATTATAAAAGTGTGTGCGTTTTCTTTTTAATATTACGTCATATTTGGTGCTCAGGCTACTTACTATTTCAGTTAAAATATCATTATTAGGGAATTCATTGGATAATTTAATCATGTCAAATAATAAAAATTTTAAGTTAATTACTTCGTCGTCAATCCACACTTTCCGGTTCTGAAAAGTGGGACGCGTTTTGTATGGAAAACATATGTCAAACATATTCAATAAAATATTTATAATTGCGTCACAAAGGTTATTGCAATCATCATTGCAATTTCGAACAATTGCGCCCCAGTCTACCGACTCGAGGGCTGTTTCGAAACTAGCCTTGTTGGCGCGGCTGTACGTGCGGTGCGCACGGTCAGCGACGGCGCCGCGGCGCCGGCGGGCCCGCCCGCGCCCGCGCCAGGCACAGCCGCTGCGCGCCGTGGTCGCTCAGCTGAGTGTCCACGGCGCGCACCGCCAGCACCCGCGACGCGGGCAGATTTGTGTAGACGTGATCTAGTAACGTTGCACTGTCACCCTCCACTCGAGTCGGGAAATTCACAAATTGTTCGAAATTGTAACTCGTCAAAAGATGGACAAGACTCCGTTTGATAGGAGTATAATCCAATAAATTAATATTTATGTCACCCATAATTACAGCATACAAATTGTCGTCGCAAATTTTAGTCAAAAGTTTTTCAAATAATCTTGCGACGGGTTTTTTATAGCAGTGCGACCGCTTTTAGCACTTGCAGCGCTGAGCGCTGCGGTGGCTTTTAGACGCGCCTGTCGAACGGGTCTTTGTTCAGCCGCTGATACGGCAGTCGTTGGAGAGTAATCTTGCTCGGGTGTATATTCATTTTTACCCGAGGTCGTCAGCTGTTCTAGTACTTTTGCTTGATATTGTAATGTTGCACTTTGCTCACTAATGACCGTTTGCATCTGGTCAACTTTATTAGATAAGGTGCTCACTGTTTTACACAACTCGCGGATCAACTTTTCTAGTACGTTTTGCGACATTTTACACGCGTTTTAACGTAAATACGGTGGAGCTCAAACGTTACCCGCGGAGGGGCGGGGGGTACCCCGCCCCGGGTTCAGTCGGGTAACTAGGCCGCGGGTGATGAGTTTCGTTCATAGGGCAATGGCAGGTGTAAAGTTTAGTCTTTCAGACTCTGCCCTAGCGCGAAAGGTGTCGGAACGCATCGACGACCCGAAGCAGAAGATCTGTTTGGGAAATCGAATACGGCGATATTCGGAGAGTGTTAAGGTTTCACCAAAATCGTCTCTTCAGGAGTGACCAAAATAAATTCTATCGCAATTGGGGAACACGAGCTGGACCCACCAAGGGCCAGTGGACTAGTGACGCAGATATGGTTGCCGTTTGGCGGAATATCTGGTTGCAGCCCGTGGAGCACACGGAAGGTGAATGGATGGCGTCAATCGAGGAAGCGTGTGAGCCAATTGTTCCAATAGAACCCATCACCGTAACGTCGGATGACATACTGGCTGCGGTTCAGAAAGCTCCAAACTGGAAAACTCCAGAGAGCGATGGACTGACCATTATTGGTTGAAGGGGTTCCGTTCGACCCACGAAATTTTGGCCCGCCAATTCCAGAAAGCCCTAGAACAGCGAAGTCTCCCACATTTCTTAACTACGGGTGTCATTCAAATCAAATCAAATCAAATCATGTTTATTCAGTTTAGGTTTTTTACAAACGCTTATGAATGTCTTAATTTTAAACATTACAATAATTTTATTGTATATAAATAAAACAAAATGCTCAAGCGCCGCGGCACCACCACCACAGACCATAAAAAAATGAAAAGAAAGGGAACTCCGCGACGCTAGCGCCGCTGGTTGTCTGTCTCAATCTGTCACTGTCAGTGACCGTCAGTAGATGATGACGCTCGCTTGCAAATAGGTTAGGTACATATTTTGTATGTGCCCAGAAAAAACCGCACAAAATGATGATCACAAATATTTAAGTGTAAAGCGTATTAGTGGATGTGTTATAACAAATAATGACAAACCCTCCGGTAAGTACATACTTCATTGCGATTTATGCATAAATGCAAAAATTTTTAATACTAAACATTGCAGTGCAGTAAACAGTGCTTTTATCTTATAGGTCATTTATGATGATGATGGTCAGATTAGGATGTTTGTCATACCCATACGGTGTCTACAAGCACCCACAACCCAGACTCAGTTGAGTTTACAGATGTATTATGTAAGTATGCCCATTTTATATTGTCTTATTGTACCATAAGTACAGGTACCTACCATATATACAAATCAGTTCACAAAACTTTTACCAATACAACATAAAATCATGATAGAATACGAACAGCCTATTCAATAATGACTACCCTAATTATTAGGTAATAAAATACATTTAATCTATTAGGCATTACATCTCAATCCTTCAGCTAAGGCTGATTGCAATATGTAAATTAAATTATAAATATGTCAGAAATATTACAATTACAATATTATAAGAAAGTCAACAATAAAATTAAATCTAAAATAATCTAATAATAATTTTCATTTCATACAATAACATTAAATAACAATAAAAATATTTATTTCAGATGTCCTGCAATTTTTAAGTCCAAGGATTATTGTCTTGAATGTAATCATTTATTTTATAATATGATTTCTGTATCAACTGTTTCTTAATGCAAGACTTAAATTGGATGAAAGGTAAATTCTGAATCTCCTCTGGTAGCTTGTTAAAGAATGGGACACAATGGCCAACAAAGGAGGATTTAACCTTGGACAGTCGAAAGCGCATTGTTACCAGTTTGTCTTTGTGCCTAGTATTATAACTATGTGTGTCTGAGTTTTTACAATAAGTATCAGCGTGTTTATAGGTATAAATTAAAATATAATATATGTACTGTGATGCCAATGTAAAAATACCTATCTCCTTAAAGAAATCCCTTAATGAGACCCTCGGGCCTAAACCATATATAGATCGGATAGCCCTCTTTTGTAAGATAAAAATATCTTGAATATCAAATTCACCTAGTTCCAAAGTCAGCGAGTGCCACGGATCCATCTCAATACCGCCCCATAACGTGCTTATGTACCACTTCCAAGACGTTAACATCCATCCATTCAGCTTGATGCACATGTTGAGGGCAATCACATAATAGCGGATGTTCAGAATGGGTGTAGGGGTAAGAGCCGCGGTGCAAAAGAGCTCCTCCTGATCGATGAGGTCGCTGGCCAGTTGGCCAAGCGTAACCACCGCAGCTTTTCCGCAACATGGATAGACTACAAAAAGGCGTTTGACTCGGTCCCCCACACATGGTTGAAAAGAGTCCTCGAGCTGTACAAGATAGAAGATTGATAGCTTCCTCGAGACCTGTATGGGGCAGTAGAGTACACAGCTCAGTCTATCTGGGGTGCGTCTGTCGGCTGCGGAATACCGAATAAGGGTTGAGAGGGGTATATTCCAGGGCGATTGTCTGAGTCCACTTTAGTTTTGCCTGTCCCTAAATCTGCTGAGTACTTTGCTGGATAATACTGGAACCGGTTTTCAATTTCGGAGAGGAGGACCTAAACTCTCTCACCTTTTCTACATGGACGATCTCACGTTGTATGAGCCTAATGCCCAGAGATTGACTGAGAGTTACTGAGGATTGCAGTGGCTCCATCGGAGTTTGGTTTGGATAAGTGTGCAGTCGTCCATGTGGATAGGGGTCGGTACGAGGGGCAGCTGTCGACTCACTAAATGTTGACATGCGTACTCTCTGTGAAACTGAATCATACATATCTGGGCATGTCACAGGGTGTGGGTATAGAGACGTGGTGGTCGTGAAACAGGCCGTTTTAGACGCCTTTTTTGTACCTGTCCGGCTTCAACAAGGTCAGGGTGTTTAATTGATTAAATAAAATAAGTTCAATTAACATTTATTTTGGAAAGTATATATATCATCATCATCATCATCACAGCCCGTAACAGTCCACTGCAGGACTTTGGGCCTCTCCCACGAAAGGGGAGGTTATTGCCATAATCTCCACGCTTGGCAGGCGGGTTGGAGATCGCAGTGTTTAAATATAACAATGGAAAATGCTGCTGCCCAATTTCCAGACTACGGAGACTCTTGATTTTTGGCCTCGAAAACATTAGTCGCCTTGTACGATACCCACGTGTGTAAAGGGTTGGTGCTATTCGACTCTGCCGGACACCACACGGCAAATATATCAGTTAGGTACAAATTAGCTTATAATTAGTAGAAATCTAGGTACATTTATTTATTGATACCCCGACCCTGCCACGCCCGACGCATCTACACTACCCTACGGCAGTATGCAGCTGCAGCCAGCGCCGCAGCATCGGAGAACCCTACCTGTTGGCCAACACGTTCACGATGCCATTCGGACTATCGCGAGACCGTCGCAACAGTGACGCGCACCGCTTGCGTATGATGGTAAAAAAGCAATCTGACCGTGCCTCCGCAAACATCGCTGAGGCACTACAGTATCGCGGCAGTCCCAATAGCACACTGAACGCGTTGTTGTACTGGACGCGCAGCGCGCTGTACATCCGCTGTGTAAAGTTGGTCCACAGAGTGCACGTATAGAAGGTCTGGCAGTATGCTTTAAACAATGTAATCTTTACCGCATTACTACACCGTGCAAATCTACGGGCCAACATGTTGCACCGGGCAGACAGCGCCCTGGGCTTCCTCTCGATATCGTCGCAATCGGATAAATTATAAATTCTCAGTAACCCAGTGAGGGGAGTAGGGGGAGTGCCTCCCAAATTAATTTGCGGAGTGTTTGAGTACGATTTCGAGCCTGACTTAAACACCATGAACTCGCTTTTCATCGCGTTGTACCTAAGTCCGTGGATTTCTGCATATGTCTCACAAATTTTGAGCATTTTACGAAGAGCACTAATCGAAGGACTCAGCAACACCATATCGTCAGCGTAGCTAATGTTCTCTGTGATCTCCCATTTTGTTTTTAATAATGGGCACTATAATCGTATACATCAGCAGTGACAGTGACTAATACACAGGTTGAAAAACATCGCAAGAACTCGCGGCAAATGTCCACCAATTTCCATTCACCTTCCTATACAACCAAAAGGGAACGCGATGATGTCACCCGGGGCGGCCGGCGGCAAAGCGGAGCAGCGATCTTGAGCGGTGAATAATGTTGCGATTTCATTGGCACGATAGGTTGGTGACACTACACTCGATTAAAATAGTAGGTCTGCTGTAAGATATTTCTTATGAAATAAGCTGTAGCTTATTTCGTCGTTCGCAGCGTCTTTGGCTAGGGCATATTCCTTCTTAACGGTGTCTAACTCCGCACGCAACTTTACTTAGTCTTTAAGGAGCCTAGTTACGTCCACATGATCAAATAGCACAGGCGGCAACTTCTGTAGTTCTTTCGCCACAAAAATCGGTATTTGTTCTGGGTCGGTCTCCTTTAAAAGCGTCACTATGTCGTCAATGTTTCTCAGAGATCTTCCTTCTTTCTTCCGTATCCGTTAAGCTGACGGTATCGAATCGAATAACAGTTTTTTTGCACTCACTATTTCACTTTCCGAAAACGCACTAATGCAAATTCGACTCAAACTCTCTTCGTCCATAATGTCGATCTTATTACATACTAAGGCTAACACTTCGTTTATAACAATATCGCTCGATGAGCACTTCAATAAGTTCGTCATTTTAAACGATAACAATATGCGCAGATCGTAGACAAACCGTATGCTGTGACAGTTACGTCACGACTTTTAATGGGTGGGTCATGCCCGTTCTGATTTTACACCTTTGGCGTGTTCAGATGGTCTCAGACCGTGGCGATCGAAGTTGATGAACCGGCGATAAGAGACACCAGCAGGTCAAAAGTCCTCTCTCATGAATACTTCAAATTTATCTTTAGGTATAAACATTTTGTAGGCGTCGTAATCTTTCTCAGTCTTCATAATATTTTTTTCTGGAACCACAGTGATATTTGCGTTTTTATTGACATATCTTACTTTGTCACAGAGCGTCGTCTCCTTCGCGATATTATAAACAAAATCGGTATTTTTATATTTGCCGCTCTGAAATTTGTGTCCGGTTCGACTGCTGCTATTCCTCGTTTGCCAACAAAACGACTTTTGCGTGTATTATTTTTACCAATTTCCAATCACCTTCCTTTACAACCTCCGAAAAGGGAACACGATTATGTCACCCGGGCCGGCCGGCGGCGGAGCCTGTGGGAGCGTGAGTCAAACACGGTATCTATCATGCTTAAGACTGAATTTATTATAAATATATTCACCCACCTTCACATTGCATATTTAAATAAGAATACCCACAACCCCCTTATTTAATAAAACAAACAATTCATTGCATCATTAATAAACAAGATACTTAATATTTCAATCAATACAAATAATCTTACATCATGCACAATACAAGATTTATTAATAAATAATTAGGTACTTACTGACAATATGAATATCTATCAAAAATAATAAAATAATAACATTAATTCATTAATTATTATTAAAAAACAATGACAGGTAAAACTGTAACTTAATTCAATATTATATTTATTTATTTAAGTAATTAGATGCTTTAGACAATATTAATTATTTCAATAATAATATATTATAATAATACAGTATAATTATTAGAAAATAACTATAGTTAAAAGTATAATACCATATCTTAATACAGAAAATACAATATCTAAATACAGAATCTTAACCATTATTATAAATGCCAAAGTCATCTACCTATGTCTGTTTGTCTGTCTGTTTTTGATAAAATTTTGCAAGGAGATAAGTGATTGGTATGCTAGAGATGTCCATAGTCGAGCTAGTTTTATTTATTTATTTATTTATTTATTAAATCTTCATGCACAAAATAGTACAGTGGCGGACTTAAAGCTAAAATAGCCTTATCTACCAGTCAACCAGGAGATGATGTTTATGATGACGTTTTAGGTAGATTAACTGTTTGGTAAGTCACACTTTCAAACATAGTTCGACACCCCGGCACCCACAATTTAGCCATTACAATACATTTCCATTGTTAGCTATTATGGGTAGGCAGGTACACAATTCAATAATAAATCTTAAGTATTCTACAGTTGTCTTATGATCCCAAACAATATAGTTTTTTAACTACTATTACAACACAATCATAGCATTTGGAACATTACTATAACAATAAGTCAATAAAATTCAGAAATAGGGATAAATTTAGGTATGTAGTTTACAATAATATCGTAGATAAAATTTTTTTTTAATTGAGCACCTACTATCCACATAAAATTAAATTTAGATGTCTCAGCCGTGTGCCGTGTTTGATGCATGCAGGTCAGTAACCCCACCGATTAGGAGGCCGCACTGTCCTGCCGGAACGAGTACGATAACAATTATTATCAATGAAATCAGGCGAATGCAATGCTAAGGTACTGGGAGCCGGTGGCAGCGCAAGGTCATCGTATAGCGCGTCCGGTGTTAATTCGCCCCGTTTATAAGAATCGATCGACTATGATATGTTTTCTGTTCCGTCTTAACGTACTTCCTTTTGGCATAGATATTAAATATGACCTTTATCCCGCCGTACTATCCACAATACCCGGGATCCATTCGTTGTAATGACGAAATTTCACTTTTTGGTCAATCGCAAGTGGCTTTAATTGTTTACTTTCCATATCGCAATATTGTTTTAGCTTTGTTTGTCTTGATTTTAATTTATCAATAATATTTTTATGTTGTTTAGGGTAAAAGTACAATGGGTTACAAGGAACAATGCTACGTAGTTTTCTGTTATACATGAGTTCGGCAGGTGACGGTAACTCTGTACTAATTGGAGTGTTGTCATATTCTAGTATGGCTAAATTTACATCTGACTATATGTCGTTTTTTCATAATATTTTTAAGGGTTTGGATCGCTCTCTCAACTTGACCTTTTGATTGGGGGTACGTGGGTGATGATGTTATGTGATGAAATTTCCACGATAAAGCAAACCCCCGGAAAGAGTTTGATGCAAATTCTGGGCCGTTATCTGACATTACCGGTTCAGGAATCCCATGACGTCGGAATATTTGCTTCAATTCACTTATAACCGTTTTTGAAGTTAATGAATATAATTTAGCAATTTCGATGAATTTACTATAATAATCCACAACAATAATGTAAGACTGATCTGCTAAATGAAAAATATCTATTCCCACTTTAGACTGCACGGGACAATGTATCCGCTATGTACAAGTACTTACCGGGTTTGTACACTAGTTGGAAAGAATAGGGTTGTAACCGCATTAACATTCTTTGTAATCGTGCCGGAGCGCTTGCCAAAGGTTTGTTTATTATGTGCACCAGTGGCTTGTGGTCTGTCTCAATAGAAATATCAGACCGACCATAAATATATGTATAAAACTTCTCGCATGCAAAGACACAGGCGTATAATTCTTTCTCAATCTGAGCATAGGACTGTTCCGTTTTAGTTAATGACTTTGAAGCGTAACAAACCGGGAGGTTATTTTGCAGAAGACAAGCACCCATCCCGTTTTTACTTGCATCTACAGATATAACGATTGGACTTTCTAGTAGTATTGTAATACTGGAGGGCTCATTAAGCAATATTTTATAGTTTTGAAACACTGTTCGTGGACATTCTCCCAATGCCATTCAATATCTTTTGTTAGTAACTCACGTAATGGTGTAGTTCTTTGTGATAAGTTAGGTATGAAATTTCCAACATATGTTACCAAACCTAGAATTCTTTTTACATCTTTGACGGTAGTGGGGGTAGGCATGTTTTTAATTGCTGTTACATGTGAGTCGTCGGGACTAATACCATTACTACTTATTTTATGGCCTAGATATTTTATTTCATTCAGACCGATTTTACACTTCGACTTATTTATGTCATGTATGTTATTTATGGACTCGAAGGACTCTGTGCATTGGCTGCGCTTTGGAGACCTCTTTGGGGAAACCGAAGGTTTTGTCTGTGCAATACAGGACCAAGTCATCATGACCCGGAATTACTGGAAGTATATCCTAAAAGATGGGTCAGAGGACGTGTGTAGAGCCTGTCTCCGACCTGGAGAGTCGCTCAGGCATATTACTTCCGGGTGTCCTGTGCCGGCTAATACCGAATATTTGCACAGACACAACCAAGCAGCCAAAATAATCCATCTCGAGTTAGCTTTCACTACCTCACGGCCTCATTGGTGAGAAGGTACCATATTACAAATACTCACCGGAGCCGGTGTTTCAAAGTATTTTTCAAGCTAAATATAGCTTAGTCTGTTGAGAGATCGGTACGAAAACCAAACTGCGCATCATCTATGCCGAAATTTCGCTTTAGATAAGGATGGAAAAGTCTTTCCAGTATTTTGCCAATTACAGTACCAAGAGAAATCGGCCGATAATTATTCGCACTGGACAGATCGCCCGTCCTGTTCTTTGGTACTGGATCAACCACGGTTTTCATTAATAACGCAGGTAAATAACCCTCCTCAGTCAAAACTCTATATATCTTATCACCGGCATATGTAATGTGGTCAATACTTAACCCGTCCACGCCCGGAGACTTACCCCGTTTAATTTGACGTACGGCTGTAACAATGTCTTCTCGACTGAACCGTAAAACATCCTCCGTACATGCTTCACTGCTGCAGGTGGGGAGCACACCGCCCGTAGGTCGTGGTTCTACATTGTTATGGTGTGAAAATAACTCGGCGATCAGTTTGTTATTACTAAAATGATCGATATTTGTCGGTTTGCTTTGTTTATGATCTAAAGTTTTTGTTGGTTTCCAGAATTTTGTTAAATTTTTATCTGCCTGATGTGAAGCTATAATATTCGTTTTAATTTGTTCCTCGTTATTTTGACACCATTTCAAAGTGTTTTTGAATTTTTTGCGACTGTCAATCGTGTTTAGGTATATTTCATTATTACTAGGTCTACCGCAAACTTTTCTTTAAATGATAATTCCAGCCCAACACCGTTGGGCTCCTTTTCTTCCGTGCACCATGATTTAATTTTGATATATTCTTTGCAGCGGTTTGTAAAATGCTTATAATATCACAATAAAGTTGTTCTATGGCGTTTACACAATCACGTTTATCGTTAATATTAGGAACAAGGACTTCGATATTACTCAAACCACCGTTACACAATTGACCATATGCTTTAATTTCGTTTACATTTCTATAACCCCATTTTATACCATACCACAAAATAAAGAACGGCTCGCCCAAAGCAGAAGGTCCACTGGAAACAATGCGCCATTTCCGTCACGCACACATTGACGTTAGTTACGTTTACAGGCATTCTCAAGCAGTTTCAAGCAGTGCTCGGTCGCGATTGTTTTCGTTGTTTTGTCGACTTAAATTGAATATTATTTAATTAAACGATATTAATTATGATAAAATAAAAGTACTTGTACGGAACTAAGATTACTAAATAACATACAAGCAACGCACGCAGAGTCCAAGAACTGATGGGTGACTGTTTGTTCGTGTTTTATAGTATCCAGAAATGATGGTCCAAGAATTGAAGTAGGTATTAGCCTTTAATTAGCTCTACAATATTTCTTAAATAACATGGATTGCAATTACTTAGAAGTAAATACAGAATACGATGTTAGCTCGGTGGCTGATTGATGGGTCGTCTGTGCCGCGGTGGGCAGTCTCTCGCCCGCGCGATTAGTCACTGGTTGGCAGGAAACAGAGCTTATTGATAGCTCTAAGAATGGTTCATTTCGTAGTGATTACATCGGCGACTCGCGACACTCCGTCGGAGCCTGGATGCAGCTGCCTTATGCGGCCCATACGCCATTGAAGTGGTGGTAAGTTGGGCTCCATGATTAGCACCATATCGTTCACTAGGAGTCCCGGTTGTTCCAGGCGCCACTTTGTCTTCTGCTGAAGCTCACATAGGTATTTATCGCGCCAGCGATCCCAAAAATGTTGACGGATCATCTCTATAAATTGGTATCTATCGAGTCTCTTAACGTTTATATCAGCCAATGAAGGAGATGGCAGTGACGTTAGGGGCCTGCCGATCAAGAAGTGAGGGGATCAAGGTCGTTTGGATCTGAGGACATTGGGGTCAAAGGTCTGGAATTTAGGACGGCTTCAATTTGAGCGAATAGCGTTGTCAACTCTTCGAAAGTTAAGTGTTGGTTACCTAACATTCTAGTAATGTGGTAGTTTGCAGACTTCACGCCTGCCTCCCAAAACCCCCCAAAGTGAGGAGAATAAGCGGGAGAGAACTTAAAGGTTGTGCCGTCAGCTGCGAACGTCGATGTCATGTTTGTACTGCTCGACCTAATAAACTCATTTATCTCGTTATTTGCGCCAACAAAATTCGTGCCGTTATCGCAATAGATTGTACCAGGTTTGCCTCTACGAGCGATTAAACGTCTGAGACCTAGTATTGGTTGATAAGTCACCAGCAACCTCCAATTGTATTGCCTTTGTCGCAAAGCAAATGAAAAGGCACAAATAACATTTCGTTATTTTGCAACCACGCCCCTTTCTATCAGTAATAAGAAATGGGCCAACGAAGTCCACCCCGCTTATGGCGAATGGAAAACTGGAAGTTACCCTAGACGTGGGTAAATTACCCATAATTGGGGTAAACGTTTTTGCTTTTATTGTTCTACATAACTTACAATTATTTGCTGTACTTCTAGCCAGTACCCTGCTTCGAAGAGGCCAGAATTGATTTCTTATATTGTATAAAAGTAACTGAGGCCCGCCATGTAAAAGCCTTATATGTTCATCAACGAACAACTGTTAAGTGAAGTTGTGATTAGTGTCAACCAGTACAGGATGCCTTTTCGAATAACTTTCATACGAATTTTTAAGCCGACCGCCAACCCTTATTAAACCACATTCATCGACGTAAGGGCTAAGCGATAGAATGGAAGACTTGGACGGTGAGTTTGCACCTTTAGTTAATAATTTTAGCTCATCGGGAAAGCATTCATGCTGGTGCTGTTTTAATAAATGGGTAAGCGAAATGGGACCATTGTCGGCTGACGAGCTAGATCGTCAGCCGACAATGGTCCCATTTGTTTATTGTTTGAATTACGAATATTGTGAATAAATCGTAAGACATATGCCATAGCTCTTTGCATGGTTGTATACTTTGAGAACCTATCGAATTGCAGAATACTTGGTAGTATTTTTATGTTGTTCGGTGCGATGCCTACAGCACATGTAGTGTGTTTAGTTGTAGTTTTTGTTTAGCCATTCAACGTGGCAATGCCGCGAGCGTGATGGGCACCTTTGCCCCAGGTACTGTCAAAGGCGGGCTATTTATCGACTGACATTTGTAAATATTTCTTTTTTGTTTTCGTTTTTGTTTTACGTGTACGTTTATAATCTGTTTTTCTTTCAGAAATATTTGTGTTTTTTTAGTTCATTATATTTGCAGGCCAATTTGAAGGTTCCTTGCACAGGAATGAAGGTCCCTTCCACCATAATGATAAATCCTGTACCTGTTTAGGATCTACTCCTCTATATGCTAAGTTTGCTGGATTTTCTTTACCAGGAACGTGCCTCCACGATGCAGATGAAGTCAATTCTTGTATCTTTGCCACTCTATTTGATACGTATGTTTCTAGTTCTCGCGAGTGCGAAGCTAGCCAGCTGAGAACTACGGAGGAGTCAGTCCAGTGGAATATCTTTGAAACGACACAGCGAAGAGCCTTGATGACCTTAGAGCTAAGGCGAGCTGCTAGAAGAGCCCCACAAAGCTCCAGGCGAGGAATTGAAGTTGCCTTGAGTGGAGCTACTTTAGTCTTAGCACACAGCAATTGAACCTGAACTGCACCGCTCTTGTAGATCGACCTTAAATAGATAGTGGCAGCATAGGCCGCTTCAGGAGCATCTGAAAACGCATGAAGTTGAATTACTTCTGGCTGGGTTATAAGAGCATGCCTAGGAATATTTATAGTTCCTAATTTACTGAGATTTGTCATATAAATACTCCACCCCTTCTCTATATCCATGGGAATAGCATCATCCCAATCAAGTTGTGTAAGCCACAACTTCTGAAGTATAATTTTTGGCACGATGGTACATACACTTAACAGGCCTAAAGGGTCAAATAGCTTAGGTGACTCAGACAGAATTGTTCTCTTAGTGATTCGTGAGGGAATCGCAATAGAGCTGGGAAAATTTAGAACATCTCTACTAGGGTCCCATTTCAAGCCCAAAGCATAGGACTGGCCACTGAGATCCTGAATTGACTTCGTGCATGAAAAATTTTGCAAAGCAGAAGGAGCATTTGTTTTGAATTTACGCAGGGGTAGCTGAGCTGAATCAAGCACTTTGATAACGGAATTTGTGATAAGATTTAATTCAGTTTCTGTTTCAGCTCTTGCAAGAAATCGTCAAAATAGAAATCCTGTTTGATTAATTGGGCTATGTTGGCGTCTGAACATTGTTTTGACAATTCAAGTAGACATCGTGTACTAAGGTATGGGGCTGAAGCCGTGCCATACGTGACTGTATTTAGTTCGTATACCTTGATAGGTTGCGAGGGTTCATCACGCCAGAGGATTATTGAAGATAACGCTGACTCGGATCTACCATTATTTGACGGTACATCTTTTCAACGTCAGCTGAAACGACATAGCGATGTTGCCTAAATCTTAAGAGGATTGAACATAGGTCATCCTGCACCACCGGCCCTACATATTGGATAGCGTTAAGGGAAATACCTGATGATGTCTTCGCCGATCCATCAAATACGACTCGCAACTTTGTAGTTTCACTTCTTTCCCTGATCACTGCATGGTGAGGTAAGTAGTAACCAAATTTCGGCATTTTAACATGTGTCATATGCCCAAGACTTTCGTACTCATGCATAAAGAGAGTATAATCTTGTTTCAACTTTGGATTAGCCTGCATTCTACATTCCATTTGCAATAAACGTTTTTCAGCTGTCCTGTAAGAATCCCCTAAAACATCAGGTGAGTCGCGAAAGGGGATCTTTACACAGAACCTACCACTAGATTCACGATTCGTTGTTTCTTGAAAGAGAGCTTCATAAACGTTGCAAGTGAGCGGTTCCACTGGGTCAGTGAACAACTCCTCAGTCTCCCAGAACTTTGTAACTAGCTCTTTTATATCTTGACTAAAGTAACTGTGTATAGTTTTATGCTGTTTGGTTGTAGTGCGACCGTTCCCCCCTATGGGGCCAGCCACTATCCATCCCAGCTGTGTCTCATGTAACATTGGTTGATTTTGCTCTAGTGCCATCCTTCGTGATCCAATGAGTTCCCAAAAAATGTCTGCTCCCAATAAAACATCGATTTCAGAAGGACCATAGAACTTTGACCGGCTAGAGTGATATCGCTTGGCAGATTTAAGCCTTGAAGCGACACCTCCATGCTAGGTAACTTGTTTGTGATGATTGGCAAAATATAACATTTTATTGTGTAATTAAATTGATTGTGTAATGATTTCATTTGTATTTTACAGTATTCAGTAATAGAAGTAACTTTGTTGTTTAGTCCGGAGACATAATGATGACAGTTCGTTTGTTTGTAACAGCCGATTTTACTCTGGGCTGCTTCACTAATAAATGAGCACTGGCTTCCGCTGTCTAATAAAGCCCTAAGTGTGTATGAGTTGCCATTGTTTGTCACCCGAATCAAACCCCTAGAAAGAAGAACCTGATTACCGGAGACAGCAGACATCGAAGTAGAGGAAGCCGTACCTTCACGTTGGGTTTTGCTGTCGTTAACAGCTGATTTATCCTGATTTGTTGTGATTAATGAATTTACAGAATCGTGAATTCCTAACTTTGTTGTAGTTTGTGTACGATCTTTATGTAGTAATGTATTATGTTTTCGTGAGCATTGTTTAGACATAGACATAGACATAGACATAGCTTTTATTTGGCAATAACTACAAATATATATGACAAGTTGTAATAATATCAACAATGATAGGTATAACATGCTACAACATATGTATGCATGTTTACAACCACCGAGCTTGCATTGTGCAGAAAAATGCCCACCACGTAAACAGTTAGAGCATAGCTTCCATTGATAAACCTTTGCGTAACGTTCGTCCACAGACAAAGACTTGAATGTGGGACAGTTATATAACCTATTTAATTAATTTCGATATTCCATTTATCCAATAACTCCTGAGCTTGAGCCATTAACGAAAATAACCTATTTTCGGTTCTCTCTCTTTCACACATTTGCTCGTTTGTATCACTATCCAAAGACAATCTGAGACTGAACATCATCAAAAGTGTTTAAAAGTTCTTGTAATTTAGTTAATCTTAATTGTAACTGAGTTCGCAGTTTACTTTCGCACTTAGTTAAATCCAACAATGGGTTCAAATAAGTTTCAAATAACGTTAAACGTCCTCTAAAATTCGCTCTTTGCTTAGTTAAATCCTTGAATTCACTCATTTTGTTAGCACAAATAATCCACGTACCAATATAATAACGCGAATAAGTCGAGCAATAAAATCACGCAACTAACCTTAGTTCCGCAGAGCGTAGGTTGCTAAGATAACGCACCGCTGACCGCGATGTACCTTGTTGCTAGGACAGTTGAATGCACCAATGGGTATATAACGTTTCTCACCCGTTTACTCTCGTCACCTGGAATTAGTCGGCAAATGCGTTTGATACCTAATCGCTAGACAAAATGTAATCAACTTGTTGAATAAGTTGAAGTTTACAAATAAAATGGAATACTTAAATCACGCACCTACTCGAAGTAGGTAGGAAAGTACTGGTTACTTAATTCCTCAATTATTTGAGTGTTTATAGGATTCGAAGATCGAATTTAACTTTGATGCTCATTGTGTGACCGAGTCTGTCTTTTCCGTGTTGGGCTCTACAGTCATTAGAGAAAGTGCCGTACGCAAACCCCTAACGATGACGCTGTTTAAATCATCTATCGATGTTTAAGGCCATGATGATGTTTGATGATAATTGATGATGATGACACTATACCTACAAGTAGAAATTTTTCTTCATTAGTAGGTAGGTACGGACAACAGCTGCAGTACATTAAGCTACCACAAAATGACGATTTTTTTAATGATATCGGGTTCTATTAGTTGGACTTTAAGTTTAAAATCGAATAAACAATTTGAACAGTCTTGTATAGTCTGATGTAGGGTTGCCACCCGTACTATGCCACACGTCACGGAAGGGAAAAAGAAGCATACCCACTTAACTACTTTTATAATGGTAACTTTCCTAAACACCGAATCCACAATAAAACTGACGTTCAAATTGTAAGTAGTGTTAACAGATAAAGTCTCACCTGGCGGCGCGATGACTTCATCGTCAAAAGACCACGCTTCGAACCGCGCGGCGCGCGTTCCACACAATAAAATGGCAGACGCGTAGACGGAGTAATCTAGACGCCTTCAAGGCCGGAGTGAAAACAGTAGACCCAGCCCGCGCGGAATTAGGAAATGCAATCCGCGGAATTAGGAAATGCATTCCGCGGAATTAGATAATGATTTTTGCACTAATTCTAAACATATTAATCTAATCGACTCATTGTACTGTGATATAATTCTTACTCTGCAATCGGCAGCCGAATGTGCGTTTTACAGTAAAAAGCTAAAAAAACATAAAGTCTCTGGTTGGAATTACAATGTCAAAAAATATAATATACTTGCTAGACAAAAGTTTATTCAGTGGGTTGAAGTTGGTAAACCTAGCTCAGGTGTTTATTATGAACAGATGTCAACGGCTAGCAGGTATTTTAAATCTGCCATGAAGTACGTAAAAAGTAATCAAGAAAAATTTAAATTAGAAGTATTGACTCGCCAAATAGAGAATAAGAATTTTATTAGTTTTTGGAAAGAGGTTAAAAAGTTAAATACTAAGACTAGCATGCCAATTAGTGTGGATAAGCAAGAGAAGGAATAAGCAATAAGGAAGAAGATTAAGAACTTCCAAGCGTCGCATTTTAGACATAGGTAGGTTTGATATCATTTTATTCAAATAATGCCATTACGACTATATCACGCAGGGATGAGTTAACTTCAAAGTACAGTCAAAATTCAGTTAATACCATAGGTGATATAGTTGTAAGTCCTTCGGTATTGGTTGACATGCTGAAGTCAATTGATGTATCGAAGGGAGATGGCCCAGATGATATACCCCCCAGGTATATAGTAGAATGTGCAGATTCCCAGATATATGCCTACGAAGCTATGATATTGTAATAATTACAGAGACTTGGCTGCTTCTAGTTGAGCTAAGAGCATATTCTTCATAGGTAAGTTTCTAGCCGCCAATAACTCTTTTTAAATGGTACTTGAGGCTTTTTACTGCAGCTTCCCAAAATCCTCCCGCGCTTGGCCAGCTCGGTGCGTTGAAGTGCCACTGTATGTTCATATCTATTACTTCGTTATAAAACTCTTCATTTAAAATCGTTGGTAGTTTTATATATTCTTCTTGCAAGATGTTATGCGCACCGACGAAATTGGTTCCGTTGTCACTGTAGATGTGACGCGGGTTTATGCGGTTGTATGTTTGACTTTCCTAAACACCGAATCCACAATAAAACTGACGTTCAAATAAGTAGAACAAGTCACAGATTAAGCGCCAGGCGGCGCGATGACCTCATCTGTCGAACGAACACGCCTCGAACTGCACAGCGCGCCGGAGTGAAAACAGAGTGCATTCCCCGGAATTAGATTATGATTTTTGCACTAATTCTAAACATATTAATTAAAGTAAGGATTTGACTGTGGTACCACAACCTGCATTTCATTGTAGTGCTGAGGGTCTTTGGTTCTCGGTCTGTATGAAAGGTAATCGTGCAAGCGAGTCAATTAACTTGCATATTTGTGTGGTTTTTTTGTGTAAGCAAAACCTCGGTCTCTCGTTTTCACAACAACTACATAATTTTATGAATAATTTTGAATCAGTTATGAACAAACATTAAGATGATAGTTTTCTTATTGCTGGGGATTTGAATCTCAGTAATATTGTCTGGACTTATTCAACTCAACTCGCTGGGTTTAGCGTAGCCCGGCCGTCCAACGTAGCGTGACACGGGGCCTCTGCAGACGCGCCCTAAGGCACAGGTCTTGTTTACTGGTTACACACAATACCGGCTGCCAACGTTGAGTGAGCGCGATCGCGAGAAAAAGGTCCCAAACGCCGTGCAGATGACGTTTTTTATGCGTTTCCGTATATCACTTTCTCGATAACGAACACATTCAATTAAGTTGTTATTGTTTTTGATAATTTGAGTTATATAACACTTTGAGTTATTCTATTCACTATTACAGATACTTCAAGTTATATATAATTGATATTTGTCTAGTTCATTCACAAACAACACTTTATTAGACTATAATTTCATCAAAAAGCTGAGCGCAGTTAGTAAACAATGTTAGCTATTGACGGTACGGCGACAACTGATGATATTGTAATAATTACAGAGACTTGGCTGCTCGACGGAATTTTAGACACGGAATTCTTTGATAACCGGTACGTTGTCTGGCGGCGGGACCATGATTACACAGCTACTCAACAGAGGTATGGCGGTGAGAGCTGCTACTCGTAAGGAATTGTCTGTGGTACCACAACCTGCATTTCATTGTAGTGCTGAGGATCTTTGGTTATCGATCTGTATGAAAGGTAATCGTGCTAGCGAGTCAATTAACTTGCATATTAGTGTGGTTTTTTGTGTAAGCAAAACCTAGGTCTCTCGTTTTCACAACAACTACAAAATTTTATAAATAATTTTAAATCAGTTATGAACAAACATTAAGATGAATGTTTTCTTATTGCTGGGGATTCGAATCTCAGTAATATTGTCTGGACTTATTCAACGGGGAGTGACGGCTTCTGTGTTCCCTCCCTCCTGTGTGCACTCAGTTTATCTCAGTACAATAGCATTAAAATCCTTTTGGTAGAAACTTTGGATCTGCTACTTGCAACCAGTAAAATCATAGTTTCGAATTGTAGTGCTGACCTCCTTGTACTCGTGGATCCTTATCACTTTAAAAACAACTTTACAGTATTACAGTGTTAACCAATTCACTGAAAGCTATAGATATATCCGTTTCTATTATAAAATATTATCATTCATTAAGCCTCTGGCAGTACTTCAGGCATTCCTTGCACACATCCATCCAACGCTAGGCAAATAAGTCACACTCGGGTGCTGATGCCAGGAGCGCGTTATTTATGCCCCTTTCAACTTCCCTGGCAGTAATTTCCGTAACACTAATATAATTGGCAGATGCAGTTATGTCATTTGAGCAGATCTATTCGCCTGCGCTGACCAATTCCAGTAAAGCATTTGCCTTCGTAGGTGACTTTAGTTTCAAAGCCCGCCTTGGATTTGAGACTGCTTATGTGTTGCCAAAACGCACGAGGGTCGTCCTTAATCCTATTCTCAATGTGTCGAATGTAAATATCATACGCTAGTAGGGAACGTTTTTTATATCAGTTCGAAGATAAGCGAACTGAGCATAAGACTCTTTACAGCCATGAGCTTTCCATTGGCGATGAAAGGCTGCTTTGCGTTTGATGTCCCTAATTAGGTCTGATGTAAACCAAACCGGATACGTCCTAGTTGCAGAAGTATACCTAGCCTTTTTAGGTATACATTTGTCAGAAATTTCGTAAAGATTGCAGTAGAATGAGTCTAAAGCGTAATCTACATTAGGAGCCGTTTTTACCTTATCCCAAGAAATACCTGATATAATACTATATAGGAGACTATAATTCCCTTTGGAAAAGTACCAGTCTTCGCATCGATTTATGTTGCTCGGCTCAATCTTTTCAGAGCGCGCCCGGCACCCGACTTCAAATGTTTAGTGGTGGATGGTATGCGTCACGGCGCGGGACAAGTCCTCCTCCATCTATTTCGGCAACTACCGTATGACAAGGCGCGCGCCGACACCAGCACCACATCTAATTTACCTTCATTCACCACGTTTTTCTTCTCTTTCAAACCATATACAGTCAAAAAATAATTGCGAAATGAGTCCTGTCCTTAATCCAGAGTACCTGGACCGCCTCAAATATACTACATATTTTTACGAAAAGGCTGATTATGAGTTTATAAACAACTGCTTATTTCTATAAAGGTTTTTTATATCTACGGGATACTTATGTGCCCACAAAGTTAGTCTCAAGCAATTTACCTACGTAAAGTAACCGCCCGAAATATTTTCTGTCAGGTTTTCCTGTTCATGGCTAATAATTGAAAAATGTTTTAATAGGTCACTGTTAGCAGCACCTGTAAACTAGGCCCATTAGTTTCGTTTCAATATAAACGTTATTTCTTACATAATAAGATCGTAATTTCTTTGTGTGCCAACTCCGACTGTACATAATCTCGCTGTGTTTCGCTAATATTATTGTTTCGTTAATTTATTCTGCAGCAGCTCTATAGGAACGCGTTCTAGACCCTATTTAATAGATCCAGTGGAGCTGCTATTTGCACTACTTAAGCACCACTAACTTCTATTTTATCTACTAAGGACCCATAATATAACTGATTGAATGAGCGAACGCGTCACACACAATCCATTCATTCTAGACGTTAATGAGGCTGAAGAGCAACATGCTGCTATTGGTAATAGCTTATCGTTTTGCGTGAATCACCGCCCGTAGTTTGATCACCGTTCGCCCGCCGCAGTATTATTTTGGCTTAGTTGCGGACACGTATATTTTTTGTGCCTTTTCGAAAGATATAGTTATGATAAAAATTTAGCAAAAGGACCAATAGTATTTTTTTGGATAATTAGAGAGTTATTAAGGTTTAAGTGAAAGGTGAGAAAAACTAAATTCGAACTGGTAAATATCGTATTGGTCTCTGCTAACTAATGGAATTTTTATTTCGAATAGGAAATGTTCCTTGGTAATTCTTGCTCTCACTCGTAACAGATGGTACATTTTGGATAAATCCAATTGTATGTTTTCAATTGGTAAAGTTAATTCCTTCGTTAGTTATCCGGATATGACGTTGAGTTATTTTCGCAGTTGATCAGTAGACTGCGCGAGGCGCCGCAGACGGTTGCGTAAAGCATTGACGGCCGGCGCAGACGGCCCGGCGCCGCCAGTCGCCGCGATGACTTCATCTGTCAAAAGACCGCGCCTCGACCCGCGCGGCGCGCGCGTTGAATTATAAAAAGACGCCTTCAAGGCCAGAGTGGAACCACAGTGGCAGAGTTTAGTGGCCCGGTCCGCGCGGAATTTGTTGCGTACGTGACAGGCGCCGCGCTGTCAGCGGCCGTCTAGGGCCGCGCAGCATCCTCGTATGGACGAGTAAGGCACCTACTGCGCTGCAGCGATTTTTAATAAAAATCAGTGGCAATCGAGCAGAAAGCTCACCTATGGAAGAGGTACCTAACTGTCACTCATGGCGGCAATGCGGGTTAGCTTAGGTTTTATGAACCTTTGGAATAAGGCCCGACAACTCGAATAATTCGGGCAAAGCCAAGAATCCCCTCGATTAAACTGGGTTTCAAATAAGGAAAACTGCATCTAAATCGGTCCATCCATTCGGGAGCTACGATGTCAAATACGTCAAACTTGACGATGTCTTATCGGTGGTTCAAAATTGTTTCCTAGACATTTTAACTAAGTGAAGAGTACTTACTCCTTTGGAATACCATCGATGGCTTGCAATTACCTACCTTATTTATTATTTATTTATTTATTGAGGAAAACAAACAGTCTTACACAAGTATTACACATAAACAAAACATATCAACAGACTTACAGTTCCATAATTCTGATACAATTTTTACTTTTATCGAGCTTATTTGTATGTAGAAGTTAAACAGCGCAACAAATATTGATTTTGACAAAATGGTTACCGTAAATCGTTCCTACTTTGCTTCTAAAGAGGTAACTTTGCTCCTGTTGAAAAAAAGGTTTTGGTTGTTTTTAAATGGAACCACTTGCAAATTTGAGAAATTTAAAAAGTATGATCAGACCTTTGGCAATACTAATTTGACAAATTGCCGGAATTCGGAACATTTTATGACATTAGCTATCAGAACCACTGAGGGTGTACTTGCTGTGGTTTACGTACTTCGACAAAATCCGTTGCAGTTGAGAATTTTTTGGACGAATGCAGGTAAGTGTTATATCATTTGATAGGGAATTCCAATAACTAACTGCTTACAAGATTTTTTTTTAAATTTAGTGTAATATTTTTGTATTTTACGATATTTTCGAGGTTGGGTTTTCTTTGCACATGGCGTATTAATAATTACAGTAAAAGTATTCCGCGTCGTAAAAGTCCGAAGTTTTCCGTCAGTGTTTCCGTTAAACAAACAATATCATAGTTCTTTCAGGGACACATTGTCATTTTGAAGAACATTTTCCAAAGACGACGAGAATCTCGTCGACTATACTCTATTTATTTAACTATAAAGTACTGGGATAACGTTCGCCTTTCTTATTGGTTACAAGCCGGCGTTCACATCAACCACCAATCCCAACCAGCGATCAATCCACGCCACGAAAGCCGCTCCAGCATACTTAATTTGAATGAACCAATGAGCATGTCGTATTTAGCCTCAATATTTTATAGTTATAAAAAGTACATTGCAACACTGCGGAACTGAATAGTGAGGATCAGTATTCAAACCCAGCTCGACACTGGCGTCGAATACTGCCTCGACACCAATAAGCCATCCTCTTCGCACTCGCGACGTTGAACCGCGCGAGCTATGCGTGACAGCGCGCAGAGTGAAAGAGAGGATCGCGGAGGTAACGAAACGTCCGATAACCAGCCAAATGTGACCCTTCAAATACCGTCCGTCAGCATAAACTCGACCCTAATAAACGCTAGCGCTGGCCCAACTGGCCCATTGTCGAGTTTATCATCACCCGTGTCGCCCTCAAAGCCCTATTTCTTTGATATATTATAATATTTATATTTAAATTGACATTAATTTACTAATATGACATTGTATCAAAAACAATTATTAATATCCATCCACCTATTATAATTGACATGTAAACATTTGAATTTGAAAACATCTACATACCTAAATATCGAGGGTCGGTGGCCGAGCGGTTATGGTATCCGAGTCCTAAGCGAGAGGTACCGGGTGCGAATACCGCTGCGGCCATGTACCAATGACTCTTTTCTGAGTTATGTACATTAGTTGAATACTAACCGATGCTCTTACGGTGAGGAAAATGGTGATGAAACCTGCACATTCAAGTGACTGAATCTGTAACCATGATCCAATCTGGTCTGGTTCCCCTGGTAGCGGGGTCACGGAGGTCAGATGGCAGTCGCTCCACTGTGATTACCTGATCACCAAATCCTGGATCATGGTCAAGGCGGACCCCGGGCTCTCGTGCGCGAGAGCACAACCGGGACATTAACGCTAAGATGATTATTATTACAATACATACCTATAAACATTGCAAGATAATTAAAAGGACAATTAAAGTCCGAATCATCGAATGGGTCCCACTTAGCGCAAAAAGACGTTGTGGTCGACCTCGAAAAAGATGGCACCACGAATTATAATTATTATAGCGGCGTACTTAGTCCAGACATGTGGCGTCGGTGGTATTTTGACCGTTTTGAAAAACGATCTCCAATGATGATTCGGGCGAGGTAAGTAACTACACGCTCAGAACACAGGGTGATCACTACAGGGGTGCCTACGCACACACGTGTTGTACCAGGGTAAAAAACACCTCCATTTTTGTTGTTGTTTTACGCGTCACTTTCCATCCATTGGCGTGCTTTTGGGATTATAATCACAATTTTACAATTTGTTCACAATTTTCAATGGTCTTTGCAAGACGATAGTTTGTAGGCTAGCCGGCCCCAGAGGGCACTAGCCGGAAGCGCACGGTTTTGTTTCGGGTTCACACAATCACTTCTGTTATGCACATCACACAAAATATAAACTGCAATTAATTAAAACTCCAATAAAATAATATTGTTTTTGTTCAACAATAATGTAGCTGAATATGCTAGACCTGTAAGGTCTAACTGCCTAGGTACCAATCAGAATATTCAACCTTGTCACCTACTACACAAGTAAATAGAAGCTGCCCAGAAATAGAAAAAAAATATAAATATTATTGGCATATTATTATGAAATAAAGTATTTTGTATGTTGGTGAACATTATCTTACAAAACACTTTATTATAGTTAAATTTTTGTTATAAGTTTAACGCGTGTATCCGTCTATATGTAGCTGCCGAACGACTGTACCAATTTCAATGCGGTTATCTGTATTTGAAAGGTCTTTTTATTGATATTATTCCTAGCTTTAGTTTATCGAAATCGGTTCAGTAGTTTAGAAGATATTTGGCTATGAGTAGACTTAGTTGTTGTTTGTTTGTTGTTAGTTGACTTGTTTGTTCCCCGTGTGTCGGTAGTTAAGTACATCTCGCAAGATATACCGTTTTCGAGCGATCGATAGATATATAAGTTTCCTATCAATTGGCAAACGTTTTATGAGATGCCGTAAAATCGATATTTTTTTAAATGGCGGAAAGTGTTTGGTGACCGAAATTTACAATGCTATTTACACTACACTTAAGGGGCATTGACTGGCATTCATTAATAACTGAAGAAAATAATATAAATCAGAATTTATTTGATTTAATAATGAAATAAATAAATTGATAAATTTGTATTTCCCAAGCAGAATAATAAAAGTAAAACAAAACGAGAATATCATGTAAGCACAAGAGAATGTTACGTATTATACTTAACCAAACCAATAGCGATATAATAAAAAAATACCGAAAATCCTATTCAAAACTATTAAAAATAGCGGTAACTTCTTCCAAAAGATATTCCTACATAAAACAAATGGCAAAGTCTGCAATGAGACTAAAACTATGTGGCAAATAATTAAAAAGAAAACAAACAAAACACCTATTGACACATTGACAAAAAAACATAAAGCTTAAAGTAAACGACGAAATAATAAAATCACAAAAAAAAGTAGCTAATATATTTAGTAACTACTTTAGTACTATTGGGATAACGAACTACACAAACACATAAAGTTCATAATAGCTCGGCACCGTAACAAACAATTAATAGTATGTACCTACGACGAATAAGAAATAGGAAAAATCCTATGTAACCTAAAAATAAATCAGCTGATGGAATAGATGAACTGCCCCCTAGAATCCTAAAACAATGCGCCCAGGCATTCACTGCCCTCTTATTAAAGTTAATAAACACATCGTTTAGGGAAGGAATATTCCCAGACCTGCTAAAAATATCGATCATAAAACCCTGTGATGACTCTAAAGTGGATGGGTACTTTCATGAGGCCATGTAAATGGAAATTAAAGATCTCTAAGAAAGAAAGAAAATATTACAGGTTTATTTCTACTTATAAACTACTGATTAACAACGTAGGTACTTATCCTAACAAAGGCAACTAAGCAGCCACTAAATACTATCATGCAATAACATTACACATTATATTATGGCGGAAAAATAAAATAAACAAAAGTGATATCAATTAGAAGATTCGAACCGCGGCCTCAGTGTTCAATAATCCACCCGTGTCACCACCCAGCTATTTGCTCCTATTGTTACACCATCAAAATTTCAACTGCTACCGGTGTAAATAGTTACTTCTACCTGGATCGGCATCGTACAAATAAACCATGCAGATCCAGCAAGAAGTAACTATTAGTTACTTCTAGCTGGATCTGCATGGCTTATTTGTACGAAATGCATTCTATTTTTAAGGTATGGTGCCAGCCCCTAATACATACATTTGATAATTTTGTCAAAAGTATATTGTGGTAATAAAAGTATAGGTTGCCGTATATCGTGTTGTACTCTGTCATACGCTTTGGACATGTCCAGTAGGATGCCTACCGCATAGCGTTTTTTATTTAATTGAAAGCTTGTTGCGTGTACTTACACACAGCCAATGTGGTAGATCGTCGCTTTCTGAAACCGTATTGTTCTTTATCTAAGATATTATATTTTTCTAAAACTGATTATGTATATCTGAGTGTAGTATTCACCCCTAAAGTTTGTACTGTGCATGGCAATACAGATTGTATAAAGGTCCGTGTACACGGAACGACCTTTATATAGTTATTCTCTCCCGCCAGACGAGCACTTTTTGATACACAAAAATCTTTATCCGTGGTAGTTGTTATTAATCACTAGCCTACGTATCAGTTTTCATTTCGTCATAGGTGCTTCCGGGAAATAAATCTGTTGTAAAATTGGTTGACTGTTAGCCAGACTACTAAAGCGGTGGAGATCAGTTGTAACCTCAATTTGTAAGAGCACAGTGCAAGTGAAAAACCTAAAAATGATCCTTATCAACAAGTACTGAACTGTTACCGTATTACTTTTCTAATAGGTGATTGAACTATAACATACCTATGAGGAGTATTAACATCTTGGCCACAACACATTATAAAATAACATTGTGAGTTAAGATTGACTGTATCAGCCGGTATTAAAGACAAGATATAGAGTATTTGGAGGTCTTGAGTAGGCTATGAGTTAAACTCAGTAGACAAGTGTAGAATGAATATGCGTTCGGACTCCGTGGCGTGCAGAACAATGCAAGACAAGCCGTTATTTTCAGAACGCAATCCTGAGTTTCACGACCCAATACGCTCTGTGGCCAAATACGCATTCGTTCTATTTATTGTAGAACACAAGTTTCATCGACTTTTATACGAATACTATATAGGTAGCCTAGTACAAGTACCTAGAGATTTGTTTTGGCGTGAGTCATCACGGGTACGGCATCATTTTAGCTGTTAAGCCGCCGCGCGCCGCAGCTGAAATCCTACGAGCACAAGTGGCTTCCTTTTGGGGGAAACTACGTTCATCTGGCAATGCCATACTTAACAGTGGTCGGTGAGATTTGTACTGGACCCATCTTTAAACGTTGGATGGACATTCATATGGCTGCGAACCGGAAGTGACTCTTGGGCTGTGCGGGGATATCTGTGAGCCCTTAATATTTAAGTAGGTTATTTAACTATTGTGTAGCTATTTTTTATTTTATTTTTTTATATAGCGGGCCACCTGATGGATTGTATTTTTTTATTTTAAATTGTATATTATTATTTGCCGTTGAAAAGATTATCAATATTATTTTACCCGAGAGACTACTTTTTACTCAGCCAGCTACTAATAGCGCCATCTATCGTCGAATAGAAATACTACAATGATATGATAACAGCTCTACCTATCGACGAGTATAAATACTATTAAGTTATATAGCGTGCACTACGACATCTATCGAATTTGTCGAAACTTTTTCCACTTCTATGACTTCTGAATAGTTCCAATTTAAAACAATAATATCGCTTATGAGCGTTCGCAGCACTAGATAGATGTCGTTAGTTGCAGCATTACAAAAATTTACTCGAAAATTAACTTATAGTTACAGCGTATTGCACTACCCCAGAACTTCTGATCAAGTCTACAACTGTTGGAATATATACAAATTCCTCTACAAAACCGAATTTCCTAATGGCAACACTTACACAACCCTTTCTGACCTCTCTCTAGTCTGCAGTCTAAGATCCAAAACTTCCTTGCGTGGGTACTACGAAATACAAACTGCAAAGCTAAGTATTAACTTAAACTATGTGTGTTATTTATCGGCCCCTAATCCATTATTCTACAACAACTAAAGGAAATATATATAGAAAAATAAAATGACGACAGATGGAATTGAAGTAGAGTATAGATACACGAATTTATTTAACTTGATGCGGAGGCTTAAGGCACACTCAGCTCAGTAAGACAGAGCTCACTCCACATGTGGAGAGTTCCGCGGGAACACGAGAATGTAGAGGGAGTATTCGTGTCGTGCCGTGCATGTTTGGCATGTCTCGCCTATTTCATAGACTAAGTAGAGATAGTTTGTTGTCGTCTCGATTCGATCGATTTTATATTTATATGTCTAGCGCTTTTTCCCGTAACAGGTTCGGGGTACACTTGACCATGATCCAGGATATTAGTAGATCAAGACCTAATTACAGAAGAGCAGCTGCCATCACCTCTGTGACCCTGTTTATAGCATATTAGCGATATTACACCGATGAATCGATATATGTCGACGCGTTTTGACACCCGCCACATCCTTAATAGGCAAGAATATAGAGTGTCGACCAAAGTCCCGGCAAAAGTTTCGCCGAAAGTTTCGGCAGACATGTGGAGTACGCTTAAAAGAGGAACATATCATGAATGAATTACTCTCAAAAAGCGGTCAAATTAGGTCCATACCTTGGTGTGAAATGTGTGCAATTCGGCGTAATAATCTCCACTTTTTGTCACTTTATGTCGCAGTTAAATCCACCACCATCCACACTAAAATTGTAAGTTGAAGTTAACTTTTTATTCTTGTTTCGATTTAAATAAGGATAGCAGGTTGTTTACTTATCACGGTACGTTCCGTTCTCAAAACTGACGTGTACAACCCGTTATACATAAGCCGGTTCGCCAGAGCCTCGTACGTCTGCCAGCTGGGGGATCACGGGCAGGTGAGGTTGGCTTGGGCTCTGAGATGGTGACGGACTCCATACCCCCTAAGATGGTGGTGGGGTGCTATAGTTTGTGGCACCTGTTTTGCTTACCTCTACCGCTTATCTCTACAGTGCCATTACCGCCAGAGCACCGTTCCAGACCACTGGCGTAGACCTATCGGGGCCGCTTCTCTTACGCGATGGAGGGAAATGCTGGATCGTGTTCTACACTTGCGCCGTGTATAGAGCTGGAAATCACTAAATCATTATCAACTTACTACCTAACTTTAACATAGCTAAACAAGCAACAAAGATCTGCAGACGAGATCCTTTAAACCCCAATGATTTCGTGCTCAGTTTATTTTCGTTGAGCATTTATTATATGTTTTTACGGATTGTAGAAAACGATCTTTAGTCATTATCGAAATAAAATCAACAATTATAGAACTTATTTTCGTCTTAGTTTTTGTCCAAAACATCCCTAATGTCCGATTGTTGAAGATTAATACTCGGGAGACTGTCTATGTTTATGATTCTTTGTGACAGATCTTTTGATCCTGTGATGTTTTAGCGGGAGGGACGTTCTGTAGATCGATACTGGTGGCACGATTAGACTTTTTCTTCCAAAATCTGAATATAGGTGAGATGCACCGAGCGCTCGGTCTCATATTTCATCATCATCATTCATCATCATCCCATCATTCATCCCATCTTGTAGATCGTCATACTGTTTTGAGACAAACTCCAATGCGGTGTGAATACTTGTCTTTTGTGCCTTAATATTATTTATTGTTTCTTGAAGTTGATTAATTTTTACATTGCTGGGATTTGAAATCTTCTAACATATTCCTAATATTTGAAGAATGCCATGCCATGCTGCCATGCATTTAGCGAGGTTTTCATCACCTGGGGATGTTTTTCCCATTTTCGGCTCTGACCTATCTCCATCAAGTTGTGCTGTAGGACTCGTTACAGGTGTAGTTGTCTGTCTACCGATTGTTTTGCGCAACAACTTTGACGGCGTACGCTTCATAGTGTGTTTACACTGTGTGGCGCCCTCTATTTTCATTTTTAGGAGGTGAGAAGTAAAATGGTTTGCTTTGTCAGTGCTCTCGCACAGCGTTCCCTGTGTTTATGTGATCTAGTAAGCTTGCCAAGTAGTTAGAGCTTATGTAGCTAGATGGCGCAGTAGGTCTTCTAGAAATCACGTGAACTCGTCAAGAGAATAGTTTCAGACTAAGCGACTAGGTGGCAGGAGTAGTTCGCTAGCTGTTTTGCTAGTTGAACTCAAGGCCCGCGAGCACAACTTCTCAATTAGTACGAGGTTTCTCTCCCAGGTGGCCAGGGTGATACGTCCAGTGCAATAGAGATTGCCAATTTATTGGGTGCTCTCTTTGCTTCAATTTCGACCCTGAATGATTGAGGCGCCGACCCGCCTACCATCCCGTGGTGCGGCATATCAATGCTGGAAATATCCATCACTCGGCGGAAGGTACGGCTGGCGTTACTCTCTCTAGATGTTCGAAAGTCGAGTGGGCCTGATGGTATTCCGACGGTGGTGCTTAAAGTGTGTCCTTCGGAATTGTGTCCTGTACTAACGCGCCTCTTTGCGCTCTCATACTCCACTGGGATAGACCCGTCTTCATGGAAGACTGCCCACGTGCACCCTGTGCCCAAGAAGGGCGACAGATCAGACAAATTGAATTACAGGCCTATCGCTATTACCTCCCTTCTCTCTGTGGTGGTGGAGCGAGCTATAACACACACAACTCCTTAGTTTCCTAGAAGAACGCGATCTCTTGAGCGACCGTCAAAGTGGTTTCAGACGTTGTCGCTCAACGGGCGATGTTCTAGTGTATCTATTTGGCTTTAGCTGGTGGGAGTCAAGATGAGGCACTGGCTTTTGGCCTAGATATGGCGAAGCTTTTTGTTCAGCAGATGCTTGCCTGTAATTTCGCTGGTTACCTTATCCTTCAAACCGGAACACAACAATGCAAGCATTGTTGCTTGGGGGCAGAAATAGATAAGGCAGTGGTACTCACCCAGGCGGACTCCTCAGCTTTGAGAGAGTCCTACTAACTGATAGCGATAGATATATCGTAAGAGATCGAAGCGATTCTTCACGCCGGAACAACGATTTCTCCTATAATATAATAATAGGCTTAAGTCAGACTCCATTTGTAGTATTGCTCCCATCTATGGGCGGGAGCACGGCATATCAATTCAGTCCTTGTGACTCGATCGAAAAGCGCACTGTGAGAATTGTCGATGATACTATGCTCACAAATGGTATTGACCCGCTGAGTCAGCGGAGGGATTTCTCCTCCCTTTGTGTGTTCTACCGCTTGTACAACGGTTTTAGTTCTCAAGAACTGTTTGACATGATTCCTACAGCTACATTCTATCATCGCATCGCTCACCGCCGACGGAGTTCATCAACACAACTTGGAGCCAAATTAGTTCCAAAGGAACTTTCTCCCACGCACACTAATGTGAGGAGAGGAGAGGTTTTCCCTGGAGAGTACAACATGGAATTCTTCAAGAAAGAGGTGAAAAGGTTGTCACGGGGTCGGCAACGCGCAGGTGATAACCCTGGTATTGCAAACGTACATAGGCTACAGTGACGGCTTACCATCAGGAGACCGTTAGCTTGTTTGCCAACTTTGTGAAATAAAAAAAAACTTAAATTAAAAAATTGTGTTTATTGATTCCTTTACATTTCCTATACTTACCATGAACTAGTTACTTAAATAGGGTACCTTCCTTATCCAAAATGGCTTAGTCCAGCCAGTTTATTATATTTTAAATACGTAGGTACTTGTCAACAAAAAATAATAATAACTGAAATGTAAAGTATCAAAATGTGTTGCTCGCACTATAATCCCTTTGAGCACAAGGACTGACAAGGACAGATTATCCAATTGCTATTGACTTATTCACACTTTATGATTTTTACCACTGTCCTTTTTTATTTTTACAACTTATCTTGGTCCTATTCTACCTATGTATATACATATAAAATACATATTTATTATACATACAACCCAGACCCGTAACCGAACGAATCGAACCCGGGACCTCTGCGTGGCAGACGTTAACCAACTGAACCACTCAGGTCGTCAGACTATTGACGCCAAGTTGATGTGAGTTGACAGACGCGTGATGAGGTTCAATGAATACCTTCATGAGGTGAGGACTGAATACCTTGATGGGTCCGACAATGGGATTGGAATTCAAAAAATAAAAGTAGGCAGGTTCTTAGATTCCATGTTTTTATTAGCATTTTAGACATCAACATAATACAAGTACCTAAGTGCTCCTACAACTTTTCTTTATGCAGTTCCAACATTTCGCCATAGTAGGTAAGTACTTGGGTATTAATACCCAATCAAAGCCATCCACCTAGGGTACAGAAGGTAAATGTGCAAAATTCGAATTTATGGAAGTTGATTTAGTAGGCAGGTATTTTAATTTTTCTTAAGAGGTATCTACTTTATTTCAGTTAAAAACCAAAACGCCCATCCTTCTCTTTGATATAAACATAATTAAACAATTAAAAAATTTTAGGTCGGTATAGTAAGTATTAGATGCCTACCTACCTACTTACATAGGACTTGAACTAAGGTAGGTATGTATATAGTTTATGATTTAGGTAGGTACCTACCAGAATTCTCACCATTTTACGGTACTTACCTATACCTACTTACCTAGCGATATTTATTTTTAAAAGAATTAGATTTAATTAGATACGCACATAAATACCTAAGCTACATTTACTATTCTACTAGATAATAAATTCCCATAATAATTTATTTACATAGTAGGTAGGTATAACTATACCTAACATTATTATTTAAGTAGTTAGAAACATACCTAGTGAAATTATGTTTTATAGGTAGGTACTAGTCTTTTTTTATTTGGATTTACCCGCTCGAGCACAGGTGGCTGTAGCTGTGAAGTTATATTTAAGTCGCAAAAAACTGCTCATTAGCTAAACTACCTACTGTTTAAATAAAGCAGGAAAGCTATTGAAATACGTATATTAATTAATCAAATTCACAATTGGAAACCAATGTGACACGACAACATTTCGGAGCAGAGAGAAATAATGTTGATAGCATTTTCAACGCAAGTAAGATTTGCTAGTCGATGTCCATCAGGCGTTTGCGTTCCATATATAATATTGATTATTTCTATTACCTACGTACTATCTTTGTTATTGCCTGGGGAAGCTAAGTGCCTACATACATTTACAAGAAGTACTTATATTGCTATATACACGACTAACACACTTGCCGTTAGTAGCAGCTAGTGTCGGCTATCTCTAATTTTATTACTAAATAAAATGAAATGAGTATTTTTCCTTTCCGGTTAAGTATTTTTCCTTAAATATTTATGTATCTAACTAAAATAAATAGTACAAGATAGGTTAGGACCTAGGGGTAACAGTTATTTTAATAACATCATTAAAAAAAATCGCTTCCATTCGCTAGTTCATATCGCGTATAATTATTACGTTACACTTAGGTCCTACAGCTTCACAATCTCTAACTATATAATAACTCACTCTTTGATTTTTTTGTTCCGTGTCTGGGATAAGGAGCGACATTTAGGTATATAGGTAGGCAGACTGGAGCATACGTCACTGGACTGCACTGATTTAGACTAGCTAGTAAAAATGACACAGTCATATCAGCACAAGCGGAATTTGAAGCACGCAGCCGGATCTTAACTTTGTAACTAACTCTTAATTTGCGGCCTGTCGTTTATCTGTGCTGCGATCCGCGCGGTAGTTTTGTAAATTGCAGTGACATATACCTAGGCACATAACACCTCACCTCACACACCCCTACACCTCATTAATGCTTGCAAGGTGTTGCATTAGAAATCGCTTTCTTGCGAACAATGTACACTTCACGCCCAGACGCTAAGCTGCTGCCTGCCTACACCTTCATTCACTTGCAAGTACACTTTGGTGTACAAAAGTGTCTTTGTCTTGTTCTGGGTCTAGTCTGTGCATTCATCACGACACCCACGGCATAAGAAATCGTAGGCATTTCTTTACACTAGCGCACATGTCGCTGTCCACCAAAATTGCATTAGATGTTACACAAGGCGTTGCTGTCCACCGGTTCATTTGCAAGTGTACACCTCATCGGCGCTGATGCAAGTGCTGCATTCGACGCGACAGCACCAGTGGAACTTGCAGCGGCATCGGCGACGCACCACGGCGCGGCGGGTGTCGTAGCCGCGGCCGCAGCACAGCAGCTGGCAGCCGTTCAGCCCGGCTGACGTCCTGTTGCATTCGCGGCCTGTGGTGCCGAGGGAGCCCTGCAGAGTGGTGGAGTTTCGTGGTATATTAACCGTACCATACCTACATACATGAGCGTAGGTAGCCGAGCGGTTAGGGTATCGGAATCCTAAGCGAGAGGTACCGGGTTCGAATCCCGCTGCGGCCATGTACCAATGACTCTTTTCTGAGTTATGCACATTAGTTGAATACTGACCGATGCTCTTACTGTGAGGGAAAATATCGTGATGAAAGCTGCACATTCAGGTGACTGAATGTGTAATAGGGTTATGGAGGTCAGATGGCAGTCATCATCATCATCACAGCCCATAACAGTCCACTGCAGGACTTAAGGCCTTTCTCACGAAAGGGGAGGTTATTGCCTTAATCTCCACGCTTCTTCTTCTTATCGAGTCGATGGACTAAACTCTGACTTATACTTTATTCGCCCAGTATTCGGCGACGCATACAGCGTTCAAACGCTGTATCTCCACGCTTTACAGGCGAGTTAGAGATCGCAGTGTTACAAATATAACAATGGAAAATGCTGCTACCCGTTTTCAAGCCTAGCGAGACTAGATCTTATGCCTCGGAAATATTAGTCGCCTCGTACGAGACCCACGGATGTATAGGGTTGGTGCCGGACACCACACGGCCAACTCTGCCAGACACCACTCGCTCCAGGTGGCAGTCGCTTCGCTCTTATTACCTATCTGCCAAATCGTGGAACATGGTCAAGGTGGACCCCGGGCCTTCCTGCCCAACGGGGGTCATTACCGCCAAGATGATGACCTACATAGGTAACTAGTAGCGTTTCAATAGAAAAAGTCAAAAGTAGAGAAAGTAACTGCGTAGGTAGGTACACAGAAATCGAAATAAATTGACTTTTTTAAACAAGCTTTGATTTACTTTCACATGCCCCCGTGTTTGTCCGTAATAAAATCTTGTAAGTTAAAGACTCATTTCCCGGATTCCGATCGAGCTGAAATTTTGCATACTTTTGTAAGTTCGGTGACAATTCAATGTCACCTTCAATGTCAAGCTGATCTGATGATGGAGACGGAAGATGGCCATAGGAACTCATAAACTGCTCATTATAAACCCGTTTGGCCTCGTTTGATTAGTCTTGTAAAGTGCTCTGACTGATCATACAGAATGCGCGATTATAGATATAATATTTTTTTCATAGCTTGCTATGAAAAAAATATTATTTGAGAACTTCTTTCTATTGAACGAACAAAACAAAATTGACAAACAAAATGTGGTCCCAGTCTCCAAAGCCTCAAAGATGAGCCATGCACGGCTCACCATGGTATCGTTCCTGACGCAGTAGTCGGGCGACTCCTCCAAGTAGACCAGGTCCTGAGCGGTGGGCAGGCTGTAGCGGGGGTCCGCCAGCCGCAGCCGCCCGCGGCGGGACACCTGCACCGCGGTCGCACCCTCATACTTGTCGCGGAGGTAGTCGCCTGCATAAGAGGAATTGAAGGGAAGAAATAGAATTCAGGAGTTTTGTCAGGTTTATATTTAACTTGTTTGTATGGCCTTTTGGTGTCCGGCAGAGTAGAATAGCACCAACCCCTTACACTCGTGGGTGTCGTAAAAGGCGGCTAATGTTTCCCAGGCATAACTTCTAGAGTCTCCGTAGGCTGGAAAATGGGCTGCAGCATTTTCCATAGCTATAATTAATTATAACACTGCGATCTCTAACCCGCCTGCAAGCCTGGAGCCTACCCTCTCGTGGGAGGGGCCTTAAGTCCTGCAGTTTACTATTATGGACTGCGATGATGATAACCTACAGCCCCAAATAAGTATTTATTAGTACCTACCTGTTTCGAAGCTTTTGGCTATAACTAATTTTATGTAAAACTCTTTATTTGATATAAGTTACGTGTAGAAACTTTGATGTCCGGGGGTATTACTCTGCCCGACACCACACGGCCACGGGTGTAGGTACTAATCTAAAAGCACTTTATGATTTTACATATACTATGTTTTTCTAAACTAAATAGTCCGAGGGGCTTATCGTTCAACAAATTCAATTTGGCAAAAGACGCACTGTATTGCACTATTGTACACAATTGTATTGCATCTGTCGTACAAACAGGTTTCTCTTGTTGTAATGTTTAAAGCAATATGTATTTGCCACTATTAATACTGCACTGTACATGACCTAACATTAATGAAAGTGGTCTGTTTCAAAATCATGAAATAATGATGCGAAGCAGCTTAGGTTCTAGAGTTTTCACTTTGTTCTTTTCTATCAAAAATGCTCCTTAAAATATTTTCACTATGGTGTCACCGAAACAGATGTATTATACTTTAGTAAAGTAATACAAAACACGTTTATTCCACTCAGACACTCAGCATAACAACAAAAAATATAAATAGAAAAAAAAGTAAAACAGAGACATAAATCGACGGAAAAAAGATACTCTAATCTCGTTACCTGTGCTATGTGGAGTGTGCAATGGGGATGTACGGAATACTGGGCGAATAAAGTGTAAGACAGAGTTTGGTCCATCGACTCTACAAGAAGAAGAATGGGGATGTACGTGGCGTGTAGCAGAGATCATAATGATTAGATATATTATATTAGCCTGAACCATCCCACTGCTAGGCAAAGGCTCCCCCGATTCTTCAACTCTTCGCGATCAAGGCCAATATCTGCCAGTCACTTTCTTAAAAACTTCTTTAAAAACCTTTCATCTCATAATATTTTGAAGAAATTCCGACAAACCATTTCTATTTATTAAACTATAAATTATACTGGCCACCCAAAGCTCGAAAGAGGAATAAAAGCGCTCTAATGAATCGCCGCTTAGTCGTTAAAACCTAATAAAAGTTAAGACTTGAAGTTCGTTCGGTTATTAAGACGTCAGGACCGTTAGTAGGGAGCTCGTAAAGTAAGCTTTATGTCAGCGATGGTCAATTAAAAATATTCGAGGGCCGCATATTAAATAGCTAAACAAGTTATTTTGAACTTTCCGCTTTGACAACTTGCGTAGTGAGTATATAATGTGTTGTAGGTTGTGTTCTACTTTCGCTAAGAGATTTACATCAAGAGCCTACAACAGACTTGAACCTCCACGATGTCATTGGAGGGTTTTGCCATAGTCTCCTCGTTTGGCGGGCTTGGTTATCGGAGTGTCCAAAAACAGTAAAAGACGCTGCTGCCCGTTTTCTGGTCTACGGTGGTCATAGCTGTTTAACTCCTAGTCACCTTTTACGACACTCACTCCAACTGCCGGACGTTTCTTTATTTATTATATGCAATGACAAACGAGCAGACAGCCCATTTAATGGTAAGCAGTAACTGTCGCTCTTAACCGCAGTTGTGCTGTCACTGTAAGGATTAAGATGAAATGCCTCATGCCTTAAATTGCGTTGGCTACCTTATCCTTCAAGCTGGAACACAACAATGCAAGCATTGTTGCTTGGCGGCAGAAATAGAGAAGACAGCATATCAACCTACCCAGTACCAGTATAAAATAAGGCAGCATCACTTTGGACGTGCCTACTGGAGACGGTCAAAATCTAAACAGAGTAGGTTGAGGTACCTTCTATATTTTGTACTCACCTAGGCTGACTCCTCAGTCTTGACAGAGTCCTACTAACTGATTAACATCACCCTTAGCTTTAGTTCAGTCTTATAATGCGTACGGCCAAGGAATGGAACGCGTCACCTGCGAGTATGTTTCCTTTATAATCTAGACGCCTTTAAGGCTCTAAAGGTAAATAGGCTGTTCCTAGACGGGGCATGCTTCATCATTGGCCGTATCGTCACTTATCTCCATGTGAGATGGCGGTCAAATGCCTAGCTAGTCTAATTATAAAAAAAACCGGCATGTTCGAAAACTTTTTAATAAATCAAGTCAATTGGAAGACAAACGAATTGGAAGGCAAGCGGTCGAATGATCGAATATGGTCATCGCTGTCTATGGACATTAGTTTTCGTTTCATTTTGTAATTATAGAAATATAACGTAACTAATAAGTTCAAATAGTTTATATAAATAGAAGAAATCAAGTTTAGAGCACATATCTACCTACATTATTCCCGGGGCGCGAGTTGACCAGCCCTGCATCGAGCTAATAAGCTGTTTATGGCGTCGTAAATATGCTTATTTATTTCAAAGCTTTGCTCTATGTCTTACGGTTGAACACTTTATGCTAGCCAGAGCTTTAAGCTTATGGGCAAATCGGAGTTCCATGTGACTAGAATTTTTCGGTATTTTTTTTGCACTATTTTACCCTCGACCGAAAGTTACGGAGACGGTTTATGCGTTTGAGGTTGTAGGTTGTTTGTGAGTTTGTATGTATGTCTATTACTTATTTATTTATTTTTTATTTAACAGTTTATTGTACACACGAAATACATAGCAAAGTAATAAATGGCACAACAGGCGCTTCTTATTTCTAAAGAAATCTCTTCCATTACCATTATTCTTAAAAACTACTGGACCAATTTTATTGCGCTTCTTGCATTCAAAACGTATAATTTTAGAGCAGGTTCTTAGATATATTACATGTCAGTAGGCCAGGGGGAGCTGCAGCAGGCGCTGACAAGTCGGCATTTGTGGAGTTCTCAGTAACTACTACATCGATTTCGATGCTGTTTTCTGCATTCAAAGCTTGCAATAAACTATCGCGTGTTATTTCAAAATTTTTAAAGGAAATTATACCTTCAATAATGGTTTGCTAGGTGGTCTGGATGGGCTCTACCCGCGACATTTAACATATCTGATTAGCGGGGTGACAAAAATTCCCAGTTCAACCTTATCTCAACTGTGATTCATCATCACAGCCCGTAACAGTCCACTGCAGGACTTAGGGCCTCTCCCACGAAAGGGGAGGTTATTGCCATATCTCCACGCTTGGCAGGCGGGTTGGAGATCGCAGTGTTTCCATGCTACGGAGACTCTTTATCTTTTGCCTCGAAAGCATTAGTCGCCTTGTACGACACCCATGAGTGTAAGGGGTTGGTGTTATTCTACTCTGCCGGACACCACACGGCCAACTGTGATTAGAAAGCGATTTTTCAATAATTCCAAAAGATGAGATGGGTGAAAATTGGTTTCGCGGGAGAAGGTTTGGCCCACTTTTTCTGCGGCTGAGTGTAGGTATTATAATTTGCAGTATTTGCACCAGGCACTCTTATAGATATCCAACGCATATAAGGAATTAACGCCTATGTGACATGACGGTAGAAAAAAAGCGCGATCGGAAATTGTTGTACCTACACGATATTAAGCTGAGTAAGTGCGAATTGCGTTTGTTCAATTATAGTTTATTTATACAAACTTAAAACTACCTTAAACCTATTTTAAATTGTTACACAAATAAATTTACATATACAAAACAGATTCTGAATCGCTACCAAGCTGGAGCGTTTCCAGAATGCTGGCGGCGTTACCGCTTTCAATGGTCGGACTTATTCGTTGTCCGAGATACGCCACAGCCGTGGGTTTCCGGTTGCCTATATTAGCGAGGTAGCATTCTTTTGGAACAGCCTTTTAGCGCTAGGGCCTAGTATATAGCCATTCAGCCACTCAGGGCTAAATAATATTCGCCGCCCTATAAAAAAACTGCACATATTGGCCCAAACTTTTGGTTAAACATTTGACGAGGCATTGATCGACCCTCTATCTAGACATATATAGAGATCCTATCTGCGCGCGGGTAAACACCGCGGGGGATTAGTCAATTTATAAAGTTGTAAAACAAAGCGGCACCTCTGTCGGCGGGGGTGGGTGAGCTGCGGCCATGGGGCGGCCATCATGTCACTGTGTGTTTCCTTCCTACTTTCCTACACCCTCCTCTATGACGATTGAAATAGATATGTAATGTCCTATTCAATAAAGAGATTTTGACTTTTGACTTTTGAATTTGTGGAGTAGAATCGGGACTTCTTTAACCCACCCCATAAACCGAGTCCCGTACGCGCCCATCCGGCGTTCCCTACATTACACACACAAGGAATCGGCGCTTCTTTTGCGTGGGAAGCGTCCTTTAACTCTTCGTGATCATGCGACCCTGGTACCACAGACGGCTGCATCGCGCGCCACAATCGGCCGCTAGCCCGACGCCGTCAGTGACGGGCGGCGACTGAGTCGCCATACCGCAACCTTTACATACAAAGATTGCGACTAGAGCGACGCGACAACCTGCCGACCGCCTACAGCTGGAGGTTTTAATAATAATAATAATAAATCGTTTTTATTGACTAGACAGCACAGCTTTCTATTCAGGACCAAAAAGATAATAATACTTTTAATAATTCAAATAATTGTAACAGATGGCGTTGGTTAGCTGCGATTCCAGAAAATGAATCCATTCATGTTTGAAAAACCGACTTTTAAGCTTGAAAGTTACTTGAGTATAACGTAACTTTTCACGAAATTCATTTCCAAGTAACTTTGACTACTTATAAAGGATCGTAGCGTAAGTAGTAAGCCACGCTGAACTATACTTTTTAACTAGCTATTAGAAAATCGCACATTTATATGTGTAAGAGGAATATTTTTTTTATATACGAAGCCACAAACACTTTTTACAGAATTACTCCGAGGGACGTGTTGTGCTAGTTCATGAAAATTTATTTATTAAGGTACACATAAAATATTTACAGTTATAATAAAAATGTACACGAATACATATAAAATTGACTAAACTAAAACTTTGTACTAGTGGAATAAGTCAGGGGATGATAACGAGAGGGGTGTTGTTTATTTGCTAGTTGTAATTTCGATTGTGTGATTGTGTGTATGATATTCGAAGATTCTCTCAAGTTACTGCGTGGCAAGAGAGTGAACTAATTTTAATACGTTTGTGTGCCGTCAGACCCACACAAACGATTCGCCGATTCGCTCCCCTCCCCCTTCTCTTTAATATATTGATTGGCGCTACCGGGGCTAGATTTTGAAGAGCTCCCGTGCATCCATGCAGTCCTGGTAGATCACTTTGCAGAACAGCAGTGCCCTCGTGTCCCGACACGTGACTCGCATGTTGTACCGAGTTGTATGTATGTAGTTTTTAGTACAAGCCGTCATGTTCATTTGGTTTTGTCAACTTGGTGTACTCGTATTTTAAAAGTTTAAAGTGTCTAGTAGACGGTTAAAATCAATTCAATCATTTCTAAATCAATTTAAAAAATCCGCTGGGCGCTGCCATTCCTGTCCTGAGTAGTTCAGTTGGCTAAAATGCCGGTCACCCACCACGCGGAGTTCGATTCCTGGCCTAACAGAAATTGAAATGATGAATTTTAATTTCTGTTACGGGTCTGGGTGTAGTTTGTATAATAAGTATGTATTCAGAAATAAAAATATATTAATAGTTTTTCAGTTATTTAACATCCATACTTTTAATACCCACAAGCTTTGCTTACTTTGGGCTAGATGGCGCTGTGTGAATAGTCCAAGCATATTTTTTAATATGGCTCTGGAATTAACTAAAATATTACACCAATGATTTTATATAGTATTGTGTTCCTATTATTTCTGGTGAGTAAGGTCTCCAGTGCTTCTTGGTGTGGGAATTTGGGAAACAATAGCTTTGGCAGTGGAGGGGCATTTGCCTTTTTGCTGCCAGAGCACCGTGTTTACAGAGGTCCGCAAAGCCTTGGCGTTGCTAATGTTTAAAGGTAGCGATGACCACAGTAGGCCAAGACGTGTCGGGCCACTTGCAGTGTGGGGTACCGTAGTTGCCAGTCAATATGCAAGCTTAAAAGACGGCTTTTTGATACATTATAAAGTTACTATACAACTCCACTTAATAAGTTGATTGACTATTTTTTTGTGATGTGTAGTTAGTTTTTAAATTTGCGTTTTTCGGTAATTTTCCTTTACCTACTTATACATGGTCTTCTTGCCAAATGATTCTAGGTCAACGGGATGTACCCTATAGGTTTTGATTCCCTTGGGATCGTCAAAATATGCCGCATAAACGGCTGTAACTTATGATTGCTTTCAATTATTAGAAGTTTATTTTTTACTGCTCCAAAGGATGAGTATTTGATATTAATTTCAGCTCGATACCTCTACGCGTTCCTGAGAAAAAGGGTTTTGACAGACGGGCGGACAACAAAGTGATCCTATTAGGGCTCCGTTTTTTTTATTTTGAGGTACGGATCTCTAATAATGCGCCTCCAAAGATAACCCTAACATAGTTTCGATGGCACCATGGAGCGTCGGTGACCAAGTGGTTAAGGTATCGGACTCGTAAGCTAGAGGTAACGGTTTTGAATCCCACTGCGGCCACGTACCAATGACTCTTTATTGAGTTATGTAGATTAGTTGAATGCTAACCGATGCCTTACGGTGAGGGAAAACATCGTGATGAAACCTGCACATTCAGGCAACTGAACGCCAAGATGATAGTTTGAATGGCACCATTTAGATGCCCCATAAATCAACAAATCACAGACCAATTAACCCTTTCACACCTCATTAGAACTCGGGTCCAAAGTGACCCCACATTAAACGCACACAAGCAAAAACTTCCAACTCTCTCAAACCCCGATTAACAGGCTCGTGTGTCGAATGGTTTCCTATTGTCTGTTAGCAGAGTTATAAATCGCTATCACATCCCTGCGGAGTCGTGGTACCCTGGTAGGTGGGGCCTTGTTAGGGGTAGCGGGTTGCCATTTTAGAAAGGAAACTAGGTCGCCTTTTCGCAGAGATTTATTTGTGAGAAAGTTTCCTCACGAAATCAATCACAAGGAACCGTTAAAAAACTATACATAGTATAAGACAAAGTCGATTCCCGCCGTCCGTCACTATGTATATATGCTTAGATTTTTTTAAATGCGGTTTCCAACAATAGATACAGTGATTCAAGATGAAGGTTTATAAGGAAGAAAATAAGGGTAGGTAGTGGTAAAGTGGGTATACGCGAACGAAGTCGCGCCGGGTCCACTAGTAGATCATAAATAATGATTTACACTAAGTGTACTGTAATAAATCTAAATCTATACGTACTATATCTATAGTATGTTTTTTGTGTGCGCTAATTCAGGATAAATAATAATTGTAGAAAGCACGGTCGATCATAACAAATAAATATATGTGCCCTGGAACAGCAATTTTCGAAAAAAAGCGACTGTGGATACACAGAGGATGGATACGTAGTGGGCAGGGTCCATTTTCGGGCAATCTCACATGTCCACGTCATTCTTACGAATGCGTTGTTCTTACGAAGATTTTCCCTGCTAAAAAAAAAGAAAAAAAGGGTGCTAACGCGTAAGGGTTGCTTTAGTACCTACACCACAGCCTGTACTTATTAATTGTCACTAATATAACTTGCTGTAAGTACCTACTTATAGGAAAGAAGGTAACATAACTCCCACGCCGAAGTTCGTTTTTACCCCCGACGAAAAAAAGAGGGTTAAAAGTTTGACGTGTGCATCTGTGTACTCGTATCTGTGACTTTGTGTATTTGTCTGTGGCATCGTAGCTCCCGAACGAAAGGACCGATTTGGGTGCGGTTTTCTCTGTTAAAAAGCCAGTTTAATCAAGATGGTTCTTAGCTTTGTTTCATTAAAATTGGTTTTGTAGTTTAGAAAAAATTTCGGTTATTTTTTTTATAATTTTTTTTGGAGCAAGCGTTTCACCTGATGGTGTGTGATTACAGCAACCTTTCTGAAAGGTATAGCCTCGCTTCGTCACTCACCGATCTCCCTGATGGAGGCCAGCTGGTGCCAGCAGGTGATCAGGCTGCAGGAGCCGGAGACGCCGTGGCATTTGCAGGTCACACGGGACTTCTTTATCACGGCCTGGAATTGGTAAAGTAAAATAAATAAATGCAATCAGGGTCCCCAGCGGAAGACCTTGGACAACATTGCTTTGCCAAGGGATTCGTAATAGGAAGAACACCTGACGAGTTGCGATGCTGAAGTTTGAAGATCCATTCAATTTCTGGGGCCCCATTTTTGAACCGCTCGCCTTGAGTTTTGATTTTCTGCATGAACAATTTAATATTTTGTTGCATGGCGCTGTGTGACTTTGTACACGATTCTTTATTTATTATTATTAATTCTCTATATTTGAATCGCTCGCTTTCGAGGTTTAAATTTAATTAAGAAAACATTGAATTTTTCATGCCTAAAAGTCAATATTTATTTTTGCTTGTGAGTCCCGATATATGTAATACTTTCACAAACTTTTACTTTCATAATATCAGATAGTAGGTTCCATAGAAATGGAACGTAAATGCCTTTTTGTGGCCGATAATATCCCACGCAATATTTACATTAGACTTAATTTATAGCCTATGTCGGTTTAATTATTGTTTAGTCTACATTTCGTCTATCTAATAATTGAATGAAACCGATGTCGGTGGAGTGGCTGTTATGACAATAATCTCCCCTTTCGTGGGAGATGCCCTTAGTTGCGCAGTGGACTGTAATGGGCTGTGATAAATAAAAATAAATATGCTTGGACAAATTCACACAGCGCCATCTAGCCCCAAAGTAAGCACAGCTTGTGTTATGGGTATTTTTTTTTAATACATACTTATTATATGTACTACACCCAGACCCGTAACAGAAATAAAATTCATCATTTCAATTTCTGCTCGGCCGGGAATCGAACCCGGGAACTCTGCGTGGCGACCAGCATATTGAACAACTGATCCACTTAGGTCGTCAAAGTGTTGGTGGGTGAACTAATTTTAATAGTTCTGTGTGCCATCCGTCCGACCCTCACCTTCCGAGCCGATTCGGAACATACCACTGTCTCTTTCATCTTTATATTGATTGGCGCCACCAGGTCTAGACTTCGTAGAGCTCGCGTGCATCTATGCATCCCTGGTAGTTCAGTTTACGGGACAGCAGTGCCTTCCAGTCCCGCAACGTGACTGGCGTGTGTAGTTTTTAAAAGTACATCAATCATGTTGATTTCGATTTTGTCAACTGCAAAGATGAGTAGGTGGCACACAATTAAATTGGGAGCAATGTAAAGATCCCGGCTCACTGCTATTATAAAACAGAAAAGAAACCTATGCCAATTGTTCGTAAGTTTGGATAATAATACTTGTACTCAAAAAGTCTACAGTGTATCCGTTGCGGTTTCAAATTAAGCACTACATAGTTCAATCAAGTGCTTTATCCAATCAATTGAACTAGGTCATCTTGGCTTTGTGCTTTCGAGAACGAGGGCCCAGGGTCCGCCTTGACCATGATCTAGGATTTGGCGATCAGGTGGAGCGACTGCCATCTGATCTCCGTGACCCTGCTACCAGGGGAACTAGACCAGATCGGATCATGGTTACAAATTCAGTTGCCTGAATTTGCAGGTTTTATCTCGATGTTTTCCCTCACCGTAAGAGCATCGGCTAGAATTCAACTAATGTACATAACTCAGAAAAGAGTCATTGGTACATGGCCACAGCGGGATTCGAACCCGGGACCTCTTGCTTACGAGTTGGATACTTAACCGCCCGGCTACCGGCGCTCTTCAATCAATTGTCTCGATTTCGTAAAGCTCGTGTACATCTATGCATCCCTGGTAGTTCAGTTTACGGGAAGGCAGTGCCTTCCAGTCCCGCAACGTGACTGGCGTGTGTAGTTTTTAGCAAGTACATCATGTTGATTTCAATGCAATGCAAAAATCCCGGCTCACTGCTATTGTGAAACAGAAAAGAAACCTATGCCAATTGTTCGTAAGTTTGGATAATTATACTTGTATTCAAAACGTCTATAGTGTATCCGTTGCAGTTTCAAATTAAGCACTACCTAGTTCAATTAATTTCTTTATCCAATCAATTGAAGTAGGTAGTTGACATTAATGTCAAAAGCAAATCCAAAAATTTAAGTAATTCCAGGGCCATATTAATTTCATAAGACCGGGAATCTACAATGATTTTAACAGTCGTGGGTATTTTAAATTTTTTTTTTTCTCGGAAAAACTTAAGCATAGGCATAACGTATCTTTTCACAAAGTTCCTTTTCAAGTGATTTCGGCTACTTGGAAAGGACCTCGTAAATAGTCAAGCCACGCAGAACTACACTTTTTTACTAACTATCAGAAAATCACACATTCATGTGTATAAAGAAGAATGTTATTTAAAAGTATGAAGCAAAAACTTTTCACTCCAAGCCGAGGGACATTTTGTTTCGCTCCCCGTAGTTAGATAGGTCAGGGGATGATTACGAGGGGGTGTAATTTAATTTTCTAGTTGTAGTTTCGATCTTGTGATTGTGTGAGCATATATATATTTTTTAAGATACATTCACACAGCGCAATCTAGCCCTAAAGTAAGCAAAGCTTGTTTTATGGGTGGTTTTTTAAATACATACTTATTATACATACTACATCTAGACCCGTAACAGAAATTAAAATTCATCTTTTCAATTTCTGCTCGGCCGGGAATCGTACCCGGGACATCTGCGTGGCGACCGGCATGTTAACCAACTGAACCACTCAGGGTGTCAAAGTGTTGGTGGGTGAACTAATTTTAATAGTTTTGTGCGCCATCTATCCGACCCACACAATCCTGGCTGATTCGCCGGGACCTACCACTTTCTCTCTTATAATTGATTGGCGCCACCGGGTCTAGATTTCGTAGAGCTCGCGTGCATCTATGCATCCCTGGTAGTTCACTTTACGGGACAGCAGTGCCTTCCAGTCCCGCAACGTGACTGGCGTGTGTAGTTTTTAGTACTCAAAAAGTCTATAGTGTATCGGGTGCGATTTGTTGTTATGGGTGTTAGATAACTGATAAACTACTTATATACTTCGTTTTTATATATTATATATACTTAATATACATACTACACCCAGACCCGTAACAGAAATTAAAATTCATCATTTCACTTTCTGCTCAGCCGGGAATCGAACCCGGGACCTCTGCGTGGCGACTGGCATGTTAACCAACTGAACCACTCAGGTCGTCCTAGGGACGACCCATTAGGGATTAGTTCCCATTTCGACTATCAACGTTATTTAATGAACCCGATGTCTATTTTGGCAATAATTTCTAACTGTTAAGCGCTGTCCTAATTGGCAGCGGTCGTGCGACCATGATCATACGACGGACGTCGCCCGACGTCAGGAGACCTCAAAACCGCCCGAGACATGACCATGGTTGCATGACCGTTGCCAATTAGGACAGCGCCTTAGGGTTCAGTAAGGTTAGGTGGGTTCCGAGCGAGTTATACGTACTTTATTCAACTAACAAAAATATGGCGGTATATAGAAGCAACCCCTTCCACGTACGGGTGTCGTCGTAGGCGTAGGTAATAGAGCTGACTATAGTCACTACAAACACAATAAAAGAAAGTCATCTTGGCGTTAAAGTCCTTGCTGTGCCCTCGCGCCCGAGGGCGCAGGGCCCTTGACCATGATCTAAGATTTGGCTGAGGTAATTACAGTGGAGCGATTGCCATCTGATCTTCGTGACCTTGTTAATAGAGGAAACTGACAAGATTGAAAAATAGTTACACATGCAGTGGCATGAATGTGCAGGTTTCATCATGATGTTTTCCTTCTTCGTAAGAGCATCGGAACCTTCTAGAGTCTTCGTAGGCTGGAAATGGGCAGCAGCATTTTCCATTGTTATATTTATAACACTGCGATCTCCAACGATTGGCAGAAACCACCCATTTCCTGACTGTTATGGGCTGTGATGATGACAATGACGTTGATATTGATGTCCCAGGGCATAGTAATTAAGACAGAACATCAGTCGACAGGTATCATTTATAGTATGGAAAATTGTACTGCCTGCCGTCTATGTCAAATTTCTTTGAATGCATTATTACGATGACAGCGCAAGGTCATAATGTCATGTAATGTCAGCAACAGGCACCAGTCAACTGCCGCAACAGGCAGTTGACTGAGGCCATGTACTAAGACATCAGAGGAAGTTACTAGTGTATAGAACTCGTAGACATGCTGGCGCCATTATGACTGCTACTATGTGTCTCGTTCATCCCATAGTAATGGGTTGGAGTTTTTGATATTCTGCTATAATTAAAGCTACCGTTGAGCAGTGTCGTATGTGGATCCTTTTAATGAACTCACCCGTCTTCCAGCTTCGTTGTTGTGCCGGTTCATCAGCTGGCGACCCTGCGCGCGGCTCCCGCGTCGCACCTTGCGCTCCCTCTCTCGCACGTCAGCGAAGCCCTCCGTGAACCTGAGACAGATATATGTACACCAGTTAGGAGTAGACTGGTGCTGTTGTGTGAAGTCGCTCCTAAGGAATGTCGGGGTAAAAACAAAACTAACAGTGGTAACAAACATGATAATTGTATTTCATATTTTTTATTTAAACTTGCTTATTTAATGTAAGTATTACGAGTATTGTGATGTGAAAATAAATAATGTCTATGTATAAATATTTTATTATCTAACTAAATTAAAAAAGATGTAAAAAACCAGGGCCTCGCGGTAAGGTGCCCATCATGGCGGCGGCATTCCCGCGCTGGATGGCGATACTTATCCGCTGCGCGAGAAAGCCGCCGGCACGTGGGTCACCCGTGGCCTCTCTGAGCCGCTTACTAAGCTCCCTGGAGAGCGAGTGTGTGCCCGGGCCCCACGGACCCAGTGTCTCGACACCAAATGCGACAAAGTCGTATTGGGCGCCGAGACAACTTTACTTGCCCACCTTCAAGCGCTTACGCATCTCAGACGCCGCGCTAGCCCGTTCTTTTTTAATTTAGTTAGATAATAAAATATTTATAACTATAAGGTTTTATTTAGTAAATTTTATATGTATTAGTGTATATATTTGGTATTTTAGATATAGCTATTAGTGTATTTTTTATTATTACTAAAAATAAACTAATGTCTATGTATATTTATTTTGGAACAAACAAACATAATATGTGTGTAGTGAAAGTGTAGTGAATAACCACGAAAGTCCTAAAACCTATAGAGGAGTGAGGTTTTTAGCGCGGAGTAGATTAGTTCTTTAGTGGAGACCGTGAGCCGGGAAGCGCAACGTAGTACGTCCTTCGGCCAGGGGCCTGACCGCCTAAAGGCCCAAACAAATTTGCGCTGCGCTGCACTGGGCGACCGATGCGGTGGTTCAGTGTGTTTGTATTTGTAGGCGGTCAGTTAGGCCCCAGTAGGCTAATTACGTAATTCTGTTGGGTAACAATTCTCAGATTTAAATAATTGAAATTGTTATTTTTGTGATTACGTATCGTCGATTTCATGGGTTCAGTTGCTAACAAGATTCCATTGCAACAAACTGGAACTATTAAATCGATCATACGTAATCGCAAATGTAACAATTTCAATCATTGAAGTCAGAAAATTGTTGTCAACAGAGTTACGTAATTAGCCTACAGAGCCACATGGTATTTTTAACGGGCGTCAAAACGCATTGTCGCAACGCAAAAGTAGCATTGAGTTATTTATTTATTTAACTAGTTATAGGCCGATGATGATGTACGCATGGCGGTATGGCTGAAGGAAAGGTATCCAACCAGTTGGCAATGGCAATGTATATTATGGAATGGAAGAAACTGATACTGAAGCAACCCAGCTCCAGAGATTTACTTGTTTTTCGAAATTGCGGGAAGTATCTACCCTAGATTTTTATGAGTGAGTTTCATCATGATCACCTTGGCGTTAATGTCCCGGGTGTGCTCTCGCGCATGAGGGCCCAGAGTCCGCCTTGACCGTGATCCAGGATTTGGCAGGTCAGGTAATTACAGTGGAGCGACTGCCATCTGACCTCCATGACCCTGCTACCAGGGGAACCTGACCAGATTGGATCATGGTTACACATCCAGTCGCCTGAATGTGCAGGTTTCATCACGATGTTTTACCTCACCGTAGGAGCATCGGTTAGTATTCAACCAATGTACATAACTCATAAAAGAGTCATTGGTACATGGCCGCCGTGGGATTCGAACCTGGTACCTCTACCTTACGTGTCGGATACCTTAACCACACGGCCACCGACGCGCCGAATAAATCACTCACTGTATTACACTATTATACAGCATCTGTAGTACAAACAGGTTTCGACTGTTGTTATCATCATATCAGCCAGATGAGATTTTATGAGTGAGTTTACGAGGATCAAAATTATATGATGGAGCCTGATCTTTCCACAGCCTAATGAGGTCACCGGCATGTTCCTAAGAAAAGACATCTCGAGTGATCGACAGATAGACAAACATATAAAGTGATCCATGAGGCATTTCTTTACAAAAATGAAAATTCTTTTGAAAAAATTGTACATACAGGAGAGTATAAAACAATGTTTTAAGGGGTATGTTCCTGGTTTCCTACCGCGTACCTTTGTTGACGAGTATCCCGATATTTCGACACAGTTGCGCGGACAAAGGTACGCGGTAGGAAATCCGGAACATACCCCTTAAAAAGTATAAAACAAATTGGTTTTCCGCCGTCTGTCTCTATCTAGGACCAAGAACTTTATCCTTGTTTATCCTTGATCCTAGGTCTCTATGTATGTATATATGTACGCTTACCAACGTAACGGATTTTAATACGGTTTTCAACAATAGATAGAGTTATTCAAGAGGTAGGTTTATAAGCAAGAAAAACAGGGGTAAAGTAGGTGCACGCGAACGAAGTTGCACCGGGTTCAATAGTGAAAATTTCATTCGCATCTATCCCTCTCTGCCCGCGTGAAACCTAGATTTACTACCTTCTGGAAATCCTGCAGACCTAGTATCCTCACGGTTGCCCGAAGCGTGGTCACGTTGCTATTCTCCCCCGTACATGCCTCCCGTCCACATATATATGCATAGCCTCCTTTATCTATATATGTGATCGCATCTATCCCTCTCTGTCCGTGTGGAACCTAGATATACTAACTTCTGTAAGTCCTGCATACCTAGTACAGGCACGGTTGCCCGAAGCGTGGTCACGTTGCGATTCTCCCCCTTCCATGCCTCCCGTCCATTGATATCATCCGAACATTAGGTTAGATATTAAAATATTGTAAATGATACTTACATAGATACTTATTGTAGATACGTGTTTTTTTTCTGCCTATGGAAACTTTACAATATGTAGATACCTAAAGCAAAACAACTTTAACTTATATTGTTTAATCATTATCATCATCATCATCTTGGCGTTAATGTCCCGGTTGTGCTCTCGTACACGAGGGCCCGGGGTCCGCCTTGGCCATGATCGAAGATTTGGCAGATCAGGTAGTTACAGTGGAGCGACTGCCATCTGACCTCCGTGACCCTGCTACCAGGGGACCCTGACCAGATTGGATTATGGTTACACATTCAGTCGCCTGAATGTGCAGGTTTCATCACGATGTTTTCCCTCACTGTAAGAGCATCGGTTAGTATTCAATAACTTATATTGTTTAATATTAAACTTAAAAAGATTGGCTTGTTAATAGTCATAGTAGGTAGATAATATACCTATAACGACATTGTTATTAAAATTAGAAAATAATAAAACCCTAGTATTTTTAAGTTTTAATATTGCATTGCCCGTCAGGGTCATAATTGTAAAAATTACTTTTATGAAGCAATAAACATCGCAAGTAAAATACTACATAAAATCTTCTTTATTTAAACCGACTACATAACACACTTGCTTGTGCTTAGACTTTTTGGGCTAAAAGTCTGGCAACGCTTATTGACATGACTAAAAATAATAATTTAAATTTCCCTTCACTTGACCTTCACGCTGGGCGTTGACTAAACACCAATGACGTTTACGTTATAGAAGACGTCGAGGCGAGTTAATGACGTCACGGTTGAGGAATCATCGTGGGAAATCCTTTGGAAATGCTTCATCCGCAAGTAGAGCTTGTCTAAGCTGAAATGACGCTCCCCACTACTTAATTCGTTGATTTAGATGTGTGAATGCAAATATTAATAACGACACTTCATCTGTGTGGGAGCGTCGACTGCTCAATCGAACGACGCGTGCTCCGTTTGAGTCTCACCGGCAACTGAATGACCATTTACAACGGAATTTGTATATGTATTGCGACCATATTTTAAATTTGCTTGTGTGCGTTAATGCGATAGTGGGGCGCGTCATTTCAGCTTAGACGAGCTCTACTCACAAAGTAAAAAAGAGCCCGTTAGTTCTCTATTTTGTTCAGTAAATTTTCTTTAAACAGCCATAACACACTTGCTTGTGCTTGGACTTTTTTCGGCTAAAAATCGGTATGACTAACAACCAAAAATAAGTTGACCTTCACTTGACCTTCACGCTGGGCTTTGACTAGACGTTTTCAAGGCTATTCAACACGACGAGGCGAGTTTTTGACGTCATGGTTACGGAAAAACTCTACCAAAACTTAACGACAGTGGCGCCAAAAACTTTCCCTTATCACGTGAGACAAACATGGCGAGACAGAGACAGCAATAGCACGCCATTCAACGCCCATTTCTACGGAGGGTGCTAAGGTTATTGATTTTTCTCGGTGCTTCAGCTATTCTCGACTTTAACAGATAGGCATAAGGTATAGAGTTGCTCGTTGTGGTGTTTGGTGGGAAGTGGCTCTCGGGTAAAGTTCTTCGCTCCTGGTATAAAGCTTTCTATAAAGGCTTGTCCACAAGTATGAAAATTTCCCGGAAAACTTCGAACAATATCTGACATTTACTTTCATTACGATGAGTTTGCTATGTCTTTTAAGATGTTTATAATTTGCAAAAATGACAATTAATATGGAAGAGAAACAAAATTAAATATGAGAGTATTATTTATTTATTTGCATTAGATAAGTAACTAATCTTGTGTGTGTGTACCTACAATTAAAGATAAAATCAAATTAATCATCTGTGTATGTAGTAAATACACATTCTAATATAATCATTTGGTTTAGTTTTATGTAGGATTAATTAGTTTAGGCTTATTTTTAATTAGTTTAGGTTTATTTTTCTTTTTCCCGCGTTTTCTAAATATCTACAACTCAAAAAATCATTCAATGTTGAACACAAAGAACTGACCTACCAAAACATTTACTCTGATAAACTAAAATATCAATTTTCAATTATTATAATTTCCGATCGCCTTTTTTACCAATCGTGATTTTCTTCTAGCTAGTAGATGATTTTTTTCCAGTACCTTTCGATTTTGATGCTATGTTTACCTTAAGTTTTAGAATTTCTTCTGGAAATTTAGTTACGAGTTATAACTGTCTAATACATTGCGCCTTGTAGAAAAATAAACAGATAGTAGGGAATCGCGTGACTGTGAACATATCCTTGGTTGCACCCAGCAAACCCCTAGGAAAACTGGGTGAAAATGCGGATTAACTACCTACCGCAGCTCATGCGGTCCTGGTACCCGGTAACGGATTTAAGCATTCTTAACGTGTTAAGCCCGGGTTATCCGGACGGATATCCGTCTTTCCGGGTGGGGGCATTGGGAGAGCAACGGCATATCCGGGTTGATCGAACTTGAGAGTGGACGACTTTGGGAATCGGATAGAATGAGGGCAACATCTCCAAACTATCCGTGTGTTTAGTTAGTTGTATCAGGACAGATCAAAGTTGCGGTCCATAGTCTCTGCCTTCCCCACCTGTGGGACAGGCGTGAGCTTTATGTATGTATGTATGTAAGGATCCAAAATGGCGGCGAACCGTCTGTATAAGTCATCGTTAGATTTAAAAAACCGCCAGTTTACAATCGAACGTATTCAGAGTACGCCAGATAACAAACTGTCGTAAAATTGAGAACTATTCTTATAAGGCAAGTAGGCACTGAGCCGTGTTGTCGCAGCCTCGTTCACGGGGCCCCTCATAAAGTTGTTACAAAACAAACCTAACTAACCCAAAGAACTGAATTTAAACCTAGAGTTTATGTGTTTCTTCGGTCGCCATAGAAATAGAGACTCGGCTCGGACCCGTCTCGGACCCGGCACGATGTAACGTGAGTCATCCTTTATCCGTATACCGTGACAAACTTAAGTTGGTAACTTAAGATGTTCTTAAGCATTAAGACGACACAAAACCGGTGTCATAAAACTAAGAGTGACTCAGCGAGTTTAGTTGTCACTTAAGGTTGGTGTTGGTGCAAGCTTCTTTTGTTAGGAATATTTTAAATCAACTTAACACGTACTCCGCCATGTCGGTCACCAGTGACCGGACCCTGTCTTGTATCAAACCGCCGCGTAGGGCACCGGTGACCTCAGAGCAGACGGGTTTTTGAAACGAATTTGTGAGCCGTAGGACACGTTTATCGTACATTTCACTGGAGTAGGTGACCGGCGCGGCGCTGTAGAGCAATCCTCCATCATGGTTTTTGCCTATTCAAGTATTTGTGAAAAATACTATGCAAAAATTCAAAAAGATGAAAAAAAATAACAATTCAATGACTGCGCTTATTTATTACCAAAAATTGTATTATCAATTTCACTTATCTATTCAGTTTTATGTTATATTAAGTTGCTTTTAAGAGTCGCCTAAAGTTTAGACTTTTAATGAGGCTTTAGCATGCCCTAGACATGTCGTTTACACTAAACTTAAGAATCGGCTAAGTTCGTTCTTATCTCAATTTGGACGTTGCTGATTAGCTAAAATCTTGCTAAGATGAAACTTAGGCGATTTATAAGTACAATAGAGATTTTGTTAAAATAAGTGCCGGTAGAATAACCAACCCCTTCGACAAGGGTGTCATACGCATTGAAAAAATCTGCTTAAAATCCTACTACATTTTTTATATATATGGATAATATAATATGGATAAAAATTTTTTGACATCCTAAATGGCAATTTCTTATATTCTTATAGACATTTTTGGCAACCCTAGGCAAAGAACTAGATCTCGTTATCAGCACATGTTTTCCCTGAGCGCTACATCTTAGGTCTCTTTAAGACAATATCAGGTTAGATGGCAATCAAATACGTCACTATTTATTATATAAAATACTACTATACCTACCCTACACCTACCCTAGGTACATCTACTTTACCCCTATTTACATATATTTCTTGCTTATAAACCGTCCTCTTGTATCACTATCTATTAATGAAAACCGCATTACAATCCGTTGCGTAGTTTAAAAGATCTAAGCGTACATATATACATACATACAAAAGGTAAGACGGCGGAATGCAACTTTGTTTTTATATAAGTGTTATCAATTGAAATGGCAAAGTGTAATTACAAATTATTGAATATTTTGACAAATTCGGTGAGTCGTTTGTTTCTTTTCTTGTTTGTCTGTATAGTACCACCACAACAGTGATTGATTCGGTACCTACAACATTTAGTCTTCAACGCAAACCAAGATTAAATAAAGAAGAGTCATTCGAGGCTACGAAAAAGCTACGAAGCTACGAAGAAGCTACGAAGCTACGAGAACTACGAAGAAGCTCACGATCACGTTTTTCAAGTGCTAAGTCTATGTTGGTACCTACCTACTTATTTAATACGACACTTATTTAATATTTAAAATAATATGTTATCCATTATTCAATGGTGCTGGTTGCAGAGTAAAATTTATTGTAATGTATAATTTAAAGTTTATAAAACATTACCTTGTAACTATTAATTATCCCAAATAAAGATAAATAAAATACAATACTCAAACTTTTTCTTGATACCTAACACCGTAAACAAACACAATATTTGTGCGGGCAGTATTAACTTTCCCAAACCCAGTGTGTTCAAAATCGAATTGGAAAATTCGCTTTAATCACAGTAATATGAAATTTTCATTTTCACTGTCTAAAGCTTACACCAGTTCACATTATTTCTGCAAAATCTTTACGTAAAGCTCTTGGAAGGACATTCCGCGTTTACAAATATTTGGCATTCCACAGAGCCTCTGTCGCCACATGCTACCCTGGTACGGCGGATGCTCAGATGCGGGAAAATCCCCTTTATGAAGTTAAAAGGAATACTTTCTCTTTATAGAATCTCCTCGAATCCTCCATTCCAGGCGTGCCGATCATTCTTTAACTGCTGGAAATCCTGCTGTCCCGGTAAAGAAAATTCAAACAGACAAATCGGAAAAGCTTTTTTAAAGTATCCCGTAAAAAGGAAACTTAAAAAGCGCCACCTATAAAAACGCACCACGCGCGTGTGTGAACCAGACCCCGCCCACATGACGTAAAAATTATTTTCCAACACATACAAGGCTGAGGGCCGAGTTAGCTTTTTTATTTTCATTCGGCGGACGCCCGGGCGAATGTTACCTGCGCGCGTGTTATAAACTCCTAGTTGCGAAGGCATGGATTTTTATAAAGCCTCGTCAAGACGGCATTCTTCATTCCTCTTACCGTACTTTCTAAACTTCTTCGGCTAAAAAACGAAGAAAAAACACGAAGAGAATTTCCTCAATTTGCATCTCCACGTATTTGCCTCTCGGTAGCTTATGTCACCCTGGTGGCGGCACCTTAAAAGTATGACGTTTCATAATGAAAAAAGACTCGCTGTCCAACACTGATTCGACACTCACACATCTTCATTTCTTTGGTACCCTAGTAGGCTCGACTCGAAATATGCAGAAAATTCCATGTTTTTGTGAAAATGTGTCTGGAAAAATTAAATGGAAAAACATTATTCTCACCGTCAATCATATTTACGTTTTTATAGGAGAAAATTTCCAGGAGTGTGCATTTTTTTTTCAGTTCGTGAAAACATTGGGCGGATGACTTTCTGGTTTTTCTTGCGCCCTAGTGAAAGACGGAGAGTGTCGGGAAAAATACCTGTTGATGGAAACAACTAGCGGGAACAAAAATTTTTTTTTTTTTAAATCTACTTACGTTTAAAATAATTGTAGAGGAAAAACGATGACGTTTAAATCATCTACAATAGATGTTGGCCAATGATGATGAGTGGAAAAAGCAAAGAGTAACAAAACGATAAAAAATACGTCGGCTTACTTTGCTTACATTGGGTACTAGATGGCAATTTTTTTATTCTGAAAAAGAATACGTTTATGTATTTAGGCATAGATTTAGGAAGCGGTCAAGTTTGAAAAAAGACAAGTTTAAAAAAATTACGAAGTCGTCCGGCGTGTATTGTATTGTATTTATCACGTCAAAAAACAAACACAGTAGGTATATTCATATTCATTTATTCTAGTAATTCCGTAGTAGTTTGTTCTAGTCATTTATTCTAGTAGTAGTAGTATAAATAAGCTCGGGTAAGTACCATGACCACACGAGTCACGTGTCGGCACGGGAGGGCACTGCTGTCTCGTAAACCAAGCTACCAGGACTGCATAACTACAAGGAGTTCGAACAAAAATGATTTAAAGCTACAACATGCAAGCCATGCAAGATAGGTAGGTTGGTACCCACGAATCACGAAAGTCACGTGTTCGGGCTGCATCGCACTGCTGTCTCGTAAAGCGAGCTACCAGGACTGCATAACTACAAGGATTTGATATGACAATAAAATATTGTGTTAAGGCTCATTTCCCAAAACTTTATTTTCTTCTAAAAATCTATCTATTCTTATAATAAAACTGTAACAGGTCCAGTTCTGCTCACTGGAGTGATTAGGAAATTTTATTATTAGAGGGTAATCTATAAACGATATTGAAACCAAAACTGTAATTTTTTTCATTTTTATCTATCTGTCTGTCTGTATCTTGGCTGCGCATCACTCCGAAACTACTGTATGAATTCAAATGAAACTTGGTATGATTTGAGTTCAAGTAAATATACTTAACAATTTTCAATCGCGTTTTAAATAGATCGCCATCTTATACCATCTCATTGTGTTCCAAAACAGCTGGCACGCTGACGGTGACAAGGGCCCGGTGGATGATGTCGTTGATGTTTGCGTGACGCGACAGACACCGGCGCTTCGTTGGCACGACAGTCCGTGGTGCCCAAGAATGTCAACTTCTTCCCATAATGGCAGCGATGTGGTTCATTCGTTTATCTACACTCATAGCATAATGTTCCAATTACATATTCGAAAACAGTTATTTAAGGATACACTTTTTTCACGTCAGACTATGAAATTTTAAAAATTACTTCTGATACAGCATTTTCCATACTATTTTCATTACAGCTGTATCGAAAAATAACTTTTTAATCATTATGCAACACTTTTCTTTTTTAAATTTTTGTCTGGCGCTGTGACACGGCGAAATGTAAGCTGAATACCTAAATGTCTTTAACAAATTCAAAATTTCCTGTTTATGTTTGTGATCAGTTCATAGTCTGTGGTTGTGATTGTGTACATTTGGAATTATTTTCCCGCTAAACAGAATATTTTTTCTAACTGTTGTAATTTGTGATTGTGAATGTTTTTTCTTTAAAGCAAATAAATAGATAAATATGAAAGTAGTGAAGTGAAATTCCCGCCGCTTGACATACTTGACGCGTAGATACAACAGAACTGACTCGCAGCTTACTTCCAGCAAAGTTGAAAAAATTATAGGTACGAAATTTTTACCATGAAAATATGAATGTAGATAAAGTAGTGTATGCAACTGCATTTAATTAGGTATTAAAACACTCGTGTCAAACTATTATCATACTCGGCTACGCCTCGTATGATAAACAGACACTCATGTTTTAATACCCCCTTTTATATGACAGTTGCATAAACTACTATTTTACTCGCAAGCATAAAGTGTGGGTCCGTTAATAGGGTAATATTTCTTGATTACTTTTTTATACTACCTAAGTTGGCAAACAAGCCTAGCGCCCGCCTGATGTTAAGAGCAGTTACCTTCCCTTCGTCTGCGTACGAAACCGCAACGGATACACTATGGACTTTTTGAATATATTTTGAATTATCCAAGCGGCCAAATGCCTGTCTTGTCTAAAATAAAAAAAACGTACGAACAGTTAGCATAGATTTTCTTATCTGTTTTAAATAGCAGTGAGCCGGGATTTTTACATTGCTTCCAATTTATTTGAAAGCCACCAACCCATCTGTGTAGTTGACAAAATCGAAATCAACATGATGTACTTAAAAAACTACACACGCCGCCAGTCACGTGTCGGGACTGGAAGGCACTGCTGTCCCGTAAAAAGAACTACCAGGAATGCATAGATGCACGCGAGCTCTACGAAATCTAGACCCGGTGGCGCCAGTCAATATAAACATGAACGAGAAAGTGGTATGTTCCGGCGAATCAGCCAGGATTGTGTGGGTCGGATAGATGGCGCACAAAACTATTAAAATTAGTTCACCTACCAACACTTTGAAGATCTGAGTGGTTCAGTAAGTTAACATGCCCGTCGCCATGAAAAGGTCCCGAGTTCGATTCCCGGCCTAGCAGAAATTTAAATGGTGAATTTTAATTCATGAAAATTAAATACATCATTTCATTTTCTTCTCGGCTGGAAATCGTATCCAAGCGGCCAAATGCCTGTCTTGTCTAAAATAAATACAAACTTACGAACAATTAGCATAGGTTTCTTTTCTGTTTTGTAATAGCAGTGAGCCGAGATTTTGACATTGCTCCCAATTTATTTGCCACCTGCCAACATCTTGTAAGTGCCACCAACTCATCTTTGCAGTTAACAAAATCGAAATGAACATGATTTACTAAAAACTACACACACGCCAGTCACGTGTCGGGACTGGAAGGCACTGCTGTCCCGTAAAGTGACCTACCAGGAGTGCATAGATGCATGCGAGCTCTACGAAGTCTAGACCCAGTGGCGCCAATCAATATAAACATGAAAAGAAAGTGGTACCGGCGCATCAGCCAGGATTGTGGGGGTCGGATAGATGGCGCTCAAATCTATTAAAATTAGTTCACCCACTTTGATGACCTGAGTGGTTCAGTTGCTTAACATGCCGGTCGCACGTGCAGAGGTCCCGGGTTCGATTCCCGACCGAGCAGAAATTGAAATGATGAATTTTAATTTCTGTTACTTGTCCGGGTGTAGTATGTATCAAAAAACACACCCATAACAGAAGCTTTGCTTACTTTGGGGCTAGATGGCGATGTGTGAATGTATCCTAAAAAAATATATATACACAATCACGTATCTATGTTAAGTCTCTGTATTTCTTTATTGTGTGCAATAAAATAGTTAAATAAATAAATCACACGATCGAAACTACAACTAGAAAATTAAATAACACCCCTCTTATCACACGTTATCATCCCCTGACTCATCTCACTATAGGAGCGGAACAAAATGTCTCTCGGCTCGGAGTGTTTTTGATTCATACTTTTAAATAACATTCTTCTTTATGCATTCATATGAATGTGTGATTTTCCGAGTGGCTTACAACTTACGCTACGGTCTTTCATACGTCGTGAAAATATACGTTATGCCTTTGCTTAAGTAATTTTCCGACAATAAAAACAATATTTTTTTAAATATCCACGACGGTTAAAATCATTGTAGTGTATTCCCGGTCTTATGAAATTAATATGGACGGAATGTCGCTCATCCCTTGGAAGATGGGTCGGGCCTTAGTGTGGGATGCAACGTGTGTCGACACTCTGGCACCCTCCCACCCATCTTCCATTTACTTCGAAAAAGGTTGCTGCTGCGGCTGAGACCGCCGAAAGGCAAAAAATGGTGAAATACCGGGGTATCGGCACCCAATACAATTTTGTTGCATTTGGTGTCGAGTCTCTGGGTCCGTGGGGCCCCGGGGCGCTCGCTTTGTACAGAGAAATTGCAAAGAAATTGGTCGACACCACAGGTGATCGAAGAGCTGGCAGTTACCTCGCACAAAGAATAAGCATTGCTATTCAGAGAGGTAATGCTGCCAGCATCTTGGGTACGCTTCCACACGGCCCAAATTTTATACATATTTTAAGTTAGTTAATTTATTTTTCTTTTTATTGTACATATTAATTATAATAAGGTTCCATTTATACTGAATGCCGATTCAATATGGCCCTGAAATGACATATAATTTTTGGATTTAACTTTGACATTAATGTCAACTAACTACCTAGTTCCATTGAATGGATGAAGAAATTGATTGAACTAGGTAGTGCTTAATTTGAAACCGCAACGGATACACTATAGACTTTTTGAATACAAGTATAATTAATTATCCGAACTTACGAACAATTGGCATAGGTTTCTTTTCTGTTTTATAATAGCAGTGAGCCGGGATCTTTACATTGCTCCCAATTTAATTGAGTGCCACCTACTCATCTTTGCAATTAACAAAATCGAAATCAACATGATGTACTAAAAACCTACACACGCCAGTCACGTTGCGGGACTGGAAGGCACTGCTGTCCCGTAAACTGAACTACCAGGGATGCATAGATGCACGCGAGCTCTACGAAATCTAAACAATTTATTGAAGAGCGTCGGTAGCCTGGCGGTTGAGTATCCAACTTGTAAGCGAGTGGTACCGGTTTCGAATCACGCTGCGCCCATGTACCTATGACTCTTTTCTGAGTTATGTATGTGCATTAGTTGAATTCTAGCCGATGCTCTTACGGTGAGAGAAAACATCGAGATGAAACCTGCAAATTCAGGCAACTGAATTTGTAACCATAATCCAATCTGGTCAGGTTTCCCTGGTAGCAGGGTCACGGAGATCAGATGGCAGTCGCTCCACCTGATCGCCAAATCCTAGATCATGGTCAAGGCGGACCCTGGGCCCTCGTTCTCAAGAGCACAACCGGGACATTAACGCCAAGATGACCTAGTTCCATTGATTGGATGAAGCAATTGATTGAACTAGGTAGTGCTTAATTTGAAACCGCAACGAATACACTAAATATAGACTTTTTAAATACAAGTAGATTTATACAAACATATGAACAATTAGCATAGGTTTTCTTTTCTGTTTTATAATAGCAGTAAGCCGAGATTTCTATAGTCTGCCCAATTTATTCGAGTGCCTTGAACTTATTTTTGCAGTTAACAAAATCGAAACTTACATGATGTACTAAATAAAAACTACACACGCCTGTCACGTGGCGGAACTGGAAGGCACTGCTGTCCCGTAAAGTGAACTACCAGGGATGCATAAATGCACGCAAGCTCTACGAAATCTAGACCCGGTGGCGCCAATCAATGACGCCAAAAGAGAAAGTGGTTCCGGCGATTCGGGCCGGATTGTGTGGTCGGACGGATAGCACACAAGTCGTGGGTAGGGTAGAGTAGGGTAGGAGTAGGACAACATGTGATCGAAGTCGCGCCGGGCCAACAACTTTGAAATAAATATTACTAGGTCAACTACTTATTTCAAGACATTTCCTAAGCAACCAGTGACTTTTGACCCGTAACAAATTTTGACGTGTCGGTCTATACATATAATAGGACCACGATAAGTACGAATCGACTGACAGTAGTAAAAATTTTAAAATGTGGATATGGCAATAATCTGGGGATAATCTGTCCTTGTCAGTCCTTCTTGTAAACATTCAGATATTTGGCTTGAACTTATACTTTTAGTTTAACTAAACTATTAATCAAGCTGAAAATTATCACTCTTTTTGTTGTTTTGCCCATTATTTAATAACATTTTTCATAACACGCGGAAATAAACAATCCTACAGAAATCAAATTGTTTTTACTAGTGTTAATTCACTTTTATGAGTGACGTTCTATTACTTTTAAAAAACTTGTCATACGTTGCCATACAGAGTTTTTTTTTTAAATATGTGATTCGGACTTAGCGTGTGTCTTATTATAGTATATTTTTACACTACTGGTATCCTTGTTGAATGAACATTATGTGTTACAATTTCAAGTAGCAATGACTTTCTGGTGTTTCTTGCGCCCTAGTGCAAGGAGAATGTCGGGAAAAATACCTGTTGATGGAAACAACTAGCGGGAATAAAAACCAATTCAAGATGGTTAAAATCATTGTAGTAAAAAAAATGATGACGTTTTTTAAATCATCTACAATAGATGTTGGCCAATGATGATGGTTGGGAAAAAGGATTCAATAATTTTTAAAACCCACTCGGGGGTTACAGACGATAAAAATACGACGGCTTGCTTAGCTTATTTTTGGACTGGATGGCATTTTTTTTTTCTCTGACAAAGAATACGTTATGTATATGTAAGAAGAGACGAGATAGGAAACAGTTAAATTTCAAAAAGGACAAGTTTAAAAATATTATGTAGTCGTCTGGCGTGTCACGTCAAAAACAAACACAATAAGCCCGGGTAGGTACCATGATCACAAGAGTCACGTGTCGGCACGGGAGGGCACTGCTGTCTCGTAAACCGAGCTACCAGGACTGCATAACTACAAGGATTGCCTAGAAAGATAATATATTTTGATAGACTCATTTCCCAAAACTTTATTTTTTTCTAAAGATCTATCTAAACTTATAATAAAACTGTAACAGGTCCAGTTCTGGATACTGGAGTGATTTTGAATTTTTTTTATTGGAAGGTACTCTGTAAAGGATATTGAAGCCAAAACCATAATTTTTTTCATTTTTATCTGTGTGCCTATCTATATCTTGGCTGCGCATCACTCCGAAACTACTGTATGAATTCAAATGAAACTTGGTATGATTTGAGCTCAAGTAAATTACATCATCACAGCCCGTAACAGTCCACTGCAGGACTTAGGGCCTCTCCTCTGTCAAGTAAATATACTTAACAATTTTCAATCGCTTTTTAAATAGATCGCCATCTTATACCATCTCATTGTGTTCCAAAACAGCTGGCACGCTGACGGTGACAAGGGCCCGGTGGATGATGTCGTTGATGTTTGCGTGACGCGACAGACACCGGGCGCTTCGTTGGCACGACAGTCCGTGGTGCCCAAGAATGTCAATTTCCCATAATGGCAGCGATGTGGTTCATTCGTTTTTACTCGCAAGCATAAAGTGTGGGTCCGTTAATAGGGTAATATTTCTTGATTACTTTTTTATACTACCTAAGGTGGCAAACAAGCCTAGCGCCCGCCTGATGTTAAGTAGTTACGGTCCCTTCGTCCGCGTACGAAACCGCAACGGATACATATAGACTTTTTGAATAGACGTATAAAATTATCCAAACCTACGAACAATTAGCATAGGATTCTTCTTTTCTGTTTTATAAAAGCAGTGAGCCGGAATTTTTACATTTCGCCCAATTTATTTGAGTGTTACCAACTCACCTGTGTAATTAATCGGCAAAATCGAAATCAACATGATAAAAACTACCCAAGCGCGCGAGTCACGTGTCGGGACTGGAAGGCACTGCTGTCCCGTAAAGTGACCTACCAGGAGTGCATAGATGCACGCGAGCTCTACGAAATCTAGACCCGGTAGCGACAATCAATATAAACATGAAAGAGACAGTGGTATGTTCCGGCGAATCAGCCAGGATTGTGTGGGTCAAATAGATGTCGTACAAATATTTTAAAATTAGTTCACCAACCAACACTTTGACCTCCTGAGTGGAATTTTAATTTCTGTTACGGGTCTGGGTGTAGTATGTGTAGAAAGTAAGTATTAAAAAAGAAACCACCCAAAACACAAGCTTTGCTTACTTTGGGGCTGGATGGCGCTGTGTGAATTTGGCTTAATAAAAAAGAAAAAGAAAATATGTAGTAACACAATCACACGATCAAAACTACAACTAGAAAATTAAGTAACACCCCCTTCGTAATCATCCCCTGACCTATCTCACCACGGGGAGCGGAACAATATGTCGGCTCGGAGTGAAAAGTTTTTGCTTCATACTTTTAAATAACATTCGTCTTTATGCACATGAATGTGCGATTTTCAACTTACGCTACGGTCCTTTCCAAGTATCCGACGTAAGAATACTTGGAAAGGAATTTCGTGAAAATATACGTTATGCCTATGCTTAAGTAATTTTTCGACAAAAAAACAAAAAATTAATAAAAATAAGACTAGACGGTTAAAATCATTTTATTTTTATTTATGTATTTACTTTATTCGGGTCAAAAAAACAATTGTACAAGTTTAGTAATTACAAGTAATCATAAGAAATTGTAGTGAAGTCTGTACAATGCACAACATTGACCACATATTTTAATACAATTAGTAATCGCGCAACAGTCGATAATATGAATATACTCTATTTCTAAACATTTTGAAAAGCAAGTGTTCACTGTGCTAACTTAATACGATAATATTTTAAATTGTTGACAGTTTAAAAACAATTTACAAGCTTTAATTACCTAATTTACATCATTATCAAGAACACTTGAGGCAAGGTTTTTAATAACTTGAATTTTGTAACTATTTTGAGAATATCTAAATATGTCTATTTCTGTAAAGTATAAATTATAAGAATGAACCATTTGATATAAAGGCTCACGCCGGCCGGCGTTAGTCCGACAGACGCCGTGGTAGAACAGACGTTGCGATCGCCGCATACCATTCTTCATATTGGAAACACAATAACTTAATTTGTTAGTAAGCTCAATACTATCGAATTTATTGTGGCAGATACAGTGCAACATTATAGACTGGAGCAGATATCGCCTGGACTGTAGGCTATATAGTTTATATCTATCCAACAACTCAGGATATTTCAAATTATTACGGAAACACATGTACTGCATGGCTTTAAGAAACTTTTTTGAACACGTTCTAGGGCTACATTGTATTTTATATAGTAGGAACTCCACAGCGGTACAGCGTACTCCAACTGGGATCGTATTAAAGTTCGATAAAGAGGGATATATGTTTCGGGTTTTTTGAAGTCTGTTGTTGTCCTCATGACGAAACCATACATTTTAAAAGCTTTATTTATAATGGTATTTATATGTGTATTGAGGTGAAGCTTAGCATCAAGTGTTATTCCCAGATCTTTTATGGTACTGGTTTTGTCCAGGACGGTATTACACAACATATACGACCCTTCAATTATGTTAGTTTTCTTAGTAAATGAAATGTGTTTATTATCTATGCAGTAAGTTGTGAATCTATCAAGAAAGAGCGATTGGTCTTCTTTGTTAGAAATAGTACGATATATTTTTAAATCATCAGCATACATAAGAAATAGTGTATTTTTAAAACAAGTGTATACATCGTTAATGAAGATAATAAACAATAACGGACCCAAAATTGAACCCTGAGGGACGCCGGAAGTTACAATAATTTGTTTGAATTCATAACCATTAATGATTACTTTTTGTGTGCGGTTAGTAATGTAGGATTTGAACCATCTCCATAGGTTACCTTTTATTCCGTTAAAAGCTAGTTTCTGTAAAAGGATTTGATGATCTACTCTATCAAAAGCCTTTCGAAAATCTGTATATACGCTATCGATCTGGATGTTCTTATCCATTGCTTCAAATAAATAAGACATATATGTAGCCAAATTAGTTACAGTCGAGCGCTGTCTCACAAATCTATGTTGTTCAGGAAGAATTAGAGTGTGTAAGGAAGGGTAAATTAAGTTTTTAATCAGTGTTTCAAAAAGTTTTGCCAGAACAGACAGTATAAAGACTGGTCGTTAGTTTTCGACATTATTCCGTGAACCATTCTTCAGCACAGGGACAATATTTGCTGACTTCCAAATATCAGGACAAATTCCTTCTTTAAGGCTTTTGTTGTATAAAATTTAAAGAAGAAGAGTTATACTGCTTGCTGTTCTTTTTAAAATTATGGGAGGTAAATTGTCTGGACCTGGTCCTTTGGATACATCAAGCGTATGTAATTGTTTACTAATGGATTCTTTTGATATATGCAAATCATTTATAATGGTTGTCCCTTTGCAGTTTGGGTTTTTGTTAGGGTCGAACTTCTGTGTAACCTTAGTTGGCTCAAAAATTTTAAAATGTCTATTAAATATTTTATATTGTATTGACACTACTTTCAATCATATTCATGTATTAAGTAAAACAAATATTGGATTGAGTTTTAAATATGGCTCTGTATAAAGAAAAAGTTTAATAGTCAGATATATTACCCTAAATTTTCCATTTTCTCCAGGCCTTTTCCTTATCTTTGAAGATATGAATTAAAGCGGAGGAGAACCAAACCGGGAAAGAATGTGTTTTAACTTTACTGTATAAAATATAAGTTTTAATTATTTTAGATAAGTGGTCATAAAATATGGTGACAGCCACATCAATTGTTGTACAATTCAATTCATTATGCCAGTCAATAGCTTCTAGCACCAAACATTAAAATTCAAAACAAGAATACGCTTTCCCTTTTAGGTGCCCAAATACTTCCTGAATCGATTTCACCCCTTATTGATTCCCTAACTTATAAGTTCAACAGCTTACATGACCGGCTTTTAAAAAATCATGTGATGCTGTCATTTTGATGCCCGTTCCTGGACCCAGGCTTTTCTGCCTATCCGGTTTGGAGGTCTGGGTATCCGCATAATTTCTGATTTACCATCTTTCCTGTCTTCCATACATAGCACGCCACCTTGACAACGAAAATTGTCTCTCCGTCTCTGTACGGCGCCGAGGTGTCGTGCCTGTCGGAGGCCAGGAATGCATGGTCTAAAATATGCCCCAACGCCGATATTCCCGCCAACCCTAACTTCCAAAGGCTTTGGGACGAGCCACTCTGCAGATTGGCCTTCTCCACACTCTTAGAAACCTCGGCCAATACTGCAGATCGAGCTCGTCTTCTCGCCGTTTCGGAGAGGGAGGCGGGATATTGGCTTCATGCGATCCCATCACCCAATACGGGTACTCTGCTCACCGGAGCTACACTGTCACTCTCAGTGTGCTTGCGACTGGGCCTGAAGGTAAATGAACTGCATCGTTGCCACTGCGGAAGTATTGTAGATATCCTTGGACACCATGGCCTCTCGTGCCAGCGAAGTGCCGGTCGTATGTCGCGCCACGCCAATCTCAACGATGTCGTCCGCCGTGCCCTTGCCACCATCAACGTGCCAGCTGTATTAGAACCCAATGGGCTGGCTCGGGATGATGGCAAGAGGCCCGACGGCATGACGCTCGTTGCTTGGTCACAAGGCCGGCCTCTAGTGTGGGATGCGACCTGTGTAGATACCTTGGCCATATCCCACATTAGAGCTACCTCGGCCAACGCTGGCGCGGCTGCTTCTTCGGCGGAGGACCTCAAGCGGCGCAAATATGAATCCCTAGGTCAGGGTTATTTATTTGCGCCGTTTGGGGTGGAAACGTTGGGACCTTGGGGCCCTAGCGCCAAATAGATGTTCCATGAGATATTTAACTGGCTCATTGAATCTACCGAAGACCCACGTGCTGGCGCTTACCTCGGTCAGCGTATAAGTCTGACAATTCAGAGAGGTAACGCTGCCAGCCTTATGGGGACACTTCCGCAAGGCAGCGATTTAGAGACTGTTTTTTATTTGTATTTTTTTTATTTGTGTACCATATCTTATTAGTTTTAAGGTGTATATATAATCAATTGTAAACTATAGGCAAATAAAGTATGAAGTTCATAGCTTCTATGGCTTTATTAATTGTGTCGTAATCACCTTTGTAAAACTTATATTTAAATACTGGTCGTTTCGGTAGTCCCCTTGTTGTGATATTTACAGGAGTTATGACGTAGATAGGAGGGTGATATGAGTCGGGTGGAACGAGGTGAACAGCTGCCAGCGAACAGTTCGAGCTGCGATCATTGGTTAAAAACAAATCTAATATCCTATTAGTATGAATTTAAAATCGATTTAGTTGTATGCAATCTGTAGCTGATATGAAATTATATAGAAATCTATTATGATGCAAATTTGAGGAAGCGATTAATGGCTCACAGTGATGGCCGTTATCGTTCCATTCGCTATTAGGTAGGTTGTAGTCGCCTACAATCCAGTAGGATTTTTTATCATTATTTTGTATTAGATCTAATAATGTTTCAAAATGATATAGGTACGTATCGGCCCCTTTATTAGGAGGGGCAGATGTAGACGGCACTGATCAAGTAGCTAGCATGGTTATTTCCGCAAGTAAATGGTCGACTGTGAGCACGGCCACCAGCACGCCGCCGCCGTCCCGCCGCCCGCACCCCATACGGTTCTTGTCACTACGAAATGCTGTGTAACGCTTATCTATAAATTCATTGTTTGCTATCTCAGGTAACAGGCCAGGTCTCCGTTAAGATTATGCCATAAAAAAAACTAAAAAATAATCATCTTGACGTTGATGTCCCGGTTGTGCTATCGCGTACGAGGGCCCGGGGTCCACCTTGACCATGATCCAGGATTTGGCAGGTCAGGTAATTACAGTGGAGCGATTGCCATCTGACCTCCATGACCCTGCTACCAGGGGAACGTGACCAGATTGGATCAAGATTACACATCCAGTTGCCTGAATGTGCAGGTTTCATCACGATGTTTTCCCTTACCGTAAGAGCATCGGTTAGTATTCAACTAATGTAAGTAACTCAGATAACAGTCCTTGGTACATGGCCGGAGCGGGATTCGAACCCGGGGCCTCTGGCTTACGAGTCGGATACTGTAACCGCTCGGCCACCGACGCTCTTAAGATTATAATGTCATAAGAGTGTGACAAAATATTTATACATATACAATGTATGTAATTTGGTCCTACGACCCCTACAGTTTTGATAATAGAATGATAGACTTCCATTCACGTTCCTTCGCGGCTTCCCGGCAGGCCCTAAACAGCTGTATATTCTTCAAAGTCAGGTGTTCATTCATAAAGATAGGTATTGAATTTCCAGTTATTCCAATATCTGAGGTTGCTAGATTGCCTTTTATGGACTTTTTATAAATCCTGTAAGCAGATACGATATTGTCTCATAACATTTTAGTGGGCAATTTTATTATAATATTTTTCGGCCGCACACATTTTGAATCGGCGTGAGGAACACGATGAATTGAGATTACATAGGTCCATTATAATTGTAGTAAGGTTTTCTCCACGTTTCTCCATTAAATTATAAACTTCGATATTGGTATTTCTAGCTTGTTGTTGCATAATATCGATGCTTATCTCCAACTCAACAATCCGATAGGCTATGTCCGAGTTGGACCTGACTAGTGAGTCCAGATTAGCGAGGTTATTAGCGAGATATTTTGTTCTACGCATGTTAACAAAGATGTCACAGGTGTCCATTGGTGATGAACTTGAGGTATGTAGCTCGGGGTTAGAGCCTACGTGAGGTGGCGGCGAACGGAGCATAGTAGGTAGATAAGTACGCTTGATTATTGTATGCAGCGCTAATAGCCGCTGCAAACTTAGTGTAGGTACGTGGCCGGAGGGTTGGACGACGGACTACTTGCAGGGCTGTAGCGCTTTACGCTTCAGTTCACGCGATCACGATTGAATATAAATGCAAAATGTTTTTGTTTATAACTTTATTCACGAATCGAATCACGGTAAACCAGTTATTACACTCGATGGCACAGTTCACAAGGAAGAAAATGATGTAACTTTTCAATGTTATTATAAAATTTAAACCACAAATTTGATTAAATATTGCGGAGCAACTTGTTGACGAATGTTACTCCAACGATAGCGCGGGTAGAAAAAAGAAAGAAGTGTATTCCCGGTCTTATGAAATTAATATGGCCCTGGTATTACCTACACTTTTCGGATTTGCCTTTGACATTAATGTCAACTTCCTATTTCAATTGATTGGATGAAGCAATTGAACTAGGTAGTGCTTAATTTGAAACCGCAACGCAAACACTATAGACTTTTTGAATACAAGTATAATTATCCAAACTGACGAACAATTGGCATAGGTTTCTTTTCTGTTATATAATAGCAGTGAGCCGGGATTTTTGCATTGCATTGAAATCAACATGATGGCTAAAAACTACACACGCCAGTCACGTTACGGGACTGGAAGACACTGCTGTCCCGTAAACTGAACTACCAGGGATGCATAGAAGCACGCGAGCTCAACGAAATCTAGACCCGGTGCGTGGCGCCAATCAATATAAAGAAAGAGAAAGTGGTATGTTCCGGCGAATCGGCTTGTATGGTGTGGATAGGACCATAGCCTCCTTCATCGTCAGATAAAGGAGGCTATGATAGGACGGATAGCACACAAAACTATTAAAATTAGTTCGCCCACTTTGATGACCTGAGTGGTTCAGTTGGTTAACATGCAGGTCGCCACGCAGAGGTCCCGGGTTCGATTCCCGGCTGTGCAGAAATTGAAATGGTGAATTTGAATTTATGTTACGGGTCTGGGTGAAGTATGTATTGTATTATATATATTATTAAAAAAACACCTATCACAACACCTATAAGTTTTTAAAACAAATTCACACAGCGCCATCTAGTCCCAAAGTAAGCAAAGGTTATGTTATAGGTGTTATATAACTAATAGGTTATGTATATACTTTTTTTAAATACATACTTATTATACATACTACACCCAGACCCGTTGCAGTAATTAAAATACATCATTTCAATATCTTTGTTCGGAAACCGAACCCGGGACAGAGGTCCCGCAGAGGCGTGGCAGACGGCATGTTAACCAATTGAACCACATAGATCGTCTGTTTATACTGATATCTACAATACGATTGAAATTGGGAACAGAATATGGCATTGGCAGCCCCGACGGATTTTTTTATCTATCTGCTAGTCGAGAAGAAAGATCTAAATCGGTAAGCCATTGTGGAGATAAATGACAATATTTAATAGAACACACACACAACTTCTCACCCCAAACTCATAAAACAGCTTCATTTCGTCGTGGGTAGGGTAATCAAAGAGATTGGAAAGTTAGCTATCTTCGTAGTTAGACTGGCAAATTTTTTTTTTGCTCTGTGATTGAAGTAGAGTGGGGTAGTGAACAGGACAGTGGCAGTGGGGGTAGGACAACACGCGAACGAAGTCGCGCCTAGCCAACTAGTTTGAAATAAATATTACTAGGTCAACTACTTATTTTAAGAAGTTTCCCAAGCAACCAGTTATTTTTTAACCAGCAAGACATTTTTGATATGTCGGTCGACCTCGATAGTCTATTTCTACACCATTAGTATCTTTGATAGTAGTATAGATAGTAGATTCTACCGAAGATATCCCGGACATCAGCCTGTACGAGATTAGTATGGCTCTCAAACAGCTCAAGAACAACAAGGCGCCGGGTGATGATGGAATTACGGCTGAGCTTCTGAAAGCTGGTGGCAAACCTGTGCTTAAGACCCTTCAGAAGCTGTTCAATTCCGTCATCCTCGAGGGAAAAACGCCGGAAACATGGCACAGAAGTATAGTGATATTGTTCTTCAAGAAAGGTGATAAGGCTCTCTTGAAGAACTTCAGACCAATATCGCTGCTGACCCATGTGTATAAGCTGTTTTCGAGAGTCATTACGAATCGTCTCGCACGCAGGTTTGATGACTTCCAGCCTCCCGAACAAGCCGGATTCCGAAAAGGTTTTAGTACCATAGACCACATTCATACGCTGCGGCAGGTTATACAGAAAACCGAAGAGTATAACCGGCCATTATGCTTGGCGTTTGTGGACTATGAGAAAGCCTTCGATTCGATCGAAACTTGGGCGGTGCTCCAGTCTCTACAGCGGTGCCAAATTGACTATCGATATATCGAAGCACTGAAGGGTTTGTACGAAAACGCCACTATGTCAGTTCGTCTCCAGGATAAGACCACAGAACCTATCCAGCTGCAGCGGGGTGTTAGACAAGGTGATGTCATATCACCGAAGTTGTTCACTGCTGCACTGGAGGATATCTTTAGGCTTATGGACTGGGACGGACTTGGCATCAATATTAACGGCGAGTACCTTACTCACCTCAGATTTGCTGACGATATCGTAGTCATGGCTGAAACCCTGGAAGACTTGGGCAAAATGCTCGATGACCTCTGTAGTGCCTCTCAACAAGTAGGTCTTAAAATGAACATGGACAAGACGAAAATTATGTCGAATGTCCATGTTGTGCCTACTCCAGTGACCGTTGGAGGCATTCCACTTGAAGTTGTTGACGACTATTCATACCTAGGACAAATAGTTCAGTTAGGTAGGTCCAACTTCGAGAAAGAGGTCAATCGACGAATCCGACTCGGTTGGGCAGCATTCGGGAAGCTACGCCATATATTTTCGTCCCAATTACCGCAGTGTCTCAAAACGAAGGTCTTTGACCAATGTGTGTTGCCAGTGATGACATACGGAACCGAAACGTGGCCGCTCACTGTGGGCCTTATAAGAAAGCTCACTGTTACCCAAAGGGCAATGGAAAGAGCTATGCTCGGAGTCTCTTTGCGCGATCGAATCAGAAATGAGGAGATCCGCAAGCGAACCAAGGTCACCGACATAGCTCTAAAGATTGCCAGACTGAAGTGGCAGTGGGCAGGGCACATAGCTCGAAGAACAGATGGCCGATGGGGCAGTAAAGTTCTCGAGTGGCGGCCACGTGCCGGAAGACGCAGCGTGGGTAGGCCTTCCACAAGGTGGACTGATGACCTGGTAAGGATCGCAGGTACCAGCTGGATGCGAAAAGCACAGGACCGGCCTTTGTGGAGATCTCTGGGGGAGGCCTATGCCCAGCAGTGGGCGTCTTCTGGCTGATATGATGATGATGATGATGATGAGTATCTTTGTTGAATAAACATTATGTGTTACAATTTCAGATAGCAGGGTCATGGAGGTCAGATGGCAGTCGCTCTAATGTAATTACCTGATTAAGGCGGACCCCGGGCCCTCGTGTGCGAAAGCCCAACTGGAACATTAACGCCATGATGATAATGATGATGTGTTACAATTTCCGAAATAATTCAACTCCTTGAGGAAGTGTCATATTCAAAATCAATGTGGGCCATTGAGAAAATATTTCTACAGTGATCTGGGCAAGCCATTGGCGCCACGTGCTCTTGATTTCGTCGAGCTTTCAAGATGCTATGTACTCCTGGTAGTTTAGTTTTTGGGACAGCAGTGTCCTCCCGTCCCCGACACGTGACTTGTCTGATCGATTAGTGGACTCGTTTCGCAGCCTTCCTGTGCCTGCCATCGGTTTTTTTTCGTTTACTGTACAGTATACGTAAAACAGTTTCTATGAGAATTCGTACAACGCTTCTATCACACAGTAGCAGAACTGATACCGTGGACCTGGGACAATTTTTTTATCTGTAGCTTTGTTAATTGTTTTACTAAGTATTATTAGTTACTTGTTTTGTAATTAGTATTATGTTAGGTCTGTAGTTATTTATACAATTGTTATTATTCTGTTTTAATCCCAATTAAATATAGTAACATATGAGTTAAATAAAACTGGCAGATTTGCACTTTCGCAAAACATTTATTTCCTTTTAACTGTACCTCCATTTTTAGACAGATTATTATCTTGTACAATCCTTTTCGATCGCGGTTTTCTCCGATCCTTAAGTTATCGTAGTAACTTTTTTTTATAACATCATACAGTCACGGGCCAATCGGCACCCGAGATAGTTCAACTAGTCTCAGCGTTTCTTTAAGACCTTTAACATCGCTTCGCCAACAGTATTTGGAGAAACATCTAACAAATAGCAAGCTCGTCGCGGGTGTGGGGACTGATTTTTTAACCGCTTGCATCCATCGAGCACCCCTTTTCTCTGCCGTTCTCTTTCACTCTCGTAATAAGTTGCTAGAGAAAGCAGAGACAGGCATAGGAAGGCGAGCGCTTTCGTGATTGCGAGCGGTACAAAAATCGGGCACCTGACGTTGAATAGTCTCAAAGTACGAAACGGTCACCCATCCACTTCCCGGACTCTGCGAGCGTTGTTTAACCTTGATGGACAGACAGACTAGTACTCAGTGACAAACGAGCAGCAATCCCAGGCAAAGAAGAGATAAATTTTATGCCGAACATCTCAGATACGAAGATATGAAAATTGGGATGATGATGACGATTGCGAACTACACAATAATTCAATGTACTGAAATGAAAGATCTTTGGAATCTTTTGGTCAAAGAGCGGAGGCGTCGCTCGAAATTTTTTATATTACTTTGCTGTTGAGTTACAAGCGAGTAGACAGTCCACGTGATGGTAAGTGGTAACTGTCGCCCATAACATCTACGATTCTTACATTTAGATTGCTGGTAACAAAAATGTAAAACCGCGCTGTCACTGAGGACTAAGATGAAATACATCATGCATGTAATTCAAATCAAAAATATATAGAGCAATTTCATTGTCTCCAACCAAAGAAGAAAAAATTCGCTTCACTCCAAAATATAATGACAATCATTTTATAATACATTTTATTTATTTACCCAGATTTCAAGGAACACGCTGTTTCAGGCGTAACCCTTTCAGTTTCAGACCGAGTACCAGGAGTACAGAGTTTGCGGGTAGTTGTCTCAAAGTCCTGTAGTAACCTTGTATAGGCACGTATCGGCAAGGGGAATTCTACGAGCAGTCATGCCATTTCAATGCCGGGAAAGTTTTAGGCTCGATTCTTTGAAGGCTTCAACAAAGTACCGGCTGAAAACCTGAGTGGTTTAGTTGGTTAACATGCCGGTCGCCACGCAGAGGTCCCAGGTTCAATTTTTTAAACATACAAAACGTTACCCTTTTTCCCGTACGGCTAGGCAGATACAACATTGTTCCATTTTGCTACGGCAAAACTCTTTAATACCTGACGTTGTATACAATACGTACTTACTCAAAATAAAAAATCTATATGTATTTGTCGACACAAATGATATCATTTTGATAACAAAATGACAAAGTAGTAAGACAAGAATTTACAACCCTGCCTCCTAACTAGGAATAAATCCTGTATGTCATGAGACAGTGTTCGATATTGTCATCGTTAAATGTATATTTAGGTAATAAAGTTCGTGTTGTATGTCAGTGGGATATGTCCTAAACGCGTACATGAAAAAATACATGTAGGTATGTGTACTGTGCTATGTATGTGCTATGTACTATGAATAAATTTAAAAAAGTTGCACCTACAGATAAAAAAACTTGCGGTCCCCGGTTTTCACCCGCACGCAGCTCGGATCTCTGTATACTAACTATCCCGGGGGACCCTATTATTTTTCCGGGATAAAAACTATACTAGTGAATAATGTAGCTTCCTATTAGTTAAAGAATTTTCAAAATCGGCTCAGTAGTTTCCAAGTAGTTTCGGAGATTACCGTCAACGTACAAACTCAAACATACAAACTTTCTTCTTTATAATATTGATATTGTTTATTATAAGACGGTCTCTTTGCGAAGACGCATCTTTCAGGCGTAGAGGCTATTCTAACCCTTTCAGTACGTGAAAAAATACCAGGGCAACACCGCTAAGGAAGAGATTCGCTACGGTGCTACGTGCGCTACGGTTCCTCTACGGCGGGCTACGGCCTACGAGAGCTACGTCAAGTTGTAGCACACTGCATATTATACAAAGTTGTAGATGTAACCACGAAACTCGAGCGTTCAATATTTTAGCTTGGAGGTCATTACACTAAGGGGATAAACTACTTATATATTTCTTTAAATACATACTTACTTTACATAATAACATAATTTTGATTTCTGTATGTCTGTGAATCGAACCTGGGAGCTCTGATGTTAACCAACTGAACCACTCAGATCAATGAATTTCTCCGATGCCGCACTATGCAGTTAGCTGCCATATGTCCTCGGCTACAAACTTGCACCTTGTCAAAGTTAGGTTTTGTAATTGTTTCATTGTTAAATTGCGAAAGTAAATGATAGAAACCATAAAATACCAGTAAAGGTAGTAAATTTCTCTTTAACACACATACACTAGAAACAAGCGAGTGCCACAAGCTACGATTCTAACATACCTCTTTTGATAATTAATTATTTTATAACACAATGATTATTCTATCACAAACCACAGTTACCTTATGTCATACCGGTGAAAAGCCAAACTTTGCGAAGCCTTCGTACAGCCTACGCGCGTCTCTACTACCAATTCATTGAGCAAAGGTGCCTCGGATACTCCTACTAACTCCTGCGAGCCTGGTACCCGACCTGTCTTCACCCGTTCTTTGACAACCGTGAGGCTTGTCTGACAGCTGATTAATGAGATGCGACGACTGCCTATCTGTTGCGTCATCAGAGAGGATTATGTGCGTATTTGTTCATTTTATGTTCAATCAAGTTTAGATTGTTTTGGAATCTGGGCATACAGGGTTACGCTGTCGTTTCGGTGTGTGTTTTCAGATTTAACCATTTGGTGAATAAAACGTATAATATGTGTGTTGAATTTAGTTTTGTAGATGATAATTATCTTGCAGTTCCATATAGTTAATTGATTATTTTTATACTCCAAAGGTTTTCGCCGGCCAAAAATTAATTAGGAGCTTCGAATTTCTTTACAACAATTACACATATTTCATTAGAGATTGATAAACAATGTCATATTACCTAAATATAATAAGCGAATTCCTTCATTAAAGCTCTCAAAGTATGAACATTAAAAAGCGCCCCCATTTTTGCAGGTAAGGTAAACCTTTTCGTACTTCGGGTAATTTCGGTGCGACGGTAAATTTTTCACCTGTCTTACCGCTCACCTGGGGACCAGGAAATAAGGAAATTCCAGGAGAGGCCGTTTTCACGTGAACCACCATTCAGGTGCACACTGTGTCGCACCTTAACCGCGTCCGATCTGCGAACACTTTATGCACACATGCGAACAACTACACTGAAACGATCGGCCAATAGGAAAGCTGGAATTTAAACTTGGAAATACTCCGCATTGCCCCCGCAGGACAGAAAGAGATAGACATATATTTCTGTCGTGCGGCGGGCAATGGGGAAAACAGGGGAAAGCGCTAAGGGTTGAAACGCGTGGCGGAAAAGGGAACTAATATTGTCACGCAGGTATTATTAGTATTTGATAACAAACAGCGCCATACCTAAATATAGTTTTAAGTTAGGGGTAGGTCTATTGGTGTTTCGATGTCATTCATACCACGCACACAAGGTAAATTTTCACAGGTACGGGCAGGTAGCAGGTAACCCGCTTGTGTGCGAGGTTGCGGAGGTAATATCACCTTCGCCTGTATACTGCGACCCTAGTATACAACCTCGAGCTGAAACAGGTGAGTTTCACCTGAAAATTTACTCTTTCAGGAAAGTTACCTTTCAGGTGAGAGGGATTGGAGAGAGAGAGAAAGGTGAAACCCCCAATTAAAGTATTCCGATCACTGACCCCTGATTTACCTGTGCCTGCCACAAAACTTGTTCATGTAATTATTTCACCTAGAAAACGTGCTTTGGGTAAACGTATATACTCATTTGCCGTTTCATCCGAACGTCTCGCTCGCTCGCACGCTTTTCCATGGATGTTCTCGCGGGGAAAATTTTCGATAAAGTGGGGGAAATGTACTAGGGCCGCATGACTCGCGAAGAGTCCAAACTGGAATGCCCCCGGCCCCGGGAGACTATTTAAATAAAATAATAATCTGCCACCAGGGGCGCATAGATGCGTCGAGTGTGTTTTAAATTATTTCTAGTAGTTACGACTTCTTGTAGTAGTTGAACGTAGAAGTACTTACAAGGGCGACATAGGTGACTAGAATTTTCTTTAAGCGTTCGCGCTAAAGTTAGCTTTGGAAGGATCGATATTAGTGCTTGTTCTAATGTTATATAGGGTTGTATCGCGACTTCATTCGTCATGACGACCTGAGTGGTTCAATGGTTAACATCTGCCACGCAAGAGGTCCCGGGTTCGATTCCCGGCCGGGCAGAAATTGAAATGATGAATTTTATATTTTTTTATAATAAATATGTATTTAAAAAGTATTTAAGAAGTATATCAGTTATCTCTGAAAAATGTATCCAAATTCGTTAAGCCGTTTCGAGTTACAAGTCAAGCTAATCTTACGCGCCGCAATTTTCAGTCGGTATTCTTTCACTTGATTGCTTCATTATATTTTCATGGCCAAGCGCCAAGGGGAAAACGAACTTTACGGAGTGGGTTTCACTTTTTGGCTATCAATTATAGCTTTCGAGAAATCGCCGTGTAAAAAAGTACACAATTTTTAATTGTATCCCTTTTCTGAAAAAAGAAGTCGTGAACAACATACAAGCCCGCATAGATACCATGATCACACAAGTCACGTGTCAGCACGGGAGGGCACTGCTGTCTCGTAAAGCAAGCTACCAGGACTGCATAATTACAAGGATATCGAACAATAATGATACAACGCTACATACAAGCCCAGGTAGGTAGGTAGGGTACCCACAATTACGAAAGTCACGTGTCGGGGCTGAATCGCACTGCTGTCTCGTAAAGCGAGCTACCAAGACTGCATAACTACAAGGATATCGAACAAAAAATGATACAAGCCGGGGAGGTACCCACGATCACGAAAGTCACGTGTTCGGGCTGCATCGTACTGCTGTCTTGTAAAGCGAGCTACCAGGACTGAATAACTACAAGGATTTGTTACGACAATAAAATATTGTGTTAGGACTCATTTCCCTGAACATTTATTTTCTTGTAAAGATTTACAGATCTAGAAGACACAATAAAACTGTAACAGGTCGAATTCTATACATAGAAGATATTTTGAATTTTTTTATTGGAGAGTATTCTATAGAGTTGTTTATAGACGATACTGAAGCCAAAAATTTAATTTTTTAATTTTTGTGTCTGTCTGTATCTTGGCCACGCATCACTCCGACACTACTGAATTAATTCAAATGAAACTTGGAATGGTTTGAGTTCATACTACAGGTTAGCACACTGGATACTTTTTATCCCCAAATTCATTACTTGGGAGAGGGTATAGAAGAATAGAGGGTATTAAATTATTAATCTAAATATTATCATTAAGACAATAGTTGTCAGATCACATTTATATTAATTACACAAAAGTTGCATATCAATGTGCATAGGTGATTTATCGTGTGAAGTGTGGAAAAACACGTTGCCATTCATCATACAGGTGAGGGAGTGGGACCGCGCTCCTGCCGTCCCTTTTCCTCCACTCTCCGCGCGACACTGCACTGAGAGCACGTAAAATGGTAACCTTGTGGAACAAAGTTTTCTACTTAATTAAAAATACAAAACCCGATGATATCCGCCAACAAGCCGAAATAAATTGGCTGCAGGTAGCCGGAAACAGACAGGCGTGGAAGCTTGGAGAGGATGCATAAGTTCGAAGACGGACACACTATGGGCTGATATGATGATGATACGCAAAAAAACAATACTTAAATACTTTTTTATGCCACCAAGGACGCAAACAAGCGTACTGCCCGCTTGATGGTAAGCAGTTACTGCCCAGTCTGCTAGCCGCAGCGGATGCATCGGATACACTTTATTAACCTTTTTAAATACAACTATAATAATTATCCATACTTACAAACAATTAGCGAAGGGGCATTTCTTCAGAGAGGCCCAGTTTTTGTGACTTCGATGCCCAACTTTGATTGATTTGATTAAACTAGGTCATCTTGGCGCTAATGTCCCGGTTGTGCTCTCGAGAACGAGGGCCCGGGGTCCGCCTTGACCATGATCTAGGATTTGGCGATCAGATAATTATAGTGGAGCGACTACAATCTGACCTCCGTGACCCTGCGCTACCATGGGAACCTGACCAGATTGGATCATGGTTACAAATTCAGTTGTATGAATGTGCATGTTTCATCACGTTGTTTTCCCTCACCGTAAGAAAATCGGTTAGTATTCAACTAAAGTACACAACTCAGAAAAGAGTCATTGGTACATGGCCGCAGCGGGATTCGAACCCGTATACTCGTTACCGACGCTCTGTATAACACTGCTGATAAAAGGTTAAAAACTAAAATTATTTTTATGAGTGGCTGATGTGTGCAATAAAAAATGAAAGAGCTAAGAGGGTTTAATGCCACCTTAATCAGAATCTCGTACTAAAATTACATTAAGTATTTTCTTAAATTCCAAATGGTAACAACGGACCCAGCTACGATAACAGATGGGCTCTGTACGATGATTTCCTTCTAGTCTGAAACTGAGACACTATGATTTCAAGCTTTGTTTTAGTTACCTAGGTAAACCTTATAAGTTTTCTTTTCTGTTTTATAACTGCAGAACGCGAACCGCATTTATACTGTGCGCCCAATGTATCGGAATGCCACCAGATTGACAAAATAAATAAATAAATTTTCGTGGACAAATTCACACAGCGCCATCTATCTAGCCCCAAACTAAATTGAAATTAACATGGCGGCTGCATACAACACGAAAATCACGTGTACGAGACGGGAGGACACTGCTGTCTCGTAAAGCAAACTACTAGGGCTGCATATTTGCAAGCGAGCTCTACGAAATCTAGAACGGGTAGCCCCCACCTATATTAAAGAGCGATTGTGTGGGTTGGATGGCACACAAAGCTATTAAAATTAGTTCACTTTCTTGCCACTCACTAACATGAGAGGATCTTCGAATATTACAATCACAGGATCGAAACTACAACTAGAAAATTAAATAACACCCTCCTCGTAATCATCCCCTGACTAGGGGGTCCCACTAGTGGGAGAAATTCTGTGAAAAGTTTTGGCTACATATTTTTAAATAACATTCCTTTTTCTGCATATGAATGTGCTAGTAAAAGGTATTATAAATAGTACTACGCTATCCCTCACTGACGGCGTCGGCATAGCGGCCGATTGGGGCGCGCGTTGTAGCCGTCTGTGGTACCAGTATCGCATGATCACGAAGTGTTAGAGGACGCTTCCCACGCAAAAGTTGCGTAGGTTCCTTTGCGGAGAATGCCCGGGTGAAAGGAAATATAAGGATACCTACTTGGGTCGGGTATATGTATGTAGGGGACGCCGGACGGGGCGCGGCGTACGGGATAGGTTAAAAAAGCCCGATTCTACCCCCCTATTGTGTTACAACTTCATACATAGACTAGGTCCTCAGAGGTTTTCACCAGCGCGCAGTTCAGATCTCTGTAAATAGAGGGTTGATCTGAGCCTCGGCAAATGTTTTGCTTAAAGTTTGGGCCATATGTGGAGTCTACATACATATAGGGCGGCGGATATTATTTTGTCCGGAGCGGCTAAATGGCTAGGTCGGGCCTGCATGGGGCTCGAGCTAAAACGATGTTCCAAAAGAATGCTACCATATGAATGAATGTGCGATATTCTGATAGCTTGCTAAAATGTGTTGTTCTGCGTGGCTTTCTGTTCACGCTACGGTCCTTTCCAAGTAGCCGAAGTTACTTCTAGTTAACGTAATTTACTTTAGTAACCTTACTGACAAAAAGTGCAAAAAGTCGGCCTAAACGTGTTCGAGAATTGCCTCTAACCAACACCACATGTTAGTTGATAACTATTTTTTCTTTTTAGCCCTGAATAGCAAACCTCCAACTGTAGGCGGTAGGTTGTCGAGCCGCTCTACATTCGAAATGTTTGAATGGCGCGGTATGGCAACTCCGGGATAAACTATCGCCATCCCTCACTGACGGCGTCGGGCAAGCGGCCGATTGCGGCTCGGCAATGGTGCTGTCTGTGGTACCAGGGTCGCATGATCACGAAGAGATAGGTCATAGAAATTATAAGTATTCTTAGGCCGGGTATGTGTGTGTAGGGGACCGCTGGACGGGGCGCGGTGTACGGGGTGGGTTAAAGCTCGATTCTACCCCTCAAATTGATTTACAACTTTATAAATAGCGGTTTTCACCCGCGCGCAGCTCGGATCTTCTAAATAGATAGATAGTGGTCAGGCAACGTGAAAAAAAACAGCAAATCGATGTACAGGATAGCCGTTTAGTACACGGGTACTTTAGATTAAAATAATCATTTTGATCGACAGCACTTTATTCACCTTACCTTCACTTAACCTTAGGTTAAGGATGTAATGTGGAACCGAACAAAGTGCTGTCTATGTCCATGCAAATTAACCTGGCGGCCTGCATACAACACGAAAGTCACGTGTACGGGACGGGAGGGCACTGCTGTCTCGTAAAGCAAACTACCAGGGCTGCATATTTGAAAGCGAGCTCTACAAAATCTAGACCGGGTGGCGCCAACGCCGCCAACCTATATCAAAGGGCGAATCGGTCCTATCGATGGTGTGGGTCGGGTGGCGCACAAATCACTATACTGTTAAAATTTGTTCACTTTCTTGCCACGCACTAACTTGAGAGAATCTTCGAATATCACACAATCACACGATCAAAACTACAACTACCAAATTAAATGAGGCCCCTCTCGTAATCATCCCCTGATGAGATAGTCCCTAGTGGGGGTAATTCTGTAAAAAGTTTTGGCCTCATATTTTTGAATAACATTCCTCTTTATGCATTTGAATGTGCGATTTTCTGATAGCTAGTTAAAAAGTGTAGTTCTGCGTGTTTTACTACTTACGCTACGGACCTTTCCAAGTAGCCGAAGTTACTTGGAAAATAATTTCGTAAAAAGATACGTGCGTAACTTAAGTATCCTTCCCGACAAAAAGCGCAAAAAGTGGGCTTAAACGTTTTCAAGAATAACCTCTTACCAAGACCACCTATTAGGTATTATTTTTGAACTAATGTACCGTTTTAGCCCTGAATAGAAAACCTCCATTTGTAGGTGGCCAGTTGTGGAGTCGCTCTACAGTCAATCAATCAATCAATCAACTTTTTTTAAATGGCAACTTGTCGTTCAATAGCTTAACAACCATTATTGCCAGTGTCAAAGTGCAAGGAAAACACTGAAAAAGTTTGACCGGTTTAAAAGGAAAAAAAATAACAATTTCAACATTGCATTACCCATCTGTGGCATTGCCTGAAAAGCGCTCTACAGTCGCCACAATATTTGAATGAAGGTCGCGGTATGACGTCTTCGAAAATAACTACCGCCATCCCTGACGGCGTCGGGACAGCGGCCGATTGCAGCGCGCGTTGGTGCCGTCTGTGGTACCAGTATCGCATGATCGCGAAGAGATAAAGGATGTTTCCCACGCAAAAGAAGCGCAAGTTCCATTGCGGAGAATGCCCGGGTGAAAGGAATTATAAGTATTCTTGGTATAAGGCTAAGTAATGGGGTATATGTATGTACGGGACGCCGTACGGGGCGCGGTGTACGGGGTGGGTTAAAGCTCGATTCTACCCCTCAAATTGTTTTACAACTTTATAAATAGCGGTTTTCACCCGCGCGCAGCTCGGATCTCCTAAATAGATAGATAGTGATCGGATAGCCGTTTAGTACACGGGTACTTCAAATTAAAATAATCATTTTGACCAACAGCACTTTATTTCTTTTGATGACCTGAGTGGTTCAGTTGGTAAACATGCCAGTCTGCCACGCAAGAGGTCCCGGGTTCGATTCCCGGCCGAGCATAAATTGAAATGATGAATTTTAATTTCTGTTACGGGTCTTGGGTGTAATATGTATAATAAGTATGTATTTAAAAAAAGTATATTAGTAGTTTATCAGTTATCTAACACCCACAACACAAGCTTTGCTTACTTTTTTTGGCTAAATTGCGCTGTGTGAATTTATATTTATATTTAGCATATTTATATTTAATAAAATTCCAAATATACATATACACTAACACATATAAAATTGACTAAACTAAAACCTTATAGTTGTACCTTGGGCAAGTACAGTTGTCTCGGCGCCCAATACGACTTTGTCGCATTTGGTGTCAAGACACTAGGTCTGTGGGGCCCGGGCGCACACTCGCTCTTCAGGGAGCTTAGTAAGCGGCTCAGGAAGGCGACGGGTGACCCACGTGCCGGCGGCTTTCTCGCGCAGCGGATAAGTATCGCCATCCAGCGCGGGAATGCCGCCGCCATGATGGGCACCTTACCGCGGGGCCCTGGTTTTTTACATATTTTTTAATTTAGTTACATAATTAAATATTTATATTTATTTATATTTATTTGGTTTCACTTTATATCCATAACCTAAGGTTATAAAGTGCTGTCTATGTCTATGTCTATGTAAATTAACATGGCCGCCTGCATACAACACGAAAGTCACGTGTACGGGACGGGATGACACTGCTGTCTCGTAAAGCAAACTACCAGGGCAGCATATTTGCAAGCGAGCCCTACGAAGTCTAGACCCGGTGGCGCCAACCTATATTAAAGAGCGAATCGGCCCTAATCGATTGTGTGGGACTGATGGCACACAAAGCTGTTACAATAAGTTCACTTTCTTGCCACGCACTAACTTGAAAGAATCTTCGAATATCACACAATCACACAATCGAAACTACAACTAGCAAATTAAATAACACCCCTTTCGTAATCATCCCCTGACTAGATAGTCCCACCAGTTCTGTAAAAAGTTTTGGTCTCATATTTTTAAATAACATTCCTCTTTATGCATTTGAATGTGCGACTTTCTGATAGCTAGTTAAAAAGTGTAGTTCTGCGTGTTTTACTACTTACGCTACAGACCTTTCCAAGTAGTCGAAGTTACTTGGAAAATAATTTCGTAAAAAGATACGTACGTAACCTAAGTATCCTTCCCGACAAAAAGCGCAAAAAGTCGGCTTAAACGTTTTCAAGAACCTCGCCTCTTACCAAGACCACCTTTTAGGTATGATTATTTGAACTAGTTTTTCCTTTTAGCCTTGAATAGGATACCTCCAACTGTAAGCGTTAGGTTAGCGTGTTGCTCTTCAGTTTGAATGGCGCGGTATGACGACTTCGGAAATAACTAGCGCCATCCCTCACTGCCGGCCTCGGGCAAGCACGCCGCAAGCGGGCGATAGCGGCGCGCGTTTGTGCTGTCTGTGGTACCAGGGTCGCATGAACATGAAGAGATAAAGGAGGCTTCCCACGCAACGAAGCGCAAGTTCGAGTAATGTAGGGGACGCCGGGCAGGGCGCGGTGTACGGGGTGGGGATTCTACCCCTCAAATTGTTTTACAACTTTATAAGTAGACTAGGTCCGCGGTTTTCACCAGCGCGCAGTTCGGATCTCTGTAAATAGAGGGTCCATCAAAGCCACTATATGGAGTCGTCGTAGTTGACCCAATATGTGGAGTCTACTTATAGGGCAGCGGATATTATTTTGTCCGGAGCGGCTAAATGGGCCCTGCATGGGGCCCGAGCTAAAACGATGTTCCAAAAGACTACTTCAGAAATAACTACCGCCATCCCTCACTGCCGGCGTCGGGCAGGCACGCCGCAAGCGGCCGATTGCGGCGCGCGTTGGTGCCGTCTGTGGTACCAGGGTCGCATGATCGCGAACAGTTAAAGCCCGCTTCCCACGCAAAAGAAGCGCTAGTTCCATTGCGGATAATGTAGGGGTCGCCAGACGGGGCGCGGTGTAAGGTATGGGTGAAACAAGCTCGATTTTACCCCTCAAATCGTTATACAACTATATAAATAGACCAGGTACCCCGCGGTTTTCACCAGCGCGCAGTTCGGATCTCTGTAAATAGAGGGTCGATCAAAGCCTCGGCAAATGTTTTGCTAAATGTTTGGGCCAATATGTGGAGTCTCCTTGTAGGGTGGCGAATATAATGTTGCCCGAAGCGGTTAAATGGCTGGCCCTAGAGCAAAAACTGTTCCAAAAGATGCTACCCCGCTAATAGAGACAACCGGAGACCATCGGCTGGGGCGTATCTCGGACAAGATATGAGTCTGACAATTAAAAGAGGTAGCGTCGTCAGAAATGCTCCAGCTTGGCAGCGATTTAGAATCTGTTTTGTAGTACATACCTTGCAGCTACATAGGCATAATTTGTGTAACATTTTAAATTAGATGAATGGTAGTTTTAATTTTGTATAAATAAACTATGTTTTAATTATTCGAACTTAGTCCGCACTTACTGTTACTGTCGTATACAACAGTTTCCGACTGCGCATTTTTTTATGTTATACGACAGACGAACAGCCGTCATATTGCGATTAATTTCTTGTGTGCTTTGGGGACCTATACGAGTGCCTGGTGCAAATACTGCAAATTATAATTCATTTACCTACATTCAGCGGCAAAAAAAGTGGCCCAAATCTTTTCCCGCGATTACCAATTTTCACCCATCTCATCTTGGAATTGGAGTTGAAAAATCGCTTTCTAACCATAGTTGAAATAAGGAGGCTAGCAAGATTTGTCACCCCGGGTGACAACTGCGAACGGGCAGGAAACCAGTGTCTCCGGTAGAGTTGCTAATTATGAATGTCCCGGGAGAAGTGCGCTTTGTATGTATATTTTACATAATAATTTGTTAAAAAAAAAGTTTTTACGTTATGCCCGTAAAATAAACAAAATGGAAAGCTCAAACTGTTTTGTTGAACGTTCGCTTCGGCAGCCATTGCGTACGAGGAGAGCAGAGTGAGAGAGGAGTTACGCGGTCTGCATAGACGCCATGTCGCCATGAAAGCTTTCAAGGGAAATTGAACCTTAATGGATAAGCAACAGGTGGGAGGGGCAAACCTTATTAGATTATCACAGTGGGCCGTGACTGGTTGAAGGTTTTCAGTGAACTACCAGGGTAACAGGATTGTTATTTAAATATTGTGTTTGCAACGCCTCGCCTGAAAATACAGGCGCTAGATTTGTATGCGTCGCCGAATACTGGGCGAAGAAAGTGTAAGGGGAGTTAAGTCCGATAAGAAGAAGTACGAGATTCCCTTTGATATTTTTGTTCGACTTCGGTCAGACATCCGGATCCGTTTCAAACTAGCCTAAGCGTAGCCTCTAGGTTGAGCAAACACTTGCTTTTACTTTTAAGATTTATGAGAAAGTTCAAAGAGTCAAAAATGACTCGTAACTTTTTATTTTACAACAAACTCACTTAAAATGTTCATCATTTCAGCGAATGAAACTATTGTTTATTTTCATTTAATTTATTTAGGAAAACATAGTTTTTAATAATTAGTCACAGGGTGGTAATCGGCTCCCGAAAATGATTAAAAACACAATTTCAGATATTTTTGGAGCGTCGTCGGGGCCTTAATGGCCAGCATGTTGGACTAGTAAGCGAGAGGTACCGAGAACGATCTCGTTCGAATGACTTTTTCTAACCCAATAATCTGACCTCAACTGTGGTCAGGAAGCGATTTTTCAACAATTCCAACAAAAAAAATCGGTAATAGCCGGAGGATATTTAGGCCACTTTTTCTGCCGCTAAGTGCACTTTAATTTGCGAAGGTACTTGTCTATGCAAGTATTGCATCTAAGATAAGAAATTAATCTACATGATGCGGACGGTCGGAAAAAAGCGCGGTCGGACTCATGAAAATAACGTAGGTGCGAATAATAATACTTTACTATTTCACATCTTTTGGGACTCTTTTCTTAGCGCTAGGTTTGGAACTTTGGGAGGTTTGAACGATTCTTCACCAACGAAAAGTTGTTTTGGCGCCTTTTCGAAATGGTATAGATGTGCGGTGATTCAAGAAGAAGGTTTGTAAGCAAAAAAAAAAGAGTAGAAGCAAAGTAGGTGTATAATAGGGGTAACATGCCACGCGAATGAAGTCGCGCCGGGTCCACAAGTAGAGTATTAAAAGGCTTTTTATCCACTTGTTTACTTTTAATTTTATTTTTCATTTACTTCAATGTTTAATAAAAATCGAAGCACGTGTAGTCAGTCGACTTGAGGCGGTAGGTATGTGTGGGGAGAATGGCAACGTGACCTCGCTCCAGACACCCGTTCCGACACTAGGTCTGCAGGACTTGCAGGAGGTAACTTTAGAACATTCACGAGTCACGTGTATACTATCACTATGGGTGGGAGATGTGTACGGGGGGTTAAGTAGTTTTTGAGTTTATCCATTACAAACAAACCGACAAACAATCAAATATTTCCTCTCTAATATAGTTTAGATAGACAGAATACTTATGTAAAGGCTTTTTATCCATTTTTACTTTTTCATGTAGAGCTCGTCTAAGCTTAAATGACGCGCCCCACTATCGCATTAACGCATACAAGCAAATTTAACATATGGACGCAATACATATACGAATGCCGTTGTAATTGGTCATTGGGTTGCCGGTGAGACTCAAACATAGTCTAGAGACTCAAGCACGCGTCGTTCGATTGGAGCGTCGACGCTCCCACACAGATGAAGTGTCGTTATTAATATTTGCACTCACACATCGAAATCAACTAATTAAGAATTGGGGCGCGTCATTTCAGCTTAGACAAGCTCTACGTTTACTTTAAGTTGTAAATGAATTGCTAAAATAACTAAAAAAAGAAAAATAAAAGTTTTGTGATGAATTTAAAGCCACTGAAGCACGTGTAGTCAGTCTTTTGAGGCGGTGTAGTTTGTTGAAGTATAGTGTATTTCAGGCGGTAGGTATGTGTGGGGAGAACGGCAACGTGACTATGGCGGTAGTAGGAATAAGGTAGCCGCCAATGTTGGCAAGCGAAGATGGAAAAAGGGTAATTTGCCCACCTGGCCGGGTGTTGTGACCAGGGGACCAAGGGTCCGACGGTTGATCGTCGGAAGTTGTATACATGCCGCGGAGTTGGCATATTTCGTTAGCGCGATGTAGAACAGTCAGTGCCATCTATGTGCAGATACTTGCCAACCTTGTGTTCGTGTACTCGTAATGTGAGTATCGTTGAGTCGTCCCTATTGGGGCGGTAGAGCGATAGATGTCGCCACATGACCTCGCTCCTAACTCTCGTTCCGACACTAGGTCTGCAGGACTTGCAGGAGGTACCTTTAGGCCATTCACGAGTCACGTGTATACTATCACTATGGGTGGGAAATGTGTACGGGGGAGAATCGGAACGTGGCTGGAGACCACCGTTCCGACACTAGATTTGCAGGACTTACAGGAGATAACAAACCGCGGTTTCGAACAGTAGGCAGTATAAAACCCCCAAAACCAGTATAAAAGGAGCTGACATTGCTATGTACGTCCATAGAGACGCTAGCTTATCTTATACTAGTTTTGTATATCACTAGGGGCGGTAAAGATTATAAATATGTATCGTTATCAATGGGCGGGAGGTGTGTACGGGGGAGAATCGCAACGTGACCACGCTTCGGGCAACCGTGCTGGTACTAGGTCTGCAAGACTTTCAGAAGTTAGTAAATCTAGGTTCCACACGTCAGAGCGGGATAGATGTTATCGGAAATTATTCGCCCCGGCGCCGGCCTTGTCCGCCTAAACCTACTTTACCCCTACCGTGTGTTTCTTGCTTGTAGACCTTTCTCTTGAATCACTGTTTCTATTGTTGAAAACCGGATGAAAATCCGTTGCGTACTTTAAAAGATCTAAGCATATACATAGGGACAGACGGCGTGAAGCGACTTTATTTTATACAATGTATCGATAACTAATAAATAATGGCCTAGAATCTGGATCACGATTACGCTAAATTAAAACATTCGCGTTGATTTGTGCATCGTCGTTAATCATCATCATGGCCTTAAACATCTTTTGTAGATGATTTAAATAGCGTCATCGTTAGGCGTTTGTGTACGGCACTTTCTCTGATGGTTGTAGAGCCCAACACGAGAAAGACAGATTCGGTTCGTCGATTCAGATTTCTTTCCAGCCACGCAAAATTCGGCATTACGTCAACCGAAACTTTGTCCTACATTTTTATGTTTTACTCAGTATAGTTACTCAGAAATAAACACTAAAACTGGGTCTCGAGTACTCTAATTTACTTGGTTCCATTGTATCGTAGTTGAATCGCAATAGCAGCTGAACGGCAGTTTTAATTGTAGAACAATACCAAAAACCGCGTAAAACTGCCATTGAGTTGCGATTGTAATTGAATTACAAAAATTTACAATTAGTAAATTAGCGGACTCGAGACCCACTTCAATAGTAATCGAATAGATTAACTTTTTGTTAAGCAGTTGTTACGTTCAAATTGTCGCAGAACAATTAGTTTTTCAAAAAAATCAAAGTTGATTGCGTTTCAGTTTGTTTTCCTCGGGCATTAAAAATAATCATCTTGGCGTTAATGTCCCGGTTGTGCTCTCAAGCACGAGGACGCGGGGTCCGCCTTGACCGTGATCCAGGATTAAGTAAATCAGAATAATAACAGTAGAGTGACTGCCATCTGACCTCTATGACCCTGCTTTCAGCGGACATCGCGTCGCTAAGCTCCAGCCCATTACTATAATATGAAAGAGTCACATAGTAGCAGCCATAATGGCACTAGCATGTCTACGAGTTCTATACACTAGTAGCGTCCTCTGATGTCCTAGTACATGGCCTCAGTCAACTGCCTGTCGCGGCAGTTGGTGCCTGTTGCTGTCATTAAGCACTTGCGCTGTAAAAATCTATTAGAGAATATTACGCCTGTAAATGGTGAAAGATATAAATGAAAAACAAACGCGAGTGGAGAAAAATGCGATTGGGAAAAATGCGACTAGGAATAATGCATAATAATGACTAACAATGGAACAAACGTGTTTGGGGAACAGATCCAGGATCTCACGCTGTCACCGTAATGTGGCAGTAAAATTTTCCATACTAAATGCCATACACTGACTGCTGCCATATAGGTAGACTTTTTGAGTCGCCATTTTCTAACCAAATTGTGTTAATGTATGTTTTATTGTGATTTATGTAATAAGTAGTTAAGAGATGTTGTTTTTTCGAGGAATGTAATACTCTGAAAATCCTCCTGGTTTAAGAATGTGAAGGTAAAAAAAAATATAACTATCGACTGACGTACTTACACTAATGTTTACATACTGTCTTACTCTGTCGTAATGCGACACAACGCCCTTGGACGCCAATATCAACGTCACATTTGTTCTAATTGTCAACCTAATACGACACTACGTTCAGAGACCGCTATGTAAAACTATTTATAAAACTCGTAATACTACTGTAAGATATACGAAAATGCTCACAAGATGACAATGTTCAGACTCGTAAGAAAAAGGACCCCGACCTTTGACATACTGCCACAACGCATATTTAAATTTCCCGTCTGTGGACGTACTGTCAAACTTCATATAAAACTCGTAATACGACAGTGCTCACAAGATGACAGTGGATACTGGTCTTCCTAATACTTATAAGCAAAATTGTCGTCGGTCGACGTTCAAACTCGTAAGAAAAAGTATCCCGCCTTTCGACGTACTGTCACAACGCGTCATTTAAAGTTGAGATACTGTCAGCAAACGTGGTTAATAAGAGAGTTTCTCTTTAGATAAAATCACCATGCCCGTTTGCTCAGTTTTCATACGAATTTGAACGTTCCAAATTCAAATCACATTATTTGCCTAGGGAGAGGAGGTGTGAAAAAAGGTTTAAAACTTATGAGATAAAAACGGCTAGGAAATAGGGCCTCCAAACTAGGATCAAGAATCAAATTCGTATTCTCCCTCTACGCCTCCAAAACAGTGACAAAGGCATTTGGGGAAAGCAAGGAAAAGCCGTAGAGGTGATCTTTGTCGACAACCGCTCAGCAATTACTTCCTCATCACCAGGAGAGCATAATGTAATCACAATATAATTCAGGATGGATGCCATTCCCCTTGGCCCTGAGTCAGCAGAATTTCGATATCAAGCACCAGGGTCGCATAACCGCACTAGTTCTGCATACACCTGATATACTACTAGTTCCTTTCCACAGTGGGGTACTGTGTTTATAGATTAAAACACTGTTGTACACTAGTACCACTCAATGTATACGTAGCATAAAACAAAGTTGTTTCCCGCCATCTGTGCCTATTATCTATGTATGTATGAATCTATGTACGCTTAAATCTTTGTACGCAAGGGATTTGAATGCGGTTTTCAACGGTGAGGAAAAACATCGTGATGAAACCTTAACATTCAGGTAACTGAATATGTTACCATGATCCAATCAGGTCATATTCCCCTGGTAGCAGGGTCATGGAGATCAGATAGCAGTCGCTCCACTGTAATTATTTGATCTGCCAAATCCTGGGTCATGGTCAAGGCGGACCCGGGCCCTCGTGCGCGACAGCATAACCGGATCATTAACTAAGACGATTATTATTTATTTATCGTGCATAATACTTACCGATATCCATACTCGAGGTCGAGTCCACAGCCAGCCCAGACCCAGTCCTTGTGTAGGGCGCGTGGCCGCGGCGCTCTGCTGCAGCCACAGCTGGCCAGCGATCCATCTCTGCATGCCCGCGACACGGCCAGAGACGCCCCGGCAGCCGTGATGGCGTGCGTGAACGCCGTCTCGCGAGATCCTGAGGAGTAGGCACCAGATATTATTCAATTATTATTCAATATGAATTTATTTGATACACGGTATCATCTTTCAAACGTCATAAACAAAATATCATCATCGTCACCACAGCCCATAACAGTCCACTGCAGGACTTAGGGCGTCTCCTACGAAATGGCAGACTATTGCCATAATCTCCACACTTGGCAGGCGAGTTGGAGATCACAGTTTTATAAATATAACAATGGAAAATGCTGCTGTCCATTTTCTAGCTCACGGAGACTCTAGAAATTTTGTATCGAAAACATTAATCGCCTTATACGACACCCACGAGTGTAAAGGGTTGGTGCTATTCTACTCTGCCGGACACCACGCCCATGACATAGTATATCATTATCTAACCTTAACAATATTAATTAATCAATCAATCAATCAATTTATTTATTTGTCAATTTATTTGTTAATTAAATAATGAATATGCGCCTCAGCATCATCGAGCCAGCAACGGTTCATTCTATGCATGAACCGGAAGAACATGGCTCAAAAGAAATTGAGTTCAGAACCGCAAAGAAAAAATCCTTATTGCTATTATAATCAAAATACGGTCATCAAGGTCAGAGATTGCCGTTTTGGCACGCCTGTGACGCGGCCAGGGACGCACAGGCACCTTGTTAGTGTGACTAAATGCTGTCTCGCGAGATCCTGAGGTGTAGGAACGAGCTGATACAATCTAAGGAGCTTCCTGCCTAAATGTTTCCACGTCATTGAATGCCGTGGACGCCTTCAAGGCTAGAGTGAATAGGCTGTTCCTAGACAGGCATGATCCAATTTCGGCAGTATCGTAGGTAAGATGGCGGCCAAATGCTTGGCTAGTATAATAAAAAAAACCTTCAAGTACCTACACCTATTTCAAAGGTCAGCAACGCGTTTGCGACTTCCCGGGTTGTGGTGGTGTCTCCCCGGGGCTGTCAGTCAAGCGTTAGGAAACTTTAAATAGGGTGAGATTGAGACTGTTAATTATAAAACTAATAGTTATAATAAAGAGTTTGGTATATCAGGGATTATGATTATGGGTAATAATTAGCTTTTAAAGTGTCGAGCCTTGCAGCGGCCCAGCTGTCTCTTTTCCGCCTTTTCCTAATTTCTCTTTTAGTTTCAATATATATTTTTTAATACCTTACGAGAAAGGCAACCCTTCCCAATCAATCAATTCCTAATTAATAATTCTAGCCCAAATCGAAATTTAACAATATGTCCCAGCTTCAGAGACTCTGCTGAAAATTATAACGTTATATATGTATGTAAACAATTGTTTATTTTAAAGCCGCAGCCATGTCTTTAATGGTCCTTAACTCCTTACTCCCCGAAGTTACTGCACGATAGTAATGGAGGTTCTATTGCGACTTCTTGGAGTAAACCTTAGAGCTCAGTTCCGTGCTTTTTATTGCATTTCTCCATCACTATACACTTTTACAGGTATTTGCTACTCGTTATCACTAATGTGAATTAAAACCCAAAATATACAGGAGTAATTCCGTAGAGAACCATAAATTCACTCCACAAATTCCCACCAAAATTCGTTCCATAATTATTTTCAACAAACCACACATTCAAAAATCAAATTTGAAACTGTTATTTTCCTCGTGCTGGCAGCCAGTACGTCTCCACCGAAGAGGAAAACGGTGTGTTCCGTTGGTGACGTCACGATAAATCTCGCAGTGTCACCGGCGGGACGTCGCGAAAGATTTAGAGCCAGCTACCAGGAGAGCAGACACCGCAGACAGTGTGTGTTGAATTGAAATATTCGCGTAGTAAGATTGTAAGTATTTTGTAGTTTAACTTCTCTATCATAAAATTAAATAGAATATTCTGCATGCTAATTACCTCCAAAAAGGCTCTTTGTCCTTTAAAACTAATATTGTACTTTCTTAATATAAAAAAAATGTAAATGAATGCATTTGAATCTTATGCGAAAATCTTCACGGTCACATCATTTTAAACTTTTGAATACATCAGCTAATAGTAAAAGTTCTCAAACGACTGTAAATTCAACCTCTAATTTGTAAAAGTAGCCACTCAAAAGTTACAATCAGTTTAAGATGGTTCCTCAATCGTGACTGACAGGTACCCATCATCATCATCACAGCCCATAACAGTGGACTGTTGGCCGACTTAGGGACTGTTACAGGACTTAGGGCCTCTCCCACGAAAGGGTAGGTTATTGCCATAATCTTCATGCTTGGCAGGCGGGTTGGAGCACGTACCCACATCTCATACTAATTAAAATTTGCAACATAATTTTGCATATAAATGACTACTCCTAGTAAAAGATTCCTGAAGCAAATTTTATTAGACCTACCTATTTACTGAATAAAAAGAAGTATAGTAGCAATGAAGTACTTACACTAGAGTATAACTCAAAATAGCAAGTTAGTAATGTATCGCATAGAAAATCTCTGATTAGTCAGTTGCAAATATTTTCGCTTTCTACAATTGAGTAGCTCCTACTTCCATTTCTTAGAAAATAACTGAAAATAGCTAGTTGGTTTTTTTCGAAAATCTGTGATTAGCCAGTCGCACATATATTTTCGCTTTCTACAATTGAGCAGCAGCTCCTAGGATCTTAGGAGCTCCAATAGGATCGCCCTTGAATAAATAGAAAAATATTTTGTATCGTACGAATGATCAGTTCTTGCTTCATATAGCTAGAGAAAGAAGACATGAAATGAGACAATGTATGAATAATGTCTCATTTCCTTTGCGATAAAACTGCGTGAATTCCGTTTTATTACAGCATAATAGGACCAGATAGAGGCAACAATCTTGCCAAAAGATGTCCGAAATAATATGCTGGCTACTGGCACCGACTTGGTTTTACGAGGTTTGTTTATTACATCTCCATGTCTGCACTACTTTTCGTATGTCGCCGCTAGATATTCATTTGTCGTATATCTAATTTTAGTGCGAATGGATCGGTTTTATTTCGGTAGCCGGTTTCATTATATGCCATTTGATAGGCCCCTTTTTATGGTACAATGGTGTCAAACAAGCCTACGGCCGGTGGTAAGCAGTTACCGCAGCCTATGGACGTCTGCAATACCAGGGGCACGTCCGCAATACTGCCGACCCCGTAAAAGCTTTTCAGCCCTTCTTGAAGAATTTCATATTCGACTGTCCAGGGAAAATCTCTCCAGGCAGCTTATTCTACAACATCAGTTTGCGCGGTCTATAGATAGGCACACAAATAAAACAGTAGAAGGGTTCAGACTGGTAGAATAATTTCAACCTGGAGTTTAAAAGATATTCCTTCGAATAAGAAGACCTTATGTATATACCATGTCGCGAGCAAATAATGTCATCAGCTAATAATATTGTCAGCAGGATGTCGCAGTGTGGGTAGGCCTCCCACAAGGCGGACCGACGACCTGGTAAAGATCGCAGGTACCAGCTGTATGCGGAAAGCACAGGACCGGCCTTTGTGGACTCTGGGGAAGGCCTATGCCTAGCAGTGGGCGTCTTCTGGCTGATATGATGATGATGAGCAAATAAAGAATTTGTATTGTATTGTAGGAGAAAAAACACTAACCAATCAGTGTCAGCGGACCGAACACTGTCTGGTCACCAAAGAGGGTGCAGTTCCATCTTCTACCCTTGAACTGGTGCTGACACTCGTTTATTGCCTTCTTCACTCCAGCGCTGATCGCCGGCATATGGTCCTTGTGTCGTCGACATATGCGCCTTTGGCCAGGAGTCAAGCCGCGGATATTGGAGCAGAGGTGAGACCTTGCAGAGAACAGCTGAGGCTGCTCTGACCACCTCTCGAACTCTTGCAGGCCCATGTTGCTGAAACAAAAGAAATTTTAAATTGTAGTAAATGAAAACTTACGGCTTACGACGCAAGGGTGCCTAAGACTGGGCGAAGTGGGGAAGAAATAGTAGGAAAGGAAAGATATAGTGAAATTATGAGAATATAGTAAAAATGTTAATAATTTTTTGGAGGCAGTAGGAATATTTAAATGTTACTTGCTTGGTGTCTGGTAGAGCAGAATATGCCACCAACTTCTTTATATGGGTATCATAAGGCGAGTAATTTCTTAGAGGAAGACCAGAAAATAGCAGCTTTGTCTGTTGTGCGTTGATAACACAACGATACTAACCGGCAGCCAAGCGCGGAGATTCTTGCAAAAAAACCTGACAAATGTGAAAGAGCAATGGACTGTTACCGGTTGTTGATGTGGTGATGTTAATAGGAATGTGATTTTAGAGACTTTAGAATAAATCCAGATGTTATAGGTCCTACACTGAGTAGTCCCCCACGCGTATGATGTGCGTTACCTACATCTGTAAAGAGTAGCGTTGTAGATAATTTGAATGAAAGATATAACGCAGTTAGCCACTCGGATTTCAATCGGTGTATCTAATAGTATGGTAGAAGCGAAGCTGTGGAGCTAAGAAGTAGTTAAGAAGATGTTTATTACGTTACGAGTATCAATGTCTTTAACATCTACTACGAAACGCAAAATTTATTTAAAACCTTAAATAGATGAACTCGTTGCACATTCGTATCCAGAAACGATGGCACAATTTCATATTTCACTATTTTCTTAGCATAAAAACAATAAAATAATACCATCGCATTACTAGTGGTTATTGTAATTTTTACGCTCAATATATTTTCAATTATTCTGAAGCTACGTAAGACCGGAAATAATTGGATTAATCTCGTTTTGTCACGGCCGTTGCCGCGTTGGTGTGATATTGATGTGGATTTCGATACAACTTGGCGAGACTGCCCGTACATTAACCGCCGACGAAAAAGGAGAGATGTTATACGTTTGACTTGTGTATCTGTTGCTTTGTGTATCTGCCTGTGGCATTGTAGCTCTCGAAAGGATGAACCGATTTGGATGCGGTTTTCTCTATTTAAAAGTTTAATCGAGATGGCTCTTAGCTGTAAATTAAAAAACGGGTTTGTAGTTTAGAAAATATTTGAGTTTGTGTAAACTTGGTCCGGGGTTATCCGCCTTTTTCTGTCAGTTAGGTTATTACATTCATGTACCTATATTAATTAGATACTTTGGACACTAAATACTGTGTTATATGGTAATAGGTGTGAAGTCGGGCAGACTATAGTTTTTCATTATCGCGCACGAGGGCTCGGGATCCGCCTTGATCATGATTCAAGATTTGGCATATCAGATAATTACAGAGGAGTGACTGCTCATTTAACCTCACTGCTAATAGGTAGCAGGGAAAACTGACCACATCGGATTATGGTTACACATTCGGTTTAGTCTGACTAAAAAAACTACGCTACGGGATTTTTTTTCGCCAACACTCACCGCTGCAACATCTGTGTAGCCAGGATGACCAGGATTACAGCGGCGACCACACATAAGTCCTGAATGTTAACACTCAGGCGCGCCCGAGGACTAGCCAATACTGTTTTGGAACTCGTAACATATTGTGTTAAGAAGTAACAGGTAGGAGTAGGAAAGATAGTTATTCCGACTAACTGTGCAGGAGAGAACTACGGTAAGTTTATAAGTGAAAGAGTAGCAAATATCCACTGAAACATCAAGTGAGCAAAAATTTAAGTGTCTGGCTGGGATTTCAAAACGAATGCCGCAATAATAACAGATATTTATTTGTACGACGCATAAACATAAATTAATGTTGGTAAAGATGTTTTACTTCAGTATCTTGCAGGGTTTAGAAATAATGAATTTTATAGAAGGAACATCACTCTCCATCTCAGAAATTATCGGGATCCTTGGTGTCGACATATCAGACGACGTACGGTTCCGAAGTCACCTGGAGTGTGAGGCTAAACTAGCCTCGAAAAAACTTGGTGTGCATAACCGGTCTAAGCGATACTTCACCCCAGAACACCGCCAGTTGCTATAAAAGGCACAGGTGCGGCCACATATGGAGTATTGTTCCCATCTTTGGGCCGGGGAAACCGCCGACCTGCTTAATCACTTGGATTCCATACAGAGGCGCGCCGTACGAATTGTCGACGATACCATACTGACAGGCAAGTTAGAGCCACTAGCTGATCGAAGGGACTTTGGCTTCCTGTGTGTGTTTTACCGGCTGTACAATGGGGAGTGTTCTGAGGAATTATTTGATCTGGTGCCCACAGCACAATTCCGCCATCGCACCACCCGCCGTGGGCTGGGTACTCATCTCCATTACGTGGACCCCCTAGTGGTGTCCACGCGAAGATTCGAAAGAACGTTTCTCGCTCGTACGATTCGGATGTGGAATAAGCTCCCAGCCACGGTGTTTCCTTTGGTCTATGACATGGGATCGTTCAAGAGGTATATTAGAGGTCTCCTTAGAGGCGGGCAACGCATTGGTAGCACCCCTGGTGATGGTGATGTCCTTAGGCGGCGGTGACCACTTCCCATTAGGTGGGCCGCATGCCTGTTTGTCTGCCGGATAAAAAAAAAAAAAAAAAAATTGCATTGCAGCAGAATATAATAGAATAAATATATCGTAAGTTAATTTATAAGAAAATATTTATGGATTGTGTGATAAGGGATATCAGTGAGCGACAGATGAGCATGGATATGACACTGTTTAGGGATGAATGGAGAAAGAAAACATACTGTGCCGACCTCAAATTAATGGCATAAGGGCAGGCAAATGTTGAGGTCGAATCTTTAGATCCAACCTTCCATATTGCACCGTTAATTAACCGGTGGACAAATCTCATAGTGGTTTGTTTAAAGAAATAGTCTAATAATTCAAGAAAAATATTTAATGTCTTCATATAAATAACAAATTATAAAAATCTTAAGTATTTATTTATCATTATAAAATGTGACCGAGTTCCGAAGGCCGTCGATCATCTAGCCAGATCTACGGAAAAAGTGCCTACTGTAAATACTAATACTGAAATTCACTGGAGTATCACGCCCTCTGTCGCCTCTGACCCCAACAATCGCACTTCGAAGGAACAATCCACCTCCCATCAAACTGGGATAGCCTCCGCCATTGCGTGTATTATCACGGGCGTGTATTGCCGTGATCACCAGTGTATTGTTAGTACCCTCTTTGGGAAACTTCAGCTGCAAGACCGGACTGCTATCATTGACGACTCCAACAATGTCTCCTTCATGTATGACGAAATCTGACGACCTGATCACGCCCCAGGTCTTAGAATGGTCTTTGCTATCAGCAGCAAAACAGGTAGCTAAAAACAAGGAACCAAAGAGGAACTTGATCACGGACATTGTTCTCTCCCAGTTTAACGCGTTATTACAAATGCTAGATTAGTAGACGACATTCGTTTAAATACGCGACTCGGCTATTTAAAATCTGCGAAGCGGTAAGTGGTAACATGGTTATTGGTGTTAAATTATTATATTTTACGGCTGGGTAATTGGATGATGAAGTTCAAAGTGGTGAAAAGGATATAGGCAGTACGAGACTGGTCCTTACGGAATTTGCGGGTTTCAGGCAGTGACATGAATTCGATGAAAGTTTTAAAGTTTTACTTGGGAAAAATTTCGTGAAAAAAATAATGTGTTTGAATGGAATCTTGATAGATTTGCACAGTATTTATCACACTGTAACTATCAAGTGAATCTCATATAGTATTATAGCAAATAAAGTGTAAATTTTTTCTTATTGATCAAAGGCCCTTTCATGTAAAAAGAGGTTTCTTTTTATCCAAAAGAACTGCTCGTTACGCACTGCATAGTTCTGAAGTGTTAATTGCTTTACTATAGTGGAATTTAGAATCTTTATTGTTCTACGACTCATCATCGTCATCATCCTACCGGTCCGTCTCGGCTTCTGCCAGGGTCAGCTTCCCTACTCTTCCCTATTCACTTCGCTCGGTCTCGGCATTCTTGCGTTGTATGTTCGCATTCAACTCAGAGATCATCATCATCATCAATCCATCGCTTCTTATACCTCTGCCGCTGGACCTCGTTCCTGATACCGGCAGGTTTGACGTAGGTATACCACATAAATTTCTAACTATGAAATTCATTAAAAAATCCAATTATTGTAAGATTCTTTATTTGCTATGCTATAAATAAATAAAGCTACTGATTTGAAGCACCGTCATTGTTCTACGTCTACTCATATGACGAATTATATCAATCATAAACGGATATAACGTAACTGAATCGAATATATAAAGAATTATTGTCGACTAATGTAGTATTTGTGATACTTCGTTGAAATATAGCGTTTACCTCTCGAAAATCGTTATAATAATTATAAACACACGAATAACCTATAAAAGGTATTTTAATTGATATTTGTGATACAACTATGCGAGTGTTAGCTTTTTATATCAGTTTTTCAGTGTTGGCCTCCACATATGCCGTTATGCGCCACCTAGACCATTCCAAGATATTTGGCAAAATACGGCCTGGAGACTTCCTCATATATCAAGGTGCGATATCCGGAGAACTTAGCTCTGCTGCGCCGTCAATCAGCCTGAAGTTCCCACCAGATGGGGTTAATAATACACATGTGATCACAGCAGTCGAAGCCATCGACAATAAGATGGATGGTGCCGGGTCGGACCCAGAGTTGGTCAAAGGTGGATTATTCCTTCGGAGGGTGGAGATTGAAGTCGCATGCGAAGAAACCGAAGCTACGTGCAGAGAAGGTTTTCTGTGTCATGGATTAGTGGACTTCACTTTAAAAATTTATAGCAGGAATTTTACTAGACGCAGTGTTCTATAGGGTACTCTGGGTAGAGTACTAGACTCTAACTGCCTGTTTGCTGTTTTAAATTTTATTTATTTAGAAGGAAATAATATTTGACACAAACAACAACGCCACAACATTAAAAAAATCAATTAAACAAAAAAGCATAAAAATAATACAATTATTACAACATAAAATACACGGGAAGACTACACAGTGCCGATGTATGTGCCTATTTGATTTTTTTATAGTGTAATTGATAATGTGTTGTGGTGGTGTGTTTGTGTAAAAAGAACCACTCAGACACTCAGCATAATGCCCCGGCGTGAACCAGGGCGCTGGTTTTCAGTGAGTATTTGTATTAGCCTCACTCAACATTGATCAGCAGATTGACCCAGCCATCCAACGGGTCCCGGGGCAATGCGGCCCGCCCTGGGCCGGGGCCAGTTTCCGAATCCGGGAACCTACCCGCATTTCAGCGCAATCAAATATTTTAGGTACTATTATCTTGTAAGTACACTTCACGTCTGTAAAATACATTTTTATTAGTAAAGTAAAGTATTATTAGTAAATATCCTTGTTTCACTATTCCTTGATAAGTCAACATTCCTTAAATTATCTTGAATAAGACCGTTCCAAACAACCCAATCACGATGGGGTGATCTTGTTGCGTTCAGTAGATCCTATGGTCACCTTCCGTCATCATAATCAGACCTTGAATAACATCTAGATGTATAGTACTAATTGGATCACCCCAAAGAGGCCAAATATGATGGGTTTATCTTCTTTCGTTCAGTAGATCCCATGACCACCTTCCAACTCAACTCAACTGAATATTTCTTTATTGATTTGGACATTAAATATATCTTTCAATCGTTAAAAGGGAAGGGGGTAGGAAAGTAGTAAGGAAACACACAGTGACACGATGGCCGCCCCATAGCCATAGAACAACCCCCACCCCACGCCGACTACGACGATTTTTACGAAAATAATCATCTTGGCGTTAATGTTCCGGCTGTGCTCTCGAGAACGAGGGCCCGGAGTCCGCCTTGAACATGATCCAGGATTTAGCTGGTCAGGTAATTACAGAGGAGCGACTGCCACCTGACCTCTGTGACCCTGCTACCAGGGGAACCTGGCCAGATTGGATCACGGTTACACATCCAGTCACCTGAATGTGCAGGTTTCATCACGATATTTTCCCTCACCGTAAGAGCATCGGTTAGTATTCAACTAATGTATATATCTCAGAAAAAAGTTATTGGTACATGGCCGGAGCGGGATTCGAACCGGGGACCTATGGCTTAGGAGTCGGATACTGTAACCGCTCGGCCACCGACGCTCTTCTACTATACAGTTAATATTACATTTAAATAAATCTATAACTGAAACTATGTTAAAAAGTCACCTAAAAATTTTATGAAAAAACAAATAAATCGCTTAGTTGCGGGAGTGTACCCAGGATGCTGGCGGCGTTACTTCTTTGAATGGCAATACTAAAGCATTGCCCGAGATACGCGCCAGCCCGTAAGTCACCGGTCGTCTCCACTATTCGGGCAGATATCTCAAGAGAGGTAGGACATAGCGGGGTATCCCGTCCGAATTGGAGAATCTCGACTGAGGAAGTACCTCCACCTTACAGAATACCGCAGCTTAACAATACTCTTTTAAATAGTATCGTGTTTCTGCCGGTGAGTAAGGTCTCCAGTGCTCCATGAGGTGGGAATTTGGGGAACCGTGGCTTTAGCAGGGGAAGGGCATTTGCCTTTTTGCTGCCAGAGCAACGTGTTATAGAGGTGGGCAACGCATTTCCGATACTCTTGGTGTTGCTAATGTCTATAGGCAGCGGTGACCACTTCCCATCAGGTGGCCCGCTGGCCTGTTTGGCTACCGAATGACAAAAAAAATAAAAATAAATTGTGTCCAGGAATACCTATCGGACACTTGGCCCCCAGCAACAGACAGCTACTTTATTTGTTAAAATGTAAACTCAGAATACCACATACCTAGCATATTAATTGTGGTATCCGTGACAAAAGGTAATCGTCTTAATGAAGGCAACAATAAAATTGTTACTATGCTACCATTATATTTTGCGTGGACCAATATATAAATTGCCAATGTACATAGGAAACAGTTTTACTCATGGATTAATCATCGTCCTAGCGCCTATCCCGGCCTCTGCCAGGGTCCGCTTTCCTACTCAATCTTCTCCACTTCGCCCGGTCTTCGGCATCCTCCCTTCGTAAGCCGTTGGCTCTCGCATTCGACTCAGCGATGTCAATCCATCACTTCTTGGGTCGCCCACGAGGCCTCTTTCCTGATACCAGCAGATTCAGGTACCTATTTCCCACGTTCTCCTGGATTAATATATTACGATAGTCTACATACACTAGTTGCTCGCAACTTCGTCCGCGAAAAATTAGGTTACTACGTTCCGTGCCCGAGATAAATTACAGCCTATAGGCTACTCTGACTATAAGCTACATCATTGCTAAATTTCATCAAAATCGGTACATTAGTTTTTGCGGGAAGGATTAGAAACATTCGCATGAAGAAACGTCTTTACAAGCTTTTGTATTTATAATATTAGTATGATATTTTAAAAAGTACATCATCTAACATCACATACATCGCTTTGACTGTACCTACTTTTGACTTTTGTGTAGTTTTGAAATTGACAATCACTATACCTATTTATGGTCGTTGTATCGAAAACGTTGCATAGACGGGTGGGTCACTGTAGCGACAGTTTACTATGTCGACATCGACAAATCGTCAAATCGATGGAATTTTGCATCAACAGTACCTACACCCAATCGATGGTGCGCTGAATCGATAGGACGCCACCATTATTTAATGTGTACAACGTTGCATCAACAGGCCACTTTAGCGACAGTTTACCATGTCGATGATACGCTGCATCGACAGATCGCCATATCGATGGTATATTGCATCGACAGGACGCCACCATTGTTTAATATGTACATTATAAAAGCATAAATTACCACTTCGAGAAAAATTTATAATATTCACGGCATGTAGTGCGTCTTTAGCCAAAACCAATTTGCTAAAAAATGGAGAATTAGCTGTCTCTTATGTTCAAAGAACTCGTCCTTTACCCCCGGGGTATTTTATATAGAATAAATACACATTTTATTCATAATTGCTATAAAAACCGTTTACAAACTGCATAGTAGTGCCAAGGAATTTGATTCTTAAGGTGGTCATGCCAAATATGGGTACCATGAAATATAGTTTAAAAAGTAATTGCTCCCCAGTAAAGTTAGTTATTTGCGAATCCGCCATTGTTCTAATACTCTGGCGAATTATAAATGTTATCAATTTATAAACGCTTCATTGTCACAAAATGTTAGAGCCGACTATTTAAAGAACAAGTCCTCCGTTTAAATATGATTCGTAATAATAACACGATCACCATTAGCTGTTGCATATCAATAGAAGCATGCGTGTGCTCACATCGATCTTGTGTTTCACGATGTTATTGGCAATCACAAACGCCGCTGATCCCCGAAGGGACTACGACCATTCCAAGACCTGGGGGGATATCTCAGTTCCCAGTACCATATTACATCAAGAAGAAATCTCTGGAAGAGTCAGCTCACGGCACCCATCCAGACCAGTGGTATTCCCGCTACCGGGGAAAAACAATGATCGTCTCATAACACTAGTCGTTGCTCGCGATAATTATAAGAAAAATCAATGGGCGTTTCCAGTGTTGAGTGGTGGACCAAACTCTTATAACGCGACGGTATTTATTGACAGCATCGATACCCACTCAGACGGTTATGTGAACTACGATATCTTAATTTTTGGCAAAATTTAAGAAAGCGGACCAAGCAGTTAAATGTGTAGTTTGGTGTTAAATAATTGTCTTTTTTAAGAGGATGTTATAAATTTGACGTGTGTAATGTATCTGTGGCATCGTAGTTCCCGAACGGATGGACCGATTTAGATTCGGTTTTCCCTATTTCAAAGCCAGTTTAATAGATATGGTTCTTAGCTTTGTTTCATTATAATCGGTTTTGTAGTTTAGAAAATATATGAGTTTAAGTAAACTTTGTCGCAGTTTATTCGAGTTTTTCTGTCGGTTAGGTTAAAAACGGACCTAGTTAAAGTTTAATGTGTTAAATCTTTTGCTTTGGTTACTGTTCTTTAAATTTTATTGTTATTGTAAAACTAATAAAATATTTAAAACAATAATGTGTTATTTACTTACATATTTTGTTGTTTCTAACGGCCCTTATTAGGACACGAAATTATTAGTAAGGCTAAACCTTCAGATGATATTAACAATTTATTAGCAGAGCGTCAGTGGCCTATTAAATTAAATTAAATAATCATTTATTTCAGAATTTAAGCAATTCCATATTCTATGTAGATGAGGTAGGTACATTAATTCAATTTACCATAAACATGTCAGTTCAATACTTATGTCAATAACTATTAGGCTAAAGGGTCCGACTAGCGCGAGAGCGAGCGAGAGGTACCGGGTTCGAATCCTTATACCGCCATGTAGCAATGACTCTTTTCTGAGTTATGTAAATTAACACAACCCGATGATTTTACGGTGAAGGAAAATATCGTGATGAAACCTGCATATTCAGGCATCTGAATGTGTAACAATTATCCAATCTGGTCATACCCCTGTTAACAGGGTCGTGGAGGTCAGACAGATGGTAGTCGCTCTATTTTTACTTTTGTTACTGGGAATGGGGATGATTGGGAATTTTGTTCCCAGTCGTACCAAGTGGGTATGACCGGGATTAACAGACATAATATCTCAAAAGCTGGGGTCCGAAGTGGTAAGAATAAAAGGAGATGTATGAAAAGAGTTGTGGATATACGCGAGGCTAGGGAGTTGTGTCAGGACAGAGCAAAGTGGCAGTCCATAGTCTCTGCCTACCCCACCTGTGGGACACAGGCGTGAGCTTTATGTATGTTATGTATGTAATATCTAAAAAAAAAAAATTATTTTCCGGTCTGTTGATTCGGTTGTCTGCGATTTGCACCTACCCTACCCTAGGGAGGCACTGTAGGGTAGGGTAGAGGTAGGGATTTAACACTATGCAAACGAAGACGCCAGCTAGTAATAAATAAATGCTTAAATAGTTATTTCTTCTTATTGTATTGTAAATACGAGTAGGTATCTACTAGAACGGTTACACAAAATACATAAAACATTTATACATTAGAAATAGATTTCGGTTATTTAATAAAAGTAAATAAGTCACTGTTGCTATCTGGATGCCACTGAGGAGCTTTTAAACAAGCTAGAGCGACTCCAAAACTTGTGCATACGCTTTATTTTTGGCTTACGCAAATACCACCATGTCTCAATATATCGATCCCAACTCAAGTGGCTCCCAGTGCGACTACGTAGGAATGCTCACATCCTTTCCACTCTTTATAATATCCTTTATAACCCGTCCGCTCCTTTATATCTCACTGAACGGTTTCACTTCTCCCGTCTTCTAGACAAACCTTGTCGTCCCAGTGTACGAACCTCGTTAGCAATAGCTCCTCACCATTCCGATTTCTATTCCTACTCCTTCACTGTTCATGCTGCAAGGTTGTGGAACTCTCTGCCGTATGAAATACGTGATAGTAAATCTGTCGGTATTTTTAAGAAACGTGTAAAAGAGCACTATCTCTCTCTTGGTTCCTGAAAATGCAGGGTACAATGCCTATAGATAATTTGTAGGTATTTATGTATTTTATGTATTAGTATAAGATGTAGGTATATGTAGTTTATTATTTTAGTTTATTATGTGTGTATGTATATTTAGTTAGATATTGTGCATGTCTGATCTGCGACTACTTATCACATATCTCTTTGATAGGCCTGCTGGAAGAGATTTCTTTAAGAAATAAGTAGCGCCTGTTGTGTCATCTATAACTATGTATTTTTCCTCAAACTTTCATGTGTACAATAAACTGAAAATAAATAAATAAATAAAGTCAAAACTCTTTATTGCACACACAAAAGTAAAATGTACAAAACAGAAAAAATACCAACACTTGAAATGCGGCCTTACCGCTTTAAGCGATATCTTCCAGACAACCTTTGGGAAGAGGTAAGTATAATGTTAGTGTTGTTCTTGTGATACAGCAATAAGGCTCGGCGGATTTCGCCTTTTTTAACAAACCTTCCTAAATGATTTCAAGCAAATTTTCATTCCCAAATAATACTCTCATCCAGGGACGGGACCTCGCTGTGCGTAATTGTAAATATAATTTTTTAACACTTAATATAATTAAAACACAAAACGAATACAACCCAATAAAAGCTAAATATCCTACAAGCCCTTGTAGCCCGAAAATAGTGTTTTATTATTTATATTTTTTATATAAAGGTGGCAAACAAGCTTATGGCTTGTTTCAAATTCCAAATTTTGCAGTTCTAATAGCCAGGGAAAGTGCCGTTAGGAAAATCCCGGCCATAAATAACTACAGTAAAATCCGTTTCATTATGACAATACAATTTTCTATGTTCAGCGCATGTCACCTCGATCGCAACGTTCTTTTGTAATAATCCACCTCTGACTATTGTTGGAGTTCCAACAGATTTGGCATTATCGTAAGCTTCTATTGCTGTGATGACATGAGTGTTCTTGCTTCCGTTTTTGGGGAATTCCAGGTGAAGAGGTCTATCGTCATTGATGCGTCCAACTAATCTGTCTCCATGTATCACGTAGTCTCCATCCTCTATTGTGCCCCAGAACCTTGAGTGGTCGGCGTTTGAATTTGGAGCGGCGTATGTGGCGGCCAACGCAAAGAAACCGACAATCAAGGTGAACGCTGGCATGTTTCTACTAGGTACTTCTGCTATGGTATGGCGATCGCTTCACAACTTCACCAATACTGTATATGCTCGATATTTCTTTAAATACTCGACTCGCTTGTTTGAGATTTCCATTTATAATTTGTCACAATCGTTGAACAATGACATATAAATTGGGTATAATGTTTATCGATACTTAAAGTACAAAAACGATGGTGTGCTATATGTTAGATATTTTGGCAGTGATGTTAAGTTTTGTGAGTTGATGGTTCGATTTTCTTCGCACCATAAAAATGTAAATTAAATTAATAGATTTCAATAATATAGACGAAGGGTTCCGTCAGTCGCTAGACGACTCCACAGTGCGACCGTCATTTATTTGCATGTTGGCTAGACCCGAAGATGATTATGATGATGATGATTAATATATCTATTGAAGTACCTATTAGTTCTCCGATACATCATCATCATCATACCAGCCGGAAGACGCCCACTGCTTGGCATAGCCCCCCCCCCCTCTCAGATCTCCACAAAGGCCGGTCCAATGCCTTCCGCATCCAGGTGGTACCCGCAATCTTTACCAGGTCGTCGGTTCCGATACACAACAACACATTATTAACTCGAGAATAATTAGACTTATTTACTACAGTAATTTCTACATGGAATGAAACTCTACCACTTTGAATTTATCGTTACGAGAAAACAACGTGCAAAAGAAATATCTGTGCTGCTGTAGATATGGATCAAGTACTGGACGGATTAAAAAAAATTGCACTATTCCAGACAATATTAAACAACATATCAGGATAACGCACAGAGTATAATTTATGTCGAAATTAAAGTAGTAAAGTATACCTTCAAACAACTCCTCCGTCACCTCTCTTTCTTGGGTTTTCATCAACGAATAACATAATGAACTAGGATGGTTTTATAGTTTTCACCTGTGCAAAGTCAAACGGGTTGATATTACAAAGATTAATATGGCTCTAAAATGCTGCCCTGTGGGACTCTTTGTGGTATTTTTCTCTTACATTTTCGTTCAGAGGAATGAAGTTTTTAAAAAGAAGGTGCGTAATGAGAAACACACTGTCTCGAACAAAGATTTTATTGCATTAATTACAATTTATTTTGAACAAAGCAACATGTGTCCTATCCATGTAAATCAGTATTTCCTTTTTCTGTGGTTTGTCTCTTGGTCAGCTGCTACTTAAGAGTATTGGTATTGGCCATCTGGTCCTTCTTGTGGTTCTGCTAGAGCTGATTGTTTGCCCTCATCTTCGCCGGGAATATCACCACCATCTCGGTATGAAGAACTAGCGTGTAGTTGTTGATGGGTGTCTCCAGCACCTCCGCCAGGAGCAGAACCTAAACCATAGTTCTGATAGGACAGGTCTATCACTTGTGGTGGTGCGCAGTAAGACCCGCCACCGTTATCAGATCCGTGACCCCCAACGGAGTAAATGGTAATGGTGAAGTCCACATTAGCGTATACCTGGCCTGAGATCTTCAACGTCACGTATGTAGAGCCGACGCCTCCTTGCACAATGGCGACGGACCCACGGCCATCAGCGAGGTTGTCTTTGGCCACGATGTGCGAGATTACGTAATTATTGTTGGTTCCTTCCGGGAATTGGAGGGTGACCTCACGCGGGGTCGCGCAACCGGACGCGTAGACCTGTTTCTTGAATAGAACAAACTCGCCTTGGTAATGTATACCCCATTGCTGTGAGTGGTCACCCGGCGATACAGGTGGGACGTAGGGCGCAATCGGAGATACAGGTTGGGGGTATATAGGCCGGGGGTTAGGGTATATATTCTGGGAGTTGGGTTTGATCACCTGGGGTCCTTGAGGAATTACTATCTGTTGCGGTTGCTGAGGAACGAGTACCTGTTGCGGTGGTCGAGGAACGACTACCTGTTGAGGTTGCTGAGGAATAAGTACCTGTTGCGGCTGCTGGGGTATGACTACCTGTTTCGGCTGCTGGGGTATTACTACCTGTTGCGGCTGCTGGGGTATGACTACCTGTTGTGGCTGCTGGGGAATCACTACTTGTTGAGGCTGTTGGGGTATTACTAGCTGTTGCTGCTGTTGGGGTTGGACTATGACCTGTGGGCCGAACTGTTGGGATGGTACGACATACCCGCCACCGCCGCCGCCGCCGCTATACTTCTTATGTTTCAGCTTCAATTTCCATGGATGTTCTTTCCATGCATGATTTTTCCATCCATGACCTCCAGTCTGGATGACCTGTGGCGCGTAGATCGGTTGTGGCTGTAAGATCGGTTGTGGCTGTAGGATCGGTTGAGGCTGCGGGATCTCCACCACTTGCGGTGGTTGTGGGATCTCCACAACTTGTGGTGGTTGTGGGATTTCTACCACTTGGGGTTGTACAGGCTGCACGAATGGCTGGACAGACGGTTGAAACGATGGGACGTACTGCGGGACTACTGGACCTGATGGGAGATACTGGTGCTTGGAGTGTATTTTGTCCTTCAGATGCGTATGTGTGGCGTCGCTGGAGGCTATGGCGCCCAATAACGCGACAAATGTGAGCACACGCATGATTCTGTAGTGCACGGCGGTAGATGCTCTTTAAGACCGCCTCACTGCACCACCAATACTGTGGAGGTTCATGGCGTGCGCTATATATGCTCAACCCGGATGTGTAATGTGCAGCGTTTATGCGAAACTGAGTCAGGATTTTTAAAGGTTTTGTGCTGGTAGGTACTTGCTTTTTTATTTCTCGCATATTGGTGGCACCGTCTTATTTATTAAGCAACGAGGTAGTCAGTGATGAGTCAAAATCATTTAGCGTCAAAATTATACGGGGGTTTTGCAGTTTTGTTGCTCCTAAATCCTTAGTTGGTTACTGATTTCCATGTAAACTGTCTTGGATCGTTGTCTAATTGGTCATTGAGGTTTTATTTTGACTTATATCTGCACGAATATTCAACATTTTTGGTAAGTAGTTATAGTCGATTTTGTGCCAACTGCTTCCCCCCGGGTTCTACCACCGTACGTGAGTCGTCTTACGCTGTATGTGGCAGTCATCCTAAACACTCCAGTTATGCCATTTTAATTGCTACATCGGTCACTGTATTCTATAAGGCCTTCATTGCAAAATTTGCCTTTTACTAAACATTACCATTACGAACTAGATCGTTACCGAAAGAAAGACATTTTGAGACAATGACATATTGCAGACGAGATTTTTCCGAAAGCTTTTGATTAACATAATCATCTTCAACATGTAAGCGTCTACCCCAGCTTATTCCAGGGTTCGCTTTCCTACTTTTCTGACAGCTACAGCTTCCACATAAACCATCCAACAATTACGGACATGTTCCCAATACAAGAAAAACATGTTATAATATTCGCCTATTAACTTTCCATTTTAGATTATTCGATCAGTTTCAGGGATACACCTCATGTTCGAAATGAAGCATGTAATCCTCCATGAAATTACATCGTAATAAGATTATAATATGACATGAATCGTTAAACACCGTTAAATAGTCAGGGATACAAGTCAAGCTAGTATAATCTTAATTCTAAAGATTAGCGATAAGAATACTACTACAACAAATGTTACTTAGCAATATTGTTGTTGTATAGATACAGATAGAAGTTCAGTTTTTGAAAGTAGCTACGAGATAGAAGTAAGTACCTGATATAATATTGAAAGTTTCAAAACAGAACTTGTAATTAAATTAGTCATGGTTCCTAGACAGACACAGGCGTTAGTAACGTATTGAGTTATTCAGTGTGTTTTTTATTTTTTATTGCCTAGGGAGGCACACGGACGGACGGTCCACCTGATCCGTCAAGTCACCCACCGCCGTTCAGGACATCTGCAAAGTAAAGCAAGACAGACAGACAGACTGTAGACATGCCCTTTGAAGAACTCCATGTATGTATTGCCTGAAAACTGAAAATTGGCAGAAGCTAACTAAAATTTAGCTACCCGCGTGGCGATGGCGTTCTAATCTTCATTTCATTTCAATGGGAAGCGACGAGTAGCCCAAGATGATTGGTGGGTTTAGCCGATCTGCCACCCGTGTGCGAATTATGGCAAAAGATAGATAATTTTCCTTAAAAGAAATCCCTACTAATAATATGAATGCGAAGAAGCACTGTCTGTATGTCTGATACACTTTTACAGCTATAATAAGACCACGCTATAGTCTGGCAAGAAAGTCGTGACAAAAATAGAGGGCGCCACTATCTATAATATGGTATCATTTTACTGTATCAGTCTGTGAACTTAAAATATTAAAAAATACTATCTTCATGTCTGTGGTTTGCCTGTATGTACAATTTCTTTGTGTCTGTGCCTCGTATACTTCGACTAAAAAAGTTGATACTTGTTAATATTTTATATCATATTGCACGACTGCTGGACTTAAACCACATCAGCCGAAAGGGCTAGAGTTTAGTATAGTTAAAATAGACAAAGGGATAAGGTAATATATAGGCAAATCAAGATTAACATAAGGCCAGCTCCAAGTAAGATAGCAAGATAGAAAAAATGGGAGGTTCATTACAGGACTATTTTAATCAGAATCTAAACAATTTGTAAATGCCAACAGATCTAGTTACAAACCCCTTGAATCTGACCTTGTAATTTAAAGTATCATGATGAAGAGTAGGTAATATTAAATGGTATAGTTTTTGCATTTTGGGAACTATTGCTTTAGAAATAGTAAGTTACCTACCTACTGTTAAACTGAGTACTCACTTCAGCTGTCACATTATAGTGGAAGATTAAGAATAAGGGGAAGTATTGCTAATTAAAATAAGAGTCTGGTATAAATTTACTCTTATAAATTTATTAACAGCAACACTGATGCACGTAACGACGTAATGTCAAACTGTTGTCTATCTTCTGTTTCTCTCTCTGTTCGACCAGCCTCCGTGATAATCTTATATTATCCTGATCAATATATTTCTCAAGTTTCCCGGACCCTAGGTTTAATTTCATCAGTCTCGAATAGTCGTACATTGCCTACTGTGCCTAGGCACAGTAGGCAATGTACGACTATAATATAGCATTGTGCTACAAAAACTGCGTTCACAAGCGCCACCTGCTTTTAGATATACCTGAACGCAAAAATATTAATAATTATAATATTTCCGAAAAAAACTACAAAAATATCAAAACTGTAACAGTACACTATAATTTGACGGTTAATTTTGTAACCTCAATAAAATGTAAACAATTCTACAAAACACATTAATTATCAATTAAATTCAAATTATTTCCAGTAGATCACATTATTTTCAAAATTGAGATATATTTTACGTATCGATAATTTTGCTATTCGGCCGAAAACATCTTCCAAATCGCACAGAAACTTATATGCTCTAAACTCGGCAATATATTCTTGAACAACTCTAAATATTACTTTTCTCGTGCCGCTTTTATAAGTTTTTGCACTCATTGCGAAAATAAATGACCCACACAGTAAACATAACAACAAGGAAACAACGACAATGTCTAGATGACGTGACAGCTGAAGTCAGTTTGACCACAGATAGGAATAGAATATTTGAGTTTGACAGTAATTTTGTGTGGCCAATTTTCACGACTTTCTTGCTAAACTTTAAGTCAGAGTCGCTTTTTAAAAAACAAACTCTTTATGGCAAGTTTTTAAACGTCATAAAAGTCATAACAAACAATTTGCATTCTATAGGATTGTTTATTTTCTTGAGTTATGAAATATATTATAAAATACAAAACAATTAAAAAGGAAATGCGTTAGATAAATTTCAGCGTAATTAATAATTTAGACAAAAGTTCAAGCTATTAGTGACCAAATAACTGAATGTTTACAAGAAGGACTGCCAAGGAAAGATTATCCCCAGTTTTTTTTTTTTTTTTAATATTAAACAAGACAGGCATTTGACCGCCATCTCACTTGTTGGTAAGTGACGATGCGGCCGAAGATGGAGCATGCGTCTTGGAACAGCCTATTCACTCTAGCCTTGAAGGCATCCAGATTATATTGATCAGGGAACACACTCGCAGGCAACGCGTTCCACTCCTTAGCCGTACGCATTATAAAAGTCAAGCCAAAGCGGCTCGTGCGGATAGTTGGAAGATCCACGACATAAGGATGAAGCGCTCGCCCGGATCGTGTCTCCCGATGGCGGAAAGGGGACGGCGGAATGAGGTCGTGCAGCTGCTTTGCATTATATTTATTAAATCGCATTAGATTATTGACATAGCCACACTTTATAATTTTTACTACTGTCAGTCAATACGGATTTATCGTGGTCCTATTATAAACCTCTGCACCGATTCTGATGAAATTCGATATGGGAATCGTTCAGCACCTGATGGGCATAGACTACTTTTTATTCCCCTCAACTCGCGCGACATAACGTATAATCCACGCAGGCGGAGCCGCGGACGGGAAGCTGGTACCCAATGATTTGGAGGAGGATCAAGTCTAACAATGGTGTGCTATGGGAGTTGCAAAGCCCGCGATCCTGTTGTCTGTTTAGTGTTTGGAAGCTCGTAACGCCAAGCAGGCCTTAAGGTTCCCTTCAACCGCATCCCTTCGGCTGGTACAAAAGAAGTATAGTGCGTTTGGGTGGGGCTTAAAGTCTGGATCCTATGTTCTGTATTCTTTCTATATTGCTGAATGAGAAGCGAGTTGGACATGTTAAGGCACGCATGTACATAAGTTTCTTGTAACAAAAATGCAGAACCACAGGTGCGTTGTGACTGTGAGAACTAAAGATGAAAACCCTCATGCCTTGAATTATGCTGGGTATTATATCTTTCAAACCGGATAAGAACAATTCAAGCATTATTGCTTGACGTCCATCCAGCTGGACTCCACAAGCCTGATAGAGTCTGCACCAGTAAGTCTGTTGATCTTCCTGTTTTCCAACAATGGATGAGTCTCTACCGTACCGCGAATGAATAATTGTTCAGTAAGGATGCACGTTTAACTGTATAATATAATGAAGTTAACAAGTTGCGACAAGGCTTAACTGCTGGGCTAAAACTTTTAAACATGTAGGTAATTATAATATGAAGATTATAATTAAACAATGTACTGACTGATTATAATCACTGACTTTTAACACTATCTGTAATTTATTCTATGAGTATGTCTTTATCATCATCATATATTCCATAATGCCTCAAAACTGCTCTCAAACCTGCCTACCAAGCGTGGACGCTTGGTAGGCAGGTTTGAGATCGCAGTATTATAAATATAACAATGGAAAACGCTACTGCCCATTTTCCAGACAATGGAGACTCTTAAATTTATTGCTTCGAAAACATTTGTCGCCTTGTACGACACCAACGAGTGTACCTAAGAGGCATATACACATGTATGTGCATAAAATAAATAAATTTTATTTTATATATTTATTTTTCCATTTGTGATGGAGCGTCAATGGCCGGATGTTTGAGTATCCGACTCGTAAGCGAGAGGTACCGGGTTCGAATACCGCTGCGGCCATGTACCAATGACTCTTTTCTGAGTATGTATGTATATAACATTAGTTGAATTCTAACCGACGCTCTTACGGTGAGGGAAAACATCGTGATGAAACTTGCAAATTCAGGCAACTGAATTTGTAACTATGATCCAATCTGGTCAGGGTCCCCTGGTAGCAGGGTCACGGAGGTCAGATAGCAGTTGCTCCACTGTAATTACCTGATCGCGAAATCCTGGATCATGCTCAAGGCAGACCCTGGGCCCTCGTGCTCGAGAGCACAACATTAACGCCAAGATGATTAATTATTATACCATTTGTGATGTCCATTTCTTGTGGTGCACTCGTATGTACATTAATTTGTTTCTATGAATTTACAATCAATCAATTTATTTATTTGTGGTACACAGGTTATGAAGTTGTTACAATTTTAGTAGATAGGTCCTCTGTGTCCTGCCGTCGGCATACAAATCTAGAGAAGCTAATTATAATTTTGAAATTAAATAGAAAGTGAAATACATTAAAACATTTAAAATTATAAAATTTAGTCATAAATAATCATTATAAAATTTCACTAATACTCGTTAAATGTCATCATTAATTAAAATGTCAATAGAAGATAATTTAAATAATAATTCGAATGTCAATAAAAATATAACGTCAAAGTAATTGAAAAATTTCAAAATGTCAGATTATTAACAAAATCAACAATTAGCAACAGTGCCAAAACAATAAAATTCATTATCAATATGCATATAAAATATGTCAAAATAAAAGCAACAATAATATAAAATGTCATAAAACATACACAAAATACAGTCTTCTGTTTGTAGGAACCTAAAATTAGTTCATCGCATCATAGTCGATTTTGTGCCAACTGCTTCCCCTCGAAGTCCTTCCATCGTCTCGGGACTAGTCCTACGCTGTATGTGCCAGTCATCCTAACCACTTTAGATATGCAATTTTAAGTACTGTATCGGTCATCTTGATTCGGCTATGGATATCGTTCTATTTTTCTTGAGGCCTTCAAGGCAAAATCTTTGTTTACTAAAAGTTACTATTACCAACTATACATTGCGAAAGTATGACATTTTGAGACATTGACAAGTTGCAGTCGAGATTTTTCCGAAAGCTGCTGATTGAAATCATCATCATCATCTTATGCAATAAAGTGTTAACATACATACATATATCTTAGCCCAGCCTTATACATACATACAGTTTATCCCAGCTTATTCCTCCACTTGGCCCGGTCTTCAACATCCTCATGTCGTAGGCCACTGTCTCTTACATCCGACTCGGCGATATCAATCATTTGCTTCCTGGGCTTCCCGCGGGATCTCTTTCCTGATACCGGCAGGTTTAGACACCTATTTATACAAGTATTCTTTAGGCTTAAGCAGACCCAACCAGTCTAATTTTTGTTTATGCAGTGACAAACGAGCAGACAGCCCACCTAATGGTAAGTGGTAACTGTCGCACATAACATTTACAATTCATACTCATGGATTGCAGATAACAAAAATGCAGAAACGCAGGTGCGTTGTCACTGTGAAGACTAAGATGAAACGCCTCATGCTTGCAATTACCTCATTAATCTTATCCGCATTGTCTCTCTCGCCAAGGCTGCCACAGACGTAATCGTTACAGATTGGCACGAGCCGTGTAACGCCACATATCCACCGCAGCATTTTAATTTCGTTGGCGTGAAGTTCTCGGACGTACATCATCATCGCCAGCCAAGTCTCGCAGCCATGTAGCATCAAACATAGGCCTAATATGCTCTTGTATATTAGCCCCTTGAGCTACTATAAGAATTTTAGGGTCGCAGGTTTCCGTTATTTGGCCCAAGAAGCAGAGATGGCGGGACTTGACATCGGAGCCGATATCACGGCACTCATGAAGCGTCTCTATCTTGTGTTGCTGTACCTTGACAAGGTCCATAGAGAACTATATGACTAGAATATTATTATTCTTGCTTTTCTTAATTTTATCTGAGCCACTTAGTGTGACCGGTGATATAAGTGACGCTCACGGGATTGCTCCAAGTGAGCTACACTTTAAACAGAATAATGTCACCTAAATGTTATTTAACAGTTATTATTGTAACATTGGCCGTGTGGTGTCCGGCGGAGTAGAATTGCACCAACCCCTTACACTCATGGGTGTCGTACAAGGCGACTAATGTTTTCGAGGTAAAAGATCAAGAGTCTTCGTAGTCTGGAAAATGGGCAGCAGCATTTTCCATTGTTATAATTGCGATCTCCAACCAGCCTGCCAAGCGTGGAGATTATGGCAATAACCTCCCCTTTCGTGGGAGAGGCCCCAAAGCCCTGCAGTGGACTGTTATGGACTGTGTTGAATAAATTATAACATATTTCTATGGCCTATGGAATGCAATAAATATATTGAGTACTGAGTATCGTATCCGAGGTAAGGAACGGTCCTCTCAGCATAATTAACTGCATGCTGGGGCCCCGTTTACTCTGTCACTGTACCTATTTTAATTTATCATGCTATTGACAGCTTCGTTTCCAATATGTTGTGCGTAGTCATTAGTGAGTTTGCGGTTATTTCTAATCGAATAACCGTTTAGATTAAATTTGACGATACAGTTTAACTAGCTGTTGGTCGAGATCTGAGCACTGCGGTATATATTATATATTCTTTTAATAAAAGACGACTCCTTTTCGACTTGCGGTTGTACGGTGAGGCGAAGAGCAGAGTTTCTTAAAGTTGTGGCTCCACGTATCCCTGAACCCCCTCGCTAAAATAATACTGTTTATTTCAATAACAGGCAACAAACAGTAACAGCGCCAGACTATCTTTGTAATATTATGTGATGGGGGGGCTTATTTATATTTCATGCTGTGTTATGTCAATTTAGAAGTAACTTTTTTAAATTTTGACCTTTATTTTGGCTTGGTATTAAAATTCCCTGCTTTACGCCAACATGTATGGCGCACGCGGCTGTCCGTCATACAGCCATCATTGCGTAAATCTTATCGCGAACCCCCCTACCGTCGAATAGCAAACTCGCGGGGTCTGCGTACCCCACTTTGAGAAACCCTGCCTTAGGGGCAACTCAGCTATAACTTTAAATTTTGTAACCTAACATGTAATAAAAATAATGAACTTCTGTAGACGGTACATGAAACACATCGTACAAAATCATAAACGCATGTTGTATCGCGATGTATTATATATTTAAATGTGAATGCGGTTTGCACAAACCTATGTGTTGTGGTAAACTTGATGCTTAGTAATTAGTTAAGAAATATTATGGCAATTTAAAGAAGCTATGCCTTCATCTATTTATATTTAGGTCGAGCTGTTCTGGAACTATTCCACGCTAGTGAACGAAGTCACGGGCGATCACAAGAAATAGGCTTTTACCTGTTTCTGAAATTTCATCCCATCCTATCCAGCGGCTTGAAGCAAAGCTAAACTAGAAATGAGGATTTTGCTATTTACATTAACATTGTATTTGCAGAAGTAAAATATGTTTTGAACGTGAAACGTGAATCATTCATGAACGAACATACTGCCATAACTTCACAATTATTATTACATAACTACATAGTTCTAAACGTCGTTCTTTACTTCCTTCAAAAATGTTAATTCCTCTTTGAATTATATTTAAATGTAAGTAATTATAATCATTTAACACTCATATAAAATAATTGCCAGAAGATGAGTAATTCGTAAACGGTTGCAATTTAATCAAAATTGTATAATAAAGTGGAACTAGTGTACAAAAGGTAATTTAATTCATCATAATTTTAATCAGTTACCCCCCTATACGAAATATACATACTCAATAAAACCACAACTTATATTTCAACAAATAATTTATATGTACATTATTATTTAACACTTCAGCCTCACTTCAGTAGAACTTTACTTAAACATTTAAATGGCACCAGCAATTTGGCAAAAAATACACGTAGTCCCGAACAGGATCACTTCAATACAATATTACGATCACTATTCAAGGTCGAAATCAGAGGTATCGTCCATAGATAGTGATTGTGAAGTTGAAGCCATAGCTGCGTTGGGTCTTCAGCTTAATCTTCACGAACCTCTGGCCAACGCCTCCCGACGAAACTGTGGGATAACCTCCGTTCCCATCTCTCTCGTTGTCCTTCACTTGTATAGCTTTAATATACACGTTGTTATTCTGCCCCGGTGGAGGGTATTCAATGACGCTGGTCCTCACGAATAGAGGAACCCCGTACTTGACTTCTGTAGTCCTAAACACCACGACGTCACCGTAACTCGCTTGACCGACGAACAAGTCGTGACTCTGCCCATAGCAAGCTGCTAAACACAGCGCGAGTATGACAAGTGTGCGCATGTTTCCTTCGTTCGTTTGACACTGTGGTGCTAATGAGGTGGTTTTGTCTTAAATAGAGCGGGCCGTGTTTACACCGTAGTGAGTCAAGATCTGTTTGCCTGTTTTATCTTGAGTGACGTGCAGGAAAACTGGCGCACTTCGGTGGTATGTAATGATGTAGGCGCCTTTTTATCCTCGCCGCAAAAAGGCAGGTGTAAGTATGCAGCTACCTATGTATTTGTTGCGTCTGAATGTTACTTCGTAGCTACCGCAGGGGCAGTTTAATAGAGATCGTTCTTAGCTTAAAAATGAAACAGGCGAAGCAGGCAAGGGAAAAAAAAAATTGTGAACAAATTCACACAGCGCCATCTAGCCCCAAACTAAGCAAAGCTTGTACTATGGGTGCTAGATAACTGATATTCTACATATTTCTTTTTAAATACATACTTATTATACATAGAACACCCAGACCCGTAACAAAAATTAAAATTCATAATTTCAATTTCTGCCCAGCCGGGAATCAAACCCAGGACCTCTTGCGTGGCAGACCACTGAACCACTCAGGTCGTTAAATATTTGAGTACTAGCTTTAGCCCGCGTCTGGAAAGTTTTAACCGAATTTTATGCGGACCGAGCGTAAAATTTGGTTTAATGATCCAGACTCGGGATTAATTATACCCATAGAAATTTTTTATCAAAATTCGTTCAGTAGTTGAATGAGTAACAAACATCCAAACATCCTTACAAACTTTACTCATTTATAATAGGTAGTAGTTGGATTTGCAAACTTTGTCAGGGTATACGCGATTTATGATGTGTGTTTAATAAATCATAGCACTTACAAAAAATATTCTAAACGTTTCTTATGGTTAATCACCTTAATTTCTTATGCATCATATTCTCCATTCCGATATTGATACAAAACCAAGTTGAAATTCGCCACAGTTGGCACGAATTGACACATAACTCACGTTAAATTACTTACGTCATTGAGGATTCACTACTACAAATTGTAGTTTTGAAATGAAAGAGGCCTGAAAATTATTAGTCAATTTGACCATCATCATCATCAGAATGTACGCCTACCTAGGCCTCCCCCAATAAACGCTTCGGCTCGTCGCATCCAGCATCCTGGCCGCAAATTGTCACTATATCTGGCTGGAGGGCGATCCAAACTACGCTTGCTGAGTCGCGGTCTCTGCTCAAGAACTCGTCTACCCCAGCGGGTGTCGGTTCTACGGCACTTAATTATAGTACTGCTTATTAATACAGTAACTTAACTTACTATTATTTTATCTACTTTATCGTTATGCTCTTTTAATACTTTGAAAATTTTGGATGTAGTTGTGTAATTATAGTTACAAATGTACTGCTTTGGATCCGCTCGCGTCAAGGCTAACAGTTTTTAGCTTTGATTTTCATTATAAAAATTCAATATTGTGACGCGTGACGCTGTTTCCCTATTTCTGGACCGTTCGCTGTCATTGTTGCCAACGTAATTTAAAAAATATAGAATTTTTTATGCTGAAATCAAAATTGAAAACCGTCTAGAGTTCGAATCGAGGCCAACAGTTCAAAAATAGAGCCCCAGGTTCGTTTGCCGTCAAAAGAAGGGCGAAATGTTGTTACCAATGCACAAGGGTGTCATTATGACGTTTTTAAACACGCGAGTTGCGAGGGAAAACCAGGAAAGGAGGACCTGCAGAAATGTATAGACCCCAGCCTATATGACCAATAACGTTGAGCTATATGTCATTGGAGAGGAATCTTCATTTTCTACAACTTTTACTATGGCGGCAGCTCTAGAATCACTGTGGGAAAAAAGTTATGGTCAATTAAAGTACACTTAGATTTGTACTGGAAAATTCAGCCTATATGACCAAAAACGTGGAGCGATATGTCATTTGAAAGGGTTTTTCATTTTCTACAACTTTTACTATGGCTATAATTCTCGAATCGTTGTATAAAAAAAGGTTATGGTCAATACCATTGGTCATAATAGTATAAAATTGTTTACTTTAATTGCCCATAACTTTTTTCTCACAGCGAATCGAGAGTTGTCGCCATAGTGAATGTCATAGAAAATGAAAAATCCTTTCTAATGACATATAGCTCAACGTTATCGGTCATATATGCCGAATTTTCCTGTACAAATCGATGTCCACTTTAATTGACCATAACTCTTATCCCACAACTATTCGAGAGTTGTCGCAATAGTAAAAGATATAGAAAATGAAAAATTCTTTCTAATGACATATAGCTCAACGTTATCGGTCATATATGCCGAATTTTCCAGTACAAATCGATGTCCACTTTAATTGACCATAACTCTTATCCCACAACTATTCGAGAGTTGTCGCAATAGTAAAAGATATAGAAAATGAAAAATTCTTTCCAACGACATATTGCTCAACGTTACTGGTCATCTAGGCTGGGGTCCATACATTTCTGCCGGTCCTCCTTTTTTACCTGTTCTACAATCCCAGAAACAAAGATGGTGTGACGCGAGCGTTTGTTTTCTATAACGCTTTTAAATGCATGACGCATTGTATCTTTCAGGTGTTTTGAGAATTACAATGCGAAATAGGCTGTTTGCTAAGGAGACATCTGGCTCGTAATGATGTATTGTGTTCGCATCGCATCGACATTGTCTTCTAACTAAAGAGCAATCGTGATTTTCACTTCCCCAGCACGAAAAGGACGCTTATGGTGCGTAAAAACTCGCAGCTAAAAGCGATTTTGCTCTGAATTTTTAGGTACGCACCAAAATCGGCCTTTTCCTACTGGATAGGTGAAAAGTTGCATGTCTCACAAGAGACTATTTTTATGTCCCGTGCCGGAACGTCACGTGTTAATAATGGCACAAGAAAAATTTAAATCACTTACTGTACCCACGTTAGGAGCGTCGGTGGCCTAGTGGTAAAGGTATCTGACTCGTAAGCGAGAGGTACCGGGTTCGAATCCCACTGCCGCCATGTACCAATGACTCTTTTCTGAGTTATGTACATTAGTTGAATTCTAACCGATGCTCTTACGGTGAGGGAAAACATCGTAATGAAACTTGCACATTCAGTCCACTGAATGTGTAACCATGATCCAGTCTGGTCAGGTAGCGGTAGCTCAACTGTAATTACCTGATCTGCCAAATCCTGGCTCATGGTCAATGCAGGCCCTCGTGACCGAGAGTACAACTAGGACATTAACGCCAAGATGATTATTTTACTGTGCTCACATCTGAATCACTCGCTACTCTCGTGATTCTACAAGCTTAGACACACTACTTCGCTAGGTCGTGATTAAAAGTCAGAGGTAAAGAGATAATTATTACTTGTTGTGCGTTAAAATTCGTCATACGTGCACTTGTGTCATACTGAACCCACGAACTCCGTAAACACATAATATGCCAGTGGGAATATCTATAATAATTCACTCAACAAAACTTTCAACTTATATTTCAACAAATAATTTATAAACACAATAAACCTAATTATATAACACTTTAGCCGCCTTAGCACTTAACATAAAAAAAATGTGACGCCAGCAATTTGGTAAAAAAACAGTCTCAAACATGATCACTTATGCTGCCACTTTCAAGGTCGAAATCACAGGTATCTTCCGTAGATGGTTACCGTGAAGTTGAAGCCACTGCTGCGTTGACTCTTCAGCTTGATCTTCACGAATCTCTGCCCAACTCCTCCTGACGAAATGGTGGGGTAACCTCCGGAGCCATCGTTCCAGTTGTCCGTCACGTATATAGCTTTTATGTACACGTTGTTATGGTTCCCTTGGAGTGGATATTCGATGATGCTGGTCCTCACAATGAATGGGAATCCATATTTGTGTTCCGTAGTCCTGAAGACCACAACGTCTCCGAAACTCGGTAGTCCGGAGACTAAGTCGTGACTCTGACCATAGCAAACGGCTAAACACAGCGCGAGTACGACTAGTGAGCGCATGATTCCTTAGTTAATTTGATACTGTGGTGATAATGAGATCGTTTTGTCTTAAATAGATCGAACCATGTTTACAGCGTATTATCTTTAGTGACGTAAAGTGGCGCAGTTAACGTATACTTCGGTGGTAACCTGATCGGTGATCATATACGCCCCTTTTTAAAGTGATTGTGAGTACTTTTTTGACTGTATCACAGCTATACTACTCAGCCTGATGACATCAAGAATTACTGGGATTACTACTGAGGATTACTGGGATTTCAGGGTGCCAATCGGCTCCCGAGAGTGTTCAGCCAGACCTGTTCGATAATGCTTGATATATATTCCTTATATTGTTGTTGTTATATTGTAACTTCTAAACAGAGTTGCATAATATTAATATATTAGACGGGACGTATGTATGAATACGTAAACTCTTTATTGCAACAAAATAGTACATTTCAATAGGAAACAGTTACAAAGCAAAGGCGAACTTATCCCACAACGGGATTTCTTCCAACTAACCTTAGACAAGCCGAAAGGAGCTTTAGCGAGCGACAGAGGCAATAATAGAGTACCTTACCTACTTTGAAAATAATCAAAGAATTAATTTAAATACGTTTATTCGTTTAATACGGACGTTTTAGTAGTCACGAGAAGACTGCAATGGAAAGGTGACAGTTGCGGTGATGTGCTAGTGCACCTCACATGGGTGCGGGTAGGCGTCCCACCCTCACATAGAATTGACAGTTAATTGTTGATTCGGAACTTCACGGCACACAACACTCACGATGTCCACGTAAGTCCCGTCTATTCTAATAATAGATTATTATATGTATATTATGCTTACGACGTCTGAAAGATAATACCGTGTATCCTATTTAAATAGACAAATATTGAAATGTTGAAAACCGCAATAAAATCCGGTGCGTACTTTAAAAGATCTAAGCGTACATACATACATATATACCTACGAGTACATATATACAGAGGGACAGACGATGGAAAGCGACTTTGTTAACCATGTAAAGATACCTGCATTCGTTACTTTCGCCGTTGGCAATGACCCAAAGGAAAACAACCTTTCCCAAATTTGTCGGCCATACACCATTCAATTCGTAATAGATATATAATATTATATACTTCTGTGAAAATAGGCACTGATATAAAATAACTTGTGAGTGAGTAACAAACGTACGTTAAAAATTTTTTAGAAATGTCTCCTTTTAATATACCTGAAAAAAATTACGATCCCCGCCCCATCGGAAAAAATATTAGAATACACAAACTAAAATGTTATAAGTACACTGTCGTTCTGACTATATAAACACATCGTTTGGAGCGATGGAGCAAACAAAGGCAGAGAATACTTCCATATATCCATCATGTGTATCACGAACTAGACATCGTATGACGTGATTCCAGCGTCAATGTCACGCCAGATAAACATTTCAGCCCCATGGATTTTTATGACCGGTTTCTTTGTATGACCGGATCTTTCTTAACTCTTTCCATCTTTATCTAAGTACAGGCGCCTGTAGATGTACCAGACATCTCTAAAGTAGTTGTTTCGTTTTGTAGTTTAAGTGTGGGGTTCTATTTTTGAATCGCTCTCTTCGATTCGAACGGTTTTCAATTTTAATTTCGGCATGAAAAATTCAAGTTTTTTTGAGTCACATTTTCAACACCGATAGAGTATAGTACAAAAATAGGAAAAATCGGCATCAGTTTTGCTATCAAACGAGGTAACGTAGCCAGCTTTCAGGGCACAATTCCGAGAGGCACTGATGTGGATACATTTTTTACTTTTTAAGGTTTTATTTTTTATTTACTTTTTAATAGTTTTGGTTTATTTGTAAATATTTTGTTTGCACCAAAAAATAAATAAATGCTTAAACAATAAGCGTCATACATCAAAATATCTAACATTTCATGCCGACAATTAAAATTAAAAACCGTTGGAATTGAGGGGAGTGATTCAAAAGTAGAGTTCTGATCTCTCACTGAAAGTACAAAACGATAGGACTATATTAGAGAGGTCTGATATAACTGATTCAAAATAGGGCCCCAGATACCTAATTATGTAGCCAATTGTACCTGTGCTAGATTTGTTGTGTCATGAGTTGTGTGTAGGTAAAGCAAACACTTTGTTATTGATAATAACGTCCTATTTACGGTAAATTGTTTTGCAATTGCTTGTTGTTGTTACAATAGATAACGATAAAAAGGCAACAGATAAAGTTAAAAAGTACATAGTTGTAGATGTTTGAAATAAAAATGTTCTTTCATCTTTTGAGTAAGTAATAGTTTTCTTATCGGATTCTGTACCTTGGGGGCAAAGTGCAAGGTTCAAATTCTATTAGTATATCTTTATATATTTGTACTTTTACAATCTTTGTATGGTATAACAATATTCTTTCATCTTTTGAGCAAGTAATAGTTACTTCATCGGATTCTGTGTATAACTGAAAACCGTAGGTATGTGCTAAGTGCAAAGTTGAAATTCCATTATAAGCGGAGTGTCTTCGCAGAATTCAAATTCTTCAAGCATGCTGTTTTGTCTCTCACTGCTTCCTGCACCTCACCAGTACATGACTGTCATAGTTTGAGGATGGACTTTGATCATTGCTTCAGAACATTGCATTTGCGGTGTCACTTTTTGCGACCTTCAGCTGCTTCCATGAATTCCTGGCTTTTATCTTTTATACTCCACCATTTCATAGACGATACACATAATTTTACAGTAGACAGCCTTACCAGGATGTGGTAGCCTTAGTGTAAGAGATAACGCAGATAAGATTGAAGATGGTCGCTTGCGCTGGTTTGGTTACATACTGTGTACGTGAGAAAACAGGTATGCCTAAACCTGTCGGTATCAGGAAAGTGGTTCCGCAGGGGGCCTAACCAGCGATGTATTGGCATCACTGTATCTGACGCGTTAGCTAACGGCTTACGACGCGAGGATGTTGGCAACCGGCCGGACGAAGTGAAGGAGAAAGTGCAGGAAAGTGGTATCTGGCAGCAGCGGAGTTTGACCGCTAGGACGATTATGATGTTGATTATGATAATGATAATAATGTTATATATTAATACTTATCATTTGACACCGTGGCCGTGTGGTGTCCGGCAGAGTAGAATAGTACCAACCCCTTACTCTCATGGGTGTCGTAGAAGGCGACTAATGTTTTCGAGGCAAAAGATCAAGCGTCTCCGTAGTCTGGAAAATGGGCAGCAGCATTTTCCATTGTTATATTTCAACACTGCGATCTCCAACCCGCCTGCCAAGCGTGGAGATTATGGCAATTACCTCCCTTTCGTGGGAGAGGCCCTAAGTCCTGCAGTGGACTGTTACGGGCTGTGATGATGATGATGATGATTTGACACCTAATTTGCACAAATCGGATAAATGGTTATCGCAATAATCGACAAAATCTACATCCACAAAGCGCATTGTGACGTCATCGCCGTTGTTACTGATTCCATCATTTTAGTAAGCGACAACATGTATTTTGTCAATTTGTAAACGACGCTGAATCCAACCATGCCATTTGTCGGTATTATAAACCCTTTTTCAGCACGACAAACGTTTTCTACGGTGGATTCTACGGTGGCGCCTATACTGCACCTCGGGCGGACGTGAAAAGATGCACTGTAATAATTTCGACATAACTTCGTTGTTTTTAGAGCAAATTGAAAATGTTTAAGTTTTACCATACTTCGATAATGTAACCAATTATTTACTGCCCAAGTGTCGTTTTAAAATATATACTAATTGGATATACTGGACACCAAAAGTATTCTTTATAGAAGAAAATAAAATCTTAAAATTTATAGTTTTCTTAATGTCTTCCTAAATATAATACTTACAATAAAAATCTCTTTGTACGTGTTGTTACATATTAAATAATCTATCATTTGAGACATAGTTTGCTTAAAGCGGGCTAATGGTTATTGCAATAATTGACAAAATCTAAAACTATGTGGCGCCATCATTGTGCTACTTCACACTTTTAAAAAGCAGAACAAGCAGTTCGACAATCAGTAGATTACTCTGATTCCAACGATACTGTAGATATAAACCGTTTCAGTCCACGAAAATCGTAAATAGGTGACTTTTCGAGAAATGAACGCTGTGCTTCTTTAACCTACAACGCCAATTTCTAGAAAGTTATTGCCCGCCGCAAAAAGAGAGGTATTGTTTTATAACTTTGACGTATAGGTATATATCTGTGTGCTTGTGTGTGGCTTCATAGCTTTCGAAGGGATCGATTTCGACTTTGGTTTTTAGCTTTATTTCCTAAAAATCGGTTCAGTAGTAAATATTTGAATAAGCCTTTATAAGAGGGTTTTCCGACATGTCCCGTATCTTTTTTCGTATCATTTAATTTATATCTAGAAATGTATTGTGGTGATGTACCTAGTCTGACGATGATGAATAAATTAAATGCGTTTCTCGTACGTGCACGGAAACATGAATGGTTTTCCTCGGTGAGGTCACGAGGAAAGGTCGGTCGAGGTGACTGTCTACAGGGAAACATTCCTACATAGGTACGTATGCTTACATGGATAGGTAAAACCGTGCACCTTTTTTTTATAACAGAGTGCGCCAAACAGATCACCCGATGGTGTGCAGTCACCGCTGCTCATAAACACCCGCAACAGCTGGATGTCGTTAATGCCTTGCCAGGCTTTGAGATACAACCTATAGCTGATTGGTTTCTTGAAAAACTGTTCTCTCGTTTCTTGAGTTTGGTGAAAAACTGTTCCTACATCCACTTTATAAACAAAAACTATAGTTGTACACATCTGGCTTAACAGGTGGGTTACCAATGATATGCTTAGCCTGGGGCTATATTTTTGAACCGCTCATCCCGAATCGAACGATTTTAATTTTGATTTTCTGCATGAAAAATTAAATATCTTTCTATTTACATTTGGCAAAACCGAAAGCGAACGGTTAAAAATAACTAAAAATCAGCGTTGTGCATCAAAGTATTTAATTTTAATGCAAAAATTAAAAATTGAAAACCGATTGAACCGAGGCGAGCGATAAAAAGGGCCCCTGGTCTCGGGCATTCCCTCGTTGTAGTCACTGCCTCTCGCATCCGACTCGACTTTAGTAGGACGGGTCAACCTCGCATTGTTGAAAATACTCCACAGAAATGCTGCTGTCAAGTTTCTGGTTTATGGACACGGAGGTAAAACATCTGGCCAGGTTCCCCTGTTAACAGGGTCACGGAGATCAGATGATCAGATACTGTAATTGAATTATCTAGTCTGCCAAATCCTGGATCATGGTCAATGTGGACTCCAGGACATTAACGCTAATATGATTATTTTTTATGAATACGGAGACAATAGATATGCGTCTGCAACATTACTCGCCTTATACGACACTCGTTAAAGATGAAGGACTTCACACGATGCTAGTCATCCAATACAATAACAATACTCTTTTAAATAGTATTGTGTTTCTGCCAGTGAGTAAGGTCTCCAGTGCTCCATGGGGTGGGAATTTGGGGAACCGTGGCTTTGTCAGTGGAGGGGCATTTGCCTTTTTGCTGCCAGAGCAACCTGTTATAGAGGTGAGAACGCATTGGCGATACTCTTGGTGTTGCTAATGTCTATAGGCAGCGGTGACCACTTCCCATCAGGTGGCCTTGCATAAAGTATCCATGACGATGTGTATGAAAATTCGCTCACAGGCCAAGACATTGGCTACATTTATTGGATGTTTGCGCTTACTGAGTTTCTGACAAAATCAAGTCATGTATATAATGCACTCTTCAACAAGCGTCAGAACTCCTAAAGGTTTTACCTTGAGGAAGAGAAGCATTGATAGAAAATGACAGTTCATTTAATAAAACAGGTAAGCTACATAGTTCGTTAATTACTCTGCCGAGCACGAAGGATAAGTTTGGATGGTCCCATCGCCTATCTATTTCTCCCACCCGACAACAATAAAGTCCGTCGTTGTGTTTGAAGGATAAGGATAAGTCAGTGAACTAAATTACATTAAAGAGGTATGCATTTAAACGTTGTTACTAAAATGACAACATAATATTATCTACCGTTATATTTTGTTGTGCAGTCAAACAAATATAAGGCTTTACAGAGGTTGCAACACTTCGCATCAGGGGCTTTATATAAATATAAAGCCCCTTTTTATTATTTTGTGAAGTACCATACACGCTGATACAAATGAAGTAGGTTCGTACATCATAAAGTTTCAATATGTTCGTCAGACACTTTAGTTAAAATAAAAGAATATTGGTATAATCGAAAGGTAAATGTCACGCTTATCGCACAGTGCTCGGATAATCCTATTATCAGGTTTTTGAGGCACTGAATAATTCTTGTACCAGTTATTTTTGTAAATGTACAATAAATTAATAATAAGAATAAATAAATAAATCGACAACCTTCTCAGGCTTTTTACTACAACATTGTTATAAGTAGGATGTAATTCATCTTATTCAGCGAGTATTCTCATATAATAGGTACACTGAAATACTGAATGCGATTGGACTAAGGTTCATTCAGGCGTGACTTTTTAGATTCATTCATACCACGGGAGTCTTGGACAAATAAAAAGGTAACATGATAATAAAACATAGTTACAAAACAGCTTATTTATTACTTACAACAAAACTATACAAATATATCGAGAGCGATCTTGTTAGAACTTTCTGGCATACTGAGTGTTATCGGAGTACTGAGAATTGTATCCCTTGGAGTAATACCTTTGATTGGGATCGTTACCGTAGACTTCAACCAGGAATCTATACCCTCTAAGAATGCTGGGACTCTTCAATCCAACCGTAACACTCTTCTGTCCCAATCCACCACTCTCGATAAACGCTTCTCCATCCTTCTCGTCCCTTAAATCTGTCACATATACTGCACTTATCACTTCGTCGTTTGGCGCGTTCACGATGACATCGTCAGTTCTCCTCCACAGCGCAGGGTCGGCTTCTTTGATCTCGCTGAAGATCTTTCTCGCCTGAGGTGGTGCGAAGCCAATTCGTATATCGTTCGCTTTCACTGTGGCGAAGCTGACGCACAATACCGTGAATACAAATAACCGATCCGTATACATTTTGGGACTACTTATTTGCCTTGTCTGGTTACAAGTTACAAATGACGATAATGTTGTTTTACACCTATTTATATGGTGTCTCAACACATATGTGTAAACGAATTAGCGATTGAGTGAGATCACAGATTTTACAATGGCTATTTATGGATTTCCTAGTACTACTGACAGATCATCTGTTGTCGCATGTCGGGGCACGTAGTAAATGGAATTTTATTTTATGGGCCTGTAGACAAATTTCCAAACAGAATCTGCTGTATGTTGAGTTTTGGTATTCATGTTGTCACTATTAAGTACCTATGTACAATACTAGCGGCCCCCTGCGATTTCATTAGCGTTAATGAATTAGAATGAAACTCGGCTAGTTAGTAATTAATCTTATTCTGTAATTTAGCCAATATTCGATATCCTGTGGGATCTGTTACTTTCAGGGTATCTTATGACACTTGGGCTTCCTATTAGTTAAAGAATTTTTGAAATCGGATCATCATTCTTTAAGATAAGGGAATTGAAAATACTCTTCAGAGTTATATGTGTATACGTACTAAATTAGCTATACGTAACATTTCCGAGGAACACTACCTGAGAACATGACGTTATGCCATCTACATACGAGTATTACAGTTGAATTATCACCTTTTATGTTGACAATAACGTTAGCGCTGGAATGATTTGGAGCTGCGACTTCGCGCGAATCTATCAATTTATTTGTAGTCGCATCGCGTAACTTGGACATTCCGTTCTGATCTTCACCATTGATAAGTGTTTTTTGCAAAATGGCGTCTATATCACCAACAACATTATTCTCAATCCTGTTCCTTCTGATTTTGGGAGCAACTTCTCACGACCTGTTCCTCGGATACCCTGATATATCATCGAAACTAATCTACAGTAAAGTGCACCAGGAGAATCCAGCTATTTGGGTCAGATACGATGAATTTACAGTGAATTGTTCCAAGAACGAAGTGATCAATGCGATCAAGATAATGGATCTGAGGCAAGACAAGTGGGGCGATGCGTATGTCAAGGCTGGCGGCATCGGTGAACGATATGTGACCATAGAACTTGATAGTCCAACCATCTTCCGCGGTTACAACTTCTGGGTCGAAGTGTACGCGATACAAACCAACATGTTCTTGTACAACCACGGAAGAAAGTGACTATGTGACGGTGTTGTTTTATTTATTTGTAATGCTTTAATAAATGTTTTTAAGTGTTCTTGGTTTTATTTATTCTGGTTTGGGGTTCGTTGCGTAGGCATCTAGTATGTAGGAAGGTATTGTTAGTGTCTAAGGGTGCGGCCAAAGCTCGCGAACGCGCCGCAAATGCGCAGTTGCAGCAACGGCTTGAGAAACTGCGCGAGCGGCGCGTTGCAATCCTCCGTACGAAACAATGAGGGATTTTCAGACAGCTACTATCAAAAGTAAAAAGTGTAGTTCGGTGTGATTCACTAGATTAAGGAGTTATTAAATTTTAAGAAGGATTAGGAAGTATTAAATTTGGTAACAGAAGTTTTTCGGTAAGGTGTTTCGTGAAAAGATATTTAGTTTCACCTTTTATGAGAAAAAAGCGCAAAATGTCTAAATGTTATATATCTAACTTTATTTTCGAGAATCGTGTCTAATGAACAATTTTTTCTTTGTAATCATTCGGCTTTCGGAAAATCTCCCATTGAAAACGTGCACGCGCACAGCTCGACATTTTAACGCACCCTTAGGAAAGTTAAGTTGGTATACCTTGTATCTTAAACTATTAATTATTTTAAGTATATGGTTTCAATCTCATCCTTCTTACTCGTATATCGGGTCTTCGCCCATGAAATCGTGCGTATCCCCATGGGGTGTCGCACCCAATGAAGCCAGATAGCCATCCTCACTACAGGCAGTCCCAAGGCGGAGTGTAATTGGTAAGCGCTTAGGTCTTGCGTAGCTAGTTCAGCATAACCGATCGGCCGGCCACGCTGGTACTCATGACACTCTTTACCACCCTCCCCCGTTGCGGAGGACGGAAAACAAGAACAGGAAATTCTTGTCCTAATGGGTTTAAAAAAATAACAAGCGATAAATAAATCATGTTTACGTAAACCTGTCAATAATGGCTATAATATATTTTACTTGTTCTATAAGAACTTCAAAATATATTTAATGACATTGAATCAATCAAGCCAGCATTGATGAATCTCAGAATCACGTCAAATTAATATATTTACCAATTAAACTAAACTAAACATCGATCACATTACGTTATCAGTTTTCCTCTTATGTCAAAGGAATAAGGTTCAATTTGATTTAGTTAACTACTTACTACTTAGTGCGTGTTGACCTCAGGTCAGCCTTGTATCAACATTGGAGACATCGCGATAAACAGAATGGTTATGGAGCTTAACAACTGGCTTACATGCGACGGTAAACCGTGTCTCTATAAATCCTACTACTTAATATTGTTAAATTAGTTGCTAAACTTTGTAAGGATGTTTGGAATGTTTCGATGAAAGTTACGCCTTCGCGTTATTTATTCATTTGTATGGCAAAAATACAATACATGAGAAACATTTATTACAAGCTATCAATTAAATCAGGGGTGATCAGGTTCTCCGGTGGGCCTTCATGTTAAAACTACCCAACGGATTTTAATGAAATTTGGGAGTAATGTAGCGTATAGCCCAGAATGGCACATATGCTATAATGTATCCCGAAATTCAATGCGGTTCCCACGGGAACAGGTTCGGAATATAATAACCGAATTCCGAAATAGCGGGTCATACCTAGTATCTCTTTGTCCGTCTGGTACTTTCTTGTCAAGGTTAAAAAGCTCTAGTAACATTAATTTTGTAACAACGAAGTCTGTTTGCATGTTTACACGGGTAAACCATATTACAGAGTTTGTTTAAAGTTTTAGAGTCGGCATGAATACAGGCAAAAATAATGTTTTTAAATTAGTATCTATAGTAGCACCTGAGGCTATAGTCACCACAATCTTACCTGGTGGTCACTAAAGCCACCAGTGACCACCAGGTAAGATAACCTAAGTTAGTACCTGACCATATAACCATGAGCCAAACGAGTCCATGAAAACCGTACTTAACGCGGTAATACAGCATCGGATATCTGACCTTAATCCATCCCACTCTAACAGACACCCATCTCTCTCTAACCTATCCAGCATTCGGAAAACATATCTTAGTTACAACCTCGCAGCGAAGTTGCGCGAACATAATTTTTTAATTCACTACAATGTTCATCAAAGCTCTAGTCCTTTTTTCTTGTGTGGCGGCGGTATACAGTACCTCAGTGATCGTCGGACAAGTGTATGACAACAGTGGTCAAGTCAGAAAAGTGTATGAGAAGGCGGTATCGGCAGCCGCAATACCCTTATTCAAAAGGGAGGAAGAGGTATACTTCGAGTATCCATCAGGAGACCAGAAGATTAAGGGTATAGCCATCAAGGATCTAGATAACGGACAAGCTCAGCCTTCGATCACCCGAGGAGGATTGTACTTCAACTCTGTTAATATTAAGCTGAAGAGCGAAAGAAGCTCAGGATATAACTTCCTCATTGAAATCTACGCGTGAAAACCCCTTTGATGTTGTTATTTTCTACTACTTCCACAAGGTATACCTTGAAGTGAATACTCACTAATGTTTTTAAGGATGTAATTAAACATTTTGTTACTTTTACTTTTTTGTTTTATTGCTTTTGGCAAGTGCAAACTTGGGCTTTACCTGCCAATGTGTTCTTTGAATAGCGCCATCTTGACTTCTTCAAGGCTAAGTCAATATTCTGTATCTAGATAATGCGCTTATTACATTTGACTTAATTCAGTAGCCAAAAACCGTGAGAGCAATACAAAGTGGAATGTATAGATCATAAAATAAGGTCCATTATTATATCACGGCTTTGAAAAGCGGAGCGACGCGCAACATAAGTGATACAAAAATTGACCATATTTTATGAGAAATACATTCCACTTTAATTTCATTCTGAATTTAGTAAAATGTAATAAGCGCATAAGCCATACTCCATTTACAGCCACATCGTCCTTCACTTACCATCAGGTGAGATGGCGGTCAAATGCCTGCCTACTAGGTGTAAAGTCCAATATAAGACTTGTCAATAACTCGAGGGTTTTCCCATAATCTCCAGCACACTCGGAAAGCGTGTTGTAGATCGGTGTGCTAAAAATAATTGATAAATAATGTTGGACAACTGTCACACAGAGCCATCGAAACCGTAATAAAAAATCAACATTTCAATTCCTGCACGTCCGGGATCGAACATGAACCCACTACGTATCAGACCAGCACGACGAACCACCGAGGTACCTACATAGGGTAAGATATTTAGGACTACTCATGTACATCAGGGGTGAAAACGCTTCTACCAGTTTTGTAGTCTACAGGAGCCTTCTTGATGACTAATATGACAGTTATGGCGTTTTGTAAGACACATAAGTAAGTACATACAATACGATACTGGTGAAATTACTTAATAGTTACTCACAACAACTCACACTAGTACACAAAACAGTATTAAAAGCCTACAATGACATAAGGAAATGGGAATATCCCTTCGCACTCACTACTAAGGAAATAATGTTTCCATTGAATCAATACTTACTCATCATTACCTATCTTTGCGCACATTTGTACTCATCATAGGCATTGATAACGCAACTTCAGATTACTGCAAATTTGCAACATCCTTCTTGATATTCAGGCAATAACCTTAATAACCTTTTCATATCTTACTTAAGGGTTGTCGTGTAATAGGCAGGACTAACCCTACCTATTACTCGATATCAGGGAACTCTGACTGAATGTCGACGACTAAATGTGTAACAATGTTCCAATATGGTCAGGTTTGTCGGTTAACAGGCTCATGAAGGTCAGTCGCATTCGCTCCACTGTAATTACCTGCTCTGCCAAATCCTGGATCATAGTCTAGGAGGACTGCGAGCCCTCATATGCGAGACCACAACTGGGATATTAACACCAAGTTGATTATATTAATTCTGTCTGAAACGATGTCCATCCATCAGTCTCTTGTGCGTCGAGATAGCTACGATTGAGAATTGAATATCTACCATTTGACCCAATATCGGTGAGATAGGTAATCATTGGCTTATGATATGACAGACACAGTTAAATGATAATGATTTGCTCGTATAAAACCATCTATGGCATACAACATTCCGTAAGAAGTTTTTTAGACAGGCTGCACCATCTTCGGCCGCATCGTCAATTACCACCACATGAGATGGAGCTCAATGCTGGCTAGTCTAATTAAAAAAGACTGGTTTATCCCACATCAGCAACCCTAGATGCTAGACTTAGTTCTTCCACACTAGTCCACACTAGCTTTGCCATAATCGGGTGCTTGGCAGGTGGGTTAACGATTACAGTATATTTTCGCAGTATTATAAAACCAATAGAAAGGTGTGACGTTACGTAGGATGGGTGTAAGTATGTAATAACCTAACTGTCAGATAAAGTCGGATAACCCCTGACCAACTTTACATATACTCAAGAATTTTTTAAACTACTGAACTGGTTTTAATGAAACAATGCTACCCCTTACACTAGTGGGTGTCGTACAAGGCGACTAATCTGTTCGAGGCAAAATATCTAAGAGTTTCCATAGGCTGGGAAATGGGCAGCAGCGTTTTCCATTGTTATATTTATAACACTGCGATCTCCAATCCGCCTGCCAAGCGTGGAGATTATGGCAATTACCTCCCCTTTCTTGAGAGAGGCCCTTAGTCCTGCAGTGGACTGTAATGGGCTGTGATAATGATGATGATGAATGCTAAAAACCATCTCGATTAGACTGGCTTTCAAGTAGACAAAACCGCATCCGGTCCACCCGTTCGGTGGCTACGATGACACAGACAGATACACAAAGACACAGATACACACGTCAGACGTATAACACCCCCTTCTTTTTTCTTAAAAACCAACGCAAATGGGTGCCGTATATTTCCAGGTCTACGGAGCGGAGATCCTACGTGATTTGGACACCGATAAGGTCCGGCTGAAAACCAGCGCTGCATCGTTCTGCTGCAGCTAATGCTGAGTCGGGCCCTTTTTGACATCGCATTACTCCATATTCGAATCGCTTTATTTAAGTAGGTTTTAAATATATATATATGTTAAATTTAGATATACAAATGTAACTTACTGAATGAGTTTTGTATTATGAGTATTGTGATGTCAAAATAAATAATATCTATGTCTATGTCTATGTCTATTTGCCTCTATTGACATATTTTTTATCGGACACCACACGGCTGGCTTATCTATTTTGCGATAATGATTTCCCATAATTTGGGCCAAGGATAGTTTCAACGAAACTAGGTTAGGTGTTTTTTATTGCCTATAGAGACACAGGGACGGATGGTCCACCTGATGGAAAGCCACCACCGTCACCCAGGACATCTGCAACCTAAAAGGACCAGATGCGGTGCCGGCCCCTCAGCCATACATGTAGTTCCTTGGTTACACCAGTCTCATTCCAGCTAAGAAGTAACTAACTAAACTAGCGAACAAAATAGGCATAGTATTGACAGTCTATCTGTCATACAGGGAATAACATATCATATGGGGTACGTAAAGTACATTTTCAAAAGGATCTCACATTTATTTGACCGCCATATTATTCAATTCAGACCTCACGTCGAGACGTCTTTGAATGGAACAAGTACGTAAACATATGTCGCATTGAATGTTAAGTAGTATTTACTGTCGGTTGCAAAACGTGACTCGCTGAATTACTCACCCAAGTTATCACTCTGCTTATCAAACATCAAACGAACCAAACGTGAAATATAAGGCAATCAATATAGCTTGCCAGCTGATAAAAATCTTTTATTAAGGACGAGATAAAATTCACTCGACGAAGCAAAATATTGTTGTGTTACATTTACATGTTAACATTATTTTGTTACGGTGGTGTCGTAGTCGCAGTTTGAACAAAGTACGATGTTTTCCTCCATAAAATAATTGACGGAAGTCAAAACGAAAGTTTGAAAATAGAAAAGGAACTCCGCGAAAATGGTTCAACATGTGTGCAAACCTCTTTTGTGCCTGCTAACGTTTGTACTTTTAAAACAAGTGAACAGTGAAGGTGTTTTACAAGGCGCACGTGTGCCTGGTGACATATTACTTCATAGGAGTGTGCACGTTAAAATACCTGTTTTCTACATGAGAACTGAAGACGTGTCGTTTCCGAAATATGACGAAGGAAGTGTTTTAAATATCACTTATATTGATGTCACAGACAATATTGACGACGGTGGTGCAGTAGCGATAGACTATGGAGGTGTGGACTTTAGTTATGTTATAGTCCATCTCAGAGGCTCACCGTGGGGTGGCCTCAATTATACAGTAGAAATTTATGGCTTCGAATAAATTGTCTTTGAGAAATTTAGCTTTTTTTTTCGTTTTCGGCACAGGTTGTTAATGTCTAGTTAATTGATTACCTTCTTTAAGAAATAGTTAGACTTAATTTAACAGGTAATTTCGTCAAGTTATGGTTTAAGAAGCTTCTGCTTATTTCTATAAAGAGGAGTATTAGTAGTACCTACCTCTAGAAAAATAATAATTTTCCATAGTTTCTACCCCATTGAGGTTTAGCACAAGTAGGTTTGTTAGTAAACTTTAGTTGATTCAACCATTACCGATTAACCATTTGTAGTCAAAATCATTTCACGTTTGTCAAGAAACAAATTTGCCCTGATTTCTATTCATTCATTCTTCATTCTAATCAATGAGAAACTGAACAAAGGAATACAGCTACACACGCCACGTCGTGCTACGTACCTATGTACATAATATATTTTATTATCATAGAGATAAATGTGACTCGGAGTGTCACAAGAGCGTTATTTACTATACGTACCTACTTCTGAGAAACTATTGTTTTTGTGATTAGAGAGACAAAATGGTTTTCCTCATTGACTTCTGTTTATTCGTTTTGTGTTTTACTATTTTTGTCTCTTGATGAGATAAAGTATCTGTTAGAATGGTTCTTGAAGCAGATTTCGATATTTCGAGAAGTATTCGATTACCTCTGAAATAGACCCTAAGTGTGAGGCCATCTGATTCCAGAAACAAAGAAAAAAATTTTTGTTGTACTACATTTAATTTAGCCGAACAAAAGAAGGCGTGCAGAGTCAACATCGGGCGATATGTAAACCGGGGCCTACTCTTTAATCCCGTCATTCGAAAATTCTACTTCGCAAAAGATTTTGATGTGGTTTTCGCCATCAGTTAGAGAATTTCTTCCAGAAGGCTTTTGTTTGTATAACAAATGCATATTATAGAAAAGAAAAGCCGAAACCCCCATGCAAAGCCGGGGTGGATCGTAAATAAGTATAAATCTTAGTTAACCCTGTTTATAACTTGAATTTTACATGAATTTACAAGATAGATGTGATTATTTTTAAATGTACCCGGAGGGGAAGGGGGGACATATAAAAAATATATCACATCACATCTACAGTACACTGCTGGAGTTGAGCTTCCTCCACTTTAGTGCAGGTAATTGCCCTTGTCACACTCATGTCCTGGTTAACGAAAGTAATTCATGGCAGACCATGAATAACTTTCATAAACCGTAACTGTATACTGCAGGCGCTTCTTTTTATGCAATACGGCAGACAAACAGGCATGCAGGAAACCTGATGGAGAGTAGTCACCGCTGCCTATGGACATCAGGAACACCAGGGGCGCTACCAAGGCTTGTAGGGAATGGCATCATAGAAGCAGCCACAGGTGCCTGAATTAAAAAGTGGAGCAATGGAACTTATGAAAAATATTTGATTGCTTATTTGTTTTCAACAGGAACTTCCTTGTGAATCTATTTACTAATTAAAACCCTGGTACGGTCGACCTAATGAAAGGCTACACATGCGCTGTACCGAACACGACATTTTTCTTTGATTCCCTGTGTAACCTTTTCTTTGTTCAACTGTACCATAGAAGTCAAAATAAGATATGTCCTGATGCAGTTGATCGAATCTAATATGATAATTGAATTTTAATTTTATTATCGACCTTAATGGCATTGTGTATTGTATTTCTAATATTTAAATAATTATTGGTTTTGACATTAGGAATTGTACTTTTATAATTGAAAATATTTTTTGTTAATTTTAATTCTAACATTATGAATTGTACCTATTTGATATTGAAATTAACTGTTGTAAATTTTAATCAATCATGTTTTGACGATTTATGACTATAACTACGAATAAATGATATGAAATGATATGATATGATAATGGGTACCACTTATGAAGTGTAGCGTTCTCTATTGTATTTTCATTAATGAATTACCAAACCTAACAGGAAACTTCCTGCCGCGTACCACCATTTTATGTTCTTGCAGCGATGTTCTTGAGCTGATACGACATTGGAGCCATCTAGGAACGAGTCTACATCTTTCTAAACGGCCGGCAACGACCCTTGGTATAGCGAAAGCCCTTCTGCAGCGGTGATCACTTACCATAAGGGGCCCTATTTTTGAAACTGCACGCATCCACGGGAACACTCGCCTTCTAATGCCTGTCGCATGTCTTGCGACTTAAAACGAGTGTGAAAGAGATAGTTAGCGCACGCAGCGCTCGTGTTGATTTTTTTTTTTATGTTATTCGGCAGATAAACAGGCATGCGGGCCACCTGATGGAATGTGGTCACCGCCGCCTATGGATATTAGCATCACCAGGGGTGCTACCAATGCGTTGCCCGCCTCTAATGAAACCTCTAATATACCTCTTGAACAATTCCATGTCATAGACCAAAGGAAACACTGTGGCTGGGAGCTCATTCCACATCCGAATCGTACGAGCGAGAAACGTTCTTTCGAATCTTCGCGTGGACACCACTAGAGGGTCCACGTAATGGGGATGAGTACCCAGCCCACGGCGGGTGGTGCGATGGCGGAATTGTGCTGTGGGCACCAGATCAAATAATACCTCAGAACACTCCCCATTGTACAGCCGGTAGAACACACACAGGGAGCCAAAGTCCCTTCGATCAGCCAGTGGTTCTAACTTGCCTGTCAGTATGGATGCTAGCGGTTTCAAAAATAGGGCCGCAGCTGACATGCTTGCTCGAATGCCTCCCTTTTATAAATCCCTCACAACATCTACGATTCATTCATGCACTTAGTTTTCATGTAATAACCGCACGTGTCACTGTGAGGACAATGATATACCTAATGTATGTAACTGCGCTACCTTATCCTTCAAACAATCAAACCGGAACACAACAAAGCATTTTGTTGTTTAGGCTCAGGCTTGACTCCAAAAGATGAACATTCATTCATCGTTCTATTACGCACATGCATTAGGTGTCGACGAAAAAAAAATGCACTAGGCATTGACCAGCAAACTACAATACTATAATCAAATTTAGTACTTATTAATAAAAAAAATAATCATCTTGGCGTTAATGTCCCGGTTGTGCTCTCGAGAACGAGGGCCCAGGGTCCGCCTTGACCATGATCCAGGATTTGGCAGGTCAGGTAATTACAGTGGAGCGACTGCCATCTGACCTCCATGACCCTGCTACCAGGGGAACCTGACCAGATTGGATCACGGTTACAAATCCAGTCGCCTGAATGTGCAGGTTTCATCACGATGTTTTCCCTCACCGTAAGAGCATCGGTTAGTATTCAACTAATGTACATAACTCAGAAAACAGTCATTGGTACATGGCCGGAGCGGGATTCGAACCCGGGACCTCTGGCTTACGAGTCGGATACTGTAACCGCTCGGCCACCGACGCTCTTGTTAATGCAAATTTAGTACTTATTAATGCACCCAATAGTTTCCTATGGTCATATTACAAGCAACTCGCTTCTAATATGACACCAAAATTATTCAACTGCCCATTAAAATCCACTAAATGTCATGTAAATAGAAGTAATTAATTTCTCTCCAACGTTTTCTAAGTAATAAAAAAATATATTGTTTTGTTTGCCGGACAGATGCTGTAAATTATAATAAATCAAGTAAGGTAGTAGAAAGGGAATGAAACGAAAATAATAAAACTTATGACTTGAAATAAGGTCGGTCGGAGGTAGCATTTGATTTGTGGCGGGACTGGGGAATGTATGGAGCTGTTTATTACCCCTACGTTAATTATCGTATTAATAAATAAATATGCTTCGACAAATTCACATAGCGCCATCTAGTAACAAAGTAAGCAAAGCTTGTGTTATGGGTGTTAGATAATTGCTAAACTACTTATATACATTTTTTTAAATACATACTTATCATACATACTACATAAAATTAATGACATTGTCAATCAATTTACAACTCGTTGGCTAGTCGTCGTTGTCAATGACATACCGTATTATGGCTTTAGTAGACCGACTCATTCGAGTGCGGTAGTGAAACTGCATAAAAAACTGACAGTTGCTGTCGTGTGCAAACTATAGCGAGATTTCATACTAAAGTCGATGTGGGCAACAGATCGCATCTCATCAAGCAGGTTGTCTACTCGTTCGTCACTGATTAGTATAAAAAAAAAATACAATTTATTTCAGACAATGTCTATATTAGTGTTAGTAAAACATTCTTGACTTAAAACTACATTAGTAAATCCAATATTAAAATTATCATGTCAAATTTAAAATTAAATCACACTCACACAATTAAAAGTACACTCGGAACCAAATTCTAATATCTAATATTTATCAATTAATTTGGTAGAGATGGTAAACCGGGATCGCAAGCAAACCGTAGTTTTTTCAAATCTCAGTACAACAGCTAAAAATAAATAGTGCCTGTTGTGTCAGTCATGTCTATGTTATCTCTCTGTATTTCTTTATTGTGTGCAATAAATAGTTAATTAAATAAATAAATAAACATCGTTATAACAGCTCTATAGATTGTCTTGCTATGCAGTCGCCCATAGTTCCCATAGTGGCCCATAATAAAGTTAAGGCGTGAATATAACGGCCCATAACATTGTTTAAGTAGCCCTAATGAGGGGAAAAGGGACCACTGATTGAGGCCCAGTAAGGCCCTTTTTTGTGGCCCAAAGTTCCATATCGGGTTTGGTGGCATATCTATTAAATATTTTGTCTGTTGATGTGTACTTTTACAGATGGATTGGAAATGGTAGCTATGTGCGTTATTAGAGGAAGTTACTCTCACATTATTGTTGTAGGTTGGGAATGGCTTTTCTTAGAGAGTACAGCATAGATTTCGTCAAGAAAGGTATCTATTTTAATCAATAAGTAAGTAAGAGATACCGAGTTCTATTTCTGAGTCATGTACTTTAGGTAATCGATAACTCTTATGACCGATAACTCTTTGCGAGGGAAAATATCCTAAGGAAACCTGCACATTAAGGCGGCAGAACATGTAACCATGATCCAATCTGGTCAGGTTCCCCAGTTATCAGGGCCGTGGAGGTCAGACGGCAGTCGCTCTACTGTAATCACCTGATCTGTCAAATCCCGGAACTTGGTTAAAGCGGACCCCGGGCCCTCGCGCGAGCACAACCGGGATATTTACGCCAGGATGACTATTCAGAAATGAGGAGATCCGCAAGCGAACAAAGGTCACCGACATAGCTCTAAGGATTGCCAGACTGAAGTGGCAGTGGGCAGGGCACATAGCTCGAAGAACAGATGGCCGATGGGGCAGTAAAGTTCTCGAGTGGCGACCACGTGCTGGAAGACGCAGCGTGGGTAGGCCTTCCACAAGGTGGACTGACGACCTGGTAACGATCGCAGGTACCAGCTGGATTCGAAAAGCACAGGACCGGCCTTTGTGGAGATCTCTGGGGGAGGCCTATGCCCAGCAGTGGGCGTCTTCTGGCTGATATGATGATGATGATGATGATTATGACTATTCCCATTCAAATACCACGTTTACGCGAACATTACGCGGTAAAACGTAAACACATGTAATAACAGTCCTAACACCTGTGAGGTACTATACCTAATCAAGAACCGAAAAACAATTTTAATACTCGTCTTTACTTTTAGCGATAAACGTAATACCTTGCGTCGCAACCGAATATTATCAACTCTATCGAGAATTATCAAAAATTTAAAGTTAATCTTACTAATTAATCACATTTAAAAACACTATCATCGACTTCATTCTAGTCTGAGCACGTTAATAAGTACAACATGTAATTTTTATCATCAAAACGTTTCTATTATGAAAGGAGAAGCTATTTCGCTACTATGTTTATTAATTCATTTGTTCCCGCCCTCGGTTGTTGTGCACAATTCAACGGAATCGGCAGATAGCAGTTATATATTCGAACTGACAGCTCACGATTCTGGCAATCACCAGGTAAATGTAGTAGAACAGAGCCATGACAATAACCCTGACGGATTGGTGCCAGTTCTCGGAGGGAGCGACGTGAACGTCGTGAACCAGACGCAGTCGACGCATACCATCAACTCCACACTTTACAAGTCGGTGAAGAGGTTCTACTGTTCGCTGGACAATTTTAACGGTAAGTGACAGTTACACGGGACTATAAGTCCGCGTCGTACTTTTTGATTTGTATACACCGAAACGTCGGGAAAACAAATTGAAACGTCGGCGTCGCATGTATGTCCCGTCTAATATTATAATATCTGTAAAGAAGCGAGTTTAGTTTGAAACAAATATAAGTGACAGTTATTCAGACAGTCGGACTGTTGTCTCAGGGCAGAGCAAAGGGACGGTCCATAGTCTCTACCCACCCCACCTGTGGGACAGAGGCGTGTGTTTTATGTATGTATGTATGTGTGACAGTTATTAATGTAACCATGATCCAATCTGGTCAGGTTCCCCTGGTAGCAGGGTCATGGAGGTCAGATGGCAGTCGCTCCGCTGTAATTACCTGACCTGCCAAATCCTGGATCATGGTCAAGGCGGACCCCGGGCCCTCGTTCTCGAGAGCACAACCGGGACATTAACGCCAAGATGATAATTTTTATGTGTGACAGTTATTCGTTTCCCATTGCGAGTAGTCATCATCATCTCCGTCGTTATCCTAGCGATCAATCCCGGGTTATGCCAGGATTCACTCTCCTTTCAGATTAGAGGCTTGAGTGAGTACCTTTACTACACTTATTTTAACGTACATTTTAAGGGTACGACCCGTGACCATGATGCATGCAACTGCATCAAAATATCGGGCTACTCGTCAACAAAGGTACGCGGCAGGAAACCCGGAACATACTCTTAAAATGTGTGATAATAACCGGCGATAGTTTAAAACATTATATACTAACGTAGTCCAGATCTGACTAAATAAGAAACCGACCACCTGGACTGACTGGGAGTTGGAAAAATCCCTGGCACATCGTATCACAAATCAAAACGTTCTCGATGTTTTATTGATGATGGCATACAACGATGATGATGATGAACGTCGAACATTAGTTTTCTGTGTATTACACCTAAACCGCGCATGGAAAATTCCCTAGGGAATTGAATTGAATCCAAAGATAACCTCTTCTGAATCTGTCGTCCTAAGAATCTGACCTACATCGCGTAGTTCGTAGCAAAATGCTTTGAACCTGCTTGCAGACATTGGAAGCGAATTGTATTAATCCTTTTAAAATAACACATAATGTGGTATGCAATAGTTATATGGAACAGCCAAGCCATACTTTTTGATGAAAATGTAAATTATTGTTTTAGAGTTAGGCTTTGTGAAGTTAGGGGTTTTTCTCTTCATGAGAGTTGATAACTGTTTCATAGTGAAACCTTACTCCTATTGAAATAACACAGTATCGACAGGAGGTTGAGCAGAGTCTTTATTTTTAATATTCCCGTAATCTCGATTTCTGTCTACACTAGAGCTAGACCTGTCCCAGACGAGATGGTCCCAATCTGCTATGAATTCCTAGTATCGCGTTAGACCAAGTCTGTGATGTGGCTGTGACGTAGAATTCCGTAGGTAAAGTTTGATCGTGGAAGGAAAATAAACACTTTCTTCGTCTTTACAGTATTTCAAAAGATACACATCTGTGACATTGGGCTAAAACTCTTTGGGCCACGATAAAATAATTTGTACAACCATTGTTAGCGTATAAAACTCAAACCCTAACACAGTAAGTAACTAATTATATACTAAAAATTTTTTGGAGATTTATAAAAAAAAAAATCGTTCCACCGGTGTCTTATGGACATTCTCCCCAGTAGTGGCAGCGATTTGAGGATATTTGTAGATTTAGGTTTTAGATTAAGGTTAGGTTTGGGATCCATTTATGTTTTTGTTACGTATACTTAAATTCAATAAAGTTTTTTGTTATCTAGGTATGTAGGGTAGTACTGTAGAGATAGAATTACTATATCACGTAGCATTGTTGGTTGTTACACTATCAAACTAAGCCACAACAGCGCGGCGCCCACACCTCTGCGGTAGGTGTCAGAAAACTTATTGTTATTTTATGGTTATTTTGTTCCGTTCCTTGTACGCAATACAAGTTATTTATTTGTGTAATCACTTATTGTTTTCTCTATGATTCACAATGAGTAGGTACCATCAACTTATCTGACCTGGTGGAAAAAGCTGGAACTAAATGTGGCCGTTATGAAATGTCATGTCTATTCTAAAAACTGCGACGTTGTCAAGGGGTCAGATAATCTTGTTGCACTATATCTACATGTATTCTGTTTTTGAAATATCTTGTTATTACAACTGTAGTTTCAGTGTACAGTTTACAATTACGCTATGTACCACAGAAATTAAAATAGTTCTTTGTACATGCCATGAATTAGTATGCTCCACTGTGATTACCTGATCTACCTAGATCCTAGATCATGGTCAAGGCGAACCCCGGGCCCTCGCATCCGAGAGCACAATCAGGATATTGACACAAGTATGTTATTATATTTGTGTCAATATCTAGCCCATACACATATACAATAGTGCACCTATGCACTCATAAAGTACATATAGTATAAAGTAATAAGAGTTGTACCTGTGTGTCTTTCTGTGTGTATGTCTGTAGTAGTAGTATCTCCCGAACTGATAGACCGATTTCAATGCGGAAACAAGTTCGGTCGAGATGTTTCTAAGATTTGTGTCATTAAAATCTGTACAAAATCCCGTGATATTGAACACTGATCTACCTAACTTCTCATCTTACGTAGACGGTGGATATAGGTAGTTCAGATACGAGAAACGTGGAAAATCTAGACACAGCCCCTTACATTGCATGCTATCCTGGTGTCTAGGTAGTCGCGGCTATGACGTAAGCCCGTCTGTGCCTAGGACGGTTTCTAAGTCTGGTCTAAAGAAATACAAAATAAGCGACCTGTTCTGTGTGAGGTGTGAGGTGTGAATAGAGATGGATGTAGTGGATATATGTTTTGTAACGTGACTTTCGTTCGCACAGCATTCTGTAAAGTATTTAGTACAGAACTTATCTTAACTTAGCTCACAGGTATTGAAAAAACAGTTTTAGTTAGCTGTTAAGTATTCGTTGAATAAATTGCCTTAGAATTGGGGCAATAAAAAATCAATTACACTTCTGTTATTTTTCGGGTAGCTGCTATGGTTGTACACAGCAAGCTTTTGGGCACTTGTTATGGTTTTATTTAACGGCGGCCGACGGGTTTGGTTCCTGGCTTATGATAATCTTCTTCACATAGTATAAAAAAAGAACGCTATCCCCGTCTGTCGCTATGTATCTATGTACGAATAAATCTTGTTAACTACGCAATGGATTTTAATGCGGTTTTCAACAATAGATAGAGTGATTCAAGAGGAAGGTTTATAAGCAAGAAAAAAAGGAATGTAGGTATAATGTAGGTGTATGCGAACGAAGTCGCGCCGGGTCCACTAGTTTAATATATTTCAGAAACAGTTAAAATAATTCCAGACACTGGTGGTAGTCATCATGTCGCCCTCTGGGCCGTATTGAATAAGCGAAATTCGGCAGACAATACACATTATTCCAGTATCTACGCCTAACTTATAGTCCCCTGGTCACAGACAAGTGGGAAGGCAGGGTACTGTTTCCAACGACGGAACCAGATATCCCCCTAAACGGTCTGTAATTTTCCAATGCCATTACTGTACCAGGCACAGTGTGCCTTCCAATTAAGTAAAAGGCAACAGGGTAACAGCGTAATAAGCATGAAGACGCTTGCTCAAGAAAAATTAAAGATTTTTAGAAATCGATTCGAAGTAGATGCAAAATGATACTTTCAAAATGAGGGCGCACTTTGGAAAAGCAAAACGAAGCATTTAAAATACGCCGCCCAAGGAAATAATAATTTGTGAGTGTGAGTGACACACTTTACTTTTCATTAACCTCCACGAGAAATATAAGTGACGGTTTCAGGTGCTCTGAAGTCGTAAATATTTGGATTAACAAATAAAACGCATAGAGTTGGAACAAATCCGAAAATATCTAAACTATTATAAACCGGTACATTGAGGACATTTCAGAAAAAATAGCCAGGGATTCTGGGACGCATACATTTTTTTTTTTTATTTTGTCATTCGGTTGGTCTGTTCGCGCATCACACTAAAACTACTGAACGGAGTTTGATTCGATTTTGATAGTTTGCTCGTGTGAAGTCCAAGGTACATACAATCTAAGCCATGTTTCATTTAATTCCGGTAGGTAGAACCAAAGATACAGCTTGTACTCCCCGTAGTACTAGCAATCATACAGTACGGAGTTGCAATTTGTGTTCCGTCTATCAAGTTGTTTAACATTTTGTATTGAGTGTGATAACCATTTTTCCTTTTAGACGCCTATCTCCTGGTGTACGGGACCAAATCATGGACGTTTCCCCGGCAAGACATCAATCTCACGCTGTCTTACCCATCCGCAAACGTAAATTATTTTGACCTATCTATAATGAACAAAATAATTGTAGACAATCCAGTATCCTTTTTAACGCCTTTATTTCAAGTATCATACATGTTATGTCTATGTCTAAAATGCGTTAAATACTTAATAATAGTTAATTGTTTGTAAATTTTATTGAAATTCACAATTATTTGATAAAAAGGACCTTAATTCACGTATGAGTCTTTAAATACAAAAAGTTTGCTTAAATATTCAGGGTTTATATTAACTATGCTTAGTATCTATTTTCAGTAGCCAATCTCCGCATAGTTTGTAATATATATTGCTTTCAGAATGCATACGAAAACGAAGCCGATGCTTACCGGTATCTAATAACAAGCCTTGAGGTTGTGCTCTACATAGACGGCACGAAGACCAAGGGGTACATTACTTCTGGAGGAATATTGCAGGTGTGGTACTTACTTCTAATGACGAAAAATACTCCTTTTCAGAGGCCAGGAGAGCCCAGGTATACTGTAAAATTGGTATATTAATAACGAAAAACACTTGTTGTCTTGTTAATTACAGATATTTTATTTAGTTTAAATACGGTGCAACACAACGCATAGCGCGGAAGATGAAAGAGACTGGTGGCGACACCTACAATAACGCTTTAGAACTAATTACACAAGGGCGCAAATTTTTAAAAGTTTAACACAAATAATGCATGTATCTATACCAAAACAAGTCTGCAACAGATAATGGCCGATGGATGTCTCGAAAAAGAATATGACGAATCGGCACGCTCATGGCTTGTCGTCGCCATAGAAATTAAGCCTTTGCTTACCCATATAATAAGACGACGCTAAGTCCAAATCAATTATTAATAAAAAAAATCTCCATATGGCAACTTATGACAAGTTTTTTAAAAGTAATAGAACGTCATTCATAAAAGTCATAACAAACAATATAATTAAAAAGGAAGTGAGACTGATAATTTTCAGCATGATCAATAATTTAGTCAAACTAAGAGTATAAGTTCAAGCTAAATATCTAAATGTTTACAAGAAGGACTGGCAAGGACAGATTATCCCCAGATTATTGCCATATCCACATTTTATAATTTTTACTACTGCCAGTCGATTCGGACTTAGCGTGGTCCTATTATAAAAATTTGCATAATCGAGTACAAGAAAATATGCACTTTGTAGCGATACTAGAGTCTTAAACCTCTGAACGTTGGTCTGCCAATGCACAACCTGGCACGTTCGGTATAGTACAGAAATATATTTATTGCGACCCAAACATTTGACATTTCTTAGCTATAGTAGTTACTTATCCTCTTGTGTGGAAAAGAAGTAAAAAAAGCGGTCTGCCTCACATCCTCTTGGGAGTTTCTATAGCTTGCTAAGCGTGGGCACTAGGAACACTGACTCTTGAAGAAAGCTGAGCTTACGTTCGTGGCTGAGCCAATAATTCAACCTGCTAATTACATTATTAAAACTAGCAATGCAATTCCGAAATTTATTTTGCAGTCGAACATGCGTTTAACGTTCACAGTGAGCAACGTAACCACCCTATCCTATGAGTTCTGGGTGCATGGGAAGCACAACGAAGACATCCAGGGTGAAGAGCGGGAGCGATACTCCTATAAACTGTGCTAGTATCCCCAGGTATCTTCCACGATTCCGTACTTCCCTGAAGGTTTGTGTGTTGCTTTGTGTCAGTTTTGTGTGTCAATGAATGTGCTGCAGCAACTATGACGGTAGAAGGTTTCAGGTGATTTAATGTAACAGGTAAGGGGGCGATTTTCACGCTGTGACATCGACATTTTCTCTAGTCAAAAATCGGTGTTAAAACATCACTGAAATTTATCTTTGATAATATACGACGGTCGAAGATAGTTGAGAGAATATATTTCGGCTGCAATAGACATTTCAATGTAATTATTAATGGAGATATATGGGTAGAAAAAAAGTCGAATTCGAGATGTCACAGCGCGAGAATTAGGCCCTTGGTGTTATCAATGAATGTGCTCTAGCAACTACGACGGTTCTATCGTTTGAGATAATTTTATATAACTTAACAATCGCTCTGAGTCTCTACTGTAAATATATATTCCGCTCTGAGGTCTCGAAAGCTACTTCATTGAAAATGGCTCCAACCTGATAGCGCCATCTATTCTGTACCGAACATAACATTAACTATTCCGAAATGAACTCAACCGACCATTGAACTCAGAATGCAACGAACTAATAATATTAACAATACATTTAGTACACAGTATAATAGACCTAATAAAATAGCATTCTGGATATATTAATTTTATGGTTAAGAACATCCATCTGATATAATAGGAATTGCGCGAATGTAGAGCAGCTAACGACAACATCACTTTAGAGTTTAGACTAAAATCATCCTCGCTGCCCTCCAAATAAAGTCCTTTATTTATCACCTACACTCGTATGATCCCGCTCGTACAATCCACGAATCGAACTCCTACAGCCTTATGTCTGCCTGGTACCCAAAAACCGATATCCACCGATCGCGGCTCGACCGTCGCCTCCACGTGCGTCGTTCGGGCTTGACAGGTCGCGACCTCACACAGGTCGTGACCTTTCATCTAGTGTTGTACGAATCTCGAGTCTGATATTTTAAAGAAAGAAAGAAAGAAATATTTATTACAAAGAACCCGCAATTCACAACACTCGACTCTATAATGACAAAGGGTCTACTGCTCCACGTGTAACGAGACTATCGAATTTCGAAAGATTCGAGTTTTACATTATCGCTCGAGTCTTTTTATGTAACGAGTCGCGCTCGAGTATGCTTTGGAACTTCAGCCACTAATTCGAATTTGACCAATATCCTGATTTGAAACGACTTCCACTCAACAAAATCTAGAGTACCTACGAAAAGGCGCAAAGTGGAAGGGAAGATTATTGCCGTTTCCTTTGCCCTTTGTGCGCAAGAAGAAGATTTGACGACCTCATTTTACTTAAGTTTAAAGGTACTAGTCGTATTCGTGATTTTGTTAAGTAAAAGTCACATAAAATGTTATAGACTCCCGACACAATACATTATACCCTCGGACTCGAGTCTATACAGCACTATCTTGACCCCTATTTCGACTCCTCGCTTCTATGCCAACCTGGTACCGGGTGGGGCATAACAGGTCGACCCGAGGCCGCCGCGGGTCCCGACGCCAGCCGCTCGCTACTGTACAGTGCCATTAACTTACTGTTCAGTGGACAAAATGGGAACTTATAGACGCCTTTTGGTAAATGTGTTTCTGATAGCCTCACAAGCGCCGCCGTCTATGAACAGGTAAGTTGTCGCAATATCGCAATGTACCCGATAGACTGCCGTCGGATTATGACTCCCTGGTACCTCGCGCGTACTGAAACGCTTGGCAGGGTGTCCAAAAGACTGTTCGGATTTTGTTATAAAGCAGTTTGGATTTTGTTATTGTCGTGGTGTATAAGGGACCAATCTTGTTAGGATGACAATCAGAAATAATACTAAATTAGGATTTCCGCCTCTACAAATCAAACACGCGAATCCGCCGACACAACTCAAGTTGTGTAATTTTGCTTTGGTTGTGTGTTTTGGTCCCATACGCGATTCGTTGTAGGGTAATTAATATGTATAAACATGATACATGGCATGACTATAAAAAATAATTTATGTTGTATAAAAATCCTGAAAAAAAGAAGATTTTTCATCTATTTACTACAACCGTCATAAAAATATGAAAATAATAATTTGTGTTAATATAATATTAACAAATATATAACCTACTACGTCGCTACGGTCGTATGAGATCATCAACCGGGTAACTAAAAAATAGCAAGCAATGTTTTCAATAAAAAAAAATTGTGGAGGACATGCTTATTTCAGAAAGAAATTCTGCTGATTGATTGTATTTTGTGATGTTTTATTCATTTATTTTTTGTTTTTAGATATAGCAATGAATGCTTGAATTTTTGGCTTGAGCTAGTACGTTTTTTTTATATTTTTTTTGTATATTGTCTTTTTTTGTCACGCTCTGTCCTCAACCCCTTTTGACTTCAGGGAAGGACTGGGTTTTGTAAGATATTTGTGTGGTCTTACTTTAAATTCCGCATCAACCGGAAGAAAAATACCTGTTTTCTTTTATTTACTTCTATTTTTTATTTAACAAATTTTACTGTGTTGTGTCTAAAATTCGGACTTAAAGGTAACCAAGTATTTTTACCATACTTGTTCCGCCATGTTTTCTGTGAATTTTTTTATAAATCTTATGAAATCTTACCATACTTATAGTTTCAGGTAAAATCCGTAACAAGTATCGTAGATGTGACCGTGAACTAAAAGGAATAATAAATAGGTATTTTTACGACAACTTTTGATCAAATCGCCTCGAGTGAACCGGTTCTTAATGTTAAAATTTCGGCATGAAAATTTCAATTTTTTACGTTTGTACATATTTTTTAACCATCTGTTTTCGGTGTTGCCAAGGTAATTTAAAAAAAATTAACTTTTCATGATGAAAATCAAAATTTAAAACCGTTCGTCTCGTAGCCAGCGGTCTTTTCATACAAAATGGTAGGAAATTATAAGTATTCGAAAATTTTTGAAAAGTCGAATTTCATTTTTATACAATACTTGTTAAGGATTTTACCTGAAACCTCGAGTTAATGTCACAATCGGGTCTTTCCATAACAAAAATGTTCACCAAAGCCAGGGAAGCTTAATTTAAGCTCATTAAAATACTTTAAAATATTTTTTTGTTACAGCGTTCAATAGGCATGTCATTTGTGATCAAAGACGTCTCAGTTTTCGCCTACGAGTTCTCGCTGTATGGAGTGCCCAGTACATCACAAAATACTATACCTGTAGAACACAATACCATAAATTTATGTTAATGTAACAGTAATGGGTGGGTAATTAAAAATTAATAAGTAAAAAGGGAAAGAAAACATAAAAAATTTCCAACATTCTTAATATCTATTGATGCAAGCCACAAGCATTTTATTTATGTTCTTTTTGAGCCAGACGAAATATGCACAGCTGTAGCATATTACTTATTAACATGTTTTACTCTGAATCATCATCCAGTCAAGGCGGACCCTGGGCCCTCATGCGCGAGAGCACAAACAGGATTTTTTTTTAAATTTGAAAAAAAAATGTTGATCCTAAAATTACCAGACTGTGTCGCATAACTTCAACTTGGCGTATTTTATGTCAAATCCTCTTAAATTAGATATTGTTAAATCTGATTAGCTTTTAAATCTTGACTTACAGTAGACTCTTGTTTTGTTAATTAAACGCACTTAGGATTCAAGTCAAGGGTTTGTTTTATTTTATGTTTTAAGTACATTTGAAAAGTTATCAAGGAAATGTGTAAGTAATAATTAGGCTTGGGTAAGTTTGCTGTTGAAATAGTTGAGTTGATCTGCCTGCTGATATGAAAACTGTGTGTTCCTTCTCAACGCATCGTAATATAAATATACTGTAATTGCATCACTACTCACAAAATACAAACCCACTTGTCTAAGTAAAGAGGCATGACAGGTGCTCGTCTGCTAAGTGAACTCACTGCGTTCAATATAGCTGAAGTTCTCGTTCAATAATGATGAAGTTACATTAGGACGTCTCCCAATTTTTGATAAGTACCTTTTTACGTAGCTCATTATGATCCTTTCGTCGACTAAGGTCTATAAGGAAAAATGCAGCATTGCAAAACATTTTTTCACTCTGCTATGAAAATGCATTCATATTTTATTGATAAACTTATAGGATTCTACCACAAGAGACGTTATTTCGTGGAATAGATGTACCTATCGTTATAATACGTTTAGCACTCCATCCAGTTCACGGCTTCATACATATATTATGTAACACCCTGTATATGACAATATGCACTTTGTGGACTAAATGGGTCAGTTAAATCGTTGTACGACTGTACCTCTGTAGGTAAGTACTAGCTTTGCTTAGTTTGGGGCAAGATGGCGCTGATAGAATTGTTCGACATTATTTTAATTTGTTATTAAAATATTCGTATATCTTATTACGGAAGTCATAAAAGGAATGATTTTGAGGCAGATTATCTGGAACCTCCGTTGGACAGGAAACGTGGGGCGTCCTACCACGCCTGGTTGTGGAGGAGGCTCAAGTCCAGCAGTACATGTAACAGTCGGTTGATGTGACGTAAAACATCTATTAATTTCAAAACACCTATTAATATCAGGTGGTAATACTCTGTCAAGCCTGAGGAGTCCGTCTGCATGAGCACCACTACCTTATCATGTATTTGTACTCGCATTGTTGTGTTCCGGTTTGAAGGATTAGGTAACCAGCGCAATTACAGGCGCGAGACATTTAGCCTTCACAGTTCTGCATTTATGTTGCTTGCAACCTAAATGCATGAATCGTAGATGTTACGGGCGACAGTTACCGCTTACCATCAGGTGGGCTGTCTGCTTGTTTGTCACTACGTACAGTAACAAAAAAGAAGCATCAGTCAGTTCAAAGCTCAACTGAACTGACGGATACTTTCAGACTACTGTGAGTAATTGGTGTACTGTGCTATTGTTGTTTCTGTATAGGAGTTGATTATCCGCCTTCGAGCCACCTGAGTCTGTCTAGACTGGCTATAAGGCAAGATTCATGGCGATCGATGTTACTGCAATTTTTATTAGTTACTACGTACCTAACTTTCTTTAAAATTGGTTCTTCATGAAAGGGATGTAGTATAGGGTCGGCAATACATATGTGAACTGGCATTGGAAGGTATTGCTTCTTACCATGCGGTCAGAACAAATGTGTGTTGGTAATAGTGGTATAAAAGTTAATGCTGTGTAGCTTGTGATAGCCTTTGCATAACACGTTACAGGTTTCATCTAGGTGATATATTGCTTATTAAGTATTAATGTATGGTTACAATAAATTCAAAAATATATATATATATATATAATTAACATACTAATAAATAGCAAATATGGGTCTTCAAATAATGAATATAACTATTAAAATAACGCTTCCCATCTAGCACCACGCTCAAAAGTGCCAATTACAGATGCCCATTGCCACGCTGAATTGCCAATTGTTATCTAGGAGGGTTCCAACAAGCTAATTTTAATAATTCCTTCTTACGCCAGTGCAACTATATGGCATAATACGTTGGTATAAAGTATAAAAATTCAACTGGATATTATGGATATAGGTGAGTAGTACCTAGTAGTAGATGAACGTGGGGGTAGTCGGTTTGATGCCGAACTATGGAATAATCTGACCAGCTGTTTAGGTATGCTCTGTGAAAGGGCGTCTGTAAAGCATAAGACTAGAGCAAAGCATCGATCTACGTAGTTTTGCATCCAATCGATTAGAAGATTGTCGTTCATCTACGACTTACTTACTAATCCCGGCTTCTGCCAGGATCCGCTTTCCTACTCTTCCCTCTCCACTTCGCTCGGTCTTCAGTATCCTCGCGTCGTAAGGAGGAAGGTGGTCGCAATCTAGACTTCTTTAAGGCCAGAGTGAATAGGCTGTTTCTATACAGTCGTGCCCCTTATCCAGCCTTGATTGCTAATATTAAAACTGTCTGATAAACTGCGAGTATAATATGTAATCAAGAGAAACGAGAGATTTACCAAGGTCGTAGCAAGTGGAACAATGTGGTCTTTACCTATTCCTACGGGGAAAAAATTTGACGTAACGTATATACGTATGTAGGTAGGTATGTAATAATCCTAATCAACTTCTTTCGTTATGTTATAGGCATTATAAAATAACAAACATTACAAGAATACTCACAACCAGCTACCATTGGTCCACGGCTGCCTTCGCCTGCGAGGGTTCCCCGCTGCTACCAACGCCAGCGCAGCCATCAGCACCAGGTACCGGAACACGGCGCGTGACGCCATTTTGTTAAACATACAAAATGGCCGCCCTACACATTTTACGCGCACTTTTTCGCCACTTTAGTCAAGTTTGTGTTCACTTTTTGCCTTGTCTTGTTAGGTTAGCGCTTACTGTTTCTCGATCACATCGTTTTAGCACTGTTTTTAGTATTTTTTTTTTAATATTTGAGTAATAATTTGAGATTCACATATTATCTGATCCCATAGAGAGCTAACTCATTAGCCCATTATTAAGAGCTACAAGATTAAAACAAAACTTTTAGTACCTTATACTAAAGAAGACATAAGTAGAGAGAATTACAGCTACTTGAGTTAAGCTTATTAAAATGTAATCCCAGACCATTGGACGGCTTATGTCTAGCTTGCTTCTGTAATCCATACGAAAGTAATAATGTCTTCTTTAGTATTAACATTTTAATTTCATAGCATGAATAAAGTTTAACACGGGTGCAATCTTCGTCATTACCAACCTGTGGCAGTGAACTCATTACCCGACTGCGACAGAAGGAGGGTTATGTATATTTTTATTTGAGCTGGTGCTCTACTAATGCTTGCCTTTTCTATCTCTAGCAATTTAACACGAGTGTGAAAGAGATAGGTAGCGCACGCGAGCGCTCGCGTGAATGCGAGCGGTTTCAAAATTAGGGACCTTAACTGTTACGTTGCCCTTATCTCATAACAGTACACAACAGACAACTTTACTGCCCATTTTCTGGTCTACAGAAAGAAGTCGTAACTGCACGATAGTAGTCGCCTTGTATACGACGCCCGTACATGTGTCGCTTATAGCACATCGGCTAGTTCGGCCGGCGTCGTAAACTTCGTAAATACCAATGACGAAAGAAACTCCTTACTCCTGCCCTGTGGTTATTTATCTAGGCAAGTTTTGATTTAACGCTAGTTTTTTTGGCACATCCATCGACTATTTCATATACAAGGCAACGCATGTAGCACACATTATTTGACATTATGCCCTCTCCTCTTATAAGGGAGTTTCTTCTGTCCTCTTTGGTCAAAAACAATGCTTGACATGACAGATTTGATCTGCATGGCTTGCACAGTTGATTTCTCGCGCGCGATAAGCGAAATATGGCGCGACATGATACTTTCTATCTCTTTCATCTTAGTATTGAGATAAGGAAACAACCGCTCTCTCGCGGCGCGAGCTGTGTCGCGGGCTAGCCTTGCGGGGCATAGGTATTAGCAACCGGATAGAGTACAGACGCGATGATAAAACACATAGTTCTTTAATCATCATCATCATCACAGCCCGTAACAGTCCACTGCAGGACTTAGGGCCTCTCCCACGAAAGGGAAGGTTATTGCCATAATCTCCACGCTTGGCAGGCGGGTTGGAGATCGCAGTGTTTAAATATAATAATGGAAAATGCTGCTGCCAATTTTCCAGACTACGGAGATTCTTGATCTTTTGCCTCGAAAACATTAGTCACCTTGTACGACACCCATGAATGTAAGGGGTTGGTGCTATTCTACTCTGCTGGACACCATACGGCCATACTGAGTTCTTAAATACGAAACCGAAACTAGCCGATGTACATTATTTACCGCCGACGGTAAGTAGAAGGGTCTGGGTGCTATATTATTGGCAACTCAACCATTTTGGGTTGCCAAGGCGTACATCTCTAAGCAAACAAAGCCCTAGGCATAAGCGATAAATTTAATTAGGTCCTATTTTTTGTTAAATTGGGTTGCCTAAACAGTAAATCGATAGATTAAACTGTTTATTTGTACAGTTTGAGGGTAAATTCCGACGCAATAACGATAAGCCTGGCCCTGAATATTTACGATATTAATTTGGGAAGGGTATGTGTTTGAATAATATTGAATTTCAATTAGGGTTTGAAATAGTTATGCGGATTATATGTGCGGAGGTACGGATCGTATTTAATGGTGGTTACTGCACAAACAGTATTACGGAAAGCGAAGAAAACAGCGACTTTTTCGACGCACGAGAACACAGGTCAAGCCTTGTCGGTCAAATGTAAAACCATTATCGTCTCCCTATCCATCATTCCGATTTCTTCTCTTACTCCTTCACTGTCCATGCAGCGAGACTATGGAACTCTCTGCCACATAATGTGCGTGACAGCCAGTCACTGTCTATATTTAAAAAGAGAGTCAAGGAGTATTATCTTCCCCTGTCTAGTCCATAACTTATATATTTATGTATTTTAGATAGCTTCTTTTAATAATATGTCTAGCTTTATGTACCTATATATTATAATATAATATATTTATGTATTTATATATTCAATTATTGTGCACGTTGTATCTGCTTTACTTTAGTCTAACATCACTCTGCTGTAGGCCTGTTATATTTCTCTGTATATAATTATTTTGTACAATAAACAGTTAAATAAATAAATGAATAGGTAAAATATACACGACCAGTAAAATGGCGCTATGCTATACTAGATGTAAACCTTTTTATATTAGACGCTAGCCCATTTTATATTAGGCGCTAGCCCATTTTATATTATGTGCTAGCCCATTTTATATTAGACGCTAGCCCATTTTATATTAAACGCTAGCCCATTTTATATTAGACGCTAGCCCATTTTATATTAGGCGCTAGCCCATTTTATATTGGATGTTAGCGCAGAGTAACACATAATCGTACAATATCCAGATAGGTTTTCAGTGTAGTTCCCGCAGGAACACCATATAACTGCATTTAACGAGGACAAAAGCTATAGTTTCCAAATTGTTTTGAAATTGTTGATAGTTCCTCCTAGTCTAGATAAGGTTAGGCTCGTTTGTTAGGAATGATGTAATAATAGATAATAAGTAAGGAATTTTATATAACTATGTGTTATGTGTATTGTATTTTATGTGCAAAAAAGTTTTATAAATAAATAAATTGTGGGTGTTGTGCTGAGCCGGTCGTGTGGTGTCCGGCAGAGTAGAATAGCACCAACTTCATACACTAGTGGGTGTCGTACAAGGATACTAATGTTTTCGAGGCCCAAGATCTAGTCTCCGTTTGCTGGTAAATGGGCAGCAGCGTTTGCCATTGTTATATTTATAACACTGCGATCTCCAACCCGCCGGCCAAGCATGGAGATTATGGCAATAACTTCTCCTTTTGTGGGAGAGGCCCTTAGTCCTGCAGTGAACTGTTATGGGCTGTGATGATGAATTTTATATAACAAAAAACTTGATAAACTTAAATGCAACAAAGGAAGTGATTTCGCTTTGTTTTTGTTCAACAACCTTGCATCATACCGACCACGATCATTTAGTGCTTACGACACGACAACCGTTTAAAATAGAACCTGCACGTTTAAAATGTCTTTTCTCTAAAACTGAATCTAAACATAGTATAAAACAAAGTCGCTTCCGGCCGTCTGTCCATATGGATCTATTTACCCTTTGATCTTTTAAACTACGCAACGGATTTTCATGGGGTTTACAATAAACTGATTCCAAAGGAAGGTCTATAAACAAAATATATAGTTTGCAATAAAAATGAGCCTAGTCATTAGAAAATTATAGATCACTAGCCGTTCTCAGTGGCTTGCACTCGCCCGCAGTTCGGATCAATGTAAACAAACATCTTTATCGCGAAAACCTGTTATTTTCTAGGGATATAAAGTAATGTATGTCACTCGGGAATAATGTAGCTTCCTATTAGTTTTACAACTACTAAAGAATTTTTAAAATCGGACTAGTAGTTTTTGAATTTATTCGCGAGTCGCGTCGGAGAACGCTTAAAACAGCCATGCCTATTATCCGCCCGAAAGCTATCATTCGATTTAATTGCGAGGTATAAACCACATAAAAGTGTCGTCTCCCATGTCGTCAATATTCGTCGTTGTTAAGCATTAATATTAAAATAATGGTCGTGTCGTGTGCTCTAAAACCTCAGATATTCGGTCCCATACAGGAATTAGTTCCGCCGTCGGCGATCCCATTGTGTTCGACGAAATTATAAGGCGAGGCGTGATGAGAGACGGGAGAGTAGGACAGTCTTGGGATTCACTTTAATATACTTGCTTTTTTTCGCCTCTGTCTATATGCAAGTTCGAAGTATTGTATTAAAATTAATGCTGTGATGTCATCTTGGCGTTAATGTCCCCACGCATGAGCGCCCGGAGTCGGCTTGACCATGATCCAGGGTTTGGTAGATCAAGTTATTACAGTGGAGCGACTGCCATATGACCCTGCTATCGGGGTCCTGGCCAGATTGAATCATGGTTACACATTCAGTCGCCTGAATGTGCAGGTTAAATCACGAGGTTTCCTCTCACCGTAAGAGCAGCGGTTAGTGTTCAACTAATGTACATAACTCAGAAAAGAGTAATTTGTACATGGCGGCACTGGGGTTAGAGCCGGACACTAGGCCACCGATGCTCCTATGTATAGATTACGTTTCCTACTTATCTGAAATAGTATTTTTGTATAAATCTTTCCTGAATTAAATACGTATAGTTATGTAAATTAGATATTATACATACGCAATAGAAATGTTGTTTTGGATTGTACCAACTACTATAACTCCGCTCCATTCAATAACATCACTTTATGTACCATTTTGTCATGAGAAACAATAAATAAAGATAATTTCCATTTTACATTTAATTACTCTATTTAAAGTGAAAAGGCTTTTTAATTAAAGACAAAACTTTTTTATCTCTACATAGAGACCGTTAAAATAAACTATACTCTACATTCTGAAATATAATTTTCAATCAGTCCTTTGTAATCGCTTTATAATTATAAGCTACACACGTCCAAGGCGGGGCGCTGTCTTCCTCCAATTAACTTAGGTAGAGCCCTTTTTTTGAAGTTTGGTCGCTGGTTCCTTTATACGTCTCTACAATTCAATTCAATATTATTTTGAATTCTGAATTTATTACAAGAAATATTTACATTTTAGAAATAAATTAAATAATGCTAATACTAATTAGGGGAATTAAATTTTGACTTTTCTATATTTTATCTCTAGTTTAGTTCGAATGAAGGTTTTTTGTTAGGGTAAGGTTTTTATAAATATTGCAATGATTGTGTTAAATAAATGAATGTTTTAATCGTCTCCTTACAAATTTTAACGTACATTCATTTGTTGTTTGATATTGATACCTATTGTTTTATGTCTTTTTTAATTACAATCGTGTTTGCTAACCGTAAATAAAATATTATTCAGAAGAATTTAAAACTACATCGTCATCATCAACTAACTTTAAAGTGGTACCTACTTATATTTTTATTGGGTTCTAAATACCCTAACCGCAACCATTTCAATAAATGAATAATAAAAAGGTACTTAATATCATAACTTCTTATCCAATGGAGTTATGGAAATTAAGTCATAAATAATTGCTTTCATTCTGCATGAAGTTGTGAAGAGCTAACGGCAGAGTTGACTACTATTAAGAATTTCCCCCTGTTGGGAAGACTCTACATAGCTACTTAGATAATCGAATCTCTACAATCGTTCGTATTAAAGTTCCAATTATAGTTTATTTGGTTAAGTAAGCCTTTTTTCGTTTCTTATAGGTAGCTCTACTGTTTTTGCTTTCCTTGTAAATAACTATTACGTAGATATTGCAGTTTTAAATAAGCTTAAACACATTATAATTTTATACACGATACGAGAGGTCAAAAGCCCAGACACCAAATCCGCTACGAAAACAAAAAAAAATGCACAACACAACACACTCAGACCATTCTTACTATCATTACAAAATAAGTAAACAAAAAAAGGCGCACAGAACAACGAAAAAGTTCGCGCAGAACCTCAAACTCTTCACTTCAAACTTGTATATCAACTTTTTCAACGTTATTGTTTCATTCACTGTATTTATTACGATTGCACGAATAACTTGGTTAACTTCTAGCGATGTTTATTCGGGATTTAATTCGTACTAAGTTACGTTTCGTCTGGTTAAGTTAACCAGCGTGTGGCTTTCGCTGGGTTTGGATCAAGACTGGACGACGGGTCCGGTTTAAGTCGAGAGTAAAGTTAGGCTCTTCCCAACTTGGTAGGGCTGTCTGCTGTGGAATTGTAGCTAGCTTTGGTTTATCAATGGACTAAAGTTTACTTCGACTTCGGGAGGTAGCGGTTACTTCTGAGCGCTTTCGATTTTACGAAGGTCAATTCTCGTGTCCCGCTTGGATTAAGAAATAGAATGAAAATGTTAGGTAACTTTTTAATGAAAAGGATTTTTATTATTATTGCTTGAGAAAATTTTGGGTCAACCTTTATCGTATTGTGGAATAGCTAATCAATTATGGCGGTGTTATCTCATTGTTGTAATATTTTTACGTAGTATACGCTTAAGATGGACGGCCGACCTTGTGAAGGTCGTAAGGGTGGAGGACGCACGCTTGCGTTTGGCGGGGTAACATCGTAGTGTTCCATTTTCATTGCTAACTGCTGTCAGTTTTCTGGTCTACGGAAGTCCCGTACTAGCTGATCTGCTTCTAACTATTTATAAACAACAGTAAAAGGGATAACTCAAGCGACAATGTTTATTCTAAGTTAAAAAAACTAATCAACTTTTGTGTTGTGCTCTCGCGCACGAGGGCCTGGGGTCCGACTTGACCATGATCCAGGATTTGGTAGATCAGATAATTATAGTGAAGCGACTAGGATCATGGTTGTACATTCAGAAAATTCAAACCTGGTACCCCTCTCTTACGAGTCGGATAGCTGAACCGCTCGGCCATCGTCACACCGACGCGACGATTCTATGAATTCGTTATTGGATTGTAAATGTCTAGAGGAAAATAATAATGTCAACACTGGATTACATTGAGTGGAAACGCCAAGTCTGCATGCGTTGCCGCTTATCTAGCCATTGACAGAAGCACTTAAGAACTGCCAGCCATATACCTAAGGAAAGGCAGCGAAATAAGCATTTATTACGCTTTTTATTTATTTTATTTCATTTATTACGCTATTCATATTAAGTGCAGTAATAAAGAAACATGCCCAATTAGAATTTGAACCTTACACATTCAATAATAGAAGACGTAACCACGAAGTCTGTCCCAACATAATGTTTAGGTTGGAACTATCGCATAGGTTCTACTGTTTTTTGGGTTCCTATTTGTACAATAACATCAATCGAATTTTAAAAATATACTCCCTTCCACGTTATCAGGTAAAGCAACGTGTATCACAATTTCTGCAATCATTAAATTATAGTGACACCGAACGCCTTCTGGCAGTAATATCCTAGACTAAAAAGTAAATAGTGCAAACACACACACACACACACACACACACACACACACACACACACACGTACGCACACACACGCACAAGCACACGCACACTCACACGCACAAGCACACGCACACTCACACGCACAAGCACACGCACACTCACACGCACACGCACACGCATACACACACATATATATATATATATATATAAGTATGTGTAAGCACTCACACTTTGTAATTTTTTTCTGTTGTATTGATCTTTTCTGTTAGGGGGGGCCTGGAGATCTGTAGTACAGGTATTAAGCCTTTTTCAGACTCCAGGTTCTCACAAAGGCTGTTTATTTTTTATTAATATCGAAAATATGTAACCTTTGTGTGAACTAATAAATTAAATATTTATTTATTTATTTATTTATTTTATTTTTCATTTATTACGCAATTTAGCAAGCGTTTGTTTTGCAAATACTTACAAGTTTTTTCTTTATGAACCAACCTATTTTATATATTAACTATATAAGTTAATATATTTGCCAAAAATACAATGTCAATTCAATAAAAGCCATGTCAAAATCAAAACTAAAACTAAATGGGTATCTGTAATTGCATCACATCGTCTTAACTTAAACTAGAGGCCCCACTCTTTGCCATTCCTGGTCCAAAGGTGCCCATGACACTAGCGGCATTGCCACGCTGTATGGCGATGGACAGCCTCTGTAACAGGAATGACCCACCATAATTATCAGTTATCTAATACCCATAACACAAGCTTTGCTTACTTTGGGGCTAGATGGCGCTGTGTGAATTTGTCCAAGCATATTTATTCATTTATTATTAACCCTCGACGCAAAAAAGAGGTTATGAAATGCCTAAGTTATATGAAGAAAATGTAAAGCGCAATGAAATATGTGCTTTATAACGTGTTACTTAAGGTTCATGCCAAAATCACAGTGTTCTAACGCAAATCTTCTCAGGTCTAAGTGATATCGTGAAAATTTCTTCACAGTCGTTCATATGGTATCATAAGGTAATGGAAAAAACACGAAACAAAAATCGTGACTGATCCGCATTCTTTCGTACGCTTATTGCAGCAACATAGGAGCGTCAGTGGCCGAGCAGTTACAGTAAGCGACTCGTAAGCCAGAGGTCCCGGGTTCGAATCCCGCTCCGGCCATGGACCAATGACTGTTTTCTGAGTTATGTACATTAGTTGAATACTAACCGATGCTCTTATGGTGAGGGAAAACATCGTGATGAAACCTGCACATTCAGGCGACTGGATGTGTAACCATGATCCAATCTGGTCTGGTTCCCCTGGTTGCAGGGTCACGGAGGTCAGATGGCGGTCGCTCCACTGTAATTACCTGACCTTCCAAATCCTGGATCATGGTCAAGGCGGACCCCGGGCCCTCATGCGCGAAAGCACAACCGGGACATTAACGCCAAGATGATTATTATTATTTTATTGCAGCAACACAGCCTATTCGTTTCAAATTAGCTTCCATATGCTCTTTGACTTTTATTTCACAGACAATATTTTGACCTCAGCCGTAGATCAGTGGCTAAAATCGAACACGCGGACACGCGGTTATGCTATGGCTAAGGCGCTTATTACATTTGGCTAAAATTCGGTCGTCTAAATTCAGAAGCAATAAGCGTGATAGCAAATCGAAGTGATTCATAGAATAGTGTCAATTTTTCTGTTAAGTAGCACCTACTTAATCACTCTCTGCATGGTCTGCTGGTTGACTGTTAGACAAAGCCTCAATGGCTTTAAGTCCGCCAATTGCTGTAATTTGTGCAATAAAGTTTTTAAATAAATAAATAAATTTTATATCACGCCTTACAAAAAGCGGAGTGACGCGTATCATAATATAGTTTCTCAATATATTCTTGAGCTGGCACCCTTAATGAGCTGAATTAAACTAGCGCCCTCTGGTAGCCACTGGTGACACGAGCATTGTCAATAAACAACAAAATTAAATGTTATAAACTTCGCGCACGCAGAATAGGAAAGAAGAACCTTAATGACGCATAAAACCATAAACGCAAAGCTTTGTGGTTTTATGCGTCATTTCGCTTTTCTTCGACATGGTGCCCTGACCATGTCAAAGAAAAGCAAATTGCAAGTTGAGCGCCACAAAATTATCATGAACCAGTGACGGCGTCGCTATTGGTGACAAAAAGTTATACCTCAAAATGGCCACACTTAGTTCCAGTTTTGGCCCTGGGTCAGATAAGTTTGTTGCCCGCTACAACTGGCCGGGCGCTGTCTCATACTGAACGAGCACACATTCGATTTACTTTGACAAGGTTCCATCTCTGATAACCTTCTTAATATGAAAGAAGGTACATTGATTAATTGAACATAAGTTTTTAACAAGAGGATCAACATTTCTTTATACATTATGCAAGCATGGTATCTGGCATCTTACTTATCTGGCCTGGTGGTAAGACGATGCAGACGATGATGCAGCATACTTACCTAGGCTTTGCTTGTTTAAGATTAACTTTAAAGTTAATCTATAACTTCAGTTGTAAATTAACTCCCTAACGAGTTCATGCCAATATCTGCTTATAACTTACATTTTAATTTCTATGAACTTGTTTGGCATGAAAAACGATATCACGCCCAGGACCCACATTTTTTTTGTAATATGCCAACAAACAGGCAAGCAACCGCCCGATTGAAAGTGGTCACCGTCGCCTATGGACATTATAGGCGGAGGTCTCTCCACTTTTTTACACTTTTACAGTGACAAAAATGCAGACAGCCCACCTGTGGTTTGTTTACGTTTATGTTAATAAAAATAGAGTAGCATCTCTACCAAACAAGTAGAGCCCTACTCTCTACTTACTCTATCTAAACCAATATTTATAGGCAATACGTTGCCTCTATTGTCAAGTGTTATCCAAGTGTTTGGAGTCTACTTCTAATCTTTCTGTAGCAATGTTGATTGTTGTGTTTAACTTCCTCAAGACATGTACCAGATTACTTGTGACAACACATTGGATTGTTTATAAATTATATTATGTAAGGAAACGAGTGCTTGTTGGATACATTTCGTATATAAAATGCTGACTTTAAATCTATTATAATGAATTGCGATAATGAAAAAATGCGATAGGATCAGAGTTGAGTATATCCCGCAAGTGAAGGATTGCCAGGCTAAAGTGCCAGTGGAAAGGGCACATAGCTCGAAGAACATGACTGACGGGGCAGTAAGGTTCTCGAGTGGCGACCACGTACCGGAAGACGCAGCGTGGGTCCCACAAAGTGGACCGACAACGTAATAATCGCAGGTACCACCTGGACGCGGAAGGCACAGGACCGGCCTTTGTGGAGATCCTCCATGTGGCCTCTGGGGGTGGCCGATGCCCAGCAGCAGGGCGCCTTTCGACTGATATGATGATGATAATGTATTAGACACAAATAGAATATGCGACGGTGTTGTGACAGGGCAGTTTTATACTTATACTTCTATATCGTTGCTCTAGTTCAAAATATTTCAATTGCATGAATATAAAGCTTTGTAATTCGAGTAGGTATATTGTACGAAATTTTAAAATTTTGTGTTTTCGGTGATCAAGTAAATCACGGGATTTTTCCCGAGCTGTAGATGGAAATACGGTACGTGGTACAGGACTGGTGTTACAACACCTACTGTTTTATTTTTTGTCATTAGGTTTTAGAAAACCATTTCGCGGTTTTGTGGCCATCACACAAGTTCCATCTTCGGCCGTAACAATGCAAACATCACGCCCATGTTTATGTTTTGTTGGTGGCGGTACCACTACTGGTGTCCTTGTTGGTATAGGTAATGTTCACTAGATGTCGCTGTCTTGAAGTATTACACGCAACGCCATCTATTCCTAATTCTGTGTACTATGGACATACAATTTTAATACCGCTACTCGACGCTTGGCGCTGTATTCAACGTCAGATCTGTAGTTTTTCTTTCTATTCTACACTAGATGGCAAGCCAATATTTGATGGTGAAGATAACGCTGCCGGAATTTTGCACCGTTGTTGTTCAACGGCTTGTTATACCTACTAATAGAACATAAATAGAACTGACAGGGAAAATCTATGCGGTATGATAATAGGGAATATTTAAATAAACAAAAAATGTATTTTCCGTTCTACTGGTAGAATAATTAGGAAAGGTTTGGATGATTATTAGCCCTTCCTATTTGTTCTACAGTTGGTTCCATTAAAGTATCTACGTCCGTATGGTTACCATATATTCCTAGACTTACTGTACGTAAGTGGTACCTATTTACTTTATTTGAACAGTCTCGAGCCGATGGGCACGACACCCCTTGACGGTTGGTATATTATTACTTATTTTGATGTTTGTCGGTTAGTTACATTGATTTACAAGCCGTGTAGTGGCGTTCTAGGTACTTACGTACACTGTGCGAAGGATACGAATCCTATAGTTATATCAAATCAAATAAATCTTCTTCAGATTAAGAGAGGGGCTTGCTGTAAACTACTACATACGTACATAAACGCTTAGCAGGTAGGATAAAGATCGCAGTGTCGAAAATACGCAACATTTTTTCTTCTTACCGGCTGAGCTCATAGTTGGTTAGCCTGTCAGACATTAGTTGCATTTACCCTAAGTATTCTATCGGAGTTCAAAAACCATTATGACCTACCTACTAAATATGATAATAAAATATAAATGTGAAAATTCCTACTCCATCACGCACAAAAAACCGTTGAACGAATTTGAATGAAAAGCACACAGATACCCACAAATGTTATCTCTTAACTTGGATTAACAGAAACCAAATTTTACGTCGACGAAATCGTTTGCAGAAGCTAATAAGTACTTACTTCTTTGATATCTGTGTAATCAGGTAACAAATATAGGTACATACCTACCTACAGACACAAAAAACCTAGCCTAGAATTAAAAATAAGCACTTAAACCTAGCCACTCAGAGAATACTTCTCGATTACAAGCAGGATGGAGCGCTTACGATGCAACGTTTTATTTGTATTTATTTTTGAGTTTAAATGGTACCTACCGCATCGTACCATATGGCTGGAGGGTGAGCTAAGGGAACGCACGCAGCGTAGGTACTTACCTACGTTTAGGGCTGGGATGTAAGTAGGTTGTAGACTAGATTCCCTTTACATACCTAAATTGTTTTTTTTTTATGCTACTCAGTGACAAAGGAGCTGACATCCCACCTGATGGTGTTAGGTAATAGGCATTTAGGTTGCAGGTAACAAAAATACAGAACGGCATGTTCGTTGTCACTGTGAGTTGTACATTTTCTTTGCGGTGAAAGGACTCTGTCAAGCCTGAGGAGTACGCTTGAATAGCATATATTTTTGTCGCCTAGCAACATTTAATTCTTATTAAATCCAGAAGGAAGGGTTGTTGTAAGTTTGAGATGATAAGTCCGTGATGTCTGGAGGTGTGTATCTTTCTGTAGCATCGTAGCATAGTAGATGGTCCGATTTCGATGCTTTTTCTTTATTTGAAACCTATATTGATCGAGGTGCTTTATAGGTTTGTTTAATTAAAATCGATTCAGTAGTTTAAGAAATATTTGAGTGTATGTGAACTTGGTCGGGGTCTTCCGACGTTTTTTTGTTTCCGATTGAGTCGACGTGCCGATTATTATTAATAAATAAATATGTTTTGACAAATTCACACAGCGCCATCTAGCCCCAAAGTAAGCAAAGCTTGTGTACTGGATGTTAGATAACTGATAAACTATTTATACTTACTTATTTTTTAACAACATACTTGTTAATTATTATATATACTACACTTAGATCCCTAACAGAAATTAAGATTAGTATTATTTATTACGCTATCAGTGACAAACGAACTAACAGATCACCTGCTTGAAAGCGGTAACTGTTGCCCATAACATCTACTATACATGCAAATGCATTCACATGTGACTAATGCGCAGAACCGCAGCGCAGCAGGTGCGTCGACACTGTGATCTAATATTCTGTGTTACTTGTGATCCAAACGTAGCTGTATCAGAGACAATGTTCAACAGTGCAGAGCTGTAGACTAACTATGTAACTTTGTTGCCAACAATTCTCTGATTTCAATGATTGACATTGTGACTTGCGAATCCGTATTATCGATTTTCCATTGCAATAAACTGAAACTATTAAATCGCTCATACGTAATCGCAAAAGTAACAATTTCAATAATTGAAATCGGAGAATTGTTGGCAACAGAGTTATGTAGTTAGCCTACTGATTCTAGGTGTGCTCTAGCTTGGTCCGACTGACCAACGACGCCCCTGAACGTCGGGTCGGTCGAGCACAGCCAGCCTAGTGTCGTGCAACAGTTGTATGACACGGCCATAGGCAGAGGCAAAGGCATTTATTTGTGACACAGCTAGGCATACAGATTCATCAAGGCATTATAATGTTTGTGAGTATCTCTGTATCTCTGTGTCAACTCAAATTGTGGGCATGTAAATATTATAATTGTACAAAATAAATAAATAACTAATACTCAATTAATTCATAGTCATTTTTAACGTAACTCTAATAAGGGGTAAACGGTACCATATTTCTAAAATTCATATATTCCTTCATATCTTAAAAACAATATTTCCAAAGCCAATATTTTACCTTATTATTAAGCTCTCTAGCTACCATACTTTCTGTTCTAAATGTATGGTTTGATTTTGGTGGAATACCTATTACCTCAAACAATCAAACTTAAAACTATACCTAATATGGAGAATGTAAGTTTGAATATTTTGAGCCAATCACCAAAACCACCAGCCTAATTTCGAAAAATCTATTACACTGCAATGATTATAATAATTCTATTATTACTAGCTTGCCCGCCGCGACTTCGTTTACGTGTTGTCCTACGCTATAAACCTTCTTCTCACTCTATTCGTACTCATATCTCAATCACACTATATATTATTGAAAACCGCATTAAAATCCGTTGCGTGGTTTTTTTTTTTTTTTTTATATTTTAATTTTTTTTTTTAGTTTAAAAGATCTAAGCGTTACATAGATACACGAGTAGATACAGAAGGACAGACGGCGGGAACCGACTTTGTTTTGAACAATGTAAAACTACTATGAGTAGTAGGAATTAGTACCTACCTATTCTGTGATAGAGAGTGTTTTTGACTATACAACAATACCTAACTCAGATAGAGCTTTGTTTTTTATTTACAGATTAGTTTTTACAAAGAATGAACCTAGCTACTTATGTATACGAACACTCTATTAATAAAGCACTGTTTTTTAACAATAGATATTAATACAGATCATTAAAAAAATATACAATTTTAAAGAGGTCTTGAAGAGTATTTAATATTAAATAAATAAGAAGATACTCATAAAAATTCTTTCCAATTAATTACATTTTGTGTAACAAATAAAATGAAAATATTTCCGTCCAACCTTGTTTGTAGAATTGGTTGGGGCATCACTAGAGCGCAGGTAGGCGGGTAAAAAACGCGGCAAAAAGCACGACCTCAACTGTCAGACTCGCGACACCGCTGTCCGTCTGGGAGTAAGAAAAACTTAACCTAACTTTTTAAAGAATGCAAAGGCAACGCCGCTACATACTTGCTTTAAGCCTTATTTAATCACGCATTCTATTATGTAAGTAGGAAGGTATGTGGTATAATGTTGCTTGCTAGCTTTACGTATATCATAACTTGAATAAAATCTGCAGGTATGGGTCGTTGTAGCAACATTCTCGTTTTGAAACAACAAAAAATACCTCTTTTTTGTTGTATGACTGGTGGTTTAAGTAAACACTTGTATTACTTGAGTACTTAACAGGTTCGGTTCAATAAACCAGCACCCAAAAACTCCTAGCTCTGTGCGCTCGATCAATAATTAATTTTGACTGTCACCCCAGCTTTTACACCGAAATATTAATAATTTAGAGTTCGCTTCGCTCGCTGATTCATTGCTTTCAGTTATTTTCTTATCATTCCCATTCACCAATCGACCAAGACCTAAAAATAAAAAAATTCCGAGCTTATTGCTATCGCTTATTCTTTAAAAGGAACAAAGTTGTTGTTACAGTGGATCTCCCCGTGACCCTGCTACCAGGGGAGCTTGACCAGATTGGATCATGGTTACACATTCAGCCGCCTGAATGTGCAGGTTTCATCACGATGTTTTCCCTCACCGTAAGAGCATCGGTTAGTATTCAACTAATGTACTCTAAAGGGATTCGAACCCGGTACTTCTCACTTAGGTACGAGTCAGATACCGTAACCACTTGGTCACCGACGCTCCTAATTGCTCATTTATGTTGCAAGTTTATGAGATGAATTCTTTGCTGTTAAGAACCAAAATGTCATCACCAAAATAAACAAACCCGGTTTTAAGACAACAAACATCAAAAATTTCGAGCTTGCTCCACATTTTTCATTTGATTTACTTTTATTATGATCACCCCAGCATCTAACAGACAAGCTGTCAAAACTTTCATCATCTCAATCATTGATATAAGTTACTTTTAGGCCTAGCTTATAAAACTTAAAATTAATTTTTATTCATTATATTTTTTTATTTTAACGTAAAAAGTAGAAACAGACCTATAAATACTCTACTCTACGTGTAATGTGGGTATCCTTGCAATTTCAATGGCCACCTTATCCTTATTATCATGAACAATAAGGCTGTGCTGGACTGGAACATATCAAGGTAGAAATAGGAACTCACACATTGATGACCGCTTTGTACCTTTTTATCTTTTTTGTTCCAGCTGAAAATTATCTAACTAAATTGATATTATGTCTCTAGGTCGGTACCTAATTAAAAACCAATCAAAACGTACAGCTAGTAAGTAGGTATGTAGGGTAGGTACCTAAGTATCTACCTATCTAAGTAGGTACGAAGCACCTACGCAAGTGTGAATTCCCTTTTTGTTGTAAAAACCAAATGTTTTCTCTTCCTTTTATGGGCATTTTATTCACCATCGCAAGAGGCTGTAAACTTTAATGTTCTTTGCGTTGCGTTTTAAGGTGGTTAAAATCTCTTTGAGTTTTTACTGTTAATTCCTAAACGAGGGTCCGCGGCCCGTTCGCAGCGTGGAACACGTTTGAATTCAAATTTTCATATTTGGAACACTGCGACCGGTCGCCCTTGTAATAGTTGGCTGGCGTTATCAACCGACCGTTTTGAGTTGACCCCCCGCTTGGTTGGAGTTCTTGAGGAGCTGTAGTTCTCCCTTTTATGGCCGGTTCGTCGGCAAGTGCAGCGCGAACGAAAATATACGGCGCGGCGAGTTGCTTGCCGCCTTATCACGGTGGTCACAGAGTAGTTAGGCGCGTGGATCTCTTTATATTGTGCCTAAATTTATAAGTCTCACAGAGACTGTGTTTTAATGGTTGGGTCAGTGTTATTTTAATCCAATGCAATACTGATTAATTATTATATTGTTTTACACTTGGACTTATGCTCTTGTATTGCGCAAGCTTCATTTTCTTTATCTACTACACCTTGTTTATTTTAGCGACATTCACAAGGCGGAGGCACAGCATAGTTAGTCAGTTTGCTCTCACTACCCGTGCAGTGCGGATGCGTATCTACCTATTCGTCAATTTACGAATATTATGTATTCTGTAACTTGGCTTGTAAATGTGATTAACTGAAAACTGAGACTACTTTGTGACAACTTGGCGTGCATAAAGGATTGTTGTTATTGGTGTTGATTGGTTAAAAACGGAACGTAGCCCTTTTCATGAAAATATGTATAGGGAGACATGCTGAACATTATAAAAAGCCATAAAGAGCGATACGAGGCATTTGTTTGTTATGATGACGTAGCAAAGTAAAAAAACATAAGAAAATAGATGATTTATTAATTTGGACCCAAATGAAACAAACCATTTGCATTAACGTTATGAATAGTTTCGTGTCTCTATTGACGAGTAAGGTTTTCGGTGCTCCATGGGGTAGGGGATCAATAGTAAGTTTGGCGATGGAGGACCTACCATTTGCCCACTTGCTACTAGAGCAACTTGTCCCATGGTTTTAGATGTAGGCAACGCGTTCGCGATGCCTCTGCGTTGCTAATGTCGATTGGCAACAGTGACCACTCTCCATCCACCTGGATCTGGCCACCTGGCCAGTTTACCTATTTGTCTATCGTATGACATAAAAAATATGTAACTATACCTTAAAAACGTATTTTTAACAGAATTTTTCTTTAAATCGACTATATGTATGAACGATAACTTTGAGTAAAAAATATAATTTTAAATACTATGTTAAATTAACTTCTTCTTGACTAATAAATTGTTCATCATAATTTGTAACCTTTTAATTAAAGATCTACATACATATATGAAATTGGGCTGCACGTACTGTACGGACGTTAGATTGCAGTATGTGCAATTTTACTTAATTTACCTACTTATTTTCAAATGACTCAAATCTCCAAGATATAATGCAGTACTATCACTGTTAATCCTGCATTTTAATTAGGAATGTTAAACAAAAACACATTTATTTCTGTTTCTACTACAACAGAATCAAATTCTATGTAGCACAATTATACTGCACTTTAAACAGCATGTGTGACAAAATTTCTGAAACTAACTACCATTTAAAGTGTTACACAAAGTCATCAGTTACTGCAGTTCAGCTAGGAAACCAATAAAAATGTAGTACAGTTGTCGTGCAGTATGTGTTTTACTGCAGTTCAACTGGCAATTATAGTAATATAATTTAAAAAATGCGAAATTTTTGGAGAGGTCTTTATCAAAAACATTAAATTTAACGTGATTATTAGAGTCGTTAAGAGCGTCGGTGGCCGAGCGGTTACAGTATCCGACTCGTGAGCCAGGGGTCCCGGGTTCGAATCCCGCTCCGGCCATGTACCAATGACTGTTTTCTGAGTTATGTACATTAGTTGAATACTAACCGATGCTCTTACGGTGAGGGAAAACATCGCGATGAAACCTGCACATTCAGGCGACTGGATGTGTAACCATGATCCAATCTGGTCAGGTTCCCCTGGCAGCAGGGTCATGGAGGTCAGATGGCAGTCGCTCCACTGTAATTACCTGACCTGCCAAATCCTGGATCATGGTCAAGGCGGACCCCGGGCCCTCGTTCTCGAGAGCACAACCGGGACATTAACGCCAAGATGATGATGATTAGAGTCATAGAAAAATAAGAATTAGTTTGTCAGGTTAAAAGTGGATTTAACGCAAAATTGCTAAAATGATTATTACTATACTTTAGGCTCAGGACGGCAGCATAGGTATGTTGAAATAGAATGTGTATGACAGAAAGCTTTATTAATAATCTACGAGAAGACAGTGATAACCACGCCAAAAATGAATTTTAAAATAGGTTAGTATAATTAAGCAGCGACTTTGTTTTACTTTGTGACATTAAGTCAGAATACCAATTGAATATCAATAAGACGTGAGTAAATTAAATTAGCAAACTTGGGCCCCTGACCTTGAATCTCTATCTAAGTAGGTACTGTCCTTGTCATGTTCACGGCATTGTGCAAAAGAGAAAAGTCAATATTATATAAGTACTAGTTCGTTAAAATAAATATAATCTACCGAACGATGCATAAAATTTGAATCAAAAAGAAAAGGATCTAAAATTAAGAAATGAACACTCCTGGTTAGACCCCGAAAAGTGCATCCAAAAATTTAAGGACATCAAAAAAGAGAGTTGTTGTAGTTCCAAGTTTTCTCGAAGAAACTAAATCAGTCTCCACAACGGAAGCGCCCAACTGTTACCTCTACTCTTTGCGCGAGTGGTCGGGGGCCGCGCGGGGCGGAGGCGGTCTCTCGGCCCGCCAACTTAAAAATGCCGCCGCAGAGCCTCCGAATCGATACGGCGCGCGTCACGTGCCGGCGGGCGCGACCAATGGCGGCGCGGCGGCGGCGGCGGGGCGCGGGGGGCGGCGCTCTCCGCCGGCAGTGCACGAGGACGCGCCGCGCGGGATGGACGTTCGCCCGCTGCGACACACGCGCGTAACCTTCCGAGAACCGGTCGTAACATTGACATGTTGTAGTGTAGAGTGAGCAATGAGTGCGTGGACCGAGGACGTGCTGTCCTGGCGCGACGAGCGGCTCGGCCTGACCGAGCTGCCGAGCACGACGAGGCGGAAACGCAGCGCGCCGTACCGACTGCATCGGCCGCACCTGCCCGCCACCGCCGCGCCCGACCCGCCTCCCGAGCCGCAGGGCACGCATATCTCCAGACTGTACCCTGAGCTGCTCGCGCTAATCTTCGAACGGCTGCCCGTGAGGGACAGGGGACGCGCGGCGCAAGTTTGCCGAGCATGGCGGGACGCAGCTGATCGCCGGTCCGTCTGGCGCGGGGTCGAAGCCGCGCTGCATCTCCGACGGCCTTCCCCCGTGCTGTTTCAGTCTTTGGCGAGGAGAGGCGTCCGTAAATTGCAGGTGCTTTCTCTCAGACGAGGCCTGAGGGATGCCGTCGCAGCGTTACCGGGATTGGACTCCCTATCGCTGAGCGGATGCTACAGCGTCACAGACGCTGCTCTAGCCAGTGCTTTTGCAGCAGAACTACCAGATTTAAGAAGACTCGACCTCTCGCTGTGCAAGCAGGTGACTGATTCCTCGCTAGGAAGGATAGCGCAATCGCTCAAAAACTTGGAGGAACTACAATTAGGCGGCTGCAGCAATGTAACGGATACAGGGCTCCTACTCATAGCGTGGGGCTTAAGGAAACTGCGCCGTTTGAACTTGAGATCATGCTGGCACGTCAACGATGCGGGAATAGCACACCTATGCGGCGGCGGAGAGGCTCGAGGAACGCCGGAATTGGAGCATCTAGGATTACAAGACTGCCAAAGGTTAACGGATGAAGCTTTAAGGCACGCGGCGATAGGTCTTCCCAATCTCAAATCCATCAACCTGTCTTTCTGTGTGGCTGTCACGGACGCCGGTCTGAGGCACCTGTCTAGACTGCCGCAGTTAGAAGACGTGAATTTAAGAGCCTGCGATGGCGTTTCCGACGCCGGGGTGGCCCATTTGGCCGAGAGCGGAAGATTGACGGCGTTAGACGTCTCTTTTTGTGACAAAGTGGGCGACGAAGCATTATCGCACGCCACTCTTGGCCTGTCCGGCTTACGGTCCCTTTCCCTGAGCGCCTGCCGCCTAACAGACGAGGGCCTAGAGAGGGTCGCGAGGCTATCGCAGCTAGAAACGTTGAATATAGGCCAATGTACCCGTGTCACAGATAGGGGACTGCGGGCACTAGGCGAGGGCCTCCGCAACCTGAAAGCGATAGACCTCTATGGCTGTACGTGCATCACCCCGCAAGGCTTGGAGCACATCGTGAAATTGCCTCAGCTTAGTGTACTTAACCTCGGCCTGTGGCATGTGCGGTGACCAAACACACACTAGTGCGTCTCGGTGTGAGTGCGTTCGGCCATATTGAAGTGAAGGAGCCGCCAAGGTTGTATAGTATACTCTGGACAGTGAATAAATGAATTAACCAATTTTATGATATTATCGAATTACTGTTAGGGAACGGGGTTTCTTTCTTTAAACTGAACGTTCTGTTTTTTATTAGTGACCAGTTATTATTACTGTTGCGTTTGCATTGTTAATTTTGATGTTCTGTGATCTTAAATTGACCGTTAAACTGTTGTTTTTATTCGAAGAAAGTCTCCCCAACGCCTAGTCGCGAAGTCGAGTTGAACGTTTTTGATGTCGTCAAACTTGTTGATATTCTTCCGAGTTTACTGCCTTGAGTTTGCTTATTAGTTGCGCTGTTCGAATTCTTGTTTCTGAACAAGTTTGACAATATCAGAGAGGTCTGCCTCATCATGTATTTGCTCCATTAGTTAGATATTTAGTGATTCTTCAAATTTATCAAATAATGTTTTTAGTTCGACCTTAAGCGTAATCATTGGGAAACTATGATTCAATAGGTTTCTTGAATTAGATAGATAGGCAAGGCACTTGTCTGTGACTTTAATGTAATATGGGAGAGTAAAGAAAAGTGGTTTAAGTTTTAAATGTTCTAGTTAAACAAAAAAGAAACCAAGCCAAGTATTTTTGCTACCAATGAAACTAGAATCAAATGTGATTATAACGTATACTGTATGCGAAGTAACTTTGTCACTATTTATATCGGGGACGAGGGAACAAAAGGCTAAAGACGGAACGAAAGATAAATTATCAACTCGAGAAATATCCAAACAAACAGACGGAGCCCATAAAACTTTTCAATTTGTATAATAATAAAAACAACGAACAAAAAACCTTAACAACGAAAAGTTGTTACATCAATTGTCAACAACTTGCTAATTGAGTAATTGGACAAGAGTAGCGTGCCAATAAAAGTTAACAAAAGACAGTTAACATCAAATAAAGTTGCATCAAATGTTTTGTTGGACGCAGACACAAGGAAACTGAATCAAAGCAAAACGAGTCGCAAATAATGAGATAAACTGAGTGACGCAATGTGTTTGCTTTGATTTATAATAGACATAAATACAGATGCGATGAGAGTACCTACCTACATCGCATGCACAACAATTATACTTATCTCATTAACTATACCGAAGTAGTCTATAGACCTTCACATATTTTTGTAAATTTATTTTCCGTTGTTACAACATTGATTTTGATCAGTCCGGAATGCCGAACAAGAAACGAAATATTGTTTTCCGTTTCCATCCAAATGTGTTAAATTATGACAACCTAGAGACTTCGTATTGTATCCAAGGTTGTCAGTCTGAACTTTGTATTTCCAAGGAGCGAAATCTAATCCTTATCGCCATCTTTAGATGCTCCAAAATAAAGGTTACGCAATGCACAGAAGTAGAATAAAAAATATGGCTTCCATTTTTATTTTTGTTGTTTTAACGTGTATAATATTGGTTTGGCGGATTCCACTTTGTGTTATATTATTGTTAAGGTTTCGAATAAGGTGCTTTCGCGTCTCCCAGACAGTCACGATCTCGAATAATACGTAATATTTGATATTAATTGTAGTTATTATTTAATTGTTTGTATTGAGGTTGAGGCGTATAAGGTCGAGCTGAACACCACACGTTGTATACTTTCGATCTATACGTTGTTTTGTACAAAACGAATGTAATATACTTAGGAGAAAATGTATTAAAAGTCATCGTTTAAGTTACAAATTATATATGCAATTTTATTTATGCCCTCTTCAACTCTAACAAGATCTCACTAATGTTAAGTAGGAAGACTCTTTCATAAGAGGTTTTTCGTTGATATTGACTTGTAGATCATTCTTATTTATTTAAACCCGTACAAGATCCCAATGGTGATTTATTACAGTTTACTTTCAAGAATCCAATAGTGTTAGGATTTGTACATAGACATTTAAAATTAAGTTAACGGGTTCCTACCGCGTACCTACCTTGGTTACCCGGTGGTTGGGTTCTCAACCCGGAAACTAAATTTAAAAGTGTGTGATAATAACCGCGATAGTTTGAAACAGTACGTTTGTACATTCGAGTACATACATTCACGTCCTTACCTAAAAGGGGTAGGTTGAGACTATAAAATCACAAGTTTTCTATCGCTTAATGTATGATATTATTATGCTCTAGTTCGATTCTACAACTATTGTTAGTTTTTAATAACTATAAAACAAGAGAACGATCGTTATGACCTTCCCAAATGTCTGACTAAAACAATTTAAGAGTTAGTATCAGATTTATCAGAGGATACATTTCCTGATGTTAATTCCAGTTTCGCTCTATGATGCGCGAGGGCCACCTTCCTACAACTCCTGAGTAGAAACTTTAGTTTAACTCCAACTATGCTCAGCTCGATCGCAGTAATTAAAGGCAGCAGGCAGAAAGTTTCAAACTTAGTATTACAACCATAATGCAAATTACCAGAATATGAATTGTGGAAAAGTTCGACCTCAAATAAAGTTGCAGATTAACTGTCATTCGGATAACAATTACACATTTGACGTGCGATGCAGTTGTAATGTTACTGCAACTGTGATGATTTCCGTACCAGAATAGAGCTCCTGGTCCACTTCGCTTAGTCTTTGACATGCTTGGTGACGACTTTGTTTGAAACGTCAAGGTATCGCTTCTTAGGCCAGCCCCTTTTTCCTCGTAGCGGACGAATATTAACGGACGAATTTGGCATGACCAGATATTTCGTCCCCCAAGTAAAAAAACCTTTGTAAGTAGATCAACTGTCCAGCACAGGAGACATTCCTGAGCCTTATAAATATAGAATATAGAAGATGGTTCCGTAGAAGGTTTTTACGCGGGTAAAAACGCCGTGGGTCGGCAACGTGTGGGTGATGCCCCTGGTACTGCAAATGTCCATAGGCTGCGGTGACTGCTTACCATCAGGCAGGCCGTAAGCTTGTTTGCCACCTAAGTGGTAAAAAAAAAAGTAACACCAGTGTATAATAATTACGTATGCAGGTACTGAACTGACGTACATTATTTCGTATATTATCTTGGCGTTAAATCCCGGTTGCGCTTCCACGCGGCATGCTAAGGGTTCGCCTTCTTACTCCTGTTGGTCCACTTCGCTCGGCCTTCGGCATCCTTGGTGGTGTTTGTCCCTGAACTGAGATTACAAGCTTTTACAGACGATTTCATTCGCCCTCTCTGCTATAAGTGGAAATTCAGGAATCATACATAAATAAATATACAGCTTCAGTCTAACCACTACAATTTTGAGTACTAATGTAAGTAATAGGTATTTATACAGTCTTCCGTAGAAGGCCAGCTGGTCCCAGACAAACTAATCTGGTGACTAGAACCCCACCGTACCGAACCAAACCAGCTTTAACCAGTTATCGCACTGAATGACGTACTGTGTAGGTACGCGGTTCACCATAATAAGACTGCGATGTAACTTGTATATTAGCTACCTACTAATAGTACCTACCTACAGTCGAGTTCTTCGAGATCCAGAAATGTCTCACCATAAAAATGAGGTTTAGTTGCAACAAGTTACTTGTAACTTTATATTCTGTGGTTTAGGTTTTAAATGAATCAGATATGCGACCAGGGTTCAATAACATGAAGCTAAGTTATTAAGAGTATGAGATCGAATTAAAGATCAAAAATGTAAACAAATGGGCTGCCACTATAAAAAAATAACCCAAATAATTCAAAATGAAATAAAATCATATGAATATTTACAAATATTTTACTGAATTAAATATGGAATCATATTTTTTTTGTTACGTATTTGTGCTGTTTCAATATAATATGTGTAGTTTTTATTTATGCCACTGGTAATAGTGAGAAATTCTAACCATTTGGTTCGTTGTTACAGTACATTATTGCAAAGGAAAGTGAGGGATTGATCGACGCCGAGCCATATATACTGCTTTTCTCAAATAATAATACATAAAATAATACAAAGTTCAAAATGGCGGCCACTTCTTTCTAATATTAGAGTTTTCTAGCCTAAGTTCTGAGTTTCCGAGGTACTTATTACGTTTTTAATCAATTGAATAAATAGTGGTAAATCGATTTGTTTCGTTTTCGAAAGTTTATCAGCCATTGTAAAGCACACTAAAAAGTGTAAGTACATGATGCATAACCATTTGGTAAATACATAAATACATTCGATAAAAAGATTTATACACCTGGATAGTCTCTTTGACATTGACAGTTGTGTGTTTACATATTTGATCTTTAATTTCATCTCCAATTAAGCATTTTAATATTGATATAGTTCGTTGTTGCATTAACTTGAGTTCACATGGGCCATCATTGCATAAGCTAACTCAGAACTTAACTTTCAGATAGGCAAGTTGCTTGATAGAACAATATTTCAGTCGAGACGGCTTTTCAGCGTTGTTAGATTTAGGTATGTTCCGATGTGAATGTTAGGTATTCAGAGTAAGTAGGCACATCTTCCTAGTCTGGTTGGAGGCTCGCTTCACCAGTCGCCACCATTCTTCCTTGACGGCTACTCATCTTGTGCACTCGTGAAGAGGTCCATCTAAAGCCTTCCTATCTTAGTTGTCCACCGCTTTGGAAATCTGCCTCGAGTCTACACTCCCTTGCACAACTAACCTCTCTTCGTTACGGCCCTATTTTTGAATCGCTCGCCCCGATTCGAACGATTTTCAATTTAGATTTTCGACGTGAAACATTCGATGTTTAGATCCATACTGTACTAACCTCTGAAGATCAAAAATGTGTAGCAGCGTATCCCGTTTTCTGTTCTAAACACTGCCATATCTAAGTTCCAGCCCGACTGTCAGGCGTGGATGGCGTTTAGCCACTTCCGTTTAAGGAGGCTCAAGTTCAGCAGTGGGTTGTTGATGAGACGATGATAAAACAAAAGATAAGAAAAATGACTGTATTACCATTGTGGATGCAAACGACAGTTAGCAAGCGGTATCAGTCAAATGTTGTGTGATAAAGCCCTCTCACCGCCGCGTCTGCCTGTCAGTCTGAAGTTTAACGCGATCAACTCCAAAACTACTGAACCAATTTCGAAAATAAGTTACATCAGCCAGATGTAGTGTCATTGGGTAATTTATACCGAAAAATAGTTGAATGTTAGCAGAGTTTAGAGAGTGAAAACCCCGGGAACGGCCACTGAGACTTTATAAAAAAGATGGAATACTTGGTATAGAATACCACCAGGATTCATAGACACATACATGACATTTTATGTCATTGAAACACGTGTTTCAAAAGTATATTTTCACATGAAATCGATCGATATCGACATATCGAGGTTACGGAGTCCGGCCCTACACCATCTTATGGACCAAACGAGATCTCAGTCTCGGTTGTAAGCAAAAATCGGCCGAGATTCCTGAGGCCTAATTCTCGCACTGTGTCATATTGAATTCGACATTTTTCCAGCCATAAATCTCTACTAATAATGACATTGAAATATCTATTGCAGCTAAAAAGTATCTTTCTCTAGTATCGTCGATAGTCTCAATTCTTTGACGTTTTCAATGACGTTTCAATACAGATGGCTATAAAAAAGTCAAATTTGAGATCCCCCTGGGGGCTTATTCTCGCGCTATGACATCTCAAATTTGACATTTTGTCTAGCCACAAATCTGTATTAAAATGTCACTGAAATCTACTCTGTACGATGGTCGAAGATGGTTAAAAAAATGATTTGTGGCTGCTCTAGTCATTTTAGTGACACCATTAATGGGGATTTGTGGCTAGAATTGTCGAATTCGAATTGTCACAGTGCGATAATAGGCCTCCTGACGAGACCAAGATCTCCGTTGGTCCTTATGTAGTGTCATCATCATCATCATTAGCCGGAAGACGCCCACTGCTGGGCATAGGTCTCCCGCTAGATATCCACAAAGGCCGGTTTTATGCCTTCCGCGTCCAGCTGGCACCTGTGATGTTTACCAGATCGTCGGTCCACCTAGTGGGAGTCCTACCTATGCTGCGTCTTCCGGTACAAATGCGGTTATATAGTATAATAAAATAATATCGAAACACGCCGCGAAATGCTAGAAACAGCCACAGGTAAGTAACATGCCGATAAGCAATGATTATCGTCTGTATAATTTGATAATAGTCGATAGTCGGCCGTAATTTAATGATAGGCCATTTTATAAATGGAACCACTATTACTACCCATGCATTATGTACTTATAGCTTACGATGATTGTATGTATCGCTGTCGTGAGTTAATATTAGTGAATGAAATGGTTGAGTAAATTAGTTCAGTCCTCTCTGTTTATCGGCATTCGATTTCGTCTATAAGTCCCGTGGTTGTCAGCGGAACTACAAACATTGTTATAAGTATATGGCTAGGTCAGCGCCTCTCTTCATCTATACGAATCGATACGTAGTATAAAACAAAGTCGATTTCCGCCGTCTGTCCCTACGTATCTATGTACGCTTAAATCTTTTAAACTATGCAACGTATTTTAATGAGGTTATCAACAATGAGAGTGATTCATGAGGAAGATTTATAAGCAAGAAAAAAAGGGTAGGTAGGAGGGGAGGTAGGTAAAGTATGTGTACGCGAACGAAGTCGCGCTGGGTCCACTACTGATATTATTAAGAGGAAAGATTTGATTTTTGTCGGTTTATTTGTTTGTAACGGATAAACTCAAACACGAGTCAACCGATCGATTCAAGTCGATCAAGTCAAGTCGATTTTAAAAATTCTTTCACCTTAGAAAGCTATACTATCAGCGAGTAAAATACTCTAGATTTTATCTTTAAAAAATTTGAGTTTCTTAGGAAAATTGCAAAATACTCAACTGCAAAATAACCAGCCGAACAAAAAAAGAATTATTCAAATTGGTCCAGCTGTTTTCGAGTTTAGCAAGACTGACGAACAGCAATTGATTGTTATGGATAGAAATTGTTGCTTATACCAAAAAAAATACCTAGTATACCACATCGATTTTGCAGTAAATTATCATATTTGTAATGAATATAACAACGGCACATATGAAATTTCTAGCGATTCTGAGTTTTTGTAGCCATCACTTTTGCGTGTAGTCGTTCATAAAACGCTGGCCCGACAACGCGCGGGGTTCTCAAAATCAAAATTGGAATCGAGGCGAGTGATTCAAAAATAGAACCCATGATACCGACAGCTTTAATCACCTAGGTAATAGATATAGTGTTACATTTTATATTTATCGATATCCCAAGTTTATAGCGTACAAAATTATTCACGCCACTTGCATGTAAATCATACATCAATATAGCGACATCTTGTTTTTGCCGCGTTCAAAGAAATACTTTTCACGCTTTATATTCATGGGTGAGTTTGATGGGAATTGTCTCTGCTAACGTTTATCGAATTGAGTAAATGTGGGGCGACCCTCATAGGTAGTACGTAGTATTTTTTTATGTTATACGGCAGACAAACAGGCAAGCGGGTCACTTGATGGAAAGTGGTCACCGCTTATGGACATCAGCAACGCCAGGAGCGTAGGTATATTGCGTTGCCCGCATATTTTTTTTTTGCGCCCAACGCAAAGGAAATGGGCACCTTCCAGTATAGCGGTTGGGAGGGAGGAGGTGAACTCTCACGAGTACCAGCCGGCCGGTCGGACTGGTTATGCACGACTCGCCAAAAAAAGACCTAGGCGCATACGTGCTAAACACCCCCTGGGAGCACCTGTAGCCGGGAAGGCCTTTCAGGTTTCATCGGATGCGACACCCCGTAGGGACGAGAGACCTCTAATTTACCTCTTGAACGATCCCATGCCATGACCAAATGAAACACTGTGGGTGGGTATCTAGTAGGTACTTACCTAACCGACAGAAATTCGACGTACAACCCCTGGCCAAGGAAATATTGACCAAGCCGATTACCTAAACTACTAAATCAACTTTAAAGAAACATATAGCTATGAACCATCTCAATTAAAAGAGAAAAAAAACATCGAAATCGGTCTATCTTTTTAGGAGCTACGACACCCCAGACAGACGTGGTACATACGTACCATGTATAAAATTAAACATAATTGAGTTTCTGTTTAGGTTAATTAATACTGTAAAAATAAATGTAATTTAATTATAAGTGCTCTGTATTGCCTCCACCGCTCTTTAGATCTCCTTTTCTAAGGGTATGGGGTTGGCTGGAAGAAATCCCATTGTGGGATAAGCCCGCCTTTGTTTTGTAAAATTTCATTTTTCGCATTTTGTATTTAATTATTATGCAATAAAGAGTTTACATACATACATACATACGTAGGTACACATAAACACGTACAGTGTACACCTATGCACAGAGCCACAGACACACACAACAACAACTATTAACATCCCCCTTTTTCCGTCGGAGGTTAAAAAGAGTTTGGCTTTGGTTTATACCAAAGAGTTTAATAGGTATACAACGTAAATGCCATTACATTATTTTTAAAATAAAACTAGTTTCACTGATGCTAAATCCTGTTTTCTTTGTTTCATTTCAACTTAAAGTTCTCCGCCTCTAAACAAAAAACACCGGTTACTAATAAGTCTGCTATGTAGTACCTACTAGGTAGGCACATATTGCGTGACGCCGCCCCTATATCTTCTCTATAGTACCGAACATCACTATCTCACTATTTTATGACACCATTCATTGCTCAGAGTCACACCGTGTTGTTAGCACAGTACACCAACTCCATCTGTTCAGTAGCCAAAATCGGAACTAAATTAAAATGACACTTCGAAACGTTTACCTCTTAACCACTAGCGACGCCGCCATCTGTACTAAGTTTCGCAAGGTCCAACGCGATCCCAGATTTCTACAAGCATCAGAACAAACTCACTCTCGTGTACGGGTCGTCGTAAAACAATAAACAAAACGAAACTATTAAGCTCAAGAACAATAGATGTTGTGCATTTTTGTAGCGCCGCACTATCCCACTTTGGAGCGGTTTATTGCCTTTTGCTTTCTGTCGGCTAACTGTCGCCGGCCGGTGGGATCAAAGAGGCGGTAAAACTGATAAAGTTCAATTTTTAGGGTTCCGTGCTTCATGTGTACGAATAAGTAAAACCTCTTTGTTGCGCACATTAAAAATAACAGAGATAGGTACACAAGAAAATCAAATTGCGCGCAAAGGCAGTCTTATCGCTTTCAGCGATCTCTTCCAGACAACCTGTGGAAGATTAAACCAATCACGTTAGCTGTAAACAATATCCTTGTTTGATTTTTTTACTGGCCGATGTCAATCTGAGAAGCTTGATTTTCTTTAAAGAAATAAGTAGATTTAAATTGATCCATTAAACTGGAAGAAATTCAAGCTTCTAAGTGAACATATTCGAAAACACAGTAGGTACAGAGATACCTACATTTGCAAGCAGCTGCTTGCACGGACTCTTATGAATATAGAATATCCAAATTGGGCCATCTACGCGCCAGTCAAGGCAGCCAAATTGCAGAAATTATATTCAATTATATAAATGCCATACAATTACCTTTCCAATAAACTAGTTTCACTGAAATTAAATACTTTTAACTTTGTTTTATTTACATTTAAAAGTTCTCCACCTGTAAAAAAAACGTTACTAATAATAATAAGCCTGTTGTGTAGTAAAGCCACTAAAAAAATATATTTATTTATTTATTTATTTATTTCACAGTTTAACAGCAATATAAGGTACTTGCTATGTAGTGGGTCTTAAAATTTGTACGAAAAGCAAGTTTCTAAGTAAACGCTATCGAAGTAACAGAACAGATATTTATACAAATTTTAATCATAGCAATTGCCCAGTTGTGTATTTTAGGTTGCGTGTCCGTACCGCATCCTACTTCGGAGCGAGTTTATGGCCACCTTTTGCTTTCTGCCTGTTAACTGTCGCCCGTGGGATCAAAGAGTGCTAAAACTGTTTATTTTAGAACTTTTCATATTTCAGGCTTAGTGAATAGGCTAAAACAGAAATGGACTAATTAGAATATAATATAACAAGACTTATGACTAACTTAGAATAAGATGTAATTTTTATTTATAACACTTTATTGTACAATAGATGAGATTCCCTACGGCTATCACCAATCTTTGATTTAAGCAGTGAAAATGTAAAAGTAAAAGCATAGTCGGTTTTCATAGAAAAAATATTCTTGACAAGCAAAACTAATCAGGAGATATTATAATGTTAGGCATGGGCCTACTTTGACTTGCGCTTATTTACAAGTTTAAAACTTTCGTTTTCTGTCTTTCTTCTCATGACAAAAACGTATTTTTCGAAAGTTATGTCTACGATCTAGAAATCAAAGCAAAAAGAAAAACCCATAATAGATTTGAGGACCGGAAAAATAATTGTCGTAACTGTATTCCTGTAGCTATCCTCTCTACAGTGGTAGCTAAAATTAAATGTGTACTGAACTCTTAGGGTTCGAACCTCTCGCACTTGACCATTTTTTTCGAGCCTCTCCTTTGTTACTGAATGCTAACGTTTGTTTGCGTTAGTAAATTGTTTTATGGCTGTAGTTGCGTTGCATTTGTTGTCAGTAATTACGCATTTTCTATTATTAGAGTTAACTAAAGATGTTTTCCTGTTATGTGCAAGAACATTGAGTTGTAAAGCGAGGGTCATCATAAAGGGCGACTTGTAGGTAGGAGACGTTTGAATGGTTGACTTCAATTTGACTTGGAAGTTTTTACGGAATTCATACACCACTGAATGTGTATGACCCGTGATTCAATCTCGGTTACCAGTTAACGGTGTTACGGAGGTCTGATGGCAGCCATAGTCATAACAGTCCACTACTGGGCATGGGGCCTGTCCCAGGAAAGGGGAGGTTATTGCCATAATCTCCACGCTTGGCAGGCGGGTTGGAAACCGTAGTATTTTAAATATGGCAATAAAATACGCTGCTGTCCATTTTTTAGCCTACGGAGACTCTAGAAGGTTGACCTCTAAAATATGAGTCGCCTTATACGACACCTACGAGTGTAAGGGGTTGGTGCTATTCTGCGCTGCCGGACACCACACGGCCACACCAGATGGCAGTCGCTCCGCTGTAACTACCTGATCTGGACCCCAGGCTCTCACGCATGACAGTCCCAGCGGGACAGTAACTTTACTTTCTCATTCACGCTAACATTATTGTTTTTCCTGCCGGTGTTAGGAAAGAGTTCCAGCAGGAAGCCTATAACAAGCGATCACTGAGTCGGACGCGAGAGCCAACGGCGCGACGCGAGGATGCGGAAGACCGGGTATACTGAAGCAGGAAGAGTAAGAAAGGGGCAAAAGCCGTGATTAAACGCTAGGATTATGGCGTTGAGTGACGTTTTTCCATGTCGTATAGTAACGTGTGTCCAAATCTCGCGAACGCGCTGTTGCTGCATTCGCAGGATTTGGACACACCATAACGTGTGACACAATAACAAAAAATTAACTAAAGCACAACGGAAAAAAAGGAACATAGCCTTAGAAAAAGATAATACTTACTAAAATATCTACTTAAACACGCCATTCCAGGCCATCAGCTGGCAAATCGGTTGGCAGTGACAGGATGAGCAAGATGACGACCGGTTTTAAGTGGCCTGGGGATTCCTATGTCCAGCATTGGACTACGTTGAGGTGAAGTTGATGATGAACGATTGATTGCACTAAATAAATAAGTGTAAATATGCTGTCGCAATAAACATTAATCGGTGTGAGAGCGTCGGTGGCCGAATGGTTAAAGGGTTCGACTCGTAACGAAAAATACCGGGTTCGAACCCCAGTGCCGCCATGACTCTTTCCCGAGTTATATACATTAGTTTAACACTAACCGATGCTCTTACAGTGAACATCGTAATGAAACCTGCACATTCAGGCGACTGAATGTGTAATAATAATCCAATCTCGTCAGGTTTCCCTGTTAACAAGGACACGGAGGTCAGACGGCAATCGCTCCACTGTAATCATCAGATCTGCCAAATCCTGAATCATGGTCAAGGCGGACCCCGGGCCTTCACGAGAAGACAGTCGGGACATTAAAGCCAAGATGATTACTTATTATTTTTATGAAATCTATCATATACCTACTTACATCATACAAACTAAACAAGTACTTCGCATGAAGATGCAAAGCACTGCACAGAACCAAAGAGGATGTTTTAATTTCCTACAGCAAACCCAAGTATCGATACTGAAGTAGGTTACAGCCAAATACGCCCTTATTACTTTGTAATAAAGTCCTCCTGCATATTCCTCCGGTATATAGTGTATCACTTACACTTTGGACCTAGTATGGTAAATTGGCAGTAACAATGCCATTTTAATATTTACATCTGACTAATCTTTGTGTTCTACGCAATAAAGTCTATTATGATAAATTCTACCCGACATGGACGTTGCAAGCGCAAATTGTCGACAAATAAAGGGGCCATATTATTTCATTGCGCGTTCTATTTCTGCGCCCGGCGGATATGAGAACTAATGTTGGTGGGAAAGTTTGCTAGGTATGAGGCTACCGTATCTATGGGGGAGTGGCGACCTCGTGAATACTTGTCGGTCCTGTCAGTATTATCAAACTTACTTTTCTTGACTAGACTGTAATTTCGTACACTACCTACATGTAAGTCTGCACTATGTAGGTATTCTAGACTTACTCAATTTACCTGGATCTCTTATTCTTCTTCTTCACTGAATAATAGATATTCTAGACTAACTTTTGTCCGCAACTTCGTCGGCGTGGAAAGTGGGACAGTTTAGCTTTTGCCCGAGAATAAGAGAAAGAATTTTTAAAATCGGTTTTAAGTCGTTTCTGAGTTTATCCATTATAAACTAACCAACAAAACGACAAACAATTAAGTTTTCCTCTGTATTATAATATTAATATAGTACAGACACACTGTACCTACGTGCATACCTCTGAAATTTCCATACCCATAAGCTAGCTTGCTACATTTCCCCGCTGGGTAGCTATTGTTATACTTAGGCTGGCTCATTCGACCAGCCCTGCCGACACCAGTGGATTGCACGTTTTTTTTTTAATTTTGTGAATAACTTTTTAGCTTCAGCGCCCCATAGCCCCAAAGTTTTCTGGACAAACGCCGCATATACACAATTATCGACAATATTGCATACTTACGGCATTTCATGCTCTCAGCTGATGTGTTGCTTGCATTTTCTTTGTTGCTTGTGAGATATTGTTATTAAAACCCTAAGAAAAGGGGAATAAAGCCAACATTAAGCTCCTCCAATACTTCTATAAGAGTGACGAAGGCAAGCATCTACCCTGCATGAATGCACACGCCGGCTTGGCGCCAAACTCCGATACCTAGTTTTTGTACTGTGCTATGTATAGGAAGGTACTATCTACGTAAGTACACGGTCACAGCGCGCACGGCCGCCTGACAATCAGGTATGAGACTACAGATGTATGAGGCATTTCGTACAGTGATGAAAATGCAAAAGAGGTAACGTATCCGACACTCCCGTGGGATTCGGGGGCTCTGTTTTTGAATCGCTCCCATCAATTCGTACGGTTTTCAAGTTTTATTTTCGGGATGAAAAATGTAATGTTTTAAAATTACATTGGCAACACCGAAAGAGTACGGTTCAAAAATAGGGGCAATCAGCATCATGCATCAAAATCGCGAGATTTTCATCCCAAAAAATCTGAAGAATGAAACACTAGGATTTAAAAACAATTTCTAAGGACATAGGTGTCGTTTATTCATAATTTCCATAGACAGATAGATTAAAACCTCCCTACATAAAAAACTAAGTTTCAATTTTAAGTGAGGGACCCAATAAAGTAACTTACCTACGGTCCATTGTTCAGTCTTTCTTAGATATGACATTAGAAAATGTTTCCCACAAAGTCCATGCTAGTACATTTCCATCGATAGTTAACGCACAGAGGGATATATCTAGGGATGCCAGGTGCCACAATAAGAAACCTGCAAATTCAGCCAACTGAATCAATCCACCCACCATCCAACCATGATCCAATCTGGTCATGTTCCCCTGGTAACAGGGTCACGGAGGTCAGATGGTAATCGCTCTATTTTAATTCCCTGATCGCCAAATCCTGGATCATGGTCAAGGCTGACCCCGGGCCCTCGTGCTCGAGAGCACAACCGGGACATTAACGCCAAGATTATTATTTTAATCCATTAATCAATTTATTTGTACCGGAACTGTATCGTTGTCATTGTAATCATGAAAATTGTAATTATAAGTATCTATAAGTACGTACTTACTATTCGTTCTCTTTATTCAGCAAATCTCCTTGTCAGGCAATGTTCGGTAATTTAACAATTTGATCTGGCAACCCTAGATATATCGTGTCGCTGCCGTGGGAAAAGTTTTTACTTACTCAAGCGGATTACAATGCTGGGTTTAATTATTGCATTATCTACAAGCGACCTTGTATATGTGCAAAGAAAAAAATCACGATTGCGATCCTGGATACTGCAAGTATCTACTGTAGGTACGGTATGTTCTGGTAGACCTATAGTCTAGGTAGGGCTCAAGATAGGCTCTTTTTTCTTCTCCTTTAGGTCTGGGGCTTTACTAGGATTATGTTATGTTTACTAGTAACATCCAACCGTCAGTTGCAGTTGATACTAATCCTTACGCAGTATAAAATACCTAAAGTCGCATTTGGATGTGAGGGCCATGGCCGGACGCCCGACAAAGGTCGGCTTGCCCGCGCATTCGAATTAATCCAACAGCGACTTTATTTTGTACATGGTATGGTTTAGTATCGACTGCAACTGATAGTTGGATGGCTCCAGCCAAATCAGAGCGTCTGTTACTAGACTTAGGTAGGTTTTGTTACAGGTACCTATGCTTTATTAGACTCGTAGCAATCATTTTACTATTTATATCTGATTTTAGACCTCCAATGGGTTCATGTATTTGCTCCTGTAGTCTGCCTTTTCTTTATAATGCTTCACTCCAGAGCAGCGCCAGTTGCTGTGTAAGGCGCAGGTACGGCCACATATGGAGTATTGTTCCCATCTTCGAGCCGGCGAAACAGCCGACCTGCTTAATCCTTTGGACTACGTACAGAGACGCACCGTTCGAATTGTCGACGATCCCATACTGACAAGCAAGTTAGAACCACTGGCTGACCGAAAGGACTTTGCCTTCCTGTGTGTGTTCTACCGGCTGTACAATGGGGAGTGTTCTGAGGAACCATTTGATCTGGTGCGAACAGCATAATTCCGCCATCGCACCACCGCCGCGAGCTGGGTACTCATCCCCAATACGTGAACCCTCTAGTGGTGTCCACGTGAAGATTCGAAAGAATATTTCTCGCTCGTAAGATTCGGATGTGGAATAAGGTCTCCTTAGGCGGGCAACGCATTGGTGGCGCCCTTGGTGTTGCTGATATCCATAGGCGGCGGTGACCACTTTCCATCAGGTGGCCCGCATGCCCGTCCGCGGTATTACATTAAATAAATGCGTACTGCTAAGAACGCGCTCCACACGCGTTGCCTGCGATTGTTTCCTCATAATTTTAATCTACACGCCTTCAAGGCATGCTCCTTCATCGGCCTCATAGTCACTCACTACCAGGTGAGATAGCAGTCAAATGCCTGGCTTGCCTAATTATAAAATTTTATTCAGTCTTCAAAGAATGTTCCAGAAGTTTTACATTGCAATTTTTATAGAATCACCAATACAATACAATCCTAAAACTCGTATGCAACCTACCTAACATTTGTCTAGACTGACTTGTCTTATTTGGTTATGGAAATTATATCTTTAAATGGATAATTCGCGGCAGAATTAGTTGAATTTCACATTCTAAGTGTTTCTTATATGTATAGTTCAAGACATCTATGCACGCACAGTGTACGTAGCGTGATTGATACTTCAAGTCGTGATTTTGGGTTTTTTTTTATGTCATACGGTAGGCAAACAGGCAATTGGGCCACCTGATGGAAAGAGGTCACCACTGCCTATAGACATTGGTAATACCAAGAGTATTGCCAATGCGTTGCCCACCTCTAAAACACGTTGCTCTGGCAGCAAAAAGGCAAATGCTCCTCCATTGCCAAAGCCACGGTTCCCCAAATCCCCACCCCATGGAGCACTGGAGACCTTACTCACCGGCAGAAACACAATACTATTTAAAAGAGTATTGTTTAGCTGCGGTATAGTTTGTTAACCGAATAAGACAAGTCAGTGTGGGCAGATCATATTTAATTCTAAGGACTATAATGGTGCTCAGTTTTCGTATGAACCGTTTTGATCTTAGTTTATCTTAGTTATTACCTACGTCTGACCTGATTGAATTTAAACCCACTACCCCGAACCCCTTCATTTCGGTCTTATCTTTACGTAAGGCCCACCGTTTCCGCCTCTTTTGATTTCCAAAGAGACTAGCAAGCGAGAAACCAAGTAATTTAAATTAGCAAGCGAGAAGCCAAGCAAAGTCAAGTAAAATTGAAAGATGTTGTTTTTCTCGAAAATGTATTTCGGCGTAACCAGAGGTTGTTGTTCACGTTTTCATCATCGTGATCGTGCCCGAAATATGTCGGTACCTACGTACGGCTTCATGAGTATTGCGGCGTAATTTCACCACTCTCTAGTAAGGAATCAGCGGTCAAAATGCTAGTAATAATAGGTATTTTATCAGGTGGTAGCACTCTGTCAAGGCTGAGGAGTCCGCCTGGGTGAGTACCACCGCCTTATCTATTTCTGCCGCCAAGCAACTATGCTTGAATTGTTGTGTTCCGGTTTGAAGGATAAGTTAGCCAACGCAAATATCTGTTGGGTAAAAGCCGGATACTTGCCCCAGTGGGATAGTTGCCCCAGTTCCGAATACGCTATGTTAGGGATGTTGGTGGCGTTAGCGCTTTATCATAATTGAAAGTGTCCCTCCCAAAGGCCTCAGTGCCATGTAATGCATCAGCGTAGGCGCACGGGTTTTGACCTTGTGAGCAAAAATCTTCCGCGCTGAGGCTTAGACGGGCGTCAAAATTATTTTAGTTAGTAATTAATATTGAATATCTTTATTACTGATCTACTTCATGTTTCTATAGATGCATTAGGGTTTAAATTGCATTGTACATATAATCAGTTTTATTTTTTAATAAAGCTTATTTATTTCACAAATAAAAAGGGCAACTATCTCTACCAAAGAATTTAGAAAAGATTAGTTGCCCCATTTACTTTGGCGGATAATTGCCCCTAGGAGCAACTATAAAGTATAAAATTCATAGAGAAAAAATTTTACATACAGAAGCAGAGAGTACAATCAGAGTTGAAATACGAGACTAAATGTCACACATCTCTATAACACACACACTAATGCAAATGGAGGGACGGAACAAGGCAGCCCATCTGCAGATGTTATATTTTTTTACGACTTTCTACTTGTAACGTACACACAAAATCTGACTTGTTGGCGTATTTCGCTCCTGACGACTTCGTCATTTTTTTGAACTTGTACTTATAATTTAATTTTGTCATATTAATAAAAGGTAAGGTGTCTAGTGAATCAAACCCACGCCCTGATACCTACCACCGTCTTTTCGATCTCTCGATTGTACATATTCAATTTATTGTGAAGTCACATAGGCCTACCTGTGGACAATGAAGACGCTTCTAACGATAAGTACCTACTTAGTTTAGAAGTTATGAGGCAACAAATAAACATTCATACTGGTCAAAATCATAACCCTTCTTTTTGCAAAAGCAAGCACTGCCAATTTGCAACCCAGATGAACACCATGTCTGGTCTTTAGGAAACCTAGAAAAACAAATAAATGTAAATGAACGTAAATACGCGATTAATCCGTTGTTTCATGTCTGAACATTTAAAATGTCATTTAGGTGTATTTTGTGTATGAAACCCTAATAGATATAAAATTGTGGACCGCTTTTCTAAGTCCGACCCTGTTACCATCACAATATTTTCGTACCTATTTAGACACCGAAATATTGCTCAATTTGGCAATAATTTTGAATCTATCTTTAATGGGATATTGTTTTAAGGTAAAGCATTTCAATTATTGCAAATTCACACTATTACGATGCTTATTTTTATCACAATTTCTAAAATTGATTCCCGATCGCCGCGACCACGAATGAAATTACTTACCGATGAAAAGATAATCCATTTGTATTTCCATACTTTGCGCTTTCTCATAAATGTGCACTAAATTACACCGTCTTTTAAATGGTTTGATTAAAATTTGATTAAGAAATTATATAATTTACACCGATGTTTCAAAAGAAACGTCAGATCGTTAGGCCCTCGAGCAATATATCGATCGAACCATAGAGATAAAATTTTATATACAGAAGCAGAGAGTACATTTAGAGTTTAAATATGAGACAAAATGTCACACATCTCTATAACACACACACTAATGCAAATGCAGGGACGGAACAAGGCAGCCCATCATGAGTTATATTTTGCTACGACTTTCTACTCGTAACGAACACAAACAAATCTGACTTGTTGTTCGCTCCAGATGACTATGCAATTTTTTTAAGCTTGTCCTTATATATTTTAATATTGACATTATAATAAAAGGTAAGGTGTCTAGTGAATCAAAGCCATGCCCTGATACCTACCACCGTCTTTTCGATCTCTCGATCCTACATACCGTGAATCGGCAGTGCTTGCTTTAGCAAAAAGGAGGGTTATGATTTTGACCGGTATTCATGTTTATTTGTTGCCTCATAACTTCTAAACTAAGTAGGTACCTACCTACTTACTTATAGTTAAAAGCGTCTTCATTGTTCACAGGTTGGCCTATGTGACTTCACAAATTTAATATGATGCCCTTTAGAGGACATAGTCATGAAAAAAAAAAAAATAATGAAAAGGATAGATACATTAATATATTAAACAAGCAGCATATTCTTTATTTTCAGTAAAAATTCATATTATGCTGGTGCAGCAGGACAGAAGGGACTTGCATCTAATTATTATCTTGTTCTTCAAAATGTTTACAACGCAGCACTTCCAATTTGCAACCCAGACATAACCATGTCTGGTCTTTAGGAAACCTAGAAAAACAAATATTTATGTAAATAAACGTAAATACGCGATTAATCCGTTGTTTCATATAATGTCTGAACATTTAAAATGTCATCTTGGTACATTTTTGGTATGGAACCCTGATACATATAAAGTTGTGGACCACTATTCACAAGATTTGAGTAATAAAATACTATACAATAAATACTAAGTCCGACCCTGTTAGCATCAAAATATTTTCGTACCTATTTAGACACCGAAATATTGCTCAATTTGCCAATAATTTTAAATCTATCTCTAATGGCATGTTGTTTTAAGGTAAAGCATTTCAATTAATGCAAATTCACACTATTTCGATGCATATTTTTGTCACAATTTCTAAAATTTATTTCGTATCGCCTCGACCACGAATGTTTACTTACCGGTGAAAGGATAATCCAGGTGTATTTTCATACTTTGCGCTTTCACATAAATGTGCACTAAATTACACACAAAATTACAATCTTTTAAATGGTTTAATTTAAATTTTATTAGGAAATTATAAAATTTACACCGATATTTCAAAAAAAACGTCAGGTCGATAGGCCCTCGAGCAATATGTCGGACGTTCAAAACATTGCGCACGTCATTTTCCGTGAACTTATTCCAAGGGATGAAAAAACGGGATAGCAAGATTCATAATCATTGTAGAGCGAGCGAACAGGGAATATTTGTGATTTGTGTTTAGTCTGGTATGTCTGTGATAAAATTATTAAACAAGCAAGGACTTTTTTCTTTTGAGGGTTTTTCCAACTTATTGGGACTTCTTGCTTTATAAAATAGATATGTATTTGTCTGTGCTTTTATTATAAGTACAAGCGAAAATCGGACGTGGTGCCGCGCCACATTACCTAGGCAGAAGATAGTTGGCGATAAGGGGGGGGGGGGGGGGGGGGACTACAAGACAGATCGTGGTTGGTGTGGATCTCATGACATGGCCTAGATGAGACCCAAGCCTGGATTAATAGAGAAGAAAAAGCAGTAAAGCGGATCCGACCTGACAGACGGCGGGATGGTGATGATTTTATGATTAAAATCATTAAAACTGAATACTATGTTTTTACAATAATTATTAATATTTTGATTAGTGCATAATAAAGGATCTCAGTAAATAATAAACATTGTTTATATTCAATAAAATCATAATGAGGCGTCTATCCCCGCACGAGGCAACTATCCCCCGAAGCATTTTAACCGTGGGGCAACTATCCGCCACAGTAGGCAACTATCCCCCTTTCGAGAGGTCAAGTAATTACATTTACGAATATAGGCTATTATAGAAGATTAAAATACCTATGTTTTGATATACATGTTGCATTTTTCTTAGTAAGTACATATTTCTCCATAATAGACCTTTTTCCGAAAAGTGGGGCAAGTATCCGGCTTTTACCCTAATTAGTTACCTGCCTGCGAGCCATTTCATCTTAGTCGTCACAGTGACAACGCACCTGCGGATCTGCATTTTTGTTGCCTGTAACCTAAATGTAGGAATTGTAGATGTGATGGGCGACAGTTACCACTTACCATCGGGTGGGCTGTCTGCTCGTTTGTCACTAAATAGCATAAAAAATAGGTATTCTACGGAGCTTCGCCGCCATTGGAATTCCAACTTAAACTTGGTGATCATCTTGGAATCAGTGTCCCGGTTATTATATGTTCTCGCGCGCGAGGGCCCGGAGTCCTTGACCATGATACAAGCTTTGGTAGATTAATTTTGGGGTCTTGGATCGGATGCAGCACGCAGCAGCTGCCGAAAGGGCTGTGGGGTGAGGACTTAGCTAAAAGATAACAATGCTACTCTGTAATGCTAGCATTGCTTCTTGCTTCTTCACATAGGTAAGTAAATACAATTTTAAACTGAAACAATTTAACGTACGAGTAGATACCTATAGGTAAAAACCTGCGTAAGAGACTGGTGTCCGCACTACGTAATAAATACCTGTCTTACAGATCACATAATATGAATTGTTTTATTTGACCTCATCATTTTATCATAAGCAATTTTATAGGCGTACTTATTTAAGCCAAAAAGTCAAAGCAAATCGGAGAAAACGTCCTGTTAAAATTGACAACATTGGATACAGACTGCCGTATTGGATCCCTCAGATGCGCGAGCGCACAAAAAATGCAACTTTTTTGCCTTTCGCGTTGGCGGCGTTTTGTAAAAGGAGAACCAAGTGTAAATTGACGCAAAATGTCATCCCAGTCTCTAAAGAGGTTACGAAGAAAAAAAATGGAGCTTATGAAAGCATGTGAACGGTTCAGATCTCTTTGGTGAATTGTTCGCGCTGACTAATAAGAAATTAAAAAGCTAAAGCAATTTAACCGAACCGAATTTATTATTTCGCTGACCTTTTTAGGGATATGTTAGATCAATTTCCCAAAATCGTGATTTTATGTTTTTCCTAGAAAATCCATTGCATTTTTACCGGATTGTATTTTCTTATAAGCTTTTTAGATCAATTTGTCAGAACCGTTATTTCCTTGTAGTTTTTCATTCGCATTTTATCCCGGATTTTAATAATTTATTCTTGTAATTTATTTTTAGACAGTTTCTTACAGACAGTCATTCTTGTTGATATGAAAACATTCTTTGTAGACACCACAACGGCCTTGATAATTGAAAATATCTAATAGTAATACCTACTTAGGGTAAGTAGATATTTTCAGAACAGTAGAACTATAATTTGATTAAGTTTAAATTCGATATGTATTTCCAGCCCACAATAAACTGTTAAATAAACAAATAATTTTATTTTCAAAGACCAAGAATAAGAAAGAACAGAAATGTTACACGAAAAAAATTTGGCACAGGTTGTATCCAACCGCTAATCTTCAAGAATTATGTGTTTATGACAAATCTGTGTTACCAAGGATGTTTAAAAACTTGTCCACTTCGTGTGAAGAAAATAATATAAGTTTTCTAATATTATTATTAACTCAATGTTAGCTTTTATAAAAGGGAAAATCCGACTTTTCACTGGATAACCAACTGAATTCTGTAGGTAAGGTACCTACAGCACAGTGTTATCTCACACTCCAGATGCTCTCGTTCCATACTACGGCGGCTAACCATACGCGGAGTTCCATTGAAAAAACTACCCATTGTCAACTAACCATCCCGGCCGCCATGTTTGATTTGCCGGGAGCGTACGCAAAAACTGTCGCTTCGAGTCTCTCTAGGCCTTTAGGCGGGTATTTATAAAGGCGGATTTCGAAGCGGCTACTGAGATACAGGCTGAGTGTTGTAAATTATAAAAAAAATATCATCTGGTCCCGTGTCCCGGTTGTGCTCTCGCGCACACTCAGTCGCCGGAATGTGCAGGTTTCCTCACGATGTTTTCCCTCAGCGTAAGAGTCGCGATAAGTATGCAAGTAATTGATGACTGAAAAAGTCAGTTGGTGGACAGAGCGTCGGTGGCCGAGAACAGGGTTCGAATTCGACTGCGGCTGTACCAATGACTCTTGAAATTATGTACATTAGTTAAATACTAACCGATGCTCTTACGGTGAGGAAAACATCGTGATGAAACTTTACACATTCAGACGACTGAATGTGTAACCATAATCTAATTTGGTCAGGTTCCCCAGGGTCTCGGAGGTCAGATGGCAGTCGCTCCACTGTAATTACCAGATGTGCCAAATCTTAGATCATGGTCAAGGCAGACCCCAGGCCCTCATGCGCGAGAGCTTAACCGGGACATTAACGCCAAGATGATTATTTATTTATTTTACGTAGAAAAAGTCATTATTACATGGCGGCACTGGGGTTCGAACCTGAACCGCCAGCTATTAGGGACGCTATTGTTGTACTTAATGACTTAAAAAAAATCCATAATATCTTTTTCTCAACTAGCGAACCGCCCCGGCTTCGCACGGGTAGACCCCATAACAAATTATACACCTAAACCTTTGTTATGAATCACTCTATCTATTGGTGAAATCCACATCACAATCCGTTCAGTAGTTTTTAAATTTATCGCAAACAAGCAGACAGGCAGACGCGGCATGGGACTTTTTTTTTGGAATATGTAGTGAAGTGATAGTGATTTACATTAAAATCGGACTAAAAAACCACACCCTGTACGAGCGGCGTTTCACAAAGTCACAAAGGCCAGTTTACGCTAAGAAAGGGACAGCCTCATGAATATGTACTGTTGTCCTTTACCGTTATACGGACGGACGCGTCGGCCGTTTTCTATATAGATGAAGGGGCTACCTGCCCCGCGGTTCTTGGTAAAACCATTCAGGATATATCGTGATGAGGTTTGGGTTAAGCTTTTGAATTTATACTGGGCTTTAGGTGTTCGCTTAATACCAGTAGGTATGGTATAGTATGCTGTTGGAAATCAGAAATGTCTGGAAAGGGGATAATGAGGGATTTCAATTTTGAGAACATTTGTGTCAATGAGTACAGAAGACAGCACCTCAACTTTTGGGCCGTTTCCTGTTTGTACGCGCATCTACGGCGATGCGTGCTCATATTGTACTGGTGGTATGCAAGTTGATGTACTGCCTTCTGTACTTAACTATCATAACTACTTAATACAAAACATAGTCCCACGCCGCATATGTCTGACGGTTCGCGATAAACTCAAAAAATACTGAACGGATTTTGATGCGGTGTTCACCATAAGACAGAGACCCTCCTTCCTTTTTTTAAGGGAATTATCCCGTGATACAAAGTAATTGTAAGAGTAATATTGGCATAAACAGTCAGCAAGGAACGCGCCTGACCAACTTCAAAACATTGTTGCTTGCGAATGGCTATATTATCCCGCCTTTTATTTTGTTTTTATGACTTTGGGTCCATCAGTTGGGTCTGGCAGTCATTTACTGGTCAGTTGCAATTTGCACTTGTTGCGTTAGAATCGTGTCAGTAAGTGTATGTTAAAAATATGGGTACTACGTCCATTAAGAAATGCACCGAAACTTAAATAATTTGGAGCGCAATGAAACTATTTTTCTGAGAGATTCATGAAATTATATATCACAAATAGCAGAAAGACACGACATACACAAAGTTCAAAGTTCAAAGTCATTTATTTGTAACATAGGTGTGTATACATAACTTAGTTATTATAAAGTTGAATGTCTCTCTATGTCTAGCCCTATTTTGGGCATACAAATATTAAATTAGTAGGTATATAAGCATATTTAACACATTTCACAAAATTAAAAATTAAAAATTAATAGCTCATGTCGGTAAGTTAAATAATATATGTTTAAAATAACATTAACTTGAAACAAGGCTTGTAATTTGTAATTTTAATAATAATAATTATTTCATTTGCTAAAAAGAATGATAGTGGGCAGCCATCATTACACGTTTGTAGGTACCTACCTACCTTGACAATAGACAGTATCAGGTGATTATTTTAATACCGATTTCTGCGTGAGGGTTCATGTCTGTTCTGTGGGTTCAAAATTTACATGTCATTTTTCCTCAGCCTACACTCCAACCGCGATTTTGAAAAGCCCTACATAGATTGAATGCTATTAGGTACTTCATGTATGAATTTATAGTCCCAAAGTTTCATTTCATTGCCCTATGAATCACAGCACAGCCCGTAACAGTCCACTGCAGGACTTTGGGCCTCTCCCACGAAAGGGGAGGTTATTGGCATAGTCTCCACGCTTGGCAGGCGGGTTGGAGATCGCAGTGTTTAAATATAACAATGGAAAATGCTGCTGCCCAATTTCCAGACTACGGAGACTCTTGATCTTTTGCCTCGAAATCATTAGTCGCCTTGTGCGACACCCACGAGTGTAAGGGGTTGGTGCTATTCTACTCTGCCGGACACCACACAGCTAGCCAAACCCTATGAATGTCTAAGGTTAATTTATTTATTTTAAAATTGGATTTGTTTATTTTATGAAGAAGAAAATTATTTAATTAAATACTGTTATTTATGCTGATTAGTTCTAATAAATTGGAGTATCTTTCGTGGGAATTTCAAAAGTAAACAACAAGAAGCTCTTATTCCTTCCAGTAAATGTACAATATAAATAAAAGTGTTTTTGTTCCTGCAGAGTTTTGTAGAAATGGAAACAGAACACGTGTTCGGCCTACATAGTGCTACTAAAATTCCATTATCTTTTATTGTTTTTATTTTGGCTTTTTTAGAGGAACAATTACAATATAAAACACTAGCTTTGGTCCGCGACTTCGTCCGCATAAAATTCGGTCGGTTATAGCCTATGTGCTATTCTGGGCTATATATAAAAGCTACATTCATGAAAAATGTCATCAAAATCCATTCTATAGTTTTAGCGCCAAGGCGTAACAAATTAACATCAATCATTACAAACTTTCGCATTTATAATAGTACAGTAAGGTAGTAAGATGTATACGCAAGGGTTTCGGATTCGATCCCCATCCAAGCAGATACTGAAACCTAGGAAAGAAAGACTAAAGAAATACTTATAAAAAATTGGCTTTGTGACGTAATCAGAAACATTTGATTTTTCGTGTCAAAAATCCATCAAATAATGTTTTAAAAATCAATCATTTCTTAGTGCTCTGGGGCCAGAGCGCCTTAATATTATAGATTCGAAACTATTACCTATATTTGTAAATAGCCTATATTGATAATATGAATTACATATTATGATTTCAGACCACCACCACCACAGCCGCCGCCGTCACGCATATCTTCCGCGATCTTCCAGCTGATCAGGTATGTCGTCGAGTGTAGTCGCCGACACACCTGGATCAGCTGGAAATACTGAGATTTGTTGATGAATATCTGGCGAACCGCGATATGCGAAGTTGCTAAGAATGCGATAGTTGTAGCGATGGCGTAAAATTTAATTAATATTTTATTTATTTATTTAACAGTTTATTGTACACAAGATAACAAATACAGAAAGTACAGATTAGTTACGACACAACAGGCACTACTTATCTCTAAAAGAAATCTCTTCCAGTAGGCCTACTACTTTATTATTATACTAGTTAACTTAATTATTAAGTACATTTGCTTTTTCGTCACCGCTTGCAATCCCGCTGTCCATTAGCATGGTGTATGAGACCTAGTGTAGGCTATGTACATATAGCTTAAGAATAGTTTTTCCGTGTGATATTGTTTTTATTTTTATTTTTGTAAATACATTCTAAATAAGAATAGGTAGTTTTAACTTTTGTAAATATTAGGTTTTATACTACCTATGTTATGCCTATTCGATTTATTTTCATTGTCTCTTTAATTTTTTAAAATTATTACCATAATCCTATTGTCTGCCATCATTCTAGAGTAACCTCATTAAAATAGGTTCATCGGTTCAATCGGTTTGCCGGACAAAGTCGCGGGCAAAAGCCATAATCAATTCAATATACATCAATGTCTAGTATTTTACATTTTAATAAAGTTGCAACATTTTGCTGCAAAAACTATGTAAGAAAATTAATTTTCTATTCACGTTTTACCAGCTTTTATGTTTATTAGTATCTACAGTAGTTCGTATTTTATACCTACTTGAATACTTAATAGTTTTGTGACTACTGTTTTGCTCATTATTTGGTGAGATATTATGTCTAAAGAAGTCGCACTACTCTTTGTTTGAAGTATTAACTTTCAGTAACTGGGATCCTATTTTTGAAACCGCTCCCATCTACGCAACGGGCTCACTTTCTAATGCTTGTCTTTGCTATCTCTAGCAACTTACCAAGAGTGTGCAAAAGAGTCGAGATTCGCGTGGATGCGAGCGGTTTCAAAAATGTGGCGCCTGCTCTGAATAAAGTAACGTTACCACATATTCTTTATAATATTACTACCTTGTGAAAGCCTTTAAATTGCCTTTGACACCTTTGGGTACGAATGGAAATTTTTTCCCCAATTGTACAGAGTGGGTACCTAAGTTCGTAGTGGGTACGACCGGGAATAATAGTCCAATTCGACGAAAAAAGGGATGTAGAGTGTGCGAGTGGGTAACTAAGCGATTCCTTCAGAAACTTGTTTAATAACAAAAACAAATTGGTAAGTAGATATTAAAAAAATGCAAAATGTGGCATCTATGTACTACTAACCAGTGAACAGTCTGCAATTATTTAAATATTCCACATCTGAATGGTAGTATAAAATCGTTGTGTCTATACCATTCCGCCACTAAAGGAGCAGATAGACAATTCTGCATAAATTCGATAGTATTCCAGCTCCACCTCTGAAAGAATGAAGCGTTTGGAGTCCTTCGAAAACTCATTGAAGCGGACCAAAATGGGTCTCTTCATCTGGGGTGTCAATGTTTACACCAGACCGTTGAATTCTGCTGTTAATTTCTTTGTCAACTTCCTCTTCTTTATAGAACTCGCTTGGCTCCACACGGATGTGTTCGGAGAGATACATTGGTTCGTTGAAGGATTACATTTGAATAAAAGTTTCACCCAGCTAAGTATGATTGCTCCATGCACAACTTTGTGCCTACTGGCCACTGTGAAGATAATCCCCTTGTATTACAATAGGGGTCTGTTAGTGAAGATAATGAATAAATTGCGTCAATTGCATCCTAAAATTAAAGAAAATCATCTGAATGATGCAGCTTTTACTAATTATAATGATACTGTTGACAATTTCAACAGACACGCAGAGAATGCCGCTGATATTCTGATTGATTCGAGAATGAAATTGCATTCTAATATTAGAGATAATCATCTAAATAATGCAGCTTTTACTAATGATTATAACACTGTTCACAATCTCAATAGACACGCAGCCAATGGTGCAGATATTCTAAAAGATTCGAGAAGTGAATACAGCGAATTGGAGAAGAAAGAATGGCGTATAGTCAAGGAATCCACGACGTTTTTAAATGCTGTAGTTACCTTACTATACATAACAAGTATTGTAGTAACCAGCGTGTTCGCAATAGTGCCCATCGCGTGGATGGTATATGGATATTTTAAGGATGGAAAAGTTGAACTGAAACTACCATTTCTGATAAAATACATCTTCGATCCATTTACAAGAACAAGGTGGCCATTTGCATATTTTCATCAGGTTTGGTCGAGTAAGTGCTTTTTAAATGACTAGCAAGTTTTTAAATTAAATAATTGAAGTTAGAATAACAATGACACCAAAAGCCTCTTCAAAAACCCTTATGATAGAATTAAAACACTTTTTACACAAGTTCCACTATAATTGAAATAAACTTAATATGTTGCGACCGGTTTCGAATGAATCATCATCAAGCAATGTAATTTGAAACCAGTAGCAATTTATTACTGAAGTTTATTTTTATTACAGTGGAACTTGTGTAAAAAAGTGTTATAGTTCCATTATACAATGGACTTCCATCAATAATGCTTTATACAAACTATTAACTACCCAAAAACCCATATATTTTGTAGGGTAATGGTAGGATTCTTCCTACGATCTGTAAGTAACTGTGTTCACCATAATCTTAGCCTTTATCCCGGCTTATGCCAGGGTCCGTTTTCTTTATTTTCTTCCACCACTTCGCCGGTCTCCAGCATCTGACTGGACGATGTCAATCCATCGCTTCCTGGGCCACCCGAGGGATCTCTTTCCTGGTACCGTTAGGTTTACAAATCTTTTTCTCACGGGGCTTATATATTATAATAGATTTAGATACAACGTGTGCTGTTTGTCTGCCGTATAACATAAAAGTTCTACTTTTTACAGCAGCCATAGTGCTAACAGGAATATTCTCAGCCGATTCCCTTCTGTATGCCTTCTGTGTGTACACACAGATGCACTTCCGTATACTAGGAGTGCAGTATGAGAATGTTGTATCTTGGTCAGCCTCTGCAACCGAACAACGCTTTGTGAGGCTAATAAAGAGACACCAAGAGTTGATCAAGTAAGTCGGTTTATTCAGGGTTTTTATACGACTTCTCAGTGACAAGCGAGCAGGCAGCCCACCTGATGGAAAGCGGTAACGGTCGCCCATGACACGATTCATAAGTTTCATGTAACAAAAATGCATTTGTCACTGTTCCCTGTAACTGCAGATTGTCCCTTCCTCTTACTCGTACAGCTTATCAAAAAAAGAGTTGTTAAAAAATGAGGGGCGCTCCTAGTGTACAGCTATGTCAATGACATAGTGTTGAAATAAAAAAGCTGTTGATCCATCTGTCATCACGGCCATACCTTTTTTGACAAGCTGTAACTTCAAATCTACCAGTATGTTTGCCAGCCAGGATCAGGGGCTCTTTTTTGATCTGCCATCTTAATTTTGCCATTTTAGTTAGGGAAAAGCCGATTCGCCAGAGCCTCTTCCGCTCAGCAATTGAGGTTGGCTTGGGCCCCAGAGGTTGTGGTGTTACCCCGTACACCCCCTTTTTAAGTTTTTGAAATTTTAAATTCATGCTATATTATCAAAACACAGTCTAGAATATAGACCTTGAGTACAACACGCGTTAGATGACACTTAATGAATTGATATCAAGAATAATGCAACGTGACGATAGTTCCACGAACCCATCACGTGAACTACAAATTATAGGAATGCGAGTCATGTATGATTGCTTTTGCACTGTATTCTCCACGTTCCTACGTGACTAATAGTAAATTAGTAGCGATTTACTGAAGGTGGAGAGTGGTGAGAGCATCAGTCTAAGCTTGTGTATGAGGGAATAAGGCTTGGCAATGGGGGATTTTCGACAGCTACTTTAAAAAGTGTAGTTCTGCGTGCCTCACCAGATGGCGATGGCTTAAATAGGATTTTCAAGTATTGAAATTGGTAACCGAAGTAACTCGGAAAGGTGATTCGTGAAAAGATACTTAGTTTTAGTGCCTTTTCTGAGAAGTAAGTGCAAAATTTCTACATTTTAACATATCTAACGGTATTGTTAGTTTAATTTTAGAATCGTGTCTAATCAACGCCATGTATTACAATTATTTAAACTATGTTTTTTTAATCGGGTCTCGGAAAATATCCCATTATACCAGGGGTTTAACTAACAGCGGTGTCCCGCGGTTTTCACTCGTAGTCATTTCTAAACTCTGCCAACATTACATCATACTGCTGGATAGCGTTAATTTTTCGGGAAGGATAGTAACTGTATTACACACGGGAAGAACCGAAGTATGTAGCTTCGAAAGAATTTTAGAAATCAGTTCTGTAATTTCGAAGATTAGAGCGTTCAAGTATACAAACAAAGAATAAACTCTTTACCTTTAGGCGCTGTCCTAATTGGCAACGTTCGAGCGACCATGGTCGTACGTATTCTTGAGTCTAATCTAGCCACCTGCCAAATTTCATCGAAATCCGTTTATCCGTTCAGGCGTGAAGAGGTAATAAACACACACACAAACTTTTGAATTTATGATATTAAGTAGGATTCCTGACATAACATGGCTGACCGTATGGTGCCTGGGGGAGTAGAATACTGTCTTCCACATAGCGTATATCCAAGGAGACTAATGTCTTAGTAATAGGCTAGGGACCTGTTTGGCTAACTCCTTAACTTCCTATCGAAAACACAGGCAAAGGCTATTGATAAGTCGATAACATGTTTCTTACAGGCTTGTGGATGACATAGAAACCATATATTCAAAATCGACATTGTTCAACATAATATCTAGCTCTTTTCTCATCTGCCTGACTGCGTTCAATGTCACGGTAAGTTACAATAACAAATAAATTTTAATTTTAATATTCCTTAGAACATCGAACAACAACATATTCATCATCGTCACAGCCCATAACAGTTCACTGCAGAACTTAGGGCCTCTCCTACAAAAGGGGAAGTTATTGCCATAATCTCCACGCTTGATAGGCTGGTTGGAGATAGCAGTGTTATAAGGTAACAATGGAAAAAGTTCCTGCTCATTTTTCAGCCTACGGAGACTAGAAATTTTGTCTCGAAAACATTAGTGGCCTTGTACGACACCCTCGTACGCAAGGGGTTGGTGCTATTCTACTCTGCCGGACACCACACGGCAATGTACATATGAATTAACTGGTTTTATTTATTTGAAAACCAGTTTAAACGAGTTTATTTATTTATTAAAACTTCATGTGTATGTAGACATGTGTCGATTGACTCGGTTAGCTTATTTTTTATCGTGTTGTAAAGATTTATAATATGAGATAGACTTAGATTTGACATAACCACTACCAGGATCGTTTGGCTCGTGTCCGAAATCAGAACTAACTCTGCCAAATGTAAAGCGTCACTTTTGACAGACAGCTGGAGTTGATGTTTGACAAGCACGAGCAATTTGACAATAGCAGTGGCTATGGAGGGGTATTTGACAACTTATAGCCGTTCCTTTAGGACATGTTATAATTAAAAAAAGAAACATAATATAGACTGTGACTTCAGCTGTGAGTTGGCTCCTTCTATGCCTCTATGTCAAATTTCTTTGCCACGCCCTCATCCAAAAATCCAAAAAAGTGCCAAAAGATGGTTGTAGATCTCTACGTGCATACATACCGACACGAATACACGTGCGACTTTGATCAAACAAACAAACATATCACGACCATTCCAACGGGCCGAGAGAGTAAACAATTGCAAGACAATGAAGATTCCATCTACAGTGGCACCAACTTATCTGTTCTATCGACGGCGGCGCTAGTGAGGCTAGAGGCATTACACTTACTAACTGGCGTCTGTAGTTCTGATTTTGTCCATTGAACAGATGAGTTGGTGGCACATGAACATGTTTTGCTAACAGTTCCTTGTTGATAGTTCCAGGAGGATGTTGGAGCTGTGGTGGCGTTCCTCACATTCTTAGTGCTCAGCCTGTCGCAGATATTCCTCCTCTGTCTACTGGGCGATGTGCTTATGAGATCAGTGACGTATTATAAGTTTTTATATACTAACTCCATCAACTGCTTTTTAAGCTCCGACGAAAAAAGAGAGGAGTTATAAGATTGATGTGTGTATCTGTGGAATAATGATGGTAGGCAAGTAGACAAGCGGGCTACCTGATGGGAAATGCTGATCGCTGGCTATGGACATTAGCAACTCCAAGATATTGTCACTCTAAACACTCTGACCCGATGACAGTGTCGCTGTTGTTGGAATTAACATGACTTTTTTTTAATTAGACTAGCCAGGCATTTGACTGCCATCCCACCTGGTGGTAAGTGACGATGCGGCCGATGATGGAGCATGCCTGTCTAGGAACAGCACATTCACTCTAGCCTTTAAGGCGTCCAGATTATAATTATCAGGGAACAAACTCGCAGGCAACGTGTTCCATTCCTGAACTGTACGCACTATAAAGGCTGTACCAAAGCGGCTCGTGCTGATAGCTGGAAGACTCACGACGTAAGAATGAAGCGTTCTCCTGGATCGCGTTTCCCGATAGCGGAAAGGGGCCGGCGGAATGAGGTCGTTTTAAAATGACGACTCTTAGTTCCAGCTTTGGCCACCGGATTAGATAAGTTTGTGGCACTTTACATAACTTTGACATTAGAATTTTCCAACCATCACAGAGCGCGGCTGCCAGTGAGTCTGCGTATACAAGCCGTTGGTACGTCGCCGATGTTACTGCCAGACGATACGTCTTGTTCATTATTATCAGGTGAGTAGATTTTGGTCTGACTCATCATCATCATCACAGACCATAACAGTCCACTGCAGGACTGCGGGCCTCTCCCATGAAAGGGGAGGTTTTTGCAACAATCTCCACGCTTAGCAGGATTGGAGATCGTAGTGTTATAAATATAACAATGGAAAACCCTGCTGCCCTTTTTCTATGGAGGCTAGATCTATTGCCTCAAAAACATTGGTCGCCTTTTACGACACCCACAAGTGTATTCTTCTCTGCCGGACACAACACAGCCAATTGTGATGTTAAAATTTTCTTAAAGTCTTAATGGAAAAAATATCCTTGGTAGAACTTTGTCAACTAAGCCTGTCAAGCCATTCACCACTGCCATTTAAATTATTACACAAAGTAGATTTTTGTCAGATTGACCACCGTCGGTTCTGAGAGCAACATAGCTAGACAAGCTTGCCTCGCGCCCTTCTGCTATTTGGCTTCCATGGCTTCTACTGGCTTTGATTTCAGCGTAATGTTTATGTCGCTATGCTCCCATGGTATCAAAGGATGCTAATTGTATTTTTATGCCTTTTATTTTAGTCATCTATGAATTCCTAGTTACAGTGTTTCCTTTTTTTCAACAGGCTATATTATTAGATGTATTTTTAAAGGTTGACAACACAGCTGTTTTATTATGTAATATAATGTATATCGAGATAAGATCATTTTATTATGTTTCCAGAGGCCAAAAGCCGTGCAAACTATCTGCTGCAAATTTCACAGACCTGAATTTGACCACTTTTACAGCGGTGAGTAATGTTTTGTCAGAGATTGCCAGTAATCTGCTATCTATACTGTATTTCACCATGTTTAAAAAAACCCTAAACAAACAATGGTGTCGCATATAACACGGAAAAAATCTTACTCTTAATCTACACATTTAAATTATTTTATGGGCTTATTTTCATCATAAGTTAGTCAAAGGTTGGTGGTGCCATGATGCTATATAGGAGTGGGAATTGTCTGAACATCATCATCATCGTCCTAGCGCTTATCCCGGCCTCTGCCAGGGTCCGCTTTCCTACTCAATCTTCTCCACTTCGCCCGGTCTTCAGCATCCTCTCGTCGTAAGCCGTTGGCTCTCGCATTCGACTCGGCGATGTCAATCCATCGCTTCTTGGGTCGCCCACGGGGCCTCTTTCCTGATACCGGCAGATTCAGGCACCTGTTGCCCACGTGGGAATTGTCTGGACATCCTCCCACCGTACCTCTTTCTTTGCTAGATTAAACCAACCGGGTAAAAGGACTCTGTCAAGCCTGAGGAGTGCGCCTGGCTGAGAACCATCGCCTTATCTATTACGGCCGCCAAACAACAATGCAGGCATTGTTGCTTGGATTGTTGTATTCCGTTTGAGGGATAAGGTAGTCAGCGCAATTACAGGCATGAGGCATTTCGTCTTAGTACTCTCACGCGGTTCCGTATTTTGTTACCTGCTATCTAAATACATGAATCGTAAATGTTATATGCAACAGTTACCGCTTAACTGTCTCCTCGTTTGTCTTTGCGTAGCATTAAAAACCCGAACACGGCTAACCCATAGAACCTGTTATAGTCTTAAGTAGTCGTAGTCGTAAGACATAACATAGTACTTACTTTGTTTCAGATACTGAGCCGCTCATGGTCCTACTTTGCGTTGCTAAAGACAATGTACAAATAAATTCACTAAAGTATAGCTCAGTTATTACTTGAATACGCATCTCTGTCCTGTTCTGCCGAGACGGGAGTTACCCCAAAAGTACGGTTTAAACTACCGTATGAATGAAGGGTACCTAGTTGACGTGATTATTTTTATTGCTGATGGATTTTTTTTACAGTAGCAAAGCAAAACTTTTCGTATTGGCCTCGCGATCCAGCGATTCCTTGCGGCCAGCCTTCTGGGCACTTTTCCTAGGACTGGGGACATGAGGCCAATTTATTATCTTATCTTAGTTTTGTATAATTTAATTAAGTTTAATTTAGAGTTAATTTGTTAAGGTTAAGCATTTTATGTATTTATGTCAGAAATAAACTACTACTCACGCGTAGGCAAGTTAAAAAACAACTTTTCAATAATTTCATACAATTTTGACCTCGAAATTGAACTTTATGTCGACTATAAAATATAAAAAAGGCCCTACTTTAGCCAGATAGAACAATGGTATGACAGAGCTGCCTGTGACGTCACGGCCAGCACGGTAACAAGGTAGAAGTTGTTGTTATTACTTTGAACCATATTAAATTTTGTTGTAGTATTCTTTCTTATTTTGTTATTAAATATGACATATTCAGTATTAGGAAGCTTATTACTCGTATTAGGGCATGGTGTGTGTCAGTAATGACTAATCAGGGCTTACATACTAATAAATCCACCAATCCACCAATCAAGTGGTTAAGGTATTCGACTCGTAAGACTCCATAACTCTTTTCTAAGTTATATACATTAGTTGTTTGCTAACCGATGCTCTTACGGTGAGGTAAAACATCGCGATAAAACCTACACATTCAGGCAACTGAATGTCTAACCATGATCCAATCTGGTCAGGTTCCCTGGTAGCAGGGTCATGGAGGTCAGATGGCAGTCACTCCACTGTAATTATCTGATCTGACAAACCCTAGATCATGGTCAAGGCGGTCCCCTAGCCCTCGTACAAGAGCACAACCGCAACTCCAAGATGATTATTTTTATTATTAAAGAGGCTCTGCCCTAATTAAGTATATTATATTACTTATTTCCTACAGGTTTATTAATTGAAGGTAAGTATATTAAGTCAACAAAGTGCTTGATTTGTGTTGTAGGCGTCTTCAATGAATTAGTAGACTACCTTCTTTGATAGGTACGAAAAGTGAACTTCAAAGTCTTCAAACAAAAAATATAATTATTAATTAAAAACGTCTTAATGAAACGACACGAGGCAGGAGACAAGTTTCTTGAAACTCAGACAGAATTTTATAGCACATTTTACATTTTTGACAGCAAAAGGAATAATAAATACCCTCATTCTGGGCAAGCGTGACTCGTACGTTTAGTGGAAGTTCAAAATAATAATTACATAAGTAGGGACAGTCAGCTGCAGACAGAACTCATCGCACTATAAATGATGGGTCAATGGGTGACATCCGGTATCAATGTCCCAGTTGTGCTCCCGCGCACGAGGGCCCTGGGTCAGGATTAGGCAGGTAATAACAGTGGTGAGACTGCTATCTTACCTTCGGGACCCTGTTATCAGGGGATCCTAAACAGATTGGACCATGGCTACACATTCAGGCGACTGAATGTGCTAGTTTCATCGCGATGTCACTCTACAGCTGTCTGTACTTATACGAGACCATTTTAAATGGCCTTCCTAATGTATGAATGCTAGTACTACGGAGAGATTTGGACCGATGTTTCCCATCCGAATTAGATAAAACATGGCTTAGATTTTAAGCTGCATTCCTATTTTAAACTGTATCCCTACTTAAATTTTTTTGCTATTGCTCAACCGACAAGAGTCCAACTTTTCAGTTTATGATGATGATGATGCTGGATCATTGCATTGATGATGAGTATGTATCAGTATCCCGACTGCTTGCGACTGCTGCTGAAAAAAAGAGGCGATCACTATAGATCAGGAATGGTCGCAGTGATACTAGGACTGAGAACAACTAGAGACTGCTTTTCCTGGAATATCATAATGTTCAGACACGCTGTATTACAGATTTAAACCTATTTTTGGTTAAATTTTTTGTGTGTAGATAATTAATTTGATACAATAATAATTTAATCCGTAAGTATAATAGGACCACGATAAGTCCAAATCGACTGACAGTAGTAAAAATTATAAAATGTGGATATGCCAATAATCTGGGGATAATCTGTACTTGTCAGTCCTTCTTGTAAACATTCAGATATTTGGCTTGAACTTGTACTTTTATTTGACTAAATTATTAATAATGCTGAAAATTATCACTCTCACTTCCTTTTTAATTGTTTTGCCCATTATTTAATAATATTTTACATAACTCACGAAAATAAACAATTCTACAGAAATCAAATTGTTTGTTATGACTTTTATGAATGACGTTCTATTACTTTTAAAAAACTTGTCATAAGTTGCCATAAAGAGATTTTTTTTAATTTTTTTTTTATTATGTGATTCGGACTTAGCGTGGTCTTATTATACCTCTTTTTACTTAAAAACAGTTTGTCTCTAAATCTACAGCGCTTAATACAGCATTAAAAATGCCGTTTATAAATTGTTTTCTTCTTTGTAATTAACACATCACTCATGTCTAGTCTTCTTTCGTTGTCATTTACAAATGACTAAATAGAAAATTAAAAGTGTACCTATCATTTGTAGACAAGTCGCTCGACCAGCGTGGTAGAGCCACCAAACATTTCAGTTGAAACAGTTTAAAAGTAATCTTTCGAAAATGCCTAAACCAATGACTTATATGGAACAGTTCGAAGATTCATTGACGCTCACCAAATTCTCCCTTTTCATGTCCGGCATAAATATATATCCAAAAAAAATTAGGCCACACATCGAGGTGTTTCTCAACTGCCTTTTTTACTTAAATTTCCTTTGGCTATACACAGACGTTATTGGAGAATTCTACTGGCTCATAGAAGGCATACAAATTGGCAAAAGTTTCAGCGAACTAACACTGATTGCACCTTGTACAACAATTTGCCTTTTGGCCACGGCTAAATCCACACCAGTTTACTACAATAAACATTTATTTACCAAGATCGTTAATAAATTGAGAGAACTACACAAAGAATTTAAAGATGAAGATTTGTCTCCTGAAAAGGATGTGAACGCTGGATCAGTTGATGGAAATAAGGATATAGATAGATTGAATTATGAAGACGTAACGGTTAAAGTTGATGATAAGAGAATAATAGCAGATATAGTGAATGAATCAACGAAGATATTGAACATAGTGATATATCTGTTGTTTTATTCCAGTATTGTTGTAGTAGTAGTATTCTCTACAATGCCTTTTGCGTCGATGGCCTACGATTACCACGTTGACGGTGAAACGGAGTTGAAATTTCCGTTCCTGATAAAGTATTTCTTCAATCCTTTTACCAAGACAAGGTTTCCGCTTGTGTATTTCCATCAAGTTTGGTCAAGTAAGAAAATTTAATACTTGCTTATTATTTTTATTTAATTAGTTTCTTACAGTAATATTAACTATTAATAATTATTTAAATGACGATGTATGATTATTACTACGAATAAATGAATATGAATATGAATATATTGAGGAGTCAAACTTGATAATATATTCTCAGGAGATTATATATGGTCTTCATTAATTACTGTTTACATAGTTACTCGTATATTCGGGTAATAAGTGAATATAGTGATAGCGTGTACGTGATATTGATATATGTGTCCTTGCATCACATATCATAGTAATTCATTCATTCATCGCTACAATTGTGATTTTATTTATTCTAAAAAAGTTCTATATTGGCCGTGTGATGTCCGGCAGAGTAGAATAGCACCAACCCCTTACACTCGTGGGTGTCGTACAAGGCGACTAATGTTTTCGAGGCAAAAGATCTAGAGTCTCCGTAGCGTGGGAAATGGGCAGCAGCATTTTCCATTGTTATATTTATAACACTGCGATCTCCAATCCGCCTGCCAAGCGTGGAGATTATGGCAATAATCTCCCCTTTCATGGGAGAGGCCCTAAGTCCTGCAGTAGCCTCTTATAGGCTGTGATGATGATGATTAGGTACAATTAAGTCTACAAATCTATTCCACAAGACTTGAGCCATTTAATGGCTTCTTCACTTAGGCCGATCAGGTCATCGGGCGGGCATCCGGTTATCTAATCAAGCGATCATAATTTATTGTGGTTTTCTTCAGAGAGAAATCGAGAAGACCGGAGCACGTTACAATTATAGTACACGTAACGGTATAAAAACGCCAGAATTAGATATATATTTCCCTTTGCAGCCCTCGTAGCTGCATTCAACGTCTTTGGCTCCGACACCTGGCTATATGCCTTCTGCATGTACACTCAAATGCATTTCCAAATCCTTGGTCATAATTACGAGCATGCGATTTCGTCATCTGATGCTGACACCAGAAGGAGGCTGGGCGAACTGATTAAGCGGCATCAAGAATTGATACAGTGAGTTTATTTAGTATTATAATAGGCATAGGCCCACTATGTATTTATGCTTCCATCAGTGGAAAATTAAATGTGATCATCATCAAATCAGCCAGAAGATGCCCACTGCTGGTCATAGGCCTCCCCCAGAGATCTCCACAAAGGCCGGTCCTGTGCTTTCCGCATCCAGTTGGTACCTGCGATCCTTACCATTGGAAATTGGAAAATGTTACTGTTTTGCCAAGATATACATTATCAACACAAAAAAAACTGTAATTTGACGATCAGACTAATAAAGAAGAACCCAGCATCTTTTTACGGCAGATTAGACTTTTGTAAAATATTTCTTGAAAACATCATCACCATTCAAACAATTTAAGTGCATAAATCTTTCTTACAGGTTAGTGGATGATATGGAAATAATTTATTCGAAATCGACCTTGTTCAACATCCTCTCGAGTTCTCTTCTGATTTGCCTCAGCGGCTTCAATATAGCCGTAACTATGCCGATATACTTTTTTATACTCATCAGTTTAATTTAATTGGTGTCATGGTCGCAGCTTAGTTTACTTGTTAACCAACCATTAGTTTCCTTGTTCGTTTGAGTTACTCTTTCCAATTTTTTTTACTTTTTTAGTAGGTAATACTTGTATCAGGTGGTAGGACTCTGTCAAGCCTGAGGAGTCAGCCTAGGTGAGTACTACCGTCAAGCACATATTTTTATTTTGGTTTGAATATAAGGATGGCCAGTGAAGTTACAGGCTAGTTACATTTTAGTCCCACCAGTGACAACTCACCTGCGGATCTGCATCTTTGTTACGCCGAATCGACAGTTACCGCTTACTATCAGGTGGTCTGTCTGCTCGTTTGTGACAGAGTAGCTTTACAAAACGAGTTAGCCACAATTGAAAAACATGTCACGCCTCGCCTGTTTCCCGTAGACTCCTAAACAGACACATTATTCTTCCATTTTCTATGGCTCTGACATCTCTTCTGCTTCTTCAACATTCATCAGCTTTGCATACATGCTTGTCGGTTTAGTTTAAGTACTCCTATAAGTGTATTAAACTTGTATCACCTGTTTGATACAGTTCGTGGACGACCTCGGTGCCGTGATAGCGTTCTCGACATTTCTCGTGATGAGCCTATCACAGATATCGCTGCTTTGCTTCTTCGGAGACATGCTTATGCGAACCGTGAGTGCTGTTTCTATACTTTTCCTATATTTTCTTTAAGTGTCATTGGCAAAGAGAGAGAGTGACTTTGACTTCTCTTGAGTTTACTCCAAATACGAGTAAATCTGCAGGGCCGTTGTGTATTAGAATATTTTTTACATCAATGACAATAATAGTCAACAATTGCGAACGGCATCGTTGATGTGCACGGTGCGTTGACAGTGTTACAGTGACAGGTAGCTGGTCGCGGCGCTGGAGTTGCGGTTTATTTTTATAATTTTATTTTTTAGCCGTGCCTTCCGTCTGTTTTGACTAGTTGGTCGGTCTCAGCATGGCCAAGGAAATGCACTACATAAGTGTTTGTAAAAACCTAATTAAAATAAATGTTTTTGAATTTGAATTTGAAATTTTGACCTGAAGACAACTGAAGATCACAATATTGAATAAAAACACGATTGCAGCCTGCCTGCTGGTAAGCAGTTACCGCAGCTTATAAACGTTTGCAATAGCAGGAGTATCACTTACATGTCTACTCTGTGAACTCAAATTTCACCCCTTTCTTGAACACCTCCAGGCCGTATTCTCCAGGGAAATCCTAAAAATTTAGAACACATCGTAAATCGCTGGAGTCCATGTGTCCTACTAAGGTTCTAGCTGATCTGCATCATCAGTCTTCAGTACACCATCTGCTTGATCATCATGTAAAGATAATATAACAGATCTCATTTATTTTTCTTCAACATGTTTCAGAGCACGAGGGTGAGTGAGTCCATCTACAAGTGCCGTTGGTATGACGCCGATGCGTGGACTAAGCAGGCCGTAATCTTCATTATCACTAGGTAAGTCAACAAGTAACAAAGTCATCATCATCATCATCATCATCATCGTCATCATCATCTTGGCGTTATGTCGTAGTTGCGCCCCCTCGCGGGACGCGAGGGCACAGGGTTCGCCAACAACAAACAAAGTCAAGAATTATTATTTACAGTCTTTACCTTTATTACCTATTTAGAATATTTTTTACCTATTTAGAATATTTTAAAAATGGGTTGATTTGGATGCTGTTGTTTTGGTGATTTTTCCTTTTAGATTATTTGAAAAAGGTTCAAATGTATACATGTTAGTGTGCCCTATCTGTTTTGTCACAATTCTTTATTTTCATTCCATACCAAACCTTGTTCTAGAATATATCACGTTAGTTATAAGACCGCCCTTGGTACAATGCTTTAATATGTATGTTATCTTTATGTATGTCCTTTAGTGTGCAATAAAGAGGTATTGTATAGTACTGTAGGTAAGATGAAAATTGCCTGTGTAATTGATCTTCATTTGCAAGGATAATAGTATTGTAGCCTTTTTCTTTGTGTCAATGTTACTCTGGGATTTTTTTATTATTTTTTTATTGGGGAAACTTACAGCTATATTAAGTTATCCCACCACATACCGATTTATCCAACATTAAATTTTTGGATAAATGGGTAATACACAGCCATTTACAAGTTTTCACTAGTAGGTAGAAAATACAGTGACATTGTATCAAAACGTAAATACAAGTTCTATCCGTAAACAATTCAGTAGGTAGGTAGGCTACATTTTGACATTATTGCGCTGCGTAGGCAGCCCATTACATGAGGGTAGTTGTTACAATAAAAACAAAACATAAGTACACTCGGTAATAGCAGCTGTATTCTATGCATCTATCAGTGCGACTACAACCACCTGGTTCTCACACAATGTACAACAAAGAAATTAACATAGAACATAGCAAAACCTTGAAAACATAACATTTTGTACCTATGAAATTGTAAAATATTTCCAACCAAGAACAAATAAAGTGATTAAATATTGAGCAAGTTAAATTGCACCTCTTCAGCCAAAATAGTCCGCGCATAGCCTTTTACTAAACCAGATTGGATTGTTTACTAAAATGTCTGCCTCATGAGAGTTAACTGCATTGAAATTTCTACACACACGACGCAAATAAGAATGTTGTCTGTAGTTAGTTCCCACAGATGGTAAGTGAAGACGCAAACCCGGTCTGCGTGCATTTCCACCGCTCACGCCCACTGCGAAAAGTAACTCGGGACAGTCTTTCTTTCCTATGACGACATTGTGTAGCAGTTTTAAGTCAGCCAGTTCCCTGCGAAGAGACAGTGGCAAAATATGGTGGTGTTTACACGTCTCGTGATAGTCCGATAATTCAGTGCGAAATCTGAAATTTAGGTGTCTTAAAAAAGCACGTTGCACTTTTTCTAAGCTCTCCACGTTGACCCGGTAGGTAGGGTTCCAGATCGGGGATGCATATTCTAAGACGCTTCGGACCAGAGTACAATACAGTATTTTGAGTGCCTGGAGACTATTAAAATGCTCACATAATCTGAATATGAAGCCCAGCATCTTAGAGGCCTTTGCAATTACATTGGTAACATGCTGATCAAAGATCAGTTTTGAATCTAACGTCACTCCAAGATCTTTGACAGTCGTTGCACGTACTAAGGGTACACCGCCAATAGCATAATCATACCGGACTGGTGAGGATTTGCATGTGAAACTGATACATTGACATTTCTCAACATTTAATTCTAGCTTATTTTGATGACAATATAGTAATAAGCGATTGACATCATCCTGCAATAGACTCTTCTCGACTCTGAATAGTTATGTAAATTTTCATATCATCGGCGAATGTTAAAATTTTTGAGTGATGAAAACATTTGTCAATGTCAGCCACAAATATAACGAACAGCAGAGGTCCCAAGATAGACCCCTGTGGTACTCCAGACGTTATTACTAATGACGGTGAGGTAAACCCATTCAATGCCACTGACTGAGTCCGATTCTCTACATATGATTTAAACCATCTAAACAGATTGCCTCGAATTCCAGAAGCTAGGATCTTTTGCAACAGTATATGGTGATCGATTCGGTCAAAGGCCTTACTATAATCAGTGTAGATGGCATCTACTTGGCCTTTCTCCTCCATACCAAGGGTTAAATCCTCAGTTAATATCGTAAGATTTGTTATTGTGGATCTGGACGGAAGGAAACTATGCTGATAGGGGCTAAAAGTGTGATTGAGAGCAAAAATCAATTGATTATGAATTATTTTTTCTAGTACTTTAGCGAATACGCATAGCTTGGATATCGGACGATAATTTTCAATTTTACGCTTGGAACCTTTTTTATGGATTGGTACGACCAATGCAGATTTCCAAACTAGAGGCACTTGGCCTTCTGATAACGAGTGTTTAAATAATAATGTTAATGGTGGCTCTATATGCTCCGCGCACTTAGCTATAAATTTAGGATGTAGATTATTAGGACCTTCAGATTTATTTGTGTCGATTTTTCAATGTCTTAAAACCTCCGAACTAGTCACATTAATTGTGTTGATATCTGCCACTGTATTAGACTCTGAGACAGTAGGTGTACCATCCCCATTATGTAGTGTGTATTCAAGGGTATAACTAGTAAAGCAACTCGTTTTTGGTCTGTACTGGGAAAACTTTATCGGATTTCGGAATTGATATAAATGTCATGATTTGGAACTGTACTCCTTATAAACTTTGTACAGCTTTCTTTCTATCAGGGATTTCTTTTTAGATACGGTTTTGTAATTCCAGACTCTTTAACCGATAAACTATACAGTTTTAGCGCACATGTTATATAGATGTGGACGGACGTCCTTTTGCAAGATGGAGTGGCAATTTGAGAGTGCCTCCCGCAATTTGAGAGAGGCAAGGCGGATGCTGGATGCGGCAAGCCGAGGACAGGATGCAATGGCATTCATTGGGGGAACAAATAATTGATGATATATATTCCGAAAATCCCGGTGGCCAAGTGGTTAAGGTATCCGACTCGTAAGCGAGAGGTACCGGGTTCGAATCCCACTGCGGCCATGTACCAATGCCTATTTTCTGAGTTATGTATATTAGTTAAATGCTAACCGATGCTCTTACGTTAAGGGAAAACAGCGTGATGACACCTGCACTTTCTGGCAACTGAATGTGTAATCATAATCTAATCTGGCCAGGTTCCCCTGGTAACAGGATCACAGAGGTCAGGTGGCAGTCGCTCCACTGTAATTATCTGATCTTCCAAATTCTGGATCATGGTTAATTCTGATCCCGATCCCTCGTGCGCGAGGGCACAACCGGGACATTAACGCCAAGTAGATGATGATAGATAGATACTTATAGAGAGAGATATTCCAAAAAATAAATTTGATTTTACAACAATATATTTCAGAGCCCAAAAACCGTGCCGACTGACAGCAGCTAATTTCGCAAATTTGAACCTGAGTGCTTTCACTACTGTAAGTTTATACTTAGACACGTTTATTTTTAGTACGTCACTAGCTGTTTACAATGGCTTCGCTCGTGTAGGATGGAAGGAAGCATAGCCTCCTTCATCTTGTAGAGGAAAAAGATTTGTGCCATAAATTAGAGTAGCATACTTTTTAGACGTCAAAGAAGAACTATCACCCGTATTAAGATGGTAGGACTCTGTCAAGCTTGAGGCGTCCGCCTGGGTGAATACCACCGCCTTAACTGCCGCCAAGCAACAATGCTTGCGTTGGATAAGGAGCAGTGACAACGCACCTGCGGTTCTGTACTTTTGTTATCTGCAACCTAAACGTAGGAATTGTAGATGTTATGGGCGATAGGTGCCACTTACAAGCAGGTGGGCTGTCTGCTTATTTCTCACGGAGCAACATAAAAAAATAATTCGCAAACAGTATCTCACAGTGCTCGTCTGCTAAGTGAACGCACTGCATTCAATAAGGCTCTATGATTCGTAAATTGCGTTCATTTTGACCCGATCACCACTCAAGAGTTGTCAGTTTTATTGGAACCCTTTGTGTTCGCGCGCACTGTGAGACCTCATAGTAACTTTTCTAAATACAGGTGCACTTCGTTGGTAAACAAAGAATCCTTCATTACAATTTTATTTTATTTTAATATTAAATTTTTATTACATTTTAGTATTTGACATTTATTATTTTTACCTAGATACTATTTGACCTGATTTCATTGATAATGAATCTTATTATAATTCGTTCGGTTAGTATTGCTTTTAGTAGTTCTCAGATACTCTTAACTAACTTCATTAAATTATATTTCTATTATTTTTCAGATACTGAGCCGCTCGTGGTCATACTTCGCACTTTTGAAAACAATGTACAAATAGAAAAAAATATTGTGTCTAATGTACTTTTCTTTTGTCAAACATGGTGGTATACTGCTACTTAGTTAATTAAATATATGTAACTATTTTGTCTACGCAACATTAGAATTATCAGCTGCAAATTATTATTTATAACATTAAAAATATTAATAAAAAGATTAATAGAAAGAAGCAAGGCAACTTGCTTATTTTTTCGAATATTTTCTGTGTGTGTTTGTGTGTGTGTTAGTTACCTGGAAAGAGAGTCGTGAATGTATTATATCTATGGGCCTCTGTAGCGTGATACAAATAAATAAATAAAATAAATAAAAAATAAAAATGATAGTTAATAAATAATAATAAGTTGATAAATATTGTATAGTTAGAAAAAAAATCTATTGTACGCGGAAACTAAACCTACGTTCCTAGCGCACCTACATACAATTATCTACTCATATTAACCTAAAACATCGACTGTGGACTTTATTGGTTGGCAATAAGGTACAAAGTCTACTGTAGGCAGGTACAGAGCCCAGCACATCAACAATACCAAAATAAGATGACCTAGCATACCTATGGACGCGCATAGCAATGTAAGCTCTTTTATACTGGTTATTGGTGATGGTCGCCTTCTGTACACTCAAGGAGAGTTTAGTTGGCAAATAATGTTAACATAAAAATAAGTAGATAAGTACCGGTAAGTAACTTTACAGAGGGTAGTAGGTACTTACGACGATTTGAAACATTTAAAAAAGCCTAGGAAAGTAGACTGTGAGGGCGCCGAAGGTTATTCTAAGTCATAGAGGTATTTCGGCTCTATTCGGGTACACGTCCAGAGAGGACTATCCTCCGTCCTATGCCTACGTCATCAAGTACAAGAAAAATTCCATTTTCTAGGTTTATGAGACCCATAAAACCTTGGTCAGTACAAAAACCTCTACAATCGTGACAAAGTGGAATTTTTCATGTACTCGATGACGCAGGTTAACCCACGGTTCCCTCACTAATATATACTATACCTAAGTATTTTAATGTTATCAAATATGTACTTTGGGTATACGATTATTTTTCATCCAATAATACTGATATTCAATGCAAGTTATTCCACAAAAATATAAACGAATCACTCTAGAACCGTATTTCTAAGCAATAAGGTTTATAATTGTAAATCACAGAGGGGAAATAATGCATTGTAATTTTAATCAGAAGCGCCAAATTATCAAATAGTTCAAAATAGACCTTGACGACGTAGCAATAAGTGCTAGTATGACTGCAAGTGTAAGTTTGCCGGACGACTTGACAACGGGTGCGAGAGTGCTACGGAATGCAGCGATATCGGGTTTTTATGATGCACACGGGACAAGCATTAATCTTAAGATTGTAGCAAAAGCTTCGATGAATTTCTTTAATAATTCGGAATTCTTTTTTCCTTAGCACAAATGGCTTGTTGTACCTACTTACCCATGGAATAAAGAATTGTGGTAGAGAGAAAAGAAATCGATTATATAGATCAGTACTAGGCTAAAACTGTGTTGTTATTTTAACAGCCTTATTCACAAAAAATACTTGTTTAAGAGTTGATTTTACAATTTTCATATAAAGCCCATCAATCTGCTAAGATATGTGACTAAAATGGAATCGTATCGTTAATTCATAATTATATGGAATTATAGTTTGTTTTAATTTGGTAGGTTGTATATTACTTTCGCGGGCAGGTCTTACAACCAATGGGCTGTTCCTAAACAGGCATGCTTCATCGTCGGCCGCATCGTCACTTACCACCAGGTGATATGGCGGTCAAATTTATTTATTTATTTATTAGTACACAAAAAGGACTAGGATTGCTAACAATTTACATAAAAAAGCAATGGTTATAATCTAAATCTAAAACCCAAAACAAGTGGTTCGCCTGGAAATTTTTTTTCCAGTCGTATCCGGCTGGTCTAATACAAAAAACACAATACATCTTCAAATATCTCAGGATAAATCCGAGGACACTAACCCCTGCATCGCTCGGCTGCCATGCTGCGGGCGGGACCGGCCGTCGCGGCCTGTCTTATTTTTTTTTCCTCCACTTTTTTGTACCCCAACTTTTTTTCCGCCGAGAAATCTGTATCGCACGATACACGAACTCTTTCTGAACGTATCCTCAGAAAAAAAACACTGGCTGCTCGGTTCGTGAGGATCGTGTTACCTCTTTTCATTTCACTGGTGTGTGAAAAAAAAATGTGAATGTCAAAGGAAAGTAAGAATACTGGCAACGAGGATTTTTTTGTACTAAAAGTATAGCTATTAACAGCTTGACTGCGTGACTCATACTTTCTTCCATAATCGAATTCCATTATTATTTATTTAGGAATCAAATCTTTTTACGAGTATTTCATTAATACCAGCTTCCGCCAACAATTTTTAGAATAACATTTAGTTAAAGCGTTATCCTGTGAAGACTAAAACAAAAATTACTAGCCTAGTATTAAAAATTCATCTAAGCCTGTGTGTTGTTCTGATGTACTCATAAAGTTTCATCAAAATTCGTTCAGTGGTATTAATGTAAGAGTATGTTAACTAACTAATTTACTAACCTAACCTAACCTAACCATCATCCATTGGCCCCACATATTATTCGGTTATCATATAACGGTAATGGAAAGTGTCAGGCAAGGTCGAACCTTTTTCGTAGGGGTAGGTTCCCCTCATATTTGGATAACACACTAGTGCCAGACACATTTAAACCTTTTTCTTATGTACGAGTAGGTATAGATTTTGAGCAAACGAGATGCTTTTTCTTCGTATGAAAACTACTACTCTAAACTACTGCTGTAGTTCTCTAGACTCCACAACCTGTTTAAAAGCTAAGTACCTAAATAATACCTATAGAATTGAACCCGAACATTGCGTAGCGGACCGTCATTACAACTCTGACATTTGGGTCGCCATCTCTATTCTCATCGCCAATCGATTGACAAAAATCTGAGAAATGTGAAAAAAGGTTCTCACACTCACCATTTTGATTCGAGGAAGGCATACAAACAAAATGCATATCCGCTACTGTGTGATTTCTGATGTCGTAAAAAACTGTATGGCATCCCGGGGCTTGGTGACGTAGTGGGATGGTCTTTGACGTAGTGGTAAGGTCTCTATTTTTGAATCGCTGGTCTCGATTCGAACAGTTTTCAATTTTTATTTTCGGCATGAAAAATTCAATATATTTTCACATTTTTGCAACACCGAAAGGTACGGTTAAAAAATTTTTCATGCCAAAAATAAGAATTGAAAACCGTTCGAATCAAAGCGAGGTTTTCAAAAATAGGGCTACAAATAGGCCCTGAAGTTGCAAAAAACTGTATGGCATCCCGGGGCTAGGTGACGTAGTGGGAAGGTCTTTGAGTCAGTGGTAAGAGAGACAGGGTAGACCTACCCCGTACGCTTTCTCTCTAAGTAAATATGAACTTGTTTCGTTCATACACTCAAGCCAGTTACCCCAGGCACAGATAAAATAATATTAGTAATAGAGGTAGACAGAAAAATATACGATCTGGTCCACCGCTTTTGCCTTTTCTACATTCATGGGCAAGCCAGGATAAGAATACTGCTGTCATGGCCTATACGTATGTTCTAAGACATTAATATACTTGATTATTAAAAAAAAACGATAAAAAAATGTATGTATGAGGTCTGTGTTGTATGAGTACCAAACAAATGCAATATAAAAGTGTCGATGTGGCAAAACAACACAATGGGTATGTACCGGGGTTCCTACCGCGTACCTTTGTTTACCAGTCGCTCGATATTCCGACGCAGTTGCATGCATCATATTTACGGGACGACTCATCATCAGAGCCCATAACAGTCCACTGCAGGACTTAGGGCCTCTCACGCGAGAGGCGAGGTTAATGCCATAATCTCCACGCTTGGCAGGCGGATTGGAGATCGCAGTGTTATAATAAATATAACAATGCAAAACGCTGCTGCCCATTTTCCAGTCGACGGAGACGGTTAGGCGGGACGACTAAATGTATGATAATAACCGCGATAATTTAAAACATTATGAACTCAGTAGGTACCTAAATAGGTTAAATTACTCGTAGATTTCCCCACTTAGTTTTCCATGACCTAAAACTGTCTGATTTTGTGTAAGTTTACGTTATAAGGTTGATTCAATCTGCGGTTTACACAGATCGAAAAGTTTTTAGACACGATAATTTCATTCTAGAAGTATCTATCACGTAAATTATTAGTAATACGTATGACAAAGGCAAAACACAGAGTGCAAAGCTGGGGTCTGAAGTGACAAGTATAAAAGGAGAAATTGTGAATATATGCGAGGCTAGGAAATAGATTAGAATAGAATAGAATATGTTTATTCCAAGATGCAACACAAAACACATAGTATACAGAGAGGAACAAATTCATAAATTTACATTCAACATGGAAAGTATCTTGCACTGCGCAAGGAATCGCAGCCGACTCAGCATACTGTTGCTAGTCGGTGAAACTAACTACACTGATATTCTGTCAGCACCAGAGTTGCACAAATATAAGTAAAATTTCATCATATCAGCCGAAACACACCCACTGCTGGGCATAGGCCTCCCACAGAGGTCCAAATAATAAGCAAATATTTTTTTTTAATAAGTATGAACCGTGTCGTGCGACCGTCGAAACTAAAACAACATATTAAAGGTGAGTTAAATATATGAAAACAGATAATTTTTCAAACGACTTTGAGTAGTCAATACGTGCGTGAAGAGATGCGTGGGCGTTGTGTCAGGACAGAGCAAAGTGGCGGCCATAGTCTCTGCTTACCCCACCTGTGGGCAGAGGCGTAAGCTTTATTTATGTGTATGTATGTATGTACAGAGTACGACAAAGATATTATTACACTCGTTCCCGTCGGAACCACATTTTCATAAACAACTTTATAAAAATATTTAGTTCTTGTTTATGCCACATTCAGTACCTACCGTTGTATTTTTCTATAGAAATACGCTTTATGTCTGTCGAAATGGGACCTCTCACACCTGCACCGTCAGCCGTGCTGCGGTCTGTCATGGTTTGCGGAGCCGGCCTCGCCTCTGGGCCAAGGCGCCGCTGGTTTCCTCTCCTGCTAGTAGTTTCTGTAATTAGGTACGTCATCATCACAGTTTTTTATATTTTTTAAATTATACAGTAGGCAAACAGGCAAGCGGGCCACCTGATGGAAACTGGTCACCGTCGCCTATAGACATTAGCAACACCAAAGGAAATCCAATGCATTGCCCACCTCTATAACACGTTGCTCTGGCAGCAAAAAGGCAAATGCCCCTCCACTGCCAAAGCCACGGTTCCAAAATCCCCACCCCATGAAGCGCTGGAGACCTTACTCACCGGTAGGAACCAATACTAGTCAAAATAGTATTGTTTGACTACGGTATTCTGTAAGGTGTAGGTACTTCCCTATTCGGGCGGCTACGATTCGTACTTATAATGCAAGACTTAGGGCCTTAGGTTATAAATATAACTGTAGAATTTTCCAGCCTACGGAAGTTCGAAAACAGTAGGCGCCTTGTACGACATCCACGAGTGCATAAGACCGATATTGTCATTTGGGACCCTGTGGTTTCGCACGCAGTGAGACCTCATAGTAACCTTTATAAATACAGGTGTCAATGATAAGCACCCGTAACACCCAACCCTCAACACCTACGATCTATGCACTTATCTTTCAACTAACAAAAATGTCGCCCTGCAAATGAATTGTCACTGTAAGGACAAAAATATGATACGTCCCTTCAGTCTCATACGTCTACCTGTCTTCTTCGGTTTCATGCTCGTTTATCGTATGTACCCCTCAAACCTGGACACAAGTCCAAGCATTATTGCTTAGTCAGAAAAATAGGTAAGGGGTGGTCCCATCTATGCACTTCTCAGGCTTGACAGAGTGTGATTATTTCTAAGTATTACAACAATGAACATCCAAATTCTTCTCTCCACTACAAATAGGTCTGCTATCAAATAAATACGTCTCAAACGGATCCCATAACGAAGTTGACATAATTTTTTTTCACCCCCAACCCCGAGCCGATAAATAACCAAAACGTCAACCTCCAAATAATAAGAACTACCCTCTCCTTAACAGGTTCTTTTTAATTTATGTGCTGTCAATTTTTTCACGTCCATGTGTGGTATTTGGAGCGTAGCCGGGGGTTGCTCTCTCTGTCTGTGTGTATGTGTGTGTGTGTCTTTAGGAATTTGTTATACAGGGTGTTAAGAGCATATATATCGAGTCCACTGAAAATCGATATAAATCGACGCATAGTGCCGATCGAAGTATTGGAATGAAACTGTCATTGGAATCTGTCAATATCACAAGTGTGTCCACGACACAGCTCGCGCCGGAGAGCGTTTGTTTCCTTCTCTCAATACAAAGACGAAAGAGACAGCACTATCTATGTCGCACCATTTCTCACATATCGTGCGCGAAAGTAACTTGTGCTAGCCGTACTGGGGCCATACTTTTAAAATCGCTTGCAGCCACGCGAGCGCTCGCGTGCGCTACCTGTCTCTTTTACACTCGTGGTGCTAAGGATAGGAAAGACAGCCATTAGAAGGCGAGCGCTCGCGTGGATGCGAGCGATTCAAAAATAGGGCATCTGTGCATTCACGCGGTGTTCGACCTTATGGTAATACGTTTCTGTATACGGGTATTCGATATCAGTCGCCTTCTTTATGCGGCATTCTAGAATGGGAGGGGTTGGTGCCCTGTTCTATTCTGCTGGGACACCACACGGAAGCAATATGAGCACACTTACAATTAGTGATAGGTATACTTATTTAACACAAGCTTTTGCCCGCGACTACGTCAGCGTAAAATTCAGTATTTTCGTTTCGGACTCGTTCCTGCTGGAGCCACATTGAATTTCGGGATAAATTAGCCTATAAACATAGTCTATGTTCTATTGTATATTATAAGCTACATCACTGCTAAATTTCATCAATATCCGTTCTGTAGTTTTTGCGTGAAGAAGTACGTTGTCCCGGAGGAATTATAAGAAAAGAACTAAGAAATATCACAAATATTCGCACGTTTGTGATAACACCCTGTTTGGGACGGGCTGTTAAATGCATGTACATTTGTATGTGTGTGTGTGAGTGTGAGCCCACTTGTTTGGCAAAGCTACAGGGGGCTAGGCAACGCAGGGGTGTGACCTGCTGGATAGTGTAGGGTTGGTACTTGTTATGCAGTGTGCAGGAAAGAGGAAAAAAAGGTAAAATTTGAATTCGTCGTGTCGCTCGGATTTAATTCGTCAAAAGGTTAGGATAGATTAATTTGAAAAGAAAATCTTTATCATAAGTACCTATTTGTAGTTTTGTGATATGTATCACAGAACTATGTGTAACTAAGTAAGTGCTGAGACAGTATCTTCGAAAACTTTAATTTTTTGGATTTAATATTTAGGGTTATGTATTTAGGGATTACTTTTTTAATTACTAGGCAGCTGGTCACCTGATGGTAAGTGACGATACGGCCGAAGCTAAAGGATATATCTGACTATAAAACTCCTTGTTCAGTATTTATTCTGGCCTTGAAAGAGTCCATGACATTAATTAAGTTTAAAAAAAAATTTCAGCATAATTATAATTATGATAATTACTAGAACTTGACAGCCCTAACAACGAATCCAAAGGCCATCAAACGACACCCCTGTCTCGAAACGCACACACACACACACACACACACACGCACACAGTCTCACGCTATTCAGAGAATTAAAATATATTTCTTGCAAAGACAAGTTCAATGAAATTTGACTGTAAAGTGGATGCTAGAGACTTTAGTGGAGTAGAATAGTTTTATATTTTGTATGGCGAAAAATTGGCATTTTGTATGGCGAAAATGACAGGAACTGTAATTTTCATACAAGCCAATGTTTCAATTTCTTGGAAATGACAAATCCGATTACAATGAAACTTTGTAGATATAATCAAACAACATTAAGCTAATTGGTGCATACCATTTTATTGGGATTACTACCCTCTTTATAAAATTACACCTGGTTCAAGAGGCAAAATTGACGTCAACTGAAAAGGGGTGTTTCTAAACCCTTAATAAACTTAAGAATATATTTTATATTTATTTTTAGGGACTTAAGACTTAACATACCTATTTTCAATATAAAGTATAAATTTTGATATGTTATGTAAAATTATAAATATTAGAGCAAATAAATACTTGCGAAAAAAACGTCAATTTCATACGTAAGGACCCAATATTATATATTCAAATCAAATACGTTTATTTAGTTTAGGTTTTCACAAATACTTATGAACGTCATACAATACCTATAATAAGAATGAATACTAGGCACCACGGCATCATCGAGCGGACAACGGTTTCTTGGCCAGGTTTTTAACTTTGACTTACGGCTGAATGTGTAACCATTATCCAATCTGGTCAGGTTCCCCTGGTAGCAGAGTCACGGAGGTCAGACGGCAGTTGTTTGAGTGTAATTACCTGATTTGCAAAATCCTGGATCAGGGTCAAGGAGGACCCCGGGCTCTCAAGTGCTAGATCACATCCGGGATTGACAGTTGATATTAATCTGTACGTTATCTATAGGTACGTATTATTAAAACATAAAAAAGTATGTCTGTACATTGAATATGTGTATTTACAAAAAAATAATTTAGGATGATGAAGAAATTTAAAAAATGTTTGTCTGTGTGTTTGTCTGTTTGTACAGGCTAATCTCCGGAACTACTGGACGGATTTGAATGACGTTTTTTTGTTGTGTAGCTGAAACATAATAGATTAGCCAAACTATACTAACTAAATATAAAACTAAACATGGAAATGGTGCCGAATGGATTTAGATGGGGTTTTCACAGTTTTGTAGTTATACATCGTAAGGATTAGAATAAATTGGCTTACCTCGTTCATCATTTTTTTGGATTCGGTATGGACGCAGTGCGTAAGCGCTCCTATAGTAAACTATACTAATTGATGCATACACGTACCTATTGAATAGAATGGTTGTAAATCGAAAAGCGTTTCAGAACGTTTAGAAACACGACAAAAACGTTCGCAAACCTATAATTACTTACCTACATATAATTACTTCGTAACACATGCCGCTTTCGCATTTTACGCTTGAATATGAAAAAACGTGCATTTTAAAATGGATTTCATTATAGACAACGCTGCAGGGAGGGTCGGTGGTCTAGTGGTTAAGGTATCCGACTCGTATGCGAAAGGTACCGGGTGCGAAATGTATCTTCTGCTGTCATGTACCAATAACTCTTGAGTTATGTACATTACTTGAATACTAACCAGTCATTAACGTCAAGATGATTATTTTTTAACCTAACACAGTTACAACATAGCATGCGAAAGAGTGTCTGTCTTTCACAGATTTTTCGCTATGTACCCAAACTGCAGTTTCTCCTGGCCACTTATGCCTTTGGCACGGGCAAGCTCGATGTGGATACAACTAGGTACTCCGTTTCGAGGATTCTCTACCGCTTTGCGTTGTTTTGTGTGTATGACAACTATAAAGTCGTAGAAACATTTATAAAATATCTGTGTATTTACGAAATCTCATCCGGAATATTTTAAAAGTGCATCAGATGTTAGCCGCGGGACACAAAGAGCGCAATATATAAACATGTTGCATAAAACCTTCATATATAAAAAGAATGTGTATAATATGTGTATAACTATATTTAATAACTTACCCAATTAAATTAAAAATTTACCGGAAAGAGAGTTTAATAATAAGTTAACAAAATGGTTATTGAAGTATTGCTTTTATGATATGAATGAATACATGAATTTTAGAGATATGGTACCGTTTAACACTTAGTTATGTTAAAATGACTGAATTTTTATAAGAAAATTTAATGGGAATTTGTTACTATGATTTTATTTGTATAATTATAATATTTGTATGCCCACAATTGGGGTTAACACAGAGATACTCACCAACATAATAATATCCTGATGAATCTGCATGCCTACCTGTGACACAAATAAATGCCTTTGACTGTGACTTTGACTTTGAAAGAATTTTAAGTTATTTCTGTTTATTGAATGAAAAATTATAGGTTATGTACTGATAAACGATGGATGTCACTTCCCTAGAGCGCGGATGGCTTTTGCTCGATGGTTGACCGAAATTTTGTCTTTTCCAAATTGGTGATTGTTAGACGTGTCAATAAAAATGTCGAGGTATTTCCCTTCCTTTAGTACGATGATAGGTAGGTATCATAATGTTTTAAACTATCGCGTTTATGTATGTATGTATGCATGTATGTATGTATGTATGTATGTATGTATGTATGTATGTATGTATGTATGTATGTATGTATGTATGTATGTATGTATGTATGTATGTATGTATGTATGTATGTATGTATGTATGTATGTATGTATGTATGTATGTATGTATGTATGTATGTATGTATGTATGTATGTATGTATGTATGTATGTATGTATGTATGTATGTATGTATGTATGTATGTATGTATGTATGTATGTATGTATGTATGTATGTATGTATGTATGTTAAAAACTGTAAAAATACAGTTTATAACGCAAAGGCGAGCTTATCCCACAACGGGATTTCTTCCAGCTAACCTTTAATAAACCGAGAAGACCTTTGATGAGCGGTGAAGGCAATCAAGAGTATAAACAATTTTTTTATGAAGTACACATATTTTTTATTTTTTATTTCATGGGCCGTCCCGTGAACATTATGCTTGCAACTGCGTCGAAAATCGGGCTACTCGTCAACAAAGGTACGCGGCAGGAAACCCGGAACATACCCTTAAAATAGGTAGGTAGTAGGTAGGTTGTAGGTAGATACCTACATTATATGTTGGTTATGTATAAGTAATATCGAAAATGAGTTTGTAATATTCAGTAACTTATAAATAGCACACTTATTAAATAACACATGGGAATAACTCTAACGGTGTGAAGGGTTTCAGGATATTAAACGTCTCGGCCTGGTAATAAAACCGTAGACCAATATTATTCAGTGAATATATAATACAGTGAATTATATTGGTCTATGATAAAACTCTAATATTATATTTTGTATTTTGTGACAGAGAGGTAAGAAAAGACGAGCTTTGGGCGCCAAAAATAAAATAGGTAGGTACCTAAGTGTGATGATATGTAATTATGAAAATTGGCAAGCTCTTACAGCACTTATAAAGAAAAACAAAACAACATAAAATACTGTATATTTTTTGAGAAAAGGATATTTTACCTACCGCCACAACCGAGACTGTTTTGCTCGTAAACGGTTGGGAATTTAGAAAAGTGTATATGGCAAAAGTTGTCGAGAATATTATGTAGATTACCTTAGTGTTACAGCATGCTTGCTATAGGCCGCCGTTTTTTATATATTAGCAAAAAAACTAAAAAATTCGATGTTCTTTGGCGCTTCAAGGCAGCACAGGCTCCTCGAGGTCGAAAACTTAAATTACACATCGCACACTATTCCCGAACAAACTCCCAAAGTTTTATTAAAATTGGAATTGTGTCTATATCGAAAGTACCTGCCGACCGGGCTTTAAGCATTAAGTTTAGCATTCGTATTTAGAATCAAACAAAGATGAAACCATCGTCGGAAACGCAGCAAGCAAGCGGCAACCTGTTGCGGTTGCATTCGAAAAAAGAATTGAAAATGAAAAAGGAAAAAGAAGAAAAAAGGATGAATGCATAAGCTACAAATGCGGCCAGTATTAATCATTGCGATGCACTCGCGGCGACTGGCCACCGAGATCGGGCCGTATTCGACGAAAAAAACTTGATTCTGATTTATCTGCTATGCTGGTTGGCAGTTTTTAAAAAAGGTAACGTTCCCAAGCTACATTTTTGCTTTGTACGGAATAAATGCAGTATAGAAGGTGGTAGCTTTGTATTTTCTACCGTAAATGTTTTTGATGAAAGATAAAATAGGGCTGTATATCTTTTGTTATCATTTAGGTATGGGATGTGTTGAAGCGAATAGCTTATGATTTTCAAATAATGCGTATCTATTATCAAAAAGCAATGAATTACTTCATCAAGATAATAAATAGTTAAGTTAATATTTAAGAAACTTTATACTTATACTTACAATTGCAATACTTTCCGTACCGCAATTTCCAGTTTAAAATTCGAATTCTGTACTGTGTACTTTTTAGTTTTCCAACCTTACCACGCACAGCATTGAAGCAAAGAAAAATCCCGCTATACAGCCAACAGAGCATAGAGACGATTCCCGCCACAACATCGGACTCAGCAATACCCACCTATAGCAGTAGGGACACCACGTTTAACAGGTAATAGGGACAACGTCTTTTTAATATTTGAATATTTATTGCGCATGGTGTAGTTTTTCACGAATACGTTAAAATATATCTAACACACTTTCGCTAATAGAATATTAAAATAATTTACGAAAAGTCTTTAGATATAAGTACTTAAATATCAGTGCACATTTGTGCTCGTCTAGTATGAAAAATACACCTTTCAAACTAATAAATAACGAATCCTCCCTTCATCCTACACCTTTCTTCATCCTTCGTTTATCAATTTAACACTCCCAAGATAACATATGGGTTTAATTTACCTATTTTTCATGTGCATTTATTTTTGTGATACAAAACTACAAAACCTCTGATAGACTAACCAGACCGCTTCAACAACTTAAGCAGCCTAAGTGGCATATTTTAGTCTATTATGTAATGGACATGAATAGAAAAAATACCCAATTAAATTAAATTGAATAATATTTATTTCAGATAACTTGATCCATACATTATTAGTAGTAACTTGTTAGTAACAATTTGTGCTTATTATGCTACGTTAGTGTTGTTAATCGCGTTGTTGTATAATAATGGACAAAAAAATTAACTTTCCACTCGTATTATCGTTAAAAACAATCCTGGGATACATTGTTACAAAAAGCGTGTCATAACGCAACTATCTTAAATTACCAACTTACCTAATTAAACTAAAGTTCACTCGACATCAATATTTTTCAAACAAAAACAAAAAACTTCGCCCGCAGAGTATATTTTCCAGTCCAACAAACGTCCAACCCCATATAAACCCTACACAAGTCGGAGCACAGCGTAAACACGTACCTATAGTACTACAAGTATCACAGTAACAGTTGCAGAATCGCGCAACAAGTGGGTCGGGCTGGGGTGCGTGGGCTACGAACGGTCCCGAACCGGGAATAGGGACATAACGAAACTTTTTAGAGTTTCTTTTTCTTTCTCCTTTCGCTGTGGCAGTTTTCGCGCCTGTTTCGCGCGTTCTAAAATTGAATTTAATCCGCTTGTGATGAGGTTTGGCTGTGAAGTTGTGCGGGTACAACTCGTTCTTTGAGTTTTGTTGGAATTTTTAAATTCAGGGTCTGTATATAAAACTTTTGCAGGGTAAACAATTTGTAATTCCGTTTCTCTAGTTTTGACACTTTATGTCGCAACTTCGCAATCCTTTGCGGGCTTTGAGTTTAAAATCGTTAAAATCGTAAAGAAATATATTGTGTCTGTTAGAAAGAATTCCGGTAGACTTATAAGCGTCCTATTTCCAAAGAATATGTTGTTTACTACGTCGCAAATTAAAACAATTATTTAAAAAGAGACTTCAACCTAATTGCATACAACGTTCTATAGTCCCTGAAGTTCGTAAATATTTAATTCCATGATTTGCGTTGCATACGAAGAATTGCAGACTCAAAGGAAGCGTTAGTAATTAAGGCAATCTAGTGTTTATAATAATAACCTACGATTAGACCTTAACGTAAGGTATAGGTAAGTTATTAAACAAAATTGTTACACAAACATCGCCATTTTTCCTGTTAATTTTAATGAACTTTACGCTATCATGGATAATGTCACAGACAATACTGCAATTAGCCATTTCAGACATAGTAACTTAGAAAAACTTGACTTCAAACATTGTGTGGGGCTGAATAGAAACAGTCGTCTCTACAAATATGGTGCACAAAATTAGTATTGGGGACTCTTTTAAGAGAATCAATTACTTTTTCAGATGGACTGGCATGAATGGGGGCAGTGTGTCGAAGACCCCAGCCCAGAATAGGAAGTACAAATACCTGTTCTGGTTTAACTGTATGTGGGTAAACAGTGACACAATGGGCGCCATCGTTTGGTTTACTAATGGCATGCGCCAGGGAGAGAGTCTGACGTCTCTAACCTACCAGGCTCCTTGCATCGCACTGGCAATGCTTGCGAATTTAAGATCTCTTTGCTTCGTATTCTACGAGGACAACGTGAACGAGTTACTGGCTATTTTAAAAGAACTCGAGATAAAACAGAACGAGCGTTCGAATTTCGGAAGCGAGATGGCTGGAATGGTGACCAAGGAGGCGGGCATGTTGCAATCTATTTTGAGGACGCTAAACTTTTTCAATTGGTCCCTCATAGTTTCCTTTCCAATGATGACGCTGATCGCTATCTGGTTGAATTACAAGGAAACTGGGAATGTTCAGCTTCTATTGCCTCTGTTGATTGAATATCCTTTCGATCAGTTCGATATGAAGATTTGGCCCTTCGTTCTGTTGCGGCAGATTTACTCTAGTAGGTTTGACCCTATGTTTTACTTATAGGCAGTGGTTACTTTTTATAGTATACCTATTAGGTATTTGCTATTGCGTTTACCTGCGACGATTAAAAAATTTTTGGCCATATGCATTTTATCGCAAAAATTATTTAATTTTATTATTACCTATTCTTTAATTATATCTACTATTTTAACGAAAGGCATAGCTTATGTCCTATACTATACTAACGCATCACGACTATGACCACATAGTGACTATAAAAGTCTCGATAATCTATTGTTGGATTAGTGCCAGCGTGGTTAGTGACAACAACATATCTGCATATTTGTATTTGTACACCTACACACGAAGCGCAGATATTATAGGCGACAACTTTCCTTCTGTCATTAAGTTGTTGTCAAATTGTCGCTGTTCCTGTAGCAATTTTGAATATTTATTTTTAAGTTTGAACATACTCGGAGATGAATTCAAGATGAAATATGTATTTAAACAAATTGCCGCATTAAAAAATAAATCCAAGTGATAGATTTTTTTAAATCATTGAAATATTCATAAAAATTATCACATTCAAAATAAAACAAAAACATATGAATTTAAAAAAAAAGACTATTTTGAATTATCCACTTAAGTTTATTTTTCAAGCTTTTATTTAACTTACACCGTTCGTATGTAAGATATCAGTCAAAATTTGCAAACCATTTGTTGGTATCCGATTAAGCTGATTTTTGGTTTACTTGTGTAACTTATTTTTTTTTCTTTTTAAAATATTTTTCATGAGATTTATTATAGGGGCAATTCGTTTACACTTTTGATCTAGAATTTCATCTCTATCACACCATTCACCGCTATCTCAGTAGGTTAATTACGTAACGCTGTTGACAACAATTATCTGATTCAATGATTGAAATTTTTACTATTGCGATTACATATACCTAATCGATTTCATTTGTTTAGTTAATTAATCTATCCTACGTAATCACAAAAGTGTCAATTTAAATGATTCGCATCAGAGAATTGTTAGCAACAGCGTTACGTAATTAGTCTACTGGTTTAACATTAAAAGCAAATTTGCGTCTACTGGTGGTAAGTGACCTGTCATTACTTTTGTTCGCAGTACTGGTAGTGGTTTTCATACTATGTGGCTCCGACTTCTTCTTCTACATCTGCTGCACATACACTCGGATCCACTTTAAAATTTTGAGGATGGACTTCGAAAATCTTATACCGAGTCAAGATGTCTCGGAATCTAAGATGGCAGAACACGAGCAGTTTCGTGCTCGGTTCAAGGAGCTGGTACTGAGGCATCAGCAGTTGATTAGGTGAGAAATTAAAGAAAATTTTATATTACTCATAGACACCACAACAATAATTGCAATCATCATCACAACCCATATCAGTCCTCTGCAGGACTAAGAGCCTCTCCCACGAAAGGGGAGGTTATTGCCATATTCTCCACGCTTGGCAATCGGGTTGGAGATCGCAGTGCTATAATTATAACAATGGTAAACGCTGCTGCCCATTTTCCAGCCTACTATTGCCATGAAAACATTAGTCGCCTTGTACGACACCCACGAGTGTAAGGGGTTGGTGCTATTCTACTCTGCCGGACACCACACGGCCAACTAAGCTAATAACAGCAACTACAGACCTGAACTGTTCAACCAATCTCCGGGTCCCCAAAGAAAAACCATGGTCAACCTCGCTTTGCCAACGGTATTTAGGAGATAAACCTAACGAGTGGCGAGCTCGTTACGGTGACACAGTTCGACTAGCCTCAAAGTACGAAACGGTCACCCTTCCTGGACATTGCTTAACCTTGGTTATCGGTCTCACAAGGGCACTGCCACTAGCCCAGTGCCGCTCAACTACCTACAACAATAAATACAATGCACTAATAAAGACAAAGGAACATAGAACAATGAAAAAAAACGAAATAAAAAATGCGTATTTAAACAAAATGCGACAATTCTAGTGACATTGTTTCGTGTCATGGCTTCCAGCGTCACTGGACTACACTCAGTTTAATGTTGTGGCCACCTGACGCGTACTAAAACTCTGGTTTCAGTAGGCCTATGGTGTCTCAAGTAGAAAAACGGATGGATCTTCTCCTAACTTATCGTTAGCATTTATACCTCAAGCAATGTAAAGAACTCATTAAAATCAAACAAAGATCACAATCACTTTTTCTTACTTTTTACGAGTAGTCACGGAAAGAAATTATCATTTTTTTATTTCAAAAATCCTGGGGTTCACGTTGGAGTTCCTCCTGAATTTTACAATTGTTTTATTTTGCGATACGCAAATCTTGTAAACGGTGACATTCTGCAACGTATTCTGCAGCAGGTCTTTAGGTTACGATCGTCAGTGGCTGAATGAGAGGTACCGGGATCGAATCCCACTGCAGCCATGTACCAATGACTTTTTTCTGAGATACATACATTAGTTGAACGCTAACCGATGCTCACGATGCTTACGGTGACGGAAAACATCGTGATGATTCCTGCACATTAAGGCGACTGAACGTGTTACCATGATCCAATCTGGTCAGGTTCCCCTTGTAGCTGAGTTACGGAGGTCAGATGGCAGTCGCTCCACTGTAATTACATGATGTGCCAAATCCTGGATCATGGTCAAGGCGGAACTCGGGCCCTCGTGCGCGAGATCACAACGGGGATATTAACGCCAACATTATATAAATTTTTTATTCTACAGCATGTTTTAATTTTAGCTTTCTTTTCCAGCTGCGTGTCTCTCATAGAAGTAACATATTCGAAGTCGACTCTGTTCAACTTCGTATCGAGTTCTGCCCTCATCTGTCTTACCGGGTTTAACGTTACTGTAAGTCGTTTTGTAGTTGTGAGAGTGAACTGATTAAGAAAGAAAGAAAGAAGGAAAGAAAACATTTATTGCAGCAGACACCACGACACGACAATTAGGTACAACAACATAAACATAAAAACATAAAAACAACCCATTATTAATCTTGGCCTCCTGTATATTAACTTACATAGATAATAAATATTATTGTACTAAACAGTACTCACACGCGCCGTACCTTTTTTATTTGTGTTCCCGATGTTTCGGTAGGGTTACACCCACTGTGGTCACGAGAAGGCCCTATCCAACGGAAAGGTCGGGAAAACAAATCGAAAAGGTACGTCCCGTTTAGTATGAAACAAGTATTAGATAATAAATGTCTGCGCTACTCATATTTGATTATCATCATCATCATCATCCGAGCAGTCAATACTGACGTCTGTCAGGGTCAGTTCCTTGTTCTTTCTTCCCCATTTTTCCCGATCTTCGGCATCTCAGTTCATATTACATGTCAGTAATACCTATAGGCCGTGTGGTGTCCGGCAGAGTAGAATAGCACCAACCCCTTACACTCATGGGTGTCGTACAAGGCGACTAATGTTTTCGAGGCAAAAGATCAAGAGTCTCCGTAGTCTGGAAAATGGGCATCAGCATTTTCCATTGTTATATTTAAACACTGCGATCTCCAACCCGCCTGCCAAGCGTGGAGATTATGGCAATAACCTGCCCTTTCGTGGGAGAGGCCCTAAGTCCTGCAGTGGACTGTTACGGGTTGTGATGATGAATACCTATATTAAAATGCGTTATAACTTCTAATCAATTATTTTATATTGTATATAAAATCCTTAGTTCTAAATTTCTAATATTTAAACTGATATTTTGTGAGCTACTTTTTTATGATATAGTGCCTTGTTAGGTATTGAAATCGCAACCTGTGGTTCCATTTTTAAAACCGCTCGCATCCACGCGAGCACTCGCCTTCTGATGCTTGTTTTTTCTGTCACTAGCGATTTACCAGGAGTGTGAAAGGGATAGTGGCGCACGCGAGCGCTCGCGTAAATGAAAAACATTTTATTTTCCAGACAATAGAAGACGTGACGGCCATAATATCGTTCCTGAATTTCCTCTTCACCTCGCTACTGCAGATATTCTTCCTTTGTTTTTTCGGGGACATGCTTACGGATGCAGTAAGTGCTCAAGCAATCAATCAATTAACCAAGTATTAATCAAGTTAGTTATTAAGCAAGTAATCAATCAATTAACCTGCACCGCTGGACTCGGCCTTCTAGACCCGCGAGCACGTCTTCAATGGGGAATTTTCAGATAGCTACTTTAAAAAGTAAAAGTGTAGTTCGACTTGCCTCACTAGATGGCGCTGCTTAGACAGGATTCTTAAGTAATAGATTTGGTAACCGGAGTTACTCGGAAAGGTGTTTTGTGAAATTACACTTAGTTTTAGTACCTAAAAAGCGTAAAATTTCTTCATTTTTATACATCTAACGGTCTCGTTTTGATTTATTTTTGAGAATCGTGTCTAACAACGCCATCTATTACAATTATTTGATAAAATTTTTCTTTTTAATCGGCTAGGCTATCGGAAAATCTCCCATTGTTTCGCTGCTCGCGCGCTGTTGCAGAAACAGCTTGCGCGCGGCGCGCGAATAGTGCGCAAGCGCAAGTCGCGAGATTTGGACGCGATCCATAAGACATTAGTCTCGCCTTTTATTGACACAGGTTCGTGGAAATATTGGTGCCATATTCTATTTTATCGGACACCATTTAACAAAAAATGCTGCTGCCCATTTCCCGGGTCTAATACCTCCGTATACCGAACCTTGATGATCGACGATCCTCTGCACTCTATACAAATCTCTGTCTTTTATATACTTAGTACTTCCTCGATGATAAAAGAGCTAACAGCCCACCTCATAGAATTTACGATTCATGCACTTAGCTTGGTTTTGTGTAATAAAAATCCAGAACTGCATTTGCGTTGTGACTGTGACTCTTTTGGTGAGGCAGGTCAATTCTTGAAAAGTCAATTTAGAGGAACGTCATCTTTGTTCCAAGTTATTTTTTGGGTTACTCATATTCTGAGTAGGCCAATTTCGAGGGACGTCGTTTTTTGGTTAAGTCATCTTTTGATGAAGCCATGAAGGTTTACACTTTCCATTATTTTTGGTATCAATCATCCATTCCAGAGCGTCGACGTTGCTGACGGAGTATACAACTCTAGATGGTATTCAACCGAGCCTAAGATAGGGAAGAATATGCTGATTGTCTTGAACAGGTAAGCAAACAATGCCACGCACTTTCAAAGTCATCATCATCATAAATCTATCTTATTGATAAACCCCGGTCGGTGGAGGTGCCAGAATTATTTCCTACTCTTTTTCTCCACTTTGCCTGATCTATGACATGGGATCATTCAAGAGGTATATTAAAGGTCTCCTCAGTGGCGGGAAACGCATTGGAAGCGCCCCTAGTGTTGTTGATGTCCATAGGCGGCGGTGATCACTTTCTATCAGGTGGCCCGCATGCCCGTATGCGTATTACATAAAAAAAGCTTCGGCATCAAGGCTCTTTCCTAATACCGCCAGGTTTAGGCACATTTTCCTCCTATCCATCACATGCAGCATGTGGAAAGTGATGGTATGAATGGCGTGTGCAACGAGGCACAAGTCCCCCTTGTGGTTCTTCAGACAATGGCAATCGCGACACCCCAGGTGATTGGAATGTCTATAGGCGGGAGTGAGCATATCTGGGACTCCGCTAATTTACTAATAAATCGATTGAATTGTAATTGAATCGTCATAGCAGCTCAATGGCAGTTTAAAACGTTTTTGGTATTCTGCGATTGTTAGTAATGACTCTTTTGAATAGTAATTGGATCACTATAACAGCTAAATGGCAGTTTAACACATTCTTGGCATTCTGCACAATTAATAATGCCGCTATTGCGATCCAATTATAAATCAATCGAGGCGAATAAGGAAAACTTACGGCCCTCCGAATGGTAAACCTTAGCAGTTACCGTAGCCATATTTTAGTCGTTTGCAATACCAGTATCACTAGTGTTTTGCGTTTTGGCGACCCCAAAACCCACTATTCTTTCGACTTTCAGGAAACCTATAACACGGATATGTAATGTTAAAAGTTCTGTTTGTAGGGCACGCAAACCTTGCAAGTTGACTGCTTACGGTTTTGCAGATGTCAACCTTGCGGCGTTCACAAAGGTAAAAGACAAAATTCTATGATCGTTCTCATTCCTCATTCATTCATTCCGCTTCATCCTTATGACGTGGATATTCCAGCTATACGTACAAAAACCCCTTTTATAATGCGTACGGCTAAGGAATGGAACACGTTGCCTGCGAGTATGTTCCCTGATCATTATAATCTGGACGCCTTCAAGGCTAGAGTGAATAGGCTGTTCCTAGACAATCATGCTCCATCTTAGGACGTATCGTTACTTACCGCCAGGTGAGATGGCGGTCAAATGCCTGGCTAGCCTAATTAAAAAAAGTTTAAAAGTTTAGTTAAATATTTTGATAAAAGAATACTAGTCGGCCGAAAATAGTGCAAATCGGCTAGTTTTGGCTTCATATTTACTCACACGCGTGCGACAGAGACGACGCTCTACGAAGCCGAACTAGCCGATGCTGCTGTCCCCGCATTACGTACCTGCGATCTGTACCAAGTCGTCGGTCCACCTTGTGGCCTACCCACGCTGCGTCTTCCGGTACGTGGTCGCTACTCGAGAACTTTACTGCCTCATCGGCCATTTGTTCTTCGAGCAATGTATACTGCCCACTGGCACGTGAGCTTAACAATCCTTCGGGCTATGTCGGCGATCTTGATACTTATTATCAACTAAAATCTTGTTACAGATCCTCAGTACTTCTTGGTCGTACTTCGCGTTGTTACGGACAATGTACAGCACTGACGAGTGATTTCACTGAGAAACAAGGACATAATATTTTTCGCACATAGGTGTGTCTACTTATTTGATAATATGTAACATAATCCCCTCTCCGTTCCAACAGGGGGATCCAGGTATCCCTTTCACATTACCAAATGAAATCCTAAATGTTAAAAAATATATAATTATTCAAAAAGGCCCTTTCCTGACTATAAACTATTGATGAATGTAAAAATCAACAATTTACCCAATATTTTTTCCTCAAAATAACATTATTTACATAAATACCACGATACTCAAGGTTACAATAATCAATATCAAATCTTTTCATCAATATAAAAGGTTTTTTGGTCCAATTAATAGACAATAATATCGTTCCTGAATTTCTTATTCACCTCAAATTACACACCAAACCCTAGTGTTGTACGTCAAAAATATTTAATAGGTAATAATACCCAATCGTTTCAAAATTACAGACCTAACACCGCCATTACTGCATTATTATTTAACAATGTTTAGCATTTCAGGCAAATATTAGGAATAGGTGTGGAATCAAGTCATTATCCACACCATTTTGTTAGAAAGAAAGCTTAAATAAATATTTTTTGCTGCCACAAAAATGCTTAGAGCGTCACTCCATTTTAGTCATTTGGACTGTGCACAGAAACATGGCAGAATTGGAGATAGACAAATCGATAAACATGATAAAGTATACCTTCCGATGGACGGGTATGAACACCCTCGTGGAGAAGAGCAAAAGAGATCCTAGGGAGCATTTCCGGTACCGTGCCAGATACTGTCTCCTTTTCAATCTGATGAACTTAGAACTACTGTTCTCTTTCTACTTCTGTTACCAAGGCAACATCGGAGGCGAGAGCTTCACCACCTTCACGTATATAGCTCCCTGCATTGCCATTTCGTTCTTGGGTAACTTCAAGTCTATTTTCTTCATTATTTACGACGAAGAAGTGAACCAGTTGATAGAATCATTGAGGAAACTCGAAGTGAATTGCAAGAATTTTGATGAAGCAAAGGACAATTGGATGAGACTTTATTCTGAATCTTTGAATACATTGCTGAAGGCAATGAATATACTGTATTGGGTACTTATGATATCGTTTCCATTTATGCCTCTCTTTGCAATGGGTTTGAAGTACTACAAAACGGAGGAATTGGAGCTGAGACTGCCTTTTCTTGATTTTTACCCTTTTAATGCTTATGATATTCGGATCTGGCCCTTCGCGTATGTGCGTCAAATAATTTCTGGTAAGCTTAGTTGGTTACGTCTAATAACATTAATTGAATTGAACGAAATCTGTAGTACACAGTTTCAAAGTTTCTTGAGCCACTCGTATCTAGAGAGTCGACGGGCGGATGGGATGCCAATTACAATAGATATTGACTTAAAATTGGGCAAAGTGGAGAAGAATGGGTAGGAAAGCGGACCCTGGCGAGGCCGGGATAAGCGCTAGGACGATGATGATAACTGACTTAAGATTGGGCGAAGATATTTTGAATTTTGAAGATTGTGGCCGTGTTATTCTGGTATCTGACTCGTAAGCGAGAGATACCGGGTTCGAATCTCACTGCGGCCATCTACCAATAACTCTTTTCTGAGTTATGTACATTAGTTGAATGCTAACCGATGCTCTGACGGTGAGCAAAAACATAATGAAAAAACCTGCACTGAATGTGAAACCATGATCCAATCTGGTAAGATTTCCCCTGATGCTTGTTTGATCCGCTAAAATCTGAGATTATGGTCAAGGTGGACCCTGGGCCTTCGTGCCCTAAATCTCAACAGGGATATTTACACCTAAATGGTTTTTTAATTACTTTTTTAATACCACTAGGAGGCAAACAAGCTTACGCCTGCCTGATGGAAAGTAGTTACTGCACCCTATAGAAGTTTGCAATACCAGGGATTTCACCCACGCGTTGCCGATTCAGGAAAACCTTTGCACCCCTTTCTTGAAGAACTTCATGTTGTACTCTCCAATGAAAACCACTCCAGGACTGTCATTACTGACGTAAGATTTAAAATTATACAGCAATTAATCCTGTTTCACATTATTACAGATCTGACAGTGCCAATACTACTCTCTGGCGTTGATTACCTTTTCTACATTTGCTCCACTTACATCAGGATACAATTCAAGATGCTCAGTTCGGATTTGGAGACTCTAATACCCAGTGGGGGCTTTAATGCAAACCTTCTGGACGACCAGCGTTTTCGAGCCAAACTTGTTGGATTTGTTAAATGGCATACGGAGCTTATCAAGTAAGTTATTTTCTTTATAATGACGAACCTAGACACACTTTCAAAGGCAAAACTATAAAGAAAGTCAATGGTCATGGTCAAAAGGAAGACGTGGTAGGAGGTTGTTAGTGTATTATTCAAAATACAGCACCTCAAACTACCCTGTATAGACTTGGTCAGTCACGCATCCTCAGTGATTATAATCTGGATATCTGAACACCTTCAAGGCCAGAGTGAATAGGCTGTTCCTAGATAGACATGCTCCATCTTCGGCCCCACCATCACTTATCACATACAAATGCCTGGCTAGGCTAGTAATTTTATACTGTTAGTGGATAGGTTATACTGAGAAAAATACGGACGGATACACTCTAAAATCATGAAACATTAAAATGGCCGCCCATTTATGTTTGTGCGTGCTTTGACAATGTCACTGACGTGACAGCGCAGTATAAATACGAACAAAATGGCGGCGGATTGCCAGACCGGGTATCTGTGAATCTGTAGCTTATGTACAACAAAATAAACGATCAAGAAATTGCCATACCTTCATATGCTTCACTCCTCTTTAGTATAGAATGGCGTTCGTATTTTTTTTAAGGTCTGTGGTGCGTGTACCTTTTCGTAGTAATAAATGTTGTTGACAAAGCTATTTCTGATGAAAATGCATGTTCCAGCTGCGTGGAGCTAATGGAGCTTCTGTATTCGAGATCAACGCTATCCAATTTCATTACGAGCGCTTTCTTGATATGCCTCACCGGTTTCAACTTAACTGTGAGTGGCGTCTTCCTTAGAATTTTAATTTTTGTTATGATTTTATTATTTTTGAGTACTCTGTCCAACATTAGACAAGATTAAGTGTGATTGTAGGAAAATCTTATAGATAGACCGACACAGTCAGTATAAGTAGAAAGTACTGTGAACTTTATCTAGATTAATCATCTACAATAATATCCTCATTGGATGGAACATGATCCTCTGCATAAGGTTGCCTCCTCGTTTGGTTGGAATTTGGAAGTTACCAGTGGCGAAAATACATTTTGGATATAATTTAAGTATATTATGTAGGGCGGGGTCCGGTTCTGCTTGGCATAGTCGGGCACTGACCGGCTCTGTCTGGCATATTGGCGGCCAATATTGCGCTGTGTGTTTCCTACCTATTTTACTACCCTCTCCCCTCCTTTGAAAGGTATTTATTGTTCTACTCAATCAATAAATTTTGAATTGAATTGAATACAGAAATAAAATTATGATAAGTAAATAGAAACGAAATGTGCGACTTTAAACTAATGAGAACGTTTGTCGCCACCTCGGCCACTACGGCGCATAACTATACCTAATTTTATACTGGGGGTGCGCAGGTTGATGATCTGCCTTCTGTACGGTCGAACAAATAAAAAACAGGCACTGTACCAGTACGCATCATATGTCTTTGATACCCTGCATAGCCTTCTGGTTGTTCGACTGTTCGAAAGTAGCAGTTGACACTAAGACGCTTTCCTATTTGGTAACTGGCAACAGCTGTTTTGAGGTCTCCTATTGGTCGGGCGACGTACGTTGTACGACCCTGGTCGCACCACCGTTGCTAATTAGGACAGTGCCGTAGGGTTAAGAATGGTAGCAGCTCTGCTATAAGCAGTTGATGTGACGTGTGTTCTTTTTACTTTTACAGATCATCGATGATATACCGTTCATAATTACCTTCGTCAGTTTCTTGATTATGAGTCTCGTTCAGATATTCGTACTGTGTTATTTCGGAGACGTATTGTCTTCATCGGTAAGTGGAGATAAAAATATACTTTAAAGAAAGTAGGTACTCTGTAGCGGCAATATCCCTAAACGGGATGGTCAGATATATAAACAGAAGTATTTTGTCTATTATAAAAAGTGATAAAAGGCAAACTTATCGCCGTATTATTCATTAAAGTCGCCCAAGAAGCCTCCAACAAGTCATGACAGCTTCTTTCAACCGATAGCACCTGCAGCTACGACTGGGACTAACAACTCTGGGACCAATCTGTACCTATAGTTAGTAGAATAGAAAACCCATTGGTCTAGGGTCCAGGGATACTAGCAAAGCCTATAAGGGTCTTGCTATGAACACTAGAAAACGCGGCAGCCCATTTTCTGGTCTAGCAGGTAGGGCCCCTGGTCTCCTTCTGACTTCTGCTTCTAAGACCTTTGCCTAGCTGTGAACATCCGGATGATGAGCTTTCGATAAATATCTACTATTTTTCTTTTCAGAGCACCGATGTAAGCGATGCAGTATTCAACTCATATTGGTATTTGGCTGATGTCAAGTTAAGAAAAATACTGCTTATCATACAAGCCAGGTAATACAATAAGTGATTGACTCCTGTATTAGTAGTATTCAACACATACATACATGAAGCTCACGCCTCTGTCCCACAGGTGGGGTAGGCAGAGACTATGGACTGCCATTTCGCTCTGTCCTGCCACAACTCCCACATATCTACAATTATTTTCAAACATCTCCTTTTATTTATGCCACTTTGGAGACCAGAGAATTTTTTTGAGAACATTACTGATCTGATTAGTGAATGTTTTTCTCTGTCGTCCGCTTAAAATTAAAAAAATTTCAGAGAATAGACGACGAAAAATTTGTTTTTTAAAGAAGGATCAACCCAGCCTGCTGCCGAAAAATTTAAACTTATTTCATCGCTTTTTTATTTAATATTGATAGTCATTAGGAGGTTAAAATGTGAGATAGCTCTTTGAAATAGAATGATGATGTGATATTTAAACAATATTGTAAAACAAAGTCCCCTTGCTGCGTCTTCCTGCCTTATGAGCAAGATAAATTCCGAAATTCTATAACCGACTTCAAAAATATTCTCATGCCTCTTTACTACAAGTTTCGAAAAAGTAACAGGATCCGGCGGGATTCGATTAGTGACAGAGTTTCAGATAGACAGTATATTATTTACTGTGAGGCGCTAGTAAGTAATAACTTAACATTACCATATACATTTCAGAGCCCAGAAACCTTGCAAGATAACAGCATTTGGCTTCGCTGATGTTAATTTGAGAGCTTTCATGACGGTAAGAGCTTTTAGTTTTTAACAGACTACGACTCGAACCTGTACCTACAGGTTCGAACCCCAGTAGCCATGTACTAATGATTGTTTTCTGAGTTATGTGCATTAACTGAACACTAACCGATGCTCTTACGGTGACAGAAAACATCGCGATAAAACCAGCACATTCAGGCGATTGAATATGTAATGTACCTAATCGTGATTCAATCTGGTCAGGTTAAAAAGTTTGCCCCTGGTCCCCTGAACGCGAAGATGTGCCCTGAAGGCTGGCCCCATTGCCCCGCTGGATTGTGAGGCTTATGCGCTATCTCAAATAGAGGCCAGCTGTATTTCCCTATGTAGGGAATGTGCGCCTGGTCTCCACGGTCCAAGAGTTCCCACGCCAAATGGTGCAAATATGTAGTCGCCAACGAGACATGCGTATTTGTGCCATTTGGCGTTTTCAGCTGAAGCGGCACCGGCCCCTGCTTGACACGCGGTGGCTGGAAGATGAGACGGCGCGAGGGAGTCAATGCACGTAGCATCCCAGACCAAGGGCTGTCCTAGTTTCGAGGGAGATAGTGTCATTCCGTCGGGAATGACAATGACATTCTGACCTAACGTAGGTCTTCTTGAACTAGTTTGTTTAGGATTGAAGTAGGTTTTATTTTTTATTACAGCATAGGTACTAAATACTACCTACCTACAACATTCCATTAGATTCTGTTTTTTCCTCTTGTTTCAGGTATTGAGCACATCGTGGTCCTATTTTGCTCTATTGAACACCGTATACCGATCTAAATAAATATAGCACATATAGTAGGTAGGGAACATACATATAAGGTTGGAATTAGTGTCACTAGCGCTTACATACCTCATTAGAGGAGAGCCAACGAGCGCCTCTTCACCCTATCCATAGTTTGCCGCATCTAGCCACATAGTTAGTTTAGTACTTATCTATTAAATTAACTGTCACAAATAATTATGTTGTTTTATTATAATACCTCTATCCTGCTGTATTTTTCACTGTACCGTACTGTCCGCAAAGCAAATTTTTTACTTTTATACCACTAAGGTAGCAAACAAAGTTACGGCCTGCCTGATGGTAAGTAGTCACCGTAACCTATGAACGTTTGCAATACCAGGGGCATCACCCACGCCTGAATCTCTAGTCGATCTAAATGACCATACAAAACCATATAATTATAAACGACTCCAAAAGACTTTGAGGGCCAGCGCGGGAAACCAGAGTTCCAGTGGCGGTTGGACGCTGCGTCTACAGATAACTCGTCGCCAGGACCAGCAGCATCAGCGTCGGGGGCTTGAGGATCAGCTTATGTGCGTAGAAGACTGTACAGTAAAGATCAGCACCAATGCCTTTTTAGCATCACTCATTAAGACAGACAAATGAAATTGGTATTAACAGAAGCGTTATCAGGTGGCAGGACTCTGTCAAGTCTGAGGAGTCCGCCTGGTGGAGTACCACCGCCTTATCTATTTCTGCCAAGCAACGATGCTTGCGTTGTGTTCCGGTTTTGAATGATTAGGTAGCTAGCGAAGTTAAAGACATGAGGCATTTCATCTTAGTCCTGACGGTGACAACGCACCTGCGGTTCTGCGTTTTTGTGACCTGCAACCTAAATGTATGGATTGTAGATGTTATAGGTGACAGTTACCACTTACCATCAGCTGGGCTGTCTGCTCGTTTGTCAATGAAAGCATAAAAAAGCGTTATTAAAAAAGTTATAGGGCTTTGAGACGAATAAATAATAGAAAAAGCTTCAACAGTCCAACATTCATAGTCATAGTCACATAATTATTATCTATCAAAATGTAATTCAAGAAAATGTTGACATTTCATTGAAAAGAGTTCAACGCGAGCGACGTTTATGTCTTTTATATGTATGCATGTAATTAAAATTAGCATATAATACCAGTTTTTTATTGCTCTGAGCGCGGTTAGTGTTAAAAATAGTTACAGGTACATAAATGCACACGTGAATATTACGCAATCATTAAAATTATGACTTTTTAAATATAAAGAGGTCAATGAGTACCACAGAGTAGGTAGGTACTCAGTTACACTAAGTACTAAGTTACACTAAGGGCGGCTTGCACCAAATTCTTAGAACGCATTTAAGCTGATACTTAAACTTAAAACTTTATACAAAAAAACGTTCAACGTCATTCTTTAACGTGTGTAAGAATGTGATGCAAGCCATGTTAGGGCCTGTAAACATAAAAAATAAGTAGTAATATAGGTACCCAGGGTCACAGGGTGTCATGCCCATCGGCTCGAGACTGTTCAAATAAAGTAAATAGGTACCACTCACTTAGGGTAGGTCTAGGAATAGATGGTAAGCATACGGACGCAACTGTAGAATAAATAGGAAGGCTAATAATCATCCAAAACTTTTCCTGATTTTTCTACCAGTAGAACAGATAGTAAATTTTTGTATTGCCTGTGGTACGATTGCATAGTTTTACTGGTCTATCCATGGGCTATTGCCGGTAGATAGGATATATATATCTGCTTGTTCACACAGCGCCATCTAGACCCAAAGTAAGCAAAGCTTATGTTATGGGTGTTAGATAACTGATAAACTAGTTGCATAATTTTTTTTCATACATATTTATTATACATACTACCGTACACAGACCTGTAATAGAAATTAAAATTCAGAATTTCAATTTCTGCTCGGCCGGGAATCGAACCCGAGACCTCTGCGTGGCGGCCGGCATGTTAACCAAGTGAACCACTCAGATCGTCGTATAAAAATCGATACATTTTTTATATTTCAGTTCAGAAATTCCGCTGTAATGGCGACCTATTAATTTTGTAATCGGTTGCACGGAAAGGATTCCATACCGCGGCTTCTAAACCAGTTCTCCTATAATTATTCCTTGGACCTGCACAAAACCTAGCTCGGGGGTATATTTAAGACCCCGCCGTGGAACAAAATTATTAACGCCGACCCACAGGTAGGCAGATCGGAGAAATTCACGGCCTAGCCGTTAAAAAAACCGGACAAGACGTGTTAGCTACGTGTTGTATAGGGTTCCGTCGTTGCCTGTCATAATATAGGTAGGTACTACGTGAGACAGATCTGTCAGGATCGTAGGAAGTGAAACGATGTGGTCTCTGTCTACCTCTGCGGGAAAAAGCCGTAACGTTATGAATGTAAGATCTATGTATGGCAAAATTAACAAAAATTGTAACCTTGTTTTGTAAATCTGGACCTGAGACAGGTCGATCTTAGTGCAGAGCCCCCCATATTTATCAATGTTTATGGAAATAATTTACTTACTTTACTTATGTACTTATTACGTCTTTAAAGGAGTGCTCATTGCTCCTACAAAGTTATAAATGCACCTAGTTCCAAGTTATTTTTGAACAAAGTTGGTATTTGTAATTAAGCTTAACTTACTCTATTTTGTAGGTTTGTCAACCACAAACTTGAGGAGGCCGCTTAGCTGTGATTATTTTCTTTACAACTTCGTTATAATATCAATATTCTTCAAATACCGATCCAACGATACCATACCCCATACAATGAAATACGCGAGAAAACATTTCATCCCTGCTTTAGGTGTAGGAGTGCTACCCAAGAAAAGTAGGTACCTAGGTACTTACTTACCGACCTATATCTTTTTCAACTTTGTCAGCGTAAGTTATGTTCATAGGTCGGTGCCTTCATTTTTTTATGCTACTCAGTGACAAACGAGCAAACAGCCCACCCGATGGTAAGTGGTAACTGTCGCCCATAACATCTACAATTCATACATTTAGGTCACAGGTAAAAAAAATGCAGAACCGCAGGTGTCACTGTGAGGACTAAGATAAAATGCCTAATGCCTGTAATACTTATGTACTTACCTACTTATATATGTGTACTGTTAACCATAATTACCACATCAGCTCATAATATTTAAGTAGGTACCTACCAATAGGCACGACTTAGACCACGGACAGACGATACTAGCCAGACGAACATGGCGAAATTATTGGGGTTCCTGGTTTATTTATTATTACTATGGAACCCTAAAAAGGTAGAGTTAAGTAACTACTACGAGCGTTTTCTTAGAAATCTACCGCATTTTTTGTCGCTCTATTGCAAGCCCATGTGAGGGCTCTCGATCGGTCGTTATTTAAAGATTTATTATGCCTATCCTTCTTTAAGTATAAATAGGTATAATATAGGTAGGGGTATTCTAACTAGGTCTTACTTATTCTTTGGTTTCATTGGTAGCTTGTTCTAATAACAATGATTCAAATAATTACCTATTGGGCTAGTTAGGATGTTAGGACTGGACTACCAATCAATTATTTCTAACCGCTATTAGTAGGTACCACAAAATAATCCTTTGGTACAAACGCGGCGACCGCATTACGTAATAAGTTGTCAAGTAGTTAACAAAATATTTACTTATTTAACAATTATTTAACAATTTATTGCACACAATACATAGTAAACAGAAATTACAAAAATGAAAGACGACACAACAGGCACTACTTATTTCTAAGAAGAAATCTCTTTCAGCAGGCCTATAGAAGAGAGACATGGTAGAGTATAGGGGATGAGACGTGCGCAATTATAATAAAAAAAAAATTATAAACTACATAAATTATAAATAAGATACTAAATACACACAATAGTATAAATATATATAAATATACACATACACATATACATACTAAAATATATTCACTTAATATTGAGCCCCTCAATGCATGTAAACAACGAACTTAGTTTAAATTAGTTACTAAATTCGTTGTTTTGCATTAAGTGGCTTAATATTAACGTATAGTTAACTACTTAACAACATAAATGTATAAATCAGATGAAATCGGCCGTAAAAACAAAAAAATATATATTTAAATCCGATACACACTTGGCGTTTGTTTTTCATAGAATGCAGCGACATCTACCAAAAGTCAGTTACAACGTCTCTATGGCTAAAACAGTACTCGAAATACGTATTGTTGGTGCAGACAGTTTTAACGACAGAGCATTGACAGACTGTCATGGCGTGTCTTGGTGTACTTTGTGCACTGTGAAATATAAATAATGATTCTCAGACGATATATTTTAGAAAAGTACGTGAATAGTTATTTTGGTCACTCGAAAATATCATGATTAATGTGAGTGTTTGAATACAACAGTGTGTGTGCGTGAAAATGGACAAGAAAAATGCAATTCGAAGAGGCAAAAGGCCGTCAAAGGTGCTTGAAGAAAACTATTGGGATTGCAGCGTTTGTACCTATCGAAATAATGCAGAAGCGTTCAAGTGTTCTATGTGCGACGTTAGAAAAGGTAAATATATACGTTATTAGCCCTGATACTTCGCTTTTCAGCTTCATTTCTCGGTTTGTTCGAGACCAATTTTCTTGTTTCGTTCCGGTACATCATGACTTCATTTATTCATATAAAAGTAAAGGAAATACCATTAGACTAAATTAGTAATTAGAGGTTCAAACAACAATGCGTAATAACTATAATATACAGTTACTATGGGCTAGTATAACCTCAAACTTGGGTTCATTGAACAACGATATTGATTTTCTTACCTAATAGTACGTAGGTAGACTATGTAGCTATGTTAGGCATGTCTGGCTAAACATTACATACCTACCTATCTGGTAGCTGGTGTACGTTCGTAGCAGATCTACCTGTATCTATCTGTAATACTGGCAGCCCTGTCATACTATTATTGTTCTTATTGGATGGGTTGGAGCCACAGACGTAATGTTTAGGTAGGTAGGTACTTGAGGTAGGTACTTGCATGATAATGATATTAATTTCTTGATTTCATTGAAGAGATACCTAGTCTATTGTGGAAAAAAAGGAAAATTGGATTTCTGCAGGTCATTGACCTTATTCTACACTAAAATGTAACAAAATCGTTTTAAAAACGACTTAAGTATAACCCTCTCTTTATTAGAATCCAGTTAGAGTTGGCTCATACTTGCATGCGCCATAAAAACGGTGAACAATCTAATTTCAAGTGATTTGTAAACAAAATGCATCGTAAAATTATGCTACTGAAATAGTCCGCGACCTCATTATTGGCGCTACATTCGCGATAACCCGCCCAAATTGGATAGTTCGCACGCTAACGGAACCGGGCTTGTTTTAACAACTCTTTAAACTGGTTGGGTAGTATCCATTGACCTTTCCCTGAATAAGTACGAGAGGTAATACAAACAAACTAGGTAGATGCCTATTTAGAGACAAACTGTGTATCTGTACTTACTTTGAGTACTTTTAGGGTAGGTTGTAGTGTAACTGTACATTAGCATACCTATGCCCGTACCTACTTAGGCACATTCTGTGCCGTTGGACATCCACTAACGAACATGGGCCATCCCTTAGCCTTCCATACCATTCGGCCCTCCATCTTCTTATTAAATAATGATATTTGAATGGCGAAAATGGTAGAAACTAATTCGCATGTAAGTACCTCGGCAAGTAGGTACATAACAAGAAAAATGTTCAATTTCTTGGATACGTTAACTTCGTGCCTTTAAAAATTATTATGTACCTACCTAATTGAACCCGTTCAACATGAACCGTGGTCGAATCGTCCCGGGGCGGAAAAATTAGAACGACCGTAGTCGACTCATTACATAAACAACCTTTACTCTTTTAATACAAGGTTGCGGCTTGTCTGATAGTAAGCCAGCCATAGTCGTTTGCAGTACCAGGGGTTTTGCTGTGAGAACTTTCTTTCACCCCTTTCTTGAAGAACTCCATGTTGTATTCTCCTAGGAAAACCTCTCCAGAAGCTCATTCCATAACCTTAAGCCTGGTCTACATTTTGAGGAGTGCCAAGTGCGAAGTGGCAAGTTGACTAGTGACAACTAGCAAGTCGGTGTTCACACACGTGACAAGTGGGTATGCTGTAAGCTCATTAGTATTTCGATTTTCGAACCGCATTGTACTCCCAATATTTACTTTAAATCACCTCAAAAAAGGATGAAAGCAACCTACAAGCTCGTGAAGTAATCAGAGAGTTATGCATAAACATTGTTCTGGAACATATCAAGGAAGAAGTACCTTAAGAACGGGCTCTACACTGGGCGGGCACGGTGGGCGAGTGAGGGGAAGGCGAGGGTGGGGCGGGGAAGAACTGCATGTCAAGAAATAGAGTAGGCTGCTATTTACTTGTCACTGGTCATTTCACACACTAGTAACAGACATTCCGTTTTGGCTGGAGCCGACCAACCGTCAGTTGCAATCGATACTAATCCTTACGCTGTATAAAATAAAGTCGCTATTACGCGCGGGGGACGTGGTCGGACGTCAGTCCAAGGTCGCCTCGGCCGCGAATCCGAATTATTCCAAAAGCGACTTCATTTTGTACGTCGTAAGGATTAGTATCGATTGCGACTGACGGTTGGTCGGCTCCAGCCAAATCGGAGCGTCTATTACTAGATTTATCATTTGTAACTCGCACTTGTCACTGACCGTTCAGACGCGCGAAGTACTTGCACTCCTCACTCGCACCTGTCACTTCTCAAAATGTAAACCAGGCTTTATTGTGCGTGGGAGAAAATTCACGCACAGTTCGCGACCAATTAGGTTCCAAGGTGTGAGAATGAATTCCCTGCCTTTGGCGAGCAGTGCGATGATGATACAACGTAGCTGTTGGCAAAATATTCAAACAGTTCCTCGGAACAAACACCGTTGTACCAGCGGTAGAACACGAAAAGGTAGGCGAAATCCCTCCGTTGAATTAGCGGCTCAATACCGCTTGTAAATTGTAAGCCATGATATTGTTGACAATTGACATCACTTACATGACACATCAGATGACATTACAGCGCGTATTGATAGGTACAGTTCCTCAGAACAAACACCGTTGTACAAGCGGTAGGACACGCAAAGGCAGGCGGAATGCTTCCCTTGAATTAGCGGCTTAATACCGCTTGTTAGCAGGATTTTGTCGATAATTCTCACATCAAAGCGCGTATAGATAAGTATGGAAAAACAAATTGTAATTATATCTGCTGTGTCGATCCGTGATTTACAAGTAGATATAAACATTATGACTTTTAAGGTCAAATCGCTGGTAGGCTAGAGTGAATAGACTGTTCCTACCAGAGGAGACGGCGGTCAATTGTCTGGCTAGTCCAATATAAAAAAAAACAGAGGGTAGGATTTTGTCAAGCCTGAGCCTTTACCACCGCCTTCTCTATTTCTGCCGCCAAGGAACAATTTATTGTTGTGATCTTTCAAACTAGCACAATTACAGGCATAACATCAATGCCAACTCATTTGCAGTTCTGCAGTTTTGTTACGCGCAAGCTAAATGCAAGAATCGTAAAAATTATGAGCGACAGTTAGCGCTTACCTGGTGGACTGTCTGCTCTTTTGTCACTGAGTAAAAAAACTGGCATATACCTACCTACTCAGCACAGCTATATGTATATGTTGGTCTGGTTTCTAAAGATACATTCGAGTGAAAGTGTAAAAGGATAAAACTGCGACAGTTGACGAAGTGTCTGTTTCATCACCCGGGAGCGTTTTGCGGATAAGGAGGGACCTTGTTTTGGAAACTCGTCCCGAAATTTCTTTGGGGTTACAAGTTAGCAGGCAGATACGAGTAGAGACGGGGTAGCATGTTTGTCGATTAAAATAAATATATTGATAATCGTTACATTCATGGGTGTCGTACAGGGCGACTAATGTTTTCGAGGCAAAATATCAAGAGTCTCCGTAGTCTGGAAAATGGGCAGCAGCATTTTCCTTTATTATATTTAAACACTGCGATTTCAAACCCGCCTGCCAAGCGTGGAGATTATGGCAATAACCTCCCCTTTCGTGGGAGAGGTCCTAAGTCCTGCAGTGGACTGTTACGGGCTGTGATGATGATGAATCATTTAGGCGTCAATATCCCGATTGAGCTCTCCTCGGGGAACCTGACCAGATTGGATCATGGTTACGCCAGCAGGTTTCCTCACGATGTTTTCCATCGCCGCCGTAAGAACACAAAATAAATAAGTAGCCTTTATTCCTGAGGGCAGGCTGAATTCGTAGGTTTCCTCGCGATGGTTTCTCTCAACGTAAGAGCACAAAATAAATACCTAAGCTTTATTCCTGTGGTAAGAGCATCGGCGGCAGAAATTGATAAAGCGGTGGTAGTCACCCAGGCGGACTCCCCGCAGACAGGGTTGACAGGGTCCTACCACCTGATAAAAGCTAGGCTCTAAGCAAGCCTCAGCCACAGACTAGCTAAATCCTTCGTAGAAAATAGGCAGCAGCGTTTTTTGTTGAGTAGATATTTTCAATAATGCAATCTTCAATCCGCCTGCCAAGCCTTCAATTAAACAAACCGACCAACTGTTTTTCAAATAAAGAAAACCGCATAGTTTTCGGGGAATATATACCTAAACAATTTAAATAAAATGCTGGTACCTTAATAGGTAACGGTCGAAAACCTAAACAACAACCAAAACGTCAAAAACTCAATATCCTCGTAGTATCAAAAATCTTCCGATCACAATCGACAACTGCGTACATAACCCAATTCACTAGGGCGCCCCTATATTCCCTTTCTTGCACTCGCAGCGATGTACCGCTAATGCGCGAATTGTGTCGCGGAAAACCCTTGCCAATGGCATGACCGCAGTTCCACAGAAACCGGGGAAGTTCAGCCCTACGGGTTCGAAGGCTGAATGGGAGGTCAGAACTAGTGTTAGCACTAGTGGTTTGGCGCAATATAATGTAGGTAGATGTACATATATATAGGTATCTATTTGCAGCCGTGCTGGCTAAGTAATTATTCATTCGTATGTATTCGTGTAGTGTCCGGCAGAGTAGAATAGCACGAACCCTTTACACTCGTGGGTGTCGTATAAGGTGGCAACCCCAGGTGCAACTACTAAGTACAAGCTCCGATTACTTTAGTCTGCTAATTGCAAATTTGTGCATCTTCCTTTCTAAAAGTTTAATGGTTGTGTTCAGCGTTATCCTGTGTGTGTGTGGTATTGTTGTGACATTGACAGCGACTTGCAAGTGTTGCCAGCACTCATTAAATTACCACAAATTTTGGGAAATTGAGTACATTTTGTTGTTTTGGTAATAAATAGATAAAAATGCCGATGAAGCGCACACCTCCAAAGACCCCAAAGCCCCAGGCTACGCCAACTAATAGCCAGCCACCTACTGCAAGTCCGAGTGTTCCAACTGTTGACATGGAGGTCATAGACTCTCAGAATATTACTGGCCGCACGATTGAGAGGCAGAGCCGTTCGGAATTGAGCTCATTGAAAGACGAGATCTGCCAATTAATTGAAGCCCAAAACCATAAAATGAACAAGAAACTTGAATCTCTTAAAAGTGAGATTATCGCGGAGGTCTCGGCTCACACAAATGATATATTGAAGTCCATAGAATTTATCTCAAATCAATACGATGAAATGAAGACTCAATTGGCCGATCTTGCAAATAAGAGAAAAGAAGACCGTGCCTACATTTTGAAACTTGAAGATAGAGTTGGAAATATGGAACGTATTCAGGCGTCAACAAAAATAGAGTTAAGGAATGTCTCAAGAGAGGAAGGCGAAAATAGGGAGGGATTGGCAGACCTAGTAATGAAGACTGCAAATGTGCTCGACATGCCCCTTCTAAAGCATGAAATTAAAGATGTCTTTAGAATCAAGGATAAAACTGATAAAATACCGAGAATAGTCGTAGACTTTGTAAGTGGAACTACCAAGGAAAAAATATTAAATAGTGCTCGTAAATTCAATAAGGTAAACAAAAATAACAAATTAAATACTGGCCACCTGCAAAGCAGCGGACCTATTAAACCAGTATATATAGTAGAATACCTTACTCCCAAAATGCAGCGCATGTATTACCTAGCACGCAAGTTTGCAAGTGACAAAGGATTCAAATACTGCTGGACGTCGTTTGGAAGGGTTTTCCTGCGCCTAGATGACAAACTGCCCCATTACATGATAAGTGAGGAAGACGACTTCAGTAGGATTCCGCTTGCACCATGACTAGCAAATTTGATGGTGATATTTTTTAATTATATACGCTTACGTAAATTTTTAATATTCCTCATAGTTGCTTTCTGCTTTTTGCTTTATCGCTTTTATTTCTGCTTTTTGCTTTGTCGCCTATGTTTCTGCTTTTTTGCTTTTTGCTTTAATGATGTAGATGTACCTGCCATGCTTATTGCTGTATTTTTAAAACTTACACACATTAACACAAACATGAACAATAAACACACTTATTTGCGAACACTTACATACTCGGTAACCAATTTCTTTGCTTGTACCCTGTACTTATTGCTTTCTCCTTGAACATAATATTATTAACGAAATAGATGAGATGGCTGTAGCTACGTCTTACTTATGTGACAATAGTACATGCAACACTGTAATTAAACCCTTTCCTAAATCGCTCAAAATTATTACCCAAAACATAAGAAGTATTTATAAGAATTTCGGCAGTTTATCTGCTCATCTCGCTCAGTTTTCTTTTGATGTTGACGTCATAGTGTTGACTGAATGCTGGTTAAGTAACGATAAACCTGTACCGATTTTCGATGGTTACGTATCCCATTTCTCAAAAAAATGTCTTAACCAAAATGATGGTATTGTACTTTATGTGAGAAAGGACATTCAGCATACAGTTAAGGAGCCGGATTCAGTTGGTGCTAATTTTCTATTGCTTAATATTTTCCCTGATACTTACGTGTTGTCTGTGTATAGATCCCCATCAGTTTATTGCACTGAAAGTTTCTTGGATTCAATAGATAGGATTGTCCGCCCATTGCATTCGGCTGCTAATGTAATATTAATTGGTGATATCAATATTGACATAAAGTATAATAACACGGATCGTAACTCGTCTGCGTACCTAAACCTTACAGCTGAACTCGGACTACTACCAGGCCATATTTATCCTACCCGACTTCAGAACTGTATTGATCACATATTGCTTAAAACAAGCAATAGTGCATCAGTTTTTGCCTTGCAATCAACCATAACCGATCATGCCTCAGTTCTTTTAAGCCTCTCTTGTACGTATAATAAGAAAAAAAGTTGTGGGATTGTTACTAAAACCGATTGGGATGCTGCATTATATGACCTACAAAAAGTGGATTTTTCATTTATTTGTGACAATGCAAATGCCAACCTGGCTACTAATACTTTTGTCGAAACATTGTCTACTGTAATTCATAATAATACTAAAAAGGATAAAGCATCATGTCGTAAGCGCATCTTTAAGTCATGGCTTACTCCAGGTTTATTAAGGTGCATTAGACACAGAGACAAATTACATAAAAAGTTTAGGGATAGTCCTAATGACTCTATTTTAGAGATTTCATACAAACGTTACCGAAATTTTTGCAACGCATTATTAAAAAAACTCGAACTAGCCCATGATAGGTCTATTATAGAGTCTGCAACAAATAACAAGGAGAGATGGAAAGCTATCAAGGCGGTCACGGATATTTCAGTGCATAGGTCGCCGGCGGAGGACTTAATTAAATCCTCTGATATAGCCGGAGAAATGAATACAATAAATAATTACTTTGCAAATGTAGGAAAACACTTAGCTAACAAAATAAATAAAGGTAGTAGCTGCAATAAATTTACGGTATCTAGTGTTGATAAGTCAATCGTACTACTTGCACCTGATGAACGAGAAATTGAGGCAATCATAATAAATCTCAAGAGTAATAGTGCAACGGGGTGGGACGCCATACCAGCCAAGTTTCTTAAGCTAGCCAAAAATGTTATTATCGCTCCATTGACTAAGCTTATTGGACTCTGTCTTCATCAAGGAGTTTTTCCTGAGGCTTTTAAGAAATCTTTAATAACACCAGTTCACAAGAACGGGTCACGTGACGATGCCACTAATTATCGACCTATTTCAGTCCTTACAGCTCTTTCAAAAGTGTTGGAGAGAGTCTTGAATACAAGGTTAGTAAATTTTCTGGAACGTTATGATATCCTTTCTAAGAATCAATTTGGTTTTAGAGCTGATAAAAGTACAGAAGACGCAATTTGTGGGTTAACAGATTTCTTGAGAATGCAAGTAGATTTAAAAAATAAATGCCTGGGAGCTTTTCTCGATCTAGCGAAAGCTTTTGACACCGTCTCGATACCAATACTTGTGCAAAAACTTGAACGCAATGGCATTCGTGGTAGGGCTCTGGGTATTTATACAGATTTCCTCTCTGATCGTTTGCAGCAAGTCAGAATTGGGGACTACATCAGTTCAGAAGCTAATGTGACATTTGGGGTTCCACAGGGTAGTATTTTGGGTCCGAGTCTTTTCCTGTTGTACATCAACGACTTATGTGACTTGTCAATACAAAATGGGAGAATATTTACCTATGCTGACGATACTGCAATCATCTTTTATGGAGAGACCTGGGAGGAGGCTGTTAAATATGCTGAGATGGGACTTCATACGGTGTCTAGCTGGTTGAGATCTAACTTGCTCACTCTAAATTTATCAAAAACAGTTTATCTTCAATTCACAGTGAAATCATTTAAACCTGTGATTCCCGATCTAAAACTACATTGTTGTGACTTGCCTAATAACAATAGTTGTACATGTCTGGTCATAAAAAAGACATCTTCAATCAAATATCTTGGTGTATTATTGGATGACCAACTACGCTGGAAATCCCATATTGAACTTGTTGTTTCCCGGCTTAGAAAAACAATGTGGATATTTAAGAAGCTAAGACATGTTGCGGACTTTAAATTGCTTCGAACAGTTTATTACGCTTTAGTCCAGTCTATACTGGGGTATTGTATCGTGGTGTGGGGTGGTGCATGTAAGACTTTTATGATAAATTTAGAGAGAGCACAACGATCACTTCTGAAGGTTATGACCTTTAGTCCGTTTAGGTTCCCTACAAAATTACTTTACGAAAAAGTTGGTGTAATGACTGTCAGACAGTTATACATTCTACTACTAGTCTGCAGGCAGCATACTCTAACCAGGTTTGATAAAAACAGTTATGCTAAGAAGAGAACTATAAGAAATGTCTGTTCTTACATTTCTTGTAGAACCGCTACAGCTGGACGCCAACATGGCCCCATGGGTGTATCTGTGTACAATAAAATAAATAGGTCCCTAAATATCTATCCGCTTACACTTCGCGAGGTAAGGGGTAAAATGAAGAAATGGTTACTCTCTAAAGATTATACCCAGACTGAAGCTTTGTTGCATTAGTTTTTTTATTTAGACATGACACGGATTCATGTTATGTTATGTAAGTACACTGAGTATAAACATGCACAACACACTTAGACTGACACACACTCACATACGCACTCACACACACACACACACACACACACACACACACACACACACACACAATTGCAGATTTATATTATTGCAGATGCTTAATATAGTTAATTTTTAATATTTGTTTAAGTACCAATTTTTAATTTTTAATTTTCTGATTATAATAGCAATTTAAGGGAAGATGCAACTGTTTCTCGTAACACAGGTATATATGTACCTAGCTCGGGAAGCAGTGAATAAAATGTAAGAAACCATTATGGAAATAAAAACTTCTTTTTTTTTTTTTTTTTTTTTTTTTTTTTTTTTTTTTTTATAAGGCGATTAATGTTTTCGAGACAAAATATCTGGAGCCGGGGGCTCCAGATATTTTGTTGGATAATGGGCAGCAGCATTTTCCATTGTTATATTTATAACACTGCGATCTCTAACTCGCCTGCGAAGCGTGGAGATTACCTCCCCTTTCGTTAGAGAGGCCCTAAGGCAGTGCTGCAGTGGACTGTTATGGGCTGTGATGATGATGGTGATGTATTCGTGTCGGTACCTATATGGATTATGCAGGATTGGATACTACTCAGGGCTCGTAGGTACCTACCGATTGGTGTTTTGTGATCACATAGCGCTGGGCATCTTGGCGTGAATGTCCCGGTTATGCTCCCGCGCGCGACATCCCGGGGTCCGCCTTGATCATGATCAAGGATTTGGCTGGCAGATCAGGTAGATAGTTACTGTGGAGCGACTGCCACCTGACCTCCGTGACCCTGTAACAACCCTGTGTGGGGGATCCTGACTGACCCTGAACCTGAGATTGGATCATGGCTACACAGTGTTTCCCCTCACTGAAAGCTAGAGCATCGGTTCGTGTTCGACTAATGTACATAACTCAGAAAAGAGTGATCGGTATATGGCGGCACTGCGGTTCTAGCCCGGTAGCTCGACAGTCGTGGTCGGAACCCTTCACTATTACACCCACATAGCACTGTCTGTTATTATTATTATTATTAGTAGCCATCATGAGAGAGTGTCCTTTGCTCTGCAGTTCTACACTGATAGGCCATCAGTGTCATCATAGTTCATCAGTGATGGCTACACCATCCTTCCTTATGTTTATCCTCCTCCTAGTAAACTCGTTTTCGGCGACTATCTGTTATACATGTATTCGCGAACGCCTCCCAAACCACGCAACGGATCTTGATGCCGTTTTAACCATTATTTAAATAATTTCTTCCGGAAGGATTATATCAGGGATGTTATGGAACTTCGGTTCCAATTATTATTATTATTATTATTGCCTAGTGTAGAGATGTTAGTCTCTGTTCGGTGGATCACTGATCCCTAAGATACAAGTTTACTTAGTTTAGGGATCAGTATACCTAGTTTTGTAAAACTCTTGTTAGTCTGTTAGCTCTCATGAATTTGTTGTTGTGACTTCGTTATGTTATTGGAATATACGTATTTTTTTTTAATATTATTATCATGGGCCAAAGGTATTTAAAAAAAAAAAAAAACAATTCCGGAGCTTTAGGTGGTGTTGCTCTCTTACACTCGTTGTTTAGTGTGCTTTGACTAATACCGTTGGCGAAGCGAGGTTGACGAAGGTCGCCTGCTGAGGACCCTGACATTGGTTGAACTGTCTCGGGAACCGATTGGCACCTCGTGGCGATATGAATATTATTATTATTACTTATGGACCCGGCGCTACTTCGCGTACACCTACTTTACACCTACTTTATGCCTACCTACCTTTTTTCTTGCTTATAAACCTTGCTCTTGAGTCACTCTATTGTTGAAAACCAAAAAAACTTAGCGTATATAGATATGTAGGTACATAGGGACAGACGGCGGTAAGCGACTTTGTTTTATACTATGCATAGATTGACAAATAACGACCCTTGAAATTATTCCCTTTTGAGATTTTGAGGCACATTTGTTAGCTCTTCTATTTCGGGTACCTAAATACTCTTTAGATTTCGTTCATATCTTCCATCGTACGTCCATATTATGTAGGTACGTACATTTGCGATTGCGCCATCGCCATCCCAAGGCGTCTCCTAAATCTACCCTTATAAAAGGTCATATGGCATCACTGGGGTGCGAACCCGGTACCACTCGCTTCCGAGTCCGACATGCTAGCCTATTCCTATCGACTAACGATGGCAATTTGAAATGTTATGGCCGAGTGGTGCCTAGTTTGTTTCGTTCGTTTTACTTCTTTACCTCTTAAGACTAGACAACTAGCTAAGCGAAAACCTTCCTCTTGAATCACTATCTATTGTTGTAAACCACATTTAAATCCGTTGCGCAGTTTAAAAAATCTTAGGGACAGACGGCGGGTAGCGACTTATTTTTTTGAAACGCCTCTTGAATTTATTCCCTTTGAGATTTTGAGGCACATTTGTTAGCTCTTCTATTTCGGGTACCTACATCCACTTTGGATTTCGTTCGTACTTACATTTTATATAGATAGCTACATTTGCGATAGCGCCATCGCCATCCCAAGGCGTCTCCTAAATCTACCCTTATACCCGCCTTTGTTCAGAGTTTGCGAGGCCAGGGCTTAGCGGGGCTATTTCCAACAACTACCGAGCTTTTCCGCAAGGACCCTACTACGATACCGTTTGTGGTTATGCTTATTTAATTTTTCTGTTTATTGTACACGTCATCATCATCATCCAAGCTTTTAGTCCCGGTTTCTGCCAGGGTCCGCTTTCCGACTCATTTCGCCCGGTCCTGGGCATCCTCGCGTCGTAAGCCATTGGCTCTTGCCTCAGTTTATTGTACGCGTCATCGCTGTTTGTTGTACAAAATATCTCAACAGCCCATAATAGTCCACTGATGGACTATACTGCAGAAATAGATAAGTCAGGTTTGAGGTCTTCCACCGGTGAAATTTTTATTTAATGCCATGCTTTACTATTAGGTAGCCAATTGTAAGTTCGTATAACCGTAGTCGTACCAGGATATAAAAGCTGTTTGCCGAGCGCGCTCCATACAAATGTAGATTAATAATATTTTTTAATATTACTAACAAAGTCAAAGAAATTTTCTAGACGTGATCCAGAAACCAATAATTAAGATTTTTTTTATAGATAAAAGGCCAGAAAGTTAATACAAATAGTATAAAGTACTTATATTTATTTATAGATCATGTATGTATGTATAGTATTTATTATATAATATAATATATGTTTATTCTATATTGATGTAGTTAGTATTGTATTTAGGTTAATTACAATCTATCATCACGCTTTATAAAGCACCTACTACTCACTTTCTGCATGGTCTACTGCTTGAATGGAAGATAAAGCCTTAATGGCTTTAAGTCGGCGAAAAATCGGGTACTTAAGTATTACTTTGACACACTGTAATGCAAGTTTTTTTTGAAAAATTGAGTCGAGCAAAGATAATTTTTAGGCTTAAGTTGTTGTGTCTCATCAACTGTTGTACTTATTTTTATTTATTGTGTGTTTTATCAGTGGAAGCCTATAATTGGCTATGTAATGCTATTATTGTTTTTAGTGTAATAACTGCTGTTGGCTTTCCTTAAGTAAATAAAATAAAATAAAATAAAATAAAAATTGTGTTATTGTGCAATAAAGTTTTAAATAAATGAATAAATGTATGCTTGTAGTTCGTCAGATTTTCGTTAAAATATTGTTTCAAAGTTGCACGGCTACTAACAACTGCGCAACGGAAAACCTCAACAATAGTTGTGATTCAAGAGGAAGGTTTAAAAGAAGGAAAAAAAGGGAAGGCAGGGTAAAGTAGGTGTACGCGAAATTGTAAGCTTGTTTTCCCATCTCCACTCCTGAAACGATAGTAGCGCCGTTCGCACGTCTGGGATGCATAGACTACGATTTCAGAGTCCCAGCGGATGCTCCCGACCCAACGTTTCGAGTAGCCTATTTCTTAGTACAGATACAAGATACAGCCGGCAACGAAAGTAGACCGGCTTATTCACAATTTCTTCCCTATTTCTAGCTAGCTACATGGTATACGGTACGGAGTTTTAGGGATATTGTGGCTATAGCTGGTATTAGTTGTTAGTTTTATTAGTCTTTGATGAATGTGAATCGAGTATTTAATTGTGTATTGTTTAATATTGGAGCATGCCGATCCTCTGTACTGACTATGAATATGCATCTAAACCGCTTCAGGTACGTGCAGCTTACCTAAATTGATTACATTTAGTAAGTAAGCTGTCCGGTAGAGTAGAATTTCACAAAACTGTTCGCTGGGTTCGTGAGGCTGGCCAGTTAGGACCTCCGTGGTCCGGAAAATAAGCAACAGTAGTTTCTGTGTATATTTAACAGCATTTCCAAGATGTTGTCGTCATCAGCCCGTTGATAGTAAAACACGAAGCCAAAACTCGAAAGCAGCATACATGTTGTGCTTGTGCCGACTCCTCTTAGCGGGATACGTAAGGATAGGCAGGGGCATGATGATAATGATTTAGTATCGTCGTCGTCATCCTAACGCTTATCCCGGCCTCCAGGGTCGGCTTTCCTACTTAATCCTCTCCACTTCGCCCGGTCTTGGGCATTCTTACGTCATAAGCTGTTGGCTCTCGCATCCGACTCCGCGATGTCAACCGATGGGTTGGCGACCCAGTCGCCCACAGGGTGATAAGTTGTAACTAAAGACAACACTTAACTAGCTTGCTTTGGTAGGTATAGGTATAGGCCAGAGCACACATGCTACAGTACCTAGGTATGCGAAGTGCGGCTCCAATAGTTCCAGGAAACAGTGAAACGGCTCATTTTCAACGGGTTTCCGAACACGTGGTGTTTCTTTAGGGCTGTAGTGCGTACAGGAATTGACAGGGTATTCAGTAATGACATTAGTCGAGAAAGCTGTCCGTGTGGGGCCAATAATATAGAATTTACAGTGTATTGTTATGTTAACAGGACATTTTTTAATACGTGAAATGGATCCTCAAGTCTCAGCTTACTTACCATGTATAAGTGATAATATTTAGACTCTGACAAAATTTTCTATACTTAATTGTTTCGCTATAGATATTCTGGCTATGTGGTGTCCGGCAGAGTAGAATAGAACCAGCCAAGGAGCTGGTAAGGTGTCGTACACTCACGGGTGTCGTACAAGGCGACTAATGTTTTCGAGGCAAAAACTCCGTAGGCTGGAAAACGGGCAGCAGCGTGTCCATTGTTATATTTACAACACTGCGATCTCCAACTTGCCTGCCAAGCGTGGAGATTATGGCAATGACCTCCCTTTTCGTGGGAGAAGCCCTAAGTCCTGCAGTAGACTGTTACGGGCTGTAATGTTGATTCAATACACGAGCTCCTCCCTTCCCACGGGCATGTCGACCCGCAAGTCGCGCAATACCTCTATTCTTAGTTCCTTATTTGTCTGCTCACGTGTCTTCCCCGTGTGGGTCTTGGTCCCTTCAATCATTACATTAGAGATAGTGCCGCACATCAACCGCTAACTAAAACAGAAACAAATTACAATAGATTAAGGCATATGATGATGAGTCGAGTGAACTCCCTTCATGTAGATCGTCCTATCATCATATAAGCCGAAAGACACCACTTGGGCATAGGCCTCCCCCAGAGATCTCCACAAAGGCCGGTAATGTGCCTTCCGCATCCAGCTACCAGGTCGCCAGTCCACCTTGTGGGAGGCCTACCCACGCTGCGTCTTCCGGTACGTGGTCGCCACTCGAGATCTTTACTGCCCCATCGGCCATTTGTTCTTCGAGCTACGTGCGCTGCCCACTGCCACTTCAGTCTGGCAATCCTTAGAGACATGTTGGCGACCTTGGATCGCTTGCGGATCTCCTCATTTCTGATTCCATCGCGCAACGAGACTCCGAGCATAGCTCTTTCCATTGCCCATTGGGAGGCCTATCCACGCTGCATCCAGTATGAGTCAATAACAAAATCCTCCTCTCATAGGCACATCAACCCGCAAGCCCCGCATCAACCCAGCCCTGGTTGCGGCGCAGGCGGCCGGCACGGCGCCCGCCAGTTCGCACAAGCGGCCGCGGTCCGCCAACTCGCTGAAGAAGAAGCGGCGGCCGCCACGGTTGAGCAACGTGGATCGGAGCTCCGCGCAGACCAGAGAGGTGAGGATCCCTGACGGAAAAAGAAAGAAAGAACGAAAATACATTTATTACACATTGCACACCACGATACAATAACCGTTACAATTACAGAGAACGAAAACATTAATACTTAAAATATCTAAAACAATACGTAGCCTCTCATGCCACTGTCGGGGTGAAAAAGAGGGGTGTGTCTGTGTATACTCGTATGTAGATCGGTGTGTCTGTCTGGCGTCGCAGCCCTCGGACGGATGGAACGAATTGAATGCGGCCAATTTAAACGAGACGGTTCGTCCGGCGACGCATCTAGATAGTTATGGCAACATGATAGTATATGTACACCTTTCAAGATATCGTACATAGATATTATGCATAAGCAAAGGAAAAAGTCTAAAAAGCATTAACCCATTTGTTTATATACTAGCTGTACCGTGCGGTTTTCAATCAGTAAGAAAGAGTTTCCCGGTTTAGAAGCCGGGATTCGTCGCTATGACGATGGTGATGAGAAGGATAGGGTTGATTTTTGTACCAAAAGTTTTTAATCGACAGAGCTTTTCGGCATGACGTTATCAAACCTCATAGGTCTCTGGATGTTTTCCATAGCCTTATCTATTTCTGCCGCCACACAACCAAGCCGAGTTGTTGTGGTACGGGTTGAATGATAAGATACCCATTGTAGTTAGTAAGTAACAGATATAAACATAACTGTGAGGGTATCGTAGGTTACCCTATGTCATCGAGTACAAAAAATATTTCTCTTTGTAGGTAGTAGAGGTTTAGGAGACCCAAAAAACGTTGGTCTGTCATTGCACATCTAGGGGGGCGATTCTCGGGCTGTGACATCTCAAATTCGACATTTTCTCTAGTCAAAAAACAGTATTTAAACGTTACTTAAATTGATCTTCAATAATATACGACTGTCGAAGACAGTTGACAAAATATTTTTTGGCTGCAATCAACATTTTAATGCCATTATTAATGGAGATAGGTATGTGTCTAGAAAAAATGTCGAATTCGAGATGTCACAGCGCGAGAATTAGGGCCCAGGCACAAAAAAGTTACTTTTCTTTTTGGTGACAAGCGAAACTGCCAAGAGGATTGTTATATGTTATGCGCACCTTTGCCCCAGGTACTGTCAGGGGCGGGCTATTTATCGACTGTTACCTATTTGTAAATTTTTTTTTTAGTTTTTAAGTTAGATAAGTCTGTGTATTTTGTAATTAATTTAATAAATTTTACTAAAATGTTACAAATAAATGAGTTTGAACACTGAGGTTTTATGTAGTAGGTACTATCGGTACGTCGAAGTTTGGGACATTAATTTTTTTTTTTGTGCTATGTTAACCACGTGCGTACCAACGTTTAGTGGGTCTTCTAAACGTCTACTATAGCTACAAAGTGTACTTTTTCTTGTACTCGATAACCTACGGAGCTCTCATAGTGATAACCACAAAGCAACCAGAAGATAGATAAGATAACGCACTCGCACAGATCTAAGTTTTAGTTACCCTACGAGCTCTCTCTCTACGTTCTCTGGTGTGCATGTTTAGGTCTTTAATTCAAATCTTAAATCTTTAGTGTCTTAACATTGAAACTAAAACACAACAAAGCAAGCTTGCATGCTACAGCGCAGCGGCAGAAATATTATAATTCTACGCACCTATATTTATTTATCGACTAGCTTTTGCCCGCGACTTTGTCCGGGCCCTCGTGCGCGAGAGCACAACCAGTACGTTAACGCCAAGATAACTATACTTAAATCAAACATTTATATCATTATACCCCTCTTTTTGCATCAATAGTCAAAAATAACCCGATTTCTGCGTAAAACGCAACTTCAAAGCACGCTACAACTATTTACAGAACGATCGGTTTGATGTGGTTCGGTGTGAATAGTTAATAGTTATCAAATATAAAATCGTCGGTTTCATGGCAAAAGTTGTAAAGATTTATCGAATGAAATGTTGGGTAGCGTTCCCAGAATCGACTGAGCCAGCGAACTGACTTAAAAGAAACTTAGTAGTTGTGACTCACGAGGCGTTTCTGAGAATCTGACGTTGAAAGAAGAAACTATGTATTCATTATACAAACTCACGACGTTTCCAAGGAATCAGTGTATAGCCTTGAGTTATCGTTGGTAGAGAAATTAGCGACGTTCTATGTGTCACATCTTGTAGTAAATTGCTTTTTTAATACCTCTAAGGTGGCAAACTAACAGTTACTGTAGCATATGGACATTTGCAATACCACTAACTTGTTTTAGAATCGCTCTGAAGTTGGGATATGTCTATTTGTGTAAATATTTCAAAACACTTTTGGAGGACTGGCGGTAATATCATCCAATAATGAATGTTATGTTCTAAGATAAAATATACTATAATGTTGTACAGAAAAAAGATTTGATTATTTACCCATTTGTTTGTTTGTAATGTATAAACTAAAAAACTACTTACCCTATAATAAAAAGCTACGTTATTAAATACGAAGTACAAAATGAAGCCGCTTTTGGATCAATTCGGATCTGCGAGCGAGCTGACCTTGGTCGGACGTCCTACCACATCCCCCGCACCCAAAAGCGAGTTACTTTATACTGCGTAAGGATTAGTATCAACTTCAACTGGCGGTTGGTCAGCTCCAGCCAAAACGGAACGTCTGTTACTAGTTTTACTCCTTTTTCATGTAATTCGCTTCGGCCTCTATTCGGCCATCCATTGAAGAGAATCTTTCAAGACTTTTTTACAATAAGTGCGTGCAACGTAGGTCTAGACACCTTCCAGATTCCATCAGGAATCTGGAAGATATTCGAGGAACGTAAACCTTACGTGCGGCTACTTACAAAAAGAATAAACCCTATTGGTTCTTGCGTATAGTTGTCCACATCACGATGTCAAAAAAGTTGGATTGACTGCCCGCGTCTTGTGCACCAAAGGCGGAAAAGGGCTGTGGTAGTTCCTGCTTCGAATTATCGAGTCGATGAACTAAGCTCTGACTTACACTTTGTTCCTGATAACACACTTCTTTTTCAACCAGGTGACAGTGAGCGGCGTGACGGTGGTGATCACGGAATACAAGCCCAAGAAATCTGTGTCAACCAGCTCGAGCGACGTGGAGTCATCCAACGACGCGCGGCCATGATCCCCTGGTTGTGCTGCCTCGCAACCTCAGCCGGGCAGCACATAACTTCCTTAAAGTATACATACAGGATTCCATAACATCTTCAAAGTCTATTATAGGATACTACACCGGCAGTATTTCACAGCTTCAAGCATTTGTGCAGGGTTCAAAATAATGCTGCATCTCCTCAGTCGGGCAGCACATAATCATCATAACATCTTCAAAGCCTATTATAGGACTATACCTTTTTCCTGCTCATCAACAGCCTGTGACTATTGTTAGGACACCGTTGGACGTTATATATGGAGATGTGTTGAAATACCACTACGGAAAACTATCGTACATTGTCTGCTTCTATAAAATACACACCTACGGACTACATCTACGCTCTACGCAACATCATCAGCTCTGTAGCAGCTCACCACGAGGTCATCATCGACCAGAGTTCCGGATTATCTTCACACAGCGCTGGCTTGAACAGAAAACTGTACTGGTCTTTCTTGCTCCAAAAACATTAATAATGTACGGTGGTCTTCAATAGAAGGCGTTGTTGGTGCGAGCTCCATTGGCTATAAGACGGTGCTCCTATGTATTACACATTGCATCAGTATAGTTCGATGATCCTACCAAGTAGGTCTTCCTTTTCATAACGGAACCCGTATCGATCGTGCGAGGATATGCGCGTAAAACATTCCTACTTCCGTATATATTTCATCCATCAGTAGCTCGATGTAGTAAACCGTGGAACACATGGGTGAGAAGTCTACATAGAATTGCAGCATCTATGACAATTAAGGACAAGGTAACTACGTCTATCATAGGCATAAACTCACTTCTAGATAACTTAATTGAAATTAATGCGGGTCTGAAGACCTTTAGCTTGTCCTATGGAAGTCTGAGTGTTTAGATAGCCACTGGAGATCCTTGTTAAACACGAATTACAGCTGCGTCAATGTATTGATGCTATGCCCAAGTTTGAAGTAAGATTGGTCGGTTCTTGCTCGATAGTTTGATCAGGGAATAGTCGATTAAGAAACGTAGACGTAAACGTCGTGGTGGATCATGACCTGGAGTCTACCATGAAGAATTTAACCAACGAAGCGAGCTTGCGGGGGGACCGCCCCCACTTATTATTTATTAAATAATAAGTGGGGCCCCCATTTAACATAGGCTATTTTTAGTTAAAGGTTATTTTGCCAATCGAAGTAATCCTGCGCAGCTTAGACTTCTGTATCAACGCGCGTCGGCCAATGGCATTCAGCGACGCTTACCTCTCCCCCGCTACGAATCGGTGACATTTTAGAACATAAAGTTATTGCTTGATGGGGTCTACCCTCTAAGCCAGTTTTTTGTAACTCCGTGTGCTAGACCCTCAGATCAAAAGAAATAAAGATCCTGCGAACAACATACTGACGCATAACTACATCTTGCTGTGTTCATACACGATCATAGATACACAAAGACACACACATCAAACTACGCCTTGGCTACATTCACTAACTACACACATGTTTAAAAAACCCCCGCCACATGTCCCTGTCGACAGCGCGCCGTCTTTACTTTGTATTTGGTCTGAGGTTAGTCCATCACGATTAGAATTTCAAATATGAATTTGACAGTTCTTTCGATATCGGATGCATTTGAATGAATCACATGTTTAGAAATTAGGCCCTGACCCTCTGAGGTGACATTGAAGCCCATACTCACTAGAAGCAAATTCCAAATTCGGAAATATAATACTTCTACCTAGAGAAACATACCTTCCAACAATACTATACCTCAGTTGTCCTAAGCCGGTCTTTGAAACGGCTTAACAACGTACGAGCAGTACAATAGAACGCTTAGAAACACCACTGCGCGTCCCACAGTCCTTGTTTGCGGCCAGACGTAAATAACTGTATGGGTTGTGTGTATGGCTGTATATCGGGACGGGTGTTTATCCTTTGTACTGCCGACACGTCTGTCCACACGAGTTGTACCTTTATGCGAGTAAGGTTTCCAAGGACGTTGGGGTGGGTTTTGTATGGCTCGATTTGAGTATTGTCTTTAGGATGAAATTATACAAAAAGGTTTCTGACACTCGTTAGTGTACTCAAGTATGAAAAGTGGAGAATACAAGTATAAAAAGTGGAGAATATGAGTAGTACTACCCAAGTTTTTTGCCAATAGAACGGGCTCTGACAAATTCCACTTCGAATAAGTGCTAGAGATGAGTGATGAATAACGTCACTAATATCGGCGGTATATCGGCACCTTTTTACGCCACATTCATTATTATCCTAACATGCCGCCGATTGGGAAACTACTGATGAAAATACACTGACGTCTTCCCACCGTCCATTTTATCTTGTTTCCTAGTTATGACGTGCTTTTGTAATATAGTTCATTCGTGAAACGTCACAGTGATGCTACCGTGACGTTATTTATCACCCATCTCTAGCACTTGTTCGAAGTGGAATTCTTGAGAGACTGTCCTATTGGAAAAAAAATTGGGTAGTAGAAGATGTGATCATAATATAAGGATGTGACTACAGGAAATGGATAGATTTTGATGAATAATGAACGAATACATGTCGCTTAAAAATAATGTTCATGATTTTAAATTTCGAGTTAACTTGTGTATTTCTTCCATTTCAGCAACAATTGAATTTATATTGATTGTTTCGTTTTAAATAAATTACAGTGTAGAAATTATGGAATTGCACTGTAAAAAATCTTTAATTAATTTAATTGTAGTTAGATAGGTTTTAATAAAATTATTTTGATATAAACAAATTGGGAATTAAATATTAACTTTAACTTAATGTATTGTGACTGTGGCATTTATATAACAAGTATTTGGCAGGGAAATGCACTCCTTACACACAAGCTCCATACAAAACTTTAAAAAAATGTATGGAAACGCGTGCTGCGCTTCTGCCGACAATTCGTATAGAGCTATGCTGAACTGAATAGAAACTGATTTCTAAGAACCATAGTATTCTTCTAGACGCCTTCAAGGCCAGAGTGAATAGGCTGTTCCTAGACAGGCATGCTCCATCATCGGCCGCATCGTCACTTACCACCAGGTGAGGTGGCGGTCAAATGCCTGGCTAGACCAATAATAATAAAAGTGATTTTTACAGTTTAGATCAGTATCTCTGGTATAAACGATGAAGTCAACTATGCTAAGATTATTACGTACTGATTAAATTGTCATCAATACCAAACACTTATTGATATTGATAAAATAATTGGTGAAGTAGTATTTATTTGTTGTAAATATATGGAGACCAGCGGTCCACTGCCTGTACCAGTTTCTTTGAGTTGTATATAATATGATGATAGAATTGGGTCCTATAGGATTAAAACCTGAGTAAGGGATAATTGTATTAGATAAAGACATTGAAATGTTAAGCGTACGATGATGTGCATAATAAGTGCGTATGCGATAAAAAGGCTAAAGTAAGGACTGAAAATTTTAAAAAATGAATTGGATTCACTGGTACGGTTTAAAATGGAGTTCAAATACATCACAGGTCGCAGAATAGTAAGAGCTAGTTTGGACACCAAATCATGTTTAAAGTAACTACCAAGACTCTTAAAGTGATTTTTATGTCCGTCACTTTAGAGGTGGAAACCTGTTGGACATTGGTATTTTCGGAAATAATTGTAGGTATACAATATAATAAAAATCACTTTACATTTACCACGTTACAGTGTGTTCCGATAATGGAAAATATACAGGTTGTATGTAATATAGCTAGCCCGGAAAACTTGCTCAACATTCTGGCCAACAGTTGGTAAGGAAGCGGCGCGACACCGCGTAGAAATATATTAAATTCTTCTTAACTACCAAAATTTTAAAAGCGGATTTTTTACGATCATTCCTACTTATACTAAAAGATGTTAGGAATGTTTAGTAGAACAATCACCTTCGATGTACTGTCTCTTTAATGTACCCAAATAACAGTTTTCAAAATAAAATGTAAATAAGTTACCAAAAACAACTTCGGTGTCGTCATGGTACCATATTGATTATGTTAAATAAGTATTTATTTTTAGCATTAAGGTGTGTGTTTCTGTATATAATGTAGTGTTGTGTTAGTTTTAAATTGGACTATGACGACCCTGCTACATTACATTATTTGTTAATTTTATTAATAACTCTAATTGCCGTTTTATCTAAACTTAGGAATCGCCTAAGTTCTAAGTTATCATAAATTCGACCATGCTGATTGGCTTAAAGCTAGTTAAGATGAAACTCGGACGATTCCTAAGTTTAAAAGTAGTTAAGATGGAACTTAGGCGATTCCTAAGTTCAGTAAAAACGGCCATAAAAAGGCTTACTAGAGTATAATGTGTTTACTCGGCGCAACTTTCCATAATTTAAAGGTGTCTAAGGTGTCTATGTTAAATTCAGATTTACCGTACAAGCGATAAATATTACACAGCTGCTGATTTGGACTTCGTATATTCTCACATGCGACAGACAACGCTCTACGAAGCCGAACTTATTGGTCGATACTCTCTTGACAGAGCGGTCGTGGTCGCTGTTTTGTAGGCTGGTGTCACTCTTTTTACAATTTCCTGCCATCTTGACCTGTTAGCTGTCTTCCTAGTATACTCATGCAAGCGTCCGCCTAAAGGAGATTTTATCTGGTTGGTCCATCGCATGGGTGATCTGCCGCGCGGTCTGTTACCCTCTACTCTTCCCTGCACGCCAAGACGAAGCCGAACTGGTCTAGCGTTATTTACCGCCGATGCACAAGGGAACACACAAGGCACATTGCTTACAGAGCCGATATCTGTGGTGTTAATATGTCCTCCAATGGCGACTACGACTGTTCTTGGCCACATTGCCTAACACTAGCACGGGAGTACTAACCAGGGTTTGGTGCTACTTATTAAAAGTTTGACATAGCTCCCGGGGGAATCGCTTTTAAAGCACTAGGCGGCAGCTATACAGTTGATACTAACCCTTACACAATAAAAAACAATAGTTTTTCGGGTGTGGGGGCGTGGTCGGACGTCTAACCAAGGTCGGCTCGCCCGCGTGCCTGAAAAACGATTTTATTTTATACTGCATAAGGATTAGTATCAACTGCCTAGCTGCCTCCTGCAGTATGGTATGTAGAGGGCTTTATCTGACCCGGTTGCCAAAACTGGACCAACTGTTACGCGCTGGCTCAGCGACCCAAAGTGGATCTTGGCCTCCGACTTCAGAGATCGCCACCGGACCAAGTGTTGACATTTTGAAATGCTATCTTGACAACAACAATGACGCCGGGTCATATACGTTTGTCGCACTGTACCCTTGATTTATACTTCGACTCAATAATGTCAATTAAAGCTATCAGTTTTGGTTATTTATTACTCAAAACTCATTTCACAAGTCATATAGGATGTTTTCAAATCAGCTGTTTGTGAGGACGTCCATTGCTCACGTTACATCAAACGTTAATAACCGTATATTAATCTAGTTTATTGAAAAAAATATGTATCTAGTTTATTGTATACCTGGTTGTAAGTCAATTTTATAATAAAGAAACTAACTAATGCCCGATTGCACTAGACTTTAGGCGAAGCATAAGCAGTGACGCAAGCCCCCTCCCCCCTCCCCCCTGTATACGCTAACGTGACTTAGTTGATTTCAGATATTCCAAACAAGAAAAGAGTTGCACCAATCACCAACCTTAGGCGAAAACTAAACTCGACTTTATGAACCCGATTTTGTGACGCCTAAATGCTTAGGAACATCTTAAGGCGACAACTTAAGCGTCGCCTAAGTTTAGTGCAATGGGGTATAACCTATATACATATTAATATAATGTAAACGGAACTGAACTATATAATATAAGTAGGCGTTGTGAGCTTGTTTTCATAAGTAAATAAGTGAACTTACAATCTTCGGTCTTAATGATTGATCTAAACTTCATAACTTTTAAGTTATGCAGTTTTACGAGTATATCCATAGTATGATATCGTTCCTAAAATAAATAATTTACCTACTAAACATAAATTTTTGTATAACAGTAACGCACAATATTAAAAAGTATAAAATTAAGGTAAGGTAAACCTTATCGCTAAATGTTGTGGCTAATTAATGTAGAGAACAGCGTGTATTTTTAATTTATTAGTTATGTCATTTATTGAATGTTTACGTTTAAATAAAATAATGTTTTTGATGTTCAATAATTATTTATGTTCTAAAAATACTTCTCATGAGAATTCCATTTTCGATCGTATGTTTTAGTTATCGTTTCTTTTAATTATACTTTATGCATTTTTTGTTCCATTTAATTAACTTCAATTGTTTTTGTTTGTCCATTAATGATGTAGGTGAATGAACCTATACTCAATTCTATTTCTTTTATTATTAAAATTTTATTAAAAATTAATTGCCTACTCTTAATTTATAATAGCCCCAGAAAATTTTAATTTATTGTGATTTTTGTAAGTAGGTGTGCTACTTTAAGATTACAAAGGATTTTTAACCAATAATAAAAATAGCATACATAATTGTGAATACAATGGAATGCAAGTCAAGGCTAATTTTTAGATTTGTTTTGAAAATTAAATACCTATCCAATTTATTTGTTGAATTTGTTCCAAAAGTTTTCGTAATGTCCATATATATCTTACGTATTTTTATTTAGATATGAAAATGACTTTATTTTATTATCAGTCCAAAATTTGCCTTAATTATTTATTTAACAGAAATTCATAAAAAAAAGTAGACCGAACGTTATCTCAATTTGTAGTTAATTTCTAAATGTTAATTATTTGTAAGCCCTGTATCGATGTACTGTATGTCTGTATATAAAGGATGTGGTGTAACTTAATTGATGTGTTTTATCTCATAACCCTTTCTTTTCACATTCTGTTAGAAACCCATCATTCATAACTTATAAAAAATGTTTTCAATTAATGAATGAATCAAGGTAGGTAAGGTAAATGCACCAGTAACGGACGAAAAAAAAAATGAAATCTAGAATAAGGACATGAACCAGTGTTGGCACACTTTAACAGAGACAAAAGTCATCGAGCTGTCAATCTTCGATTTTTTATTCAAAATGGCGGGATTTCTAAGGTGATGGCTTTTGTTAAGGAAATTTTTCACTGAAACTTCACTGTTTAATAACAACAATTCAACAATTTCACTGTTTTTATGATTAGGATTTTTACACGATTTTTGAAAATCCTCTTGTTCATGCACTGTCCATCATTGGGGTATTTACCTTAGATAGATAAATATACATATATGTCGCCGTGCGATATCGCCTATTATCAATCGAAATTAATAAATGGAACTATTATCAATATTTAGTGATTTTAAAATTCATTCTTCTATTTATCTGGAACTATTTCTGTTATAACTTTGATTTACGATTAATTTCTATTCTAAAAAGTGTCTATTTTGATCGACAAATCGATAGCACTAAAGTAAGTTGCTATTTTAATTCTATTAGAAGAATTGTCTTAAATGTTGCTTCCGAAATAGCTTATGCATTTTGTAATAATGTTTGCTATTTAAATTAATTATAATTGAAGGTCATTTTACGTATTCCAATCGTTTAAAGCGCCACCTATAATCATGTTTGAACACTAAGTGACAGCTTGAAACATTGCGGGGGAAACGATTGGAGTCTGTAGATTTGACACGGACTTGACTGCGAACCTTCGGCTGAATAACACGTAAGCATTACCTCTGTAATTTTGTAATAAAAATACTTTGTTCTTGTTGATTAATCCTTGCTTTTATTTAACATAAATCCAATTTAGTGTTCCCGCTTATGTTAGCTAGCTTTTTCGAGTGTTTCAGTTTGAATTAGTACCTTAAACTTGTAGGAGAACCGGTGGCCAATAAGGTCGGCGGTTCTGCTTGTTTTTATTTAAATTTAAATATAGTCCCTACTTCGACATCAGAAGTGGGATTCGAACCTGCAAACCCTCTTTGCTGTTTTCTTTCGTTTCATTTGTTTAAGATTGTTCCTGAAAGCAGCGCGTGTGAAGAAAGAATTAATATGGCTGACCCGGACGAGAGTGATGCAATGCCGGGGCCGAGCGCAGCAAGGCCGACCGCACCGACGGCCGGCGCGCCAACCGCAACACCACCCGCTTCGTCACCACCACAGGGGGGTAACGTACCACCTGAATTCTTCTTAAGCATGATGACAATGATGCGAAATATGAGCGATCGGTTGCTACAACAGCAACCTGATTCTAAAGTAAAACTCACAGATATTTTCCTACCCTCATACGATCCGGACGGTAATGTCGGAGTTCGTGAATGGTGTAACCATATTTCTATTGCTAAAAGTGATTACGATATCCGCATGAAAGTGACTAGTTTACTTAAAGGCCGGGCCAAAATTTGGGCAGATAGTTGGCTAGTTATGACTAACACGTGGGAAGAATTGCGTCAAAATATCATAACCACCTCGGTCCTAGAGCTAATTTCTGTTGCAGCCTCTATTCGCGTTAAACGGTCAAGTCAAAATAGCTCTAATCATCAACCCCAACAAAAACGCTCGAGGTTCTCTGTTGACAATCGAAACACTGTGCCATATTGTAGTTTTTGTAAAAGGACTTGCCATTCTTTTAGTAGCAACAAGGAGTCAATTCATGCAAAGCTGACCGAAAACGGTCCTTTGCCGCCATCTATCGCCGCGCCTAAGCAAGCCAGCGATAAAGTTTGTTAATTTTGCTCGAAACCGGGTCACACATTTGACACGTGTTTTCGGAGAGACAAACAGATAACCTCGAATCACGTTAATTCGGTGTCTAATAATCCATCACACTTGAATACTATTCCGACGAAGACCGTTAACGGTCAGTTGATCAATGCTGTTTTTGATAGTGGCGCTGAATGCTCTGTAATGCGTGAATCTATCGCGAATAAATTACCTGGTCGTAGGCGCCAAGTCATTAATTATTTGCGCGGAATAGGTCCATTCCCTGTAGTTTTTACTAGTACCCTCACTACGATTTGCGTCGTTGATAATATTAATGTCGAGATAAAATTTCATGTTCTATCGGACTATGAAATGACGTTAGACGTTCTAATCGGTACAAATTTATTGCGCGAGACAGGCATGAGTGTAATTGTGACCCACAATAGTGCCACTCTATTGACGCAGCCCCGCGTTATGCAATTACAATCGAATAGCACTAAATTCGAAAATTTAAATTACGACTTGACAGATGATTCAGAGATACGTTATCTCACTGTCTTATTGAACAAATACTCTCATCTCTTCACAAATGGTTATGCGAAAGCACGTGTAAATACTGGCCAATCCGCCTTCAAAATCCCGACAAATTTGTTGAGCGACGGCCTTATAGGTTAAGCCCCATCGAACGTGAAAAGGTCAAGAAAATAGATAGTGAACTGATAGACAATAACATTGTTCGCGAAAGCACGTCCCCGTATTCGAGTCCTGTAATCTTAGTAAAAAAGAAAAACGGCGATGATCGTATGTGTGTTAAACTCCAACACAGTACGAGACCATTACCCTCTCCCGCTGATCGCAGACCAGATTGATCAACTGGCGGGTGGGCAGTTCTACTCCACCCTCGATATGGCCTCTGGGTTTCACCAGATCCCAATTGCTGCTGATTCTATTTAGAAAACTGCCTTCGTCACCCCCGACGGGTTGTACGAATACCTAACTATGCCCTTCGGGCTCTGTAATGCACCAGCTGTCTATCAAAGGTGCATAAATCGTGCTCTAGGTCCCCTCCTACATTTAGGTAGTGCCGGTAATGGGCATCACGACAGCGTGGCCCAAGTTTACATTGACGATGTTATCAGCAAGTGTCGCGATTTTCCAAGCGGATTAGCCTATTTAGAAATAATCCTGATGGTACTAGGAGACTCGGGTTTCTCAATAAATATTGACAAATGTTCATTTTTTTAAACGCTCAATTGAATACCTCGGTAACGTAGTAGAGAATGGGCAAGTCCGTCCAAGTCCTAAAAAGGTAGAAGCTCTCGTTAAAGCTCCCGTCCCGAACACAGCAAGACAGGTTCGTCAATTTAACGGCCTTGCGAGCTAATTTCGCCGTTTCATTCCCGACTTCGCGCGGACTATGGTTCCTCTGTACGAATTAACTAAACCAGGTGTTAGGTGGCAATGGCCTCATATTCATGAAGAGGCACGTCAAAAGATTATCCATCACCTAACGTCCGAGCCAGTCCTCACGATTTTTCAAGAGGGTGAACCTATCGAATTATGTACCGACGCCAGTAGTCTCGGATTTGGAGGGATACTTGTGCAGATAATAAATGGTCGACAACACGTGGTAGCCTACTTCAGCATGCGCACTACGGACACAGAAAGCCGGTACCACAGTTATGAACTTGAGACTCCGGCCGTGGTCCGTGCTATAAAGCACTTTCGTCACTTTCTTTACGGACGCAATTTCAAAGTGGTCACTGATTGCAATGCCTTAAAGGCATCTAAACATAAACAAGATTTGTTACCTCGCATACATAGATGGTGGGCCTATCTCCAGAATTTCGAGTTTAATATAGAGTACAGGAAGGGCGAGCGGATGCAGCATGCCGATTACTTCAGTAGGAACCCGGATCCTTTAACTGTCAACGTTTTGTCAAATAATCTTGTATGGCTCAACATAGAACAACGACGTGACAATCAACTGCGCCTAATAATCGACACCCTGCATAACGGAGGTGAGGTCGCTGGGTACCCGCTCGAAGGCGACGTTCTAAAATATAAAACCACGGATCCAGTTATAGGTACACAGAAATTGATAGTCGTCCCGAAGTCGTTTCAGTGGAGCTTGATAAATACCTACCACATGGCTCTTAAACATCCAGGCTGGGAAAAAACCCTTCACAAAATAAGAGAAACTTACCATTTTGATAAAATGTCCAGTACTGTTCGTGAGTTTGTTAATAACTGCGTAGTATGTCGGACATCTAAGCAGACGTCAGGGGCTACACAAGTTCAACTGCACCCTATTACAAAACCGACGGTGCCGTTCGAAGTAATCCATATAGACATAACCGGTAAGCTGGGCATCCCGACTGAGCAGGAATATGTCGTCGTGACAATCGACTCCTTCTCGAAGTATGTGCTGTTTCGCTACACCAACGACAAAAGTCAGCACAGTACACTTGCAGCCCTTAAACAGGTAATCCACCTCTTTGGCGCTCCAAAACAGATCATCGTGGACGGAGGACGTGAGTTCCTTGGAGAGTATAAAAACTATTGTGACAGATTTGGCATAGAACTTCATACCATCGCTCCGGGCGTAAGCAGAGCAAACGGGCAAGTAGAACGTGTCATGGCGACGTTGAAAAACGGTCTAGTCATGATAAAAAATTATGAAACTCCTGAGTGGCACACAGCACTAGAAGGCCTCCAACTCGCACTTAACTGCACCGTCCATGCAACAACAGGTACTACTCCTCTCAAACTGTTAACTCGACGAAAAAAAACTGCGTTCCTCCCGAGTTATTTAATTTAATTGACTTTGAAAATTCCTCAATTAATATTGAAGCCCTGGAACGTCATGTGAACCTGAAAATGACTACAGCATCGGCAAGAGATAAACAGCGATTCGACAAAGGTCGCGCAAAAATTCAACATTTCCAGCGAGGCGACTTTGTTCTCATTAAAAATAATCCGAGGAACCAGACCTCACTGGACCTCAAATTTAGCGTGCCTTACGAAGTTCACAGGGTTCTCGATAATGATCGCTACCTTGTGAAGAAGGTCGTGGGTCACCACGTGCGAGCCCGTAAAGTCGCACACGATCAACTGCGACGAGCGCCGCAGCCCGGAGTCGCCGCGAGACGAGCAGCACGCCGGACCCTCTGGCGTCGCGACGGCCGCGACGCCGAGAGCTGCAGCCTCTGAGCGCAGCGACCAGGCCCGGGCGGGGAGCCCCAGGCCTCAAGCAATCAATAAAACCTGGTGATCCATACCAAATAACCACTCACACACATGCACAAACCTAACTAAATAGAAAACAAAAAAAAATAAAAAAAATAAAATTAAATTCAATGAAATCTAAAAAGGCATATTGGGGCGTGGAGTCCACCAATAAAGCCTAAATAATCGTAAATGAAATGATAACAGTATTAAAAGATGCACATTGGGGTGTGGAGCCCACCAATGTAGCCAATATAATCCTGTCCTGAAAGAAAAATAGTCCCCTGTGTACCACGGCGTTCGAGACCGCCCAGAGCACAGCATCGTCCTATTCCACACCCTCGCAATCCTTATATCCACATTATAGTGCCCCTGTCTAGCACAGCATCGACCTAACCCGGCCCATTCCTTGCCATACGCATAAGAAATAAGAAAAAAAAAATACACTGTTATCTGTACTGTTGGCATGTGGAATGGAACAGTAAAACTTATTATCAATATTCACTGTTGTCATGTGGAATGAGCGGTGTCTCTAATATAGAGAAAATGAATCCTATCCTAAAAGAAAAATATTCCCCTGTGTACCACGGCGTTCAGGACCGCCCAGAGCACAGCATCGTCCTATCTCACTGTCCTATCCTTATTACCTACCCTAATAGGACCCCTGCTTAGTGCAGCGTCGGCCTAACCCTGCCCTATCCTGCCCGTGGTTAAACAAATACTTACCTACAGATACTTCCTACACTTAGGTACTGTGTATACCTAAGTACTTACTATTTGCTACTTTCGTGAGGATGACCATCAAAACCTAATGAATTACTTAACATATTAATATATTTTAGACTGGTGAATGTCTTAATAACATTACGTCTCATGTAATAATACAATTGCACTGTGGTAGTGCCTAAGCCCCAAAATATTGTTGCTATATCAAAAAGTGCCAAGCCACAAAATGTTCTTGATTATCTGCCATGATTTACAACTATAGGTCTTAGGTTCACTGTGGAAGTGCCTAGCCTCAAATGTTTTTGATTATCTGCCATGATTTGCAACTATAGGTCTTAGGTTCACTGTGGAAGTGCCTAGCCTCAAATGTTTTTGATTATCTGCCATGATTTGCAACTATAGGTCTTAGGTTCACTGTGGAAGTGCCTAGCCTCAAATGTTTTTGATTATCTGCCATGATTTGCAACTATAGGTCTTAGGTTCACTGTGGAAGTGCCTAGCCTCAAATGTTTTTGATTATCTGCCATGATTTGCAACTATAGGTCTTAGGTTCACTGTGGAAGTGCCTAGCCTCATAATATGTTTCTCCTTTTCAGGAAAGGATTTGTCGTCCTTTTCAGGAAAGGATTTGTCGCGATGCAGAGCACGCACCGCTCATCAGAATGGCCGTGTCGCCGTGCGATATCGCCTATTATCAATCGAAATTAATAAATGGAACTATTATCAATATTTAGTGATTTTAAAATTCATTCTTCTATTTATCTGGAACTATTTCTGTTATAACTTTGATTTACGATTAATTTCTATTCTAAAAAGTGTCTATTTTGATCGACAAATCGATAGCACTAAAGTAAGTTGCTATTTTAATTCTATTAGAAGAATTGTCTTAAATGTTGCTTCCGAAATAGCTTATGCATTTTGTAATAATGTTTGCTATTTAAATTAATTATAATTGAAGGTCATTTTACGTATTCCAATCGTTTAAAGCGCCACCTATAATCATGTTTGAACACTAAGTGACAGCTTGAAACATTGCGGGGGAAACGATTGGAGTCTGTAGATTTGACACGGACTTGACTGCGAACCTTCGGCTGAATAACACGTAAGCATTACCTCTGTAATTTTGTAATAAAAATACTTTGTTCTTGTTGATTAATCCTTGCTTTTATTTAACATAAATCCAATTTAGTGTTCCCGCTTATGTTAGCTAGCTTTTTCGAGTGTTTCAGTTTGAATTAGTACCTTAAACTTGTAGGAGAACCGGTGGCCAATAAGGTCGGCGGTTCTGCTTGTTTTTATTTAAATTTAAATATAGTCCCTACTTCGACATATAGATAAACACTTATTGCTCATAAAATATTACAACAATATCTCTTACAACAACAAGGAACACATGAGCAAAGGCGGCCTTATCGCTATAAGCGATTTCTTCCAGGCAACGGTAGGTATTTTAGGTGTCTATATAGGTAAGTATTTATACAACAAGTCTTTACGTTTACAACTTAATAAGGAACCAGACCCAAATTCGACGAAATTTATTTTATAACCTCATTCTAATTAATTCGTATTTGGAAAGAGGTTAACGGTTCAATCTTGGGTTTATATTTATTATAAGTATTTATAGGTTTTCAGTGGCCGGAGTCGTTCTGGTGTCAAATATCGCACATAAAGCCCTACTTCGACTTGGAAGTGTGCAGTAAAATGTACGTAAGTACCTACCTACCTCTAAGGTAAGGTAAACCTTATATTATTATTATATACTTTATTGCACATGAAACAAGTTAAAACATATATTACAAGAGGTTGTTTACAAAGGTGGGCTTATCTCTGTAAGAGATCTCTTACAGCCAACTACCGGGTGTGGAGAAAAGCAATAAACGGGGAAGCAGCAGAAAATGTGCACTACATTTCTAAATCAACTACGTTATATATGTACTTACCTATTATACATAAATACCTATAATAATATATAATATACTATATAAATATAAATATTATAAATATTCTATAAAGCTAATCAAGAGAAGATAAAAGATGCTCTTAGCTTATGTCTTATAGCTAAATGTTGCAAAATAAAACGCACAGGCTGTAGGTAGGTAAATAACAAGGTAGGCGGGTAGGATTTTTTAGCAACCTACCTTCGTAAATGCCGATTCCTTGAGTTAAGGAACTGAAAATTAACCAATACCTATCCGAGACGTTACGGTTCGGTTTGAAGGATATTTATGTACTTGTATACCTACCTATTGTAAGTAAAACTGGTATTGTAAGTATGAATACTAAATGACACCACGTGTAGGTACCTTACCTACCTAGGTACAAGATGGACAGACTACTAAAGAAACCTAACTACTGTCCAGCAGTGGAGATCATGTCAAAAGGTCACACAGATAATTATGGATGGTTTTAGGTATCTGGGTAGGTGAGGACCTAAATTACCAAAAGTACCTACCTAAGTTTGTCACGGAAACTTTTTGACGTAAGTAGGTATAGTAGATATATATGTTTAAAAAAGAAAAAGAAAGTACCTAGAGCACGACAATGGTAGCACCTAATAAGTAGGTATGGGTACCCACAGAAGTAAATAAACAGTAGGTATCGACTGTAAAAATTGACTTAGGTACTTGTTTAAAGAAGAATCTCATATGATAATGCAATTTATTAAAATTTCTGTGGATTAAAGTGCCCCTGCACAGGGAGTTACAAGCGGTCAAAGGTCAAACGGGGTACATATGACCCAACCATACATTCGATGTAATCTTTTTGTGCCAATTACGTTTATGCATTTATTTATTTGATGATTCGTTTACTAGTCACTACCTAATGCTACACCTTTTTGGTTTACTCTTTTTACTGGTTTACTCGGCTTAGAAGAGAATTCCAAACAATCACTTGAACGCCTACAAAGATGTGTTTCATTTGCCTAGATAAATGCTCAAGACTAAGATAATTTACTGAAGAACCTTCAGAGGGGTCACCAACTGAAATTCACGGAATTCAAAAACGGTGCTAAATATGTCCTGCCTGTCTAAATTGCAAGAAGATTGTCTGTCTAGACCATAGAGAAAAAATTTTATATACAGAAGGTCTAGACTACATAATTTCTTACTACGGAGGATATGCAAATGTAGATGCTGACTGTGATAAGTTTTAAAATTTCCGTTAAATTTAGCATAAAGTTTCTTAACGACATCACATTAGGCATTCCAAAAAGTAAAAAAAATATATTAAAAAATTATAAATTTGTTTATTTGTTAGTAAGATTACAGAAGTTAAATATTTTGTTAAAGATTTTATAAGGCTTTCGTAAATACATAACAAATTCCTAATATTGTATGATTTTTTTATTGTTTTTCATCAAAATATAGTAATTTGAACATCACTGAAACTGATTTAAATTGATGCAATAAAGAGATTACATACATACGTACATACATACATTTAATATATATTTCCCAAAATTAATTGAAATATTAAGAATTAAACCATTTTCAACATCCGGGACATATTGACCCACCATACAGTCTTTGTACTGATTTTCTACCATACAGAGTGGGTGTAGAATAAGAAACTATCCCATATCGCAGGCCCCTAGTCTATCTGCATGTAAGACATCTCTCAGACTTTCTCATTTACATAGGTAACTATGGTATGTACCTGATCGGAATATATTTTTAATCCGCTACCGTTGAAGATCGACGGATCGGCTCCACTCGGTACAAGTACCTCGAATATTACGTACTTGGGTATAGATACCTCCTCAGGTCATAAGCAGTTCGTAGACCTATAAAATTATTTACGAACTTTCCTGCTACTAGGAGAGGGCTCCAGGTTAAAGGGATGCGCCTACTATGAGGTCCGTTTCGAATCATGAACGGGTCGTTCTCGATTCGAATGGTTGCCAAATGCCAGAGATCGTTTAAGACCGCGAAGAATGTCACTCTTAGAAAGAACTACCTACCTAGAGGTACCTTTAGAAATGGACAACATTGGGATGGGTCTTCATTAGATGAAGGAGCCAATGAATAGGTTGATTAAACAAATAATGAATGTAGAAAATACCTATAACTACATTACCTACCTACCTACATTTTGTTTTACCCACTTACATTTTTTTTAAAGATGTCTTCATCTCCGTACCTATGTACGATTGAATCGAGTCGTAGCGGCCCATAACGATGCGATGAATCGATCCGACGACATTTTGGCATCCCTAGCCTCAAGTGAAAAGTGTTTTTTACTGCCAGTTTACGAGCGAGGGGGGTTTTTTACCTCGTAAATTCGCAGTGATTAGATGACTTACTTCTTAACGGGTCGTACCCATAATGGCTTTGACATAACTTCGGTAGATTGGTAGATATACATATAGGTATACATATAGGGGTAGGTAAGTAGATAGATACTTACTTACAGAATAGGGAGAGAGGAACCCTCATTGGACCACACATGTGGCGCGGTGGAGGACACTGCAACACATCCTCGCGACTTGCACAGGCAGGGAGGAACAGCGTCGCCTCCTGAATGCGGTTGTGGGCACGGATCTTGCTCTTCCAAGTATAACCGCCATGCTTGGAAGTGAAAGGGTCTGGGGGGCTGGGGCCGCCTTCCGTGAGTACATAATCTAACAGAAGGCAGCGAAGCGAGAGACGGAGGATGACTCTCTTGCGCCACCGCTCTACAGACGAAGAAGACGAGTGGCAAGGCGGTTATACGACCGCTCCCTTAACGCGCCTGGTGGTGGCCAGCGGGCTGCTGGTGCGGGGCACCTCCGCTTGCATTGCACAGGTCTCCACCTCCGTTGAATGGGAATGGTTTGGGGCTTCCGGCTATTCCCATCCGTCCACCACAAGGGGGGACCCACCGCATGGTGGGTCCGCCGCGTAAGGCCGCACGGATGCCGGCCGGAGGTGTCGTGGATGACACGACTTCGACTGCTCTCATGACACCCCTTTTTTACCCAGGGAATGTATTACCGCAGCATTACCGCGCGTAATGCGGTCCCCGCTTTAAAAAGGTGTAGGTAAGTATATACATAGTATATAGACAGATAGGTACCTTACGTACCTGCTACCATAAGTGTTGAAAAATTGTCTGGACTGAGATAGCTACGGCCACCTATACGCGCATTAAAATACTTGCTTTTTTACTTAGGTATAGATATATTATCCTAGCGTATACGGCCTACGAACGCGAGGATGCTCAAGATGGGACGAAATCGAACCCTTGCAGGAAGACAAAAGACTTCAAATAACATAGGTAGGCTACTTTCAGTCCACTTTCGGCTCACAAGAATCACCCATGGGTCACACCAATGGATGAGTAAATAACATCACCAATCTATTACTGTCGACGAGTAATCATAAAAGAGAAGGTAGCCATCATAGTCACAGGCATGAGGCATACCAACCTGCTTACCATGATGAAGAAACAACGTTATGTCTTGCTTATTTAAACGAAAATCGAAAGAGGTATCTAGCTAGAATGACGTAGGTAGGTACATGCTTAGTCCTACATGTTCAATCCAAACGCACCCTCGAGAAATGGTTACGGACGTCCGTTATAGCCACTTTCCATTAGATGGGTTGTCTGCTTGTTTGTCACTGGGTGATACATAAAAAACTGGGAACTACGATGCTACAGACAAATAGGTAAGTCCCACAGACACAGACACGCACGGAATAGAATAAAAAAAGCTTGTACCTAACACCCCTCTTTACGTCGGAGGAAAAACGGCTTCGGCCAAACGCAGGTACCTTCCTTTCTGCCACTTTCCATTAATCTCCACGAAATATCCGGGCAAGACCGTCTCTCCTCCTACCAGAGTTGCCACGTCATAATATATCGAGCGCATTATTTTTATACGACACATTTATATGTCGGGACACGAATAAACATGTCGACGCCTCATTCGTTATATTGGCCGTGCTGTATTATTTTATGTGGCGGCCGTTCGCAGTAAATCTTCAATGGAGGAAATGCCTACGTATATTCCGCGTAGTTCTCGTGGTACGGGATCTAGGCAGATAAAACGCTGCTTTCCATTTTCTGGATACGTACCTTATACGACTAAGGTGGCTTACGGCCCGCCTTATGGTAAGCAGTCACCGCAGCCTATGGACGTTTGCAATACTAGGGGTATCACCCACGCGTTGCCGACCCCGTAAAAACCTTTTCACCCCTCGAAGAACTCCATTTTGAAATCTCCAGGGAAAACCTCTCCAGGTAGTTCATTTCACAACCTTAGTGTGCGTGGGAGAAAGTTCCTTTGGAACCGCACAGTTCGCGCCCAATTTGGCGTCTTAGCCTTTCTTTACCTCTGCTTATTAGGTAAAGTATTAAACTCCTACATATGCCCGATTGCACTTAACTTTAGGCGATGCCTAAGTTGACTTCAGATAAATATTCCGAACAAGAATCATTTTACAGTCTTGTACCTTCGTCTCCTCTGTATAATTTGGCCACTAAAATTTAAAAAAACTTAAGTACCTACATTATCATCTATTTAGACCTATTATGTTGACTACCGCAGTGCTGTACTCATTGCATGGTATCCGTGTTCAGTAACGTTCCTCTCCTGATGATATTTGTTCCGTTTTTCTATGGGTTTTACTTTGTAGTAGGTACCTAAGTACCTAGAGCAAACCATCGAGTCACATAATCGCAGCCGCCTAAATAAGTACCTATTTAATATGCTTTTTCACTAAAACAAATAATGTTATATGCAAAATATAACCTATAAACAGGTATGTGCGAACTATCCAGCGGCATCCCGCCCCTGCCGCACCGCGCGGGTAGTTTTTAATAAATTTCCTCACCGCTCGGGGCATGAAGGGGCCATTTTTCATTCTACTCATTACAACCCTTTGCGATATCACCCTCGTAACGTCGGCAACAGAGATGGTCGCGTTAGTTCCTTTTCGATTTTATTTTATTTTATATTATTATTATTATCCACATAACCTTACGGATAGAAAAATGTCGAATATCCTCTGACCTATATATCAACTTCAATATTTCCTAAACTACTGAAACGATTTTAATGAATCAAAGCCAAGAACCATCTCGTTAAAACTCGCTTTTAAACAAGAAAAAGTGTTTCTGTCTGTGGCATCGACCGAACGCTGTGGTCTCCACTCCAAAATCTTTCTGCCCCATCGGTCATAGGTTCTGCAAGTAAGTGATTTACCTATTCCCACTTCAGTTTGGCGAGCCAATGCCGTAGACCTGTTCTGCTACGAATATCTTCATTTCTGGGGTGAAGATGGTATAAAAAAATAAAATAAAAATGTTTGAACAAAATCACACAGCGCCATCTAGTCCCACAGTAAGCAAAGCTTGTGTTATGGGTGTTAGATAACTAATATACTTATTTACATTTTTAAATACAAACTTATTATACATAGTACGCCTAGACACGTAATGGAAACTAAAATATATCATTTCAATTTCTGCTCGGCCGAGAATCGAAACCGTGACCTCTGTGTCTGACCGGCATCTAAACCTAAGTAGAATTTAGATTTTTAAATGGTAACTTATTCAATGTAAGTATTACGAGTATTGTGATGTCAAAATAAGTAAACCAACTGAACCACTCAGATCTTGATGATCTTGATGTTGATGGTTTGGTTGACAGTTAAATACTGCCTATAAGCAGTAGTTTCCAAAAAAGTACGTCCGGGCTCCTAAAATAGTACGAAAATGGCTAAAAAGGTACGGCTTACCTTCTCTTCTATTTTTTCGGCCTTAGGGAGGAGGGGGGGGGGGGGGGGGGGGTGTAGCCAAAAAAACGGCGATATTTTGACAAGACAAGACCTTATTTACTCGCCGGTGGTGCCAGTGAGCAACACGTCAAAATCAACCCTTCCTTCCAAATTCCAATGTGGAGCAAAGTACGCCAAAGGTACGACAGTCGGCCAAATAGTACGTAAATCGTACCAAAAGGTACGATCTGGCAACGCTGCCTATAAGTAAATATTATACCACTTATATCCTACTGCGGTCAGTACCCACACTGCGCGGGGCGGGATGCGAGCGGCGGGGCATTTTTCATTCCGCTTGATTAAATCCAGTGGCGGACTAATGCCACTACTTACTAGAGCGTAGGTTAGGCTGTGGCAACGCGAATGCACATTAGAGCTTAGTTCCCGACTAAATTCACCGGTGTTAGGATCGTGACAAGCATTAATAAATAAATGTAAAAAATAATAATAATCATCTTGGCGTTAATGTCCCGGTTGTGCCCTCGAGAACGAGGGCCCGGGGTCCGCCTTGACCATGATCCAGGATTTGGCAGGTCAGGTAATTACAGTGGAGCGATTGCCATCTGACCTCCATGACCCTGCTACCAGGGGAACCTGACCAGATTGGACCATGGTTACACATCCAGTCGCCTGAGTGTGCAGGTTTCATCACGATGTTTTCCCTCACCGTAAGAGCATCGGTTAGTATTCAACTAATGTACATAACTCAGAAAACAGTCATTGGTACATGGCCGGAGCGGGATTCGAACCCGGGACCTCTGGCTTACGAGTCGGATACTGTAACCGCTCGGCCACCGACGCTCTCATTAATAAATAAATGTGCTTGGACAAATTCACACAACGCCATTTAGCAACAAAGTAAGCAAAACTTGTGCTATGGGTGATAGATAACTGATAAACTACTTACGTACTTTTAGCTTTTCTTAACGTTTTATCGTACGAGTGCCGACGGAAAAAATTGAAAATTTTCTTACGAGGGAGTTTTGACCTCGTGGTGTAATATTTCAGCGGTACACTATGCCGAGACGACTCCACGAACAATCTCAGGCTTCCGAGGAAACGAATGAGGTGTCCAGCGCATCAACGGAGCCCAGCGTTGCCCCGACGCCGGCACCACGGATCCCAGTGATTACGATTCCGCCAGGATATTACTGAGATCGCAAAATGGGGAAAATAAGACATCACATACATAGATAAAGCTCACGCCTGTGTCTCACGGGTGGGGTAGGCAGAGACTATGAACCGCCACATTGCTCTGTCCTGACACAACTCCCATATATCCACAACTCTTTTCATACATCTCCTTTTATTCTTACCACTTCGGACCCCAGCTTTTTTGAGAACATTACTGATCTGATCAGTGAATGTTTTCCTAAGTCGTCCTCTTAAGGGCCGGTTTTCCGGGAAAATAAGAAAACTTTAAAATAAGTACTAACATTTAGTTTTTAATATTATTACTACTAACAGAATATGGGCTTATTTTCATTGTTTATACCTTGTTATTCATAATGCCTGAAATAAACTGTTTATTTTGATATTATTATTTTTGGGAGGCTAATTGCATAAGTAGATACCTACCGTACAATGTACCGTCACTGGGTGTAAGTCAGCTCCCAAGATTGTTCAACCAGTCTCAGACTTCCCGAGCGAAAAACCTAGGTCAAGCTTGCTTCGCCAAAGGTTAGGAGGCACAGCTAACAAGTGGCAAGCTCGTTGCGGTGGAGAAATGTATCTTCGCCCAAAATGATGCTGCAAAGCGGCCATGCTTGTTGTGCATGCATATAATCATTTATTAAAAAATTACAATTCTATATTATTTTAGTAAGTAGGTAGATATATGAGTAGGTACAGTCATTAAATTCATAATAAAAATAATAACAATTTGTCTACCTGAGTGGTTCAGTGGTTAACGTCTGCCACGCAGAGATCGGTTCGATTCCCGGCCGAGCAGAAATTGAAGTCTTGAATTATAATTTCTGGTATGGGTCTGGGATTTGTATAATAAATGTGTATTTAAAAGATATAAGTAATATATCAGTTGTCACCAGTATCCATAACACAAGCTGTATGTAACAAAAATGCACAATCACAGGCGCGATGTAACTGAAACACAACGTACATAGATAACTATAATGATTATAATTACGCGCACTAGTAAATTAGCGGTGATTCAGCAAAAACCCTAGGGGAAAAGGCGGACTAGTCCTAACAATTATAAACTAAATTTTCCTAGATCCGAAACCATTAGCGTAATTAATATGCCTGTTTATACATACCTACTTGCCTTTTGCAGTTGTAGTCTCAGGCTCCCCTGCATGAAAAAAAATGTGTTTATTAATACCTTTAGTAGAGCGTCGGTGGCCTAGTGGTAAAGGTATCCGACTCGCAAGCGGGAGGTACCGGGTTTGAATCCTACTGCCATCATGTACCAAAGACATTTTGCTGAGTTATGTGAGTTATTTTATGCTCTTGCGGTAAGGGAAAACAACATGATGAAACCTGCACATTCAGGCAAATGAATGTGTAGGTAACCATGATCCAAAACCTAGTCAGGTTCCGCCGGATGGTTCCGGATGGTCAGCCGGAAGTCGCTCCACTGTAATTACATGATCTGCGAAGTCTTGGATCATGGTCAAGGCGGACCCCGGGCCCTCGTGCGCCAGAACACAACCGGGAAATTAACTCGAAAATGAATTATGATTTTATACCTTTAGTACCTACTAAAAAAACTGATCCCACTAAAAAGTACACACCTAGGTACTTATATACTCAGCGATAATAACCTCATTCCACAAGAGTACCTATTCCATATCGAAACTTTCTTTTCGTTGACGTGCGCAGAATTTAGTTCAAGAAAATTAGGTAGGTCGCCAATAAATAAAGTGCTTCAGCATATTTTTTATAGCTGACCAGCGTTAGTACGACCATCCTCGCTGACCCACTTAGATTTAAACTTTATATCTGTCACTGGCCATCGTAAAAGACGCCATGGCCGTTAATTTAAAAACTCGTCGACATCCACTTCCTGCGAACTTGGCTGTTTGTGAGTCAGCCGTTGCCCGTAATTTATGTTTAAAAATAAGTACAAAAAAAAAGAATTCACTGCGCAACCCTTTCCGTGTACATAATTACACGTATTTCTAGCTATCTTTTAAAATCGGCTGTATGGCGTGGTTACCGTTGCATTGACATCAAAACCGTTATCTCTTGAACTCTGTTTAAATGTGGAACATTCGGGATGCGGGTCCCGATTACTTTGGCCGCAAATGGCGTGTCCAGATCGCAAGATAGGGACATATTATAAATTGGCCCGTCTGTCTGTCTGTCACATAGCACGCGATGCGAAAAAAATATATGTCTGGTGAAATATACGAAAACCGATCCGAGCATGTTGCGTGTTTAAAAAACAATGGAGGCGATATTATGACTTATTGTCTTTGACAGTGAAATTGCTTTTATTGTTACTGGCTTGAGATATAATGTTTGAAATTGATTTTAGAACGTAGCTATTTAAAATCGACAAGTAGAAATTCGCCTCCTCCTCATCCTATCTAAATATCTATACAAGGACCATAAGACTTATAGTCTGGAAGAAAGTCGTATATGGTTAGCTGGAAGAGATGAGTTCACCATTGTATTGTACCAATTTATGTAATGCATTTAAGTAAAAGTGTATATGTAGGTAAACCTACACAAAAGAATTTTTTTTTTTTTAATCTTATATCACCTCACCTGTAGGTAAGTGATGATGCGGCCTATGATGCCTGACTAGGAACAGCCTATTTACTCAAGCCTTGATGGCGTCTAGATTATAATGATCAGGAAACACACTCGCAGGTAACGCGTTCCATTCCTTTGCTTAAGGATGAAGCGCCCGGATCACATTTCCCGGTAGTGGAAGAGGCTAGTTTAATAATAGGAAAATAACCAAACCACTACCTACATCTTATTTCACACCAGCACGCTCCTGTCCCGTTTTCCGTTTTCCGTGCGTAATTACCGTATTCCGTTGATTGATAGCTGTTATCGACACAAGGAAAATAACTTCGGTTTTCCAAAAATAAATTAATACTTCCTTTACCGGCAAAATTCCGGCTTCAAATTACCTTAACTAGCTCTACCTAAATGCAGGCATCAAACTACGAGCAGTTACATTAGTACATTAAAGCAGGTACAACCATGAACAAAATATAGTTCCATGCAGACAGGTACGTATAGGAACGCACATATCGCCCCCTGTTTGCTCTGCAACGCAGTGCCTACTCACGGTAATGTATGCACGAGTGCAGGTGTGCTCAGAAGTGTTACGTGATATTCATTGATATAATGAATATTCAGTTTTAGTCCGTCTTTGTTTTGTGTGTGATCGATATGTAAGATATGATCGATATGTATGTCTTAAGAATAACAACTAATGCCTGTAATAGTCCACGGCTGGACTTGGGCCTCCTCTTCATAAGTATAGGACTGTAGGGGTCAGCCATTATCCCCAAACTTGGTGGGTGGGTTGAGATCGTTGTTACTCTACTTACATTTTTTACGATGAAAAAAGACGTTTAGGTATTCTTAAGTTTTACGTGTGTATGTGTGTATGTGTGTGTCTATCTGTGGCATCGTATTTCCGAACGGATGGACTGATTTTGATGAGGTTTACTAAATTTAAAAGCCAGTTTAATACGTACGGTCCTTAGCTTTATTCAAAATTTAATAAGTGTTATTTTTATTGCCTAGGGAGGCACGCGGACAGACGGTCCACCCAATGAAGAGTGGCCACCACTGTCCATCTGCACTCGTATCTGCCCAAACGTTAGTTGGAAGCCAGGCACCAGGTTTAGATGAAATCTATCCCATCGCCGGAGGGTGCTGTGGCAGAAAGGTATACTTTTAGACCGCAGCGGACCTCACTCCGCGGGTCTCGCGGAAGATCAGCGCCGCGGCTCCGGCCATGGCTTATGCTGAGTAAGGTCCTTTTGTTGACAGAGTGTGCCACAGCACAGCAATTCCGAATCGATTTGTAAATTTTGTAATTTGTTATATGTGTTTTTTATTTGTTTGATTATTGTTTATTTAAATTATGTGATTGTTGTAATGTGGTGTCCTTGTTAATCAATAAATTTCTTTCATTCATTCATTCATTCATTCAAAAGTGACGGTGGCAAGTTAAACTCGCAACTTAAATTTTGCTGCATAAATTTTGCACGCGACAGTCCAGCTCTCTGTTTACCATCCGGCCTGCAGGCTACGCTATGTGGGGCTGGACGTAATATTTTATTTTACATATCCAACATGTCGCCATTAATTAATACAAGTTAGTACAGTACACCACGTTGCTGATTAAGCTTTTGAGCGAGTATTGTGATACACTGTACCTAATGTTACAGTCTGTCCGGAAAGTCGTGAAAAGGAACTACTGTTCTTGTAGTAACCACTTATTGACAAACTGAGTACTTCAGATGTCACGTCATGTGATGATGGCGTCTTAAAATTTTGAGGACTTTCATGACTGTAGCTACTTGTGATAGGTAGGTACAATAATATATCGTTTCAGTTGCAGGGCATCCACTGCTGGACATAAGGACCCGGATCTTTGTGAAAGGCTAGGGAGCCTCCCACATCGATCCGGGGCCCTATTTTTGAAACTCTTGCCTATAGTCTATTGGTATTCAATTTTTATTTTCGATATGCAAAATTTAATATTTTGATGCATAACGCAGATATTCAATATTATTGAACATATCGCTTTCAGTGTTGCCAATATAATTTAAGTTATCTAAAATTTTTCGTGTGGAAAATAAAAATTGAAAACCGTTCGAGGCGAGTGGTTTAAAAATAGAGCCCGCTCTGTGCATCTCGCATTCACCGGCTTCCCATGAACCTCACCAGCCCGTCATCTCGTGGGGGTTTCGATTCCGAGACTGACCTACGATGCAGGTCTCTATCGATTCAAAGGCTTCCTCATGGTCCATAAACGGTCCGGTTATAATGCTTGATATCTATGTATACTCGTATATTATGTATTATTGTTATTGGTAGGTAGTATATAGCCGAAAACCTTCATCCGGATATCCTTCAAACCGTATCATAATCTTACTAGGCGGCAGAAATAAATAAGGTGGCGGTACTCATCGATCACGGACTCCTAAGGCTTGTAAGACTCCTCCATATATACATAGCTACATAATGTCACGCCTTTTTCCCGCAGAAGGAAACGGACTCCTAGACCGGGAAAATAAATAATCGAATTATATCTAATGGTAGTTAATAAATGGACACGCAAACAACGGAGTAAAAAGTAAATATCGGATACAATATTGAGTTACTGCGTAAAAGGCTTTAATGGTGTTCCATTAACTGTTAAAAAATTTCCAACTGAATTCCTCATCTGTTTTTCTTTTAAATGAATTTTCCCGGAATATAAAAATAGTTTCACACGGTCTGCTTTACCCGCAGGGAAATAATATTGTATAAAATAGGCCAATGGAATAAAGTGACTTGAATTTGGAATGTTAAAATTCGTTAGCAAACGGGCATTGAAAAGAGACGTCATTCGAAAATCGCACAATTTCTCTATTTTATTTCTACAAAAAAAAAAGAAAAGAAAAATGCACGATTGCGAAAACTATGCAAAAACTGATACTAATGACTAGGCAGTACGGTTGCAGAACCTTAGACTACTCGAATTGTGCAAATGGAAAAAGTGTGAAATAACATTTTTCTCGTGCTATTATAATTTTCAGTTCTCAATTATATTCTTACGTTGACACGAAAATGTCGTGAAGCGATACTGATTTACCTCCAGAGTTTGCTAAATCGGACGCTGTAATTGTTTGATTTATTGTCTCACAGATGGTGTGAAAAGTAGAGTATTCACCTCTGAAATAAAGCTGTTTTAGTCTTGGGCAGCTTGAACCCCTCGCTTAGTTAGATCTAGTATTAAGATAATTATGCTCAAAATTGCACGTATTTGTTGACGTAGCTCGTCCATATCGATAGAGAAATGGTGCACTGGACTCGCTGTAGTGCACGTTGCTGTCACTGTCTCGGCGCTCGGCACTGTGCTTTACCAATGTAAATCTTATGTATCTGGTATTGTCGTGGTATGCTATATATGTAATAAATGACATTTATTTCTTGTGTTTCTTTCTCTCCTAAATGGGGCAGAGAAAGACCAGCTAGCAATAAGTGGAGCTAAAAATGAGCAGCCGCGTATTCTGCGTGTGTATTTTTGACCACCGAATCAAGACGGGCATCGTAAAGCGCGCTCCACATGTGGACAGTTCCACGGGAACACGAGAATGTGGAGGCAGTATTCGCCTACATTCGTATAGTCCCGTGCATGTTTGGCATGTCTCGCCTATTTCATAAACTAAGTAGAGATATTTCATTGTCGTCTCGATTCGATCGATTTTATATTTATATTCCTAGCGCTTTTTCCCGTAACAGGTTCGGGGTACACTTGACCATGATCCAGGATATTAGTAGATCAAGTAATTACAGCAAGCAGCTGCCATCACCTCTGTGACCTGTTTAAAGCAAATTAGCGATATTACACCGATGAATCGATATAATGTCGACGCGTTTTGACACCCACCACATCCCTAATAGGCGAGAATGTAGAGGGTCGACCAAAGTCCCGGCCAAAGTTTCGCTGAAAATTTCGGCGGACATGTGGAGTACGCTTCAATTTGACGTATGTCACTGTGTGTCTGTATACGTAGGTATTGTATTTCCCTAAAGGCTGGACCGATGCAGTTTTCTTTATTTGAAAACCCTTGAGATGGTTCTTTGCTTCGTTTCATTAAAAACAGTTCAGTAGTCATCGTCTTAGCGCTTAACCCGGCCTCTGTAAGGGTCCGCTTTCCTACACATTCTTCTCCACTTCGCCCGGTCTTCGGCATCCCCGCGTCGTAAGCCGTTGCTCTCGCATCCGTCTCAGCGATGTCAATCCATCGCTTCTTGGGTCGCCCATGGCCTCTTTCCTGATACCGGCAGGTTCAGGCACCTATTTCCCACATATCCCTGAGGCTTACGCAACACGTGGCCAAACCAGCGTAGGCGAGCTTCCTCGAGCTTATCCGCGATATTCCTTACGCCAAAGCTGCTATGGATGTACTGGTTCGCACATCCACCGCATCATTTTTATTTCGTTGGCGTGGAGTTCGCGAACGTATTTCATCAGCGCTGGCCAATTAAGAAGCAACACACGCGAAGTTCAGGCTCGATGGGTTACCATTTCGTACTTTTTACGTCGAACTTCAGCACCGCAAGAAGCTCGCTACTCGTTTAGAGTACTTTCCAATACCGATAGCGAAGCAAGGTCTGCCCAGGTCTTCCACTATAAAGATCCTGAGACTGCTAGAACTATCACGGGTGTGGGTATTCTTATTTAAATATGCAATGTGAAGGTGGGTGAAGATATTTATAATAAATTCAGTCTTAAGCTCGATACCGTGTTTGACTCACGCTCCCACATGGCGCAGCCGGCCTAGGAAGATTCGAACATTACATTTTTACTGATAGAATATTACTGATAGAAACACCATATAACGACGGAGATCAAGTTGAACATTCACAGGAGAATTTAGAAGAAAATCAGAGCGTGAGAACAATGGAATCGATTCTTCAACCACCACCGCCATTTGATTTTGAAAATAATTTGGCAAATGTTACTTCGGGGAATTTAAGTGCTGAATGGGACAAATGGAAGAAATCGTTTTGTATTTATTATGAAGCCTGTGAATTATCGAAGAAAGAAAAAAAAGTACAAATAAATATTTTGCTGCATATTATTGGGGAGAGATGTCGAGAAGTAAGTGAACAATTTACGGGGGAGGTCAAGACGGTGGATGATTTACTGCAGAAGTTTGATACGTTTTTTACACCGAAGAAAAATTTGGCGATGGAACGACACAAATTTTTTCGAAGAAATCAAAAAGATTTGGAATCATCCGAGCAGTACATGTTTGAGTTGAATAAGCTGGCCGCGAAATGCGAGTTGAGAGACCTCCGCGATGATTTAGTATGCAGCAGGTTTATCTGTGGTTTAAGAGAAGTTGGTTTATCCGAACGATTATTACGCGAACCAGAAATCACACTACAGAAGGCTCTAGATATTTGCAGATTGGCAGAAATGTCAAGAATGCAGGCGCAGAAAATTAAATCTGACAACGGCATCCACGAATTGTGCACGATTTCACGTCAAGGAACGGAAGATAACACGGAGCAGAGTTGCGATGTTTACGCGATTAATCGCCGCCCCGGCTACGGCCGCGGTCCGCGTCCGCCGCTCACACCGTCGCGCAATGCGACGCGGGACAATCTCTTTGTTCGACAAGATAAGCACAATTCGTCATCAACCACATCGTCACGTGATACGAGGAACTACCCAGCGGATAATAGAAGATCGACTGAGGACCGTCGAGAATTAAACTCGGTTCGAAACTGTGGAAATTGTGGTCGAGTACATGGAAGAATGAAATGTCCTGCGTTCGGGGTACGGTGTAACAACTGCAACCGTATGAATCACTTCGCGAGGTTGTGCAGATCGGCGCGTAGGGTGTATGCGGTGCAGGACGACTCCACCGATCAGGTAATTTATAAAATTAATAATTCAGTGAATGATTGGCGGGTAGAATTGAACATTCGAAATGCGAATATTAGTTTTAAGCTGGATACTGGGGCCGATGTCAACGTTTTGCCTAAGAATATTTTGAAAAAATTGAAGGTATCCGTTAATGAACTTACTAAAACATCCACTAAACTACGTGGATATTCCGGTAGTAATCTATCAGTTGTAGGTAAATGTCATCTCAAGACTACTTATAAAAATATGCCATATATTTTGCAATTCGTAGTGGTGGATGTGGATTCTTCTCCAATATTGGGCAGACAATCTTGTGAGGAATTAAAATTAATTAAAAGAGTAATGTCATTGGATAAAACAAGTACGTCCGACAATATTTTGTCCGAATTTCCGGACGTGTTCGTAGGAATGGGTTGCTTACCAGGCGTGTATAATATACAGATTAAAAGTGATGCAACCCCGGTGGTGCATGCACCTCGTAAATTGCCTGTAGCCCTTAAGGACCAGATCAAAAATAAACTGTCAGAAATGGTTAATGACGGCATTATATCTAAGGTGGAGGGACCTACGGATTGAGTAAATAGTATGACTGTAGTGAAAAAGCCGAATGGTGATCTGCGCGTATGCCTAGACCCTCGTGACCTCAATAAAGCCATAAAACGTGAACATTTCAAACTACCTACGTTTGAAGAGATAACAGGAAATCTGATAGGAGCGAAATATTTTAGCACTCTAGATGCAAAACAAGGCTTTTGGCAAGTCAAATTAGGCGCTGACAGTACTGATTTATGCACATTTAATACGGTTTTTGGCCGATATAAATTCTTACGTATGCCCTATGGAATATCTTCAGCTTCTGAAGTATTTCATAAACGCTTGTATGAACATTTCGATGATATAGAAGGCGTTGTCTTATTTGTAGACGATTTATTAATTTATGGGCCAACCAAAGAAATACACGACGAGCGGCTAAGGAAGGTTTTGCAGAGATGTCAGGACATAAATATTAAGTTAAATAGGTCAAAGTGTAAAATCGGTATGAATGAAATAAAATATCTAGGCCATAAAATAAGTAGTAATGGTATTAGTCCCGACGACTCACATGTAACGGCAATTAAAAACATGCCTACCCCCACTACCGTCAAAGATGTAGAAAGATTTCTAGGTTTGGTAACATATGTTGGAAATTTCATACCTAACTTATCACAAAGAACTACACCCTTACGTGAGTTACTAACAAAAGATATTGAGTGGCACTGGGAGAATGTCCACGAACAGTGTTTCAAAAATATAAAAGATTGCTTAACCAGCCCTCCAGTATTACAGTACTACAGCCTAGAAAGTCCAATCGTTATATCTGTAGATGCAAGTAAAAACGGGATGGGTGCTTGTCTTCTACAAAATAACCTCCCGGTTTGTTACGCTTCAAAGTCATTAACTAAAACGGAACAGTCCTATGCTCAGATTGAGAAAGAATTATACGCCTGTGTCTTTGCATGCGAGAAGTTTTATACATATATTTATGGTCGGTCTGATATCACTATTGAGACAGACCACAAGCCATTGGTGCACATAATAAACAAACCTTTGGCAAGCGCTCCGGCACGATTACAAAGAATGTTAATGCGGTTACAACCCTATTCTTTCCAACTAGTGTACAAACCCGGTAAGTACTTGTACATAGCGGATACATTGTCCCGTGCAGTCGCACCGAGCGGCGAGCCGCCCGCGACCCCGCGCGACCATTTCGAGGCGCAGGCGCAGGTGTGCGCTGTGACCGCGTCTAACTCATTGACGGACTCTCATTTCCTTTTATTACAAAAACATACAAAGGACGACAAAGACCTTCAACGGTTAATAAAATTAATAAAAACGGGTTGGCCTAGCGATAAATGTAACGTTGAAGATAGTTTAAAATGTTATTGGAGCAACAGAGACGAGTTAACTTATAACTTTGGGGTAGTTTGGAAAACCGATAAAATTGTTATACCGTCATCTTTACGTCGGGAGATGTTAAAAAATGTTCACGCAAGTCATTTAGGCATTGAAAAGTGTAAGCTGAGAGCACGTCAAGTAATGTACTGGCCAAATATGAACACACAGTTACAAGACTATTTATCGCACTGTCAGGCATGCCTTACGTATAAGAAACAGAATGGAAAAGAACCACTTATTTCACATGAAATACCTGATCGCGCGTGGTGTAAAGTGGGAATAGACATTTTTCATTTCGCAGGTCAGTCTTATATTATTGTTGTGGATTATTATAGTAAATTCATCGAATTTGCTAAATTATATTCATTAAGTTCAAAAACTGTCATAAGTGAATTGAAGCAAATATTCCGACGTCATGGGATTCCTGAAACGGTAATGTCAGATAACGGGCCAGAGTTTGCATCGAACTCTTTCCGGGAGTTTGCTTCATCGTGGAAATTTCATCACATTACATCATCACCCACGTACCCCCAATCAAACGGTCAAGTTGAGAGGGCGATCCAAACCCTTAAAAATATTATGAAAAAAACAACATATAGTCAGTCGGATGTAAATTTAGCCATACTAGAATATTACAACACTCCAATTAGTACAGAGGTACCATCACCTGCCGAACTCATGTGTAACAGAAAACTACGTAGCATTGTTCCTTGTAACCCATCGTACTTATACCCTAAACAACATAAAAATATTATTGATAAATTAAAATCAAGACAAACAAAGCAAAAACAATATTACGATAGGGGAAGTAAACAATTAAAGCCACTGGCAATTGGTCAAAAAGTGAAATTTCGTCATTACAACGAATGGATCCCGGGTATTGTGGATAGTACGGCGGGATTAAGGTCGTATTTAATATCTACGCCAAACGGAAGTACGTTAAGACGGAACAGAAAACATATCATAGTCGATTCTTATAAACGGGGCGAATTAACACCGGACGCGCTATACGATGACATTGCGCTGCCACCGGCTCCCAGTACCTTAGCATTGCATTCGCCTGATTTCATTGATAATAATTGTTATCGTACTCGTTCCGGCAGGACAGTGCGGCCTCCTGATCGGTGGGGTTACTGACCTGCCTGCATCAAACACGGCACACGGCTGAGACATCTAAATTTGGTTTTATGTAGATAATAGGTGCTCAATTATAAGAAAATTAAATCTATGATATTATTGTAAACTATATACCTAAATTTATACCTATTTCTGAATTTTATTGATTTATTGTTATATTAATGTTCCAAATGCTATGATTGTGTTGTAATAGTAGTTAAAAAACTATATTGTTTGGGATCATAAGACAACTGTAGAATACTTAAGAATTATTATTGAATTGTGTACACCTACCTACCCATAATGGTTAACAATGGAAATGTATTGTAATGGCTTAATTGTAGGTGCCGGGGTGTCGAACTATGTTTGAAAGTGTGACTTACTAAACAGTTAATCTACCTAAAACTAGCTCGACTATGGACATCCCTAGCCCTACCAATCATTTATCATTTATCTCCTTGCAAAATTTTATCAAAAACAGACAGACAAACAGACATAGGTAGATGACTTTGGCATTTATAATAGTGGTTAAGATTCTGTATTTAGATATTATATTTTCTGTATTGAGATATGGTGCTATATTTTTAACTATAGTTATTTTCTAATAATTATACGTTTGAAATAATTAATATTGTCTAAAGCATCTAATTACTTAAATAAATAAATATAATATTGAATTAAGTTACAGTTTTACCTGTCATTGTTTTTTAATAATTATTAATGAATTAATGTTATTATTTTATTATTTTTGATAGATATTCATATTGTCAGTAAGTGCCTAGCTACCTAATTATTTGTTAGGAAATCTTGTATTGTGCATGATGTAAGATTATTTGTATTGATTGAAATATTAAGTATCTTGTTTATTAATGATGCAATGAATTGTTTGTTTTATTAAATAAGGGGGTTGTGGGTATTCTTATTTAAATATGCAATGTGAAGGTGGGTGAAGATATTTATAATAAATTCAGTCTTAAGCTCGATACCGTGTTTGACTCACGCTCCCACAACGGGGACCGATTAGCACCCTGTAACGGTATAATATTATTATTATTATTTTGCCAACAGGCCACACACGGTGGGCCAGAAATACCCGCTGACAAATGTCGGACTCACACCGCACTGAGTCACCGAGGTGTAACGCTTTTGATACAGGATATTATAAGGGCTAACACGCACACGCTTCTGTCATGGTCAGACAGTGTCAGGACTTTACTTTTTTCGAGTGGAAAGCAGTAAGTAACTATATAATCTATAGATTTCCGGCGATATGTCTATAGTATAGGTATATATCGCCTATCTATCGTCTACGATTCATAAAGAGCATGGAGCGAAATCAGACGTGTTCAATATATTGTATAAAACAAAATTGGTTTCAAATTGTTCAGTTTTATGTTAATATTTTTCATTTCTCTTATCTTACTTTACTGAGTTAGTATCTTATGAAAAATTTTGTGGATATATTCGAGGCTAGTTAGTTGTGTCAGAACGGACCAAAGTGCCTGCCCCACCTGTGGGACAGAGGCGTGAAGTTATGTCTGTATGTTAGTGTCTTATCTTTTTTATTATTACACTAAGGTGGCAAACAAGCTACGGCCTGCTTGTGACAGCAGTCACCGCAGCATATGGACGTTTGCAATACCAGGGGCATAACCCACGCGTTGCCGACCCCGTAAAAACCTTTTCATCCCTTTCTTGAATAACTCCATGTTGTACTCTCCAGGGAGAACCTCTCCAGATAGTTCATCGTAGCTTGAAGTTTCTTTTGTCTTTAGGGAGTAGTTGTATTTAACCATTCACGCCATTCAGAGTCTTCAGGTTCACCAAAGTCTTGCCTTACCAGAGTCTTGTAGGTATGTGTTGTGTCCAGTACCTACGTATTCCTTCACGTCTTCTATCCCATCACGGTAGATTTATTATTAGGCCTTCCAAAGAAATAAGTACCTAAGTAAATCAAACCGTCTGCAAAGAGCGTGAAGGCTCTCCAGAGCCTCCGCTCGCCTATTTATTATATTCCCGCCGTTTTTCCGCGGCATCCTGCGAATTCCCGCCTAATCAACCAAATGACAGTTGACATTTCAAAAACAAAATGGCGAACGGGCGAAAGCGCGAACCGCCCGAGAGATATAAAAACAATAACGGCTCCTCCGCGCGATATGCAAAAATTTAACGAAAATAAAATACACGAATAAAAGGGAATAAATAAAATAATAAAAAATATAAATCCCGCGCTTTTTTGTCTCCCCGCTTGCGGATGGGCTCTCGATGTAAAAAAGCGCCCGCTTCTAGACAGGCGGCCTGCCCCGCGCAGCCGGCCGCTACTGACTTTTACGGCGATGTTTTTTTTTTAAGAAATACCTTCTTTGTTTTGAATTATTTTTTTGTCTTTTTTGAACTACATAGTGATATTTATGGAAAGGTGCTCATTTATACATTACTTTTGTTTATTTGTCTTGTTCGAATGTTTTAATTTTTTTTCTAAAAACTGAAGCTTACGTTGTGTATGAACAAGCAAACTTTTTACCGGCTCGTGGAAACGAATTTTCAGAAGCTTATTCAATACATTTAGGCACTTCAACACAAATAAATATCCCTATGGTGGCCGGCAAATGCGTCCATTGACGGGTGTCGTAAAAGGCAACAATAAATGACAAAGAAATGGACAATCTAGTAACGGAGGTTCAAGTCCACTAGAGGACCATTATGGGCTGTTGACGTGATTCAATACTTGAGCCAAAGGCTGGATAATGAATTCCACTGATTATTCCGCTACAGAGTCACAGAGAGAACCACTAAGCCGGCAACCCACGCCACAGTTCCACAGACTCCGATGCCCACCTGTCTGAGTCACAGCCACAACAAATAACGTCCAATAACTCATCCAAAAATCTGTGTGCTGCTAGGGAAACTGCGCAGCGCAACATTGTGTGGGCTAGTGAAATCGTTACGCAAGTTACGTCCTTCTGCGTGACAAGCGCGATATTTCAAAGTGGGCAAAAGTACACTAGCGCTATAACTACGTAGGCGCGCACCGGCGGGCCGACGCGCTGCCGCCGGCTACACACCGCCAGCGATGTCGCTATACTATAAGGATGTTTATTTTACTTTTCAACACACTTTTTGTTTTAAAGTTTGTAACGAGGCGTTTACGACAAAAACATTTGCGAATAATTAAAAATACAAATAATGGTTTTAAATTTGATTTTGGAGCCCGGCATTTTTTTTACAAATATTTGTGTAGGTTGTGTTTTGTGATGATAATAATACATATGCTGATTAATCTAAACGTGTTTCGTAAGAATAAATTACAGCACCTTATAGTTTCGGGTTTCTCCTCACTGAACCATTTAGTTTGCTCAGCCTGTATATTTGTTCTTGCCGGTGTTTGAAAAATATCTCATGATACTTGTGTGCATTGGGTACTACGCACTAGTCAGTATTGCTCCGTGTGCGTAAATGACTCGTATGCCATGATGGTATACGGCTCGATGCGGGAACGCCCCTCTCGCCCCGACGCTACATCCTGTCGCCTTGCAGCATGAAGGTTCTAGTCACTTCAGCGACCCGTGACGCCCACTTTTTACGCCACTGCGCGACGCAAAAGAGCGTTCATCGGCCTATGTTCGTTTGTTAGTTTGTAACGCTCTATCGATTTTGATAATATACAAATCGATTGTTTAATTAACATTAATACGTAATTAAAAATAATTTGTAAAAGTAATTTGGAATGACCTATATCATGAAAACTAAAACTATTACTAAGGAGTGGGTTTAGGGCGAACGAATCTAATTTATTCGAGCGGCTCTGCCAGTGAAGGTTAATAATTTTTAATAATTTCGCCAGAATCTCGTCCATCTGCGAACAGGGTAATCGTAAGTTCATGTTTGCTGGCGAGGTTGGCTTGGGCCGGTGGGTAGTGGTGGGTCCCCATAATTCCTCCAGGGTGAACAAATGATAATTATCATACAAATGGCAAGCTAAAAATTGGTTATGACTTATACATACTGTTATAAACAGATTTTTAGTCGGATCACTAGCATCTGTACGTTTAACCCAATACGAGGGTTAATCTAACAAAGCCTACCACGTCATACCAATCGCTGCATCTTGTACAAAACGTCGCGTCGCCGCGTCGCGTCGGTAGCAGCTATAAAACTATGTCGCACCGATATGGTTATGGACCACCGCCCTTAAACTAGAGGAGTATAGCCGACCGTCGCGCAAGACAAGGACGGAGAATAAGACGAAGGGTTGCTCCGAGACCCGCCAAGTACGCAGTTTCTCGCGCAGACAGCGCTCATGCCGAAATACCCTACTTACTGGGCGTGCACGTCTATAAAGTAGCGCATTTAAAATACGCGCCAGAGAGATAAGGAATTTATTTGAGGGCTCTTTATTTAGCCATTTAAACTTGGATAAGTGTAACGAAACTTATACTGAAAAAACGTACATTTTTTGCTCGTTTTATTGATATAAAAATATTGATCAAATATTATGCCGTTTCGGTTTTATGACGCCGAGAACGGAATACCAGAGATGGAAATATTCCGTGCCTCGAATGCGGTACTTTATGGGAACTTCGTAACAATAGCAGCGAGGGGGGAGTTGCGCGCGCAGTAAGTACCGTATAACGTTGTTCGCGCTCTCTGAGATAATAAACTGTTTACTTTATGGGCGCGTTAGCTAGAGAGGATATGCCAAGATAACAGTAACTTTCGTACGGCTCTACTATATACGTATATGCTTTTTTTTAGCCAGTCCGTCTTGTCTTGGCCCTAGGCTGACTTGGCGGGTGAAATTAAAGAAAAAGGAAATAAAAAAACTGATCTTGCTTATTTTGAAAATGGAGCGGAAAGTACCTTGCTAAGCCTCCTTCGGAAGGAAAGAGTCTGTTTACATTTCATGACAGAGAGTTAAAAGTATGAAGTTTACATGGAGTTTTGTTTAGATACCTACTTGCTTTTTTCTTATTTACTGTGGGTAGCGTATGGGCATAGCCTGAGGATATGTAAGTAGTTACCTACATAAAACAAAAAGAAAACAGACTGAAACCAAAAAGTATTGTAAATGGTATAACCTGTAATGGATATCTACCTAACACAAAACGAACTAAACATAACAAGCATTATTAATATTTAAAGTCGTGATAATAATAAAAAATTTAATAAAATTAAAATTTTTAATCAAAATCAAATTGTTCTCCAATAGTCTGTATGGTCGACTCTCGTCACAGTAGCGACCACAAACTGTCTCTATAGTATAGAAATATGGTGGCCTGCGGAGTAGAATGTGTCACCCGGTGGCCAAAACTGGAACTAACTGTCGCTATATTGAAATGTCACTTTTTTGTCAACAACAGCGACTCCGTCACCGATTCAGATAAGTGTGTGGCACTGTTGCACCAACTTGATACATTGACAGGTGTCGTAGAAGGCGACTAATGTCATTTAGGTAATTTTAAAAGAAAGCTGACATTTAAATTTTTTATTGTAATTAAAAATAACGACAAGCAATTGTGTTTAGTATTTTTTTTATTTTAAAGTGTTCTCTACTTTATTTGGTTTCTCCTAATTTGTGGTCTCCTAAAAATCCTAATTTGAACCTAATATAGGTAGTATTAGCTTCAGACATATAAAATTTCAGTTACGTATGTATTTCTTTGGACCCTTTTCTAGTTTTCTATAGACTTCTAGATTTATTTGATTATCTTCATAGTTTTTTGTAAATAATTTTGTTAAGTTTTTTTGTCGTGTTTCGTGTTCGAGTAATAATTTTTATACAGCTGAAGATAGCCTATTATAATAATAAAAATATGTAGTGTGTAGTACCTAGGTAGAGTGAGAATGTTTTAAAAACTTGAATTGAATTGAACCCTGATTAATATTAGCCTTCGGGCACCACGATAAAATTAAATTTTAATTAATTTCTCGCGTGACCCATGTTATTCCTTAATTTAGCATTTTGTTGTCTGAAAAAATAGACAGCCAAAATATTCGGCAAGCATCTGACTGGACCCTTGTTATTTCAGCTATGGGGCCGCAGGCAAAACGCTGGTGCGTTTGTAAGAAGTGTGTGAACTTTCACCATTTTGGGGCCTGGTTTATTGTGTACCTATTTTCCAATAGGCAGGTTCAAGAGTAGGCTTTTTCCGCGCCGTTGTCGTCCATATGGGCCAACCTTGTATATAGTGGGCATTGGTTCAATTTGTTTTGTCTTTTTTTATGTAACCTCGTCCACATAGACCAACTTTGTAATGTGGGTTGTCTCAAATTTGTTTTTTTTCTGTGAACCAGAGTGTCGTGTAAAGTTTAGTGGGTGACATGACATGTGACGTAGGTCTAAAGGTTACAGTGCCACAAATCTTTCTGACCCGGCGGCGCTGTTTTTGAGATTGACATGTCTGCACCAATGTATTTTAAACTGAAGTGATTCAGTTCCAGTTTTGGGCACCGGGTCAGATACGTTGGTAGCACTGAAAAATAGACTGCCAGAAATATTCGGCAAGCATCCGGCTGGACCCTTGTTATTTCAGCCATAGAGCCACAGGCAAAAAGCTGGTGCGTTTCTAGCGAGCGTGTGAACTTCCGACGTTTTGGGGCTCAGTTCGTTACGAACCTAATTTCCCATAGGTAGGTACACATTTTGGGGCCCAGTTTTGTTATGTAGGTACCTATTTTACTTTTAGGTACAAGACTAGGTAGATTCGAAAGAACGTTTCTCGCTCGTGCGATTCGGATGTGGAATGAGCTCCCAGCCACAGTGTTTCCTTTGGTCTATGACATGGGATCGTTCAAGAGGTATATTAGAGGTCTCCTTAGAGGCGGGCAACGCATTGGTAGCACCCCTGGTGATGCTGATGTCCATAGGCGGCGGTGACCACGCACCATCAGGTGGCCCGCATGCCTGTTTGTCTGCCGGATAACATAAAAAAAAAAAACGTCTTTTCCGCGACGCCGTCGTTCATATGGATCAACTTTGTAATGGAGGTTGGTTGGAGTTTTGTCTTTCATAAGTAAGTGTTGTAGTTTCTAGTGGGTGACATGTGACGTATCTAGAGGTTAAAGTGCCACAAACTTTTCTGAACCGGTGACGGACGGCGCTGTTTTTGGCATTAACATGACAGTACAAATACATTTCAAACTGAAGTACTGCAGTTCCACTTTTGGCCACCGGTTCAGATATGTTTGGGGCACTGTAACATGCAGTGAACAAAAATTTTTTATGTAAAAATCATTTTACTTAATGATAAATATCCTCCATTGCTCTATTGCTGCGTGCAACAATTACCCACAACATTTATAATTAAAAAATATGTAGCGATGCATACTTCATTATTTGCTATTTTGTATGTTAAACATAAAAAATAATAAATAGTTAAACATACTTAATTGCATATTTCTGCATAAATATGTATGAGCCGTGGAGCGTTGGCCGTGTGGTGTCCGGCAGAGTGGAATAGCACCAACCCCTTACACTCGTGGGTGTCGTACAAGGCGACTAATGTTTTCGAGGCAAAAGATGAAGAGTATTATATTTAAACAATGCGATCTCAAACCCGCCTGCCGAGCGAGGAGATTATGGCAATAACCTCCCCTTTCGTGGGAGAGGCCCTAAGTCCTGCAGTGAACTGTTACGGGCTGTGATGATGATGTATGAGGATGAACTGCGCATCAGTAGGTGTACAAAAATCTACTTTTTATTAGTAAGACAGATAATGTAGGCGGTACAGAAAATAATGCTCATGGACTAGTTCCGACTTCGTAGGTACTTACTCACACGCATGTCATTGTGACAACGATGTACGTATAGGTTTACGCAACTAGTAACTTGCTGGTGCAGTGGAGAGAGACCTGGAGACCACGATTGGGCCAACATAGTGTAGGAAATACTGCTACGCAGCTTGCAGATGTGAAACAGAACGTGTCCCGAGGGGGAAACGGATTATGATAATAATAATCCATAGGGGTAAAGTAGGTGTACGCGAACGAAGTCGCGCCAGGTCCACTAGTACCTATATAAAATGAAATTCTTTATGTACAATAAATGAATTAATAGACTTTGTCCGGGCCTACATCTGTCGGCTACATTTTCGATCCCATGGGTAAATAAATATCTATAGATAGTACCTTTAGAACTTCACAGAAAGAGGGAACTAGACCCACGGTTTTCCATTTTATTATAATATTTTCGGATACACATTCACAAAGCCCGCAGCGTAGATAATAACATGCAACAAATTAACATGCGGCTGAATATTGAATATTGATGTGCAATGCGTCGTCGCAGCGTGTGAATGCGGGTATGTCGTGAAATGACTAGAAAGGTGGATTCTTTTTCATCATATCAGCCGAAAGACAGCGACTGCTGGGCGTAGGCCCCGGAGATCTCCACGGCGGCCGGTCCTGTGCCTTCCGCATCCAGCTGGTACCTGCGATCTTTACCAGCGGGCGGGTTTTTGAGCTCTTATCCAGGCGAGCGTTCTAATGCCTGTCTGTTCTGTTTCTAGCAACTTACCCCGAGTGTGAAAGAGATAGGTCCGCTTTCCTGCCCTATCTTCTCCACTTCGCCCGGTCTCCGACAGCCTCGCGTCGTAAGCTGTTGGCTCTAGCAGCGCATCCGACACAGTGATGTCAATTATTCTTGATCTTTCCTTATAAACCGATAGGTTTAGGCACCTATTTGACGTAAGAACCGGTGCGAAAGGAGGAGAAATAAATTGTCAAACTCTGCGTAATATCAGCATAGACAAGTACGTTATTTTAAAATTAAAATTGTGTGGAATGAGCTCCCAGCCACAGTGTTTCCTTTGGACTATGACATGGGATCGTTCAAGCGGTATATTAGAAGTTTCCTTCGGCGGGCATTGCATTGGTAGCGTTGCTGGTGTTGCCGATGTCCATCGGCGGCGGTGACCACGCACCATCAGGCGGCCCGCATGCTTATTTCTCTGCCGTATCACATAAAAAAAGTCTTCCATTTTACCTATAAATAAAACGAAGGGACAACCCTTACGACTACCAACATTTTTAGTCTACCAGCAACACAGTCCAACATCAAAGTAGGCAAGGCACCTATAATGTATCCACTACTAGGCATCTATACATGCGGGACTGCATGCAATACACGTACGCATGTCATAGCTTCCATGCCATCGAGATCGAGCTATGCATACATGCATATCATATGCATATACATACGCATAGTTCGCGGGATCGCGTGCGTGCGTGTTGCAAGCCCGTTATATGTTATAACTATAGTTTTGATGCTTTGACCGTAAAATTGTGCGCGTATCTAGTCTTTCTTGACGCTATAAATGTCATAAATTGCAATGTATATGCATATTTTTAATAAAGGAGGATTCGTGGCAAACGAGCAGACAGGCTACCTGATGGTAAGTGGTAACTGTCGTCCATAACATCTACAATTCATATATTTAGGCTGCAGGTAAAAAAAATGCAGAACCTCAGGTACGTTCCCCCTGTGAGGACTAAGATGAAATGCCTCATACCTGTAATTTCGTTGGCTAACTTATCCTTCAAACCGGAACACAACAATGCGAGCTTGCTTGGCGGCAGAAATAGATAAGGCGGTCCATCTGTTTTTCAGATTACGCAGAAGCCTTCTTGTCTAACTTCTGAGTCTTGATCTACCTCAAACTGAACGCAGTAGACTCTTATTAAATCATCTTGCTCTCACGTGCGCACAATGGCCCGGGTCCACCTTGAATGATCCAGGATTTGACAGATCAGGTAATTACAGTGGAGTGACTGCCATCTGACCTCCGTGACCTGTAAACAGGGCGATCAGATTTGATCATGGCTATAAAATTAAGTCGCCAGAATATGCAGGTTTCATCACGATGTTTCCTCTCACCGTCAGAGCATTGGTTAGTGTTTAACTAATGTACATAACTCAGGAAAGAGTCATTGGTATGACGGCACTGGGGTCCCGAGGCTTGGGGGGCTTACGGGTAGGACCCCACCGACGCTAATAGGTGTAATATTGTAAGCAGGTACGCAGATATCCGATACGATAAAGAAGAGACAACAGTTTTAAACATCTACTGGACTTGAATCTCTTCCATATTGGATGTTTTGCCTCTAAAGTTGGGAGGGTTGGAGACCGCAGTGTTGACAATCCACACAATGTTATGGTTTTTCGGAGGTCTCTTCTATCAGGTCTGACCTAGACATTAGTGTCCTTCTACGGACCTGTGACGGAAAGGGGTTAGTGTTGGCTGAAGCCTGTCGGAGACAACACCATCAGCCAATGAACTAGCTGACAGCAAACCGTTGAAGCCCTCAACCAAGGACACATACTCAAATATTTTCCAAACTACTGAACCAATTTTAATAAAACAAAGCTAGGAACCATCTCGGTTAAATTGTCTTTCAAAAAAAGAAAATCGCATCATAATCGATATTTCCGTTTGGGTGTTAGAATCAGAATCAGAATCAGAAAATTGTATTGTTAAGACTGTGCTAACAAATAAGTGTACAATAATTATTAAAAATTACAAAAATAACAATTATTAAATTCTAAAAGCTAAAACCGAGGAACATATAATTTAGAAATGAAAACAACAACAAGATAAACTAAGTTAATATTTAACATAGATACTATTATCATTATAATATTCCTGTAAGTTGTAGAAAACTTTATTTAACAACATATTTTTAAAATTATGTTTAAATTTATTAGTTTCAAGTAGATACTTTTATTTCTTGAGTTTAGTTGTTATATATTTTTATACCTGTTATGTATTACGATGAAACAGTCAAACACACTCATACACTGATCCACAGATAACCTACACAAGTCGAACTCTTAAAACCCCTATTTTTTCCTCAGGGATTAAAAAGTTAGCTACCTCCGCGTCATTTATTAGTCTGTGCCGCCAACTATAATGATTCTAAATCATTTAATGTGAAAAAACCACGTATTTACGATGAATTCAAAATTGTTTCAACCACGCGATATCAAAAAACCCAACACATAATTGTATGCAGTCACCGTCGCCTGAACCTTTAATCATGCAATGGACACGAATTGGTAGTTTTTGTGTGAGCAAAAAATACTAAAATTTGCTGTAATAGCTTTTAATCCTAACTCGCCTTTGGCTGTCTACCATAATGCCAACCTTGTGCCTTAAACCCAATTAAAAAAAAAGACTTCACTGGTCCCTTTGTATACCTTATCAGTGTTTTGCATTATGTTGTCAGGTTCTATATTTAAGTTCTTCATTAGGTACAGTACAAAAGCATAAGTGCACTTACCACTTCAAGAAATTTTTCCTTTCCCGCTACAGTATTAGGTGCATCTTACGCCAAAATCAGTTTGCTAAAAAAGGGAGCATTACCTGTCCCTTATGCCCGAAGGACTCATCTTTTACCCACAGGGTATTTATTATATAATAAATAAATACCTAATACCCCTTTGTTGCCCTTCAAGGTAATACTGTGCTGAGCCACAACCCTTTTGTGTTGCTGCAGCGCACACATACAGCTTATATATTAAGCGGTATTTCTTTTTTTTTGTAGATTAAGGTGTATTTGATTATATTTATTGTTTAGGTATAAGTTGATGTGTGTGCATGGAGCACCAAATAAATGTCTTTCTATTCTATTCTATTCTATTCTAGTTCATGAATACTATAATACCCATTTAACAACTGCACAGTAGTGCAAAGGAATATTAATATTAAAGTGGTCATGTACTTATGCTCTTGCATTGTACCTACAACTAGGTTAATAAAGATTTTAATACAAAAAATATGTATTTAATAATAACAGACTTAGGTACTATGATAAAGTAGCCTGCGGAAATGGCCCCCTACAACCGGAAACAGGTGGCTTTGCAGCTACCGCCATACAATGCGCGCTATACTTAAACTGTGGGGATCTATAGATCTGTGGATCACGCCTGACGTGCTGGGGTGTTTGACCTTTAGGAATTATGTTTCGTTGACTACATAATAAAAAAAACTACAATGACAAACTATATGTTTGTGTAGCAGTTGTTCTGGAGAGGCAGGTTTAATTTTTCTAATGCAATCTCTTTCAGACAATTTACTGTGATGTCTACAGAATACCTTGTTATAGTTATCACAATTGTAGCAAATTATATTATTTATTGGCCGTGTGGTGTCCGGCAGAGTAGAATAGCACCAACCCCTTACATTGATGGGTGTCGTACAAGGCGACTAATGTTTTCGAGGCAAAAGATCAAGAGTCTCCGTAGTCTGGAAAATGGGCAGCAGCATTTTCCATTATTATATTTAAACACTGCGATCTCCAACCCGCCTGCCAAGCGTGGAGATTATGGCAATAACCTCCCCTTTCGTGGGAGAGGCCCTAAGTCCTGCAGTGGACTGTTACGGGCTGTGATGATGATGATGATATTATTTATGTACTTAGCATTGTTGTCAGTCGTAGCAGCTTATGACTATTATGTTGTAGGTACCTGTTGTTGCAATAAAGACTTACTTACTTACTTACCTAACCTACATAACTGAATTTAATCATAATTTTATAAATAATTCTTTATTATTATCCAAAATATTAATTTCTTAGTAATATTATTCAATAACAAAACTATACCTACACAACCAAAAAGCCAAATGCACCGACCACATTGCGCCGAATGTCACCAACAGACCTATACGCCACCATAATGACATTAGGAGCTTATAGAGGCGCTGCTTTTCCAAAAACACTGACCGGTAAAGATTTAGTTGGGCACAAAAAGTTAGTTCCCTTTTTCGACACCTACAATAAAAAATTGTATTGTAACGGCTGCTATCACCTGTTTCCGCTGTCAGCGACTTCCTCTTGTATTTTGTGATACTGACAAACACATGTTTCATTTAATACCTAACAAAACAACTAGACGAAATTGTAGGTAGTTAAATACTTCGCTTCGTATCTTGAGATAAACTGCTATAAAATCATAAATGTAATAATCTTTACTTAGAATAAAGCAAAGTCGCTTCCCACCGTCTGTATCTATGTACGCTTAGATCTTTTAAACTACGCAATAGATTTTAATGCGGTTTCCAACAATCGATAGAGTGGTTCAAGGAAGGTGTATAAGTAAGAAAAAAAAGGGTAGGCAGGGATAGGTAGGTGTACGCGAACGAAGTCGCGCCGGGTCCACTAGTGTGGTAATAATACATGATGTATCAATTGATTTAAATAAATTTCTTTGTATGTACTTTAGAATTAAACAATTTTCAAATTTTTTATACCTAAGTTTATAAAGATAATTACTTGAAACTCAGATTAATCCATCTAGTGTCAAGTAGCGTCAAATTCCTAAACCGCAAGTTTAATGATTGCACTAGTAGTTTCTCTACTCCACGATAGATGTCACTATAGGTCACTGGCCCCCTGGCACACGCACTACCTACGAGATGCGTTAGTCATTCAATACAATTTTCATTCGTACGAAACGTACGATGTCTACGTACTAGACGGAAATCTGCGTCCGGCCAACTCCGTGACACTCCGAGCGGAGCAGTGGGACGGTTGTACTTTAGTCGCGTATTCGTCCGAACGAACATTATTTAATTCTGACCCTCCGAGCTATAAATAATCTCGCAATACGTGACCCCATTGGTGTTGCGAATGTCCATCCATGGGCTGCGGTGATCATTTACCATCAGGTGACTTGCTTGCTCGTTTGCCTCCCTCTACTATAATAAAATTGTAACAATAACGAATCAAGCACGATGCATTGGAAAAATTTTACATAAAAAAATAATAACAATCTTCTTGGCGGTATTGATATGCTCTCGTGCACGAGGGCCCGGAGTTCACCTTGACCATGATCCAGGATTTAGCAGATCAGGTAATTACAGTGCAGCGACTGCCATCTGATCTCCGAGACCCTGCTATCCTGAATTTGCAGGTTTCATCACGATGTTTTCCCTCACCGTAAAGAGCATTAGTTAGCTGAATGCTAATACCAATGTACATGATATAGGTACAACAAATGCTCACTCACAACATGTACACTCAGAAAAATAGTCATTGGTACAAAGAATTTTACACTTCTCTAGTCTCCACGTTTGATTCGACAGAGACTCGGCCGAGTCCGTAACAAGAACATACAGAGCAGTCCTGGCGTGAGAGACATTGTGGATAAGATTGAAGAGGCTCACTGCACTTATTTTATCGTGTGCTGCTAAAGCTCCAGGGATACGTGTACGAGGGTAATATAAGCGTAAACATCAGAATGTCAATCCATCGCAGAGTGAGATGCGAAAGCAGACGTCTAACGCGAGGATACTCAAGACCGGGCGAAGCGGAGAAGAAAGGGCAGGATAGCGGACCCTGGCGGAAGCCGGGATAGCCCGATCGAATGAACCTAACTATCAAACTCGGAACTTGCCGCCCAACGAGGGAATCAAGCAAAAACTATACTTGAAAAGTTACGCAACTGTTGCACTGTGCAACGTCCTGCAATTAGGTCTTTCTCTACTCTACGAGAATTTATACAGTCAGTTGCAGAGTTAACGGACCCGGTGTTCACATCCTACTGATATTAAAATGCTCCTGTGCAATGTTACTCCTTCACGCAAAATTGATTGATCGGATTTTGAAGAAATTTAACACATAACACATAGGATATGATTTATCCATCCATTCCCATTCACCAATGTGGATTCCAATGTGGTTTCCGCGGGAACGGGTCTGGAACGATCATTTTGCGCGGACGAAGTTGCGAGCAAAGGTAGCTTAATGTATGTCCGTTCGTTCATTGTACAGCTGATATTGTGCAGTGCGTAGCTTTTCATGTACTTTTTAAGTATAATTTTTGCCCAAGTCCCTTTCTGTGCGCCATTCTAATAGTTTGGCGCTCAACAAAGGCTTCATTTAACATTTATGTAGGTATAATATATACCAATCTACATTCACAATATTAAAGTATTTCATACACGTAATCTTTGAAAACTATATGCCTCCCTGGGCAATAAAAAGAAAGTTATTTTAATTTTTAAAACGAACTGTACGCCTTGAATAACCCTGTCACAACGAAAATTAGGGTGCTTTTTTAGAGGCGGAGAATTTTGAATATAAAAAAACAAGAAAGAAGTATCAGTGAAACTAGATTTATAGATTTATTGTAATGATATTATTCGGTAAGTTATAAACGAAATACGGCCGTATTCTTTGTCATAATAAAACGTCGTTCAAACTGTCAAAGTGAGTCATTATCAGTTTTCAGTTTTCGTGAAAGCAATCTAAATACGCGTTATAATAAAAAACAATAAAATACAGCTCATGTATTTTAGAGTTTTAAATAGGTGAAAGAATTTTTGAGTTTAACAATTAAAATTACAAAAAATATTTTCTCTGTAATATTAGTTTAGATGAGGCACTAAAAGAAAACAAACAATACCGTTCCGTATATGAAGATATTATATTTCAAAGAACATGTATTTTATATTTTTTCAGCATAATTTCGGTCAATACAACGTGTGAAACAATACGACCAACTGTTTATTTTATACCATTATATTATGTAACAAGTAACTAATATCATTTTACTTTAATACCATAATAATTATTGTGACTGATCGTACATTTCAACTACACACTTGAGTCAATACAAAAAATTTAAGTCGCTCAGGCCGCCATGTTGCATCGCAGAACGCACCGAGACTTTAGCATTAGAAAAATAAGTCGAAATTTCAAAAAAATACGAAGTGTCAAACATTATTCCGAATTCGAAATTCAAAAATAGAGTCGGTGCGTTTCCAATCCAACATGGCGGCGCTCTATACATCCCACCTACCATACAAATACACACTACATTCAGCGACCGTGTACAAGCCATAAATTGCCAACACTATAGTTAAATTATCAATATCTGTGGAATAAAACAATATAACAAGGGATTATAATTAGACAAGGTTCGAACAAGGGTAAATAGAGGACAGCCTAACATTGATTAGGATTGGAAAAGGCATTGATTCGAAACCATTTCAAAATAACGACTTCAGGCGAAGAATTTCACTTCTCAGACATTTCACACTGTTATTCTCTGGCCTGAATAGGCGAGTAGGCGCGTTTTGTAGAACACAAAATCATTCGATGTTCGAATTTTAGATGTCACGTGCGATAATCCAATTTATGAAATTAGGCTTCTCTTTTCAAATTCTTTAAAAACAATTGCTTAAAACAGCAATAAGCTTTTACGTATTCTTAGTTGTGGCTTAATAATTAAGGAATTACACTTAACTATATTAGGTACAAATTATTTTCAGCATTTTCCTTTGTTGATAACTTTAGCTGTGGGATTTTAAATGTGTTTTCACAAATTGGATTCCGTAGGCTCTCAGATTATATTTTATTTAAATTTAAATGTAATACTGTTGTATATAGACAATATTATAAAAAAGCTCGTAAGAATGTTATAATATTGCGGATCTATGATATTATCAATTGGCGTACCTATTCAAATAGCTGCCTGGAAAAAGCTGTTTGGTTCCTACTGGAATGTGGCATATGCCACAAGAGGGCAGCGGAGTCCTATACAAGCAAAATCAAAGCTTACGTCTCAAGAACTATACTTAGAATGTAAGGCAGTGCTTCATATAATATTTCACAAGCATCATTGACAAAGGTACTTTTTAACATCAAAGTTTTTCATAGGAATTTTATTGGACATGAAGTTTACTTTATTTATCTTTTAGGTATATAGGTAATGATATGCTGACGGCAAGCCTGAACCCCTTCCATAATACTTTGTGCATGATATGTTAATATTATAGCACAGATATTTCGCTACCAATAACATTTTAACCTGCAAATAAGTCTAATTATAAACAAACAACGTTACCTATATGAGATCAAAGTTACTGATACATTTGCAGTGTCTATTAAATTAATTTATTTAGAAAGTACATAGCGTTTTGTGAAATAGGTTAATGTAATACATAGTTTTCTAAATTTAAACTCAATTCAAGAAGGATGGTCTACTTACATAGTTACATTAGGTACTTACTATATTATGTAGGTATTATTAAAATAAAATAGTGAGGCAGTTATAATGTTCATTAATTTAACTACTGATAAAAATAGACACCGACATGGATTTCAACTATGAAGAATATTGATTTATAGTTCAAATTATTGCTCTAAACAGGTAAGTATACAATTTTTATAACAAGTGTAATAAATATAGGTAAAATTACAATTAGATTACAATAAATATAAATAATTTGGTTCCATTAGGATGGTGATAAAATATTTAGGTACATTTGTTCTTTATAATTCTCAGACTTTCGTTATCGTCAAAGAAAACATCAACAAAACGGTGGGTAGAAAAAAAATGAAACAAGAACTTAAAAATATAACAATTTTTATTTACATAAATCAAAACACTTTTTAAAAAAAAATTAAAAACTCTTTGGTCCTAATAAATATTAAATGGGGACCCGATAAAAAACCTATTGACGATGAAAACCACAGAGTAAAAAAAATACACTGTTTAGGCGTGCCCTACCGATCCCAGGGAGTGTCTTTTACTCTGTGGTAAATACGAAAGCGGGAGGTAATATTTTTTTTATTTTGTTTTAAATATTGGCTGTTAGAATGCTCGAGTGAATTAAGCGATGATGGTTGGTAAGGTAGCGGGTGACTATGATGACAAAAAGTGCTAATGAGGCTAAGGCCACAGAGAGATTTACGGTTTGACTTAGCTTTGACGTCACAGCACAGTAGCTGGGATATCCTCCTCCTGAAATGATGTTGGGCATAAGTTAAAACAATATTGATGAAGATCATATTATAATAGAGATATTAATGAAGTAGCTGGCAGAAATTATTGAAAAAATAGAGTAGCAGTATGTTATGATCAATCTTTAGTTCGTCTTGAATCACACACAAAAGGTACACTTCAAAATCAACTACCTATGAGTACAATTTTTTAAATGTCTCAAGGAGAGGTACTGATGGGGCAGTAAATGGTTATTTTTATTATAAACAGCTGAACAGTCTATCGTTCGTTTGGCAATTGTGTGGCCTTCTACCCCTCAACGCCTTGTTATTGGACTCTCCAAACACACAGCTTGAGCAATTAGTAAGTAACATAAACAATCCAACTGTATTAGGCAATGTACACAATAAAAATCAGTCTTTTAAATGCAGATTAGACGACATCTGCAAATAAAACAATTAGTTAATTAAATGTGTGTTTAGCAAGGAATTAAACACTTCCTATAAATCTAATCTTAAAGTGCATTGCTTTGTTTTGCTTAATTTGGGCATAGCTCTCTCTCTTACTACTTCCTATTCAAAAGCAAGATGGCGCTGACGACGCCATCTTGAGAGTTTTTTTTTCATTAGTGTTCAAATCTCAAAACCATTCTCAATAGGTGTTTTATAATACAATACCCAGACAATTACATTCTCTTCGCAGACTGCTATGTGGTCGTCGGCAAGCGTCAAGTCGACCGGTAAAGTACCTCGCTCCTGTTGCTCGTCAGTTGGACTTATGGGCTCCTGGAACGCCTCGCGCTGTATCTCGACTATTTTTTCGTTCTAGAAATTGTCAAAGGTTTTTTTTCACAGTAACCCATTCCGCCATGGAGATCGAAGACCGAGAAATGGGCAGGGGCACTTTAATATGCCTTGTGCCAAAATTATCCAAAGACTGTAAGGTAGTTGTTAAATTCAAAGTTCAAAGTCATTTATTTGTGACACAGGTGTGTACCAATACATAACTTATAAAGTTGGAAACATGATGATGATATTTTAAGTAGGTACCACACACATCAGGAAAGCAATATGTCATTGATATAATCCTGCTGCTCTCGGGCGAATTAACTTAAGTGTTGAATAGGCTGATATCAAAGAAATCAAAATAAGATATATAAAATAAAATAAGATGAGAATCGAGAACGCCTGTATGGCGACTACGTTCCACTGATATGTAGGCGAAATTTGCAAAATATGAGGGACATGAGACAAAAAAAATTGTCTCTTATTTGTTTTACTGACTTACCTCAATCTTAAGCCTATTGAGCAGTTCATCTCTTTCGTTCTTGAGAGTACCGCATCTGTCTGTCTCGCTCTCATCAAGAACCCCTTTTATCTCCAGCTCCGCTATCTGACTATCTTTTTCACTTATCGCTTCTTCCAGAATGTTTTGTCTGAAATAAAGTCATAGGACAGATTGAATGACTATAACAATGAAGTCCAAAATAAATTTTGGACAGAGGATACAACTTAGTTACTTAGGGTGTTTCAGAGCGTAGATCGATAACAAGCTATTGGACAAATGCCCAAGCAAGAACCAAAGATTACTAATTTTTATTTTTGCATACGAATAATGAATTTACAAATTTATACGAAAATTGTATTGTACATGGTCACTTTATAAATAGGATATTCCACTAGAAACTCTACATATCATGCTTCAATAACATATTATGCTGCTTATACTTACACAGTGTGTGACAACTCCCGCAGCACCAGGTCTCTGGTCTCTTCGCAGCGCTGCAGCGCTGATTCCAGCCGCTTGAACCGCTTTAGAACGATCGTACAGGTCTCGCAGCTTAGTGCCGACGCATTTTGAAGTGACCGGATGCGCTGTTCCATTTTCCTCATCTGGAATTTGCAAAGTATATTTGTTGTTAAACTGTTTATTTCCTGTGAAATATGTCAAAAAGGAAAACAATTTGAAAGTAATCAGCGATCAAACATTATGTATTTGATACATAAAACTTAATTTTTTTCTTTTAATAAAAAATTTTGGATTAAAGGATTCAATAATTAATGTATATTTTTCAAAAAAGTTTTTTAATTTTTCGTGTTACTTTATTAATGTCATAAATCAATGATTTATTAAAAACCAAATCACCTTCTGCAGTGTTTCAATTCTTCTTTGTTCTTCCTCGTAGAAGACCTTCTCCCTCTCGGCTGCTACCATGAAGGAGTCCTTTAGGGCCTCTTCCAGTTCCAATATCCTCTTGTCTTTAAAGTCTACCGACGTAGAGCCTGCTTTCCTATTTATTATGTGTTCTAGTGTATTTATTCTTTCATCTTTACTTCTGACTACAGCCAAAAGTTGTTCGAATTCTGCTATATTGTTGTTCTCGCGTAACGCTTCTTCTAATATCGATATACAACGCTGTTGCTCAATTATTTTGGAATTCTTAATTCCCATCTCATTAGATAGATCGCTTATTTTCCGTGAAAGCCTATTGACGCTCGCCTGATCCTTCATTTCTAATTGGTTTAGTTGCTTCAAGTCATTGAAACTCCTGCTAAATCTACCCTTATCAAGCCTATCCACTACCTTACCACTCTTTTGCAGCTCAAAAAAGCTTTGACTTTTTTTAATTTTCGTTAACTCTTGACCGTCAGGTATTTTGAGCACTTCAGACAGAATGAGTGAGGATTCATTTAATTCGATTTCTAAATCAATCAATTTCATTCTGTTATCTTCGAATTTGGATTGGATTTTGTCTCTTTCTTTCATCGCATTCGCAAGATCATTTACAGCAGCTATCTCGCCCTGTCTCGCCTTTGCCAGGTCCTAAACGATGGGGATCAAAAGACAAACAGAAAAGAAAATAAAATTAATTGAACAACTTTTAGTTTTTTACTTTCTTCTTTTTTAACAACGAAATTTTTTCAACAATATAAACTCAAAAATAACTCGAAAGAGGTCAACATAGAGTTTCGTTTTATTTAAAGAGTTAATTGATAATCCGCGTAACAAGATTCCAAAGCTTGATAACATTGACTAGTGGACAACTTACTCGATCTATCTAGATACATGTTTACTTAACAGTTTTACAATATTCATTCCTTTTAAAACCATACTTAAAAAATAACTCCCACTGAACACGTTAATTTTTAACTTGTTTAAACATCACTTACTGCTAAATTAAAAGATAGTTGTGTGCTGACTTGGTGGAACTATTGGGTCTGTAGTCATAGTTCAGTAACATGAAGGGTTATTAACAAGTTAATGTTTATATTATTATCTGAACACTTCATTAATATAATTATACTTGATACAAATACCCATAACATTACTTAATACCGAATTGCGTTTTGTAAAGCTTACGAATGATAATTTTGTCCGTATAATTTTGTTTGTGGAGGCCGATTTAGTAGTCGCTAACGGTTCTGATTCGACGGTTAAAGGAGATTTGGTTAAGGAGCAAATAAGAAACGACAGTCTTGGTGCGAAGGACTTAGAAAAAGCTTTTGAGGAAGCCAGCTGGTCCGGCCTGCAGCGTGGAACAGAGAAAGTTAGTACAGTTAGTGGCATTGTAGGTTATTAGTACTATTGTTAACATATTGATATTGATCTAGAAAATTAGGTAAGTATACTTTACAAGGTTTATAGGTTATATTAATCATCGATTAAAATTCTTTCCGTCTTTGTCTACAACTCACCAAAAATAAGGATGGCGAATTTTAATTGATGATTTATTGATTAACGTACTGGAAACTGGCCTTTAATCTATCAACAGATGTTATTGATAATCATGAAATCAGGTCAATTGTATTAAGTGTTAAATTAGGAGCATCAATTAATGAATTAAACCATACCATGATCGAACAATAAGATGCAATGTATTTAAAGTAATATTGATAGGAAAAACATACCTCTTCTCTTTGTGCTTGCGCTTGTTGCTGACTTTTCATTTTGGCTTGGAGGTTTCTTATGGACCTGAGAATCGTATTTAGTTTGAATTAAAATATATAAATGAAAAAATAGCTACTTTTATCTGATTCCTTAGTAGAAATTATTCTACTAAAGATGTAACTAGAGGCTAGCGTCATAGGCTGATGATGATGATGATGTTTCTTGCTTTAAATAGGTACATATTTTTTTAAAGAAATTTCAATGTTTTGTCAAAGATAAAACAATTTCGATCTGTCCCCCCTTCATCATCCCAGACCTCTGGTTAGAGACTACAGTATCACTTACTGCTGCAAATCCATGATCTGCTTCTCCTTCTGCGCCTGCTCTTCCTGGGACATCTGCACGAGTTGCAGGAGCCTCTCTGTCTCCGTCGTCAGGCGCTTCGTCTCCTCTTTGCTCTGCTCATTTTGCTGCTTCAGCTGGTCATACTCCTTCTGTTGTTCAGTCAGCTTTTTGTTCAGTTCCGTCACGGCGGCTGTGCTGCCACCCGCCTGGAGGTTAGGGGTACTGGTTATTAAAGGCAAATGGACAAAAGACATGCCTATTTTTGTATGGGTTTAAATTATGAATGTGCTAATAAGTTCTACTTATTATCACCGGTGGTCTCTATCAAACCTGGTGAGCGTTTTTAGTTTATCTGTGACAAACGACCAGACAGCCCACCAGACACTGTCTGGTTTATCGGCGTCGAAAAGTAACTAACATATCTCTAAAGAAAATAATGTAATGAAGTTAGATCACACAATCTCGGTAGCCAATGTGAAATTATTAATTGATGTTCATTTTATTAACCATACAACATTTAGTTCGACGATGACGCTCACGTTTGGTTAAATGATTAAGTTAATAAACACGACGGCTACATGACCGAAATAATATTCAAATATGCCATAGAATTTTCTAGTTTGACTTATACTAAATACTTTTTTCTTTGTTTTATTTCAATTATAGTTCTCCGCCTCTAAAAAGATACCCGTTACATAGTCCGGCTCTTAGATTCCAGCTCAAGCTATCCGTGGTATTGGATTGTACTTACCTTCCTCAAAGAGGCTTCCATTTGGTCCATTTGCTCTTTCCTCTTCTTTAATTGCCGATCTAGTTCCGCTAGCGACTTCTCTTTCTCCTCCACATCTTTCCTCTTAGCATCCCATACTCTTCTCTGTTCTTCAAACTGCTTCCTCGCGTCTTCTAACTTCTTAAATTCTTCTTGTAGTTGTTTTTTAGCATGCGCTGTATCCTCCCCAACTTTGGCGTTTTGTGTGCCAGCTGCCTGGAGTTTCTTGTTCGCCTCGCGAAGATCGAGCTGTCATTAAAAAAGAATCGTCAGCACAATAGCATTGGTTTCAAAATAAATCGTTTCCAATACTGATAGTCATATATGGGAGAGACAAAAAGTCTATAATTTTTTACAACTGAAGCTAAATTTGCCAAAGTTGAATTAGAAAGCCGGACATGACACAAGCAAATTTTTTTACAAATAACTGACGCAAAATCAAAAATATTTATTCGCAGCAACAAATATTATAATGACGTAATAATAATGATTATTTATTAAAAAATGTTTAATAAAATATACGATAAACAATGAAGTTTTGCAAATATACACAATACAATAGCGAATATTCTGAAAGAGAAACAAATTAACAGTATCGACACGTGAAAGCTGTTGCACCGAACATTGAACACAGTTTTAATGAAAGGAACATTTAGTGCGTTTAGATGCAGGGTGCAACATTCATTAAATTTTCTCGATCACAACATACATTCTCACAATTTCGTCAACGTCCAACGATGATGAAACTAATAAAAATAAACACGAATCATGAGGGGTTGGAGGACCCCAGCGGGCCGAGGGAGCATGCCACTATACAACAATGATGACCGCCGACGATGATCCAACAAAAACCAAACGTATGAACATCCAAATAAAACGACTACTCGACACCGGTGCAATGGTAAGCGAACACGCGAATCTAGAGCGGCTCAATCGAGTTTCTTTATTTTCTTTTTCTTTACTGTATCTGTGTTACCGATCCTGGAAAATCAGGAATCAATCTCATAAATGAGCACATGAACACTATCATGTAACTGTCAATGAACACGCTCATAGCGAAAGCAAACTCGATTAAGCCGGGCGTCCCTCAGCCGGCATGCCGGGCAGTCCTCCAACTGACCTGGCTGCGTTCCAGCTCCTGTACGAGCATCTCGAGCTGTGCCTGGCAGCGCTCGCGCTCGACGGACAGCGCGCGAGCCTCCGCCGCCGACGCCTCCAGTTGCCGCTGCATCTCGCGCGAGTCCGCGGGAGCGCGCGCCTGAAGCGCCTGCAACTGCTGCTGCTGATGCAATCTCTCCTTCTCCAGCGACTGCAGGCGCTGCTGACACTCCGCCAGCGCCCTTTCCGCCGCGATTGCCTTCGACTTCTCCGCCTCTACAGCAGCACGCCACTTCTCCACCTCCCCGGCCTTCGGCGCGCTCGACTCAGCTTTCTCTGCTCGCTGCCTATTAATATCCCTCTCCTTTGATATCACTTGCACCTGCTGTTGCAACTTCACGATCTCACGCTCCCGGTTCTCGAGGACGCTCTTGGTACCCCTCTCTGAATCTTGCGCCATCTTCTTCTGCTCATCCTTCAACCTGCGCACCTCCTCACGCTGCTTCTGCAGCTCCGCCTCTGACGAATTGAGCTCCCTCTGGAAGTTCACGAGCATGTCCTGAGATTTCTCCAGTTGATTCACAAGCTGATCGCGTTCGATCGTCAACTGCTTCGTGTCAGCTTCCAGTTTCACTATTTGCTTCTCTATGGCATCCGCCTGCTTATCTCTCTGTTCCAGTATAGAGGCCATCTTCTCTCTGTCTCGTACCGACTGCGCTAACTCTTGCTGAAGTTTCACTAACGTCTCCTGCGTTCGATGGTCAAGAGTTCTCTGCTGCTGTTCGATGTTGCGTCTCGTATTCTGGATCTCCGCTCTCAAAGCATCTCTCTCCTGTTCAATCTGTCGCATTTCAAGGATTGTTCGTTCAAGGCGCTCGTGCATTCGACCTAGTTCGTTCGTCATCCTATCGTACTCAACCCTTGTCGTTTCATTGGTCTCCTGATATTTGGCGAGATGCATCTGTGACTTTTCAAGTTCTTTCGCTAAGCGGCCTGCCTCCATTTCTGTAGAATCTCTAGCTTGAATCGCTTTTTCGAGTTTGTCTCGAAGGCGTTCAATTTCAAGCCTATCCTCGGTCCGCGCTTTATCACCCGCGACGGCTTGCAATTTCATCCTTTCGATCTGTTGCAATTCACCTTTGAGCCTTTCGTTGTCTTTATCCAGTTGATCTGAACGCAACTTCAGCTTCTCACATCGATCTCTAAACTTCTCGCACTCAATATGAGCACGTTCAAGTTCCGTTCTTTGCTTTTCTAAAGCGGCACTCAATTTTGTCACTTCACTCTTTGACAGTTCCAATTGTATGTTCATTTCGTGTAACTTAGTCTCGGCTTGATCTTTCTCGCTCTGCAGTCGCTGGATATCCAGTTGTGCCGCCTCGTAACGTTCGCGATGCTTCTCGTTTTCTGTCTGCAATCGATTTAGTTCAGTACTCCATTTATCCTGTTCGAATTGGTATTTACCTCGGAGGCCCTCGACGCGCTCTAGCTCCGACCGTAGACGGTTGACCTCTTCTTCGAACTTCCTCGTTCGCTCCAACTCTAGTGACGTCTTCTCTAGCCGCGCTCGGAGCCGTTCCACCTCTAGCTTGGTCCTTTCGTGCTCTTCCTTCGTGTCGTGGTACTTTCCATAACGTGCTGCATATCGTTCCGCTTCCTCTCTAGCCCCACTGGCATCTTGCTTGACCTTGTCTAAGTCGGCTTGAACTCTTCTAAGTTCTGCTGAGACCTTATCGTGCTTATCGTACATTTTCTCCAGCTCAATCTGTACTCTGGCCATTTCCTCCTGGGTCTTTTCGTTGGACGCTTGCGCTTTGCCGCACTGTGTCATCGCTCGTTCGTATTCAAACTGCACACGTTCATTATCAGCAACCAATTTCTCTTTCTCGACTTGTAAGCGTCTTAGTTCAATTTGGCTCTTCTCGTATCGGTCTCGCACCATTTCGATGTCAACACTTAACCTATCCATATCTTCTTTTGCCTTTTCTTCCTGCTCTTTAACCCTGCTGAGCTGTAATGAAGCTCTATCGTACATTTCTTGTAATCTCGAAAATTCGTCCTGCATTTTTCTTTGGTCGTCCCTTGTTTTGGATGAGATGTGCACATGCTTTTCCAGCTCAAGTTCGATACGGTCTTTGTCCGCTTCAAGGATGTCAATCTTATTCTGCAGCCTGTAGATTTCGTTCTGTGATCTGTAAAAGACATAATTGAATCAGTCGTAAAGATAATGGATGTATTTTTCTGTTTTGTTTGTGCCACTAACACGACATCGCCACCAACACAAAACGACATCCAGAACAAAATGTACCTATCATACTTCTCTAGCATTTTCTCGTACTCCTTGTGCGTTGTCTCTTTCTCTTCCATTGTCTTCTGTGAGGAATACAGGGCCTTGTCGAGCTTCTCTTTCATTATCTCCATCTCCGTCATTGCGTTGTCCCTCTCCATCTGTAATACAACATTTTTACCTTCATGAGGTAACTCGTCATTCTTCAAAAGTCAGGAGACAATAACGGAAAACGTACCGCTTGGATTTATATGAAATGTCGAACACAAATAGATTATAGACTTCGAAAATAACGTAGACCACTATTTTGTTTTAAGATTTTACACACATCATTGGTCTGTAACAGCCCAACATTTAAGTCTCATTATAGTGGAAGGTTTTGTCGTAATCTACATGATAGGCAGCCGCAGAATTAAAAATTCTAATAGAAAACGATGCCGCCCATTTTCTTTCTCACTAGTCTTTTAACAGGTCCATAATGTCTGGTCTATATCGAGCTTTGTCACAACACATTTATTAGTCGCCTGTGCCTCATAACACACGTCAATAGAAGTTATACTGTATTCTACCCTGCCAAAGGCTACAACGCCATTAGGATTTAAAGATAAGAAGAATTTGGCGGTCAAAGTTACCATCCTTAGATAGTTTAAAATGAAGTCGCTTTCTGCGTCTGTCTATCTGTATTTCCGCCAACTTGATACGGATTTCACTGTCATTTAGAGATTTCTTCCGGAAGGTATCATGCATCCGAGAAAACTCATACGAAGCCGCAGCGGGTCGCTATAGTTTGAACATTTGAAACACCAGAGTTCCTATCAAACCGCAAAGCACCGAAGAATACTGACCGTGAGCTTCTGATGCTGCTGATGCGCCTTCTCCCATCGCTCCCTGAGGACGTCAAGCTCCGAAGCGGCGCTGTCTCGGTCCCTAGAGGCTCTATTCGCGGCAGCTGCTGCAGCCTCAGCACGTTCTCGACAGCTAGCTGCTTCTGCTAGGGCTGCGTCGCGCTCCTTCTGGATTCTGGCCACGAGCGCCTGAAAGAGGATGGTTCGTTGATAATATTTACTGTAATAATATTGATGGCGTAAAGTACGCTGGCGAAACTCAGAGTACTCCTTTTAATATATGCGGCAGACTTTACGTTAGGTACAGTCTAGGATAGGTAGGCTTTTACTGTGTACACCTGGTGTGAGTGCGCTTCGGCTAGATTTGGACGTACTTTCGATCGGAACGTCTGTAGGCTGCCTTGTTGAACACACATAGCACTGACTGGGTAAGAATTAAAATGTATTCCTTGAAATAGTAGGTAGTATATTAATTCATATTACATTTTTCAAAAAATTAACTTATATATTTTTATTTTATTTCTTGTCTTGATACAACAGTACTAATGAAATGAAATAATAGTTGGTGTTACTGGATAACAAGGTACCTATTAAAACGTGGTACCTACGGCCAGGGATCACGAACAAAAAGAAACATATAACATGAAAGTCAAAGAATTCCCTAACATAATTTACTTTAAGTTTGAGTCAATTAAGACAAGCCGCTGTTGGCTTGGCAATCCTCCATGAAAGTTTTCCAGCAGTAACAACGTTATCATGTTAGATAAATACCTATCCCTGTTCCGTGAATCATGAGCGACGAATCCGGGGACTATTGTATAAGCCTGTCTTTCTTTAGCATTTGGTATATGCAGATATAAAGGTCCGGTGGCACTTCACATATTTATTGAATGTCGCACAAATTCGCACGAATCTCGCCCCCAAGCTTTATTTTAAGTATCGCAGAAAGCTAACTACGTCGAACATAAATTTTAGTGTTGGTAATACACGATTTACTGATTTACTTTGGATAAGGACAGTGGCGAGTGGCAAGTAGCTATTTACACTACAGTACCATTTCTCTGACGAATTGGACGAGCAAGTAAAAAAAATACAAAATTCTTTTCTAATTCTTACTCAACTTAAGTGTCAAGTGCTGCGCAGGTGGTTGAGCGGGCGCGCGAGGGGTGCATTTGCTACAAAAAATGAGGTGAGTGGACCATAGAAAGCCATGCTTATAGTAAGGCAAATTCTTAAAAAGTCGTGACGGTAAATATCTTCTACTTACACATCACCGAACTTAAGAAAAAACTCAAGATCACTGACGCGGCGGCGAGTCGCTCGCACCCTTATTTTGTCAGTGCGCTTCGTTGACTACGGTCATCGACGTTACAATTATAATATGCGCTCACAGCAAAACATAAGTTTTCAAGTAAATATCCTATTATTTTCTATATTTTGTTTTAACTTTGAATTGATTGAGGATTTAGTATGATACTATAGGAAAAAATATAACTTTATTTCTATTTTAGTTATTATATCGGTAGTATTCCTAGGAAAGCCAATGGTTCCTTGTAAAGCCAATAAAAAAAATACGGTTATTGTTAGGGCACAAGTGCCTTCTAGGAACATCTAGAAACTACGAAAACAATAATACTTTGTTTTTATTGTAAATACATTCGGGAAGGGTAAATCCGAGTATAAATTCGCAATATTATCCTTACTAATATTACAAGGAATCTTGGAGGGCTTGAAGGGGCAAGGAACGGACTCATTTAACATATCCGCCTTCTGAAGAGCCTTGCTCTCTCTCAATATGTCTCTATGTATGCCTGTCTATTGTCACTGATTGCAATAAAAAGCCTCCCTGGTAACTAACACGCAGACAGTGGATAACGCTGTATCAGTGGCGGAGTACTGGTCCTCGCAAATTTGACCCGCCACTAGTCGACACGTAAAGAAGAAGAAGTAACTGTCGGGCTTAACAATAACATTGAGGACAAAAGTACAAGAGAAACAAAGAATATTGTGTCATATTCTTAGAAAGTCTTAGTGGATATCGACTGCAAAACTATAAAAATAAACTATTGAATTTCTAACAGAACTACTAGTCCGATCCGTGGAATAATACTGAAATCGTAGCACTACATTCGGTTCATTGATCCGCCTATTTTCACCCGAGCCAGGGTAAAGCGTCGCCGTGAATATTTGATAGAACCATACTACAGCCAGAGCTGTAAGGTGTCCGTTTCGTAATTTTAGAGATCACCCGATTTGGAACACTTAGGTATATTATTTAAAAACGATACTGGCTGTTCTTGGCCGTGTGGTATCCGGCAGAGTAAAATAGCACCCACCCTTTACACTCGTGGGTGTCGTACTAGGCAATTAATGTTTTCGAGACAAAATATTTAGATAACTGCGATCTCCAACTCGTCTACCAAGCATGGAGATTATGGCAATAACCTCCCTTTTCGTAAGAGAACTTTTATGGGCTGTGATGACTGACTGTTCGAAACGACTTTTGCTTGACTTCATGTCATGTGTGTTCTACAGTATAAAGGGGAATGTTGTGAAGAACTTTTTGATCTGGTGCCCAGAACACAATTCAGCCATCGCACCACCCGACACAGGCTGGAAAACCCTACTTATCCCCAATACGAGCACCCTCTGTTACTGTCCACGCGATAGTTCGGAAGAGTCTTTCTCGCTTGTGTTATTCGCATGTGAAATGAGCTCCCAGCCCGTGTTTTTCTTTAGACTATGACATCTGATCGTTCATCAACTGGACAGTGCATTTCTTTAATAATCCATTTTACTGGATAGTTTGAAGGGCCCCTAAATAATTCGCATTCCATATTCGAAATGAAATAAGGATATCAAAGAAAGAAATACTACGAAACCCAGACCTAAAGAAACTCAGATAGTGCGTTGACACAACACAATCCTCTTGTAAGCCTACATTCGTCCCGGAAAAGTAATGGTCGACATAAATCTGAAATAAGGGATAAATCGCGAATGTTGGAGAGGAGCCTAGAGATCGCAACAGAATGAGAGTATTTTTGTATATACCTCTAAATTCGGTTCACGGAAATAGGTTACGCTTTGATATACAGATTCCTTTTGGAAGATTGGCCTCTTTGTACAGCTAACCTCATTAAGTAGACTAGAATTTATTCCTCTGACCGCTGGCTGTCTAGGAAGGTAAAATCGGTACCTACTTAGTTGATTCTTTTTGCTACCTACTTAGATAGATCACAAGATTTGGTAGAATAGGATTGGATAACTTAAATATATATGATATCTTTGGAGAATTTTGATAAAATTTTGCTGTAATGCACAAAGATGGCTAACCCAAGATAACATATGTATAATAGGTCTGTAATAATTATTTATACTGAAATTGAATGTGGTTCCCGCGGGGGTGGGGTCCAGAACGTATTTAATGATATTTACACGGACGAAGTCGCCGACAAAAGCTAGAATTGTATAAAGTCAAGTTTTCTGTTGGAAGTCCATTCTGGAAACATCAAATTGTGTTGTCAATAACTCTACTGGACTGAGAGAAGTGTATACTATTAGGTACCAACATACAGGGGCCATATTTTTGAAACCGCTCGCATCCACGCGAGTGCTCGCCTTCTAATGCTTGTCTTTTCTATCTCTAGCAATTTACCACGAGTGTGAAGGAGATAGGTAGCGCACGCGAGCGCACGCGCGGATGCAAGCGGTTTAAAAAATAGGGCTCCAGGTGTATCAGAATCGTATCCTGACACTTCTTGTACCCTTCCACATTCATACTTTTCTCTTACATTTACGTCGAGTATTATGTAATACAAGTAAACATGGATGTAGTAAGAGTATGCCAAATATTTGTGGGTTACCAGCACGGACCGGCTCCCGAGTTGGCTCCACCAGTACGACTTGTCTAGACGGCATGGCGCCTCCTGACGTGATACTGTTTATTTGATGTTTTATTATTCTTTACGAGGTCATAACCCAGAATCGCAGGGAAACTTGGTACGCTTGTGGGTTCCTTGATGGTCTTAGGTACTTATCTTTTGGAAGTTAGTTTGAATATCTTAGTAATATCTAGGGCTGAGCTCCTCTATAGTCGGCGTACCTACAGAAATTTTCTAGGGCTTTTAGCTATCTAAAAAGCTTGAGGGATAGTAAAATACTGCCTTTGGTTGCTTTTGATTGAAAGTATTAGTAGAGTAATTATTTGCGTTATTGCTCTAAAATCTTAGGTGAAAAGTAATTAGAAAGCGCAGCAAGCTGGAATTCCTTTCCAATATTACTATCCAAAAAGTTTAAGTTTGAGTTTGATATTTTTTGGAATTAAAGGAGATTTATTGATTTATTGATTTATGATCTTAGTCATGTTGGTCTTGTGTTGGGTAGGATACGTGGAAAATAGGTGCCTGAAGCTGCCGATATCAGGAAAGAGGTCCCGCGGAAGTCCCAAGAGGCGATCGATTGATATCGTCCATTCAGATACGAGAGCCACTTACGACGCGAGGATGCCCAGATGCGAAGAATGAGTTGAAAAGGGGCCCTGGCAAAAGCCGGGACTGACTGTTTGGAAGATGGTGATGATGATTATTGAAGACGCTACCCTTTGTGGTAGACGTGTTGTCGAGTTGCCAGATAGGGTTAACCAAGTATCACATAAATGCTGTATAAGTGCTTATCAAATGACATCTCAAATAACGGCATACCATTTTGTCTGTACTAAATCTGTTAAGGCCAAGTGTCCCCCGAGCGCCAAGATTTGCATCGAAATTTTAAAACCCGCGCAACTTTGAAACGACACATTTTAACAAAAATCTGACAAACTACCAGCATAGATATTGGTTTCTGGATCAGGTCTACAAAATTTCATTTGCTTTGATAGCGTAATATTGAAAATATGATCAAACTACGATTGTATGGAGCGTGCTGGAACGACACTCCTCTTAAGCGTTCAAAGTTATAGTAAAAATGACCCCATATTCTGTAGATTTCGAGGTTATAATAAGCATTCTCCATTGATTGATAGAGTTTTTAGTTAAACCAAATCCGTATCCGAATGAACAGCCCCACAATCGATTACAACTCGTATCTACGTTCATCTCTAGCTAGCACATTCTATCGGGGCCTAATCGATATAGCCTCGATTACACGAATCGGCACAGCTCTTAAACACACAACCTTAATGGCCCATTAGAGGTGGTATTAAACTAATTTCATTTGCATGCTGTTTGCTTTACTCCGGTTTGGTTCTATCCGGTTTATCGGTATCTTAGTACCTACAAAAACCAGTATAGAAGAAGCTAACGTTGCTATGCACGTCTATAAAGACGGTAGCTCTTCTTATACTGGTTTTGGGTAGGTCGATATTGTGGTGTTGACTGTAACTATGATCGTAATTATGAGTCTTCTCAACTACATTTAAATCACAATTCTGAGCAGATAGATGCACATAAATTTGAGTACTGAGACTCTAAAGAGGGAGGGAAGTCATCAGTTCAACTCGATGGTACCATTTTAATGCATTGTCATCCAAGTTGACATAGGTATAGCAAATTTCATTTGAATTGAACACCGGAAAGTGGGTCAAATTAGGCTTGTAAAATTCCAGGACAAGAATTTATTGAAGTAAAAAATCACATTTCGATTCCACCATCAGCCCAGCTCCATGGTACCATATTAATGCATTATCACCCAAATTATCAGCACAAACCAGCACATTCAGGCGACTGTCAGTAATTACCTGATCTGCCAAATCATAGATCATGTCAAGGCGGACCCCGGGCCCTCGTTGCCGAGAGCACAACCGGAACATTACCGCAAAGACGATTATTTTATAGGTTGCCTTGCGACAGACGGTTAGGCGCCTATCGCTAATTACCTAAGTCCTTACCGTACTTTATTGCCTTGATTGATTCAAATTACTGGAATCTAAATTCGTTATGTTGGCAATTCTGTGTAGTGAACGCAATTTCATAGGAATCAAAGTAAGAATTCCGTCCGCTATGTACAAACTGTTTTCTAAGAAATGCATGTAGGTTTCAGGCCGCACTATTTGCATATCCGCGCAAGCTTCATGTGTAGCTAGTATATATCCTTTGGTATGTAGTCTAGTATTATAGTCTGGCTTCAAGTTTAGTATCGTGTGTACTTGAAAAAGTGACTTTTGTGCTAATATCCATTTTACCCTCTTTCGTGAATCACTTTTTTTTTTAATGTTATCCGGCAGACAAACAGGCATGCGGGCCACCTGATGGAAAGTGGTCACCGCCGCCTATGGACATCAGCATCACCAGGGGTGCTACCAATGCGTTGCCCGCCTCTAAGGAGACCTCTAATATACCTCTTGAACGATCCCATGTCATAGACCAAAGGAAACACCGTGGCTGGGTGCTCATACTACATCCGAATCGTACGTGCGAGAAACGTTCTTTCGAAATCTAAACAGGAACTCGTCTATACGCCATGTTAAAATACATGTTGTGCCTATGTTATTAATAATGGCATTTATTTGATCTACCTACTTATCGTAAGCGATTTAAGAGAAAAATGTAATTCGAAATATCGTGGTTTCGTCTTCGTACTGAAATTTCACGTGTCTGAATTATAGGCAAAGCTAGCTCAGCATTAGTGTTCAAAATTATCAAAGAAATCCTGTTCAATTAAGATGAGTATCTACGTCCTCTATATGAACAACTAGCTTTTGCCGGCGACTTCGTCCGCATAAAATTCGGTTTTTACGTTGCGGATCCGTTCAGGCTGGAACCACATTGGGGCTATAAGCTACCAATATTACTGCCCCATTTCAGTAGACTTTGCGTGAAGAAGTGACAAACATCCATCCTCACAAACTTTCGAGTTTATAGTATTAAATCAAGAAGAATTAGATAGGATAATGTCTATGTGCCATTTAGCATGGCACCCCGTAAAAACGGAACGCGGTCAATATAAATTCCTTCTGCCAATTACAATTGCTTTAGTCTTGTCTTCTACGCCGAAACTTTTATCGGCGATAAAACTGATATTACTTCAAATAAAACTGAAATTACTTTAGATAAATCGCGTTACGGTGCCGCGTGACACTCTTTAACAGCGCCAACTCGGCTGATATCAATAAAGTTTTGTGCCTAACAAATTTTAATTTAATTTTAATTCAGTAAGCTCACTGAAGTTGAAATTGCTTCGGCTGGCAAAATAAATAATTAGGGCGGATGCCAAAATCTTTGCGGTAAAGAGTTTGTGTACTTTATCTGGAATATCTCAGAGTTTAGAAAGAGCAGAACTCAAGGTGGTATAGGCGATCTCGCAGAACTTCACGAGATAATTAGTTATCTGCCTAAGGAATTTTCTTCAATTCCCAAGCCTTTGTAGTCTCAAATTTGTTGTAAAAGTTTTTTTGAGAAAATACTGTTAGAAAAGCCTACACCATGATTTAGACCTTAGTAAGTACTTTTCATAATCAAATTCAAAAATATCTGCTAGGTATTGAGGAGGATACCGTACCGTAAGGAAAATCATTCAAGCGATGGACGCACCAGATCAAATCTGCTTTGGGCGGCCCCTTGCACAAATGTACCAGGAAGACCGTTGGTCAAAATGACGGGAAATCGTGACAAAACATAGTGACCATTACCGCTCTGTCAATAGCTTCGACCGCACGAGTATCACCAGCAAAGAAAGCTTCTGGCTTTTTTATATCACTATGGTAGCAAACAAGTTTACGCCCTGTCTGATCTTAAGCAGTTACCGCCAGCACAAGGACGTTCACAGGGGTATCAGTTCCGTGTTGCCTGTAAAAACCTTCTCCTCCCTCATCATTATAGGGGTCAATATCCCGGTTGTGCGGAGGGCCCGGGGTCCGAATTGAACACGATCCAGTATTTGGCAGATCAGGTAATTACAGTAGAGCGCCTGGCCTCCTTGACCCTGGTAACAGGGGAACCAGACCAGATTTTGATCATGGTTATATTCAGTGTACAGTTTTCCACACGATGTTTTCCCTCACCTCGGTTGGTGTTCAACTAATGTACACAGCTCAGAAAAAAAAATGGTACATTGCGGCAGTGACTGGGTTTCGAACCCGGTACCACAGGACGCGTTTTACCTCTATTTATATTAGCAAAAAGATACTGACCTGCGCCTTCTCATGCTTGTCGTGGAAACGGTCGCAATCCAGCTGCGCGGTGTCACGCTCCTTCTGCAGCCGGGCGGTCTGCCCCAGCGCCTTGTCGAGCTGCGACTGCAGCGACTCGAAGTCGTACGATTGCTTCTCTTTGTCCACTTGCAACTGGGAAGGGAGAGTGAGCGTTAATTTGGGGTTGATTTGATCTCCAAACTTATGTAATTTTTTTTCATCTTGATGTGTGTGGACTCGAAGTCGTCTATTTTTTACCAACTTAACGTTGAGGGGGAGACAGCGAATGTTAGTTTTTGTGCTTTCCGGAGCTACAGGTTGGCCAGTTTTATAACGCTTTTTTAGTTTAGTTTAACAGCCTGAATTAATTGTCAAAACTTAAATCATACAAGTTTTTCTTTAATTAGTTTAGCGCCAAGGAATACATACATCATAGTATATTTTTGTTTGTGTATTATACAGGCGCATTAGTCGCCATCCGCCATACGACATCCATGAGAGGCCTTAGCCTAAGTCCATATCTTCTGCCCTAGCAGCCCTAGTAGCCCTGGAGGATCGTATACTTACATCTCTAAATTAGTAACAAAAATGGCTACGATTTCGATATAACATACCTTTCTATTTTCTCCCGAGGCTTTATCCAGTTTCTCTTGCAGCTTATCAATTTCCGAATGCGCGGCGTCCAGCGCGGCTTGCAACTTGTCCTGTTGTAGCTGAGCCTTTCCGAGTGTCGCTTGCGTCCTCTCAAGCTCTTCTCGGGCCTTGTCCAGTTCGGCTACAGCCTTGTCACGCTCGGAGTGGAGACGGCTTATCGAAGATTGGACTCTGGTGGAGACATTTATTGTTAAAGTAGATAACTATTTTAATGTTAGTAGGTATTTCACTGTAATGATGAATTAAGCGCCTTCCTTTTTCAATTCTATAAAAAACGTTAGCTAAGTTGTTAATGAGATAGTAATCTGTACTAATTGAACTTACCGATCGTACTCTTCCTTCAGGCTATCTTGTTCTGTTTGTGCATTTTCAAGTTTGGCTTTCAGACGGTATACTTCGCCCTGAGACTTTTCAAGCTTTTCCTGCAATGCGCCAGCTTCCGCCCTGGCCCTTTCAGCGTCCGCTTGTGTGACCCTCAGCTCCGCTGTGGTCCTTCTCAGGTCTGCTGCATTCTTATCTGCCTTTTCTTGCACTCTGTCTAACTCTTGTGAAGTGGTCAGTGTACTTCTGCCGAAAGTTGTCTGAGATCTTTCAAGCTCGTGTTTGAGTCTCTCGTTCTCCAACTCTAGCCGAGCCAGCCTTTGCTTCGCGGCTTCCCAGTCTGCTCCAGACCTTCCTACTTCACTTGCAGCTTTATCGAGCTCCGCCTTAGACTTTCCAAGCTCAGATTGGGAGCTTTCCAACTTTGCTTCCAGTCTATCTTTCTCAGCCTGCGCCCTTTCAAGTCTTGCCCCAAGTTTTTCAACCTCGCTTTCGAGTGAATGCAGTTTCATTTTGTAATCGGCGATCTCTCTTTCGTGCAGTTCTCTTTCCTCATTCTTCTCGTGTTCCGCTCTATCTCTCTGTTCTCTAAGCTGTTGTATCTGCTTCTCTTTGTCACCTATAACTTCTTCAAGAGAAGACAAGGCACCTTCGGAGGAACAGTGATGTGCTTGCATAGCGTTTAATCGAGCTCTAGCCATATCCACCTGGTTATCTTTCTCTTTTAGTAGGTCTTCGAGGTTTTCAATCTGAAAGTAAATTTGTTACATGTGTACTCTTAGATTAATGAGTGCTTATAAAAATAACTATCAGTATTTACAAAATAAAATAAAAGTCAACATACCTTCAACAGAAATTATACGTACGTAATACATAAATAAAATCAGCACAATAACAAGCCACAAATAACACAATTAAACAACGAAATCATAGGTAATAAATATTACATGTCATAATAATATAATTATTAATTTTGAGAACTCATAGGTGTATATAAAAAAATACAGAAAAATATAATTGGTGAACTAGCTAAGTCATATGAAGTTATTTTAGAAATAATTTAAATTAATTGGTAATGTGTAGTTTAACTAGGACTTTTGTAAAGTATGAACAAACATAGGAACATATAAGTTTTAGGTATAACTGTGATAGGTAGATCAACTCAACAAATGTTACTAATATAACACAAAACCAATTACATAGACTCAGATCGTATCGTAGATAGGGACTGTTCGTTTCATGTTAATATCGGGATCACGTGACAACTGGCCAGTCAGGTGGATGCACAATTTTATCAGGGCCATATATTAAAGGATTCCAATAAAAACAACAGAACTGTGTTGTTTGTAGAATAAACTGATTACCATTTTGTAATACTCGACATGAAAAGCTAGAAAAAGAAGAACGAAAGTTTCAGGATGTTTCAGGAAAAGGAATACCATATTATGTTCGTAATTATATTTGTGTTCAATAGCCTGCTTAATAGTTCTTCCATATCGCATGTATTCGAATACCCCTGTTCTAAAATTAAAGTGATACTGTGACTAAAGTAGGTTTTGGAGGCCGTGGAAATTTATGTTTAGATCCCTGGGAATAAGCCATTTAATCGTCTGAGGATAATAAACAAAAGAATAATGAAGTTACTTAAACGGTTGTAGCTCAATTACATAATCAAGTTAGAGACTATAACGTGGCCGTAACGACACGAATGAAATTGGAAGGCCTATCAAACGGAGTCTTCATAATGGTGTATATGAAACTGGATAGCAATCAAAGTTGACCAGGCGAAGCATTAGCCAAGTCAGGAAAGATTGATTGAAAATCGATACCCATACATTCCAGGGTAGACGCCACGTGGCAACTGAGGCTTTTATTAGTTTTGTGTTGGCTATTAGACCGATTATAGACGTAATATTGGAACGTGACACGCCAACGTACCTAATAGACTATTGTATTGTATTGTATAAGATAATGATTCTGAGTTACGACTTAATAAAATATATGATATAAACAATTTCAAACTGGTAAATAAAAATTTTAGCAATGAAATAAATAATACTCTTTAATACTTTGCAACTAAAACTAGCGAGAAATAATTCTAACTAAAACAAGGAATGTGCTTAGCTTATAAACAAACATAAATAAAATAATACTGATAATAATAGACAACACAATTGCAGTTTACGTCAAAAAGAATACAATAGACAGGTATCATAGCTAAAATAATATCTATTGAGGACGTTGACATACAAAATAACGCAAAAGGTAAGAATACAGTCGGTATCAAACATAGCTGAAAATATTTTTAGTACCCAGACACAGTAACTGTTATCTGAAATGTACAGTTACTACTGGCAATTATCGACCAAAGTTACTGTGATATAGTTCTGTTCCGCTCTTTCCTGTGAAATATTCCTATTACCTTTCTCTGTAGCACGTTGATCTTGCGGTCCTTGATCTCCGAATGGTCCCGATGCTCAGCCAGCTCGTGGGCTGCAGCAAGGGCTGCTGCCGTCTTCTTTTCCACCAGCCTACTCTTCTCATCCAATCGGGCCTTTAGCTCTTCCACCTACGAAGTGAGTTGCTGGTTGAGTGACTGGTGGTTCTGATACGTGTGACTCTCTGATATACATACAAGATATATCATAGGGGTACATAGAAACTATCGAAATTGATTGATTGAATTACATTTTTTTACAAATATAATACAACAACCATATCAGTACAGTCGACTAGAAGTAGACTTTCAGCGGTCACTGATGATGATGACAAACAATGCTAAATTCTTATAGCTACATAATAGGATTCTCTTTATCGTGAGCAAGAGAGACATTGATATACAATGGCCAGTCAAGAACAGCAGTAATGTTCAACAATTTTCTGAATTGAATTTGCTCAGTAACGCTAGAAGAAGTTTTAAAAGAATTTAATATTTAAAAGAACCTAAATATATCGATTAGCGTAAGATAATCTAATTAAATCGAAACTAAAATAGAAATGTTAGTAAAAATATAAGTGTTAGTAAAAATCGCAATTTGGGTCACACTCACATCTGTCTGCAGCATGCTGTAGTGTTCCTCTTTGGCGCATAGCGACTCCTTGAGCACGGCAATGTGCCTCTGGTAGTCTTGGTGCTGCTCCTCCAAGGCCTTCATCTTGGCCGCCATGGCCAGAATCTCCTGGTCCCGTCTCTGAATCTCCAGCCGGAACTCGTCCAACTGCTCATCAAAATCAGAAACCCCATCCGACACGGTATAGAATCATATCCACACAATTCACTGGCACATTACAATGGAAGACCAAAAATATCTATCTACTTAGGCGTAAAAGTGATGAAAATGATTACGATGTCAAATATCTGAAGAGATTACCGTAAATGATCGTTACTGGCTGTCGGGGTGATGCGAGCACCGCAAGCGACGATGCTCAGTTAACGCTCCGAGCACGGATGAACACGGTAACAACGGTGCGAATGGAAGACATCTCGACATTAATACGTCAATATTCTACATGCACTCTCAATAATGACTTAGAATAAGTTAAGTTGAAAATCGTAGACGGAAAGTAGATAGTCGCTGGAAAACTTTCTATGAACTAACTAATAAAAGGTAAAGAATGAGGTAGAAAGTTTTCCAGAGCAGTGTTCGAGCTGGCAAGAACGTGGTGGCACGGGCGCCTACGTTGTGATACATTTATCTACCGTAGGTGGCGATGATGGCGCTAATGAGGGTCGTGAACTATCATGGGTGGCGCGGGACCAAGCACTGGACGATGAGCGAACACCGAAAGCACAACCAAATGATACATAATCCAGGGTTTCAAAGAAAACGTACTTCGATATTACTTATTCGATGCATTCGACCACAACAGTCTTTATTTAACTATCACTAGAGTTTCTCAATTTTGGTGTCAACGTAATCAATCTCACATATTTCCATCTATATCCATACAATTTACATCTAAAATATTTCGCATCTAAGGCCCTATTTAACAAAAATACTCTTTATATTCAAGTCCATCGACAGTTTTTCAAGAATATAATTCCTCTTATAGTTTAATAAATATAGCTTTTTATAACAATGAACAATTTACACAAAAATATAGAGCCGGCGCTGTCCCGGGGCACCGCAGCGTGCGGCGGCGGTCCCCGGGCGGCGCTCGTTAAAGCGAGACAATTGACACGGTAGTGGCCGGATCACAGAGTGGTGGCGCTGTAGCGGTAGGGCGGCGCGGGGGAGCGCGGCGCGGGGCGGGTGCGCCCGTCCTTCATCACGCGCACGTCGTTCAGCAGAAAACTTACTTGTCTCTTGAAGGGGGGGTCGGCCTTATCGTATAGCGAGGCGTGGGAAGGCGCGAGCGAGGACGGCAGCGGCGACACGAGCGCGGCCAGCTCGCCCTCGAGCAGCGCGACCTGGCGCTCGAGCGTGGCGATGCGCGCCTCCTTGGTCTCGAGCACGGCGGTGAGCGTGGCGCCCGCGGAGCCGCCGGGCAGCCCGGCCGCGGCCAGCGCGCGCTCCAGCTGCGCCTGCAGCGCCCGCAGCGTGTCCGCCGTCGCCTTGAGCTCCTGCCAGAGCACGCGCGTCAGCCCCGGCCGCCCGCGCCCCGGTTCCCGACACGGCGGGGTCGCGCTGCGCCGGGGCAGCCCCAGAGGAACGCCCCGTACGGAAATTTTGTCTCTCACTACCATTATTGCAAAGTCTGAATTCCAATTAATTCTCAACGAGACGGCCTCCTCTAAGGTTCGTGTGACGGGGGCATCATGAGCTGCTAAAACATGCAATGTCGTGATTTCTTGTGTTCGGTTGGTGTCGCTTTCTCTTAATACTGTTGTTGTAACAGACATCGTGTTTAGGCCGAATTGAGAGTTGTAAGTTTAAATTTTGATTTGAATTTTTTTTCATTATTGTTTACTCGTCGTCGTGTGGGTGGGGAGTTAAAGAAGAGACGGGAGTCAGTGCTCGGGGAAGCTGACAGTGTCACAGAGGCCTCGAAACGGTGGGAGTGAAGACAAAGCAAGAGTTGGTAAAAGATTTTTATGAAGCCAACGTGGTGGTCGATCTGAACACATACAAGGCGTCGCGACAGAAACATTCGGCTCAAGAGTCAACAAATGAATGAAAATGAAACTATCAAGAGCAACTCTAACAGAAACAGTGACGCTGATAAAGGTATCACAAAATAAAACGCCCATGTGGTTCATAATACCAGTAATACATAAATATAAGGAAGCGTAGTGACGTGCACAGTACACCGCTAAGATAACAAGGTGCAGGAGACATTCACATTGAATGTGCGGCAAAGATTCTCGGTGGAAAGGTGGCTCAGCTAATGAAATGCACTTACTATGCCTTGCTTGCCCGAAAACCTTTGCCGGCTTAACATATAGACACGCATGCGATCTACTACATAAACGAATAATTACCTGCTTTTGCGCCATTGCTTGCATTTGTTGGAACATTTGCCGCTCCTCCTCTTTACCTGAAAGTTATATTATGTTAAATCCTTTGCTAAAAGCTGAATAACTATATAAAACTCAAATAAGCAATAATCATAATAAACGTACCCATCCCCTTATTCTGTAGCATTTCGAGTAACTTTTTAATGCTCTCATCTCTTGCTTGTAACGTTTGCTTCTGCGTTTCAATCCTCAGTTCTAGTTCCTGATAAAGAAATAATTAAATTTAGATTGTATTCTTTGTAACAGTAACTACTTACCTACTTACCTAAGGAGAGTCATTCGAAATGTGGAGCTGGCGAACAGAACGGTATAATTACATATGATTAAATTTTACAGGAACAGTATAAAACTCAAGTAGTTTTAATCAAAACGGTACAATAGTATTGTTATTTTACCGTTATGATTAAAACCACGATTTTTTGATGCAATTTTACCACGGTTTTAACCCGCTTTGATTGTAAATGAGTTGAGGTTCGCATTTAGTGGGTCTAACACCTCATATTTTGACCAGAAGCGTCAGCTGTTCGTCAGCTCCGTAAATATAATATTTTATGTGTGTATGTTTATTTGTTACTCAATCATGCAAAAACGGCTGAATGGAGTTTGATGTTTGGTCTACAGATTGTTTATAACCTCGATTAAAATATAGGCTACAATTCGACAAATGAAATGAATTATCGTGTCTGAGGGACTAAATACTTTTTAAGACAGCGGTTCGCTACTACAGGCGTTCGCGCTCACTACTCGTCAAAAATAAGTTGGTATAAATTATCAAATTCTTTTCGAAAATATTCTGATCTTTAGCTACTTCCATTACAAATAGAACGTATAATTCACTCTAAAGTCTGGATAGACTTTCAGCATCAAAATATCCACGTATTTTTCAATAATGATAGCCACATATACCTGTTCTAAATTATGTACGAGTCAGTGCTACTTCATTCATTCCGCTCACCTTGATGGTATCTCTTAATATAGCTATCTCTCTTTGCAGATGTTCGTTCTCAGCGAATATAGCTTCGAGTTGCTGCTGTAGTTCTGGAGCTGGTTGCCGCATGCGTAGTCTGAGTTCCTCTTCCAGCTGGCGTACAAGCATTGCTTGTTTCTGCAAAGAAAAAGACGAGTTAAATCTAAATTTGTAAATAAAATACTTAGTTATAGAAGCGGCGGTGGTCGAGCGGTTAAAATATCCTACTCGTAAGGGAGAGTTACCGGGTTCAAATCCCGCTGCGGCCATGTACCAATGACTCTTTTCTGAGTTATGTACATTAGTTGAATACTAACCAATGCTCTTACGGTGAGGGAAACCATCGTGATGAAACTTGCACATTCAGGCAACTGAAGGCAAATCCTGGATTAAGGTGAAGGCAGACCCCTGGCCCTCGTGTGCGATTTTTTTTACTTAGAACTTAGACGGAGAAGGAGTAAACATCCAAACATCCATTCCTACAAACGTTCAAATTTAGTAGTATTAGATAGTAGAATGTAAAGATTTTGCAACACATTATTTAAGGTCCAATAGGAAAGGCAGCGAACAGTGTCGATGCTTGCATCAGCTTAGACGGGTTAAGTCCGCCACACTTCACAGGTTTCTTCGAAGACAACGTGTTTAGTACACAACTAGGTACTACGTAGGTGTCTGACTACTCCTGTAGATCGGGAAACTATGTTTCCTTACAGGCATGAATATAGTATTTCATACTTTGTTTTACAACAGAGTATTGTTGGCAACAAATTTACGTAATTAGCCTACAGTTGACTGAACTAGTGATATTTTCTTTTTCGTTTGTTCAGGTGACTGAACCATAATATATGCAATTAATGTAATAGAAATTAATTAATTAAATTAATTCTAATAGAAAGCAATTTTATAGACTTTGTGTTTGGAGAAATAGTCTCCAAGTCTATTGAACCTATACCAAGTGATAAATCGATAAATGTAAAGAAACATAGGTAATTAGCATAAAATACCCGATTTTTTTAAGAAAACTGTATTTATGCAGTCGTGCAACAGATACGAGGCTATTAGAGACATAATCTCCAAGTCTAAGTCATTTATTGTGAAGCTACACAAAATGATAAATCGATAAATTTAAAAAAACATCGGTAATTAAAGTAAAAGAACCCGAATTTTCGATGAAAACAATTTTTGGTCAGTCGCGCAAAAGACACAAGGCTAGTAGCGCATTCTTAAAGGCACCCTTAATCTTTTATTAAAATGACTCAAAGTCGACGCCGACGTAAAGGTTTTCCCTACACGTCAGAAAATTTGAAGTAAACCCATGAATCAGGCACATCGGCTGGATAACGGCCGATTTTATGGGTCGATGCGGTGGCAGGGACGCACTCAGCCTAGAAAGGTCAACGGCGTTTAACTTTTAACTTGTGGCACTTGAGGTTATAACAGTTATTGACTGATAGACTGAATAATATCAGGACACAAGGTCATGTGGAAAACTTGCCTTATTCTTTACTAGCATTTGCCCGCGACTCCCCCTCACCCATTGTTATGTATGTCTAGGTGGTGGTAATCACTTACAATCAGGCGCTCCGCTCGTTCGTTTGTCTCAGGTATTAAATACTACTGTCGAGAAACCTATTTCAATGAATTTTCAAATAAAGAATACCGCATCGAAATCCGTTCAGGAGCTACGATGCTACAGGGGCGTGATGCCAGCGCGCATGAAACGAGCGCGGCCGCAAGTTTTTTTTATACCACTAAAAGAAGCTTACGGCCTGCCAGATGATAAGCAGTCACCTCAGGCTACGGACGTTTGCAATGCCAGGGGCATCACCCATGCATTGCTTTATTAAGTATTCCCAATAATACACGATTAGGTACGTGCCTATCAAAATCCGTTATCATAGTTACTGCGCTGGCGCAAAGACCCAAAGCAGATTCTGCCTTCCAGCACCAAAAGACGCCCCTCATGGCACTCATGTCGCCACTAACGCCTACACACGTCAAACTTGCAGCTACAACAACCCCTAGTTTTTCGTCGGGGGGTAAAAATTGGATATAATTACCCCAATAATGTCGCTTTATCGCTTTACAAGCTCTTTATACGTAATTGAGTAAATACCACAAAGTTCCTTGTAAAGTACACTTCATTAGCTATTCAAAGCGAGTTTCAAAGGACAATCATTGAATAAATCATGTGTATACCTTATTTGTTGCAAAATGCTTACTTCTACTTAAATAAATAAATAATGCCTTCACAGCTGATGTATTTTCCGGGTGAATATTTAACTAAACAGGTCTGAAGGAAGCTTAGGACCTTTTCCTTTATTATTGTTCTATCCAATCACGTCTAACTGAGAAGCTGAAATATTATAGATTTCTGAAGAATTCCCAATAGGTTATTTGTGAAATTAGGTCAACTATGATAACGGAAGGAATCCGATCAGGATCCACATGAGTGTGTCGGAGGCGAAGATCTATTTTGGGTCGCTGACCCGAAGTAAGTAAGTACGATAGACTTTAATACATAATCATTCCTACTACTGTTAAAGGATCACTTTATTTTTCCGTAGTTTCTTGAAGTTAATTAAGTGATTAATTAATCACAAATTCATTCCAGGATTTGGAATATCAGGTAATCACAGTAGAGCGACTGCAATCTGACCTCCGTGTCCCTGATGACAGAGGACCAAATTGAATCATGGTTACACATTTAGTGGCCTGAATGTGCAGGTTTCATCACGTTTTCCCTCACCGTAAGAGCATCGTTTAGTGTTTAACTAAAGTACGTAACTAAGATAAAAATCATTGGTACATGGGGGCACGGAGTTCGAACCCGGTACCTCAGGGTACGAATCGGACCCCTTAACCATTAGGCCACCGTGGCTCCTTGACAGTTTGAAACTTATTGTTGGAAATAGTTTAAAACCGTTTCCAACTGTCGTATAGATCGGTGTGGGAGCACCTGCATAAGGATGTCACAACATCCCGTAGGGTAGGCAGATACCATACTTTTCCACGTGCTATGTTCCAGATAAACCTATCTCGCTTCTGCCACGGACTTTGATAATGATTTCCATTAGTCTATTTTCTCTGTAAAATAATAAGCAGAGTTTTAATTTTACTTGGATTATAAAGAACACGAAGTAAGGGCGCAAAATCTTGAATCCGACTCCCGCATTCATCCCCTTAGACCATTTGCCAGAATCGTCAATTTACTCGAAAAATCGCACTTTATATTCGGAGCTCGCAGCAACAGTTCTGTTTTATTACCTTCCATCATATAAATGGGTTCGGTATCTCTCAGATGTATTATTTACATACCTTCATGTCTCTATCTTTGTACTGTCACAATACATTATTTGCCTTTGTTACTTCTCACTTGTGTTTCTTTATCTAATAACTCCTGTTCTTATTAGATGATATTGCTAGTACATACATACATGGTAGGCAGAGACTTTCGAGTGCCACAAGCTACGATCCTGATATACCTCTCTTGCCTCTTCCACACTCATACATGAAGGGTACTCCAGACCTGCCCTTTTTGGAGAAGATCATTTATCTGATCAGTATTATATTCTTATCGGACCCTCCTTTCGAATTGTCCTTTATTGTTTATCAAGTTCAGCAGCTGCCATCGGCTGTCAGCGATCCCCTCTTCTACTTGCAAAGCGCTTTCAGATTTACTGAAAGCGGTTACCTACCAAAAGTGGTGTTTTGGCTTTTTACGTGCGGCGATTGCTATCTGACAAGCACAACACATTGAGGAAAAGCCGGTTCGCCAGAACCTCGTCAACCAATGGAAGTAATCAAAATGCTATGCTGGGATAGCTTTGATCTAGGTCGAGATGTAAATGCCAAAGAACCTTGTTTTTCATGTAGATAGACATTTGTCTTACATAGACATTCATTTACATAGACAGAATAAAGGTACTACCTTATTGTAAGCTGTATACACTCTTGGGAATTCACAGTCCCTCAATAAACCGGACGATTCTCAGTAACCCTTTGTACAGTTAGCATTATTCAGAGTATTCAGAGCTATATTTGCCACTCTTTGAATAATGCAAGCAAAGCTTGTAGACGATAAGACGAGGGATGCTACGAATAGTAGTATTTGCGAAGCGAATACGCACACGAATAATGACAAATGATTAAAATACAATTTACTGTGTAGGTAATATTGTTGTTTCACACCTGTGACTTTGGTTGTGGGATAACCGTGCGCTACTGTCAATTGGTCTTATAAATGACAGCCGCATGGTGCGGCTATCGTTTTGTATGGCCCACGGATGACTAACACCCGTTTTCACTCGTTAAACTCGAATTAAGCATTACCTAACTAGGAAACTCTTATCTTTAGGAATGGCCTTAGCCAATTGGTCTATTTCACCTCGACCTCTAGGCGTGATTTATCTATGAATTCGCGTTCGCGAGTATTAGCAAACTGTAGAGGATCACACACTTATCAAACAAAGTGATATTTCCAAATAGCGTCACTTAGTTCCAGTTTTGGCCACCGGGTCAGATAAGTTTGCGTGGGAAACAGAACGCAACTGTCATTTTAGGCGAGGCCTAGGGACTTAGCACTGCCCGCCGAATCCACTTCCTAATTTTAAGTGTTACCTAACGGAGATAGTTATTTCCTAGCCGTTTGTGAATCGTATTTCTGTCTTAAGCAATTCCTAAATATTTGGGAATCGGATTCAGGCGATACCTGCGTTTAGTGAAAACGGGCAACAGTCACTGGTTTTGTCATGAATCTATACCTGCCTTCTGTCTCAAATGCCTTTAGGTTCATATTCAACTGTAGACACTTAAGTGAAGAAAGACATTTGAACGCAATTTTTAAGCTTTGGGAAATAAGCATCAACTGATTTCTGACCAATACCAATTCCAGAAACGGAATAATAAAAAACTTACACGAGTAGTCGATAAAAATAGCCATTTCCAGGAATGGAATGATAAAAACACCTACACGAGTAGTCGTACCTAATAATATTCGAATAAAAATATTTGTATTTGCCGCATCCCTAATATAAATAGACGAAGTGGGCGTTATTCCAAGGCTTTGAGGTGTCAAAAGGATGTTTTACTCCAACGAATAAGGCAAGTGGGTGCGATAGCAATTTCAGAAAGGAAAGATACTCTCCTGAAGGTGAAAGATACTCACCTTACTGAAGTAAGAATTTTTTTAATGTTCTTATTATTAGCTACGTCCAAGAAAACGTTAAAAATAAAACTTCGTGAGGAAAGTAAGAATGTGTGTTAAAAATAGTAATCTGTTTAGATACTTTTCAGCAAAGTATAAACAATAAAGTAAACACTTCTAGTCTGCGATGGTCCTATCGGGTGTGACTCCTCGCTTCTTATGACACCCATAATATTTTTTTAGCGACATGCTAATCATCTTGGCGTTAATGTCCCAGTTGTGCTCTCGTGCAGGAGGGCTCGGGTTCCGCCTTGACCATGATCTAGGATTTTGCCGTTCAGATAATTACAGTGGATTAACACATAATAATAATATTGTAACATCCGGAGTGCTATGCCAATCGGCTCCTGAGACTGTTCAACCAGTTTCAGGGTCCCGAGCGGAAGACCTTAGTCAACCTCGCTTCGGCAACAGTATTAGAAAACACACATAGGCGAGCTGGTTGCGGTGCTAAAGTTCGAGTAGCCTCAAAGTATGAAACGGTCACCCATGCAATTCCTCGACTCTACGAATGTTGCTTAACCTCGATTATCGGTCTCGCAGGCACCAGTGCCGCTTCAATTTCAACTTCAACACATAAGCATAAGTGCTAAATCCAACAACTAATGCAACATTTCGTCGCCATTATGTTTAGAGTTCTACAGAACGGCGTGTCCTTACCGCTCGTAAAATAAAAGAAAACAAACGACTACTTTTCACCTGTATAAATCTGGAACGATGCCAGCTAGCACCTTGGAACTGGGTGCTCTCAAGAGATCTACGAGGAAGCATTGTAGGTTCCAAATTAAATTTAATTCCTTCACTGCGCTCCTAACTGACAGTAAGCTTGGAGACTTTACGTGGATTATAAGTTATATCGCCATCAGCCACACAGTATACACGTGTAGATACATATAATGTGAATGGTTTTTTCCTATTATTCCTTATTGTGCCGTACCATGTAAGTATGTATTTGCTGTGTGCAATAAAGAAATTGTTAATTAAGGCTAGTGTCCCCTGAGCGCGCTCCAGCTTATTCCATATAAATGGAGGTTGATCATATTTTCAATATTAAGAGCAAAGTCTCCAGCGCTTCATGGGGAATTGTGACTTGAACAGTGGAGGGACCTAGCTTTTGCCTAGTTTCTACAACATTTCCCAGGGTTTTAGATGTATGCAACGCATTGGTGATACCCCTGTTGATATTATATCCATAGGCAGCGGTGATCACTTTCCATCAGATGATCCGCTGGCCAGGGTCTTGAGTCCACTAATTTACTCAATGGCCGTTTTACACATCAAAAAATCATTAAAAAAAACTGCCGTTAAATTGCTATTGTCATCCAATTCGATCGAATCAAGTAAAGTAGCGGAATCGAGGCCCTATTCGTCTACCATATAACATAGAAAAACAAAACTCTCAGATTTAGGTAAAACAATAATTCACATTCACGCTTGCTCAATTTAGCAGGCTACCGGCCTAAACGCCTTTGTGCGAGTCCTAGGCCAAGAAAAAGCCAGTTGAGTTACAACTAATTTGCGTGTAATGTTGTATGTAGATTTTGCACGCCATTACTAACCACTCGGCCACTCTGGGCTAATCTGCATAAAGCTCTATTTACGTTTCAAATTGATTTACCGGCCACCGTAGAGTTGATGGGCGTTTACGTCGCAACTACGTTAGAATGCTTTTCCTATTTTATATTTGCTTATGGTTAGACCATTTTAGTTTGTCGAGTATTTATTATAGTCCGTCAAGTATAAGTAGTTGCTACAAATTATTGGTGTTGCAAATGTCGTAACACCAACGGTATACCAGTTCCGTTGCCTTTCGGGTGCCCATTGCAGCAATAGCTCCTCTACTGTCAAAGCCACGGTTCCCCATGAAACGCTGGAGACCTTACTCGCCGGCAGGAATACAATACCTAGTAATTATTGTTTAAAAATGAAAGTCTATACCAAACTCGTTTGCGAAAAGATTTCGCTACAATCTTAATTGCGTGGCAACCGACTTAGAGACCTCTTAAAAAAAATTGCACAGACACAGGCTGAAACAGACTTGTCTCTCATTATCAGCTAAACTCATTAGCTTCAACCGCGTCTAAGTAATGCATGGTCTGCATCCACACAACGTTCATATCAGCGAATTCTTAGCGTTCTGGCAGAGAGCCAAACATTCGGACGATATCGCATAAAAAGGTGTTGCAATAACAGGTGAGTGCTTGCTTTTAAAACGGGTTTGTTGTTTGAGCAGAATACCAATGTTAAGAATGCGATTCCACTTAAAAAAATAAAAATCGAGATATAGCTGAGTTTACAAAACAATATCTAGTAGATAAAAAGTTATTGTAGAAAAAAAATGAAATAATATATATCCTGGTCACGGCACCAAAGGTTTGTGCCCTCTTACAAAAACATTGTAAGGTAAAAGTTAATAATTAAAGTAATTATTAACTAAAATTAACTCGATACATCTTTACCATCATAAGAAATAGGTAATGAACTACTAACTATTGAGGTACTAACCAAAATAGCCGAAATAATCAAACTAATCATTCATTCAAAAGCGTGGGGCACAATTGTTGTTTCCGATATAGAATCTTGGAGCGACTCCAATGTAAACTGAAAACTGACAGTCATGAATCCTTTCACGGGAAACTAAACTCATTGTCACCACATGGAAGTGTAGGGTAATTGAATATGTTGGAACAATCAATAATGCTTTCATGAGTAATCGAATATGTATGTAAACATTGATGTGTTCAAGATAGGTTTCTATTAAACCTAACCTTCAATGACATAATATGGTGTGTACAAACTGCCGAGCGAAGTGGGCCAGGAAGAGTAGGAAGGCGGACCCCGGGCCCTCGCGTGCCGCGCGAAAGCGCAACCGGGTCATAGCGCCGAGATCATGATGATGATGATGATGGTGTGTAAAAACTTAAGAAAAACTACCATATTATTTATTGAAGTAGGTATACACTCTCTTATACAAAAGCAGAATCCCTAAGAATCCAGACCCAACAAGCAGACTAAAGTGGTCTGCAGTCTGCAGGTAATTCGTGCGACTTCACATAACTGAATTAAACGTTCCGAGATAGTCTCTGTATAATGTATATCCTTGTTCCAGGTATTTTAAAAGCAGAACTGATGGTTTAGTCGTCTCGTCTGGTAAATTGAGAAGCAAATAGAGGTTCAATGTAATACATGTGTCTCATGTATTGATTTTACATTAGGCCTTGCAATTTAGGGGAAGCGGTGCCAGCCTAGTGGCAGTATGCTTACGAGATCGATAATAAAAGTTAAGCAATGCACATTAGGCGGTATTGGAAGGGTGACCGTTGCGTATTTTGAGGCTAATCGAACTTCAGCACCACTACGAGCTCGATACTCTTTACTGTCCACCGTTGGCGAAGTGGGGTTGACTAACATCTCCCGTTGAAAAAGAAATTGGGGACCATAAGAGTCCTGAAACTGATTAGCACCGCCGTGACGTTATATTAATACAATTACTTATTATACCTACTGTTGATGGTACTAATACATGCACACATAACGTTACGCCATTTTCCCGTAAGGGGCAGGGTCACATTATTCCATTTATGACCGCCCTGACAAACCTCTCTCGTGTCATCCACATTCATCAACCTTTCCATACTCGCTCGTCGGTTTAGGGTACTCTTGACCTGACCTTACTTTTAAGTATCTCCGATTTGATTGTTTTAGTATTTATACGTACACCTCTCTACATGACCAAACCAACTCAGCACTGCTTTCTCAATCCCAGTTACTACTTCTTCTTTCACTCCAGCACTATTCCGTAATTTATCTCTCATTTATACTCCTTCCATACTTCTCAACGCTCTCATTTCTACTGCATTTGTCCTAGTTTCATGTATCTTCCGCAATACGCAACTGGCGATTTTATTGTAGTGTATTTTAATTTTTTATTTATGACCTAGTCCCTGTTCGCACGGTGCAGACTTCAATAAATGGCAATCAACATCCTTCCCCAAACCTAGGCATCAAAATATGTACTGTGCCCGATCCTCAAAAACTCAACAAAAGACTAGCTAAAGCCAAAAGACAATTGGCCAACCTGTCACAGGTTATGAAACCAAAACAATGTCATTCCGTCGCGCACAGCTGTTGTGAATCAAAGCCTGTGTCTACCCTCGTATTAGTCAAGCGACAATAGCAAAAATATTTGTCCGGAGCAAACAGAGGGTATACGAACGAACCTACTCATGTATATGTGCCCTAATAGGTGTATGAATGCGGAACGCCGCGCGTAGCCTTGCGTAGATGGGTTTCATTATATAAGCTAGCGGTTTTGGGTTTTGGTAGTGCCATTATTATGTCGCAAAAGCAATAAATGGGTATGGAAATCTCGATGTGTTGGTCCTTCTTCTTCTTATTGAGTCGATGGACTCAACTCCACTTCTGACTTACACTTTATTGGTCTATTCGTTTTGGTTCTAAAAAACAAAAAGAAGTCTACTAGGTTATTGTTCCTCTAATTCCTTCTCATATAAAAACAATGCAGCAGTGAAAATATTTTAATTTTATCATTTAATACATCATTTCTACTAGCCCAGAACAAGGCAAATCCAGCCACATCATATGGTTAAAAATTCTTAAAAATACCTCTGTTTGAACCATCGCATAGACAAGGCAGCCAGCCTTCTGGGCATTTTTCTGCATTCTAGGGAACTGGGATACATTTTTTGTCTCTATGTCTCTAAGGTTTCTTGATTCAATAGTTGGATAAGTAATTATAACTTTAAAATAAGATATTTAATATTGTAGTAATTAAGGGTACTCGTCATTTAATAACGCTCATTATAATTTCAAATCCTATGTTTCTCTTCCAGGCAACACTATGCTCAGTCAAGACCATTTTGTGCCACAGCACACACATACGACTTACCTATAGGTCTTTATAACGTTTAAACTACTTCGAGACAATTTAATTTGTACTTAGTTCATGTATTTTTGTACTTTGTTCTTTACTATCATAAGTTGTTTGTATGTGCACGAAGCATCAAATAAAGCTCTTTTCTCTTCTATTCTAAATTAAATTTAAATTTAAAAACCACACCAACCAAAATACAATCCGCTTCGCCTAACACTGTATCCACACCCCAAACGGCCCTTCCAACATTCCCTTTGCCCTATTTTCTCCTTAATTTCAACTAAATCGATACCTTCAAGGCCTCTCGTCGTATAAAACATTCGGTCCTACCGCTGATGTGTAGGTATTCCGTAAACAATTTGAATAAATACCTCAAGTGGTTTTATTTGGCTCGCAACAAGGTGCGTGTCGGCAATACGAGCAGGTTTAAGGACTTTTATGGAGTTTGGTCTTGGGTTTTAATGTGGGCCCGTACAACGGATGTAGTGTTGATACATAGTACTTACATTGTTTTTCTATTGGATTTGCTTTATTTTTAATTTTTTAATATGACTGCTAGGTTCAGAGAACTGTTACCGTCTCGTTTGATACTTTTAGTTTGTAACTTATAAAAAATTTATTTCAGTCTTTCAATTACATTTTGATAGCTATCCAATACATTTTCTTTTATTGACATTCTTAAACTATCTCTAAGGTAGACATACTTAAAGGTAGGTGGAGGTATGTTTCAACATATATTTTGGGTAAAACCTCCTCCTTTTCCTGTTGTAAATGTACCTATCAATTAAAACACTGTTAGGCAAACAAGCATTCTACTAATAATACAGTAAGATAAATCACAATCAGCAACAAATTAATTATGTCATTCCTCAAGGGATTATATTGGGCCCACTACTGTTTGTTGTAATTTCTATAAATAGCATACACGATATTAGGTTAAACGTCTCTACGCAGACGACACTATGTTGTTCTATTACGGTGAGTCTTTGAACACAAACCTTTATGTAAAAACCTGACATTATAAATTAGTTTTATGAGTATTTTGTGCAACATTGTCATCTGGCGTTAACGTTTCCGTATAACATCATCATTGAAGGTCTCTGTACTGCAAACCTAAAAGGAAAACGTAGGATATTTGAATAAATACCTAAGGTAATTTTATTGGGTAAAGTAACCTTTTGTGTCGAGAATTCGAGTAGGTCTTTTATAGACTTTCCGCTTACTCAACTCCTTATAGCAAAAAGAAAATATCAGCAAATAAAAAGTAGGTACAATACCTACGCACTGTTTTACATCCTGGTCACGAACTGAAATTGTTACACTCCATTTTACCTCTATTACAAAAAAAAATTGGTTTCACATTGGTCCTATTGCGATTTGATTGTACTACGTATTAGTTATAGCATTTATGGTCTCTGTTTTATTTTGAGTTAATAAAAAGAAGGAAATATTTATTAAGATTTGAAATTATGAGTTCATAAGATACTTAAACACAAAAAACAAAGTCGCTTCCCGCTGTCTGTATTTATGTACGCTTAGATATTTTAAACTGCGCAATAAATTTTAATGCGGTTTTCAACAATAGATAGTGTGGTTCAAGAGGAAATTTCATTAGCAAGAAAAAAAGGGTAGGTAGGTGTACGCGAACGAAGTCGCGCCGAGTCTTTTAGTAATCTTATAAATTCGAATTTGTGTAAGAATGGATGTTTGTTACTCCTTCACGCAAAAACTACTGAACAGGGTTTGATGAAATTTGGCAGTAATGTAGCTTAAAGCCTAGAATAGCACATAGGCTATAATTTATCCCGAAATTAAATGTCCAGCGGGGACGGGTCCGCAACGTAAAAACCGAATTTTACCAGGACAAAGCTAGTTTTTCTTGCAGAGGATGTAGATACTCGTCTTAAAAGAATATTCGTTTTGGTTGTTAAGAGGCCGCTCTCGAGTTTTGATAGTTTTGAACACAAATTCTGAGCTAGCTATGACTGTGATACACACATTCATAGCTCACGCCTCTGTCCCACTGGTGGGGTAGGCAGAGATTATGGGCCGGCTCGATGGATAGGGGTAAAGTACGGGTACACGAACGAAGTCGTGCCGAGTCCACTAATTCTTTTATTAGCATCTTCCGAACTATATTAAAACCTTTTTATTTGTATGTATGGTGTATTTTCGAATTCATGGTATATTTTTCATTATTTAATGTGTCTCCTAAGTCTTGGATCGTAAATCAGTGTCGTTAAGTGAATTAATAGCTTCTATAAGCCTGGCGCCATCTGGTATCACGTGCCCTGAGGTTTTAAGTTTAAAATTACAAGGATACTTTTTTAATAATGGCCCATTTTAAAGTCTTCGTTCGAATCTATGGGAAATGCTAGGCTAGGAGTTCTGTTTTAGTGATCTTATCTATACTTCCTATGATATATCATAATACGTATCATGGATTTAACAATTTCTGTTTTGTGTCAGAACTTTATGAGTAACTGAACTCATAATAGCCAAAGTATCAATATGAATAATTGAAATCAGAAAATTGTTAGGAACAGAGTTACGTAACTAGCCTACAGATTACTCGCTAAGCTACCATATCCTTTATGTAAGCATATGCATATGTCAAAATAATTTTACTACTCGCGCTGTAAATACCCCTTGCAAATCCGTTTAATAACGTAACATAGTAAATAATAATAAAGCAAAGCTCCATCATGGCTATACCTACCTAAGTAAAGTCAAAAGCATATCGACCTACAAAAAAACCTGTGTTGAAGGAGCTACGGTTGCTTTGCACGTTTATGAAGACGCTAGCTAATCTTATAGTGGTTTATTTGCAGCTCGATATGCTGTTAGCAGTACGTCCTGATCGCGTGACGCTGGAAATCGTGACGTGTTCGTTAAATTAATAATACGGTTTCAAAGTAAACAATGGGCTAATTAATCGTTTTCAAATGTCAAAATACATTACGTGTCAAATTAAATTTGTACTTAGGTAAATGTATTTTAACTTAATTGTTATTCTTCTGTGCAAAGTATTGTGACCCGGCCGTCTAACTCGACCGGATTATATCGCCATCTCACTCGTTCAAACCGCAACCGAGTGAGATGGCTATGTATCGATGTATTCAATAATTGCTACTCGAATTATTTAAGCGGTCGTGCCTGATGGACATGAACTCTATTGCGCACTGTAGGTACCTACCTACCACTTGTGTATCAAAAATCTTGTCCGCCCATTTCACTAACAGCTTGAACTTACATTAGATTATCATTTACTGGGTGCTCTAAAAACTATACGATACTCTTTTAAAAATATAGATACCTACCTAAACTCAATATCTAATTAAAATATTTATTCCAACTTCGCTTTAAAAAAAATCTTCAGAAAGTGCTAAATTGATAATGTGTTTTAATATTTCTAAATTTTTTTTTCTTGTTGTCGAAACATAAATGAGGATGGCAAGAGTACTAACGTCTTAGACGTAGGCTAGAATATAGAAGTCCTTGGGCGTAGGAAGAAAATTACACAACTGAAGTGGCAATAGGTGAAAGGTTGCTCGGAGAGGCAATAGTCCTTGAAACTGAAAGCTTCTATCCTTTATTGTACCGAAAGGTTCGCAAGTGCCTACATGGGCACTGGGAAAGGTAACGGGAGCACAACCGACCAAATATTGATGAAAACTTCGAAGAATTGGAGACTATTGTTAAAAAGTGCGAAGTCAACTATTAGTGAGAATTGCGAAGTCGACTATTGGGTAATGTCGCGAAATCGCGCGAAGCTGGATTTTGGTGAACAATTACGGTGGCTAGTATTGGTGGAAGTTACGAAGGCAACAATTGGTGATATTGCATATCAGATCAATGCCGGTTCCGGTGCCGCCTCGGCAGAAAATGTCAAACGGCGCAAATGTGCTAGTCTCAGCGGAGATCATATACATATTCGCGCCGTTTGGCGTCGAAACGCTTGGGCCGTGGTGGCTCATATTCTCTTAAAGGAGTTGTCTAATTGCCTGGTTAATGCATTACATGACCAAAAGGCTGGTCAATTAATTGGCCAAAGGTCTCGCGATATAGAAAGGCAAATCGGCCCGTCTTTTAGGAACAATTCCTTCTAAATAAAATAAATATTTTTATTCAGAATAAACTGTTATCATTAATTAACAAAGAGTATGTTGTGGATGACACAATAAGCACGAAAAGAAAAAATATAGAACACTTACTACATTACCTATAGCATCTACGGTTCATAAAGTGAACGGTGCACGAATAAACACCCCAGTAAAACAAACAAAGAAGAATTAACTTGAACATAAACGACAGCAAATACAATAAGAGAACAAAATAATTGCCCCGTCCCGCTTTAAGCCCGAAAAAGGTCAACTAAATAGCTGGATCTAACCTTATCTCAATTTCACCCGGACGGGCGGGTGATAAAATTTTAAACTCTGCAACATGACAGCTGATTATGCTTCTCTCCCCAATCCCCCAAGGAATGCGTGTGTGGGGAGGGGGAAGCGCCCCCCTCTCGTAGTACCTATGCTGTGTGATCGTAGCATATCGATTTTACGTGCAGGTGCACGGGAACGGGATGGATTTTGATGGCGATTGTGCCTTTTTGTCGAGTTGAATATTGAATTGGAATTGTTACTGGTTTTAGGATCAAGTAGAATCGTAGGTCTGTGTGTTTCTAGGCTTTTGGTAAATTGAACACATTTTATGAAGGATAATGAAAAATCTATTTGAGAGAAAAAGTACTGATAAACGTTTTCTCACAAAAGGTTGGCAAATGAGCAGACGCTACACAATCCAAAGCATTAACATTTTGAACTGGAGGTACGTTATCACTAACAGGACTAAACTGACTAAGAAACATATCTAAATATTAATTAAATGTACGACATGGCTTATTATCATGTCATATCACTTCACAAAATCAGGTATTGTAGAGGCTCCCCGCTCAATCCTCAATTATCAGTCAGATCAGTGTTATCTGTTAGCAGGAAGGGTTCAATTATTCCTATTACCGAATTTCCCTAAGCGACATCACGGGCCTGAGCTTTTATCTGATCTTGGCAACACTTATTTGGATTGGCTTTTTTGACCTTTTGTAAAATAATATTATATACAATACATTCATGATGCGTTTGGGTATGGAGCTAAATAAATACTTCTTATGATCAACGAGTTTCTAAAGTAGGACATAGTTAAAATTATCGAACGTTTTATGCTGTATAGCTCAACCACATTCCTAAGCAAGAGAATAATTGATACGAAGAAGAATAAGCTATTCCTAATCCTATTCCATTTTTATACTTCAACAAAGCAACATAAATACGAAAGACGATACAAGTAGATAATCTGATAACAGACAACGCCCCCGTACAAAAGCATGCTCTTAAAAACACTCTATCCGGGAACGAGCATAAAATTTCAAAACCAATTTCCTACCGAACCCGACAGCTGGCAACTTGAGAATAATTCCCGTTGTCGTTTGTGAATTACCGAATTCCAAAGTTTCCTCTTACCTCCATTTTAAGGGCTCTTTCCGCCATTTTGTTTCTGACAAAAATATAATAAGCCTTTGAAATCTTCGAAACTATTCAGTAGGCTAATTACGTAACTCTGTTGCTAACAATTATCTGATTTCAATGATTGAAATTGTTACTTTTGCGGTTACGTATTATCGATTATTACGTATTCACAGTGGCTACAATACTAAGGCCGCATTCGGATCCAAAGCAAGAATAGTACTTTTCACTCTTTAATGAATTCAAAGGATCAATATTACCTTTGATTTATATGTGTATTTATTTGTATGACTATTGCATAATAAAGAGACAAAAAAATTACAATGAGTCTAATGACTGCAAAAGTCAAAAGGAACAAGTCCTGTTGTAATGTAATCAAGGATCATTATGATCATATATCACACAAATTCGTAACATGGAAAGGTATAGGGACGGCTGAGCATTAATTATTTCAAGAATAGACTTTAAAGTTATTTTAATTAGTTTGAAAAAGACGATACCTTCACCAAAGGTAGTTGAATTATATATCAAAGTTTCAATGCCAGCCACTTTGCCTAGTAATTTATATTCTACTAGGTGAATGAACTCAAGATTATTGTCGATATCAGTAAGAAGGTCAACACCTCAAGCGCTTCATTGTTCTTGATCACGCAAAATGTTTATGGTGATTATTGTACTCATGTCATCATCACTTGTATGTGTCGAGATAAATGCTAATTTTGAGTTTATGGTTCACATCAAATATTTTTATAACTTCAGACTTAGGAGTGATGACAATAATCGCCTTATAAGACACCTTTAAGTCGAATGGGTTGATGCTATATTCATTGAAATGTGAGAAACTGCAGTAAACAGTAAAGAGAAACCTTGTGTTTTTGTATTTTTTTATTATTGAAGGATTTTTTTTGCGATACGAAGTCAGAATCATTATTTTTTCAGTGTTAAGTATTTCTATAGAGCCAGCTGTAACAGAAGTGGGAATTATTATCAGACTGTATTTTAAAATTTTCGAATATTCAGCTTTTACCTTCAAATTTTCTTTGTTTCATTAGCAGTATTAAAAGAATCACCATCATCAAATAGGGAATCTTCCTAAGAGAAATATAAAAATTTCGCATGCGACAAATGAATAAACTGTATTTCAGTCAATAATTCTGAGCCGAGCAGTATCTTCCGTGAATTATTCATAAATCTTACGAGGCACTTATTAGGCTCGTTAATATTTTGCACGATCAGCCCTACTAGGGCCGAGCCGCATTCAGAATCAAACCTAGAATCGTACTTTCCACACTATAATGAATTCAGAGGATCAATATCGAAATAATGGCTACAAAATGATCTAACTGCCAGAAACTGTCATTTTATGCCTAATATGTTAAAAATTTTATGATTATTAATTAAAATTCCGAATTAACAATTTAAAAACCAAGGCTCAATCCAACCTTCTAAAAACTTGATACTGTTTCCATTCTGAAACAGAGCACGTAATTTGTACAGAAGTCATAGACACCCGTCTATGAGAAGCGGTGATCACTTCCCATCAGGTGACCCAATTGCTCGTTTCCCATCATTCATCATCATCGTTCCAAACATAATCAATTTCAGTACACTGCTCGTAAAAAACAGATTTTGGGCTTACAATGTAGCCTTATTGTAGATAGGTATACCTACGCTTGCTTTTTATAAACTTGCAATGTTTTTTTCTGTTCGGAGCAAATCTTCCTAATTTGACCCACTTTCCGGTGTTCAATTGATCTGAAATTGGGTAGCAATTCATATCAATTCAATTCATTTATTTTGATAAACATAAATTTACACGTCAAATGTTATTAAAGTCTTAAGTAGTCATTATTCTTAAAATAATGTTACAGAAAAAAAAATTACAATCTTAATGTCATAAGGTCAGTACACCGAATAACGTATTTTGTCCAAGGGAGTTAATTGCAAACTCAGATGTCATAAACATATTATTATTATTGTCACAATTAAATTCAATACAATTCGTTTATTGGTAAAAAAAAGTATTAATTGCATGTCAAATGTTATATTATATAATATAAGTGTATTTATCATCATTATATTGCTATAATGCATCACTTAACAATTAAGTCATACAAAGTCATACATAACAACTTATATAAGCTAAACAAATATACAAGCATACGTCAATTATTAACTACGTGATTTTTCATTAGTGAATTCGACTAGTGAGTAGAGCGCCTCTGACAGCAGTTTCTTTTTCAGTTTTTTCATAAAGATGTTGTTACTGAGTGAGTTTTTAATTTATTTTGGTATTTTATTATATATTTTGGGACCGACCGTGTGCATGCATTTTATCGCGGCATTGCATACAATTCATCAATATGGTACCATGGATTCGCCTGATGATGGAGTCGGAAGGTGGTCATAGGAATTATTGAACGCAATGAGACAACCCCATCGTGTTTGAGCTCTTTTTAATGGTCTTAAAGTACTATACTGCGCGATAAAAGCTTATTATGAAACAATCTTTTTCATTTGATAACTTATTGCTTTTACTATCGCACTAACGCAATTTTCAGTCTAATAGATTCCAGGAGCAGCTGTTCATTGGACTCACTTATCAACCCACGCAACACAATCGCACCTCGGCCTACCAAGGCGCCATAAATCAGCAAGAGGTCATCGCCCGCCGCCCGACAGATGGCGGTAGCGTCGCTTCCTCATTGATCCGCGCGGTCGGCCCGCCGAAAATAGTAAAATCTGAGTTACGCAACCTCGGGCGCCGCCTCAGCGTTACTCATGCCGCCCTGGTACATTTTCATTCAGTCTACCCTTTTTTTAGAGGAAAGTTTTCATGAATGTTGCACAGGGGCGCTCGGTTGAATGTTTGATTTTGATACTGTATGCGGGTGACAGATAACTTGTGAAAACCGCGATGGACCGTACTACCATAGAAAAAAAAAGTTATACTACCCACAAGTTAGTACTGTTCTTGATCCTAGGTTATAGTACCCAGCGAAATATATTTAACTTTATGACCCACCCGCCACCCGTGGGTTTTTGCTACCCGTGCGAGCCTAAGTGGTTATTTCCCTTAACCGGGGTAAGCAGTAACTGTAATACTTCTTCATCAGACCTTGGGGTACTTTGATCCAAAGGGTTTTCTTTCATCTTTTCTTTTTATGATCAGATTCAGTTTTTATTCAAACCTAGGTTACTGAATCAAAACTGAAAAGATCCAAATTGTGATCATGCTTTTCGAGATTATTTGCGATATTCACATTGTAGAGCGCTCGCAAGATAACTTGGCGCGCGGCTGAGAATGGAACTAAAATTGACAGAAACCTAACTCATACACATATCAACATAAAGATTGGGAGTTGATATAAAAATTTCTCTGTCTGCAAATTTTAGTACCATTCTCAGCCGCGGGCCAAATTACCTTCCGAGCGCTTTGAAACTGAACGTCGGTCGATTGTACCGTACCATATTAAATGTAAAAAATGTCTCTGCAAAAGCTACCTACGTCCGCAAGATACCAACCAAAAAATCCCGACCATTTTACTGCGATCACGTCCAACGCTCTTCGAGTACTAGACGGCCATTCTCTCGCCCGAACTAAAAATTCATCGAACAAGGGCCCATTGACTCGACACTTGACCGCCACCCGCGCAAGCGTCTGCTTGTCCCATTCATTAGCTTAACACCGCGATCCTATACTATACTGCTATGTATCTAAAGTATTCTATATCTACTATGTTCATTCAAGCTGAGACCCAAATCTCTCTGGCTTTGTGATTAATGATTTATCTCAATTCAGTTTCTCGGACTATATTTGCTTTCATTGAGCGATTCTATTAAGTACGTACGTTACGTTTACCTAGTTATAACACATCCATAACCCCATAACATTGGTCCACTGTTGGACGTGACATTTCCCTACAAGGTAGTGGAGGGCATTGTCGTAATATCCACGCTTGGCATGGCAGGCGGGTTTGGGATCACTTTTGACAGATACAAAACTTCGAAAATTTTAAATATTTTTTCGAGTTACGCTCACAACTTCTTTACCGTACCTCTTAGCTCTTAACTTCTTAACTTAATGCTACATAATAGTACATACTTTAACTGAATAATTTGGTCAAGGCATGCAGATTAGTAAACCACAATAAACCATATGACTGATAAGAAAATAAATAAAATCCCTAATCACTTTTAGGCCCTTTTGGAGTTAAAGCATAATTGGGCCAGGGTATAATTTAAGAAATATTGTTAACTTCCTGAGGTAATAATTTAAGATTTCAGTTATTTGAGACCTAACTAAGAATAACAACTAAAGCTAAATCAAGAATATTTACTTCCCGAGTAAATATAAAAGTTAAATTACTCGAATACCACGCGAAGAAAACCGCGGGAGACATTTATATAAATAGACACCATCGCGACGAACTGAGATCCATTTCGTGATTTCACACGAATTTTGAACGGAAACGTTTTATGTGTCCACTATAAAAGTGTCATTTGTAAACTGCATTTTTACCTAGATCAGAGAACTTTTCTGTTGAAATACACCTAATAGGCCTAGTAATTTTATGGTAACAAATGTCAAGATGTTTTACATAAAATACACATTTATACACTACATTTAAATTATATTTATTACAGTTTTTTTATAGCACAAAGGTGACAAACAAGCTTACGGCCTGCCTGATGGTAAGCAGTCACCGCAGTCTATGGACGTTTGCAATACCAGGGGCATCACCCACGTGTTGCCGACCCCGTAAAAACCTTTTCACCCTTTTCTTGAAGAACTCCATGTTTTAAAACTTCTCCAGGTAGTTCATTCCACAACCTTAGTGTGCGTGGGAGAAAGTTCCTTTGGTACCGCAGAGTGCGCGACCAATTTGGCTCCAAGGTGTGGGGATGAACTGCCTGTCGGTGGCGAGCGGTGCGATGATAGAATGTAGCTGCAGGCATCATGTCAAACAATTCTTGAGAATAAACACTGTTGTACAAGCGACAGAACACACAAAGGGAAGCGAAATCCCCCGCAAACTCAACGGCTCAATACCACTTGTGAGCATGGTATCATCGACAATTCTCACAGCGCGCTTTTGGATCGAGTTACAAGGACCAAGCTGATATGCCCTATGTGGTGTAGGTACAGTCTCTATAACGGTTGAAATTTCTGAAATTAGGGAACGGATTCTTTGTTGCAAATGTGTATTCTTCGTCTGATATATGTGCGCTGTATGTTTTTATAAAGAGGGAATTGTCTATAACTACTGAATCGATACGTAAACTTATACTAGCTCTCTTCTCGTCTGTTTGTGTCAGAGGAGTGTAAAAGACAAAATATGATCGATCCCCGGAATTACTAAAGTAAAGCATAATACTTAGCTTAAATTAGGAATAGGAACTCGCATTTAACCGTGTTGATAATCATCGTAACAAAACAAATACATTTTCACAACCTTACGAACTTAACCCCAGTAGGTAGCCAGGTAACTTAAGTCCAATCTATTCAACCATGAAATGCGGTGAACCATACGATGCAATCGAGTAAGTTATGCCTCCATATTACGAAGCACATTCATTACTTCTCAATGACAGGACAAAAGAATAACTTAAAGTTACCTAAAAGCTAATAACCAGGGGCCTAGAGCGATTTGGTACACAATAGAGTAAATAAAAAACTAAGTTTAAAAAGCTCTGACTGCTACTACAAAACTGAATAGTTTGAAACAAGCCAAATGGTGGAAATAAATAGGTGTAACAAGTGTAAACGTAAATGTAGTTTAAACTTGAAAGCAGGCGGGGAACAAGATTTAAGGAACTTCAATCGATAAGTATCCCAATCCCATAGTTACCCCTATTTATAATGTTTTTTCAATATGATGACAAAACTACTGACATTTTACATTTAATTTTTGCAGACAAATTCGCTGAATTTGACTTTTATTTGAGGATCATTATTTAATAACAAGCAAGAATGTATCAAAATTAACACTTTTTGCACTTACACATCGCTCTGCGTTCCAAAATCCAGCAACGCGTTCCAGTTTGGTCTATGAGTGTAACATAAACAAACAAACGGGCCACCTGTCCTTAAATTCCAGACTCAGTATTACACACGTATAACTTATGAATACGGGTGTTAGTAATGTGTGAGGCAGCACTCGTCTATTTCAAGCTGGGGTCCGAAGTGGCAAGAATATAAGGACATGTATGAAAAGAGTTGCGGATATATGTGAGGCTAGGGAGTTGTGTCAGGACGGAGCAAAGTGGCGGTCCATAGTCTCTGACTACACCACCTGTGGGACACAGGCGTAAGCTTTATGTATGTGTATGTATGTCGTCTCTTTCTTGTAACGACATTAAACCAAACATTTGCACATTCATACTAGATCTAATACACCAGCCAAGGCTTGTTCTTGGCCCATATTCCGCGGCGGTCGTCTCGCCCACGGCCGGTGGCCTGGAGCGCGATGCAATGTCATGAAATAACTGAAAATATGTACAATAAGCAAGTCTCATGTTGTTATGATTTGTCATCTTTAAAGTTAGGTAGTTAATATACCGCTGAGTCGGATGCGAGAACGAACGGCTTACGACGCGAGGATGTCTAAGACAGCAAAATGGAGGAAAACAAAAAAGACAGAAGCCTCTGGTAGGAGCCGGGAATGACCGCTCGGATGATGATGACGATTAATGTACAGATATTCCCGATAATCTTTAAGCTACTGAACCGATTTCAATTCAGCATACCTAAGAAACATACCAACCTTTCTATATCCAGCGGCTATGATGAAACTAGAAACCGGTTCATAATCATTATATCAATATATTGGATTTACTAATGTAGTTTGTAAGTCAAGAATGTTTTACTAACACTAATATTTTATTTATTTTATAATCATTCCTTCGGATCCTACATCTTGATTATTTATACATATATTTAAAGAGTATTTTGTCTTGATTATTGGAAAGGATTCATACACACTGGCAGTCAAAGGGTACACTGGTAGTCACATGTTTCGACATATTTCCTTTCAAATATAAGAGCACATTACTCTAGTTCGTTTACCCTTATCCGGGGCTTTTGAATAAATTTAACCGGACCCTCATTCCAGTTCTTCAGTCTGAACAAACCACAGCGTTTCGGGTTCCTCAATCGCAAAACATTATGACTCTATTTTACGTAGCTCTAAATTCTCAAATTTATTCATTCATGACGACTTTCCGCATAGATAATGTTCCTTCAGGGGTCTGATTCTCGCGCTGTGATATCTCGAATTCTACATTAATAATGACATTGAAATGTCTATTGCAGGAAAAACATATTTTCTCAATTATCTTCGACAGTCGTATATTGTCGAAGATCAATTTCAGTGACGTTTTAATACAGTTTTTTGGCTAGAGAAAATGTCGAATTGAGATGTCACAGCGCGAGAATCGCCCCCAGAAGCAAAGCCTCGAAAACAGCTGTTCGGCCGTTGACCTCACATTCCCGAGACACGTGGCCTTCCCGAAATAGCTCGCCTATTACCAGTAATTAATACCCAATAAGCAGATCCGATGAGAAACTGCCCCAATACAGAATTATTGAGCTGCAAAGATATTTTACGCCGCAATAACTGTTTATTGGTCTAATCGTGTTGGAGGTGCCCTTTAATAGCTGCTTCGCTTCGTTTATTTAATAAGCTTTCGTTCGTGTAGACTAATTTGATCATAAATTATGCCTTTTATGAATGGCCGTGTGGTGTCCGGCAGAGTAGAATAGCACCAACCCCCTACACTCGTGGGTGTCACAAGGCGTCTAGTCTCCGTAGGCTGGAAAATGAGCAGCAGCGTTTTCATTATTATATTAACAACACTGCGATCTCCAACCCGGCTGCCAGGCGTGAAGATCATGGCAGTAACCCCTTTCGTGTGACTTAGGACTTATCCTGCAGTGGACTGTTATGGACTGTGCTTGGACTTAGCTTCTATGCTTCTTCTTGTGACTTCGTGTTGGTTGGTTTTTCATAGGCGGTTCTGATTTGAATCTGTTTTAGTATGCAAGCCAAAGAGACTTTTATATCAGTTAAATGAAAACCGTTTCATAATGGTACCACGAGTGTACTTCAACACTGTCAAGTAATGCATAACAAATTCAATGAAGCACAAAGTAATTGAGGTTCTACAATTGCTTACTCGGTAGACGATAATTGTCTCGTAAAGCGGTAACTAAATTTATTTCCCCAGCCGTAAAACTGTACTCCATTTCAAAGATAGAGTTTATGGTCCCGTAACAAAGCGTGTTACGAGTGGTAAAGGTATCCGACACTGCGGCCATGTACCAATGTCTCTTTTCTGAGTTATGCACATTAGTTGAATGCTAACCGATGCTCTTACGGTGAGAGAAAACATCGTGATGAAACCTGCCCATTCAGGCGACTGAATGTGTAACCATGATTCAATCTGGTGAGGTTCCGGCAGCAGCTCCACTGTAATTACCTGATCGACCAAATGCCTGATCCGGTCAATTCGCGGTCGTGGCGGACCTAGGCCCTCCGCGCACGAAATCACAAGCGGGATACTATTCTTATTCTACCTAAGTAGTAGTCATTTGCGAAGATGCTAACTCACGCAGTACATATGCATTAAAAAGGGTCGCGTCTGAAATATACTCTCTCCTACCGCCTACGCTGCAGTCCAACCGACCAACCGATCCAATCGACCTCTGACCTTAGATAGATCCGATCCAAGGAGTTTTCATTCACAATGGCTATTACTCTTCAGTCAGATCTTGTTGAGTCATCGTACTAGAATTGCTTTCAGATCCTACAAAGTATCTATAGTTCAAACTCAATTTCTTAATGTTCAATGTACACTCAATTTGTTATTTCTTTATTCCTTTTTATTTTTTATTTTTAGTTTCAAATATCATTATTTGTATTTTATGTTGGTATGCTTAGTTCGTTGTTTTTATGTTGTTGTACCTAATTATCGTGTCGTGGTGTCTACTGCAATAAATGTTTTCTTTCTTTCTTTAATGGATTCATATACCCTGTGTAGGGTTTATTTTACAGAATACATAATTATACTTAATCCACTTTCCAATTTATTTCATGTTGTAGCTTTGTAATACACAGGTACCTACAAATAATATAATTACGTAACCGGCAGAAAAAGTCGGATAAGCCCCGACCAAGTTGCCTTAAACTTAAATATTTTCTTAACTACCGAATCGATTTTAATGAAACGAAGCTAAGTACGATCTCAAATATAGTGGCTTTCAAACCGAATCCAAATCAGTCCATCCGTTCGGGAGCTACGACGCCACAAACAGATATACAAAACTACACAAATACACACGTCAGATACACAAATACACACGTCAAACTTACAACACCCCTCTTTTTTCGTGGGGGGTTAAAAACAAAGAATGTTTAGCACATAGCTTCCTCGTTTAAATGAGCAAGCCCTAACCTACTCCAAACTCCAAAGCAAAGCATTCACAACTCCGGTTCGCATCTTGTATAAAAATATTTGCTTGAGCCCCGAAATAGGGAACCCCAAATCACAAGTATGCGAAAGTGAACAATCTTCCGCTCCCAATTTGACAGCAAGTTTTTGAAAGACTCTTAACAAAAAAGAATTAAAAGGCGACTGACGCAATCTCTCAATTAAGCACTCCCTTATCTATAAATAGCTAGAATCTCAACAATAAATGAAAAGCGAGAAAATGCCCGCCAGAGGTTTTGAAAGCTGGATTGAAAGAGGACAGCGGGACCGGATCCCAGCTAGGGTTGCCAACCCTACTATAAAATATAGTATCCTACTATTTTAGGAGTCCGCCTTCTACTATTTTAAAAATTTAATATAGTAGGCGAAACTACTATATTTTATCAGCAAAGTCGCCTATCAGAGCACTTACCGTAAAACGGAACGCGTGCTGAATTTTAATGTTAAGAATTCAGTAATAACTCAATTAAACACCATCCTGGACCAGCTAACTCCTTACTACGATCAATTTTATACAAAAATATTTTTATTAAAAATCATTATCATATCAATCAGAAGACGCCCATTACTGGGCATAGGCCTCCCCCAGAGATCTCCACAAAGACCGGTCCTGTGCTTCCCGCATTCAGCTGGTACTTGCGATCTTTACCAGGTCGTCGGTCCACCTTGTGGGAGGCCTGCCCACGCTGCGTCTTCCGCTATATATATTTTTCTGCTATATATATATATATATATATTAATGAATTCCTAATATACACTATATTTTAAAATATCTACTATATTTTTATGGCTACTGAATTCGAAAATACTATATTTGGTTGGCAGCCCTAGTCCCAGCTAGGCGATTCAATTAGGACGGGTGCCTGAGTGTGTAAGTGCTGTCTGGATTGAGGGCGCGTAGGCTAGGTCTATCCATTTTGCATACCTACGATGTATGGTATATGTAGTATATGTTCGATGCGTCAAGTGGTTTTAACCCCGAAAGGAGATTATTATACCCCGATGTGTTATAACTTTCATATGTATCTGTCATTCTGTCTAGCATTTGGATCTGATCACTTAGCTGACATGCTTGCGCGTTTGCCTCCCTTTTTAAACCCCGACATAAAAGTAGGGCGTTATAAGTTTGGCGTGTGTATCTGTAACTTTGTGTATCTGTCTGTAGCATCGTGGCTCCCGAACGGATGGGCCGACTTTGATTTGGTCTTCTTTATTTGAAAATCAATTTGAGCGAGATAGTTCCAACTTAGTTTCATTGAAATTGGAAAATATTTGAGTATCATGTAGACGGGTAGGGGGGTTTCCGACGTTAATTGAGGGTTATTGACATCCGTCGGTTAAGTTAGCTGTGCGTTGGTAAGAAAACACACGTATTAATAATCTAACTAAATGAAAATTTGTATAAATTCTGGATTTTAAAAGATAAACGGTATATTTAATAAATCAAAGTAAAGCCAACACATTAACAGATCAGCTCAGGTCAGCTCAGCTTAAAACAGCTTTCAGAAAAATTATGATAAAAATTCAAGAAATCTCAAGAGTCAGTAAGATACAAGATTCCGAAGAACGTACCTACCTACTCCTAAAACAAAATCCCCCACTTTTGTAGTACCAACTAGTTAGTTACTCACAAAACACCGACTTGCTCCCGCCTATATTTCTGCAAATAAAATGCCAGTGTTCAAAATCAATGGACGCCGCAGTTAAACGCCTGTTAGCTGGATGCTGGGGATTTATCGTTCTAGCTCAGTGGGGAACAGCGTAGTTTTACGTTTTGTATGACCAACATCCTCGTGGCATTGATTTTCATGCTATTTTCGCGCTGTTTTGACAGTCGGTATTTAAACGAACAGCTGAGCTATTGTAACTACCTATTAGACATAACTTTTGTGAAAGTACGTGTAGAGTAAACTCCGCCATCGGACCACCCTCCGGTTGTATACTCATCCCCATTACGTAGACCTTCTAGTTGGTGTCCACGCGAAGGTTTGAAAGAACGTTTCTCGCTTGTACGATTTGGATGTGGAATGATCTCCCAGCGATAGTGTTTCCTTTGGACTATGACATGGGATCGTTCAAGAGGTATATTAGAGGCCTCTTTGTACCTCTGTATACAGAGGCGGGCAAAACATCGGTAGCGTTCCTATCCGACGGTGACCAGTTTCTATCAGGTGGTCCGCTTGCCTGTTCGTCGATCGTATAACATAAAAAAACTATTCAGGTACCATAATATTCCTTTTTGTTATCTACCAGTGGGAACGTTACTACAATCGAATGGGAATGTCATTCCTATTCGTACCCCGTGGGTATGACCAAGTGAATACGACCGCGAATAAAAGATTGTGTAAACTTTGTTTTAGCAGGTACCTAGTTAATTGATTTTTTAACAAAGTTTTTCAATATCGACGACGGTGATAACCGGCCAGTAATTTTCTAAAGAAAAATTAAAATACAGGCTTGGGAGTGTCAGGACAGAGCAATGTGGCGGTCCATAGTCTCTGCTTACTCCACCTGTGGGACACAGGCGTGAGCTTTATGTATGTATGTATGTAAATATTTAATAAATACACGACCTCATTTGTCAATCAAACAGGTGCTAATCCGGAACAAGAACTTGTAAACGCCACCTGCCGGCCGTTGGCTGAGCGCCAGAGATGGAGAAAATGGCGCCAAAAATCATGATTAATAATGTGCTATTAAAACTTTGTTTCGTAAAAATTAAAGTAGGTAGTGAAATTGTTTGTGATTTTTATCCAAAATTAATGGATATAATAAAACCGTTTCGTTGGATATTGTGTAATTATCTATTGTCCACGCAACGTTGGTAGGTTTCCCACAAGATGGACCAACGACCTGGTAAATATCGCAGGTACCAGCTGAATGCGGAAGGCACAGGACCGGCCTTTGTGGAGATCTCTTGGGGAAGCCTATGCCCAGCAGTTGGCGTCTTTCGGCTGATAAGATGATGATGATGATATAATCATTCGATATATAGTTTATCGATGTAAGTATCCTTAATTTCCACAAACGCGTTTTCAAAAGGTTGTACTTCCAAATTTTTTAAGTATCAATAAAAATAAATGAAGTCATCTTAAGAAACAATTATCCATCCATAAAGTTTCGCGTTTATAATGTTAAACAGGACTAGACTGGTATAATAAACTAGGTCATCTCCCATCCCACCAGCAAAGGCACAGTCTTAATAAACTCGTAAGGCGAATTACGGACCATTCCTGAATTCATGCCAACTGATAATTTGGCAGAACTTCGCAGATATTACTCCAGAAGCGGCGATAAAAATTCTTACCGGATAAGTATTACGTACTCTGACTATGAAAATGCTTTTGTGAAATGGAAGACTTGAATTCTTATCATAAAGGTGTATAGGCTGTTCCAAGACGGGCATGCCCTTCTTCGGCCGCATCGTCACTTACCAACAGGTGAGATGGCGGTCAAATGCTTGTCTTGTCAAAAAAAAAATACCTATCGTTAAAATGGAGGGGTGTCGGTGGCCGAGTGGTTGAGGTATCCGACTCGTAAGCGAGAGGTACCGGGTTCAAATCCCACTGCGGCTTGATACCAATGACTCTTTTCTGAGTTATGTACATTAGTTGAATGCTAACCGATGCTCGTACGGTGAAGGAAAACATTGCGAAATCTGCACATTCTCGCAACCATGATCCAATCTGGTCAGGTCTGGTCTGGTCGGTCCTGTTGACAGGGTCATTGAGGTCAGATAGCAGTTGCTCCACTGTAATTATCTTATCTGCCAAATTCTTAATCATGGTCAGTGGATCCTGGGCTCTCATGCGCGAGAGCATAACCGGGACATTAACGCCAAGACAATTATTTTTTTATCTATCGTTAACATACAATAGATAGGTACAGATACGGGACAGCTTTACCACACTCATAAAGTTAGTATAACTACCTAGCGGATACTAACTTTATGGCCACTGTAAACCTGATAAGAGAGACTATAGGTACCATTTTATTCGATTTTGTATTAAAAAGTCCAAACACTCTACTAACATGTCGTAAACTGGGGTTACTTTGATATGCTCCTAGATCACTCACTTTTCTCTGACAAATTCTGAGGGAAAGATGGCTGATATGCAGTATAGCCACTTATCAGGGTTATTTCATGTATGGCGTGCTTAGTTTGAATGAAAATAACACTTGATTAAAGAGAAAAGTGAGTGATCAATGTAGCTCTTGGATATCAAAGTAAGGAGGGGTTCCACCCCATTTTACCAGAAGGTATTTTATGCAATCCTCAATTAATCCGATCTACCGTATTCAAAAATTTTAATCCACTGTACTTGACCTAAGTACTTAGAGGTATGTAGATAGGTACCTATAGGTATTAGGTACCTATATTAAATAAATCATTTTTGTTCAGTTTCGATATAATCTTAATAAACTTTTTTTTTCACCCTCACACCCCACAGCCTATAAAACTCGGTACGATAAAACTCCGCGATTAGAACTAGAAGATAACGTCATGAAAATAAGCCGATTATAATGAGGCACAAGTATCAAGCCGGTTGGAACGCGTAGCTCGGTGCTACGAAGTGCGATGTACTTCTGCAATACATGAAATTGTTCACACACACTCACCTATATAAAAATATTGTAACATTAATTTTAAAAGCGATATATCCGTGGCTTGCCTATGGACTGAGAGAGGAATTAGGTGAAACCGGACGTAACGTTTTTTATAATCATGTTTTTCAATTCGCTCAGAGTAGATTTTGTAACGGAGATTCCAGATTTGACTTGCGTACTCGAGGTGACTGTAAAGGACTTTTAGACTTTCGATGGTGAGTAATGCCCGATTGCAATCATCTTAGGCGACGCTTAAGTTGACGCCTTAAGATGTTCCTAAGCATTTATGAGTCACAAAATCGGTATCTTAAATTTAAGAGTGACTTTGCGAGCTTCGATTTCACTTATGGTTGATGTTGATGCAATGCTATTCTGGTTGGTATTGGTAAATTAGCGGACTTGAGGCCCAGAACCGCAGATGCGTCGTCCTTGAGAGGATTAAGTAGAAATGCCTCATGCTTATACCTGTGCTGGCTACCTTATCCATCAAACTGGAACACAACGATGCTAGCATTGTTGCTCGACGGCAGAAATATCCTATAATTGGCCTCGTGGTTAGTAAAACAAATTACGCTATTTCTTACAGTTATGCATTTCTCCTCAATGACCCATTTAGATTGATCAGCCTGTAGATACCTAGTAGCATACCCGTATTTCTATACGTATGAGGTATTTTATTGTATTCTCTAGATTTTAATAGAGACCATCTGTATAGAGACGACCCATCTAAATACAGACGAGAGACCTATATACAGCAAGTATATAGGTACAGAGGAATATAGGAGTTATAAATATAGTGGTAAAGTCAAATTCCCTGTGGTAATTGGGTATTCTAGCCGCAATACCCTGAGGTACCGTTCCTTTGCTGTAAAATGGGTATGAAAAATGTCGGGTACATTTTAGTATTATGGGTATAAAAGGGGTTATCTTATCTTACATACTAGATAATTTACGGAGAGCATATTTGTTACTAGAAACCTATGAATAGTTGATGTTGTGAGCGATACAGTTGCCGCTTTCCATCGTTTGGGGTGTTGCTTAATTATTATATTATTTTATTAGCCTGAATCATCCCACTGCTGGGCAGAGGCCTCCCCCGATTCTTCCATCTTTGCGAACAAGTGCCATTGTGTGCCAGACATAAGGTGGGCCTTCGAAAGTGTTGCTTAATTAGGCATCTTTTTTAACAGAGTAGTTTCGTCTTAAGCAATTCGTAAGTATTTGGGCATCGAAACCAGGCGATTGCAATGTTTAGCGAAAACGGGCATGAGTATGTAGAAAATAAGCAATCGGCGCCTAAATATGGCCTTATGTTGGTATTACTCAGATTTTTATGTTTGTTGTGAATACTAAAAAAATTACTATTTTTTGCGCTATATAACTTCTGGAAGCTCAATAAAAATAAAAAATTGTATCAGAAATATCGAACTGTAAGTCTGTTGATATATTTTGTGTATGTATAAGACTGTTTGCTTCCCTAACCAAATAAAACAATAAACAAGCGAAGTAACTGATTCTTTATTGGTCATTTTAAACTTCATCGATTCCCACATGCCACGAGCCATGACGCAAGAATTTTATTCTGGGTGTTGTTTACGGTACTAGAAACAATGCTGTACAAAGTTTTGCTATAGGAAATTATGCATTATATCTATTTTTGAGACGTCTAATATATGGCTTACCGTGCCATAAACTTAACTATTCTGTAGACTGCGGCGATAGTAAGGCAAGTGGAATTACATTGACTAAAATGCTGTCTTTTCGGATTTTATCCACTCAACAGATGAGTTGGTTGGTTTAAAAACTATAAACCAGTTCAAATGATTTTTTTTTTTCAAACATATCTTTTATCACGCGTTCTATATGATCAGTCAGAGTATTTGTCAAGACTAATCAAACGAGTCAAAACTCGATGGGTTTACCATAGTTTAGGATCTCCTATGGCCACCTGCCGTCTCCATTATCAGATCAGCTCAGATCTGAATCATAATATTAATCCGAACTTACAAGGGTGTGCAAAACTGCTAAATCGGAGACCGGGAAATGGGTCAAATTTAAGTTGCAAGATTTTATTACAAAGAGATATGGGGACATGTGAAACTAATTAAAAGCTTGTAAAATACCCATGTTTGGCTAAAAATATATTTAGTATAAATTAAAGTCGCTATCTGCTTCTGTCTGTCTGTGTCTATTTCCGTTAACTTCTCCTAAACCACGCAATGGATTTTGATGCACTTTTTCACCATTAATTAGATAATTTCTTCCGAAAGTAAGAAATTATAGTAAAGAAAAGCCGAGAAAACCATGATAAATAAAAAAAGAAACCCCAAAGCCAGGGTAAATGGCATGCATAAACAAATAATGTTCCTGACACTATCAAAGAATTTTACGATTAGGTGTAGATACTAAATTATTGTTTGCTATAAGCTCACCACGAGAGATGCCGAAGACCGAGCGAGGTGGGCCAGGAATAGCAGGAAGGCGGACCCTTGGCCCTCGCGTGCTGCGCGGGGGCTCAACCGGGACATGACGCCAGGATGATGATGATGATGATGACTAAATTATTGTTTGCATGTGGACCCGGCGCGCCTTCGTTCGCGTACTCCTATTTTACCCCTACCTTCCCTTTCTTTCTTTCTTATAAACCTTCCTCTTGAACCATTCTATCTATTGTTGAAAACCGCATTTTATTTTAAATACATACGTCCATAGATACATAGGGACAGACGGCGGGAAGCGAATTTGTTTTAAACTATCTACAGTTTATTCGTAGATACGAGTAGGTACATCTAAGTAGGTATGCTTTGTTCTACGCCATAGAGCAGAGTAAAAACACTCAAATCTAGAGACCCCTAGACTCTCCAAACAGCTGGATTAAATTCCCTATTTATTCCCTATCAACATTGGCAATTCTAATTCTAATTGAACTACTGACCCAAATCCGATGAAACTAATGAATTGTAAAGGAAAACAACAGAGTCGGGTTCCGTAGAAACGTATTGCCGTAACGAAAATAAATGGAAGCCTACCAACAATTTGGGGAACCTTCGTCCTGTCACGGTCAATAAAGTGTAGGACACAGCTAAGTCCTATGGGACTGCGTTACCTAGGTATCAAATGACTGGACTATGTCATGATATGTTAGATATTGAGCAACTATTGCTTTTTGAAAGTAGGTAGGTACGGTCAACTGCAAAGTGAGTGAACGGGCTCCCCTATATATTAAATAATTATGACGACAACATATTATAAAACAAAGTCCCATGCTGCGTCTGTCTGTCTGTCTGTCCGCGATAAACTTAAAAACTACTGAACGGATTTTCATGCGGTTTTCACCAATAGACAGAGTGATTCATGAAGAAAATTTAGTTGTATTACTTGTAAAGGTTACTTACTTACTAGGTTACCCGTGCGAAGCCGGGGCGGGTCTCGTAGTTAAATACGAAATCAAAGTAAGTAGGTAATAAGTATATGACCGTCTACAAGACTAGTAAAAAACTTGGGTTTCACCAATAAGTATATTGTACTTATCTATTAATTATGATATACATCATATTTTTCTTTATCTTATCGATCCCTCCGGAACACAAACGTGTAGGTATTTCTAAATCTAATGTAACAGGGCTAAGGGCGGCTTGCACAAAGGCATTAAAGTTGACATTTAAATAAAAATCTTCATACAAAAAAACGTTAAACATCATTCTCAAACATGTTTAAGTATTTGGTGCAAGCCGGGCTAAATTGCATCTTCGCAAAAATGTACATTCGAAATATATATTATTCAATCAAAGAGCTCTAAACCAGGCATACCTAGATACCTATTTGGGCTGCAAAAACATTCAGCAGGTAAAAACTACATTAGGCAGCTAACGTACCATCCTAATTACTAAACGTAAAATGTCCATTAGCAAAGTTTTAATTAGATTCTAGACCTACAACTCCAGAACAAACACTACTACGGCCTTAATGGGTAGTTGAGAGTTTAGTCTTTAGGATTGCTACCTATTTACTATCTACATAGTTGGCTGTAACCACGGATTTTACTACAGACATTATGTAGGTACCTAAAAGTGCGATTTTTAAGCGCTTGGTATAATGGTTATATAAAATAGTCATCATCATCTTGGCGTTAATATCCCGGTTGTGCTCTCGCGCACGGCCCGGGGTCGGCCTCGACCATGATTTAGGATTTGTCAGATCAGATAATTACAGTGGAGCGACTGATATCTGGTCTTCGTGACCCTGCTACCAGGGGAACTTGACAAGATTGGATCATGGTTACACATTCAGTCGCCTGTAAGAGCCTCACCGTAAGAGCATCGGTTAGCATTGACCTAATATACATAACTCAGAAGAGTCAGTACACGGCCGCAATGGGATTCGAACCCAGTACCTCTCGCTTACGAGTCGGATAATTTAACCGCTTGACCACTGACGCTCCTTACAGAAAATAGTAATTAGGCTTTTTAGAATATTTCAGCAAACCCTCGTACTTGCAGCGTCCGAACTGTGAATTGTAGGCAAATCCTTTTTTTGATGCAGCTATGCCACTACTATGGATCACGTTGCCCACACAAGGAAAACCAGGCAAAGGCAGTGACGTCATCTAGCCGTGACGTCACCCCACTGGAATACAATGTCGGGATACGACACGAACCGTAATCGTCCCAGATTATTAGCGTCCAGATGGTTTATAACCGCTTCTGGTGAGTTATTATTGGATGTCTGTCTATCTATACATAGAACTTACGACAGTTTCGGTTTGTGAGCTTTTGCTGTGGTTTTACGTGGATAAAATGAATTGCGACAATCTTGGTGATGAACTGCGCACTAATTAAAATCTTGAGAAAATATTTGAAATGAATAGATGCTTAGTTGTTAAAGGTTGTCCACTAAACATGTCATTAAAATTAGAAACTAATAAATAATACTACTCCACGCTTATTTAGAAATTCAGATAGGTATCAGAAGCGCTCAATCTAAATAATTGGCAAAATGTCAAAATTTAAAGCGCACATTTTCCGCACTGAGCAAAAAACGCAAAATTTTCGCGCAATGTTTTTAAACGTAAGTGAGATTAACTAGAGTTGAGCAAATTCAATAACGACTAATGATATATTTGACAACAAGTAATTTAATCATGCATATACTGTAGGTTGGTAATCGTAGACCCTCATGCGCGAGAGCACAACCAAGACATTGACACCAAGATGACTGCAGTTAGTTAAAAAAGTCATCTTGGCGTTAATGTTCCGGTTGGGCTCTCGCGCACGAGGTCCGGGGTCCGCCTTGACCATGATCCTGGACTTGGCAGATCAGACACTTACAGTGATCAAATCTGGTGAGGTCCCCCTAGTAGAAGGGTCACGGAGGACAGATGGCAGTCGCTCCGCCATCTGTTCTCTCTGACCCTTCTACCAGGGGAACCTGACCAGATTGGATCATGGTAACACATTCAATGGCCTGAATGTGCAGGTTTCATCACGATGTTTTCCCTCACCGTAAGACCATTGGTTAGCATTGAACTAATGTACATAAGTCAGAAAAGAGTCATTGGTTCATAGCCGCAGTGGGATTCGAACCCGGAACCTTAACCACTCAGCCACCGACGCTTCTGTAGGTAGGTAATTCACTTTAAATATGCATTCTATACATCCAGATTAATCGGCAAACGCGAATACTGTCAGATTTGGAGTTTCACTCGAATTTAAATTTTAAGTGGCACGTAGCTATCTGTACCCATTCGCATGCGGACACAAACAATGATTGCGGCCACATCCAATATTCCAATGCATCATGATCGGAATATGCAAACAGAATACTTAATTTGTTTCATGCAAGCGCTTATAGCATCCCGCAATCTGACAAACTGCTGACCTGTTTGCCAATGATTAGCTGTTCACTTAGCGAAATAGGTCAGATCCAATGATGTACGCCATAATCTGCTTGTGGGTTGTTTTCGAAGTGTATGTGTATGATAAATTTTCTTATTATTCTAAGTATTATATATGCCATTGTGTCAATCTCGGCTTCTACCAGGATCCGCTTTCCTACTCTACTTCGCCCGGCCTTTGGCATCATGAGTTCGCTCTATCTCTGTATTGATCCATTCTAATCGGACCTCTTTATGTAGAGAATTTATATTACATGGAAATTCCACATAACCCAAACTTTTGGCACAACATTTGCCAAAACTTTGATCGATCCTCTATATTCTGGTCTAATTATAGGTAGCTACTTAAGTATCTTTCTGCAAGTCTGTTGCCTAGCACAGTTGCCTTTATGATTGTAAATTTTGGACCATTTGGACCAAGACTAATTTGGACTATTATTCGACATTGTAGGTACAGTGGATTTCATAGCTAGGTTGTGATGGACGTCTTGTCTATGGCAAATAGACGAGATATGGCCAACATTCTTGAGACTACATTCTCGGCCAAGTCTCGTGAAGTTTTGTCCAACACGTGCATCCGTTATGCTGGTGTGCATACTTTTCAGGATGTTCAAACTCCACAGAAAAAAAACAGTGCAACCACGGCGACGTTGTCACCGGTTCAGATATAAGTTTGTGACATATCTGCGATTCCACGGACGACCATGGACGACACCCATTCTGCCGTGCATCGATGTGGGCTAGTCCTTAATAAAATATTTGAAACAAAGGAAAAGGTTCTACTTTTGTTCACATTTTTCTTTTTATATATTATTTATTAATTATTTATGTATATGTTCACCGATTTCTCCGGCAATTGATAACCGATTTCAAAATTCTTTTTTCTTCATTTCAAAGGGCTGAGGAGGTTCTATTATTAGTTCTATTTCTCAGGCTAACTGGCAGTGGGCAGGGCACATAGCTCGAAGAACAGATGGCCGACGTGGCTGTAAAGTTTTTGAGTGGCGACCACATACCGGAAGACGCAGCGCAGGCCTCCCACAAGGTGGACCGACGACGTGGTAAAGATCGCAGAATACCAGCTGGATGCGAAAGGCACAGGACCGGCCTTTGTGGAGATCTCTGGAGGAGCCTATGCCCAGCAGTGGGCGTCTGAGGAACGCTGATATGATGATGATGACTCATGAGTATGCTTCTGGGAATCACCATCTCATCTCTACTGGGCTAATTATGAAGACACATAACTTCTTAACGATTATGACAATTACTACGTTTGTCGACAGGAACAACTTTGTACTACATTTGGCAGACCATGTTGCTTGAAAGGGTATACTACTGAGGTGGTCTCGTTTCCGCCAGGTTAGGGTCTGATGATGAAACTTCAGGGACCCCCTCAAAAATTATTACTATTGGTAGTAAAGATGCCGATCCCCAAGACTAACCAAAATACTTCTAGATCCCAAACGGAAGGAAATCAGGACAGTAGTTGGTACAATTACAGAACACCTCCCCCTGAACAAACTGAAGCCCTCTGTGCAGGAGGATGCCTAGTAGACGAGGAAACAGCGGCCCATGTGGTCCTGGAGCGTGAGGGACTAAAGGACCATAGGGCTAAAGTGGCATTAGGAACGGGATCCCTCCGAGAGATCTGTGAACATCCGAAGAGACTGCTGGACTTCTGGGGGGACCTAGGCTGGCTAAATTAGCATACCTTAACTACGTATAAAGGACTAAATTTGAGTTAAATTGCGGAAAAAGGAGCCCAGTTACCTAAACCTAGTAAAGATGGCGCCAATGGCGATACTATAGGACTTCAAACTATGGTCTCAAGAGACCAAGAGGCCAAGAGGCCCTTTCAAGCATCATATCACCCCAAGATACTACTAAGGAGTTCCTGTCGACAAATCGTAGTATTATCCTTTAGCTCCTTATCGTTAAGGAGTTCTTCGTCATCAGCTCATCAGCATGAGATGGTGACACCCAGAAGTAAATACATGAGTAAGTTATGAAGAAATTACAAGCACACCCTATGTGCCAATAACTTTCGAGGGTTTCCCTAGATTTCTTAGGGTTTCCATCATCAGATCCTGACCTTAAGCTGTAACCAAAATGGTAGTTTTTGCTTGAAAATGACAAACACTCATCCAAACATCCATCCATCTCGAAGAACTCTTTAGTAGGAAGTAGGGTTTCATTAAAAAGTGTGAGACGTGAGTGTCGTGGCCAATTCGCTTTTAGCAAGGAGTACCTAGGTAGGTAAGAATCTAGATAAAATATTCAGACAATCGCATGAATGCTGAATACGCTAACTTAATGGAGATAGTCCCTGTAAAGATCATGCTATCCACTTAAATCATCTTAGTGGATCACCCTGGTGATTATATAAGGTACCTACTTATTTCTCATATTATAACAAGCTAAACATAACTACAGCTAATGTAGAGAAGGAGGTAATGGTACCATGTGTTACTACACTCATAGTTTATTAGAATGCCTTGTCTAGGAAACATAACAGAATATGTTATTCGATTTTCCCACGGTCGGGATTCGAATCCGGGACGCTTTACGTGCCAGAACTAACTATTGAACGCGTTTTGTGTTTTACGAGTAGGTAGGTATACGTAGTAGTAGTAACGATGAATGAACAAGTTATACCTACCTACGCATACTTACTGTAGGTATCACTCGGTATCCTACCTATAGATAGGTATAGTAAGGAGTGGTATGTATAGCTAGGCATATAACCATGAAGGGAGCGTAGCGTATGCGGCCCTACCGATCCAGAAAGTTTACGTTACTGGCGGAAGAGACTGACCTGGTTCTCCTGGTTGAGCAGTTTGAGTTGGTCATTGATGAGGCTGAACTTCGCGCTCTCCTCCTTCCGTAGCGCCCTTTCCTTCTTCAGCTCTGGACTCCAAAAGGTCTTAATACTGTGCATGCTCGAGCCTAGCTTCTGGTTCGTGAGCTCGAGCTCCTTCTTGAGGTTCCCGAGCTCGCGCTGCAGGTCGGAGTTCTGCGACTGCAGCTCCCCCAGGAACAAAGGTGGTGGTTCCCGGCGGTAGTAGTCATCTTCGGGGGGCGGCGGCGGTGCGTAGGACCTCTCGTAGTCGCGTTCCAGGGACTGGTAGCGCAGGGGTCTCGGGCGTCGGTGGTGCGCGCCCGCCGACGCCGAGCGGCCGCGCTCGTCCGGAGCAGGGGAGGGCTCCTCGTCGCGCGCCAGGTAGGGGGACCGCCGAGACGGCGAGCGGTCCACCTGGGGCAGCCGCCCGCGGCCGCCGCCCCACTCCGCCGGGCGTCGCCACTCATCCCGGCAGGGCGGCCGCTCGTCTTCGGCAGCGTACTCGCGCAGATACAGCTTGGCCGCGCTCCGCCTAGAGGCGCCGCATCGTGCTAGCTGCGCGGCGGCCGCGCGACCACTGCCGCGGGCCCGAGATCGATCGGCCACCACGCACGCGCGGGGCGGCGGCCCGCTCAGCCGCTGAGCCATTGATCCCGGCCCGCCCGCCGCTGCCGACGCCGACACGACACGACCGACGACGATCGATCGACCCCCATTACGGAGAGTGACGTGATACACGTCGTACACAGATTAAGGGGGCCGTAGTGGTCCAAAACAATGGCTGGCGGTACTACTCGTACTAGTATATTGCGGCGATAGTTTTTAATTAGAGATCGCGTGACCTATTTTAAGAGAATTGGTAACGAATGCATCGGTCTTAGGAAGTCGAGCACGTTGCGTTTTTGGGTTAATTTAATTAATCCGCCACACGATTTGAGGATTTGGATGTGTGACGGTTACGTCACGCAAGGCCGGGTGCCTTTCGCTGCTTATGACTTTGTTGCTTAGGATTAACATGCGTGTGTGAACAAGGAACAATGTACCCACACCCTACCTACCTATATGCCTACATCCATTTTCTTTACTTTGTTGTACACAAGAAAGCGTTTTCTTATATTTGTGTATAAAAAAAAGAGTAATACGAGTAGGTATCGTGTATTGAATAGAGCAGACGCTTCTGCTATACTTATTTAATTGAACCTACCCATACATAATTGATGTGTCCTTTTTTGTATGTCCATACAACAAGGGACAGAAAATCGAGGTCTCTAAGTTAGTTTTGTGATATCTAAGGATTCGAAGCCTTTCTTCTTATGCCGTTTTAAAAACGAATTGATATCACGGCCGCCCGACCGCTTCGTCCTCGGGCCTAATCGACCTTATAATTTTCCCATCAAAAGGGATCATGACAATATAAATTTTCCTTTTACTTATAAGACATCAAAATGTAAGCCAGGGCCTACCTCTGCTCTAAGGATCTGCTTTCCCAATTTAGGAGAGCGGGCAGTGTTGGATGCCCTGTTATGTACAGCTATGTATTATAACAAAGCCTAAGCGGGAAAGGCCCTATATTTCAGTAAGTAATGGTATACTCGCCAGTATACGAGTAGGAATACCAACAGGAAAAGATAAGTGTACCGTTTCTATAGCTGAAAACGTTTGTGTTTTATTACAACGTAAGATAAATCGCAAATCACATCTTCGAGAACGCGGTCGAGTAATAACTAGCGGGTTAGACTCGTAAACGAGGGGTATCGGCTTCGAACCCCAGTGCCGCCATGAATCAATGACTTATTCTGAGTTATGTATATTAGTGGAATCTAACGATGTTCTTACGACGACGGAAAGCATCGTGGGAAAACTTACACATTCAGGCGACAGAATGGGTAGCCAGGTCCAATGTGGTTACGTTTCCCTGTGGACAGGATCACGGTGGTCAGACAGCAGCCGCTTTACTATAATTACCTGAACTGCCAAATGCTGTATTATAATCAAGGCGGACCCAGACCCTCCCGCGGGAGAATACTACCTTGATATTATTATTACAAGTAGCATCACATCGTTGCGCAAAAAAGGCAAGAAAAAATGCGACAAATTTTCATTTCATCGTGGCATTTATTACCCGCAAGAAAAAAGCCGCGAAACAGTAGGGAAAGAACATCATGGGGGCTCATTAATATCTCCCGACCAACGGTTATACTGAGCAAGCCTATTTTTAGCGTTACTTCGGTCGTTTTCGTGTCTTTCAGCGATCCAGCGCTGTAGAAACCCAGACGTCCAACGCTACTCGCGTGACCCACTTAGCTGTGCTATCCCTGTCTGGCGTAGAACCTGACGTAATGCTGTCCCCCTCTAACGTAAGGTCGACGGTATGTCGGTCAGAGACGCTGGTGCTATCGGGAAGATGGCTAGTGTGGGGGCATTTGTCGATAGTCCAGACGGCAAGTATGTCGATCGATAGTTCATGAGTGGTCGTATGTACCTACCGTACACAGAGTGTCAATCGGCTCCCGAGACTGTTCAACCAGTCTCAGGGGAGCCAGCAACCAGCATCAACCTGGCTTCGCTAACGTTGCAGTATAAAGAACGGTATAGGATAGGTACACCAGAAATGCCAGATGCCAGAGCCAACACCAGATCATTTCACGAGACACACAAACGTTTTCAGTATGGCAAGAAACAGGAATAACGTGTTCTTTGATCTGTATCCCTCTATGAGAGTTTTCAGGAGATCCATGGTCAGGTTCCCTGAGTGAGCCACTCATCCATTCCATATCCATCTTACTTCTTTTATCAAGATTACTGGAGCGTCTCGTCTATCACCAGTTGACTAATTTCTTCTCCGTGTCTAATCTTCTAAACCTACTAAGCACCCGGCAAGATTTTTACCGATCTTGCTCCGTAACAGGCAGACGGACGACATCGGAAGCTCTGTAACATCCTTCCTACGGAACCCTAAAACGCGTGTATAAACCTTTAGATTAGAGCAATAGAAAGCTGCTCTTCTACTTTTCGAGTCAATGGACTAAGCTCTTACTTAGGTACACTTTAGGTGGACTGGCCTTAAACAAGTCCTCCATTGTGCAAGTTTTAGGATACGCCAAGCATGAAACGAGGTGCTCCATGGTTTACGGCTATGCGCCACTATCACGCTGCGGACCCATCATTTGTATATTCCCACCTGAAGAGATTCTCCTTACATCGGCCCACCTAGGTTGACAGCCTATTTAGCGCATTCCAGGTCTGCCACGGGAGGTTGTTAATGGAAGCCTTTCAGCAGGGGGAGAAAAAAGAGGAATGAGAAAATTTATTAACCCACAGGCGTCGCTTGTTCAGGTAGTTATGGTCGTCAGGAAACTGGATCGGCTTTTCGATCTCTTAGCAGTAGGTTCCTAGATGGGTAGGCAGCTGGTACTTACATATAATTTTTATTATTTATAATTATTTTGGTGTTAATGTCCCCGTTTTGCTCTCGCACACGAGGGTAGGGTCCGTCTTGGCCATGAATCAGGGTTTGGCAGATCAGGTAATTACAGTGGAGCGACCGAATGCCATCTGATCTAACCTAACCTGACCACATTGGATCATGGTTACACATTCAGTCGCCTGAATGTACAGGTTTCATCACGATGTTTTCCCTTACCGTAAGAGCATCGGTTGGAATTGAACTAATGTACATAACTTAGGAAAGAGTCATTGGTACATGGCGGCAGTGGGATTCGAACCCAGTACCTCTCGCTTACCGTGTGGTGTCCGGCAGAGCAGAATAGCACCAACCCCTTACACTTGTAGGTGTCGTAAAAGGCGACTATTATTTTCGAGGCAAAAGATCTAGAGCCTCCGTAGGTTGGAAAAGGGGAGTTTTCCATTGTTTTATTTGCAACACTGTTATTTCCAACCCGCCTGCCAAGTGTGAAGATTATGGCAATAACCCTTTCGTGGGAGTGGCCCTTAGTCCTGCAGTGGACTGTTCTGGGCTGTGATGATGAAGACCTCTCGCTTACGAGTCGGTTACCTTAACCACTAGGCCACCGACGCTCCGTAATTTTAATTACAACCATATAAAGGATATCAACGGGGAACTCTCCCTCGTCATACTCTTTTGTACATTGAAAAAGACAATTTTGATGTGTGTAACAATAAAACTAATGTTTAACTGTATTCTAAATTAAAGCAATAAAACTGATATTATGCAAAATTTTAATTACATACTTAATTAACTCTTTTGTATGAAAATTCAACATTTACTTGATTTACATTTATGATAATTATCATGTGGTTGTAAGATTGGCAGCTGTCATACGAAACTATGAATATTAGAGTCGTAACCTCTTTCATTTATTTAGGTATGCTCTCACAGACCTTGACTTTTTTAAATGATGCGTTTATTGTTTCATTTCTCTATCATAAATGACGCTAAAGTATAATGATAAACAGTTACTAAGCCATCGGCGTTAGCACAGATCCTTACTATACAGTCTTCTACAACCAAATGAACCTCAAGCCCCCTACCCTGATTCTGCTGGTGCAGGCGGTGGGTTCGCTGTAGACGACGGCATCCCACCGTCACTGGAACTAGGATTCTGGGACCTCAAAGTCTTTTAACTGCTACCGCACGATGAACTACAAATATTGCTTCATGGATAATTCAGTACAGTGAAGATAATACGGCAGGATGGAATGTCCTGTGGTGGCCTCAGGGAGTGGCGAGGGTCTAGGAAATGTAACAAATTTCGAGCTCACTGCGCTCGCTCATTCAAGTAATTATCGTCAGGTCATTTTGTTATGATTACTCTAGGTTTTATAGAGCAAAATGCCAAAAATTCCTAGCTTGTCGAGGCTCTCAAGTTTCATGTAGTTAAAGAATTTTTCATCACCCAAGCGCACAAATTACAAAAGTTCTGAATTCGCTGCGCTCGCTCATTCATTAGTTTATGTTAGGAACTTTTATTAATAATGCTTGTGAACCTACCGGTGGTACCTACTTGTAGAAGAAAATGATGGACTCATATTTTCTATCCATATAGTTTGCTCTAAGGACAAGAGCCTCGCAAAGATCTGCAGCCCGGAGCCTATTAGCCTAGCCGGTAGGGTGCTTACTTCAGTAGAGTAGGCTATTTGATAGAATGAACTTTTCTGTAGAATAGACAATACAGCACAGTGGACGTATCGGTAAAGTGGACATTTTGATGTGGACGTTTTAATACAGTGAAAATTTTGCCATGTGAGCCTAAAGGATTCATACCTTCTTATCTTAAATTTAGTCGTGATAATTCACTCGGAAACACAGACTCAGGCAGCGCCCTAATAGAACGGTATATTCCAGATCTACGTAACATCAGTTATACAGGGTGACTATAAATTAATTCTTGATTCCATGGGATATGCATGTGCTCGTGATAATAAACAGCTTTTACTATGGTACCTGTTCTGAAATCAGTGAAATTAGTTGAGCTCGGCACTTGTTAGGTATGTCTCCGGAACGAGGTAGACCCACATAATATTTTGTAGGAAACCCGGAACATACAACATTTCATATATGAGGTTAACCAAGGTGTTCCGCTGGGGACTGCGATTGGTCGGGTCGGGTGCCAATTGGCACCCCGTGACGGTATTTTTTATCGATAGAACACCCGCCATCACTATTCCACCCCTAGCTTCGGTAGTTGTAACGATGAATGAAAGCGGAGAGTTCGAGCGTCGCGGCCTCGTACAATGTTCTGCACGGAAATGCGCAGTGGCGCCACTATTGAGTGTGGCCGGGTGCGGAACTAATTATTTTGCTTGGGATTAAGTGTGAAAGCGTAGGGAATGGATTTAATAAAATGTGCTCCTAGAAGTGGTTTTGTATTTTGTAGGTACATTTAATCCATGGAACAACTGTGATTCACTTACACAGACTGAATGTAAACGATACCAAGATCGATCTCCCAATCAGGAGCATCCATGTTACCCTGTGTCGTGTCAGCCACGAACACAAAAAAGACAAACAGACAAACACACAGAATCAGAACAGAAAATCAAAATTTTAACTTCTATTTCTATCCGGCTGGGTATCGTGAAAATAAGGTTTATAATTCTGCCATCTTAGGAAAGGGCAATGTGCAGGATTGTAGCAACTATCGAGGTATCAATCTTATGAAACACAATGAAGCTATTGGAACTTTTTATAGACCAGACTCTTTGCCAGGAATCATCCCTCTCCGAATACCAATAGTGGAGGGCGGGGTTAAACGTTCAATTTTTTATACGTAACAAGAAGTTGCTGGAAGAGATTTCTTTAAGAAATAAGTAGCGCTTGTTGTGTAATCTATAACTATGTATTTTTAGTTAAACTTTCATGTGTACAATAAACTGAAAATAAAATAAATAAATAAATAAAATAGAAGTTGAAAAAATATCTGTAATTCAAGTCTTATGGATTAATGGACGCAGAATTTATTTCTAGTTATAACGTGTATCATTGGATATGATTAATTATTTTTGGCGAAGCCGATGTACATATATATTTATAAATCAAATATCAAACTAGAATTAAAACCCATATCTCATTTAATAAAAAGAAATGGACACAGGCAATGAAATACCATCAAATGCAAATCTCTATAGGTATTATACATATTGTATGGAGTTCATATTCTTTGATAAGTACATCAGCTACCTAGTTAAGAGTTGAACAAAAGATAGCAAACTTCTTTGCTTTTTTTAGTTTTCCATTAATTGAGTATAAAAGAAAATTGAATTGGGGACATTAAAATTATTAACTTGGGGACTTTGTTCAAGATGGAACTTGGAACTCCAAAGTTAATTATTTAAGGATATAAAATTATAAAAATGTATATTATACACGGCCATTATTGATTTTTAAAAATATTCTCAATAAACTTTCCAACTGATTGAAATATACCAAAATGTTAATAGAAGGAAATATACACAATCGTAACATTTATGTACCCCCAAGTGGTACCCCATTCTTAGTTACCATTATGGCGTTATTAAAATAGCTGCTACCACAGCGCTATGGTATAACGTTTTGTGACACGCTTCAAACTTATTGCTATATTTTCTTTTCGCATAACTACCTATATGTATCGCAACAACTTATTCACTGCATTTCGAACCCCACCCTCTCCTACATAGGTAGGTACAGTTTCGTACCACGGATCCAATCTTAGCCTTGAGAATTCTCCAGAAGAATATAGAAATCAACTTCTGCATTTCACATTTCGCGACATGACTTTCGGCAGTGTTCCTTGGGGGGTAATCTGGTAAGCTCTCCGTGCCCGAGGCGTATATTGGAATTTTCTAACTCCATCGTAGGCCATACCCGATATTCTCCCGATTACCGTAGGTTTCTTTTTATGTTATAGGGCGGACTAACAGGGCTTGTTTGCCACATTAGTGATATATAAAAAAAAAACAGGCATGCGGGCCACCTGATGGAAAGTGGTCACCGCCGCCTTTGAACATCAGCACCACCGGGGCGCCACCAATCCGTTGCCCAACTCTAAAGAGACCACTATGAACACCATGTTTACCAGGGTTTTATCGAGTCCTATTCTACTCTGCGTTGTGCTAGAATACTCTCAGCTAACTAAGCTACTAAGAGCGTCGGTGGCCGAGCGGTTAGAGTATCCAACTCGTAAGCCAGAGGTCCCGGGTTCGAATCCCGCTCTGGCCATGTACCAATGACTGTTTTCTGAGTTATGTACATTAGTAGAATACTAACCGATGCTCTTACGGTGAGGGAAAACATCGTGATGAAACCTGCACATTCAGGCGACTGGATGTGTAACCATGATCCAATCTGGTCAGGTTCCCCTGGTAGTAGGGTCATGGAGGTCAGATGGCATTCGCTCCACTGTAATTACCTGACCTGCAAAATCCTGTATCATGGTCAAGGCGGACCCCATGCCCTCGTGCGCGAGAGCACAACCGGGGCATTAACGCCAAGATGAATTTTTTTTTTAACTCTCACCTGAAATTCCGGACACGTTTTCATGGTTCATAGAATATGCTGATGACATCGCACAGGTGAGCTTCAGCATCTTAAGACAAGGATGGATTAAGCGGAAAACGGCAATTTTCTAGCATTTTCTTCTTAGTGTTTAGCCTCCGAAGGCTTAAAGCTGAAAGGTACCTAAGTTTCGGCTCCTCCAGGTGGGAGACGGCTTAATAAAGGGCGTAAAACATCCGCCAAATATTTTTGTAATTAATATTTATTGAGAATTTTACAAAATTGTAGATGCCAGCTCCGTATTATAACAATAACTATATAAAAGGCTAACTTATAAACTAAACTAAACACAATTATCTTTGGTCCAGACAAGCGAATACGCATCGTCTGAAAGCTAAAAAATAACAATTTCTCGGCCTGCTCGGTACATGGATACGCTAACATTGACTGGAAGGCCCCCCTAGTACGGATTCATTTAAGCTCCCTTCTCTACTTATTCCTAGCACCCTCGTACTGAACACACTCCGCCAATAAATACTGCACATCCTCTATAACCCCACAAGTAAGTAGCACAAATTGGGGAAGAAACTTTCTTCATAAGATGCGCAAACTTATTCAACGGGACATACTCAGTTCTTTATCTTAGTCCAGTTACAATGGCTTTTCAACACAAACCCTACTACTAATTTTAAGTCATTGTTAAAATTCTAACATATTTAATTTGTCGTAATATACTGTACTGTAGATACTGTTATTGTGTTTTATAGTATTATCTATGTTAAATTGATGCTCACACGCTTCCTATCCATTCCGTATCTCTGCAGCGCCAAATGGACGGAGCTCATGGCTGTCACCTGCGATGATATCCCTTTAAAGCTCAAAAGCCTTATAATATGATCTGGTCATCGTAGCGATAATGTCCCAGTTGTGCTTTTGCGCGCGGGGTCCGGGGTCCGCATTGACCATGATCCAGAATTTGGCATATAACATAATTACAGAGGAGCAACTGCCATCTGACCTCCGTGACCCAGTTAACAGGGGAAGCTGACCCAGATTGGATCATGGTTTTATATTCAGTAGCCTGAATGTGCAGGTTTCTAATGTTTGCCCTCTCGGTTAGTGTTCAACTAATGTATATAACTCAGAAAAGTGGCATTGGTACATGGCACCACAGCAGTTCGGAACCCCTTAACCAATAGGCCACCGACGCTCAAGGGGCTTTTTAAACTGGAGCATAATTAAGCCTGTGATATTCTATAGCTGCCAAACATGGCCGGCGTTGACGAAACACGTCCGCGAACTTCACCCTAACGTTAAGAAAATGCTGCGGTGAATGTGCGGAGTTTCGCGCCTTAATCGTGTAGAATCATTCAACTCGGTCAAGTCGCGTAACGCTGCTACGGTTGTACTCGTAACGAGTAGGTACATCCGAGGCAGCCTTGGCTTAGGAGTTGCTGATACAGGGTGCGTCATTCGAAGAGTTACCAACTGAAAATGCTGTAATTTTGTCAATTTGGAGTTTTTTAAATTAAAAACTAAGTACATTTATCGGAAAAACATGTCAAATTTTAATAAAAATAAGTTATCGTTGTATATAGCCACCTTTAGCGTGGATAACAGCATCGAGTCTGATCTGGAGGATTTACTCGCAGAACAAAAGCGGTCTGATGGCACTTTGTCCAATCAGAAACGATTGTCCGTCCATACGAGACAATTTGTTTGCCAATCTGATTGTCGAATCAGCAGGGTCTCCAGGTTAAGCGTGTAAAATTTCCCCAGACCACGTTTTAATTTTCCTCAAAAAGTCTTTCCTACAAATTATTTTAAATTAAGTCTTTGGTTATTTTTAAAGTAGGTAAGGTACTCTATTATTGTTTCTGCCGCTCGCTAAAGCTCCTTTCGGCTTGTCTAAGGTTAGCTGGAAGAGATCCCGTTGTGGGATAAGTTCGCCTTTGCTTTGTGTTTCCTATTGAAATGTACTATGTTGTTGTAATAAAGAGTTTACATACATACCATAGAGAAAAAATTTTATATACTTATTTTTGTATGTCTGTGATACATACATACAATTCCGTATCCATTACGAGATGATATAAGTTTGTCCTTGTATTTTATTCCTAATATGATCTATCATAAATAAAACATCTTTTTTCATTTCTTCCAAATTTTTATTTTTCTCTGAAGTGGGCAAAATCCCCCAAACTGGAGACCCAGATTTGATTGTCCATCCACACCACACAATCTGATTGAATCAGGTCGCAGGACCTCACGAAGTTGCCCACGCGGGTGGCAAATGTCTATTAAAAGATTAGACCCTTTACGGCTGACCAGGCAATATTTTTTTGTTCTGTGGTCAAGTAGAATTTCTAAACGAAAATTTAGACGTCAATCAGCTGTCATTTTAAAAAGTGAGGTTATGTCTTGGTTGGACTTTTGTGAGATTTTGGGTTATTTGAATTCTTGAAATTATTTACAAATAATAAATATATTACTGCATTGAAATGTCGTTACCTCCCGCTAGTGGCACTGGCAGATTCTATGCTAGAGCTGCTAAAAGTATTCGTCTTATCCGGCAAGGATGCACCAACAGGCCGTTTTTCCATATATCTGTTACTCATGTAAGTTTACATCAAGACACTACTTCTTATCGAGTCGATGGACTAAACTCTAACTTATACTTTATTCGCCCAGTATTCGGCGACGCATATAGCGTTAGAACTGACCTCGATCAAGTCCTCCAGTCCTCCAAGAAACTACTTATTTACTTACGAAACTGCTATGTAGATACAATGTCTTATCAAAATTGTTTCTATTCTTCGTTGGGCATTCGTAAATAACAAGCAAGAGGCTTGTAGTTCCAGTCTCAGGTAAACTCAGCATCTATTCTTTTTTCTCAGCGACGCCGGTTAAACAGCCAGCCAGTGATTGAACAACTCGGTTCTTTTGATCCAATGGCCAATAAATCCAATGAGAAACTAGTCGCCCTCAACCTGGAGAGGATAAAGCACTGGCTAGGCCAAGGAGCTCATGTTACTCCACCAGTAGCAGAATTATTTGGTAAGACATAATTTTTGTAACTACCTAGATAAAGGACCTTTTTTCACACATTCATGTTTCCACCTCATCTGTAAAGTCTTTATCTATAACTCATTCACTAACCATGACTTGTTAAGTCACAAATTCCTTTGTCACATCCATGATAGATTATGCAGTCATTCATCTCATACAATTTACATTCATCATCTTCATCAGACGGTACAATTTAAATAATTTTTCTTGATTATGAATGAGCAGTATTGTTATTCAAAGACAATTTCATTGGCTTCACCTAATCCAGATTTTTTTAAGGAATTCACTGATGAAAATATGCCACATTTTGTGATACAACAGTTTCAGTTTAGTAAAATTGGACAAGTGAACACCGTGATCACTTACCGTCAGTTGCCTGCTTGCTCATTGGCCTGCCTCTACGTCTCTTGTCATGTCATCTTCATTCTCCTCTACATTTGCTTCTACCAGGTTTCTCCTTCACTACACTCTCTTCAGCATATCTCACACTGTAAAAGCCCTTGGCTCTTACTATGTCACTTGTAAAGATGTGTATTACAACAAAGCAAAACAAAAATACATGACACTTTTATCCTGTAGGGTAGGCAGAAACCACTCCACCACTAGTTTCTTTGATCCCAGTATTTCTAAAAGCTTTTTTATCAAAACTTTTTTGTCCCGTACTTCCATACAATACTTGCATTTTGTCCCACTAGTTCCTTCTACTTGCTACTTTCCTGACAGTTCTCGTTCTTTAATGCAAACATAAAATGGTAAGACATAAGTTTTTAATTTTGGTTACAGGCTTGGCAGGATTTTTCCCAATCCATCCGAGGTCCTACATGACTGCATGGAGAAACAGACATACAGAAAGAGAACTATTAATCAAGCAGAAAGAAGCAGAGATTGCAGCTGCTAATGCACAGCAAGCGAAAGATGCAGAGTAATTCTTTAAGGCTATAAATCTTGTGAATGATATTGAGAATTAGAATGACTATAGAAATAGGTTTGCATGGTCAGAAATGCATTTTAATTATATGTTTTGTGAATAGGTAGATAGTATTATGATATAAAATTTTAAAGTTTCCTTTAGTGACCAGTGAGTGAGTGCTCCAAAATGTGCAAATATATTTTGAGATGCTAAACTTAAGTATCTGGAAATAAAACTGTTGTAATTACAATGAATTCCTTTTTATTATGTGAAAAACATGACATCAACAATTCCTTGAGAATACAATAATCACACTGACATTACAGCCAAATCCTGAAGGCACACTAACACAGATATTTGCAAGCTAAAGTGTACAAAATTGGCAAAACCTTTCTACAGATACTTCGCACTACAAATGTCAGATACAAATGTAAATATTACTGATACAAACACGATAAAATATGCAGAACATGTAAAAAATTGATTTTTCATTTCAAAAATTGTTTTACTTTTAAGTGTGCGATGTAGCTGTAGAAATGTATAAATAATTCGTCTTTTATCATACAAAAGTCGGGGTTTTCAAAGGACATAATAAATATTTACTAAAATTGACAATGGTAACATTTTGAGCTATAGGTACATATTCCACTGATATATATTAAATAGATTTGCAATGGCAAACTGAACTCAAGAGAAGTTATTTAAATAATGTAGGGAATAGTTTATAAATAGATTAATAACTAAGCCAGACACCAAAGGAAATCTGTATCAAAAGCTGTTCTGTTACAAATCTTGAGCAAAATGTGCACCATCATAATGTTATGACAAGTAGAAATTCATTGTTCCAAATCAAGAGATCTTTCAATACAATAGGGAATAAACACCTAAAGAAGTCAACTTAACTTCCTAATAATTGTCAGGTTTCAGATTTTATGGACAATCAAAATAAATTTGCAAGTCCTATACTGGTCCTGTTGAGGGTAAATCTTGATACCATCTGAAACCTCACAAACTAAATGTCCAAATAGGGGAAAGGATTGACTAAAATTTAATTATTCTTTTAAATACTTCATGCAAAAAGCATGTACTTAAAAGCCTTACTCATGATTATAAAAAAGAACTAAAGCATGATACTATAAGATAAATTACTTGAAAGCAGTTTTCACAACAGGTTTTCCGTGAACGGTTTAATTGCTCGAGAAATATTGAAACAATCTATTGAAAAAACTGGCTGTAGAAACTGCTTTTCAAGATTTGGGTAACACCATTTTGTATGCCTAATACGTAAACATTAAAAACATCCAAAAGTACTGACAATGTACTCACATATACAATGGTAAACTGCGACACAGAAAATTGTTGAAATAAATAGAGACAGTCACTTGATCGTTTTCGAAGTACACAATTACAATCCTTAAAATTATCTATGCTCATAGATCAAATGGCAAGACAGACAACTAATAGGCATACCGTTTGAAAATGAAATGGTTACAGTACAATGTTACATTTTTAGAAAGGTCTATAATGGTATACTATAATAGAGCAGTGTTTGAAAGTAGGACAGATTTATATTTAACTCATTGGAATAATAAGTCTTTCTCGAACTGTCTTTAAAATGTGTGTGGTATCGGTGCAAAAGGCGTGACAACATGGCGGGGCAGTTTGTACTTTATTTGATTCCCAATTTGTTGTGGCAAGGGAATGGATGTTTAGCGCGCCTTCTTCACTGCATCCGCCAATATACGCGAAGCTGGAAACAATTTATGAAGGATTACATACAATTACAATGTTTCTAGGTCATCATCTTTATTCTAGGTAAAACTAGGCAATTTCTTATGTTCCTAAATCGAATGGCCGATATTATGTGGCTACTTAAAATCTGTACACATTATTTATTCTGGAATATAAAATAAATAACTTACGTCATGTAAGTTCGTAAATGCACTGCCATGAAATTTAGTAAATATAACCATAACAGTCCCCTACTGGACTTGGGCCTCCTCCACATCGTGGAGGTTTTGCCATAATCTCCACGCTTTGCAGGTGGATTAAAATCAGTGTTTAAAAATACATACAGAAAACGCTGTTGCCCATTTTCGAGTCAACGTAGGTCCTAGCTGGTAAGCCTCTGAGACATTAATCATCGTAGAGATATTACTTATAGTTGTAAGCAGGGTGGATGCAAGAATTGCCGGCCAAAAAATAACACAAAAATACCTTCACTAACATCTACCATACTAAACCTAATTCTCTGGTAAATACAGCTAATTACCTATGCGGCTAATCAGTTCACAATGACCTAATGACTATTAGTGGATCAAGCTACCAACACGTGCCTACACAAACCACTGGAATCTAATCAACATGAAACAGGACTCACCAATGCTTTTCAGCGGCATATTTAATTCACGACCGTTTACCTAAGCAAACAAATTTTATTACATAATTTAAAAAAAAGGTCCTGTAACAGCTTTTTTAGTAACTTTGCATCAACAGAGGCGATGCATGCCTCACTGAAAAGAATTGGTGAGCGCACTAAATTGTGTTTAAGTAGAGTCCTTGTGAACATCACCTAGTGTGATGCCTTCAGAAATTGAAGTCAATTGCTCATAATAAAAAAATAGTGATCTCAAGTAGTGTGGGTGGTCAATTTGCAATATAGTTAGAATATTTGCCTGATTGTGAGCTAGGAGTAGGTATGTCTTCAACACGCGAGTTGATATGGTCTAACAGGAACGGGCGACTGACCAACCTGCTGTCCTTATATTTAGTAAGAAGTCCTTATCTTAGTTCATCTTTAAAGACCCAACTCTTCTTATAACTAGAAATATAACAAAGATACGTTGAATGAACAAGTTGGTACTTGGCATTAGCGGGCTTAGGGTCCTACAAATGGGCCTAATGCCCTTTTTCGCCATCACCCTCCTAGGTTTTAAGTGACTCCTAACACTTTTAAGTGACACATTTTTCATGAAAATCCGTCACTTAAAGTGACCCTAAAACTCAGGGAGCGATGGTATAATCGGGTATAAGTAACAGTTTTAGTTGACAGACCCACTGTAGAGCATTGACAGTCCCTAAGTTTCAAACTTTGTAAGCTGTATGGGGGATGTTACTAGTCTTTTAGGTATTAACATTGTGTCTGTAATACAACTACTACAATATATACATTTTGTTGTATTCAGCATGCAGTATATTTATTCATTTAATACCAATATACAGATAAATCTGTATTATTCATTATAGGATTTCAATGCCTGTGAAACTAATGTTTTGATAACAGCTTTAACTCTTTTATAAAACATTAAGTGCAATTATTGTATTCAGCTATATTCTATCCCATGGCAAAACTCTTTTTACATGCAGTAGGTACTCCCCACAATTTAAAAGTAAAATTGTCGTCCCCACTTATAGCAAAGTTAGACTATGCCTATAGTTATATCATACATATAGTTATATCAATAATTATTAATAAATTTGTTAGGAACATCAAAGCGTGGCGTAAGCAAAGCGTCATATAAGTTATTAATTTTATTCAAGCATTGTTGTTAAGAGTTGTGTTGTGGTTCTATAATCTGGCAGAAAACAAAGCGTGAATTCTTTGTTTAGAGTGTTATTTAGCGTGAATTGTATAGAGTTCAATCAAGTACTAGTTAAATATTAGCACAAACGAAAGATATCGAAGTGTGGGCTCATTCAACTGAAATTATGTTTTACTACGTACTTCAGTTCGTAAGTAAATACTTAATCTTGAAGTAAATACTTAATTAAATTAATCGAGATTTATCTATCTTCTTATTTTAAAACCGGCCAGGCGAGTGAATAAAGAACAAAAGTCAGAAGTTGTGGATATTAGGAAATTGTATACCTAGGTCTAATTGGTTTGAGTGATGACAGTGAAACATGTTGGTATCATAAATATAAAAAATTATTTGTCGTTATCGACGATAACTTATCACACATTATATTACAATGTAATACAAGTCACCCTCCCAAGCAATTTATTAATAACCTCTTAGTAATAAAAATGGAATATCCAATGTGAATTACAGATAATCATATAAGTATGCAACTCAGATCTATTTCTTTTTCTCGAGGCCTAAGTTACTGGCTTAGTCTGGTTAAATTGACGAATTTTACACTGTTTTCCCAAGACATATACAGGGTCTGTCACCCCTGTTAACAATTAAAAATGCTCAAGTATACGTGTTGTGAAGTTTAACGTAAAAGTTAACCGCCTACATAACTCTGTTAACGAGGTGTCGTTTAACCGGGTCAACCGTTACGATTAACGAGTTCATGCCCTCTGAATTTGGAGGTGATACATTATAAACTGAGCATTGTAGAATATAAATCCATGGGCAACCGGAAAAACAGCTTCCTATGTAGCTATAACACAGCCCCTACGGGGTGTCGCATCCGATGAAACCTGAAAGGCCTTCCCGGCTACAGGTGCTCCCAGAGGGTGTTTAGCACGTATGCGCCTAGGTCTTTTTTGGCGAGTCGTGCATAACCAGTCCGACCGGCCGGCTGGTACTCATGAGAGTTCACCTCCTCCCTCCCAACCGCTATACCGGAGGGTGCCCATTTCCTTTGCGTTGGGCGCAAAAAAAAAATCATAAATGCAACAAAATAGTGTGTAAAGCCAAATAATAAAAACAATTATCTAAATATTAAAATATCGCAAAATAATATTCAAAAAATTAGGAGCGTCGGTGGCCGAGTGGTCAAGGTATCAGACTCGTTAGCGAAAGTTACCGGATTCGAATCACCAAGAAGTACCAATGGCTCTTTTCTTTAGTTGAATGCTAACTGACGCTCTTACGATGAGTAAAAACATCGTGATGAAACCTGCACATTCAGGCGACTGAATGTGTAACCATGATCCAATCTGGCCAGGTTCCCCTGGTAGCAGGCTCACGGAGGTCAGATGGCAGTCGCTCCGCTGTAATTATTTGATCTGCCAAATCCTGGATCATGGGCAAGGTAGAGGCCCTCGTGCGCGAGAGCACAATCGGAACATTAGGATTTAATATTTAAAAACTATAGTTTATTTCCTGCCAGATTAATTTTAAACGCAAAGCATTTCACATCAAACCAAGCATCACTTACCGAATGATTTATTAATAAGTTCGGACTACCACTCTAGTCCTTTTTACCTATAAAACGAGATGAAATACATTTTTGGTGCAGTTAAAACAATATTCTGTTAAAATTAAATACACTGGGAGTAAATGTATAATTGTGTTATGTGTGTGAAGAAGTATTCCGTGTATTGTGTATGAATTGAAAGACTAATTTTGTATCACTACCCCACGACTACCCGCAGCTGTACCGCTGATCTCCGATTGTACGCCGCCATTTCGATGCAATTGCAGCAAACCAGAGCCAGAGCTGTCTTTCTGCGATTGGTTTAAACTCAATTGCATCAAAATGGCGGCGTTCAAACGGAAATCGGAGGTACCGCTTCCGAGCACTATACTGCTAAAACTGTTCCATGAACACAAAACTTTTAAATAAAAAATAACAATGTCATGGCTGTCAATGAGATTCTAACATTAAGCAATATACCTAAGAAAGATAGCGTAGATGATTAATAAAAATAAAAACATACTGGAGCACAACATAGGAGGAATAAAGGTTAGCAGCTGTGTTTAACAGGCTTAATACATTTCTTTTTTTTGTTGCACGGTGGCTCCTCTGGCGCACCCATTTCCTTTAGGGCCCTGTTTATCCTCTGTTTCGATTCTTTCACTAAAGCTTGAATTCCAACACTGTCTAAGGGCTTCTCTTGCATTGTCAGTTTTATCGGTAGGACAGGTGCTGGGTTCAGGGACACTTTTTTGGCTATGCAATATGATCAATAATTTCATATCAATAAAAAAAGAAACCTGAGTAAGCTCCCTGTGTATAGTGCGTGTGCCTATTTGGTCAATGTATATGAAATTGTGAACAATGAAATGTGAAAGTTGGACACAATATTTTTGATAAGGACCTTATTCACAATGGTTTAAAAATCGGTGATAGAACACACAATAAAGAGCCCGATAATAGCATAAATTATTTAATAAGTGATGAGACAAAGAGTACAGTATTGTGTAATTTCACGAATACATATAACAAACCCAACGAAAACAACCTAGAACCCCCTTTCGCATACACACATACAAAACGTCTCACACCTTTTCCCGTAGGGATAGGCAGAGACCACATTCTAACCCTTTTGTGATGACAAAAATAGTAGCAAAAATGTATTTGGGACCCTTAAAAACACCTGCCATGCAAAGCTCGCTGAAGTGATATTTCATGAAAAAATACCTTCGTACAATCTAAATCAGTAATCCTTTTTTTCCTTGATGATAGATTCACCAAAATCTTTCAGTGTTTTGTCAAGTTGTTTGTTCGCGGTGTTAATAAGGCCCTTGAGTACGCCTAAAATTTTTGAAAACATTTTCATAATCGATGATGTATAGTAAATAATATGCATTTTTAGTTTTAAGTCTGACTCAATGTGACTTATTGAAGAAAACATTTCTTTCCACATAAGGAATCATGTAATGAGTATAGCTTAATTTGAGAAACAATGACGCTATTTCATTCCATACTGCCTATCAGTATGTGTGTAGAAATGTCAAAGCCCATTTCCAATTCAAAATAATAACATGTATCGAAAAGATATGTGTAAATCAAAGTATATATTGTGACAACAGCCAACGGGGGACTCACCAGAAGTTGCAGCATTGTCAATCGACCCATGGTGCTTCAAGTAGTAAGGACGAATGACGCGATTGTAGATTATCATTGATCCGTTGAACTCCGTTGGCAGGTAACACCATATGACGAAGATGCACTGTGGAATTGAAGAAATTAAACAGTTAATTACTCGTAGTTTTTATTATTATCACAGCCCATAACAGTGCACTGCAGGACATGGGGCCTCTCCCACGAAAGGTGAGGCAACTGCCATAATGTCCACGCTTGGCAACCGGGTTGGAGGTCGCAGAGTTATATTATAACAATGGAAAACGCTGCTGCCCATTTTCCAGCCTACGGAGACTACGATTTTTTGCCTCGGTGTAAGAGCATCGGTTAGTGTTCAACTTCTTCTTCTTCTTATCGAGTCGATGGACTTAGCTCCCCCTCACACTTTCTTCGGCCAGTATTCGGCAACGCATACAGCATTTGGACTAGCCTCGAACAAGTTCTCCATTGTGCAAGTTTTGGGACACGCCGAGCATGAGACGAGGTGGTCCATGGTTTGCGGAGATACGCCACAGTCACAGGGAAAATTTACTTTTACATATCCCCACTTGTAAAGGTTCTCTTTGTAGCGACCAACCTGAGTTCTCAGCCTATTAAGTGTTTAACTGATGTGTTAGTACATATTTAATAGTCGGTACTAATGTACATAACTAGGTAGACTCTGGGCCCTCGCGTGCCGCGCGGGAGCGCAACCGGGACATAACGCCAAGATGATGATGACTAATGTACATAACTCAGACAGTCACGGGGAAGCGTACACGAGATCCATGGGGAACTTTCTAATTTCAGTCAGGGGGGCCAAATGAACATTTGCTGGAATTACTCCTAGGTTTCGCAACTTTTTTGTTTCCAATGACTGGGCTACTACGTAATAGTTGGTGTTAAGTAAATATGTTACAACGTTAGACATGGCTCTGCCTTAGAAATGAAAAAACAGTTTTATAATTTATCTGATTTCCGGACATCTGCAATCTAAGGGGGACAGGTTGCGGTGCCTGCTGCAAGTCCATCTACGCTTACGAACTATGTTGACATGGCGCGACTGCGTTCGCGTACCATCTTTCTCCTACCTACCCTTTTGTTCTTGCTTATAAACCTTTCTCGTGTATCACTATCTATTGTTAAAAACCGCATTTTAATCCGTTACGTAAATTAAAAGATACAAGCGTACATAGATACTGAGGGACTGACGGCAGGAAGCGACTTTGTTTCATACTATGTAATAGATTTATTATCAATAACGTACCCAACCACACTTTACCCGGTAGCCGATTGCACACCGTACAATGAGGAAAAACATTTTTAACCTAATCACATTGGTAATAACGCACTACGATAATGTAAGTACCTACTAACAGGTCATTCAATAAATCAAAGTCTCAACACTCTTCAAAAGTACTAAATACACAGCTAATCACATAACACCATCAGTCTGTAAGTCGGTCAACTAGGATCATAATGAACGTGACGTAAAAAGGAATTATTACGCCGCAACATACGAAACGCCAATTTTCGTACAAATCTTGATGAGACCAAAAGACAGTAGCGCCCTCCCTCGCGTTTATTAAGATTTTACACTGTAATCGCTTTTCGGTTGACGCAGTTTCCTTCTCACTAACAAATCTTGGGTCATGGGGAATTAGTCTTTAATCCTAAAGGCCTAAAGTGAATTACTCAAGTCAAGCAAGATAAGGCAGATATTCCTAGATAACTCGTTGGCAAAGGCTACTCCTTTGGTAAGCGGTAACTGTCGCCCTTAACATCTACGATTCACGCACAATAACCTAACATGTTGGAAACACCCCGCCAATGTGTAACTATACACTCAAATATTTCCCGGTTCTCGAGCAGAAATTGAAATTATGAATTTAATTTAATGATTGAATATGTATTTAAAAATATATAAGTAGTTTATCAGTTATCTGGCACCCATAACACATGCTTTGCTTACTTTGGGGCTAGCTAGCGCTGTGTGAATTGTCCAAGCATATTTATTTATTTATAAAGTGGGTACAGAACCGCTGCGCTAGTGTTGCGTTGCCACTGTGTGGAGCGAAACGGCTGAAGCCTGTATTAAGAAACGTTACAGGTGCACAGGGTTTCAGACTGACAATACTTGACCGCCGATCGGCACAATGTGTCCGTCAAAATGAACGAAATTGACCAATCATATCGCCGTATTGAACGCAGTGCATTCACTTGGCAGAGCACTGTTAGAACGCTTAGTAACGCTACTTTACTAAGACAAGTATTGTTTGTGAATAGTATGCCTGTAATTGCTGAGGCTGCCTTATCCTTCAAACCGGCACACAACTACGCGAACATCGTTGCTTGGCAGCAGAAATAGATAAGACTGTGGTACGGTACCCATCCAATCAGACTTGTTAAGTTTGGCCGAGTTTTCAAATTCATAAATTTTTTAATTCTAATTAAAAATATAATTAAGTAAGTTACGTTTTAGGACTGAAACTACTGGACTCTTAGACCTTAGCCAAGAACAGAGACCTTATATAGAACACCGCGCAAAATCGCGGACAAAAGTTAGTAGGTACATAATTATACTCGTAAATATGAACTTGATACTCGCGTTAGGTACTCATTAAGGCGACGTAAACAATTATTGTACAAAAAGAGTATGAGTATGATGAGTAGGTACTTATGTAGGTATATTTTTGTAGCATGTAGATATGAGCCTCAAGAGAATACCTGTTGTGTTGGTTGACCTTGTATATCCGGAATGACGCAACTGTGTATTAAAGCAACGTGACTTTGTGCAAACTTTATCTGTTTCTTTGCTATAATACCGTCATGGGATACCTTTCGGCTCCCAACAAACCAGTAAACCAGTCAGGGTCCGCAGCGGAATACCTTGGTCCACCTTCGCCAACGATATTGAGGTACACACTAGTTGACAATTCGTCTACGACATAGTCACGCATGGTGGTTTGAGATATTCTTAAAGTATTATTTCATTCGAATATTATATGAATGGACTCTTGATGACGACATGCGTGTGAAAGGTTGAACGCCCGAGATGACAAGTTAAATGGAAGGAAGAGACATGTTGTGCTGACCTACCCCACCTTCCTGGATAAGGGCGGGAAGATGAAGATGATTTCTTTGAGAGTATTAAATTACGATATCTTATTTGAAGATAAATACGCTTGGACACGTTCACACAGCAAAGCTTGTGTTATGGGTGCTAGAAAACTGATAAACAACCTACATATTTTTGAAACACATACCTATTAATAAACACCGAGTAAATAAAATTACAGTAAATGAAATTCATCATTTCAATGCCTACCAGACAAGGAATCTAACCCGGGACCTCTGCGTGACAGACCGGCATGTTAACGAACTGAACCACTCAGATCATGTTTAAGAAAATTTCTAGAAGAGAATTTGTACGAAATCTTATTTGAAGATATACCTACACACAGAGATACATAGACAATAGCTAGATTGTTGTGTTGCTCTTTTGCATAATTTTTTGAGACATTGTTTTATGAGGCAGACCATGAGCCCTCTTGAGCGAGAGCACAACCGGGACATTAACGCCAAGATTTATTATTAAAATGGTTGTCAGTATTTTTCAAGCACTGCATTTACACTTATCATTACATTATACATTAAGTAGGTACCTAATAGTATTGCCCATAGGCAGTCATACACCGAAGCAGTAATAAAAGGTAATACGAGAAAACAATAGTTCACGCTTCACAGTATGTGAATGCTGTGTGAGATTATGCAACTGATTCCGTTGCACATTTCAATTAACAGTGTTAACTTGACAGAATTACATCTGCATGTGAACTACATAGCAATGTAGCACATGAAGTGCCCACAGGACTAGCATGATCATAGTTTTTATTTATACCACTAAGGCGAACAAGCCTGATGGTAAGCAGTCACATGGACATTTGCAATACTAGGGGCATCACCCACGCATTGCCGACCCCGTAAAAACCTTAGTTCACAGCGTTATGCCGTTTCTGACCGGTCGATGAATGTTTTACACTATTGTACTATGGTATAGTGCTACAAAATATTGGAGCCAAGTATGAAGAAATGTATGAAGCTAGACAAATAGTGATACACAAATAGTGACAATGTTTCGCCACATCATGCCACATCAGCATCACACAGCATGTTGCAAAAAGATACACCAAATGAGAGATACACCAACATACTTCAAACTGTTAAATTATTGTGTAATTTGTTAAATTCCTTTGTAATTAAATACTCAGTTGATTGGTGACTAATGTATTTCTCCAGAATACAGAAAAACTATGTCACGTCTGACGTGACCCAGAATCTACTATATTTTAATAAGCTTTGTCATTTTGTAATGAGTATATCAAAACAATGTAACACAATGTTTTTACCTTGTTTTGGCCTGACTTTTGAAAAAAATTAGGTACCATTAGGTATTAACCTAACACTACTCTCTAATATTAGTCTACTTTTTCTTACTTAGTTTCAATATTGAAACATTGGCAATGAAATATTTGTACACCTATCAAATGAAATGACATTTATTTACAGTCATGAAGATAAATTAGTCTGTGCAGGCGTGAAACTGTCAGATAAAAGGCTTTTGGCTATTGCAAGTATTGTGAGTCATAGATAGTGTTTCATAATCATTACAAATAAATATTGCCATCTCCATAATATGATATCTAGTTCCTAGAACGTGATTAGATCATATTTTATGTCCTGTTTCCTAAACCAGAAATATAAGTATAGATATAATTTGATATGAAGCCATGTTTGTAACTATACATATATCCTTGTAGGAGACAATCTCTAGACATCTAGGGTACACAAATCCTTGGAAAATCAATTTTTTACACAGAAATGGTTAGAAATATAAGTGGATAAAGCTGTGTTGTACCATAACATTGTATTTCATCATCTTGGGGTTAATGTCCCGGTTGTGCTCTCGAGAACGAGGGCCCGGGGTCCGCCTTGACCATGATTCAGGATTTGGCAGGTCAGGTAATTACAGGGGAACCAGACCAGATTGGATCATGGTTACACATCCAGTCGCCTGAATGTGCAGGTTTCATCACGATGGTTTCCCTCACCGTCAGAGCATTGGTTAGTATTCAACTAACGTACATAACTCAGAAAACAGTCATTGGTACATGGCCGGAGCGGGATTCGAACCTGGAACCTCTGGCTTACGAGTCGGATACTGTAACCGCTCGACCACCGACGCTCTTAACATTACCATAACATTGTATTTATTAAGGTAAAATTGTTACCTTTATTTTATTTTATTGACATAGTTTTTTATGTTTGTAAGATCGTCCCTAAAATGTCAAGTAGTAGCTCCAATTCACTGACTAACCATTGTTACTGCTTAAACAATTATCAAGACAGTAAACTAACAATGTTATGACACAAAGCTTGAAACTATTATAAAAAGATTGCAAGTTACAGTATACTCTATATTACAAAGAGGCCAAGTTGCCATATGGTAGCTGCACTCACCTTTACTAGCCAATATAACGGGAACCAGCCTACAATGAAGTCAGCAAAGTACTCCACAATTGAGAACACTGCATACACCACCCAGTACGTCAGCCACTTGGTATCATCCTCCTTTAATGGCGACTCCAGGGCTTTCATTGACATGTATGCAGGATACACGAATCCTATTACGTTGCATATCAGCTCAGCACCGAACCCAAATACTAAATATAAACCAGTGAAAGCGACCAAACCTGCCGGCAAAAAATAAACGTCAAAATAAGGCTAAGGATATAAATAACTTGATAGAAAAAAAAGCAATTGCTTACCGATGAATAGGTACACTCTATTCATGCCGGTCCTATCTTCCAATCTGTCGAAGTATGGCGTCCATGGTTTGCTTTTGTCCACCAAGGCCCGTTCAAGAGAATCCCTGTAATCTTGGAATCTGAAACTCATGATGATTTTGTAGAAAGAGTTTTCTTTTTGATGAAGATTGGCAGCAACTCGCGGCCACGAATCCGGTGACAAGATGACAAAATGAGTGACAGAACGGAACAACAATGGCCGCCCGCCACACGTATTTTTTTTTTAATGTTGCTAGCGCGAGTATTTTTTCCCATATTTCTTGGTAATACTAAAGAAAGTGTTGTTGCCTAAATGGATGGCGTTGAGCGATCTTTAAGTATTTGAAATGAATAGCCAAAACACCTCTCTTTTTTTTGTCGATGGGTAAAAACAGAACAAGATAAAAATTATTAATATTCCCCTGGTACGGTCGTTATAGATAATATTGTAGGCGATGATCATTAAGGTCGGTAGGTACCACTCGTTTTGGTTTACTACGTGATTAATTTATATATTTTAATAGTATGTTACGGGTTTCCTACCAAGTACCTTCGTTTATGAGTAGCCCGATATGTCAACGCAGTTACATGCATAATTTTTTTTATTCTACTAAGTGACAAACGAGCAGAAAGTCCACCTGATGGTAAGTGGTAACTGTCGCCCATATAATTTACAATTCAACAAAAATGCAGTACCGCAGGTGCGTTGTCACTGTGTATATAGCGCGAATTTGAATCTGAAACTGGCCCTTAAGAGGTGGTAAGAGCACTTTAAATTGAGGGTCAGCTGATTATTAAAAATAGCAAAGAGGAGAGGGGACAGGATCCCAAATTGTGGAACGCCGGTCTCGAGTCTACACCAGCCCGAAGTTGACCCACCAGCCCGGACCGCCTGCTGACGACCGCAGAGATAGGAAGCAAACCATAGATAGGTATATGCGAGGCTAGGGAGTTGTGTCAGGACAGAGCAAAGTGGCGGTCCATAGTCTCTGCCTACCCCACCTGTGGGACACAGGCGTGAGCTTTATGTATGTGTGTATATTTTTTTATTATCAAATAAAAAAAAATTACAAAGATAAAGCATGTCAAAGTTTTGAAGTGGGGCTCGTGACGTCACTTCTGAGTAACATTTCACTTCAGGCGTGACGTCATGCAACATTTCAACGCACTGAGTTATTTTCTGTTAATGTAACAATAGGAAAAATAGGTGTCCTACATTTTTTTATAATCGGAATGTGGCAGTGGAGGGGCATTATATCAGGAGTAGGATCTTAGCCTGATAACCATTTCTGGCAGCAAGTAATAATACTTGTGTTCTGATTTAAAGGATACGGTAGCCAACGCAATTGCAAAAAAATGCATGAGACATTGTATCTTAATCCTCATAGCGAAAATGAACTTGCGGTGTTCTGCATTTTTATTGCCTGCTACCTACTTAAATGCATGAACCATAGATGTTATGGGCGACAGTTACCGTTTACCATCAGGTGGGCTGTCTGCTCGTTTGTCATTAAGTAGAAAAAGTTGTCGCTAGCCAGATCTAGTATGGAGTTATGTTTTCCATCCGGCAGACAACGCGAAACTTGACATGGATGTAGCTTGTACATACATCATGAAATGTAGAAGTTGAAACACTTCGATAAGTGATTGTTTCCCCTCTCTCCCCCCTTTTGCATACCTATTAGTTTTATTTTATTTTTAAGAAAACTTTTACGGCTACATTAAAATTACGTATTTATTGTCCTTAAATTTTTTTACAATAATTTATTGGGAAGTATGTAGTTACAATTTATAGTTTTCAAGTTACGCTTAAAAGAAACTAATAACTCACGAGCAAGCAAATAGAATAGCAAGTCCTTAAATTTTTTTACAATAATTTCTTGGGAAGTATGTAGTTACAATTTATAGTTTTCAAGTTACGCTTAAAAGAAACTAATATCTCACGAGCAAGCAAATGTATGCACTGCATATTTTTCCATATACGCTCATACATTACCGGCATTACAAACCAATCTATAATGTAACTTCAAAAATACTTTATGAACCTACATTATAGACTGGTTTGATTAGGTTTTCGCAGTTTTATAGACAATAAGACAATAATTACATCTATATTTAATTAACTTCTTTGATCTTTGATCGCTTTATGTTAAACAATATTATTTCATAGGCGGTTCTGATTTGCAGCTGTTTCAGTATGAAAACCGCCTCATAATTGCAGCCTATATTGAAATAATTTTGTCTAGCGTAAAGCAATTGTGTCAAAGACATTAATTAAAAACCGTAATCATTGTCTTATTGGCTATCAAACCGCGAAAACCTAATCAAAATCGATTAGATATAACACAAACCAATGACTGAGTGGTGTAGTGTGGATGAAGGGCTATACTGGGTGGGGCTTCACATTGTTAGGCGTCCTTATAATATGAGCAATATAAATAAAGGGTTTTAAAAGGTGGGTTTTCAAATTGAAACAACAAAAAAAATTATCTATCGGTTTTAAATATGTGTGAAACTAGCTTTTATCTTTCCTATAAAGCTACCACTGATATTAAATGTATATTTATTTGTTAAATTTCAATTTAATAAATCTATAAAAAACACCTTTTACTTATTTAAAGTTGTAACCGATTCATCCACTGGTCCTACAATCCACTGTTAGTGTAACCAATTGTCTTCCTACTCTTAGCCCGAATTTTCATCGATTGTGAAACAGAAGTCTATTTAGGCCTTCCTCCTTAAGAAAGAAGTACGAGTATAAATTTGATGCGTAGATTCATTTAAGTACTTTGACATTTTTCGTTGATCTCCATTGATTCTCTACTCTACACGACAGAACCCTCCTTCATCTGTCCTAGATAGAGTAACTGTATCTTCAGTGTCTATATATTTCTTATTATACCATAAATAAATAACAACTATTAATATTAAACATTTTTATTACTTTAAAATATGAAAAAGCGTAACTTTATCACTTTTGTGCTCACAAAAAATATATCTTACAGTTTTGTTTGGAAAGAGTAAAGTTGGAGTATGTAGGTATAGGTACAAAAAATATTTTGGTACAAAGTAATTTAAGTTATACAAATTAACAATTAGGCAAGTTTTCACAAAATTCAAAACTAAAATATCTAGGTCTGTATTATTTACAATAACTGATAATTTCAGTATTGGAATATTATGTTCGTTTACCATAGAACTGCACGTAGGTAGTCTTAAACTATGCCACACCAATGCTGCAGGTATTTCTTTTGTTTCTTTTAAACAACTGGTCGGTTATTAATTGCACAATGAGTCGAATTGAAAGACACATAGAAGAGCCTAGACTAATAATGCATTAACGCGGTATTACACTACCCAATCAAATAACTCTTAAGTACCTAGTCTGATAATTAATATTATTCATCCAATCGTCATATATGCATTTAGGGTCCATTTTTCCATAAAGAGATTAATAACGACGGGAATGTGAGATGGGTTATATTTTATATTTAATTTTTATACAGGGCAACTTTTAATGTCCTTATTTTAGGCCGCTTGGTTACTAAAACACACCACCATAATTATTTTGTGTGTGTTTTAAAGTGAGCTAAATAATGTGACCTCAACTCCATCGCATTGTTTTCATTGGCTAAAATGTACTCTATAACTAAAACATGGAAAAGGATTTAAACAGTTCAACCAGCGTTTGGTAATGTTAACAGTTCTATGACTAACGAACGCAAAAGGAAATAAACTATGTCCCTTTTTTATTTTTGGATTTGTGCAGGGTACCTTTCAAATAATATGAGAGATTTATTATATTTGTACTACGAAATAAAAGACTACTATTTATTATATAATTAGTTATTTTGATACTACTACAGATAAAATATGAATATTTTCAACAATTTGCGATTCATTGAAATTGTGCTAGACTTTGAAGTAGATAAATATAGGTAATCGTTTATTCTAAGAATATATTATATAATAATATTTTTGTGCTATTATGGATCAATATAAAATATTGGAATTTTAAACAATATTAATATATAGGTTAAAGTTTTAAGACTAGAGTTAGGTAATATGTGGAATGAGAAGATATATCTGTAATAACACTGAAGCTGTAATGACACAGGGCACAAGGCGTTTTATACAATGAGATTGATCTCAGTCTTATACCTACTACCTAGCTTGCACAAAAAATTAAGTGAAAAAGAAAATGATTTTCGTGAACAGACAATAACATTCAAAACATTTCTTATTTGATATTTATATCAATAATTTACAAAACGTTTCTCCCACATTAACTTAACACAATATTTAACAATTATTACAAAATTACTCACATTATTAAAAATCCTATCTACACTTCAATATAATCTAAAAATTATCGTACCATTTGGGACATAAATGCATCCTTTTCCGTAGGCTTGAATTGTATTGGAGCTTGCATTGATGAGCAAATGTGTTTCAAAACCATTCATTAATTATTTTTTTGCTAGCAAATTCTATCTAGGTACACCTATATTTATTGGAAAACACTGGAAGATAAAGTGAAATATTAAAGTTATAGTTAAAATAACCTAAATTGTAAGTATGTATTTATACTATTTAGGGTATAATTTCCTAATACATAAATACTTACATTACCTCGAACAGATCTTATCAAATCACAGACAATATAAATTGCTTTCTTTCACATTCAAGTGATTCAAGGAACCAATAATAACGATTTATATTTTTATAAAAAAAACCAACATATAGATGTAGGTAACATTTGATATAGTTTACCTGAAACTAATTCATTACATACCTAGTGACAGGTGATTCACATTGTTATGAAAATAATTAGATCGATAACCTCATATATTTAGAGAATAAATGGATCTATTTCATTTAACTCTCACATTTTTTTCTAGTCTATGGACGACATTTATCAGGAATATTTTATTTAACAAAATATTATTTATTTATTTTGAACCATAATCTATGGCCGTAACATCTGACTCGTTGTCAGAGTTTATTTGGAGAATGTTACGAAGCTTTGTGTTTTTTTCTTGCGTCTCGACGGTGTTCACTACTCGGATGTGGTTTCAGTTCTCGGCAGTCCAACTGTAACAGAAAAAAATATGAAGGTGGTAGAAGCAAAACCGGAAATATGCAGTAGCGCCCTCTGTTTTGTTTTAAATCCCACTAATAGAGTTCAGAGTACGGCGATTTTAATAATATTCTGGCAACCCAAACCGCTAGTGGTACATTGGCAAAATGTAGTTTCCTTCCAGAGCCATAAAATAGTACCTCTGATGCTATATTCAGGGTTTCTCAAAGTGGAGTAAGTGAACGCCTAGGGGTTTGCGACAAGATTTACGTAATTCTATAAATGCGTGGCTGGCTATACAGCCACCGGCAGGCGCGTGAATGTCGGCGAAAAGCGGTGAATTTCTTTTTACCCTTCGCTACAACACACTTATGTGAGTAGTTTTCGCACCCCGGTCATAGTGGAAAAAATCAATTTTAATACAGAATTAAGGTTAAAAAATCTCCTAATAACTCTATTTGCGACGAGAAACAAGCCCACTCATCACATTAATAGTAAAAAGAGATTGGACATTGACAGGGGAACGTGGAGCCATGAGTTTGAGAAACCCTGCTATATGCTATGTGCACACCGGGCACAACGTCCAATATCTTTGAGCCAGTATGTTTTCTTATGCTACAGATAACGTAGAACATACGAGTAGAAAGCATAAACTTACCAAAATCTCGTCATCAGGTACTCTCGAAAGTAAATCTAGTACTTCATTATTCGGTATCGTGTGGGGCCGTAAAATTTTTCTTGTGAATTTGTTAACACCTGCAAGAAATTTTTTAATTAATATTTACATTTTTCATAGAGTGTAACTAATACAGAGATCACAGAAAACTCATCATCATCATCTTGGCGTTATTCCCCGGCTGCGCCACCGCGCAATATACGAGGGCCCAGGGTCCGCCTTCTGGCCTACCTCGCTCGGTCTTCGGCATCTTTCACGGATCATCAGATCCAGAAAACTAACCGGGTACTAAAAGCCACACGGTCAGGCGGTCCACCTGATGGTAAGCGATAAATGATGATGATGAAGACGATGTTTCATAATTAGAACCTAATAAGACTGAGCGGACACGACAGTAGGAGTCCAATTTTTTTACAGTTAATATCCAAATTGATAGAACGTCTTCCTTATCTCTTCATCTATGAAAATATCATCTATGGCGAGATTAATGAGCTATTTTGACAAACATTGGAAATTCGCGAAAAATTAGTGCGCGTGCGAAAAGGACGCAAACGCGTATTTATTACTTACACTAGAAACGTAATCGATTCAAAAACTTACATACTGTTAAAAATTTACATCTCTTTTTACACTTATTTTTTATAATTTTATCTACGTTGCACATGGTTGAAATTCCCAATTTTGATATAGTTTAGGTATTTCTAATCTCATCGTCTAAGACGTTCTTGAAAATTTTGATATTTATTTATTTACTGCGTTGTACCTACCGAAAAATTCGACTTACCCCACGCCATAAGCAGGTACCTCAAAGGTATTACGGACAGCACCAACATGGCGCCGAACAACATTAGTATCGCTATGTAGCTTAGGTACGGCACTGTGAAGTTCATTAGGCTGAAAAAAAAGTATAATACTTTGATAAATAAATGTTCTAAAGTTTATCTGGTAATAATGATTGTCTTAGTGGCGCGAGTATCACTAACATAATGAAATTTAAAATGGAATCCTCGTTAACATAATGTTTTAAACTATCGCGGTTATCACACATTTTCCATTTTTTTTCGTTCCGTGACCATGATGCATGCAACTGCGTCGAAATATCGGGTTACTCGTCAACAAAGGTACGCTATAGGAAACCCTTAGAATCCTAGTCAATCTGTCGGTACCCAGATACTGAGCGCACGCGAGTTTATGTCCTTCGGGTCTGATCGTCTAACTCGAGCGGATGATACATCGTCCTCTCACTTGCTCAAACCGCAACCGAGTGAGATGGCGATGTATCGACCCTTCAATAATTGCTACTCGAATTATTTTAGCGGTCGTGCCCGATGGACATGAATTCGCGTGCACACAGTATACGCTTCAGAGAATAGGTAATATTAAGTAAATAAAGGTATCTAATATAATCACATTACATTTTTCTTTTCTGTAATACGACAGACATGCGGGCCACAGGATGGTGCGTGGACATTAGCAACACCAGGGGTGCCACCAGTTCGTTGCCCGCCTCTAAGGAGACCTATGAGGAGTACTTACTTTTTGACAGCTTCTCCCAGAGACGCGACATAACCTATTGCATTCTGCACAGTCTGCGTCACCTCTTGTATGGCCTGCAGTCGCTCTTTCAGTGATTTCTTCTCTTCCTGCAGAAAGTATGTATGTAAGTATGTATGTACACGTTTATGTAAGTTACTTTGGGTCGATCGCCACTTTGCTGTATCTTAGAGCGTCATTTCTCTCGCACGCGTGGAAGCAAATACGAAGTCAAGACGAGCCAACGTACATTCATATGTACCAACTATTATAGTATTGGTACTACTCAATTTTTCACTTCGAATAAGTGCTAAAGATAGGTGATAAATAACGTCACGGTAGTATTACTGTGACTTTTCACTTTTCGAACTATATTACAAACAAAAGTACGTCATAACTTAAAGGACACACGATAATAAAGACGGTGAAAGGGCGTCGTGTATTTCCACCAGTAGTTTCCCAATCGGCGGCATGTTAGGACAATAATAAATGTGGCGTAAAAGGTACTAACAATACGCCGATACTAGTCCCGTTATTTAACACCCATCTCTAGCACTTATTCGAAGAAAAATTCGTGAGAGGCTAGTGTCCTATTAGCAACAAATACGTTAAAACTGAGGGCCATGAGACTTTGCTGACAGGTGATGGCGTTGTTTTGTGTACTGTGGATGAACTTGTCATTGTCAGTGTCAATCAAATGTAGTTCCACTTTCAGCCGAGCGCAAAGTCTCGTGGCCCTCACTCTAGTTAGGCTTGACGTGGGTTTTCCATGTATTCCTCTTACCTTATCAGCTTCTTCTTCGTCATCTTCTTCAGCTAATAAATCCTCATCATCAACTGGTACCAATAGAGCGTTGCCTCCTGAAGTATATAACAAAATGTGTTACAAATCATGGTGATAATTTAGCCAAGTACTGGCCCTTTATTTCAATTTAATTTACTGTGACAAGGCGTCGAGATGGGGGTTGTTCACCCTCGTGGTCCCACCGGTGGGACAAACTAGTGAGCCTATGAGAAAACGGGGGTTTCCGCGACCTACTTATATATAGGATACGCAACCTATATAAAAGATGTGTGAGTCAGTTTTTTTCTAAAAACCGTCCCTAATAATATTGTAGTAGAGCAGGTACATAGGTACTAGGTACCTACCTAAATGTGAGTTTTATGTCATTTTACATATAGGTAACTTAATCAATAGGTACCTACGTACTGGACATCTAAGCCAAGGTACCACACGAACCTAGGTATATTACACTTCTGGATGCTAATTTCTCGGCGAACTGCAGGTTTGAAATGATAATGCAAGATCGCAGTAGGGTAAATGCCCTTTGTTTGTTGACTTACTGATTTAGGAAAAGTTTGCAAAATAGCTAACTTAACCTAGAAAATGAAAAATTTATAGAAATTTTGTTTTTAATTTCGAAGGCATCTTCCGATCTACTCAAACAAAACCAATTACTTTTATTAAATATTTTATTTATTTTATATTTTTTAGTTTCACTTGAAATACATTATGTAAAGCCATTAAGGAACATAACTACATTTGTTCAATTGAATATGTTAATGTAACATAACATAAACCAAGCATATACGATGTAGATGTTCTTACAACAATCAGTCAGTAAACGACATTATGTGACAATGCAACATTTTATTAGTAAGTACCTAGGTACGTAATGTAATGTAGTTATGTAGGTACACGAACCAACTGAAATGTCGTGACCCTCGTGACCCTTTGGGGAACCTTTTCACAGAAACTATGGTAGTGACATCGCATTGCCCGACAAGGAAAATCATTATGATACTTAAGCGCTTATTACATTTGGCTTAATTCAATTGTCTACATTCTGAAGCGAAAAGCGTTAGTGCAATTCAAAGTGGAATGTATTCATCGTGAAATAAGGTCCATTTTCGTATCATACCTTTTAAAGCGAGCGATGAGTAACATAATGTAAGTGATATAAAATTGGCCTTATTTCATGAGCAATACACTTGATTGATTTGCTCTCGCGCTATTTTCTTCTGAATTTAGGCGACTGGATTTAGTCAAATGTAATAAGCGCTGAAGTGTCATAATGATTGAACTTTGACAACTGAATTTAGTCAATAGAATATGCGCATTAGATAGGTACTGTGAAAAGGTTTCACCATAGCTCACCATTCACTTGCTTCGACTTACCCACCTACATCAAGACTGCACAATGTGGTTATTAACATTTCATACATACAACATGCAATCTTGCAACGGTACAGCGAACACTACGAGTATAGTGACTTACTGCTGAATAACTCTATTACATAACCCTTGGGATCGCTCCGGAACGCAACGAGGGATCGTCTCAGTTGAACTGTAGAGGTCGAAAATTATGGGGAGAATGAAATTGGGAAGTTAATATTCCTTTGTGCTTTTGTGGAGTTCAAACAAAGTTATCTTTTTTGTAAGTGGGTTAGAAGGAGAATTATAATTGGAAATAATTCCTGCAAAAGGTCTTTTTGTTGCCCAATATGCCGTGAGTTATGATAGGAGCAGAAGAGTTACGTGAGGTAAGATATATGACTGTCGGTATCTATAAATCGATGTCGTTTTGGGTCCATGCGGCTTATTTTTGAATCGTTCGCTTAGATTCGAACAGTTTTCAATTTTGATTATCGGCATGATAAATATCGATATAATCGGTATCGGTATAATAAATAGCTTAAGGCTTAGTAATAAATTGTTCAGTCTGTAGCAATATTTCCTCGCCGCAACAATGGGCCTTCCGCGGGACCTCTTTCCCGCTAGGTTCAAGCACCTGCTTGCCACATATCCCTCTCCCGTATATATTGGCTTACCTGTCAACCGATAAATCAGCCAATTCCTTCCGAAGAATATAAGCAGCAGAAACGGCAACATCCACATCTCGTAGAAGTAGCAGAACGCCAGCCAGAAGAGCAGGCCGATCAACGATAGCACCCTCGATTCCCACTCGAAACAGTCTCTGGAATAATGTTAACGTGATGAAGTTCAGGAATGGTCATCGTGCGTTTTTTATCCCCTACAAAAAAAGACGCCGACGCCTTGACAGTACCTAATTGTGGTCTAGATTCTACAGTACCTAATTGTGGTCTAGATTCAAAAACAAGGTATCTACTAATGGACTGACTAGCTTTTTGCCCGCGACTGTTCCGATGTCCCGTACCCCGTGGGAACCACATTTAATTTCGGAACAATACTATATTTTATATTACTCGCTGATAATGTAGATTTCTATAAATGAAAGAATTTAAAAAATCGGTTGAGTAGTTTTTGAGTTTATTCATTACAAACAAACAAACAAATATCAAATCTTTTTATTTATAATAATATATAGTAATAGTGCAGACAAATGCATGATCTCCGTAGGAACGTACGTAGAGAAGGCAGCACATCAACCTATCCACTGCCAGTATAAAATAAGCTAGCTTCGCTATGAATGCGCGTACATACCGGAGACGGGCCAAAGTCAGGGTAGGTGGAGAAGCTGTTCACCTAAGTATTATAGAGCAAGTTATAAGGAACAAATGACCTACCTACAGCTATAAACAAATATTCATAAAGAAAATCATCATCATTATCATATCAGCCGAAAGACGCCGACTGCTGGGCATAGGCCTCCCGCCAGAGATCTCCACAAAGGCCGGTCCAGTAAAGAAAATACTTACTGTAAAATCTTCCCAACTTCTATGAACCACATGATGATCGCTTTGAGCCTCATCACGTTCCTAATGAACAGCTGTCGCTTGAACTTCGCCTCCTGATGCATGTACTTCGGCTCCTTAGGGTTCACCACTCGTATCGCCCCTTTCAACTGCCGGAGTTATAAGAATATCTGAATATCTGTACATTATTGTACCTTGCCTTCATACGTATTATTGCCCTAATGTGGCTCAAGTTAGTAAAATAGTTCTGCAGATTTAATTGTACATTGTCTTTATTGTCACATTAATATGCCATACGAATAAATAAATAAAATAGGTATTCATCGCTCTGATCTACAGTCGACGGTATATCGACCTACACAAACCAGTATAAGATGATCTAGCATCTCTATAGATGCGCAAAGCAATGATAGTTCCAAAGAAGATAGTTTTATACTGGATTTGGGTAGGATATTCTGTCTTCTCTTTGACATCTCGCCACTTTCGAGGGGATGAGTGTTGTTAAGTGCCACACAGTACGTTTCTAACCACTTGAACCTGTTCAGTAGTCGATGTTCAGGGTGCCGTCGTCAAATACTGGCGAATGCAGATTGTGAATTTTGTGCCACCGTGAAGTGGTAAAGATTATATGGTTCATATAAGCAGTAAGTATCTTGACCAATATTGGGTCAAGTGGTCTGAGATGCAGTTCCTAGACAAGAGCCTTCTCAGACCAGAAAGTGGACTTACGAGACAATATATCAGACAGCACAAAGAAGTGACTGTCATGGGCTATTAAAGATTGATGATAATCTGGTTTCGAAGTATTGTCGGCCAAGGAAGTGGATTATCAGTTTTGAAACTCTCCTATATACGAGTACAAGGTAAAATCAACCTTTTTTGTTCATTGAGTGTAACAGAATTTCAACATTTAGGGTGATAAAGAAATTTGCTGGTCGAGTTTGCCTAGGTACCTACATTACAAACATCTTCCTTTGTTGATATACTAAAGAGCAATAGTACATTATGTTATCATATATCAATGTTAACATTGATTTATTGGTGTTATTGAGGAAATGTATGAATGTGGAAGAGGCAAAAGAGTCAGGATGGTAACTTGTGGCACTCGATAATCTTTAATTACCCCTTTAGGTTACGAGCGTGAGTGTGTTATAGTGTATATGATGTATGTAATTACTCACCGGGTTCCATACCACAGTCATTTCCAGGAGTATCTGAGGGTAGTTCCCTTTCGCTCGCGCCCTCATCTTCTTGTCCTTCAGCGCGTACCATCGCTTCTCACCGTTCCTTATGCTGAGCAACGGCAGTGCCAGCTTCCCGAGGAACTCCACCTTGTGATCGTGGTCCTCGTCGTACACTGTTATTTCCAGGATGGAGCTTATGTCTTTCACTGTGCTGTGGGGGGTGAAAGGGTGGAATGAATAATTAGCGATTATGCAGCAGTTATGCCTCTGATTTCTCTATCTTATCCAAAAAGGTAAGGAGATGATGTCTATTGAGTTAGTCGGACTCTCCAGACTTGACATTTTAATAAATAAATACCAATTATGCTTGGATGAATTATGATTACAGCGCCATCTAGCCCCAAAGTAAATAAAACTTGTGTTATGGGTGCTACATCACTGATAAACTACTTATATACTTTGTAAATACATACTTATTATACATATGAGACCCAGACCCGTAACAGAAATTAAAATTCATCATTTCAATTTCTGCTCGGCCGGGAATCGAACCTTCTGCGTGGCAGACCGTCATGTTAACCAATTGAACCACTCAGGTTGTCAAAATTCAGACATGACGATTAAAATTTAGTGACATTAGATACACAGGAACGTCACCTCATCAATTTGGAATTTTATTAAAGCGCCACACCTTCAATACTTACAATGTAAATATCTTCATCCAATTCGGCGCTAAAGTCTTGTACTCCGTGTGTGTTTGCAGCCTTGCGTTTCCCAGCTCCAAAACGCAGAAGGGATCGGACTTCCCTCCTAAGTCAGCAGCAGCTAAGCCTTTAGCTCCATATACTTTCACACAGAGCCAGCCCACACCGCTGGTGTGTTCGTTGAGCCGATACCAAGTCTTGAAAAGGACAATCAGTTGGTAAGATACTCTTGTGAAATCATCGGAGTATTCGATACATTGATGCCTTGACTAGGGACGGTTTAGAATTGAGATGATATAAACTACGCAATAAAGCGACTAATGTTATCGAGGCAAAAGATCGAGAGTCTCCGTAGGCTGGAAAATGGGCAGCAGCGTTTTCCATTGTTACAATTACAACACTGCGATCTCCAACCCGCCTGCCAAGCGTGGAGATTATGGCAATAACCTCCCCCATTCGTGGGAGAGGCCCTAAGTCCCGCAGTGGATTGTTATGATGATGATGATGATGAAACTGCACTACGCAATGACAAACGAGCAGACAGACCACTTGATGGTAGAACTTTGTGCTGGCAACATTCTGAAACAATGCAAGCATTGGTGCTTGGCGGCAGAAATAGACAAGGCGGTGATAATCTCCCAGGCGAACTCCTCAGGCTTGACAGAGTCCTACCACCTGATAACTTTAATATGTAAGTATATTATTATAATCAAGATTTCCTTCAGACATTTCTGCTCTATCATTCAGTAGGTACAGCTCTTTGTCATTACGAAGCAATTTTCTCAATTACACAACACCTGCTTCAGAGTACTTATTTGTGGCTATTTAGTAGTTAATAACTACGTCGCTCATAACCTACGAAGTACATACGGTAATATTTATCACGCTTCACATAGGTTAAGCGAAAGAGCCCAGGCTTTGAATTTACATCATAACTGGTCAGGCTTCAGCCCTGATTAGCAATGATTTAGAATCACTGCGAGTTGTTCTTGAATACCCATTCATTTGAAAGTACTTAGTTTATATCCTTACCGACGGAAAACCCCCGACTAAGTTTACATACACTCAAATATTTCCTAAAATACTAAATCAATTTTAATGAAACAAAGCTAATAACTATCTCGATTAAGCTGGCTTCCAAATAAAGAAAACCACATCGAGGTCGATCAATTCGCTCGGGAGCTACGATGCCACAGACAGACATACAAAATACTTAAGGTCACGAAACGACTGGGGCCAATACACAATTTGATTGTCTAGGAAGGCACACGAACGCTCGATCCACCTAATGGAAAGCGGCCACGTGAAACTTATAACACCCTCGTTTTTGTCGGTGGTTAAAAACTGAGATTAACGCTTGTGTTTAGTCCTGAGATACTTACATATCTGTTTTGTATAATTTCCAAGTCTCTAGGGTTCTCCTTATAACTAGTCAGATCCGTTATCGTTTCAGATTGTGTAGTCCCACTAATGGTCAGCAATAGAAATATTTGGCCATTCCCCTCCTCCAACTCCTTCCACATGCTGTGTGTCTTCTCCCGATCTAATCTTGATAAATCTATCATGCACCTGGAATGAAAAATAGATTGTTAAAATTAGCTTGATACTTCAATCGTTTGGCATTTGTTCAAATATAGATCGATGTCGAAGATCCCCTTGAGTAATGTGATGTTATGTCTATTAATATCAATGATAGCTACAACTAAATTACTTTCGGAATTATTATTAGTTTATTTTTCACTATTATAAAATCCTACATGCGCACGACGATGTGCCAGGGCTAGAATATTATGTTCAAAAAGAATGAAAACTATCATCTGAGAGGCCACTCACTGAAACTCGATAACTCTGTATGTACCTACAAGTAATTCCAGAAAACACTTCATATCGAATCACTTGGGTTTGGAGTGGAATAAATTACCCGAAGACGTTATAAGTGATCCATCAGTGAACTGTTTGAAAAATAGTTTTATCAATAATTACTTTAGGTGCAGTGATATACACGTATTAGCGTATGCAATCCTGCAAGAAAATGCTGCTGCCCATTTTCCAGGCTACGGAGACTAGATCTTTTGCCCCGAAAACATTAGTCGCTTTGTACGATATCCACGAGTGTAGGGGTTGGTGCTATTCTACTCTGCCGACACAAAACGGCCATATGATGATCTTACCTTCCCAAAAAGTCGTCTTTCGTCTTGTTGTCCTTGTCCCAGACTGTAACCTCAAGGATTTGCTCCTGATCATCGTAAAGGTGGAGATCGAACTGCTCCAGCCACGATGGATGTAACGTTTTCCATACCACCTTGCTCTTGTACTTTTCGTTGCCTAACCTGAAAGAGGGTCAAGAGGTTCATCACCTATCCAGCCAAAGAGGTAGCCAAAGAGTTGGAATATCAAGTCAGGTGAATTAAGGCAACCGGTTTGGAGTTTAATAAAAGCTATGCTTAGGTCCAGATGCACTAAGTCTAACCTAACCTTAACTCTAGTCTTGAAGGCGTCCAAATTACAATGATCATACATGGGGAACACATTTGCAGGCAACGTGTTCCATATTCGTGTTCGCGTATAGGTAAAATAAGGATGCTTTTGTGTTGGTATTTATGTCTTATGGGTGGCCAGATATTGATGTGATGCGGATAGTGCCGTAATGGTATACCATATCATCATCATCATATCATAACATTTTTGTAAGACTCCGGTTTAAAAGTAACCTTCATGCTTTGTAAGTTGCAGCTTTGGAAATTTATTTCAACACTATAAACCCTCTATATTTCCCTTAGATGCCTCATCTAACATCCGTCTATAAAATAAATTTGTGTATTTCGATCACACATGTCATAGCAATGACCTCATTAGGGATGCGTGAGAAGTATATCATCTGTATGATTTTATTATAGCGTTTTCTAAGTTGATTTATGTGTAGGAAGCTATATTAAGTAATCTATTATTGCCCTATTGGAACCTATTCACTGTGCGACGACTATGAAAGAGCGATGAAAAGAGTCTGACGAAGATGACATCATTCTACGGATTTCTCGGTAAATAAACAACACCGACATCTAGAATTACGACACGGTACACCGAAGTCATAATTCTAGAATCAATAAACCGATGATTTGTGTCAAATAAAGCTAACAGTGCTATAATGATTCGGACGTGATGTTAGGAACAGCTGGACGTGAGTATTTTTAAGATGTTGATAAAAATACGATGTAGGTTAGGTACCTAATAAAACAGTGGGTAACAATGAGAGTTGGGAGTTCCGGTCACATTCAATGTCGCCTCAGTAATCTGGTATATTAATATGTCTAGCCATTCTTTTTGTGCTATTGTAATAACACAACACGCCATATAATTTGGTGGTACTTGGGGTTGGGTTCACTTAAACTAAGTAGGTAAATAATAAAATAATAAGTATTTTTATGTCTTTAGTTGGTTATAGGTTGTTAATGACCTTTATGCAAGTTATGTACGAGTGACTATAGATAATTGTTAGTGTTTATTGTATGTGAATCCGGGCCGAAGTACCTCAAGTCCAAAAGCGGACTTCCATTGGTTTTTTAACATCATATTGGCTTCCTGTACTCTTTCTCCTCCTTTTCGCCTGGTCTTAAATATTCTCGCGTCGTAAGCAGATGACTGTCGCATCCGACTCAGCGATATCGTCGCTTTTTCACCACCGGTATTTTGTGAGGTATAGGTTTTTCCCCAGCCGCTCGGTTCCAATTCGAACAGAATCCTTCTATACCCTGCCTTCCTTACAGTACAATTCGGCATCCTTACCTAAACTTACAATACGGATCACTGGTCCGGGTGTCGACGTCCACGGCGGGCAGGTTCCGCGCCTCGACCAGCACGATCGTCACCACCGAGCTCCAGATCTGCGCTTTCAACCGCTTGTTCACGTCGCTCAGTCTGGTGTTCCGGAGGAGGTACTGCAACAAGTGTTAATCATCATCATTATATCAGCCAAAAAACGCTTACTGCTGGGCGTAGGCCTGCCCCAGAGATGGAGCGCACGGGAAGATGTGGTTCCTAGTGACAGTGCCTACTATAGGTAGGTACTGCAGAAATATACTGTCTTATGTTTATGGTTGGTACAAAAATAGTTATAAAATCAATAACACTACTGCAGGTTTCCAGCGTAAAGTTTGCTTGCAGATTTCGATTAATTATTAGACTTCCTTTTGCATATTTTCTAAAGTTACGACAGAATTACGACGAGTAATTGACTATTTGTCAAACTTGACTTGGTCTAGCACCCATGTTTTTGTTAAATAAACATGCTCTGGGAAATAAACTAACAATATTCAAGATTTCTTATACCAATACTTTTAAACTTGCTATTGTGCCGCCATACTTAGTGTTTGGGAAAGCGGCCACAGTAAAATTTACCTAAGTACATGTGTCTGGGCCCGGGGTCCAATTTCTCCAAGATTTGGCAGAGCAGGTAATTACAATTTAGCGTCTGCCAATCTGACCTTCGTGGCCCTGTAAACAGGGGAACCTGGCCAGACCAGACCATACAGTCGCCTGAATGTGCAGGTTTCATCACGATGTTTTCCCTCACCGTAAGAGCATCGGTTAGTGTTCAACTAATGTACATAACTCAGAAAAGAGTCATTGGAAGATGGCGGCACTGGGGTAAATTTTACTTTTGTTTTGATTTGTCTATTTGATGAATCACCACTCGGTACCTACACTGTTTTGGCTATTGAAACAACTAGGATCTGAGGAATGTAATGTTCACTTCCACAAAGTCTTTACAACCTACCTATAGTTAGGTAAACTTTATATGCAAGTAATAAAATGTAGATTACGCAGAGCAAATGTTTAACGATGAATGTGAGATGCTTGTAGTTCGGTTAGAGAAGCTTTGAGAATCTTATCGAAGTTATTGGGATAAGTTTTCCTACCATTAACCTAAGTAATTGGATTGGTATGACCTTGCTACTCGCACTCGCACTGTCTACTGTCTGTTGCACTTGTACTGGAGGACGAAGAGGACATCATGATCATATAAATCATGATATCATTCTGATAATCATAGAATAACTATATAAAGCCTTAACGGCTTTAAGTCCGCCAATTGTGTTATTGTGCAATAAAGTTAAAAAAAAAAAAAAAAAAAACTTTTTTTGATTCGAATTATTAAAAAGTTATCCCAAAATACCGACCTAACGCTGTATTAGTTTAGCTATAAATCATTAATTTTCTTTCTAATGGTGGCCACCCGTAGACCCCTTAGCTCTAATCCGGGTAGGTACAGAATTCTGATTTTAAAAGGACGACTTAGCAATTACTTTGTTTTCTGGGCCATATCCTATCCTATCCTGGGTCATATCCATTATTGTAAGTGTATGATTTCCAGTGCGTCAGGAATATAATAAATGAATAACCGTAAAATTAATAAGTAGGTTTCGGGAACCATGGCTTTGGCAGTTTAGAGGCATTTGCCTTTTTGCTGTCAGAGCAACGCGTTGTAGAGGTGGGCAATGCATTGGCGATACTCTTGGTGTTGCTAATGTCTATAGGCAGTGGTGATCACTTTCCATCAGGTGGTCTGCTTGCCTGTTTGCCTACCAAATGACATAAAAGAAAAAAGTAGGTACTAACCATAGTAGGAAGGAACGCTTCACACATGCAGTTTGTACAATGATTTATTAGAACAGGATCACTTAATACTATTTTAAAACAGTTTTATATCGATCACCAATTTGCAGTTTAGTCACAACTCACAATACCAACTGCTCTATTACATTAGCATACATAATCGACTGTAAATAATACACCACGGCTAGTTTCGAATTAAGACAAGATTTAAGTGGCAGTGGGCAGGGTGTATAGCTCGTAGAACAGATCACCGATAGGGCAGTAAAATTCTAGAGTGGTGATCACGTACCGGAAGACGCAGCGTGGGAAGGCGTCCCACAAGGTGGACTGACGACCTGGGGCCCTGTTTTTGAATCGAGCGCTCGCCTTCTAATGCCTTTCTTTTCTATCTCTAGCAACTTTGCCAGTGTGAAAGAGATAGGTAGCGCAAGCGAGCGCTCACCTCGATTCGAACAGTATTTTTTTTTTAGGTACGAACAATTTTATATTTTGATGTATGAAGGTGATTTTCTCTATGTTTGAACCGTACTCTTCCGGTATTGCCGATGTGATTTAAAAATATGGAATTTTTATTTCATGTTTATTTTTTTATTTTGTTTATTATTGTTTTATATCGTTTATATTTTATTTCATATTTCATGCCGGAAATCAAAATGAAAAATCGTTCGAATGGAAGCGAGCGATTCAAAAATAATGCCCCTGGTAAAGATTGCAGGTACCAGCTGGATGCGGAAGGCACAGGGCCGGCCTTTGTGGGAAATCTGGGGGAGGGCTATGCCCAGCAGTGGGCGTCTGCCGGCTGATTATGATGACTTAGACAGTCACCTTAGAGAATTATAGAACTCTAAGTTTCTCGCTAAGTTCCTCAATTGGCAGGAGATGGCGGAGAATAGGGAGGGCGATCTCTGGTGTCGGAGGCCAAGATCCACTTTGGGTCGCTGAGCCAGCACAGTAAGTAAGTAAGTAAGTAAGTAAGTTTCTCGCACGCGTGCGACAGAGACGACGCTCTACGAAGCCGAACTAGCCGATGTGCATTATTTAACAACTACATATATAGTAGGTAAATATAGAAATGTAAGTAATCATATAGATATATCTTTAATACTGAGGGCCAGTTAGGTTAAGAGATACACTGGTGAAAGAGAAACGCGACAACGTATTTCACAAACTATAGAATTTCGCTCTGAGGTAGGTAAAGTTATCCTCTTAGGCGCTGTATTAATTGGCAACGGTCGTGCGTTCATGGTCGTGCGATGGGCGGTTTTGAGGTCTTCTATTGGTCGGGCGACGTCCGTCGTACGACCATGTGCGCATGACCGTTAACAATTAGGACAGCGCCTTACCCTCTGGCCGATTAACATTGGTCATGGACAGTGGCGTGTGACAGTGACAGTATGCAGTACGGGTTCGCTAGAAAGTGTTTCATCTTTAAAGTCACGTGGTTATAAGCGGAACTATAAATATTAGCTTAAAGACAACACACAACACAGACAAGTCTCGAGACACCACCGCCTTTCTTGTTGAAACAGAATATGCTGTCCAACCGGTTTACACCGGTGTAGTTGCTCACTTTACTTGTCAACTATGCTAAACAGTTGACCAATGTAAATCCGGCCTAATTGATGACCTATGTTCCTCTTACCCTAACTGACCTTATATCGTGTTAGTAGATAGGCAATAAAGGTAGGCATAGAAAAGAATCTACTGACGATACATCAACAAGTTCCGTCTGGGCAGAAGAAACACCTTCAAGGCAGACGCCATAATTAACCACAAAATACACATTACATATTTAAAAATCTAGGAACCAAATACCCTATGCAAGCGATCGCCTCGACTCTTGAGTCTCGGGAATCTGTTCCCAATCTTCTCGATTATCTCCGTGCAGGTGTTCAGTGCCGATGCAGATGTAGACATCAGCTCCATATTCTGCTGGCCAGGGAAGCTGCCAGCTCTTGGCCGGAATTCTTCTAGTCTAGAAGAAATGTCTGGGTGAGTTTGGATTTGTGGGGAATTCGTCGTATTACTATTTGGTAACTCGGGTTCGTTCTTAATTTGACTATGTCTATGTCTATTTGTCCTATGACAAGATTATACTTGACTCTCGTGATATGACTCAGTCAGTTGTCTCTTCTTAAGTATAGTTATGATCATATTGGCAGCATCTTAGTCCTTATTTACGAAACTTCTTTTTACTTTTACATTTCCAAGCAGCACTAAACATTAAATTTTTATTTTTGTTCTTTAAAAACTGTGATTTAGTTAAAAATTGTGGAGCTCCGATAATGTAAATAGAATGATTTATAAGATTTGGTAAACAAGCGTAAATATCTTCGTGCAATTTCAAACATTTACTATTTGTTTCTATTACTGTTTATATTTGGAAAAGGTAAATTAATGTTAATGTATTACGTAAATATATTTAAATAGGGCGCGAAATGAATTACTAACAAAGTTATTCCTATTGACCATCAAAATTATTCCAAACATAGGTATGTACTTTTGGCAGAGCGTGTTTAGGCATGACCGACGTATAGGGATTTAATTTCTCGTGCACTTCAAATTATGGGTAGATTTTATATAAAATAATGGCAAATATATTTTTTTTAATTATTCGGTTATATACAAAATTAGCTAAAAGTTATTTTACAGCATAATTTGTTTTTGTCGGCCAGAAAATTAAAACACCAGCAGTACGTGGTCAGAAACTAGGTTATCAGAAAATAAGTATGATAGTTTCTAATCTAAGTTATTAATAAAAACCGTACCTTTCATCTCCAGAAGACATACAAGACATGCAAGATTCGCTGGAGCTGTCAAAGACACTGCCATCTTCACACGTTAAATTGGAAGCAGATCGACTGCGTCTGTTATAAAGCACCGCATTCTTCTCTAATTTTATGAAATCTTCACAAGCTTCTCTCATGTCAGACCCTACATTGGCAGGACCATCGATTACCACAGCTGGTATATCTATCGGTTTCCCATCACATTTGCTATCCGCAGAATCTCTTTTAGGAAAAACTTCAGAATCGGTAGAAGTTTTGTCGTCAGTTGCGCTATCCTCTGATAGGTGTGACATGAACTTCGCTATTTTCTGGTTGGATTTGTCCAGTTGCGTTTGCATCTGATCCTGGAAATCTTCTACGCGATCTTGTATCTTCTCTTGTAGTCGTACCAGTTTATTCTTGAAGCGATCCATTTTTGTATCCTTTTCCCCCATTGTTTCTTCTTCATTAACACTTTTGTTATCACTAAAAACTTTCCAATTTTACTTAACTCGTTTACGCACTATTTATGAGTCCTTAGATGCCTTGGAATCATTTTCATCGATCATAACAAGGCCCTACGTATTTCCGAATAATAGAAGCGTTGTTGGTTACGTCTTAGCACCTCTCTCGTGTGAAACGAACTAGCTGTTAACCTCGAGTACGGCAAATTTATTGCTCGGTAAGGATAAACAATCAGTGTTGGCAGTGTTAATTCCACAATTTGGTAGTCTCAGAACTCCCGGCAATAAATTTAGAATTACCAAACGTTGTGTAGTTTTCCTGTAATACCGAATTTTCGCTAAAACAGACTCCATAAACCAACCGAGTTTGAAACAACACTCACTTCTGTATACATCCGGAGTAAAGACGAGGAATACAATAATACAGAAACATTTTCCTTGGGAACAAACAACATTATCATTTCAGGGATTACGCTGGCTAAGTTAGGTAATTCTCTTGTGCGCCTTTGACCTTACAATAGGAAAAATAAATGAGAAAAGGGAACGACCTAGGCTTTTGTACTGGGAGAGAATTGGGGCGGTATTTTTTCCGGAATAAGTAAATACAATAGATACGCGTATATAGAATCCGATTTGTATGATAATTTGATAAATAAGTAAGATCATAGAATATTTATTTATTATTTTATTTTATACTTTATGCACAAAATAGTACAAAGGTGGACTTAAAGGTGGATATTGATGCTAACATCGAAGTTTAACTAGTAATATTATGAATGTACGTATGTACCTATGTTGGTATTGTCTGTTTGTCCAATTAGACTAGACTAAGAATTTAGATGTGCAGATTCTGTCTTGCGAAGAATGTATTTCTACATTTTCCGTGTAATTTCCTAGAAAAGAAAGTCATGTAGATATCTCCTAGTATAAGTACACCTAAGTGAGGTATTCTAAACTAAAGTAAAAGTAAAACAGAGAAGGCATCACAACAAAGAAGTCTTAGTGGTCAGCCAGGTATGTAACAACTCCTCTCTCCTCTATTTTACGAGCATACTAAATAGCCTACCTAAGTACATAAATAAAGTTAAACACTGTGCTCCTCTGAACCAAATTACTCATTCACCCATTCCTCACACAAATGTTCTTTGACATTAGTGTCTGACCGAAGTTTCGGCTTCGGCTTCGGCCACCTTCGGCAAAAAAAAAAGTCAATTTTAGCGACGATTTTTATTATTTTTGACAAGTATTATTGCAAAGTATTTTTTTATCATCTCTAGATCAACTTCTATGGCCCTATTAATAAAAACATGGCATATATTATCAGGTAGGAATAGCTATAGAAGTTTCTATTGCTAATCCTAGGTGTAAACTTACGATACGTTCATTGATACGGGCGCTAGAGTGTATTTAAATTATCTTTCAATGTCATACAGTCAATTTAGGCCAATGAAAGTTAAACATAAAGTTTTAAAATTATTTCTATTATTAATTGTAGCTTGTCCATTTTGAACAAAATTTCTTTAGTTCCTTCCAAGTTAACTTTAAAACCTTCGGCTTCGTTTTGGCCGATTAATCGGCCTCGGCTTCGGCCAGAAATTGACCTCCTTTCGGACACTATTTGACATGGAAGTGGATCATTTCAACACGAGCGTTATCTAAGTGGTTATGTCTGTCGGTAATATCGTTAAGTCGTAGTTAAACGTTGTGTAGTTAGAGATAACCCGAGTTTACGTCAGCCCGCTAATTCCTCTGGCCTTGGTGTTATGGTGGCTGTTGGTTTCACCTCATTTTCACTTTCCAAATGAAACTAAAGGTGTTCTTTAATGAATGAACGATTTATTGCTTATAAATGTGGTGCAAAAATATGTTACAATTAATAGGTAGGTACAGAGGTAGACATAAGGGATTTATTGGTGAACTTTTAATTAGCTGTCTTGCCAGTTGTTTAATGTTATGTTGTACTGTTAGCTATGGAGATACGTAGGAAATAGGATTAGAAAAAAGTTTACCTACTACGCAATAGGTGTCTAAACCTCCCGCTGTCAGGAAAGAGGTCCCGAGGGAGGCGCAAGAAGCGATGGATTGACATCGCCGAGTCGGATGCGTGAACCAACGGATTATCACGATGTGCGGTTGCTGAAGACTCGTATAAAAGTAGGAAAGCCAATGTCCATTGGCAGAAGCCGCGTTTCATCACTAATATCATAATAATAATAAGCAATATGCTTGGACAATTCACACACTCGAATGAGTGAGTGAGTGTGAGCACATGGCTGTCAAGGAGTTTGAAACTTTAGAAAAGTACTTATTTCATTAAATAAGTAAGGTAGATAAGACTCTAGGTAGGCAGGTACATGTATATTACATACGCAGATACACTCAAGCCGGGTTCCGACCGACAGTCTCAAGATAGACACTATCAAACGCCACAATCTACAATTCTAACGCATCTTTTCTGCCTCTTCCACTTTCATGCATCTCTCAGAAGTAAACATCTGTAGGCATAACACCAAGGCATGCCGCTTGCAATATACAAGCTACTTAAAACAACTACGTTAATTCAATACAGACGCGCAAATTTCATTATGCAGTCATGAGGCGGAATATAATTAGTGCACTAAACAATTGATTACGAAGAACGTGTAGGTACTTCGGTAGGTAGGTACTTTGGCTCATTTATTGTCGTTGTACACTTGTGTTTCATAATGTTAATTTTTTTAATTTCTTTTGTTATACTGCAGACAAACAGGCAAGCGATCCACCTGCTGGAAAGTGGTCACTGCCGCCTATGGACATAAGTAACACGAACAAGGCTATCACAAGTGTGTCCGCGACACAGCTCGCGCCGCGAGAGAGCGTTTGTTTCCTTCTCTCAATACTAAGATGAAGGAGATAGTAGTATCTATGTCGCGAGTTTTCTTGCTTATCGCAACGAGAGCAACTTGTGCTGGCCGTACAGGGGAGTTACCTATGCGTTGCCGGCCTCTAAAGAGACCTCTAATATACCTCTTGAACGATCCCATGTTATAGTCCAATAACTAATTTAATAGGTAACTAATGTATATTGTAAAAAATGTAATGTATATTAACTTCAATACATGCGCCGTAACTACAACAAACATACGCAATCGATCTTTTACGTTCATACACGTTCGTAGATACATAATTTTACGACTGTAGATGTGTTAACACAATGAGACAATCATTATCATCATCATCGTAGCCCATATCAGTCCACTGCAGGACTTAGGGCCTCTGCCATGGAAAGGGGAAGTTATTGCCATAATCTCCACGCTATTCAGGCGATTTGAAGATCGCAGTGTTGTAAATATAACATTTTGCAGCCTACGGAGACTGTAGATCGTTTGCCTCCAAAACATTAGTCGCCTTGTACGACACCCACGAGTGTAATGGGTTGGTGCTATTCTACTCGGCCGGACACCACAAGGCCATGGTCAATGAACTTTTCTTTAAAAATTTAGTTGAAATTAATAAATATCCAATAAGTGCCCATTAAGTGATATCATGATGTACAGTCGCGTTCACAAATGCATAACCAATTTTAGAAAAAAAAAATTTGTAGCTTCTGCCTCATACAGGATATTAGGTGCATTGTTAAACAAATGAATTGGCTAAGAGGACCTATTAGCTGTCCCTAAGGTAGCAATAACTCATTCTTAAACTGCAGGTTTTTTAAATTCAACAAATTAAATTTGGTGACATGAATTTCCATACTTTGTCTTAAAAATAAAAATATAAATAATTTTTAATAATACAGCCTTAAAATTTAATTTTTAATTTAGTAAGTATTAATGCATGGTTACAATAAATTAAAAAAAATATTTGCACACAATGTTATTAGAATAGGGGGGAGGCCTTTGCCCAGCAGTGAGATGATTCAGGCTGATTATAAATAATTTATTTATTTATTTATTTATTTATTTTAAAACAACTTTACAGTATTACAGTAATAACCAATGCACTGAAAGCTAATGTTACTTAACTTGTTTTTAAGTCAAAAAACCATTGCGCTTTTTAAAAGGAAAACTGATAATGTGATTTTGAATTGCCATAAAATAATTACTACAAGCGAATTTGATATAATTCGAAAAAATATTTTCTACTTTATTCCCTTTCGAACAATATGTTCCATGCTATAAAACCTCTTAAGAGCTTCACAGGAATATGAATTTGAAGGTGGTCATGCACTTATGAACGCAACCGTACTTAAGAAATAAACATGTTCCTATTGTACGAAATTGTATAGGTAGGTACTTACTCTCACGAGGTTAGAAACCGGGGGAAAGCAGTCATAAAAACTACGGATTAATAATATCAAGGTCTTCAGATCTCCGAAGGAAACGCCGGCCATCGCTGCACTACACCAAGCATCGGAATCCGGGTGTTAATTGACAAACCCAGGAATCACGATACCCAGCAGTGAATGGCCGACTAAGAGAATAATATCAACCGGAAAACTTCCATCCATTTGCCTGGCAGCAGGTACTTCATTCACAACGTTCGATTTTATGCCTTCAGCATTCTCGTTAATCTCCGGACGACTACAATTAGGGTTGCCAAAAAAATTTCAAGAAGAATTTAAATTTAATTTTATTACTTCTTCTTCTTATCAAGTCAATGATAAATAAGTTAAGTATAAAAATATTTATTATTACTTATATTTTTCCAGTCGGACGGTATTGTCCGAGGCGTTAAATAAGTCTTAGACTGAGCATTACTGAAATACACTAAGTTTTACATTAAACTAACTTAACCTAATTTTAACCTAAATTGTTAAGTACCTACTCAAAAAAAAACATATTCAACATTTCAAAAATTAAAAACAATGTCATAAAATACCATCCATAATTATTGTCATAATTTCCATTAAAAAAATAGTATTTATATAAAAATAAAGGAATGCTTATTTAATATTTTTAAGCAGATTTTTTTATAATTTGTACGACGCCTTTGTCGAAGATCCCTACGCTATTCTACAGGACACACCTACTAAAACAGTAATGTTTTTTAAATTACGTAGTTGGGTACTTTTTACTTAAGGAAGTATTTTTGACCAATTAGATATTAGAGTTATTATACCCGAAGAAAGTGTTGCCGTTGTATTGCTAAAATATAGTAGACTTGGCAACCCTAACTACAATACGTCCCAAAACCTTTCGAATGACCAATCTGGAAGTAAATCAAAGTTCCCATTCGATGTTCAAATATTTGACGACTTCAACGATTTGAAGGGGACTACGCCTATTGTATTGTACCTATAAAATAGACGGTACAATGACTTTTTCTCAGTACCTATATTTACTTGAACAGTTAGACTAGGTAGGCGTTAACTACTTACATGATTTAATCCAACCAATCAGACAAATTACGTGTAACCGTGATATAATCTGGTCAGGTTCCTGTTAATAGGGTACTGTACCTACTTATAACTGCAGCATTTTCCAAGTCAAGTCAATCAGTATTGATGAAAATTTTACCTCACCATCAAGTATACATTTAAATGCAGATATTAATGCTGCCGCTGAAGTTACATAATTTGAGTTTACTAGAATTGTAATAATCGTACTCATTTAGCTCAAGGTCATATTTTGGATACAGTACATAAGCCACCTAGATCTAAAGGCCATTGAAAAACAATGACAATTTCTGACAAAGCTATGCGTTAATGTGAGACATATCTACTTGACTCATTAGATAACAATACATACCTACTGGTATGAGTAAGATATAAGTTCAAAAGTCATAAGTAAATTAGTCTTGCTTAATATACATCACAAAGTTTTTCCTGACATAAGAACTTCTTGTTTACATCTTCCAATCATTCCTAACCATGTGCAGTTGTATCTGCTATATTAGGTATCTACTTTTTTTTTGTTATTAGATCTGACATTCTGACAACCCAGAATTACCTAAATTGAAGAATTGTGAACGATAGGGAATTTAATTGGTTCAGAATTTTCGGAATATTATAGAGCTGTGATCCGCCGAGCATGTGGAAAATGCAGGTTTCCACTCAAGGTCTCTTTTTCTAGGTTTATTTTGGGTGAGCTAAGCGCTAGGGTGTCAAGAAACACTAACCTATTAGTTTGTAATGTTGGCACAGCTGTCATCGCTAACATCCGCATAAAGTAGGTAAGTATAATAACTACTTACATGATTTTATACACGCACATGTCTTAGAATAGGTATTTTATTGGCGTACCGTGAATCATATTATTTTGCAAGTAAAAAATAAAAAAAAAACAATAATTATTTTACGACGACAGCTGTTACAGAGATAGAGTTAAATATTTTTACTAACTCTAAGAAATCGAAGATATTCGAGGATTTCTGTAAAATTTACGTTGAGAAGCCGCACTATAACGAAATGGTAGAAAAAGCGGCAGGCAGCGCGAAGAGTGAAAACCTAATTCCTAATTCTCGCCGCATTCTCACGCCTGATACACAAACTCACCACCAAATGCCGAAGTGGAAAAAGAAAAGTAGGACTGACGATGATGATCCTTCGAGACGGATGATGGCCATTGGTGATGATGAAAACGGACAAACATACATAACATTAGCGAACTCCATTGAATAAACGCTATATTCAAAAGGATTCGGGTTAATGTACGAATGGGGAATCAATACTAGAGACCATTGCTAATTAATATCACACTTACAGAAAATGGGAATAATTGGCTGGCGCCAAAGTGACGAACGATATTTTTATAGGTCTATAACAAGACCGTAGTACCTAATCGGTATTATTACCAGGAAAGTGTTAATTAAATCTTATTACAACCAATATTGCCTTAAATAATGTTATGCGTAACAGTTATTGAATTGACTTAATGAGTCTTTTTTTTATTCTACTTAGTGACAAACGAGCAGGCAATCCACTTGATGGTAAGTGGTAACTGTCGTCCTTAACATCTAGAATTCAACAAAAATGTAGAACCGCATACATAAAGATGAATTGTTGAACTACACGGAAAATCAGTTAAATAAATTGTTTGGGTGTATTAAATAAAGTCCAAATGTACCTTGAATGAATGTAACTATAGGAAATGGTTTTATTAAGAACGTAGATAAAGCGAAGTACAAAGAATCATTTGAACGTCAAGAACTCTATTTAGTCTTGAATTGAAATTGAAAATAATTATTCCTGAAGAAGTGTTCCTTTCTAAAGATATATAACTAATCTGTATTCAATGAATTCCAATTAATTTCTAAAATTTGGTATTCAAATTGGACACAAAGAGAATCTTCAGGGATTTCATGGCGGCGACAGGTATCTGATCTGACACTTGGGAAATGTACATTCAAATAAGATAAATGGACCCTACTTATCTACAAGGCATAATGCTAATCTATCCTTTTGGGCTCTGTTTTAATACAGGACAGGAATAAATGGACAATAGCACTTGCAACAACGCCATTCGATTTTAATTTAACATTGGCACAACACTAGCAGGAACAACACCAGACACGCACCATAGCCGTAAAAAAAACTAATCCAAATAAAAGAAAAAACCGCGTTGTTTCATAAACAAAAAAACAACGTTCGATTCCCGCGTTTCCCGGTTCCCGCGCGAATTTGTAGCGTTTGTTATTTATCAGTCGACGGGGGTATTAATAACCTCCTTGGTTTGTTTACTTTTTCACGTCAAGGTTAGGTTTTGTCTTTTTCGCGGGAAGGTGAACCAGCCAGTGAACGTGCGCCGCGGGCAAAGCGCGTTCGGCAACTGGGTGTTTATTAATATAAGATTTGAGGTTAGGTTATGGTCAGTTGCTTGCTATACTTTGCTCCGTATGTGACCTTAGTGATTTAGTGACTCACCGGCCGTTACTGGCTATTGTAATGTTTGTGTGGTAAACTGAGTGTGTTAAACTAACCTACTGCTAGAAATCATCAACTATGTTGTTTTTCTTATAGGTATAAGTCTCTATGGACATAAGTGACAACTCGCGATAGGTACTTATTATTCTCTAATTATGCTAATTTTGCATAAATGATATATATATATATAGATAATAGTTTGAACTAACCATATTGTAACCTAACCTAAAGGCGGTGTATTTGTTCGTTAAAAACAAAAAATTGTATAGAGGACTGTCTATTACCCACTGGTGTTGCCCGATTGTTGAGTCGCGAGGTGAAAAGAGAAGAAAGTGGATTGGATAGATGAAAAATGCGTGGAGCACAGGAACAAAATTTAAGATCCGCCTTAGTTGATAGTATTAAAACAGTAGGGTATTTACTCGCGACATTGTGCTGGCTCAAAAAAATAATGAGGCACCTCTTACAAACTCAATTTAAAACCTTGTCTTGGCCGTCACTAATTCCTTGCATGATAATTGACTTAGGAATTAAATGTTTTTTTTCCAACTCTATGACAATCCAGACCAAATCTTCTGAGAAGGTCTCCAACGTGGATTTTCTCATTTTTAGCCATAAGGCGTAATATCGGGTGCCAAAATAAAGCTAGATTCCATCAGAATAGAATCATTCAATTTTACGCGTTTGGCACCATCACTCAAACTTTATTACCTAGCGCCGGCCGTCTTGTGGTGTTCCAATAATAAGTATCATGAAAACATCGTGATGAAACCTGAAAATTCAATCAACTGAATGCTGAATGTGTAACCATGATTCAATCTGGCCAGGTTCCCTTGTTAACAGGGTCACGGAGGTCAGCTAGCAGTCGCTCCACTGTAATCCTGATCTGCCAAATCCTGGACCACGGTCAAGGTGGACCCCATGCTCTCGTGCAGGAGAGCACAATCGCGTCATTAACGCCAAGATGATTATTATTTTTAACCCCCGACAAAAAAGAGAGGGGTGCTGTAAGTTTGACGTGTGTACTTATCTGTCGCTTTATATATCAGTCTGTGGTATCATAGCTCCTGAACGTATAGACTGATTTGGATGCGGTTCTCTCTATTTGAAACTAAATTTGCCAGCCAAACCGCAAGTGCGTTGTCACCGTGAGGACTAAGATGAAATGCCTTATGCCTGTAATTTCGCTGGCAATATTGGTGCTATATTCCACTCTGCCGCGCCCCACACGGCTTGATCAATATTGACTGTCAAATTCAGACTAGGAACGTTAATGTGTGAACAGAACCGGTCAGTAATTAAAAGCAGTCCTAATTCGGAGCCCGCGCATCGTACGTTCCACGTGATAATTGGAACGCAACCTACTTGGAACTTAATGTGTTTAGTAATTAAACTCAGATTAGAGTGGCGACAGCACTGCCGATATTATGGGGTAATAAATGAAATTTCGACTGTGTATTGTGGAATCGGACGAACAATTCATAGGCCAATATTTCATAGGCAGGGAGGGTAACGACACAGAAATCGTAAAGGATATTCGCCTTTTTCCTACTCTCTGAAATATTCGCGGTACTCCTGGTGTTGCCAGGTCTACAACACGTAACAGTCTACTGGATATGAGCCTCATCTTCATTAGTGGAGGATTTCGCCTAAATCTTGACATTTGGCAGGCGCGTGTTGAAAAAACACAACAGAAAACGGAGATGTCCGCCTTAAAATCAATTAACGACACCCGAACTAGTTGATCCTATTCTCTACCGGACTACCGGACACTTATGATGTCTTCTTAATCACGACACAGGTGATCCGTCAATTGTCACTATCCGTCTATGTGATGGTCGCAATTATGGACATCTCTATCGACTGGACTGGAATAACGGATCATATTTAAAAAAATCGTTTAAGTAGATTCGTCATTTTATCTCATGTGATGAGCAAACTGAAGCGAAAGATAATAAGTTATCATAAAATAATTCACAATCATGCTTCGTCCAAAATGAGGGTAATTAATGAACGTCAAAGATAAGATTTGATTATTTTTCGGTTTGTTGGTTTGTTTGTAATGGATAAACTCAAAAACTACCCAACAGATTTTAAAAATTGAATCACCTATCGTGAGCTACATTATCCGCGAGCAACATAGGCTATATTTTATCTTCAAAAGTAAGTAGGTTGGGTAGGTGTAGGGGTAGGATACCACGCGAACGAAGTCGCGCCGAGCTTACTACCATCTGAATAAGTTGGTTGCATAACTTGCAAAGGGACCACTGTCCAAAGTGATAAAGGTCCTGTGAAAAGAGTTGTGCGTTAATTTTCCCACCAAACGATTTATCGCATTTTCGACTCACATCTCCAAGGCATGGAACCTTCTGACGTCCGGTTCTTCCGTCTACTTAAGTAAGCCTTGGAGTCTTTAAGACGAGAGAGAATAAGCCTTGGAGCCTTCAATAAGGCTTGGGAATTGTTCTTAATCTTCGGCCTCATCGTCTCGTATCGTATCGTATAGGTACGATCGTACATCGTATAGAAAATAATATACTTACTAAAAACAATGAATAAAAAAATTATATCCTTTCTCTTATACTAACCGGTGAGGCCTAAACACCACAGATTATAATGAAGTGAAGATATTGGCAGAGAAGAGCGATCGATACAAGAGTTTAGTGATGATAGATCTAGCAAAACATTTGACCGGCAGAAAATAAATAATGACCACTCTTCAAGACTGACTCCAAGCCTTCCCGATCGATTGGCATATTATAACCGTGCGTGACCTATCAGCTTCGTTCACTATCCAAAAAGGTGTGCGTGGTTAGTTATAAGTGGTAATAACAGGTATTAGGTAGGCCATCCAGGCTGTACCTCGCTTTTTTAATATCATACGGTAAGCCAACAGGCAAGTGGGCCACCTGCCTTTAGACATTAGCAACACCAACGACATCTTCAATGCCTTGCCGACCTTTATAACACATGGCTCTGGCAGCAAAAAGGCTCCAACGCCATGCTACGGTTCCCCTAATCCCCACCCCGTGGAACCCTGGAGACCTTACTCACCGACAGGAACACAATACTATTTAAAACAGTATTGTTTGGCTGCGGAATTTTGTAAAGGTATCGAGACGGGATATCCCACTATGCCCTACATACGTTTTTTATATAATAGAAGGAGGCAAACGAGCATGCAGGTCACCTGATGGTAAGTGATCACCACCGTCTCGCAACACCCTACTTTATATACGTATTTTATAATAGAAGGAGGATATTCAAAACTCTGCTTACCTGATCTTTTTCTTCCTGACTCTTCGGCCACAGCGTGACGTTCAGCACAATCTCGCCCATGTCCAGCGTAGGCTTGTTGGGGTCCCGGAGACACAGCACCAGGTCTTGCGTGCGACCCAGCTCCAGAGCTGTGAGGTCCAGGTGGCAGGAGCCCATGAAGTCGTCCTGTAGACCCCAGTCGTAGTCGAAGACCTGGAAAAGGCCAGGAGTGTTAAGTTCAGGGTCAGGCTTGACACCAGTAGGAATAAGTCAAGACTAAAAGTGAGCCTGAGGATGGGTACCATCCCCTTATGTATTTCTCCCATCAGGTAACAATGTTTGCATAGTTGTATTACGATTTGAAGGATGAGGTATAAGACATGAGACATATCGTCTTAGTGCTCACAGAGACAACTCAAATCAGACGAAGAAAATTTTTTAAAATTTGTAATTCAAATATGAAAAGAAATTAGTGAGGTTAACTTTTTGGAGCGTTGGTGGCCTAATGGGTATGATATCCGACTCGTAAGCAAGAGGTACCAGGTTCGAATCCCACTGCGGGCATGTACTCTTTTCTGAGTTATATACATTAGTTGAATGCTAACCGTTGCTCTTACGATGAGGATAAACATCGTGATGAAACCTGCACATTCAGGCGACTGAATGTGTAACCATGAACCAATCTGGGCAGGTTCCCCTGATAGCAGGGTCACGGAAGTCAGATGGCAGTCGCTCCGCTGTATTTATCTGATCTGCCAAATCCTGGATCATGATCAAGGGGGACTCCGGCCCTCGTCGGCGAGAGCACAACTAGGACATTAACGCCAAGAATACTATTAGATATTATTATTATTTATATAAGTGAAGTTAACTTTTGGAAATCAACCTTAATCTCGATTTACTTCGATAAGGTTCCACCAACGTTCTATAAAAGGGCAAACAGCCCCGTTATTGTGCACTAGTGGGTCCGGTGCGACTTCGTTCGCCTACACCTACTTTACCCCTACCCTCCCTTTTTTTCTTGCTTATAAATCTTCCTCTTGAATCACTCTATCTATTGTTGAAAACCGCATTAAAGTCGGTTGCGTAGTTTAAAAGATGTAAGCGTACATAGGGACAGACGGCGGGAAGCGACATTGTTTTATACTATGTTTAGAAGTATTTTAAAGTCTCCAAACAATTTCCTGCCAGTAATTATCTAAGTTTAGGCACGATTCATTACCCAAAATAGGTCCCAGTCTAGATAAAGGCTGATATCGGAAAACCGTTAAATCCTGATTGACGACCCTGTGAGCTGGGGATGGCTAGCGACACCTAAATCACATTACCTACTATCGGTAAACCATTAAGCAGCGTTGTAGGTAGATTGCCGCCATTATTGCAAAGTTGGCAACATTTACCGCTCAATCATCGGGAACATTGTCGTCGATACACTCCATTGTATTCCTCGTACATTTACTATTATGATTTATGATTATTCAGTTGCGCACGTATCTTCTCTCGGTTTGGAAATGAACATTAAAAATTTGCATTATTGTTTGAATGTTAGATTTGATAATAAAAAGAAGAAATCGTTCGCGTAACGCGCGTGGGATGCATGGGCTTTTCTGAGAACAGCGCTGTGGCAGGCATGAGCCCTCACAGCATTATGCTGAGACTGGTCCATTTCGGTTTCCGTTACATCACTGGCTGGTCTTACGTTATTTTAATTTCTTCGTAATAATAATTTACTGTACTCACCTTAGGTTTTGGATGTAATGTGGAAACGAATAAAGTGCTGTCTATGTCTAAATTACAAAAAACTATTGTTTTTTTTATGTAGTTTATGAAGGTTTATTGTCTATATAGGTATATTTAGGTATAGGTATGTTTTATGTTTAGGTAAAGTTTATATATATATAAAGAAAGTTTATCTACCATTTGCCGCAATAATCATTTTTGTTGCAGTTAGTTCCACCTCAAGCCTAAATTTTGGTTAATTCTATTCCACTATTTTGTCTTTTCTACATTCATATTTTTGAAGGCTTGTAACTTATTGACAGACCAATACATCAGCATTGTAGGTACTACTTACTATTAGTTTAGGTTAAACGAATACGTGTTTTGCGGAGCGCCGACCCCACCTACTAGGGACAGAGATGATGATGATGTTTGAAACGTACAGACGGGTTTCCCTTTTCCGGGTACTAACTTCCTGATGATTTTTTAAAATAAAATACGTCCGACAAACAGGCTAGCAGATGCTAGCAGGCTAGAGATGGAATGTGGTCACCACCGCCTATGGACATCAGCAATGCGCTACCAATGCATTGCCTGCCTCTAAAAAGACCTCTAATAAACCTCTTGAACGATCCCATGTCATAGTCCAAAGGAAACACTGTGGCTGGGAGCTCATTCCACATCCGAATCGTGCAAGCGAGAAACGTTCTTTCGAACTTAATGTTAGCTACAAAAACAAATATTATACCAGCCACGGGTCGATTTCCACATTTACCGAGCTAATAAAATTTCAGCGGGTACACAAATAAACGCGGTCGGCTTAATCCATTTAACCCTATCAAAGTCTACCCTCATAAGGGTAGGGGTTAAAACTCCTCAATTACGCTGGAAGGATTTATATGTTACGTGAACCGCGGTACAATAATAATTAAGCTTGTTTATATCTACCCTAGCATTTGTTGGAGAGTTCATTCTTGTAAAAAATAGGTAAGTTATCTTAGCGTTAATGTACCGGTTGTGCTCTCGAGAACGAGGGCCCGGTTTCCGTTTTGACCATGATCCAGGATTTGGCGATCAGGTAATTACAGTGGAGCGACTACCATCTGTCCTTCGTGACCCTGCTACCAGGGGAACCTGGCCAGATTAGGTCATGGTTACATATTCAATGCTGAATTTGCAGGTTTCATCACGATGTTTTCCCTCACCGTAAGAACAAAAAGTAGGTAAGTAAGTATACCATAATAGAATTATAATTTGTAGTAGGGCAAAATTCGGCTACTCATTTGGCACTATGGCACCAAAATCTCATAACTCTCTTTTCACACGTCCTGCTAGTCAATGTAAATTTATATATCATAAAATGTCAACGTACAGCATGGCCGTGTTACCCGCAGGGAAATAATGTTGTATGAAAATCGCAAGGGAAATAATGTGATTTGAATTTAGAACGTTGAAATTCGTATAATAACTCTGAGCAATCCCGTATTGAAATTCACAATAAAAAGATAAAAAAGTAAAGATTGTTAGCCACCTTAGTGGTATCTATAAAAAAGAAAAAAGAAAGACTAGGCTGTATGATTGCAGAACCGTAGACTTCTTAAATTGAGCTAATGCAAAAACCAGAAAACTGTGAATTACAAAAAGTGTTTAGTGACAGTTCCAAATCCTTTCCAAATTTTAGTTTTACCTTGAATCTTAAATGATTTGACTCCGGAGTTTGAATCAGACTCTGTTATTGCCTACTGTTATTTACCTAGTGTCTCACAGATGGTGTGAGAAGTCAAGTATTCACACAAAATAGCAGAAGGTCCACTGGACACAATGCGCCATTTCCGTCACGCACACATTGACGTTACGTTTATAGGCATTCTCTCGACTTAAATTGAATATTATTTAATTATACGATATTATTATTGATAAAATAAAAGTACTTGTACGTAACTAAAATTACTTAATAACCTATTAGCAACGCACGCAGAGTCTAAGAACTGATGGGTGACCATTTCAGACTTTGAGGCTAGTCGAACTTCAGCACCGCTACGAGTTCTAATGCCGATGGTGAAGCGAGGTTGATCAAGGTCTTCCGCTAGAGACCCTAGGACTAATTGAACAGTTTCTGGCACGTGACAGTTTTTAATAGAATAAGAAACCGTAATGGCCACCTTAATGGTTTCTAGTCGGAAATGTCTATGTAGTCTAATATAAAAAAAAACGCTGATCACCTTCCTTCTCCATCATCAGATCAACTGACTAATACCATAATATTGCATTTTCATCAAGTTACATGTGTATGAAATTTTCAATTCAATTGATTACCGGGAAGTGGGTTAAATCCCAGGTCTGGGTAAGGTTATTCTCAGGGTCTGATGATATAATCAGGTGGCGATGAATTTTTAAAAAGTGAATAAACAGTAGATTATTATTACGCCTACTAAATGCATGGAAGGAAGCTGGTATGGAAAATCTAATACACTTGAATATCTGAACAGCTTGGGAAACAATTATGATCACATTATGGCAAGGATTAGATATTGGTCCTTTGCAAGGGCATGTTATTGTGAACGATCTGTAAAATTTTATTCGATCTTTTAAATACTATTTTCAAAATTCAGAATAAATACAGTAGCAACCCTAGTGAGTCGGCAAGTTTAGGTAACAATTTTCGAAGACGACGGGAGTGGACCTTCTGTTAGTTTTCTATTTTCTGATATTCACCTCTGGGATAAAGCAGTCTTAGTTTTGGGCGGCTCAGTTCACTCAGGATCCAATATAGAAAGGTCAGGTCAAGAGTTTAGGGTTAAACCGATGAGCATGACGTATGAAAAGATTATTGAATGTGTGAAAAACATAACCCTTCCATGGCAGTCGGGTACAAAGTGTGAGGGGTTTGTCTGCCTGCCACTACGAGAAAAAGGAGTAACTTAATGTGTAATTTAATTTTGATTTCTGTGTTTTTTTATGTCATACGGTAGGCAAACAGGCAAGCGGGCCACCTGATGGAAAGTGGTCACCACTGCCTATAGACCTTGGCAACAGCAAGAGTATCGCCAATGCGTTGACCACCTCTATAACATGTTGCTCTTGCAGCAAAAAGGCAGATGCCCCTCCACTGCCAAACCCACAGTTCTCCAAATCTCCACCCCATGGAGAACTGGAGACCTTATTCACCGGCAGAAACACAATACTATTCAAAAGAGTATTGTTTAGCTGCGGTATTCTGTAAGGTGGAGGTTACTCGAGTATTCACCGTACTGCTGCGCTCACATTATCTAATTTGTACTGGAAATCACTGGGGCTAACTAACCTAACTAGGAGTAATCCAGTTGCTGGTCTCTTCTCGGTCTAGTTTACGAGCGGGAGGGCTTGAAACTTACATTCAAATTTGGTACTATTTAATTTGGGACAAAGCTACATTTTACCCAAACCTAGTGTAGGTAACTTCCTCTGTAAAAGGGGAAATAAAACTAAACTGAACCTTCACGACTAATATCAATATTTTTTTATACAACAAATGTGGCAAACATGCTTACCGCCTTAACATGTTATCATCTTGGATCGGTGCCCCCAGTAGGGCCTAATTTAATTTCCCTGCCAAGCAATAACGCCAATTATAATTAGTTCGGACGGGCGCAGATTTTATGAGCGAGCGTAGTAAGCTCGAACTTTTTGGCGTACCTATTGGCCCTTAAAAGCTGGGGTTGATCATGTCAAAAGTATCTAGAATCTACGAATGAACAGGCGAAGCGAGCTCGAAATATCCTACTTCATATTACAAAATCAAAATTTTGTGAGGATGGATGTATGTTTGGATGTCTGGTACTCTTTTATGCAAAAAGTACTAAACGGATTTTGATGAAAGTTGGCAGCAATATAGTTTATAGCCTAGAATAGCACATAGGCTATAATTTATCCTGAACGGGTCTGGGTGAAGTCGCGGGCAAAAGCTAGTACGAGTACATAATCGAAATATATAATTTCTAAATAATACCACCTAAAAAGAATTAAAAAAAAAAGTAGTACGAAAACTTAAAAACCCCGACTGCTTTAAAAACGGAAACTTACGTAAATATGTAGGTATATAATATAAAATTTACTCGAATTTAAACTTGAAAGCATCTACGGAATTCTTACTTTTCATGTAGGTAAGAATTATCTCATTGCGATCTTTTCACCACCTTTCCTAGCTGAAGTAAAGAACTACGTCACACAAAAGGCTACCCTATTTACGGCTTCACATAAGTGTGTTACGAGGGACAAAAGCGTACGTGACCAAGTGTCGAGCTAGACTACATCTGTTGCTTGCTAAACACACTCAATAAAGGCACCTACTTACAAACTCTTCGTTGTATTTTTATATACCTTTTACGGGTACAGAATAATGAGTTCTTCAGGAAAGGGGTAAAAAGACTTTTATAGGGTTTTCCGGGTCTAACAACGCAGCTCCATAGATGGGATCTGTGGTTTATTTTCTCCTTTTCAATCTACCAGAATAACCCTGATAGGATAAAACAAAGTCGCTTCCCGCCGTCTGTCCCTATGTATCTATGTGCCTCTGTATTTACGTATGTATCTATGTACGCTTAGATCTTTTAAACTACGCAACGGACTTTAATGCGGTTTTCAACAGCGATTCAAGAGGAAGGTTTATGAGCAATAAAAAAGGGTAGGTAGGGGTAGAGCCGGTGTACGCGAACGAAGTCGCGCCGAGTACACTAGTGCACTATAATGAGGCTGTTTGCCCTTTTATAGAACGTTGGTGGAGCCTTGTTGAAGTAAATCGAGATTAAAAATTAAAAAAAAAAAAAAAAAAAATTTCAGACCATGGATCCATAACTGGATTAACTCGACGATATTATATAAGCCATTATAACACGTTTCCACAGCATATTGCTCCCCCACTAACGGTAGCGAGAACAAAATTTAAGCTTTGAATTGGTTGTGGTGTTGTAATATTTTCACATCCACTTCTGCAATTTTCCTCTGTTTTCACTTCCGTTTGTGATTTCTCTCGGGTGCTTCGCGTTGAAAGTATTCTGGTTTACTTTAAATCGTGCTCGGTCTATTGATAAACGTAATAACAAAATAAAATAACCGACATGTTTTCCCTCGAGGGATATTTACCTTCTTTTTGCGTCGGGCGCTACAAACGAAGAGCAATGTTCCCATTTAGGGTACATAAAGAAATTTCTAAGACAGACACTCTAATGGAATGGATATTTTTCTTACTCTAGTACCTTCAGGTGGGATCCCTAACGCTTGTTACTAGCCCAAAAATGTATGAAACACGGATAATATATTTTGTACCGCGAAGTGAGAAATATAAATTTTATCCAATACTTTAAATTCCAATCCCATCTCGCGCCTCCTCGCCCCGGCGGTGGAAAAGCAGCTAAGGAAAGGTCAAGTCAAAGTCAAAGTGGTCTCTCATATTAAATGGGTCGTTAGGATTCCGCAAATATTGGTGGGTAGTAGGGGTCGCAAAGCGAGATTCCGGATACCGAAAATACCGGGATCCCGGACGAAAAATACGCCTTCACAATACCGGTATTCATTTTACAAAAACCGGAATTTTCGGTATTCAGTTAAAAATAAAATATATATTACTTTTGCACTATTAGGATCAATTTTATATTCTAATCACGATCTAGACTAACAAAACGCATAATAGTTAGCATCATAATTTTTTTTTCTCAAATATTTTAGCAAATGGCATCGATTTGGGATCTATAATAGGGGGAAATAAAAATTAGTTTTTTTTTCTAGAAAATAACCTGTTTTTGTACAATTTAAGCCTGTCTATGACTTTTATGCAACAAATATTATTAAATAATTAAAAGTTTATAATAAGTCACTAGCAACTTCTCCAAATCCCGATAATATCGAAAATACCGGGATCCCGGTATTGACCTCATGTTAATACCGAAAGTCCCGGTTTTGAAAAGATATACCGGTATTGCGACCCCTACTGGGTAGTGGGTACGAGCTGTCTCTCCTCTGATTCAGCACAACGAATAGCAATCTATTTGCGGCCAAAGGGCAGAGGTTCCACTACAATCGATATACAATCTAGAATACAGACAATGTGAGCATTTATGTTTATTTTAGGATGTCTGTGAAAGTATTATTTATTGATTGGTTCACTTTACATATTCATCTTTACAATATCTTCTTACAAAACTGTGTTCATGGTTTGTTATTACGTAAGTTTAGTTAACTTAAGTTTAGTTAAAGCTGCGTTGTTACATGATAGTAATAGGTAGTTGGAGTTAAATAATCTATACGAAGTATAAAACAAAGTCGCTTCCTGCCGTCTGTCCCTATGTTTGTGTCTATGTACGATCTTTTAAAGGATGCAACTGATTGTAATGCGGTTTTCAACAAGATAGATTCAAGAGGAAGATTTATAAGCCAGAAAAAAAGTGTACGCAGGGGTAAAGTAGGTCTACGCGAACGAAGTCACGCCGGGTCCACTAGTGCCAAATATAAGAAATAAAGCAATTGCTTTAGGAAGATCATTGAATATACGCAATAAACATAACATTGAAGTAACCTAGCTTTCTATATCAGTCTCTATTTTTTTTTGAGATGCAAACTGTTGACCAGGGGGTGCTCGCGCTGTGACATCTCAAATTCGACATTTTTACAAGCCAAAAAACGGTATTAAAACATCACTTAAATTAATCTTCAACAATAAACGACTGTCGAAGATAGTTGAGAAAATATTTTTTGGCTGTAAAAGATATTTCTTTGTTATTATTAATGGAGATATATGGCTAGAAAAAATTTCGTTTTCGAGATGTCACAGCGCGAGAATATGGCCCCAGGTACGTTATGCGTATTTCAATAAGTCGATCTCTGTAGGATGATTATGGTAATTATGATGTAGGCAAGGGGTTAAGGCCAGTTGAGGCACTTTGCTTTAAGTTTGATGTCTGCGGAATCCTTAAAATATAGTACTAAATAGGTAACTGCCGTATTTTTAGAACAAGTCGCTGGTATAAAACAAAGTCGCTTCCCGCCGTCGGTCCCTATGTATCTATGTACGCTTAGATCTTTCGCTATCCAATCGCTACGAATCTGAGGTAGTAGTTACAGGAAAAGAAAGAGCTGATCGACAATTTAGTTAGCATAATTCGAGAAAGGTTGCTTTAGACTCCGTGTTAGGTTTTTTTAAATAGATAACCGGATTAAGCAAAAAATGGGCCCCTTGGTAGTTGGTTGCCTTCGTCATTATAAAAGTCTGGTTCAATATATATCAAACGCAATTGTTAGTTTGATTTCATTATAAATGTTGATTAGCCCGATATTTTACTGAATAGCTGTACCCTTGAATATATAGAGTTGACATCGACAGTTAACGTTGACAGTTAAAAAAGGTCTTCAGGATCAATTTATATATTTATAAGGTTCTCTTCGCAAAAAAAGTAAATTTATTTTGTAATTGCCGCTTTTCTAAATTTCTTATTCCTGCTAAAATAATATTTTCCTTGTCCAAAATGGAGCTAAACGGCGTCTCTATCGTCAAGTAATTAGGTCGTCAAATATAAAGAGACCACTTTTGCCGTTCGGCCATTTTCGTCGGAAAACGTAATTACAGTTTCAGGCACACTTTACTCTACTTTGTATGCAGTCTTTGTCGTCTATCTCGTAACAATTTAGGTCACGCACTGACCAGAATAAATAAAGCTTTGATAAAACCAGTTAATGAAGAAAAGTGACGACCTTTGTGGAAAGGTACGGTGTCCATTACCACCTTGGAATACGGGTACAGTCAGCTGAAGAGTGACAGGACCCCCTAGTCTATATTAAATGTATGATAGGGATAGGTATATGATAGTCAGGTCTCTTTGCAGCTGACTGTTTATGGCGGAACTTCGGTTCGAACCCGGTACCTCGGGGCACGAGTCGGACTGTAACCATTAGGCCACTGTCGCTCCCTTAATCTAATCTTGATCATTATGATCATGATCATCATCATCTCGGCGTTATGTCCTGGTTGCGTTCCCGCGCAGTACGCGAGGGCCCGGAGACCGCCTTCCAGTTCTTCCTGTCCCACTTCGCTCGGTCTTAAGCTTAAAATAACCTTGACTATACTCTTACCTTGATCTGAATTGGCTGGAACGGATCTTCTACTGGGGCGGTGAAGCATTCGTCCCAGACCGGGTTCAGGTCTCGGTAGACGATCTTGGATTTATGCAGCAACCTGCCTCCAGCCTTGAACTTCACGTAGGGGTCGCTGGTGCCTGATAACAAACCTGCATTTGGGGACCCCCACAAAGAGACACCGATTAGAAGAAGAAGAAGCATAAATAAATAGAGAAGGAAGCTAAGCTACTTATTGATACTTCGAATGTTACTTCGCTAGTTTAATTGATAATGCGCTGAACTAATTGTTTTAAACTTGTTAATCTGATAATTTTTAGTGTTAGGTTTGTTAAAGGGATGTGAGGTTAGTGAAACTATTAAGTAAGGATTATAAATCGTTTACTGAAGTTTTGTATAAAATAATTACTTAAATATTTTATAGATAAACTAGGTTCAACTAAAAAATTTAAGTATGGATTCCTTGGAAAAGTCAAAAGTGGGTTATATTGATTTTTATATTTTTGGATAGTATATTTTCGATGATATTTTATTGTGGATAGATTTAATGAGTTTATTTACAACTAAATTAGGTGCGCTATTATTGTGATATTTATAATTGAAGTTGAAAGCGTCAGCACTAAAGGAATTGCGAAAAATGAATAAATAAACAAAAAGCATGCAGAAACACAAGTGCGAACGGTGATCTGTGTTGTGGGGCACACTAGCTTAACAAATGTCAATTATCAATCACTTAGAACCTAAAAATGTCAGCAATAATGTCTATAAATAAACTACAGTTTAAATTAGAAATTAACGGCTTCATCGCCATCACCTTTTAGTAGTTGACTGGTAGAAATTCCCCAAGGGGATAAAGACCGCCATTACGTCGTGCAAGAAGTGAAATATGATAATGAATATATGGAAATAGATAGATATAAATCCATTGTAAGAATTCCGAGTAGAATCTCGATACTTACTTAAGTAAATCTTATTAATTATTTTATAGTTATATTAATAATAGTGAACAAATTCTATTGTAAAATCCAGAAAGCTGTGAAGACAATAATTATTAAATAGAGTATAAATAAGTAAGTACATAAAATATTAAGACATTTATGAATATAAAATTATGTGTAGACCCAAAAGGCGGCGAAATCTTATTGTTTTTTTTTTCAGTAGCCAGTGCCACATAGCTTGTGTGAGATATTTTTAAAACGTGTAGGAGGTATTCCAATGAGACTGCATCGCGTTAGAAATAAAGACTTACCGTTTTTGTCCATCGCTACTAGGTTTTGGCCTCTTTTCAAATGTATCCTGATTTGGAAGAACGAAAACTGCCTTAAGTGTTGCTCTCTTAATCTTTGACCCTCGTCCGGTTCCTGAAATAAAATAATATATATCGTGATGAAACCTGCACATTCAGGCGACTTAATGTGTAACCATGATCCAATCTGGCGAGGTTCCCCTGGTAGCAGGATCACGGAGGTCAAATGGTAGTCGCCTCACTTACCACTGTAATTACCTGATCTGCCAAATCCTGGATCATGGTCAAGGGGGACTACAGGATGTTTAGTATCTAAGTCTCGTATTAAGCAACACTGTGATCTGCGGTGAAGCACACTTATAAAAAACGAGCTTTTTACTTCGGATTTGAAAACACCTAGGTTGAATTTATCAAAAGTCAGTAAGCCCGACTTGCACCAAATTCTTAAACACGTTTAGGAATTTTTAACGTGTAGTATGAAGTTTTTTGTTTAAGTAGCAGCTTACATGCGTTTAAGAATTTGATGTAAGCCGTCTTAAGACAGGTAGAGAGGTCCGTCACGGTTCGTACAATAAATGTTGAAGTAAAGTGGTTTGTGCGAGTAGTCTCTGTAAAACAGTGTTATTTCGCCTGTTTCAGTGATTTTATACGTGAATAGTGCCAAATGTTTTTAAAAGGGAATTTAATAAATGTGTCAAATAAAACACATTTGACACAAACTAAACTGGTGAAATGTTTTTGGGTAACTAAAATTCGATGAACGAAATTTCTAATTTATGATAGGTAACATTAGCCGTGTGGTGTCCGGCAGAGTAGAATAGCACCAACCCTTACAATTGCGGGTGTCGTACAAGGAGACTAATGTTATCGATTCAATATATCTAGTCTCCGTAGGCTGGAAAATGGGCAGCAGCGTTTTTCACTCTTATACTTATAGCACTGCGAGTTCCAACCTGCCTGCCAACCGTGGAGATTAAGACAATAACCTCCCCTTTCGTGGGAGAGGCCCTAAGTCTTGCAGTGGCCTGTTATGGGCTGTGATGTATTTCTAGGCATCTAATGAGAAACGAACTCGTTTCGAAGCTGAAGTTAGATTAGCCTCAAAGTCTGAAACGGTCACCCATCTAGTTACCTACATTCAGTTAAGTCCTTTATAAAGCCTGTTCGAGCTAAGCTTCATGCCAAAACTCCATGAAGTTTGACGATAGAGCTTTTGAGTCGAACTAGTAGGGACAAAATGTTTCAATAGAAGTACCTATTAGTATTGAATATTGGAAGGACGTGAAGGAAAAAGTGAGCGCCGGGGAAAATAGAGAGATGAAGAGGTTGGGTTAGGTTAGACACAGGAGGAGACAGGAGAGAAGAGTGGCGATTGCTCCACCGACAAGAGTCATACTCTTAAATATATGATGATGATGATGACCTTTTAGTAGGTATGAGGCTGTTAACAATTTCGCTCCAACGAAGTTTAACTATAAATCTTCACGTTAATCCTTATTAACACTAACAAAGTTTACGAGACGACCCTCATTTTGAAGTGTTTAATAATCTATGACATCGTTTAGAGTCTTGTGTTGTAAGCATAACGTATTTAGGATACTTTGAGACTTGAGTAACTAAGCTGTGCAAGGATATAAGCCAGGGGTAACCAAGACGGCGACCGCGAAGGCGATTTAGGTACCCTGCGAGAGTTAATTGAAATAAATAGAAAATTATGAAAAAATTACATAATTTAGAAATAGGACAGTATTTGTCCTGTCCTGTGTTGACGACCTTGGTTTCAAGCATAAAGCGCAGCGCAGACAATAATCAAGTACAGACAAGCCTCATCAATATTATCCGCCATTATACATGCTTACAAACATACCACTAAAGTGTTTAAATTATCTCTTGTTACCTGCAGTCGACCGCAAGAAATATTTTTACCACTTGTAGACCTCAAAGGCCATCCGTTACATTTAATAGGAAATCGAAAATTGATCTGTTTGCGGCGAAAGAAAATATCCTATTATCCATCGCTCGTTTGTTTGCTATGAAAAATTTATTCTGTATAGCATGAAACAAAGACGTAAATGCGGGATGCAAATAAGCATATTTATATTCAACACGGCTCGATCATCCCCTTTCATGCGGCAGGCATCCGTTCCCGCATAATTCAGCAGTTGTCTAAATAATAAAAAACCATTCGCATGTAGAAAATGTAATAGAAAAGAAAGCGCCTAATAAAATGTTAAGAGCAATCGCACGTGTAAGTGATATTACTGAAAATGTAAGTAAGGCGCTATGGCGCGTATTGTTCTGTTGACGAACAATTCATGGATCTAACGATTGTTAGTTAACTGCTTTATACTATCTGATCACCGACACCCGTATTTACAAACAGTACTTGTCCAAGTAAAGTATTACGTATTCTCACAGTGCACGTCTGCTATACGACTCTATGATTGGTAAATTTCGTTAATTTTGACGGAAGCATAGTGCCGATCGCCACTCAAGCATAATCAGTTGAATTTTGAAACCTGTGAGACCTCATAATAATAGTCATATGAATTATCAATTACAGTCAAGTTGTCAACTACTTAATTTGTTAAATGTCGCAGTTAACACGTTTGCAGAATTACAATCGTATAGTCTGCCTTATGGTAACCATAATATAGCCTAGCTAGGTAATACAGATACTCTTACGATTTAGAAATAGGTAGGTGTGTCTTTTTGTTCTAGTTATTTAAGTTTCTCTAAATTTTTGATGTGTCTCAGTGTTTGCCTACTTTCTTTCACTCTCACGCGTTTGTGCTACAGCCAAATCGAATTTCTTTAAACACAAACTAAAAAATAGCAAGGATGTAGTAAAATCCACATGGCAGATAATAAATAGTGAAACTGGAAAAGTCAAAACTCGCGATATAAAATACAATTTAAAAATAAATGATAATGTTGTTACCAAAAACTTGGAAGTTGTCCGCAACTTTCAATGAATTTTTTACAGACATTCCAGTGTCGACTACAAAATCATTAAATGCGTCTCCTGCTCTCGCTGAATCTTTGCTAAAACAGAACGTACCCGAGAGTGTCATCGATTTTAAGTTCGAACATGTAACACCTCAAGATATAGTTAAAGCTTTTAAAAGCATAAAAATAAAAGCAACTGCCGACATTGACGATCTGTCAGTTAAAATAATTAGCTCTGTAATTGATGTTATTGCTGTCCACTTAGCGAATATATTTAATAAATGTGTTGATAATGGCGAATTTCCTGACCTGATGAAGCATAGCAAAATTATTCCATTGTTTAAAACAGGTAGCACAACAGATCTCACAAATTTTAGACCAGTTTCGGTGTTACCAGCGTTAAGTAAAATATTTGAGAAAATCATATTAAACCAACTAAAAGTCCACTTTTATGGAAATTTCAACAACCGATGCAGGTGTTGAACTAATTAAACATGTCTTTGGGGCCTGGGAGGAATCACGTGATGCCTTAGGGGTGTTCTGTAATTTATCCAAGGCCTTCGATTGTGTTAATTATGAAACTTTGGTCAGGAAATTGCAACATTATGGAATAAAGGGCTTAGCTCTAAACTTATTAGGTTCATATTTAAATCAGAGAATTCAGAAGGTTGATGTGAACGGAGAAAGATCTGCAGGGTCTCTTGTCTCTATGGGGGTCCCACAGGGGTCAATTCTGGGTCCGTTTTTGTTTCTTATTTATGTAAATGATTTGCCGTACTTTGTAAGAGATACTCACGAAATTGTTTTGTTCGCTGATGATACATCTTTAGTGTTTAAAATTAAAAGACAACAATTAACATATGACGACGTGAACAAAGCTATTTCAGAAGTGGTAAACTGGTTTACGATTAATAATTTATTACTGAATGGCAAAAATACAAAATGTTTAAAATTCTCCTTGCCAAATGTTAGATCAGTATCCACTAATATACAAGTAAGAGGCGAAAAATTGGATCTTGTTGATTCCACAGTATTTTTAGGCTTTACTCTAGATAGTAGATTACAATGGGGTCCACACATTGATAAATTGGCGAAAAGGCAAAGTTCTGCAGCATATGCTGTAAAGAAGATGCGAGGTTATTCTGATGAGGCTACAGCAAGATTAGTTTACTTTAGTTATTTCCACAGTATTATGACTTATGGCATACTGCTGTGGGGACACGCTGCCGACTGGCATAATGTTTTTGTTCTGCAGAAAAGGGCTATTCGCGCGATTTACCAATTGGGACCTAGAACTTCACTTAGAGATAGATTCAAGAATATTGACATTATGACAATGCCATCACAATACATCTATGAGAACTTGATCTATGTTCATAAAAATATACACTTGTTTATGAAGAACAGTGATGTGCATAGTAGGAATACTAGAAATAAAGATAAACTTGTTACTAGTTCTTGTCGTCTGGCCAAAGTCCACAAATCATTTATGGGTCAATGTGTACGCTTTTATAATAAGGTCCCAACAGATATACAGAATTTACCATTGAATAAATTTAAAGCCACTATAAAAAATAAATTATGTCAAAAAAGTTATTATAGTATACCTGAATATGTGAATGGCAAAAGTCCATGGAACTGAACTGCAGTTTTAAACAGGTATTAATTTAGTTAAAATTAGTATGTAAATATAATGTATTAGTATATAATACATTTAACAAAAAAAATAAAAATGAATTAACTTAGGCTCTGTGGGTTTGTTGCCGTTTCTTTACCACGGAGGACCACCTAGGAAGCGGCTTAACATTCCTTCCCTTCCCACACACTGTGACTTTTGGTCGTAGCGGGGCTGGGGGGCGTCTGCTCTGCGCGGACTGCGGTAGGGATGGCGTAGGATAAGATAGGGGAAAAGTAGGGGCAGGGTTAGGTTAGGTTAAGGGGTAGGCCAGGCTAGGGGTGGGTAGGGAAGGATAGGGGTAGGCTACGGGCAGGGTAAGGGTAGGGTGGAAGCAGCTACCTATCACTGGTATTGTCGGACATGGTCCGGCCGTTGTCGGTGGGGGGTGGGTGTGCGGCCATGGGGCGGCCAACATGTCACTGTGTGTTTCCTTCCTAATTTCCTACCCCCTCCTCTTTGACGATTGAAAGAGATATGTAATATCCTACTCAATAAAGTAATTTTGAATTTTGGATTTTGAATTTTTTCTTTCAAAACTAGTGGTATCAAAAGCTAGCCGACCTTATAAAAATATCCAACCTTCCTTCAAGAAACGAATTCATTCCATGACTTCATAATTCTATGTAATAAACTATTCCAAAGCCTACCTATTCATATGAATTTTCACGATTTGTTATCTGAATTAGTAAGTAACCGCCGAAACATTATATAGGTAGCTAAAATTCCACAGCGGAGTTCGGCCAAGCATTCTGCTAATTGAAAATAGTTTCCTTGCTTGCTGCAGGTTCTTACGTCAAGTTGTAGCATAGAATGGCGTTTCAGTTTGCCTTACAGTAGGTAAATTGACTAAAAGGAACTGGCGGAAAAGGCTCTGAGATCGCCCGTGTTAGTAGTCATAATTGCTAGAGATAATTGCCATTTGTTCAGACATTGTTCCGAACATTCTTAGAATACTATCTCGCTTAGTGTAACATACATATAAATACAATTAACTTGTTCCTTGGAGATAGCCGTGGAAATAGCCCAAAGGATTGCCAAGCTCAAGTGGCAGTGGGCAGGGCGTATAGCTCGCAGAACAGATGACCGATGGGGCAAGAAAATTCTCGAGTGACAACCATGTACCGGAAGACGCAGCGTGGGTAGGCCTTTCCCTAGGTAGACCGGTGATATCGTGAAGATCGCAGGCACCATCTGGATGCAGAAGGCATAGGACCGGCCTTTGTGGAGATCTCTGGGGGAGGCCTATGCCCAGCAGTCTTTCGGCTGATACGATAAATCTTGGCCAGATAACTGGTTATGTATGAATATATTTTTTCCTCTAGTATAACTAGTTGTTACCACATTCGTGTAAACCAAAGCAACACGACCGAATGCGTCATGTTCGTCTGGTGTAAATTCGCAGGACACATATTATTCGACTTGCCTCCCCCTGTAAAGGAACTAGTCAAAACCACCAAGGCTAACTTTGAAAAACATTGCAAATCTTGGCTGCTTGCAGAGCAGGCCATGGAGTGCGGGGTGTGCGGTTGAGTGGTGGGGTGTATCTCGCTTGTGCATCCTGCTTTCCGCTTTGTGCTTTATTTTATTTTGTGTTTTTTTCTATGTATTTTTACTTTTATTTTGCTTCCTTAGTTTAATGCGCTATTAATTTAGTTTTTTTGTATTTGTTTTTTCCTACTGTTGTGTATGTAATATTTCTATCGTCTTGCAGGGTATAGCAGAATAGCAGAGGAGCGTGACTTATAATCATGTTCCCTGACCCAAATTCCATTTAATCGCTTTATTATATTCACATGCTTTTTCCCCGCTTATGTTAGATCTAAATGTATTTTTGTATTTTCTGTCTGTTTAATGTTGTGGTATGTATTTTATCTATTTGGCGATCAATAAATGTCTTTCTATCTATATCTATTCGGTCATTGTTCCGAGTATTCTTTCGCTCACCAGCTCACGCATCGTTATATAGCAACACGGCTGCTGTAATTTTATCAGCTGTAAGCTAAAACAATTATGTCGAGAGGGCTATTTACACTGTGGCTATTAGTTATTTTGCGAGAACGTGTGAAGTGGTAGTACAACATCTAGAGTTCTAATCAACGCAACCACTTTTCAAGCATGAAGTCTGACCTCATGGCTGGTATATTCTTTAGTTGGCCCCGTGTTCTTATATTGTCTTCATTGGAACGAGGTCAATAGAATAGTTCATTTTGTGATAGGCTTGCAGATCTAATTCTTGTAAGGATTTTCTAATTACGGGGATAAGCTCATAGAGAAAAAAACTGTAGTAAGTAGTTTCTCTATGGATAAACTAGGTATGAAATGGAGATGTATTTACGAGTTAAGTAAATCGCTATAGTTTTATTGAGGATGTGCGGAGTTACGCGTCTCGATCGAGTACGTAACGAGTACTTCCGTGGCAGCCTTGGCGTGAAGGATATAGGGCACAGATGATATCGAGGGGGTTGGCCTGCGCTGGTACTTACATTTTTACCATAAAGTATTAAAATTCGGCCATCATTACATTAAGCGTGTTAATAACCGCATTGCATTTTTGTGGTAACCGGATGCTTACAATAACAGTTTCCACCTAAAAGATTCCTTTTGCATAGCACTTCAAACTGCTGTCTCTAGGGCAAACCTCTCCAGGGAGGTCACTGAACAAACAGCTAACCACTTTGTAGCATTACGACCGCTTTATGTCTCCTCTGGGACAAGGAACTACGTTATGTTTAGCGTGGCAATTTAACATGTTTATTTCTGTTTTTAACCCCCGACGAAAGAGGGGTGTTATGAGTTTGCATTCTGTATCTTTGGCTCTGTGTATTTGTGGACGTGTATGTCTGTCTGTGGCATCGTTGCTCCCGAACGGTAGGACCGATTAAACTGCCTTTCAAATAAATAAAACCGCATCGAAATTGGTCCATCCATTCGGGAGCTACGATGCCACAGACAGACACATACTTCCACACATGCACAGAGCCTCACATACACATGTAAAATATATTTTCAATAACTCACCAGTTGCAAGAGCTCAGCGGGCGGCGCGCGCGGGTGGTGCGCGGGAGTGCCCGACGTGGAGGGCCCGGGTTCCGACGACGGTTGCCGGGACATGGACATGTCTGTGGACATGGGAATTAGTTCTGTGTGTTAGGATTATTTTTACAGTAAACTAGGCAAGCATTTAACCGCCATCTTACCTGATGGTAGGTGACGATGCGGTCGAGGATAGAACATATTTATCTAGGAACAACCTATTCATATTGTCAGCTGTTAGGACTCTGTTAAGCCTGAGGAGTCAGCCAAGTACCACCGCCTTATGCCTGCCGCCAAGCAACAATGCTTGAATTGTTATGTTTCGTTAAATTACAGGCATGAGGCATTTCATCTTAGTTCTCACAGTGACAACGCACCGGCGGTTCTGCATTTTTATTATCTGCAACCTAAATGTATGAATTGTAGTGTTATGGGCGACAGTTACCACTTACCATCAGGTGGGCTATCTGTATCACTGAGTACTAATAAAAAAAAGAGACAACATTGTTCCACTTGCTGCGGTACTGACAAATTCTTTCACGCGGACACGACTTTTTCGCGGTTTGTACGCGAGTAGTCTTAATCTACTTATGTGCAGGTAGCTTCAAGTTACCGTCAATATGCTAATAAGCCAAGACCGGTTATCTGATAAAACAGACATGAATATGTTGCCTCACTGATAAAATTTATCGATCCGCCAGCAAAATGGTAGCGCGTGCCGTGGGAGCAAACAAGATAATTTTCGAACTCACTCGTAGGTCTACTTAGAGATTGCCTGTAGTAATATCGTTATCTGTTTTATTTGATCATGTGTAAGTAAAATATGATGCAAATAGGTCTTATCTATAATCTCATCATCACAGCCCGTAACAGTCCACTGCAGGACTTAGGGCCTATCCCACAAAAGGGGAGGTTATTGCCATAATCTCCACGCTTGGCAGGCGGGTTGGAGATCGCAGTGCAGTTGATGTTAAGATGCTGCTGCCCATCTTAAGGATTTGGCCCTTAGTCGCCTCTTACGACACCCACGGGAAGACATATGTAGAATCTAACTCAACAATATTAGCCCAAAACTTGAGAGCCCTTAAGCGCTTTGTTCAGTTATAATTGGCAACAAAATGATAACCGCGCAGTTCGGATGTCTGTAAATTTTCTCGCAGATGTCACTCGAGAATAACGTAGCTTTCTAATGGTGAGAGAATTTTGAAAATCGGTGAGTAGTTTTTGAGTTATTCATTATAAACAATAATACAAATCTTTTATATACATAGTATATATAGTAGTATTAGTGTAGATGTCCACTGTATTAGAACATCCACGTCCACTATACCAGAATGTCTGACACAGAACTAAACACTTGATCAGATATTTTCTTCAACTACTAACCTGAAATCGTCCAATACTACCTCAATAGACAATCCGACACTTTGTGTTCTAAACTGGAAACGCTCGATAACCCCGAATAGATAATTTCACCGTGTGGAGGTTCTGACCTTGAACTCACCTTCGCTCTTCCGGAAGAGGCGCATTTTCCGCCACTTCCTCACAGCCGCCTTAAGTCTCTTCATGAGAGCACAGTTCAATAACGCGTCCGCTACCCGAGCCCGCCATATTGAACACATCTATTTCACGAAACACTGGCCACTTGTTTTCACAGTCTGTGCACCGCGTTGTCTTTTTTAGAACCACCGAACAATCTGAACTTTTGGAAATGGAACGCCTCGATTCACACGTTCCAACGCGGTCGCGACAGTTTTTTGTTTTGGAACTGTTCAAACTCATTGTTTTTAGGTTTTTGATGAATGACGTGTTCAGCTGGTTTTGATAAATAAATAACTTTAGTGTATATATACCTACATACATTTTATTAAGCTTATTTGCTTATTGTTACTGAAGCGAGGCTCATTATCTATGTACGATATTACGCTGTACGTATCATGATAGCCATAAATATTCTTTTACTGCTTAGTGCTACTATCGGCCTACTATAAGTTTCTATTATGAAAGCGTGATGAAGAGCTTTATGGACTTACCCTATATTGTTTGTGCAAATAAGATTATCTAGCAATAATAATAATAATTAATTACTCATGAAATAAATAATGTTATGTCAATGAAGGCACTATACAAATCAGTAAACTCGTTATTTTCTAGAATTTTTATTTTTCCTAACAAATTACTTCTTCACTTTGACGTTAACGCATCCCACAATATAGTTTATATACCAATATATATATTGGTATATAAACTTAAACATTTTTTTTGTTAACTCTACCGTTGACGTTACCTCTAGAAGTAGGATTAAAAAAAATCTTTTTTAATTTGATAGCCTTATTGTTTAGAAAGGTTATGGACCTCTCTTACGTCAAGCAACGGCCCTTAAGACCCGAGCAATTTACCACAATAATGCCCGGTTACACTTAACTTAGGCGACGCTTAAGTTGTCGCCCTAAATATTTAGGCGTCACAAAAACGGTGTCATCAAGTTAAGCAATTTAGTTTTCACCTAGGTTGGTGTTGGGGCAATGCTTTTCTTGTTAAAAATATCTGAAATCAACTTATAGACTGTGTGGGTGTTGTAGGTTATTTTACGTCGTCAAGTACAAGAATAGTTCCACGGAGGCGGTTTAGGAGACCCTCAAATCGTTAGTTTGCCCGTACACAACCAGGCACAAAACCTTTTTATTTTCGTGACCTAATCTTTGATTTTTCGTAGATAAGCTACCATTACACATTTATTTTGTTTATTTTTGTTACAAGCTATGAAGACGCATCCAGATGTCCTGGACTAGGGTGGCCGCTTTCTATCAGATAGACCGTCTTACCATTTGCCTCTCAAGTTAATAAAAAAGCTAATGTATTTAGCCCGACTTATTTAAACAGATTGAAGAGTAATGTTTAACGATATTTAGTATTAATCTTAAGCTTAAATGCGATTAAGAATTAGGTGCAAGCCCTTAATTGCCGACCAATATCGCCACGCAAACTTGTTTTTTATCTAGACTATTATATAGGCTTGCATTTAACCTCACGTCGAAGATGTAGTATGCGTGCCTAGATACCTATTCACTCTTGATTTGAAGACCCCAAGGTTATACATATACTTGCACGCGATGGAAGAGTTCTGTGTGTGGCATTGATTGGCCTGTACAAAATGGAAACACTACACCCTTTCGCCATAAAACATAATTACCATCATAAAATAGAGGGTTCTTTACAGAAACGAATGTGTAATTACGGTCATGGCTAGGTTCTCCGCTTTTATGGTTACTGGGGCTGCTATATATCAATAGAATAGGGCGCCATCTATAATTTACCGTTTAACAACCATTATCCAATCTGGTTAGGCGGCAGTAGCAGTAGCAGGGTCAGATGGCAGTAGCTCTACTGTAATTACCTGATCTGCCAAATCCTGGATTATGGTCAAAGCGGATCCCGGGGTCTAGTGCGCGAGAGCACAACCGGGACATTAACGCTAACATTATTTATTTTATACATAGTATAAATTAAAGTCGCTATTCACGTCTGTCTGTCTGTATGACAGCTTTTGCTCGCGACTTCTCAAGCGTCAAAATAATTTTAATGACAGCTTTTGCCCGCATTACTATTTTAAATGATCTCCGTATTGTATGAATGCCAGTAAGTACTACGGGACGGTCAAGCTGTATCTCTGGTTCTACCTACCCGAATTAGGTTAAACATGGCTTTGATTTTACCCTGGATTTCAAGCTGCCAAATTATGTAAACCGAATCAAAATCCGTTTAGTAGTTTTTGCGTGACAGAAAAACAGTCAAAAATTACAAAAACAAATTTTTGGCTAAAGTTACGTCCCAGAATTCTATTTTTTCTGTAATATCTTCAATTTACAGACACGCTCTTTTACAGTTAAGATTTAACCTAATTCCTCATAAACCACGGAACAACGATTTTTACCATCGGTTAGAGAATTTCTTCCGGAAAGTTTATATGTAAGTATAATAGAACAGCCGTGAAAACTCGTGTGAAGTCGGGGTAGGTCGGTAGTTGGGTATAACCACGTTTCAGCCTGGGCGCGGACTTTAAAATAAAGGACCTATTAACACTTAGTTTTAAGCTCCTTTTGAATCATACTAAAGATACTTACTAAAAGAAATCGTAACAAAATCTAGTAACGAATTCACCATCACAGTATTCATGGTAATCTATTCAATAACATTTTCCCTTGTCCTTGATTTCTTGGCATGCATTCAATGTGAACTCCACGTCAAGCAAGGATTCTTCTGCTAGTTGTTTCGATAAATATCTCCCACTATGGGAAGCAAATAATGTGAATTTATTACAGTAAGATTTTGTAAAATAACTTTAAACCAAATAATGCAGTAGGTCTATTTAAACGTCGTCAGTGACGTAATGGGTAGTTGGTCTGATTGCCAAATCCTGGATCAGGATCAAGGCAAACCCCAGGCCCTCGCGGGATCATCATCATCATCATCATCACAGCCCATAACAGTCCACTGCAGGACTAAGGGCTCCTCCCACAAAATGGGAGGTTATTGCCATAATCTCCACGCTTAGCAGGCGGGTTGTAAATCGCAGTGCTATAAATATAACAATAGAAAACGCTGCTGCCCATTTCCCGGCCTATGGAGACTCTTGATCTTTAGCCTCGGAAACATCAGTCGCCTTGTACGACACCCACGAGTGTAAGCTGTTGGTGCTATTCTACTCTGCCGGACACCACACGGCCATTGAGGGATATTGAGCTGATATCCCTACTGGAATACTGAAGTCAAGGTCAAAATAAAAATATACCATCACGGGACCCTAAACTGGGGGCTTGTTTTGCTTAATCTCGAATCGACCGCGGTCAGCCTTTTTACGATCAGGGGGCTTAGTGTGAGTTTCGCTTCGATTTTACTTTACCATCGCGTTTGCGTTTTCGTCGAAATTAGTATGAAGAAAAAAACTTCATTTACGTACCACTAGACGGCGCTATACATTTCTTCATACTAATTTTCTCGTAAACGCAAACGCGATAGTAAAGTAAAATCGAAGCGAAACTCACACTAAGCCCTCAGATCAGCATTCAACAATAAGATCATTGAAGGTTTTACTATTGTAACCATATAACAGAACCACGCCGCAGCGCGCAAGTGCGTTGCCAGTGCGTGGCCTCAGCTGGTATGACATAAGCTGTCTTATCCTCCAAAACATAAACGGAAGCATCGTCACTTAGCGGTAGCAATAGATAAGGCGGTGTGAACGTACGCGTCTAGTTACAGACGCAGGTTCATATAATTTCTTGAAGCGAAAACTGTATGGTGTCACCGTCGTCAAAGAATCCATCGTCTCATCTAAGAGCTAAAACAGAGGAACTCTCATTCCTTTAATTACACAGCATAGAATGAGCGAGCTCCTTAAAGACAAAATAATTTTGGCGTTAAAATCTCGGTAGTTCTCCCGCGCACAAAGGCCCGGGGTCCGCCTTGACCATGATCCAGGATTTGGTGGATCAGATAATTACAGTGGAGTGACTGCTATCTGACCTCCGTGCTACCAGGGAACCTGACCAGATTGGATAATTGTTACACATCCAGTCGCCTGAAAGTACAGGTATCACGATGTTTACCATCACCGTAGGAGCATCGGTTAGCATTCAACTAATGCACGTCACTCAGAAAAGAGTCATTGGTACACGGTCGCAGAGGGATTCAAACCCGGTACATCTCGCTAACGAGTCGGATATCTTCACCACTCTATACTAGAAATAGAAGTTTTTCCTAAATAGTAGATATCTACAGCACATTTGTTAAAAAGCTTGTGATATTATTACGGGGTGAGCAATACACGGGTGGTACCCCCGATATTGGAAACTAGAACGATTATAGGCCATTTAAAAAATATAATTAGACAATTATAGCCAGGCACTTAACCGCCATCTCACCTGGTGGTAAGTGATGATGCAGCCGATGATGGAGCATGCCTACTACATCTCCATCCCCATCTAATATCTGGGAAGTTTAAAGACGAGAGGCTTGCCAAAACACTGTGATTGCTACGACTAATTTTGTCTATGCCTTTTAGGTTGTTCTGATTTGTGATTCTCTGTCTCTAAGACGCTACACTATATCTATCGGAATCCGCACTACGAGTTACACTGTTACGTAGATACATTAGTAGATTACTTATAATACCTATAGTAGGTACCTAGCCATTTTCCACGTAAGCACCTATCACGCAATGTTACTCGATATTTCCATCAAACGTAACAGACAGTAGTCTAGCTTGTCGTCCGTGCACGCACCGACCGTGATGGAAATGGAGGTATCCATTTCCACCACGGTGCATTACCAGGCAATGAAATGAAGTTGCTAGTGCAAGAAAACGTGAACTAGACTAACAGCCAAGCCAATTTAGACGGTTAATGGATCAATTTTGTTGTGTAATGTTGGCTATGAAAGTTCGACCTCAAATTTTCGTTTCCTGCATTTTAAGCAACTCAAGAGAATGTTTTATCAGGTAGCGTTCTGATGTGGCATCACTCGCCGTTTACGAGGAAATTTTATTGGGATTTATGTATTCTTCTAATTGGTACACTAATATTAATTTACACTCGACTTACAGAAGGTCCTCTCGACTTATCAAAGGTTAGCTGGAAGAAATCCCTGTTGTGGGATAAGCTCGCCTATGCATTATAAACTGCCATTTTGAGCATTTAGTGTAATGTTTTATGCGATAAAGAGATTACAAACGAACAAACAGACACCGAGTAAATTCAGTCCGAACAATATCCAATACCAATATCTTTCTGATGCTTTGCCGACTCCCATTTCACATTCTTATTGACGAACGTCATTCTGCTCTCTCTAGGGAAAACCTCTAACGGCAGGAGTAATTGTGAAATTGTAAACCAGAGGAAGGAAGATATAAACCACTGTGTGCAAATTCCAGGTCAATCGATCGACCGCATAAGGATGGATAGCCTCTCGCTCGACTCCTTACAGGTACGACGTAAGATGACATCTCTCGATTCTTGCCTAAAGGTCAATTTTTACATACCTACATTCCAGTCAACCCTGTACTTGTCAACTCATATGAGCGTAGGTAGTCACAATATAAAAACCACCCTCCCTTGCATAGCCGAGCAATTAAAAATCAAGAGTAATAAAAGGTATTATGGAGCATACTAGCTTGTAGGAAAAGATGGTATGTAACAGTAATTGTGATAAAATTAGAACTGTATATAAAAGGACATACCTGTACCAAACAGATAGCACCATAGCACTACATTTCATTAAAATCAGTTAAACAAAATTTTTAACTTTGGAAATGGCCTACTTCTATAGAGGTACCTACATAGTCACTTTTATCTTGACCTATTTAACAAAATTAGGAAGCCCGCCGTCGCGCCGTCTATATTTTGAAAGCTGAAGACTCACTTTAGAGCTTAATTCCGCAGACGTGGGTGCATTATATGTAACCTGGGGCCCTATTTTAGAATCGCTTCAATTCGAACGGTTTTTAATTTTCGATTTTGGGCATGAAAAATTTAATTTGCATGATTTTACTTATTTTTGAACCGCACTCTTTCGGTGTTGTGTTCTTTTGGTGTGTTCGTGATTTAAAAAATATATAGCAATTCAAAGAAAGAGCCCCCGATTCTCTATTTTTGAACCTCTCTTCTCATGTCGAATGGTTTTCAATTTTGATTTAGGGCATGAAAATTTCAATATTTTGATGCAAGACGCTCACTTTCCAAATTGGGGAACCGTTATAATTTTGCTCATAACCTTGATTTGACGCTTCCTTCTAAAAGTTTTTATATTTTAAGGAAACGAGTTTTAGGATTAAATAATATTCCCGGTGCTGGATCACAAACATATAACACAAACGGATTTTTCGGTAACTATTATTTGCCCCTACGTTGTACCTCTCTTCCGACAGTCATTGTAACAACTAGCGCCACTTTTTCTATGGCCGTGACCTTCACCTGATATCGAAAAGGAAAACCAAAAATAGGCAGACAGATAAAAAAGCAGTATTCAGAATCATTGAGTCGACGGGCCAGCGCAAAAAATCGCAAACGAGCAGATCGCCTGCCCCTGACAATTTGCATTAGAACCATACCTAATACCTATAGCTTACAAACGCGCATGTCAGTAGCACTCCCATAAACTCGTGGACACCTAAATGAATTACTCCAATATTATAAAAGTTATGAAAAACTGTATTTGACCTTTAGGTCCTCTATGAATTTTATATGAATTCGACATTAGGCATGTGAAATTAACATTAAGGGCCTCTTATGAATTTTATATGAATTCGACATAGGCATGTGAAATGCACCCCGTACCTACCAATGCTTAGGAGACCCTCATAGGTTCCAGAGTTGCAGATCTGAAATGACAGTGAGCTTTGGCTCGTAAAACCGATAGTCGATGGGGTCTATGTTCATCCATTGACGTTCTGTGCCTGAAACGGTGTTGCTGAAGCTTGTGAAAGGTATTCGATTTATAATAGACATTATGCGGGTATCACAGCTTAATGCCGTCACAAGCTATGATTTCTTGTCTAACCAACGACTATGGAGCGATGTAATTTGGACCCCACTCCTAAATAATAGTACCTATTCAAAAATTCCTTGGTATTGTGATGATAACATAATAATTGGAGTTGTAGGTACTTGGAAAATAGGAACAAGCTCGTCGTAGGTTAACAAACATTACAATTATTACAATAATTAAAACTTTCATCATTTATATATTTATATGTCGAATTACGACCATTATAAGGAATCTTCCAATTATTCTACCAGATCCATAGTTTCGAATTACGAGCGTAGAGGGAATCTCCCCAGTTATAGGCACATGAGCTGCCTTTTTAATCTACGGCTAACGTGAGCAAAGCTTGGATTATAATGGATTAATTAATTGATGAAAACTTTTAAGACTTTCATACATACATCATTAGAGGTACCATTTTAGGATAACGTCATGCGATACCCGGGGTAAACCTTACTTAACACTAACAATAAAAAAAAAACATCTTGGCGTTAATGTCCTGATTGTGCTCTCGAGAACGAGGGCCCGGGGTCCGCCTTAACCATGATCCAGGATTTGGCGATCAGATAATTACAGTGGAACGACTACCATCTGACCTTCGTGACCCTGCTACCAGGGAAACCTGACCAGATTGGATCATGGTTACAAACTCAGTTGCCTGAATTTGCAGGTTTCATCACAATGTTTTCCCTCATCGTAAGAGCATCGGTTAGTATTCAACTAATGTACATAACTCAGAAAAGAGTCATTGGTACATGTGGCTGCAGCGGGATTCGAAACCGGTACTCCGGCCGGTGGGATATTCAACCGCCCGGCTACCGACGCTCTTACACTAACAAAGCCCATATTTCATTGTGCTTGACACTTCCTTCAAACTCATATAATTTAGGCATTTCAAAATGTACTTCAAAAGCTCTTTCACTGGGTTCCCTTGCTATGAAAATGCGTTAAGATTTTATCAACAAACCTATAAAATTCTACTATATGATTGATCCTCATTGATTCCTGAGATTGTTAAACCAGTCTCTGGGTCTCCAGCGAAAGATCTTAGCCAACCTTGCCAATGCAAAGGGATTACTAGTCATCTAGCGAGGGGCGAGCTTGTTGTCTGTAGACTTATTTATTTATTTAATACTTTATGCACAAAATAGTACAAAGTTGGACTTAAAGCTTTGTAGCTTTATCTACCAGTCTACCCCGAAAACTGGTAAAAAAAAGAAAATTGCAGGCGGTGCACAAAAATTTACAACATTACACTTACGTACCTAATAACAAACACAATTCTACCCACTAGTATTCACATACCGAAACTCAAAAATGATACTTTCATTTAATTATCTATTTAATACTAAAGACCAACAACAACAAGATAGCACAACGTACTTGAATATAAATCTCAATCAAGTGCCTACCTACCAAGACCACTCGCAAAAAGAACAGGTGAAAAAAAAAAACACGACGACTACTAACTATCATTAGATAGCAACCAGAACGGACGGATTATCAAGACCTCCAAAGAAGGGGGCACATGGTTATCACTTGAACTGTGATAACCACACACAACCGTCAGACCCAAAAACTATTAATTCAGGGATTCAAACCAGGTCCGCAAGGCAGACGCTCGACGACGCGGCTAGACCACTTAAGCATCACGGCCTCATGTTAGTTCTTACCAAGTATTGTAAATGCCTGCCTACATTTAATTACTGGCTCCGCTCAGGAGATAAGGAGTTGTTCGCTACGTTCAGGGCCTAACATGTATACCCAAAACTGGGCTAAACAAAGAGGTACAACAAACATTATAAAACTGTATGTTAACTGTATGTTGTAACAATAGTTATAAATAAATGACTTTGAACTTTGAACATCAAACTGAGACACTGCTTGCTTATCCCCTTCTATTTGAGATTTAAAAATAACAAGGTATAACATAAACAAATTAACTGCTGTAATAAGATTTTCGATTTTTTTAAATTAGACCGAGTTCGATTTCCGTTAGTTTAAGAAATAATGAAAGTTGAATACAGTTATTATTTTCTAAAATCAGCATGTGGTTCCCAAGAACAAAGTAGGCTATCTCTTAAAGAAGTTACAGATTTCTAGTCACTGACCCATTTAAAATGCTAACCTATATTTATTACTTTATACATGTATAGTACCTATATAGGTATATACATATAGAACCTATATATAACCTATTGACCGCCAACGTACGTCTTCAGCAGTTCATCTGAACAAATTGCATTTTTACAACTGTTTCCTACTTATATCTATAAAGTTGTAAATCAGTTTCACGCAGTAAGTAGATACATCATCATTATCATCATCATCACAGCCCATAACAGTCCACTGCAGGACTTAGGGCCTCTTCCACGAAAGGGGAGGTTATGACCATAATCGTCACGCTTGGCAGGCGGGTTAGATATTGCACTGTTATAAATATAAGAATGGAAAACGCTGCTGCCCATTTTCCAGCCTACGGAGACTCCAGATTTTTTGCCATAAAAACATTAGTCGCCTTTTACGACACCCGTGTGTATGGGGTTGGTGCTATTCTACTCAGCCGGGCACGATACAGCCTGGTATCTGGTGTTTTCTTTTTAATATGTATCTACATAATAAAAAGGAAATTGATCCGTTTTTTCATCTTTACAATGTCAGTACTTACAAAAATATTCGAGTAGTACAAAAAAAGGAAGTAATTTATTTATGCGAAATTACCACACTTTTTATATATGCTGTTTCGAAATTACATTGTTTTGACGTACGCTGTCGCGAAAGTATACTGTTTTATAAAATAGCATAAAATGTTCGAACAATCGGTTAGATAAGCTTGGCAGTTAGAGTGGCAGTGTCAACTGGATAACGAATAAAAATTAAATTAAAAAGTCTGACAGACGTGCGAGTAAGTACGCGAACTTGTGGCTCGACGACCTTGCTCGCTCGTGTGTCAGCCTAAGTACGCGTACTATAAACCAGTGAGTAAATTCGCCGGCGTTCCAACATATTTGATTTTTGCTCGTAGCTCGCGGCTGACGGATTCGGCTCGCGCGTCTGTCAGCGCTGCGAGCCGCGAGCCAATATTTTTTTTGTGATGTATCTCGTGCAGTTGGGTTTTGTGCATAAAATTTGTTTAAGTTTAATTAACTTTATGGTTTTCTCAAATTTCTCTTTCTCAAATTCTTGACGGAATTCTTAAAAAAGCGAGCCGGAAAAGTTCGTGAACTTAAAACCCGCGTACTTTAAGTTCGTACGTGTGTCGCCTACTTAGGAAACACAAATAGAGTTACAATCAGTAAGGTTTTAAAAATGCAACAAAAGAAGGCAGCTTAACAAGCAAAGGTTTTCTAGTATTACGTCAAGGAAACTCAAAGGCCAGTAAGTACGTAATTTACGTCAATAAATAATCTTAATAGTGGATATTACGGTCGGTCACGTAAGGTTTATGTACTTATATTGAAAGTTGATTTTTGGAGTACCACGCCCTAATATGTTTATATGAAACAGGAATTAAGAATTTTTTATTATTTCTTAGTTAGGTACATATCTAAGGGACCTATCACTATGGTTAATAAATAATCATCTTAACGGTAATGTTCCGGTTGTGTTCCCCTGATCCAGGATTTGGCAGATCAGGTAATTACAGTGGAGCGAATGCCATCTGACCTCCGTGACCCTGCTACCAGGGGAACCTGACAAGATTGGATCATGGTTACACATTGCAGGTTTCATAACGATGTATTCCCTCACGGTAAGAGCATCGGTTAGTATTCAACCAATGTACACAACTATGGCATTACACTATGGTATTACCTACCAACTATGTAGATATGAACATTGAACGTAATTGTTTAGATAATAAATATTTCGATAACTTCATGAACTTATCATACGTTCGTGATGAAACAGGCTTTACGTATTTTTGGCAAAAAAAGAACGTGTTGATACATGATACAGTTTGACGTGTAATTGTGGCTTTGTGTTTCTGTCTGTGGCATCGTAGCTCCCGAACGGATGTACTGATTTGGATGTGGTGTTATCTGTTTGAAAGCCAGAAATCGAGATGGTTCTTTGCTTTGTTTTATAAAAATCGGTTCTGTAGTATAGAAAATATTAAAGTTTAAGTATTATTATTATTGGTCGGGGCTTATCCGACTTATTTTGTCGGTAAGGTTATTTTAATTGGGAGACACACAGTCAGATGTTCCACTTGATAGGTAGGTACATAGATATTATGATAATACTGATTTGGTGTTGATCTTCTAATATGAAGGTGTGTTCATCCCCTTCGGCCATCTACGAAACCGCAGTTTCGTAATAATTTTACGAGACATCGCTAAACCAGTTCTGATGACATTCGAAAACGTTTCGTGTAGTCCATATATAGGTTAGCTACGTGACCTTCATGTCCAAACACAGTTTCGATTGCCTATAATTAGAAGAACAAAACGCTTAAGTAGCTTTGGTTTTTGTTTACCAGATAACTTAACATGTTATTTATTTTTTATTTTGTGGCTATCGTGTAATTTAGTCTTCATGGACTGGACACCATCAACCAAGTAACTTGCCAAAATTAACGAAATCCACTGCCATTGCGAGGCATATGTAAAAACTTTTGGAATCACATTGTCGTTTTAACTTTTCACTATTATTCTAAATTAATTTCGTACTGGCAGCACAACACTACTGGCATGTACGCACACGGAGCCGCAAAGGAAAAAGAAAAACAAAAAAGCGGCGATGTAAAGCGACGAGGCGGGAAATTCATATATGGAATCGTTTTGATAGAGGAACACGACCTCTTCGCGCGAAGTCGCGGCGGTTACTGGCCAACCAGTGTTGCTAGGGGTAAGAAAATAAGGCTTTGGCTCAGAGCCAGCGTTTATCAAAATGAGGTGAATCTGAAACCATTGAAACCCACTACTGATAGGGAATCAAAGTTGTCGTGTCATCTGCGGATATTTTGCAGACTATTTCTAGTTCATATTTCAGTTACGCGCACGCTTTGATAGGTCCATGCCAAGGCCTAAGTTATCCCTAAGTGAAATTTCATCACAATCAGTGCAACAGAGACGTTACAAAAACAAGCAATATCAAAGTAGGTAAGTAGAATATATTTCTTCATAGAGCTTGGCGATGAACGAACAGACAGTCCTCCTGAAATAGATAAGAATGGAATAGATTCCAAAGTGCCTCAAAAAATCATTTTATCCAAGCATTTATTTATATATCTACGCTAGTATCTATGAGATCTTTGCATCCACAACTATTCCATACCATCCTTGCGAACGGTATTTATTTTCTTCCAATTCTAAATATCGCATCACATATAACAAGCGCTGATATTGCTTATGAAACACACAAATATGTCGAAAATATCCAGCGTAGGATTGACACATGTTCTTCAAGTTGACATGGGTCCACCCTCAACGTCAATCCTTTAGAAAAGAATATATCCATCCTTACAAAGGTTAGCCTTTATATAAGTATGATCGTATAGCAGATCACTGTAACTATATTGGCTACTTTATCCAGAGGAAGCCACTAAATCAATTCAATCTTCAAAGCCAGATAAACGCTATCTAGGGAAATCGGTCGGTAGGTCGCGACGACCTAGCCCAGTTTCGCATGATATCGTTAGAATTTTATCAATTGAGAGTTTTAAAATCTGCTAAAGCCAAGTACTTATTTGTTCGTTACATCAAGCTTATTCTCGTACTGTGACATCTCGATTTCGACTTTATTTTTAGTCCGAAATCTGTATAGCAGTCAAAAAATCTATCCTCAACAATCTTTGACAGCGACTTTAATATCCAAGATCGTGTTCAATGACATTTTTCATAGACATTTGTACCTTGTGATAATGTCGAATTCTATATCGCAGCGAAAATCGACCTGAATCACCATTGCATCCATAGCCGTTGCCATCGGCTGTGCGATGTTCGGATCTCTATAATAATTTAACTTTCCCTCGTGAATCTATTATTTTCCCGGGATACACTTTCCTCTTGAATTAGAGCGTCGGTGGCCGAGCGGTTACAGCATCCGACTCGTAAGCCAGAGGTCCCGGGTTCGAATCCCGCTCCGGCCATGTACCAATGACTGTTTTCTGAGTTATGTACATTAGTTGAATACTACGATACGATGCTCTTACGGTGAGGGAAAACATCGTGATGAAACCTGCACATTCAAGCGACTGGATGTGTAACCATGATCCAATCTGGTCAGGTTCCCCTGGTAGCAAGGTCATGGAGGTCAGATGGCAGTCGCTCCACTGTAATTACCTGACCTGCCAAATCCTGGATCATGGTCAACGCGGACCCCGGGCCCTCGTTCTCGAGAGCACAACCGGGACATTAACGCCAAGATGATGATGACACTTTCCTCTTGAATTACTTTATCTGTTGTTGAAAACCGTATTAAAATCTGTTGCGTAGTTTAAAAGATCTAAGCGTACATAGATACAGACGGCGGGAAGCGACTTTGTTTTATACTATGTAAAGATAAACAAAAATACATTACATAATTTTCTCTTAACAATATTAGTACCTACTATAGACTATTATCATATTATATCACTTATCTGTCTTGATATAACTGTAAACACAACACGATATCATATCTAGGTGTACATACGAGAGATGTCGATGGCCAAACTAAATGTTAGTTTTTACGGTTTTCTCAGCATCTAAACGCCAACTAACTACGGTTGGACACTTTTAAAGATACACAGGGCTCTATGCCGTGTGGTGTCAGGCAGAGTAGTACAGCACCAGCCCTTACACTCGTGGGTGTCGCACAAGGCGACTAATGTTATCGAGGCAAAATATCTAAGAGTCTCCGTAGGCTGGACAATGGGCAGCAGTGTTTTCCATTGTTTAGTTTAAAACACTGCGATCTCCAACCGGCCTGCCAAGAATGGAGATTATGGCAATAACCTCCCCATTCATGGGAGCGGCCCTAGGTCCTGCGTATATTGTTATGGGCTGTGATGATGATGCAAGGCGACGCACTATTTTAAAGCCAATGTGTAGCCTTATTTATGATTGTTTCACTGTAAATATTTCTCTATTGCTAAATATATTAGAATCTAAGCGTAATGTAACTGCGTATCCGATAGACATTGGACATATAATTTTGCTTTATTTGGTGAACTGGAGGTCTAAAAAGGCCACATTAGCGTTTCATAATATAATTCATATTGATTTGTCTCAAATTTATCTGCAGCGTCGCTGTTGTAGATATTGACATGACAATTAAAAATGGCGTCACTTAGTTACTGTATTGGCCACCGGATCAGATAAGCTTCTGGCAATATAACATGAATCATAATATAGAACGGTCCCTGAATTCACGAGTCAGTCAAGCGAATAGAGAATAATGAAGTCGGTCCCTATGGTCCCTATTTTTGGGATAGGTCTACACCTATCCCAAAAATATTGTCACCTATTCATTTGTTAGGTCTCCATACTAGACAGATTAATATAACCTCGTTTTGGAACTCAATAGGCGCTTCATTTTCTATAGAAAAATAGCACTTATCCATATCAATCAATCAATCTATAGGTACGTTTTCGTAGAATACAATAACTCATGTTTGTTTATCTTCTTGTCAGTGATTTACGCTATTGTATCATTTATGTCATTCGAATATCTCTTTTATTTCTATTGGTATACAGAACAATTTCCCGAATCCCAAATTTCACACATGTTCCGGTGGAGCATCACGGCATCATAACATTAATGACCATTTTATTTTTTAATCTTTTATTTAAGGACTTTTAGAGCGTCGGTAGCCGGGCGGTTGAGTATCCAACTCGTAAGCGAGACGTACCGGGTGCGAATCCCGCTGCGGCCATGTACCAATGAGTGATTTCTGAGTTATATACATTAGTTGAATACTAACCGATGCTCTTACAGTGAGGGAAAACATCGTGATGAAACCTGCAAATTCAGGAAACTGAATTTGTAACCATGATCCAATCTGGTTAGGTTCCCCTGGTAGCAGGATAACGGAGGTCAGATGGTAGTCGCTCCACTGTAATTACCTGATCGTCAAATCCTGGATCATGATCAAGGCGGACCCCTGGCCCTCGTTCTCGAGAGCACAACCGGGACATTAACGCCAAGATGATGATAATTTTATTTATTTAAGGACTTTTACACAAAATGTACATGCCAGCCCTAATACAAAATTGCTAACAATGAAACAGCTGATTGCCGATCTTGTAAAGCGACTACTGATGGTATTTGCATATTCCAATAAACAGATTTCAATGATGGGCAAAGAACCTTCTTCCAGTTACAATGACTGTGATATGGTATATGACATACAGACGATTAATGACTCATGGTGACGTCATAAACATATCTAGATAGACTTTGCCTGTTTCGATTATAGCCGCAACGACTCGTTAGCTCAGCAGGTTAGAGCATCGATATTTAATTCATTTGACCATCGAAGGCGGGGGGTTCAAATCCCTCACGAGTCAACCGTTCTTTCTTTTTTCTCCTATTCTTTCGACGGTGGATGGACCAAGAAAGAAAGGCGTTTGATGGGCCCTTTCACAAGAAAAGTAGCCATGAGGGAATGGCGGGTACTGGTGAAGCGCGCCACCAAAACATAACGACCACGACCACTTTACCAAGAGTGCTACGACTGAAAAGAAGATTATATCGAGCCCCATAGCAAATGACTGACTGCAAACACATCTCGACTGTGCCTCGACAGCAATTGACACTCGCTGCGGATTGCCGGAATTAGATCGACCTATCTTTCATAACCTTATCCTTACATACATAGTACAAAATAACGATCAGGTAATTAACTAATTACAGTAGAGCGACTGCCGTTTGATCCCTGTGACCCCGGTTAACAGGGGTAACTTGCTAGATTGGGCCATGGTTACACATATTTATAATCAACTAAAGACAGAAAAATTCGATGAATTTCACGATTATAAATAAATAAATAAATATGCTTAAACAAATTCACACAGCTCCATCTAGCTCCAAAGTAAGCAAAGCTTGTTTTATGGATGTTAGATAGCTGATAAACTACTTGTATACTTTTTTTTAAATACATACTTATACATATCTAAGTACACCCAGACCCGTAACAGAAATTAAAATTCGTCATTTAATTTCTGCTTGGCCTAGAGTCGAACCCAGGACCTCTGCTTGGCGACCGGCATGTTAACCAACTGAACCACTCAGATATTTGGGGATAGCTTTTTAATAACAAGCAAAAATTACCAGAGTAAATAAACAAAAGACAAACTGGCCACCTGCCCTTAACGCCAAGATTAACTACCATTCCTGTACCAGCTCCAGTTTTGGTTCAAACGAATTGTTGCTATACTCATTTTGTACCCATGTTTATGTTTGGGTACTACATAAGTATTGCATATTGTATCCATGCCTACAGACCTTGAATCGCTATCGTATTCAGCCCACGCTTATCCGAAACGCTGTTAACGAATTAAACAACACTGTTAATGTAATTTATCTGGTTGCTTGATAGTGGCATTACGTAATGACTAACTATACTAGCTTTTGTATCAGCGGCTTTGTCCGCTCAGAGTACGATTAAAAGTAGCCTATGTCCTTCCCATGGTCCAATGTACTCGCAACGTCTGTGACCGGCGAAAATGGAAGCAAATCGCTAAGAATGCAATCCTCGGGAAAGTCTGCGACGTAGTGAACATCTCTCCGGGTACCTCGTCTACGCAACCACGACCACTCTGACAAGAATGTCCGACTAAGAAGAGATGTCCTTCGCAATAGCCGAAAATTTACAAGTGGCCGTGTGATGTCCGGCAGAGTAAAATAGCACCAACCCCTTACACTCGTGGGTGTCGTACAAGGCGACTAATGTTTTCGAGGCAAAAGATCTAGTCTCACGCAGTGTTTTCCATTGTTATATTTACAACACTGCGATCTCTAACTCGCCTCCCAAGCGTGGAGATTATGGTAATAACCTTCCCTTTCGTAGGAAAGGCCCTAAGTCCTGCAGTGGACTGTTATAAGCTGTGATCGTCATAAAATTAAAAAGACTGGATGGGTGACTGTTGTGTATGTTGAGGCTAGTCGAACGTCAGCAACGCAACGTGCTCGCCGCTCAGGTGAGCCTCCTAGAATACCGTTGGCGAAGCGAGGTTGCCCAAGATAACCCTTGTGACCCTGTCTGATTAAATAGTCATCATCATCATCATCGTCATCCGAGCGGTCAATCCCGGCTACTGCCAGGGTCCGCTTTCCTGATTTGCTTTCTCCACTTTGCCCGATCATCGGCATCCTCACGTCGTAAGCCGTTGGCTCTCGCGTCCGACTCGGCGATGTCAATCCATCGCTTCTTGGGCCTTCCGCGGGATCTCTTTCCTGATACCGGCAGATTCACCTATTTCCCACGTATCCCTGGGGCTTACGCAACACTTGACCATACCAGCGCAGCCGTACCTCTTCGATCTTATCCGCGACATCTCTTACGTCAAGGCTGCTACGGATGTACTCGTTACGCACTCGATCAAGTCGCGTAATGCCACTCATCCACCTCACCATTTTCGACGGATTCAATAGTCACGGGAGTTAACTAGTAAGCTTCTTCTTACTTTAACTTGACTTTCAATAGTATGGACTTTGGTGTACGACCGAAGGTCAATTTCTGGCCGAAGCCGAAGTCGTGGACTTAAAATATGTAACTATGGTCGTGTTAATTCTTAACTTTTAATCGTTTTGAATTTTTAGAGGTCTCATTGGAATTGTAGATAGAGGTTGAGACGGTATTGTTATCTTTTTCATGGCTATCTAACCCCGATCACAATGTTTGGAGGGCAACGGGATAGACGGTGATCAGAGGGTTGCCATCTGACTATAACCTAATCTAACCTAGACCTAAATATTTTCTTAACTAATGAATTGATCCGGTCGGGAGCTACGAGCCCAGACAGATACACACGTGAAACTAAAAACACCCCTTTTTTCGTCGGGGTTTAAAAAGAATGTGATTCAGACCGAATTTTAGTAAAAACTACGTACTGGTTTCTCCGGATTTGTTTGGACCATATTTTTGTTTTCACCCTTATAATATCATCATCAACAGTCTGTAACAATACACTGCTAGACTATGAGCCTCCTCCACATAGGTTGAGGGTCTTATCATTATCATTATCTTCCTTGTATATATCAATGAGCTCCCAAATATTACAAAACATTTATGCAGACGATGCAACGATCTTGTTTGTAGATAAACATAATGATAAATAGCATTGGAAAACGAAATAAATACTACCTTTAAAACTATTGTTAATTGGCTTAAAACTTTGAATCTCATAGTCAATTCAAACAAGACGAAACTTATCCAATTTAGGAATTATAGAACCAATTCATATAACTTAAAGATAGTAGATAGTAACAACAAAATAGAAGAAGTAGATGAAATAGACTTCCTTGGCGTTTTCATCCATTTTCATCTTAACTGGAAGTTACATGTAAGCATAATAAACAACAAAATTTCGAGTTACTGTTATGCCCTATCAACTTCTGTAAAAGTAGCACGTGCTGCCTATTATGGTCATGTTTACCCGCTCTTATCATATGGAATTATATATTGGGGAAATATACAATCAACTTTTATTCTCCAAAAACAATGTTTACGCATAATTTATAATATGTATTCAGATGAAACACTTAGAAATGTATTTAAAGAAAAACAACATTTAACACTTACAAATATCTATATCCTGGAATTATGCTCATTTACAAAACATAATATGTCTCACTTTAAAACTACAACAGTAAACAGAATAAACAAACGTAATAGATACGTATATGATATCAATGTACCTACTACAAACAATGACATGTACAATAAGAGTGCTTTTAGAGTAGGAATCAAGATCTATAATCACTTGCCGGTAGAGTTAAAAGCTTTAGATTCCACTAAATTTAAAAACAAGCTAAAACTATTTCTATTAAATAATGTATTTTACACCTTGAAAGAATTTTTTGATTATAATACACATTAATTGTACTTCTGTCTCACATTGTCTCTTAATTGTACTTTCTTATTTTAATAATAATTACCTAAGCAAATTGTAACTTTGAATTTACATTGTAATTGCATACCCGCTATGGGTGAACTGTTGTTCTTCTTATATTGCAAACTCATCTGCAACAATGTACTACACAGTTTATGCAATAAAGTTCTATTCTATTCACGCTTGACAGGTGGGTTGGATATCTCAGTGCTAAAACTGCAATAGAAAACGCTGCTGCCCGTTTTCTGATTTACGTAGGTCTTTGCTAGTTCGCCTCAAATACATTACCTATTTAATTAATTACATAGAAATTTAGACATTCATATTGTAAGTAGCTCGTAAAACAAGGTCATAAGATTGAATTTCCTTATGATTTTTGTTGTTGGGAAAACCGACCCGCTAACCATTCCAAAACTGCCTTCGAAATTACAAATTTTGATTTACAATTCTGGCACAAATGAAGTACCCAAATCTCAATGCTGTTTTCAAACTTTCTTTCCTGTACGAGAGCAGTAACTGTTAATTTATTTTGTCCCTCTTGCAAAGTTGGGAAAAGTTCCGATAGGCAAGTTAGCCTCCGAGGTTAAGAACCCTGTTCAGTTTTATTATACCTATCACAGACCCCTAGGGGTTGTAGCGCATTTGATAAAATAAACGCTGGAAATCGTGGCAACTTCTGGAGGAATCAAAGAGAAAAGGAGGTCCCTTTACTTACTCTGAGACTAATTATTTATTTATTCACTATCTACCCCCCACGGCCACGTCAGTTTTAAGTAAAAATTACTTTAAAGTAGAGTTAGGAGCCAGCAGGTACCAGTTGGATGCGGAAAGCACAGGACCGGCCTCTGCGGGGATCTCTGGGGGAGGCCTATGCCTAGCAGTGGGCGTCTTCTGACTGATATGATGATGATGATGATGAGGGTTAGGAGTGCAATTGCTTAATCCTCTCTTAGTGATCTGAAATTGGAGCGTAGTATGTCCCCTCTCTGGACAAATGACTGCTCCGGAGGACTCCCTGATAAGGACTCTCTATTTCTCAATTTTTGACGAAAATGACGGATGTGTATCTGTGTGCCTGTGTGACTGTGCGTCTGTCTGTGACACCGTAACTCCTGAACGAATGAACCGATTTCGGTCGGGGCGGTTTTTTTATTTTTTTTTATTATACTTTTGTTAAGTGATGATGCGGCCGAAGATGGAGCATGCCCGTCTTGAAACAGCCTATTCACTGTAGCCTTGAAAGCATCCAGATTATATTGATCAGGGAACACACTCGCAGGCAACGCATTCCATTCCTTAGCCGGGGTTTGAAAGCCAGTTTAACCGAGATAGTTCTTAGCTTTGTTTCATTAAAATCAGTTCTGTAGTTTAGAAAATATATGTGTTTGAGTAAATTTGGTCGGTGGTAATCCGACTTTTTTAAACGAATTTTGCAGTTCTTTCGTTAGGTAGATATGAATTAATAACAACTTATTGATAGGTGTCTAGTCATCAATCATATAGGACAAAGGGATGTCTTCATTTTTATTGTAAGAAATGTGAAGGGAAAAATAGTCTTTGTAGCAAGCCAAAAACATGATTTGTAGACATAGAAATCTCATTCTTTCAGCTTTACCTGAAGCTAAAATGCTTCAGTAAATTACACTCGTGCTGTGAATCCCAAGTGTGCGTATGCCTTTACGGAGGTGTGGTTCGTGCCACATACAAATATGTTATTTGCCCTTTACCTGGGCCTGGATTAAGGTTGTCCGGGTTAATCCGGTATTTTCGACAATTTGCTGTCCTTTCTAATAAAAGTTAAGTAATATTAGTAGTAATAGGTACAGCCAACATCCTTAGGAATGCATTCAGGATACCTAATTAAGTGGAACTGGGTGGGATACGAGTCTTAAGCTGTTACACATTTCCGAGGGTTCAAGCTCTTTCAATTTTCCTAAACTCAGCGGGATTACCCTTTTCGCAAAACTGTATCTTATTTTGTTTGTTTAACAAATAGGTACTTGTTCTACATCTCAGTTTATAATAATGTCTAGACTTCTATACCTACATCATTTTATCACAGTAAAATTTAATTTTGTATTATTTGTACTAAAGGGAGGCAAAGGAGTGGGCCGCCTAATAGTTAATAGTCACCGCCGCCTGTCAAGGGCATGTCAATAGAAATTAGGTAATCTGTTCTCTTCGGTTGTTTAATATGGCAACTTGTAGGTACATCATCGTGTAGGCTTTGCAATGATTTTGACATATAGGCTTGTAAAATAGTGATACTCTTATTTAAAAAAATGCATTTTTATGTTTTTCAGAGACTCTGGGTCTCCGCTCGCCCCGAGCCGAAATGTTTTCGACTTTGATTTTAGGCAAAAAAATCACGTTTATGTATGTATATACACAACGTTTAACGTTTATGTATGTGTATACGTAGATGTATGACGGCGATACTCTTTATTTTTGAACGTCAGCTTTCGGTGTTGCCAATGTTATTTCAAAAATAATTAATTTTTATTGCCAAAAATCAAAGTCGAAAGCCGCTCGACTCGGGGCAAGCGGTTCAAAAATAGACCCTCAGATTCGATGAGAAAAACATGGAAATTGTAACCTGGTAAGGTAAGGCATGCCCTTCTTAGATACCCACACCCAAGGAGTGAATTATTGCCGGCATTTGAGATAGGCTCTTGATTTATTTCAAAGAGGCAAACGATATAATTGTGAATATATCTAACGTGGAAGAAGCAAAAGATCTAGCGATTACAAAAAATTCTGCTGACTTAACTTTAAAAAGTTTCTTTGTCCATGCAAACGTCAGTGAGCAAACACTAACCTATACCTTAGTTATTTTATTAGCAATAACTCCTTTGTAAGTGGTATGAATATATATCCATATAAAATGTAAGCAAGAGTCCTAGATAAAGTTTAATGGGGCGACTATGTCTCAGAAGATACTATTACCAAAGATAATGATATACAGATGCTGGAGGAGAATAATGCATATCAAAGAACATCGTCTGTCTCGGTCGCAAACCCGTGAGTAAACGTAAAGCCGAAACTTGACGATGTGCATTATTTACTTATATCTATTACACTAATGGGCCTGGGGTGGTTTTCTACTCCTACCCTACCCTACCATATTCTGCCCCTACCCTACTCTACGCTACACCTACACTTTTTTATTAGTATAGATAACGAGGATGAAGGAAAGTATTCCCTTCTCATAAAGTCGAAGAACACTATCGGAAAAAGTTTGGTTCAACTTCCTTCCATCTCACACGGATATCTATTGTGAGTGTCCTACTTCAGCTCCGGCGGCCTTGTTAAGATCTTCGGATGGCAAAGACGAATTTCCAATGGATATCGATATGATCCATGATTTATTATACGCCGAGGACCCTGCATTGGCGCTCATTATGAGAGCATAGGCCCTAATGAACACCAATGCAATTTTCATGACTTTTTTGACAGGTGCTGTCCTAATTGGCAACGGTCGTACGATCATGGTCGTACGACGGACATCGACCGACCAATAGGAGACCTCAAAACCTCAAAGCCCGCCGCACGACCGTTGTCAATTAGGACAGCGCCAGATTTGTAACATTGTGCTCAATCAAAAATTTCATTCTAATTTTGATAGCTCTCCGACAGGTGGACTGTCTGCTCGTTTGCCATTGAGTAGCATAAAACTTCATACCGTATCTAAGAAACTATTTTTATTCTACATTGCATAGTTATATCTACAACAGTGTCACTTTTAAAGGTGTGACCCGTGTTTCCTTCCACGTACCTTTGTTGACGAGAAGCCCGATATTGCATGCATCATGGTCACGGTACCATTGTTGGCTACTCGTCAACAAAGGTACGCGGTAGGAAATCTGTGTGTTCTGTTCTGTGGAAATAGCTGTGGGTTTGTTGCCGTTTCTTTACCATGGAGTACCACCTAGGAAGCGGCGTTAACTTTCCTTCCCTTCCCACACACGGTGCCTTTTGGTCGTAGCGCGGCTGCGGTGGGGATGGCGTAGGATAGGATAGGGGAAAAGTAGGGGTAGGCATAGTATAGGGGTAGGCCGGGATAGGAGTGGGTAAGGTAGGATAGGGGTAGGCTACGGGCAGGGTAAGGGTAGGGTGGGAGCAGCTACCTATCACATGCAGCATCTGTGATGCATGGTCGCTTAAAGGTCTGTCTGGCAGTGGCGTGGGGGCCGGGTAGGCCGTTTCCCTCAAATATGGTTGAAATGGGCGATGGCTGGGCCTTGCGTTATACTCGTGAAAGGGTGCTGCCATGGTGGACTGGCTTACTCTTGCAGTAGTTTTAGGTGGTTTTTCTTAAGTATAGTACAGGGTCCTATATATTATGTCGAGCGAAGACCGGCTCTGCTTGGCATTGTCGGGCGCTGACAGGATCTGCAGCGGGGGCTGGGTGTGCTGCGGCCATGGGGCGGCCAACATATCACATATGGTGTGTTTCCTTCCTACTTTCCTACCCCCTCCTCTTTGACGATTGAAAGAGAAATGTAATGTCCTACTCAATAAAGTAATTTTGAATTTTGAAACCCGGAACATACCTTTAAAATGTGTGATAATAACCGCGATAGTTAAAAACATTATGTTATCTACTAAGGCGTCGGTGGCCGGGCGGTTGAGTATCCGACTCGTAAGCGAGAGGTACCTGGTTCGAATCCCGCTGAGGCCATGTACCAATGACTCTTTTCTGAGTTATGTACATTACTTGAATTCTAACCGATGCTCTTACGGTGAGGGAAAACGTGATGAAACCTGCAAATTCAGGCAACTGAATTTGTAACCATGATCCAATCTGGTCAGGTTCTCCCGGTAGCAGGGTCACTGAGGTCAGATGGTAGTCGCTCCACTGTAATTACCTGATCGCCAAATCCTGGATCATGGTCAAGGCGGACCCCGGGCCCTCGTCCTCGAGAGCACAACCGGGACATTAACGCTAAGATGATTTTTTATTTTTATTGCATAACTACAATACTGTCGTCAACGAACAATAGAGGACTGCCTAGTGTTCGTGTTACGTATTCGATTCTCCAATCCCGTTCGGGCGGAGTGGAGGTGAAGAGCAGAACATCTGCGGTCTAGCCGGTACCATTGTACCATCGAATTTTATTATTTGAATTTTTTTATAGCCTAGTAAGGCACACGGACGGACGGTCCACCTGAAGTGAAGAGGCCACCGTCGTCCAGGACATCTGCAACGTAAGGGGAGCGGATGCGGTGCCAGCCTTTGAAGTACCTGTAGACATGCTTTTAATACAGCACTATCCGCCGCAAAAGTCCCATCATTCGTCATCGTCGGCGTCAATGTCCCGTTGTGGTCTTGAGAGCGAGGGCACGGGGTCCGCCTTGACCATGATCCAGACTGTTAGAGATAATTACAGTATGGCGACAGTTAACTATACATAGTATAAAAAAAGTCGTTTCCTGCCGTCTGTCCCTACGTATCTATGTATATGTACGCTTTTATCTTTTAAACTACGCAACAGATTTTAATGTGGTTTTCAACAATGGAAAGAGTGATTAACGAGGAAGGTTTCTAAGTAAGAATAAAGTAAAATAGGTGAACACGAATGAAGTCACGTTCCCAATCATCATCAGTCATCATCCCAATCTGTAAGACGTAGCGGTCAAACCCGGCTTCTGCCAGGGTCCGCTTTCCTGCTCTTGCTTCTCCACTTCGCTTGGTCTTAAGTGTCCTCGCAAGCTATTAGATCTCGTAAACTTTCGCAGGCAATGGTTAAGGCGCTGTCCTATTGGCAATGGTCGTGCCACCATGGCCGAACGACGTCTCACGGCTGTTACCAATTAGGACAGCGCATAATGCTCACTAACTGGCGAGTCTTATAACATCTGCCATGGGCGTGTCTTCCAATTCAGTGGTATAAAAAAATACATGCCATCTGGTTGAGAAGCAGTCCACCGCCATATGTGTTTCTAAGGTCAGCCTAATTTACCAGCTGCGACTGTTATATGAAAAGTAATATAAGCAGAAATGTAATTCAAGGGCAAGGCAAAAAATATATGATTCCTGACTTTTTCCACTATTCACACGGTAGGGGCTAAAACTTTCAATCGATCCGGGAACAGTGGAGAGGGCTCGCAAAGCCGTCGCGTCAACCGCATCTGATGTAGAAACAGCTTATAGGTAATATTTTTCTGTCAGTTACGTGAACCCTTTTTAGAATGGCGATTAAATTGCTCGCCTCGGTTCGAACGGTTTTCATTTTTAATTTACGGCATAAAAAGTTCATGTAAAATCAGCATCATGCATCAAAATATCGAATTTTTCATGGCAAAAATAAAAATTAAAGTTCGAATTGACGCGAGCGATTCAAAAATAGGGCCCCAGAACTGAATCACTGCTTTATAGTTGGTGTCTTTCAGCAGGGTTGCTCTAAGCTTTCGGCTAAGCAATGAAAATAAGCGTCGATTTGTTTCGATTCCTAATTATATTAAAATAAATGAATACAATAAGGTACATATTAAATAGCAGATGTTATCGTCGGTAGCCGAGCGGTTTAGTATCCAACTCGTAAGCGAGATATACCATATACCAGGTTTGAATCCCGCTGCGGCCATGTACCAATGACTGTTTTCTGAGTTATGTATATTAGTTGAATTCTAACCGATGCTCTTACGGTGAGGGTAAAATATCGTAATGAAACCTGCAAATTCAGGCAACTGAATTTGTAACCATGTTCCAATCTGGTCAGGTTCCCCTGATAGCAGGGTCACGGAGGTCAGATGGTAGTCGCTCCACTGTAATTATCTTATCTTCAAATCCTGGATCATGGTCAAGGCGGACCCCGGGCCCTCGTTCTCGAGAGCACAACCGGGACATTAACGCTAAGATGATTAAATAGGAGATGTTATATATGTATTAAAAGTATTTCCCAAACTTCTAGGCGCAACTTCAGAAGTTGCTTCCTTCACTTAATCATTTATTGTATCTATTAACATTGTTTGTAACACACAATGTTTGTACCTACTCTGTTTTAGTTTAGCATTGAATTGTTCTAAAATTACCTTAATATATGTAAACGCTTATGGATTTTTGTGATGTCAAAATAGATCATGTCTATGTCTAATATAATACATCCTTAGTTATCTGATACTTCATTTTTTTTATTAAAATCATCAAAAATCGCCTTCGTCCCCTGTATTTCGTACCTATGTGTTCAGGGCAGACTAGAAGTTTTTAATATCATACGATAGACAATCGGGCGAGCGGGCTACCTGATGGAAAGTGGTCACCGCCACCTATAGACATTAGCAACACCAGCCAATGGGTATCGCCCATGCGTTGTCCTCCTCTAAAACCTGACTAAGAACAAGTCAACCTAATTTTTCTCGAGAGAAATACAAAGTTGTACATAGCATTAGGCGCTGTCCTAATTGGTAACGTAAGGTAAGTAATATACGAGTTAAAACATAACAAACATGGATATAAGGAGTCCATCATGTGCCATATTCATGGACATGTCTAAAGCGTTTCATCGAGTTGATCATAAGTTGTTATTGTGGAAATTGGAATGTTATGGATTCCAAGGTATCGCTTCTTATCTCGAAGACAACAATACACCAAACTGACACAAATATCCATGGAGTCAAAAGAGGAAGAAACATACACATTTGATTGCCAGACTTTTAAGTGTGGAGTACCTCGAGGTAGTGTTCGTGAACCTTTGCTTATGCCGATGACAGTACTATATTTTTTGACAAAAATAATAATAAATATTATGAATTTGAAATAAATAATACATTAAATAATATAATTAATTTGCTTGATATAAATAATCTTAAAATGAATATTGACAAAATAAATTTAATGCAATTCACACAAAGGAAAAGGACAGATTCACTAAAATTTAAATATAAAGATCAAGCAATAAAAGAAACACATAGTACTAAGTTTTTAGGAGTTCACGTAGACTACAACATGACTTGGATAACACACTCACAGAAAGTATGTAAAAAATTGTCCGAGTTCTCCTTTGCCTTGTACAAGTTGGCTAAAGTAGCAGACCGGCAAACAGTCTTAACGACATACTTTACGCTATGTTGGGGCAACTCTTCGGAAAGATAAACTGTATTTAGGGCGCAAAAAAAGTGCATTAGGTCAATGTGTGGCATTAAATCTATAGAATGCTGTCAGCCACATTTTAAGTCCATGAAACTACTAACATTTCCGGCCCTGTACATTTTGGAGTGTTGCATATTTGTACACTGCAACCCAATTTATTTAAAAAGGAACCTGCTGTGACTTTATTAACCTTAGATCTAGAAATATTATAATTGAAACACATTGTTGCAAAACAGCAATGATGTGTAAAAATGTTACGGAAATGGGTCCTAAATTACACAATAAACTGCCAGAACTCGTAAAAAACATGGATGTTATGAATTTCAAATTATATTTAAATTAATTATGAATTGAAAAATGTTATTATGACGTTAAGGATTATCTAAATGACATTTTTGGACTATCTATTATTTTTGGTGTTAATGATTTAATGTATCTTTAATGACATTGGGTATATCAAATAATTCAAATTGATATCACTAATTTTATATTAATGACATAGGTGTTATATTTAATCATATTTTAAGGACATTTTATTATGATTGACTAATTTGAGTTATTATTATTATTTACCAATGGACATTAGTACGAGAGGTAGAGCATAGCGGGGTATCCCGTTCGAATTGGAGCCGCCTGACTTGGGAAGTTCCTCCACCTTACAGAATACCGCAGCTAAACAATGTTCTTTTAAATAGTATTATGTTTCTGCCGGTGAGTAAGGTCTCCAGTGCTCCATGGGGTGGGGATTTGGGGAACCGTGGCTTTGGCAGTGGAGGGGCATTTGCCTTTTTGCTGCCAGAGCAACGTGTTATAAAGGTGGGCAACGCTTTGGCGTTACTCTTGGTGTTGTTAATGTCTATAGACAGTGGTGACCACTTTCACTCAGGTGGCCCGCTTGCCTTTTTGCCTACCGTATGACATAAAAAAAATAAAAAGTTTATTTAAATTTGTATTGACATTACGGAATTCTCTTTCAGGACCTTATATACCTACCGCTGTTATATATATATTTTTTTATCGATTGAATTTCATTACTTTAATTTGCATTGCCATTGAAATTTTAAGTTTGTATTTGGTGCCATTAATTTATTTTCATTTTTAATTGACATCGATTTATTGAATTTTTAATCCGTTTAATAATAATGTATACCTAATACTTGGTATGCCAAGAGGCACACCATGGAGCCACTATTATATAAGACCACCTTTACTTTACCTATGATGACTAAATAAATGATTTGATATTTGATGATTTATTTATTCGTATGGCAAAAATACAATATACGAGATATTTGATGATATTATGATATTACTATAATTATGGATATTTTAGACATTTATGAAGGTGACCAACAATTATCAACATTTAAACTCTGTTATGTGAACGTAATCAGTATTCGCAGATATTTTGGTATCAACTGCGGCTGTATCATCATTATCACAGCCCATAACAGTCCACTGCAGGACTTAGGACCTCTCCCACTAAAATGGGAGGCTATTGCCATAATCTTCACGATTGGCAGGCGGGCTGGAAATCGCAGTGTTGTAAATATAACAATGGAAAACGCTGCTGGCCATTTTCCAGCCTACGGAGACTTTAGATTTTATGTCTCGAAATGTACGACACCCACGAGTGTAAGGGGTTGGTGCTATTCTACACACGCCGGTACTTTTAGTGCCAACATGCAAACATATCCGTATCCCTGCCGGAGTCGATTCAATTAAAAGCTAAGGCACTATATCCAGTTCAAACAAAGACTTTTACAACGCAGGCTTGTTTATCACGGTCGTTACGCACGTACGACTCTGTAGCCAACATTGTAGCAAGATTTACGTGCTACGGAAGCACTCCCAACTTTATTATTGCATAGCTTTTATTGCGGGAGTTAAAAGAGTGCGTGAAGAGATTCGGTTTCAAGTAACTGTGGGTGGCTCACGTGTAGTTCAGGGACCCCCTCTGTGTGTTCTACCGCTTGTACAACGGTGTTAGTTCTCTAAAACTGTTTGACTTGATGCCTACAGCTACATTCTATCATCGCGCCGCTCGCCACCGACAAAGAGTTCTTCCTCACATCTTGGAGCCAAATTAGTCGCGAACTGTGTGGTTTCAAAAAATGTTTCTCCCACGCACTCTAAGGTTGTGGAATGAATTATTTGGACAGGTTTTCCCTGGAGAGTACAACACGGACATGCACTCTCCGGAGAAAGAAAGGGGTGAAAAGGTTTTCACGGGATCGGCAACGCCTACTTGATGCAAACCCCCTGGCATTGCAAACGTCCATAGGCTTCGGTGACCGCTTACCATCAGACAGGCTGTAAGCGTGTTAGCCACCTTAGTGGTATAAAAAAAACATAACATAACCTTACGACACACAATGTGTCGGACACTAAGGACCGCCACCTTGGTCGTATTTTTCGACGCCCTTGACAATTGCTTTTGAATGAATCTGACACAACTTATTAGCCATTATGTACATCCATAATCCTCTTCATCTAGCTTATTTAATTCTTTAACTTTAGCTTTTTTGAGATAATTACTGATATGATCAGTGAATATTTGTCTGGGTAGCCCGAACAAATTCTATTAGTTATGAACTCATATGTAATTGAATTTTACGCGCACAAGTGTGAAGGTCAGTCCACTTTGGGTCAAATTAATCAACGGCAAAGTTCCCTATTTGAAAGAATAATTGTCCCTCATTATTCAACGTTTTCGTAGCGCTACACTATAACTGTAACAACTTAATTTTACAATTACATTAATGTAAATTTGTTTGTAGGAGTACAACAAAGTATCTTATAAGTACTAATACAGACTATTTTCGATTAATGACATAACATTTTTATTTAATTAAAAGCATCATGTAATTAAAATTGCACGTGAATGAAACTGCCGGGCAAAACGACATACAATGCAAAACGACAAAATAATATGTACATGTGCGAGATTCAGTTTATTTCAACAAGCGTTTGGTCCGTGACATTATCTGCGTAACATTCGATAGTTCCATGTCCCTCGGTAAGCACATTGAATTGCGTGATAAATTATTATAGCCTTTGTGCTATCCTGGGATATATGCTAAATCACTATAAACGCGTAAAAGAGTAACAAACATCCGTCCAAACTCCATTCCATTCATACATACTTACGCATCTAGGAAGTAAGATTTCATGCAGCAGATTTGTAAGTCAAGTATGATTTCAACAAGACATGCATCTAATAAAGAAAATCATAATTACGCGTACCTTTGATCGAGTCCACGACTTTGAAAATATCCATTTTCCTCTGGATCTGGAATACGAGCACTAAGGAACATCTAACTTATTCACTTTTAATCAACCTTTTACGAAGTTGCTGTAGTTGATTTCTATTGATAAACAATTTTGAACCTATTTCTAAAGCATACAACGTTTTAATTTCAGTGTCTATTTTGTAGATACTATTATCAACACAGTGATGATAAAAGTTATTAGTAATTGTCACAAGTAGGTAAGTATTTTTCTTTAAATCCAAACTTTTAATTCACTGCTTAACCACACATTTTAAGTCCAAACTTTTCCAATTGGCTCCTACCACAAAGTCACTTTCATTTTCATTTGTTATCTCGAATGTTTCTTCCGTTTTTTCTTTCTCAACGACTTTCACTTGATTCAGTTATTTTTTAAAGCATCGCCTTTTATTTTTGTTAGCAGTGTTTATTACTGTTTTACTTAAGCAATACTTACTACGAACGTGCTACGTTTTCTAATAGGATTCTTTTTTTTTAATTTTTAACATTTATGTTACGTTAAATGTAAATACCAAAAATTGTACATTATGCTAAATAACTTTATTAAAGCAGTGAAAAGTTAAGTAGCGAAAATGTTTGCTTTAAATTTAAACTGTCCAATAACAGAATTACAACTACAATTATTTCGAGACAAATCCCAATATTTCCATTCCCGTCTTATCTAATTGGGCGCAAATGGCTAACCTTAATTAAAAAAACATACATTTTGTGAAAAACCCCAACACTTCCATCCCCGTCTCACCTAGGCGTAAAAGGTCGACACTGATAACCTTCGCGACAGCAACACGACGGAGCGACACGGTTGCTCCATTAGATCGCGGCTAAATTACTGAATCATTACTGTCATTTGACACTAGTGTGGGCTTGGCTCAACTGTGCTAAATTAACATCAGTTTGATCACAATTAGGCGACGCCTCGCTATACCGGCAATATCATTTGTACCGCTTATCTCTAATGGAATTGGGAGCGATTTTGGGCCAAACAGCGTTGGCGGAAAGAGCTGGGTTCTTCTGTTATTTCTGTTTCTTTTTATTGGATTATTAGGCGCAGGCTAGGCAGGGCACATAGCTCGAAGAATAGATGGCCGATGGGGCAGCAAAGTTCGAGTGGCGACCGCGTACCGGAAGACGCAGCGTGGGTAGGGCTTCCACAAGGTGGACCAACGACCTGGTAAAGATCGCAGGTACCAGCTGGATGTGGAAGGCACAGGAGCGGCCTTTCTGGAGATCTCTGGGGGAGGCCCAGAAGTGGGCGTCTTTCGGCGGATATGATGATGATGAGACCTTTCTGTATTTTTATTTTAAAGGCGTGTCGTTGTATGTGATTTACGAGTATGTCACAGGATCTTACATCCGTATTCACAAACGTTGCTATGAGGTCTTACAGTGCGTCCGAACGCACAGGGTTCCAAGTCCAACTGATAAATACTTGAATGGCGATCGATACTATACGTCTGTCAAAATGAAAGCGATGAATGAATTGATCAACCATAAAGCCATATTGAACACAGTGCTTTATTAGCGACATATACACAAAAGTAGACCCGGCGCGAATTCGTTCGCGTGCACCTAGTTTACCCTTTTTATTGCTTATAAACCCTCCAAAATAACTTGAATCACTATGTATTGTTGAAAACCGCACTAAAATCCGTTGCGTAATTTATAAGATCTAACCAAACATAGACTCATACATAGATACATAGGGACAGACGGCGGGAAGAGACTTTGTTTTATATGTATAGAAGAGCCGCTAAGTAAATGCATGTAACGCTACTTTACCTACTAAGACAAGTATTGTAATCTGATAATAATCATCGCACCGTATTATATTAGAGAAATCTTCAAATTTCAGTAACTAGGAGTCTCTCAAATGACAGCATATTAACAGGGCCTCGAGTCCACTAATTTACTTGCCATGATCGAATTGTATTTGGATCGCAATAACAGCTTAACGGCAGTTTTAATTGTAGTAGAATACCAAAAACGCTCAAAACTGTCGTTGAGCAGTGAATGCGATTCAATTACAAATCAATCGAGCCATTAGTAACAGTAGCAGAATACCAAAAACGTATCAAGCTGCGATTGCGATCCAATTACAATTCAATCGAACCGTTAGTAAATCAGCGGACTTGGGGCCCTAAGTTCATGGAAGGGTTTTACAACTCTGCCAGACATCACACAGACTAAAAAAGTGTGATGTAATTCGCAAAAATGAAGTTGACCTTCAATGATGTCAGGCGGCGATCGCGACTGACCTCGCTTTGATTCGTACAATTCAAAGGTCAATTGATACATTAAAACCAAATTCAAAAGCAACATAGGTACCTGAGTACAATCGCATTCGTAACTGTATTATCACTTTGAGAAAAAATATTTTGTAGCTACTGCCACATAAAGGATATTAGGTGCACTGTTAAACATAAAACCAACATTTATCCCGAATTCAAATAGGCAATCGGGCCACCTGGTGGAAAATGGTTACCGCCGCCTCTGATCAATATAATCTGGATGCCTTCAAGGCTGGAGTGAATAGGCTGTTCCAAGACGGGCATGCTCCATCTTCGACCGCATCGTCACTTACCAACAGGTGAGATGGCGGTCAAATGCTTGCCTTGTAAAATAATAAAAAAAAAAAACAGCAGCAACACCAGCGGCGCTACCGATGCGTTGCCCGCCTTTGAGGAGACCTCTAATATACCTCTTGCACTATCCTATGTCATAGTGTTGTAGTAGATATTACTACGAATACAAGTTGGCATGCCCCGCGCCTATTTGATATTTCAAATACGAAGACAACAAAGCAAGCTTTATTTATTTATTTATTTTAAACTTCATGCACTGTTACGTACAATGGCGGACTTAAAGTTTCATAGCTTTCTGTACCAGTCAACCGGAGAGTTGATAGTATGAAAAATTACAGGGCGGTGCAAGATGATTGACACAAATATTGGTGAGTACATTAAATCTAAGTACTTATGTTTAAGCAAAGTTGACATATAATAAAACAAACCAAGACTGATAATAACAGGAAAAATCAGAAGAAAAAGTTTTTTTTTAAATGAAGCTTTGATTACCTAAGTAACAAAAACACAAAGCGACCTATAATAATAGTACATTTTACAATGTTAACTCTACTTGCGAGGTCCAATAGAATTGGATTAAAATACGAATTAATTAAAATTTCCGTTACCCTAATTGAAATATTCAGTGAAGCGCATGGGACGATTAATTTTTAAGCATTCCCTTGGTGGGCGCGGTGACCTGTGGTCCGTCAATATTTAATATCAATCACTTTAAAGGGTATCATTAAGGGTTCAGCCTGCGGGAGGGCTACCCACGCTTTCCACGCTTCCACGTTTCAACTTACAATTGGCTAAATTCAGAAGCAAAAAGCGAGAGAATAAATCAAAGTGAGGAATATATTGCTCATAAAATAAGTTATATTTTTATATCTAGGTTGTTTATATTTGTCAATACCTTCACCGCTCACCAAAGGTCGTCTCGATTGGCTGGAAGAATTCCCGTTGTGGGATAAGCTCGCCTTTGCAAGCATATTTATGTTATTTTTTGTACATAGTGCTGTAAGCATTTATACGCAATAAAGATTTTACATACATACATACAATACCCTGCCCAAAATCCATTGAACTTTACAAAATGGAAAAATAATCTCTGAACACGGAAAATATTGTGTAAAGCGCCACCCACGCGGTGCCACCGGAAGCGCGAGCAGATGCCATTTTCCCGCCTTTTCACAGACCAACTGGTTCACGATCATTCCTGCCAGATGGCGCCACTTTGTACAAACCGGGTTCTGTGTCATTTGCGCAGAGTTACAGAGATGGGGCTGCCTGCAATGCATTTGAAGATGAGCTTGGGATACTTACTAAAGATGTGAAGGCTTGAATGCTGGGATCAGACGGTGACGTTTTGTACTACGCGGTCGAGGTAAAACGCTTTGCGTTAGGGTATTAAATGAAAACGGCCAATCGGCCAATAACTAAAAATAAATATTGCTTCTATTCCCCAAATGTGTAGGGATAAGGGCAGGCAAATGATGATGAAATATTGCTTCTATCGCATGTAAGCCAGCTAAAAGAATATTTTTTAAGTACGTGTAACCCATCTATAAATAATATAATAAAACCTTTATAAATGTGTGTCTTTGAATATATTTACGAAACAATAATTTAGGGCGATGAAGAAATAGTAAAACAAAAAAAGTTAAAAAAAATGTTGTTTGTTTGTTTGTACACACTAATCTCCGGAACTACTGGACGGATTTGAATTGAACTATTTGTTGTGTTAATAAAGATTGGGAAACATATAGGGTAGATATAATTGGTTTTGGAAACTGGAACACTTGATGTAGAACCATAATAGACTAATCTATAAGAAATATGGAAATGGCGCCGAACGTATTTTGATGGGGTTCTCACAGTTTGGTAGTTTGGGGTCCAACTTTAAATCTAGACCATGTTTCATATAATTTGGTTGGGTAGAACCTGAGATACAGCTTGACCTCTCCGTAGTACTAGCTTTCATACATTGGGAGGTCATTTAAAATTGTCACTCGGAAAGAAGATAAACTGCCCTAAAACGATTCGTGGACGAAGTCGCGGGGAAAAACTTGTTGTAAATAAACTGCAAACATGGGCCAAACATAAATAAATACCTACTATTTTAATTACCTATATGTACTTATCTATCCACATATGAATTAGGTACATCAAATTATGTATTATATTACTCATCTAATTGTTGTACTTTATTTTTATGTTATTTTATGTATAAGTAATCGTTTGGTTTGTATTTATGTATCAATTTAGGAAACTATGGGTCTTTATTTATTGTATGATTTTTAAATGTTATTCTGTATAAGACTGTTTGTTTCTGATAATAAAAAAAATAAAATAATAATAATACCTACTCCAATACAATTGTTGGCAACGACCAATATTTCCAAAGTGACGACATCCTACTTGGGCTCTTTGGGGACTACTAATTTGACACAGATAGCCGTAAATTGCCGAGGGACGGCCGGTCAGAGTAGGATATAGCACTAACCCGTTTTATACGGGTGTCGTATACAAAGGGAATAATAATTTTACGGTATGGCAGATGCAGAGCGGGTATTGCCTCCATAAACCAGAAAGTGCGCAGCAGCATTTTCTGTTCGAGTTCTATACGTAAACAGTTGGGAATTTAAAAAATTGTGTCATGTAAAATTAAGTATTTAAAGCTAAGTATATCTGAAACGGAAATCTTTATCCAAAAACGTTCATTACATACCCTTAAAGCTTACAAAAGACCTATCCAACGACACCTTACACAAAGGACTGCACGCGAGAAATAAATTCATTCCCCGCTTTATTTATTTATTAAAACTTTATGCACTAAAGGTACATTGGCGGACTTAAAGCTAAAGTAGCCTTTACGTGTAGATACCCAAATAAAGGAACTTTTACGGTACTTTTAAAAGATTTTATTTTACAACTTTGTCGGCGACAATAATATGTATAACCATACCAAATGTCAGCTTTCCAGTCCTAATAATTTAGAGATAATCAGCGAACAGTCAGACTATAAGGCGCTGTCCGAATTGCCAACGGTCGTGCGCCGGACGATTCGAGCTCTCCAATTGATCGGCGACGTCCGTCGTACGATCATGGTCGCACGACCGTTGCCAATTACGACAGCGCGTTTGCGTTCCTTGTTGTCCTACGAAACCCTAAAAATGATGAAATATTTGACCGCTAATGGCCCTTAAGTCCGACCTTTGGTCCAAGACCCCGTATCAAAGTTTAACGCCAGCAAAGTGACTGCGCGCTTCTGTGTCCGGCGGGGATTATTAATTTATCATCCCAGAGTGCTGTAACAAGTTGTAAGTCTCATAAAGTTATAAAGCGGAATCTAATCAAGACTCTAGGATGGACGACATAATCATGGCTTTACGTCAGATTAATGTAATTGTATGAAAGTTAAAGAGAGGTTAAACGCTTTAGCCTAAGCCTTTGCAAACTAAATTTTTTTTTTTTAATTTTGTGTGCAATAAAGAGTATATCTATCTATCTATCTAAGCATTGTGTGGTTGGACTAGGATGACACTTGGCCATGGCAGAATAACAGCGGCTGTTGGTCTCACTGGCAGCCATAGCTGAGCCGATCACTTTGTTTCGTATACCTACTTAATTTTTTAATGGATTATTGGAAGGAAAACCTGGGGGTCTCAAAAGGCCACATTATTAATGTAAACATTTAATATAAGAGTATCACAAACTTATCTGATCCGGTGGCCAATACTGGAACTAAGTGACGCCATTTTGAATTGTCAGCAACAGTGACGCCGCAGTTACCTGCACTAGTTTGTGACAAATTAATATGAAACGCTAATGTTGGCTTTTTAGACTCCCTGGTCGGTCCATTGCATGGATGGTAAGAAAACCTGGTGGAGGGTAGTTAATACAGAACTGCATGTCCTACGATGCTATCTTCTCTTACAGGTTGAAATACAAAAACAATAACGTTGCGTTGGCTTGCTTGTATCGCTATTGTTGAGTCAGAACTGATTAATAAGGTTTTACGAGTCGACAGTAAACAAGTGGAACGCCAGATGTTGTTAATTGCCAGAGCTAATGGAAACTGGACAGCATCAGCCTGTGCCTCCACTTAAACGGTATTAAGTCATTCATGACAACATGTAATATTGAGCGTCATCTGAGATATTCATCTGAAAAAGTTTACAATTTTGTTCGCCGTCATCCAGATGAATTTTAACACTGATGAGGATATTTTCTACTCGCACAAATAACAGATTAGGAAATACAATCTTAAGACTTTCCCACCATTTATTAAGAAACAATCACAAGAATGATTTCCACTTGGACATAAAGGAAAAGAAAGGAGAAATAACTCCACTAATTAATGAGAAAAATAATAAAGCAATCACATCTTTAATTGCGTGCGAAATAAACGTTGCTTTCTTTCCCTGAATTGCGTTTTACATAGGCGTTATTCGTGAGAATGCTCAGCGATTATCTTAATGTCCGATTCTCGTCTTTACGATCAAAGGCGTAATTGGGAGAGAAAAGGATGTTCGTTTCGGTAACCTTCCTTTGTTTCATCTCCGTATTCTACGGCTGGTGAACTTCCTGTCGGTGTCTGACTTAATTTTCATCTAAAGGTGATCACTTAGGATAGGTGATTAAGGTGAGAGTAGTTTTTGCGAGATTTGAAGGTTTTTCACTGATGTATATGTTTGGCCGTAATTTACGTGAAACGCTGTATTGAACTTGCATGAATAAAGATTTAGAAATGTTTGGAAACTTGTTTCGTGTCCCCATTTTCATTGGCTCTCAAAAAACTAAAAATATCGCTTAATGAATTATAAATTTTAATAAATTGTTGGAGGACATTCGGATAAAAACGAACCTACACATGTTTTGGATCGAGTATGTCAAGAAATCCTACTTTAGATGTCTGAAATAATTGTAAAACTGCGATCGTTTGTGACATCTAGGTACAGGAGGTTACATTAGCTGGTGGTGACATCAGCTGACAGCTGATTATTGGAGCCTATTTTACATTTGACATTGACATCTAAGCACAGGAGGCAGTTTGGGAAATAGTAATTCTTAATTAATATAACAATGAGGGGCGTCGGTAGCCGGGCGGTTGAGTATCCAACTCGTAAGCGAGAGGTACCGGGTTCTAATCCCGCTGCGGCCATGTACCAATGACTCTTTTCTGAGTTATGTACATTAGTTAAATACTAACCGATGCTCTTACGGTGAGGGAAAACATCGTGATGAAACCTGCAAATTCAGGCAACTGATTTTGTAACCATGATCCAATCTGGTCAGGTTCCCCTTGTAACAGGGTCACGGAGGTCAGATGGTAGTCGCTCCACTGTAATTACCTGATCGCCAAATCCTAGATCATGGTCTAGGCGGACCCCAGGCCGTCGATCGCGAGAGCACAACCGGGACATTAACGCCAAGATGATTATTTTATCACGTCGCTAACATATTTGTGAATTAAGTGTATGACATACCAAGTGGCTGGGGCCTAATTCTCGCGAGGTAACATCTCAAACTCCACATTTTTCTTAGCCACAAAGCTCCATTATAATAATGATATTTAAATCTCCCTTGCAGCCTAAAAATATTTTCTCAACTATCTTCGACATTGTCGAAGATTAACTGCAGTGACGTTTTAATACTGATTTCTGGCTAAAGAAATTGTCGAATTTGAGATGTCACAGCGCGGAATCAACCCCCAGGATATTTGCGCACAATTGAAAATTCAGATGAAAGAGGAAATGATTGGCCTATATTCCGTTCTATCCCCATTGACCTTTCATTAGCGATTTCGCTTTGGTCAATTGGAATTGGAAGTTTTCAATAAATGTGGATTGAAATACTATCTATACTATATATTTTTATTTTATTTCGTACTTGTGTTTTATTTTCATGCTAGCAGTCCCCTGCTGTTTTCACCCGCCCTCATTTCGAATCTCCGTAAACGATATTTCTGGGATAAAAAGTAACCTATGAAACTCGGGAATGATACAGCTTTCCATTAGAGATAGAATCGCTTCAGTAGTTTCGGTGATTACCCCCAACACACTCACAAAAATACTTGAAACTTTTCGTCTTTGCAACCAAAGAGAAACTTTATTTTCTCAAAAAGGCTTATAAAAATCACTTACAGAGAAAACACCAATTAAATACAATATATCCGCCGATTGGCGTTTTAAATTTGAGTCTATCATAGAAAAACAAAAAATAATAGTACAGGGTAGACTTAAGTCTAGAAAGTGTTAGCATCACATTTTTGTTAAATCTTTACCTATAATATTAGTAGGTATAGAAATTTTACTATATATTGGAAAATGTAGATGCTACATCCTAATCAGCCATGCCATCCATAACCATCAATAGCCCATGTCAGTACACTGATATCCTTCTCCTTTCCTGAGTCCTCATAATTCACTTTATCTATTGGTGAAACCCGCATGATAATTAGTTCAGTAGTTTTTGAGTTTAACGCGAACAGACAGACAGAGAGACGCGACATGGGACTTTATTGTATAACATGTAGTCATTTCTGCTACTAAGCGACAGTATTTCATTATTGTATTCCGGTTTAAGGGATAAGGTAGCCAGCGCAATATTACAGGCATGAGGTATTTCATCTTGGTCCTTACAGTGACAACCCGCGGTTCTGCATGTTTACTACATCATCATCATCATCATATCAGCCAGAAGACGCCCACTGCTGGGCATAGGCCTCCCCCAGAGATCTCCACAAAGGCCGATCCTGTGCTTTTCGCATCCAGCTGGTACCTGCGATCCTTACCAGGTCGTCAGTCCACCTTGTGGAAGGCCTACCCACGCTGCGTCTTTCGGAACGTGGTCGCCACTCGAGAACTTTACTGCCCCATCGGCCATCTGTTCTTCGAGCTATGTGCCCTGCCCACTGCCACTTCAGTACTACATGAAACTCGAAAATTACTATTAATAGTAGATGTTATGGGCAACAGTTCCCGCTTTACATCAAGTTGGCTGTCTACTCGTATATCACTAAGTAGTAAAAAAACCCGTTGAGAAGATGGTTGGAAAGATCAGTGCTGAAAATACACGTTCGATAATTTGTAATTATTTATGCATATTAGTCTATTTTTTATTGCCTAGCGAGGAACACGAACTGACGGGCATCCTGATTAAAAGGGTCACCGTCGTTCAGGATATCTGCAACCTAAGGGAAGCGGATGCAGTGTCGGCCTTGCAGGTACCTGTAGATATACCTTTTGAAGACAAATTCAAGTGAAAATGGAAAAACATCGAGAGAGAGTCTACATATTCCATATTCATTCCATATGTGACCACATTAAGTTCACAATGCACGGGCTTTAGTTGGATGCCAAGCATCCAGATGGCATGGATGATGTGAATACAATTTTCGCAGAAAATAAATTGGCAATAATTAAATAATATTTATTTTAAATATCCGATCAGGAAGAAAATTCCGTAAATAAATTTTTTGTACTTTTTGTCAACCGAAAAATAAAAACACCAGCAGTACCTGGTCAACAACTAAATCAAGGATTGTCATATAATAAGTAAATATTTGGGTTGCTTGATAATGGCTATGTTTGCCGACCACCAGTATCAATTCACTTCGTTTGCTGACAAAACACATTTTGCAGCTGAACAAAACTTCTTTAATTAACTGACCGATTAAATGATAGTCACATTAATTTATATTTCGAAATACATTGCAATGTCAGATTTTGCGCTGTATCACCAACGCTCTGTCTGTTACATCTACTTCAAAAGCTTTCTATAGACAAACTATTACAATTCAATATTTGAACAATAGTTACCCATGCCTTTGAACATTTTACCCGTAAGTGAACCACGAAGGTAATCTTTGGAGGTCTGATCAAAGGTAATTGCTGTACCACAATCCTGTTAGAGCAGTCACTTTGTTAGGTTATTCATTTTCGAAGACTATCCGAGAGAGTAAAAGTATACTTGCTAATTTTATTATGAATTTGTTAATTTCAGATTAGACCTCAAAACAATTATATTACAAAAAAAATAGTATTATTAGTTATTTTACAAGAGATATTAAGATTAAACAGAACACAAAAACAACATAAAATTACATATTAAAACTACTAACAATAAACACCTCTAAATTACCTAAATAGGTAAAATATTTGGCTGCGTTGCCCCGCTGGATGGCGAGGCTTATACGCTGTCCCAAATAGAGGCCAGCCTTCTGGTCATTACTAATGTCGACCAGGCGCTTGGCTTCCCTATATGGGGAATATGCGCCTGGTCCCCACGGCCCAACAGTTTCCACGCCAAATGGCGCAAATGTGTAGTTGATACCGAGACATGCATATTTCAGACGTTTGTCGTTTTCAGCAGAGGCGGCACCGGCCCCTGTTTGACATGCGGTGGCTGCAAGATGGGACAGATTATGAATTTTGGATATTCTATCATGAATATTTTAACTGCTGTGCTGTGTATCCTGTGACTGTCTGTGGCGTAGTTCCCAAACGGATGGACAGACTCTGATGAGGTTTTGTTTATTTGAAAAGCAGTTTAATGGAGATAACTATCTCCATTAAACTGACATTGACATTATTTTATTTAAATCGGAAATATTTCATTATAATTATGTAGACTTTGTCGTGGTTTTCCTTCATTATTCTATGCACGTTTGAATATAAATATTGCGAATGTTATCGATTTTTCAATGCTAATATCTAAACCTGTTATGAATCTTTACAAGGTCTTTGGCGTAACATTTGACCCTCAAAACTACGGTTATTTACCATTTAAGAAATTTTAAATGTATTAGACATTCCTCTCATCATAATCATCCTAGCGCTTATCCCGGCCTCTGCCAGGGTCCGCTTTCCAACTCATCCTTTTCTACTTCACCCGGTCTTCGGTATCCTACTGACAGTCCTCTATCCATAATAAATTAAAGCTTAGAGAATATCCGCCCTTGTAAAGTAAAAAATACACGTCTTAAGCACTGATAATACCAGAAACTTAGCATAATACTAATCTTAATAGTGGCCATTCACGACAGAAGCCAACCTAATCCCGCCTAATCACGATCATAACATCTTGACAGCCAAATTGCTTATCTAAACTCAAGTTGAACAAGGCAAACTGTGACCGAGACAATATTTGAACTGCCTAAATAATTAATTACTTTACCACGGCAGCCAGGAAATCAATAGGGCTTGACGTCAATAAAACTCGAGCGGTGTTAAATTTTGATTTGACGGTGTAAAAAATCGATATTTTAACGCATGAGGCGCTGTTCTAATTGACAGTGGTCGTGCGGCATCCGTCGATCGAATAGGAGAGCTCAAAACCGTCCGTCGCACAACCGTTGCCAATTAGGACAGCGCCTGATGCTGATTTTCCCTATTTTTGAAATGTACTCTTTCGGTGTTGCCAATGTGATTGAAAAAATATTGAATTTTTCATGCTGAAAATAAAAATTGAAAACCCAGGCCCATTAATCAAAATTTAGAGCCCAGAATTATAGGGAAGTATCAGCCGCGTGGTGATTGGTTATAAGCAGAGTAGAAAGAAGGGTATTTAACATAAATATGAAAATGGGGTCCAAGTTCAATATTAAGAATATAATGCATGTTTGTAGTTGACCGACAAAATAATTTAAATCTCAAAAGGTACTAAGTTCTGTAGAAAACCATGAAAAATTATAAGAACTCACTCACTGGACATCGAATTAAAATTTTCTAGGTCATCTGGAAGTAGGTTAGGGTTTTGATCTATTTTTTTGTCAGTCTGTAGTAAAAATGACGATTTTTAGACGTAAATGTTCCGATATTACGTGCGAGTAATTTGTGCGAGATTTGAAGGTTTTCACTGATTTATATTGTTGCCCGTAATTTACGTGAGACGCTATACATGAACTTGCATGTAAATATATGTTTGAAAATTAGTGTCGTGCCGCCATTTACATTATCTCTTAAAAAAAGAGAAATATCGCTTAAAAATTTATAAATTGCTAAAGCTGACACTCGGATAAGAACGATCCTGCACATGTACTGGATAAAGTATGCCAAAAAAGGTGGTGACGTCAGCTGGAAGCTGATTATTGGAGCCTATTTTACATTTGACATTGACATCTAAGCACAGGAGGCAGTTTGGGAAATAGTAATTCTAAATTAATATCACGTCGCTCAACGAGCGGCGTCGTTGGCCGGGCGGTTGAGTATCCAACTCGTAAGCGAGAGGTATCGGGTTCGAATCCCGCTGTGGTCGTGTACCAATGACTCTTTTCTGAGTTATGTACAGTAGTTGAATAATAACCGATGCTCTTACGGTGAGGGAAAACATCGTGATGAAACCTGCACATTCAGGCGACTGGATGTGTAACCATGATCCAATCTGGTCAGGTTCCCCTGGTAGCAGGGTCACGGAGGTCAGATGGTAGTCGCTCCACTGTTATTACCTGATCGCCAAATCCTAGATCATGGTCAAGGCGGACCCCAGGCCCTCGTTCTCGAGAGCACAACTAGGACATTATCGCCAAGATGATTATTTTATCACGTTGCTCAACATATTTGTGAATTAAGTGTATGACATATCTAAGTGGCTGGGGCCTAATGCTAGCGAGGTGACATCTTGAACTCAACATTTTCCTAGCCACAAATCTCCATTATAATAATGACATTGAAATCTCTATTGCAGCCTAAAAATATTTTCTTAACTATCTTTGACAGTCGTATAATGTCGAAGATTAACTCCAGTCACGTTTTATTACAGATTTAGAGCTTTTTCTTTTATTTGGGCTTCGTGTTTGATTTTCATCCTAGCAGTCCCACGCTGCTTTCACCCGCCTTCATTTCGGATCTCATTTTACTTCTATTATCTACTAGCGACGCTCCCCGGCTTCGCACGGGTAGTAATCTTAACAATTTATACACCTAAACCTTCCTCATGAATCACTCAGTCTATTGGTGAAAATCGCATGAGAATCCGTTCAGCAGTTTTTGAGTTTAGCGCGAACAGACAGATGCGGGAGATTTTGTTTTCCAATATGTAGTGATTTTTGCTACCAAGCAACAATATTTGCATTGGTGTGTTCCGGTTTGTAGGATAAGGTAGCCAGCGCAATTATAGGCTTGAGGCATTTCATCTTTGTGTTTACTGTGACAACGCACTGGTTCTGCATATCTGTTACATGAAACTCAAAAATTACTATGAATCGTAAATGTTATAGGCATCTGGTCCCGCTTTCCATCAGGTAGTCTGTCTGTTCGTATGTCACTGAGTAGTAATAAAAAAAACTCTTAAGAATATGGTTTGAGAGAGCAGTGCTGAAGATACAGGTTAATAACATCCTTATTTATAACTCTTTATTGTACATACGAGTGACAGTAAAAATTATTACAGAAAGACAATACAGTACAAAGGCGGTCTTATCACTAAAAGCGTCTCTCTTCCAGGCAACCATTTTCAAAATAAGGCAAGTAATGAAAAGATATTTCCAATTCGGTTTTTCATTTTAAATATCCGATCAGCAAGAAAAATCAGTTAAAAATTATTTGGACAGCGTATTAACTTTTTGTCAACCGAAAAATAAAAACACCAGCAGTACCAGTAACACCAGTACCTGGTCAACAACTAAATCAAGGATTGTTATATAATAAGTAAATATTTGGGTTGAAAGAAAGAAAGACAGAAAATACATTTATTACACATAGCACACCACGACACGACACGACACGACACGACACGACACGACACGACACGACACGACACGACACGACACGACACGACACGACACGACACGACACGGGTTGCTTGATAATGGCTATGTTTGCCGACCACCAGTATAGTAGCAGCTCAATTCACTTTGTTTGCTGACAAAACACATTTTGCAGCTGACCAAAACCTCTTTAATTAACTGACCGAATTAATGATAGTCACATTAATTTATATTTCGAAATACATTGCAATGTCAGATTTTGCGCTGTCTCACCAACGCTCTGTCCGTTACATCTACTTCAAAAGCTTTCTGTCGACCAACTATTACAATTCAATATTTGAACAATAGTTACCCATGCCTTGACCCAAAACGATTATCATCGTCGAAGTGAATCCTTTGATAATTTTACCCATAAGTGTTCGAACCACGAAGGTAATCTTTGGAGGTCTGATCAAAGGTAATTGCTGTACCACAATCCTGTTAGAGCAGTCACTTTGTTAGGTTATTCATTTTCGAAGACTATCCGAGAGAGTAAAGGTATACTTGCTAATTTTATTATGAATTTGTTAATTTCAGATTAGACCTCAAAACAATTATATTACAAAAAAATTAGTATTATTAGTTATTTTACAAGAGATATTAAGATTAAACAGAACACAAAAACAACATAGAATTACATATTAAAACTACTAACAACAAACACCTCTAAATTACCTAAATAGGTAAAATATTTGGCCGCGTTGCCCCGCTGGATGGTGAGGCTTATACGCTGTCACAAATAGGGGTCAGCCTTCTGGTCATTACTAATGTCGACCAGGTGCTTGGCTTCCCTATATGGGGAATATGCGCCTGGTCCCCACGGCCCAACAGTTTCCACGCCAAATGGCGCAAATATGTAGTTGATACCGAGACATGCATATTTCAGACGTTTGGCGTTTTCAGCAAAGGCGGCACCGGCCCCTGCTTGACATGCGGTGGCTGGAAGATGGGACAGATTATGAATTTTGGATATTCTATCATGAATATTTGAACTGCTGTGCTGTGTCCTGTGACTGTCTGTGGCTTAGCTCCCAAACGGATGGACAGACTCTGATGCGGTTTTGTTTATTTGCAAACCAGTTTGATCGAGATAGTTCTTAGCTTTATTTCCTTAAAATCGGTTGTGTAGTTTGAGAAATATTTCTATTATAATTGATGTAGACTCTGTCGGGGTTTTCTTTCTTTCTTTCATTTTTCAATTGACGTTTGAATATGAATACCTATTGCGAATGAAGTCGATTTTTCAACGCTAATATCTAGACCTGTTATAAACCTTTACAAGGTCTTTGGCGTAACATTTGACCCTCAAAACTACGGTTATTTACCATTTAAGAAATTATAAATGAATTTGACATTTCTCTCATCATCATCGTCCTAGCGTTTATCCCGGCCACTGCCAGGGTCCGCTTTCCAACTTATCCTTCTCTACTTCGCCCTGTCTTCAGTATCCTATTGACAGTCCTCTATTCAAAATTAATTAAAGCGTAGAGAGTATCCGCCCTTGTTTAGTAAAAACTACACGTCTTAAGCACTGATAATACCAGAAACTTAGCATAATACTAATCTTAACAGTGGCTATTCACGACAGAAGCCAACCAAATCCCGCCTAATCACGATCATAACATCTTGACAGCCAAATTGCTTATCTAAACTCAAGTTGAACAAGGCAAACTGTGACCGAGACAATATTTGAACTTCCTAAATAATTAATTACTTTACCACGGCAGCCAGGAAATCAATAGGGCTTGACGTCAATAAAACTCGAGCGGTGTTAAATTTTGATTTGACGGTGTAAAAAATCGATATTTTAACGCATGAGGCGCTGTTCTAATTGACAGTGGTCGTGCGGCATCCGTCGATCGAATAGGAGAGCTCAAAACCACCCGTCGCACGACCGTTGCCAATTAGGACAGCGCCTGATGCCGATTTTCCCTTTTTTTGAACTGTACTCTTTCGATGTTGCCAATGTGATTGAAAAAATATTGAATTTTTCATGCCGAAAATAAAAATTGAAAACCCAGGCCTATTAATCAAAATTTAGAGCCCAGAATTATAGGGAAGTATCAGCCGCGTGGTGATTGGTTATAAGCAGAGTAGAATGAAGGGTATTTAACATAAATATGAAAATGGGGTCCAAGTTCAATATTAAGAATATTATGCATGTTTGTAGTTGACCGACAAAATAATTTAAATCTCAAAAGGTACTAAGTTCTGTAGAAAACCCTGAAAAATTATAAGAACTCACTCACTGGACATCGAATTTAAGTTTTCTAGGTCATCTGGAAGGTTAGGGTTTTGATCTATTTTTTTGTCAGTCTGTAGTAAAAATGACGATTTTTAGACGTAAATGTTCCGATATTACGTGCGAGTAATTTGTGCGAGATTTCAAGGTTTTCACTGATGTATATTGTTGCCGTAATTTACGTGAGACGCTATACATGAACTTGCATGTAAATATATGTTTGAAAATTAGTGTCGTGCCGCCATTTACATTATCTCTTTAAAAAACAGAAATATCGCTTAAAGATTTATAAATTGCTAAAGCTGACACTCGGATAAGAACGATCCTGCACATGTACTGGATAAAGTATGCCAAAAAAGGTGGTGACGTCAGCTGGAAGCTGATTATTGGAGCCTATTTTACATTTGACATTGACATCTGAGCACAGGAGGCAGTTTGGGAAATAGTAATTCTAAATTAATATCACGTCGCTCAACGAGCGGCGTCGGTGGCCGGGCGGTTGAGTATCCAACTCGTAAGCGAGAGGTATCGGGTTCGAATCCCGCTGTGGCCGTGTACCAATGACTCTTTTCTGAGTTATGTACAGTAGTTGAATAATAACCGATGCTCTTACGGTAAGGGAAAACATCGTGATGAAACCTGCACATTCAGGCGACTGGATGTGTAACCATGATCCAATCTGGTCAGGTTCCCCTGGTAGCAGGGTCACGGAGGTCAGATGGTAGTCGCTCCACTGTAATTACCTGATCGCCAAATCCTAGATCATGGTCAAGGCGGACCCCAGGCCCTCGTTCTCGAGAGCACAACTAGGACATTATCGCCAAGATGATTATTTTATCACGTTGCTCAACATATTTGTGAATTAAGTGTATGACATATCTAAGTGGCTGGGGCCTAATGCTAGCGAGGTGACATCTTGAACTCAACATTTTCCTAGCCACAAATCTCCATTATAATAATGACATTGAAATCTCTATTGCAGCCTAAAAATATTTTCTTAACTATCTTTGACAGTCGTATAATGTCGAAGATTAACTCCAGTCACGTTTTATTACAGATTTCTGGCTAAAGAAAATGTCGAAAAAGTAAAATATTGACCTATATTCCGTTCTATCCTCATTGACCTTTCATTAGCGATTTCGCTATGGTCAATTGGAATTGGAAGATTTCAATAAATATGGATTGAAAATACTTTCCATCGTTTTTTCTTTCATTTGGGACTCGTGTTTGATTTTCATCCTAGCAGTCCCACGCTGCTTTCACCCGCCTTCATTTCGGATCTCATTTAACTTCTATTATCTACTAGCGACGCGCCCCGGCTTCGCACGGGTAGTAATCTTAACAATTTATACACCTAAACCTACCTCATGAATCACTCAGTCTATTGGTGAAAATCGCATGAGAATCCGTTCAGCAGTTTTTGAGTTTAGCGCGAACAGACAGATGCGGGAGATTTTGTTTTCCAATATGTAGTGATTTTTGCTACCAAGCAACAATATTTGCATTGGTGTGTTCCGGTTTGTAGGATAAGGTAGCCAGCGCAATTATAGGCTGTGTTCACTGCGACAACGCACTGGTTCTGCATATCTGTTACATGAAACTCGAAAATTACTATGAATCGTAAATGTTATAGGCATCTGGTCCCGCTTTCCATCAGGTAGTCTGTCTGTTCGTATGTCACTGAGTAGTAATTTAAAAAAACTCTTAAGAATATATATGGTTTGAGAGAGCAGTGCTGAAGATACAGGTTAATAACATCCTTATTTATAACTCTTTATTGTACATACGAGTGACAGTAAAAATTATTACAGAAAGACAATACAGTACAAAGGCGGTCCTATCACTAAAAGCGTCTCTCTTCCAGGCAACCATTTTCAAAATAAGGCAAGTAATGAAAAGATATTGCCAATTCGGTTTTTCATTTTAAATATCCGATCAGCAAGAAAAATCAGTTAAAAATTATTTGGACAGCGTATTAACTTTTTGACAACCGAAAAATAAAAACACCAGCAGTACCAGTACCACCAGTACCTGGTCAACAACTAAATCAAGGATTGTTATATAATAAGTAAATATTTGGGTTGAAAGAAAGAAAGACAGAAAATACATTTATTAGACATAGCACACCACGACACGACACGACACGACACGACACGACACGGGTTGCTTGATAATGGCTATGTTTGCCGACCACCAGTATAGTAGCAGCTCAATTCACTTTGTTTGCTGACAAAACACATTTTGCAGCTGACCAAAACCTCTTTAATTAACTGACCGAATTAATGATAGTCACATTAATTTATATTTCGAAATACATTGCAATGTCAGATTTTGCGCTGTCTCACCAACGCTCTGTCCGTTACATCTACTTCGAAAGCTTTCTGTCGACCAACTATTACAATTCAATATTTGAACAATAGTTACCCATGCCTTGACCCGAAACGATTATCATCGTCGAAGTGAATCCTTTGATAATTTTACCCGTAAGTGTTTGAACCACGAAGGTAATCTTTGGAGGTCTGATCAAAGGTAATTGCTGTACCACAATCCTGTTAGAGCAGTCACTTTGTTAGGTTATTCATTTTCGAAGACTATCCGAGAGAGTAAAGGTATACTTGCTAATTTTATTATGAACTTGTTAATTTCAGATTAGACCTCAAAACAATTATATTACAAAAAAAATTGTATTATTAGTTATTTTACAAGATATATTAAGATTAAACAGAACACAAAACAACATAGAATTACATATTAAAACTACTAACAATAAACACCTCTAAATTACCTAAATAGGTAAAATATTTGGCCGCGTTGCCCCGCTGGATGGCAAGGCTTATACGCTGTCCCAAATAGGGGCCAGCCTTCTGGTCATTACTAATGTCGACCAGGTGCTTGGCTTCCCTATATGGGGAGTATGCGCCTGGTCCCCACGGCCCAACAGTTTCCACGCCAAATGGCGCAAATATGTAGTTGATACCGAGACATGCATATTTCAGACGTTTGGCGTTTTCAGCAAAGGCGGCACCGGCCCCTGCTTGACATGCGGTGGCTGGAAGATGGGACAGATTATGAATTTTGGATATTCTATCATGAATATTTGAACTGCTGTGCTGTGTCCTGTGACTGTCTGTGGCTTAGCTCCCAAACGGATGGACAGACTCTGATGCGGTTTTGTTTATTTGCAAACCAGTTTGATCGAGATAGTTCTTAGCTTTATTTCCTTAAAATCGGTTGTGTAGTTTGAGAAATATTTCTATTATAATTGATGTAGACTCTGTCGGGGTTTTCTTTCTTTCTTTCATTTTTCAATTGACGTTTGAATATGAATACCTATTGCGAATGAAGTCGATTTTTCAACGCTAATATCTAGACCTGTTACAAACCTATACAAGGTCTTTGGCGTAACATTTGACCCTAAAAACTACGGTTATTTACCATTTAAGAAATTATAAATGAATTGGACATTTCTCTCATCATCATCGTCCTAGCGTTTATCCCGGCCACTGCCAGGGTCCGCTTTCCAACTTATCCTTCTCTACTTCGCCCTGTCTTCAGTATCCTATTGACAGTCCTCTATTCAAAATAAATTAAAGCTTAGAGAGTATCCGCCCTTGTTTAATAAAAACTACACGTCTTAAGCACTGATAATACCAGAAACTTAGCATAATACTAATCTTAATAGTGGCCATTCATGACAGAAGCCAACCTAATCCCGCCTAATCACGATCATAACATCTTGACAGCCAAATTGCTTATCTAAACTCAAGTTGAACAAGGCAAACTGTGACCGAGACATTATTTGAACTGCCTAAATAATTAATTACTTTACCACGGCAGCCAGGAAATCAATAGGGCTTGACGTCAATAATATTCAAGCGGTGTTAAATTTTGATTTGACGGTGTAAAAAATTTATATTTTAACGCATGAGGCGCTGTTCTAATTGACAGTGGTCGTGCGGCATCCGTCGATCGAATAGGAGACCTCAAAACAGCTCGTCGCACGACCGTTGCCAATTAGGACAGCGCCTGATGCTGATTTTTCCTATTTTTGAACTGTACTCTTTCGATATTGCCAATGTGATTGAAAAAATATTGAATTTTTCATGCCGAAAATAAAAATTGAAAACCCAGGCCCATTAATCAAAATTTAGAGCCCAGAATTATAGGGAAGTATCAGCCGCGTGGTGATTGGTTATAAGCAGAGTAGAACGAAGGGTATTTAACATATATATGAAAATGGGGTCCAAGTTCAATATTAAGAATATTATGCATGTTTGTAGTTGACCGACAAAATAATTTAAATCTCAAAAGGTACTAAGTTCTGTAGAAAACCCTGAAAAATTATAAGAACTCACTCACTGGACATCGAATTTTCTAGGTCATCTGGAAGTAGGTTAGGTTTTTGATCAATTGTTTTGTCAGTCTGTAGTAAAAATGACGATTTTTAGACGTAAATGTCTTAATAACCGTTTGAGTTGTTTTTATGAGATTTGGGGTTCTATCTAAGGGGATTTAATAAACAAATCAATTTCCATGTATTTTGTTAAATACATTAATGAAGGGGACAAAAGTGCCTCTAAATGCTTCGTGTAATATAGCACAGGCTGCGTAGCCAGTTCTTCTTGGTATGAAACTGGCTTTGGCCGCGTGTCTAGATACCAGCTATCCACACAAACTGCTTTGACGTACTGTGACGTTATCTTATCAAGTAAATCATGTCAGGGTGAATATCCCAGTTGTGGTCTGGCGTCCGCCTTGACAGTGATCCAGGATTTGGCAGTTCTCGGGTAATTCCCTAGACTCACTGTGGACAGTCTCGTGTCTCGAGACTTTAAAACCTTCGAGACATTCCAATCCCTAATGTATACCTAGACATCGACATAGACGTATATTTATTTGGTCCAATAACACATTAATAAAACTAAATACTACAGAATAAGTACATAATAACACACACATACAATACACAACATACATACATGTACTATGTTACTACACACTACATAATCTACATAGTGCAGGCCGATGCGTCATCGGACCAAATTGGACCAGCCTCAGCATAATGCAATGAATGGCAGCAGCCAACCATGTCCAACCTACCTACCTAACCTCCAACGTTTCACACACATCTTTGATGTTATCTCCGAGCGCGATGGAAATGTTTCAACTGTAATGAGCCTAGACGGGCGAGAATGGAACAATTTATTATTAAGATATCCTTATTTAGCCCTCCGCTTTTATCGTGCTCACTGCCGTGCCGACAAGTTAGTTACCGTTCGTTTAAATACGTGTTTTACAAAATAATTTGTAAGATTGACTAAATTACCGCTAAAATCCCGGATATACGGCGATAAAGAGTAGTTGACATAGTCTCCTAGTGTGAGGTTAGTGTTGGCAATCCATGGTTCAAAGCCCATGAGCCCTGGAGCCAGCGATAACGACGTACCGACACAAGGATATTGGACATAGAGCATAGATGGACCCTTGACCTTTAGAGCATTTACACTGTCAATCTACACAACACGTCGTACAAAGATCACCAAGGTCACCAAATTGGACAATAGCAGTGGTTATGGAGGGGTATTTGACAACTTATAGGCGTCCATTTTTGACACGTTATATGCATCATTAAAAAAAAGAACTAAATAAGCTATACGTAGGCTCGTTCTATGAATCAATGTCCAATTTCTTTGTACTGACATGTCTATTGACCCGAATAGACATCCAATTCTAACCTCGGTGGCAGGAACCACTTTAGATCGACTATTATGTTTTTATGTTGTTTTTATTACACTTGCGAAAGTAACTGTCTGTTACGCTTTTACGGCTAAACGACTCTCCACTCGCAAGTCCACAAGATCCATGCGAAACCGCGTGCGGAAGCTAGTCAGGTATAAATATTGCAAGCCTTAAACCCACTGACCTCTAAGCCGCCTATGTCGTGGCGAATTCGCTGGCGTACTCTCCGAGCTGTCGGCATACTCGGTGCTGCTGTCCAGTCCCGGAGCCAGCGAGAACGCGGTGCCAGCTGGACAGCGCTCGCGGCTGCGGCTTCGTTGCCATCGACTCTATGGATGTGATGCTGATGTTAGCTTTGCCTATGGCACGTGCAAATAGCTGCTTAAATCGGCCAGCTACAGAAGGTCCCAAAACCTAAGAAGCGTTGGATTGACATCGCCGAGTCGGATGCGAGAGTTAACGGCTTACGACCAGAGGATGCCGAGGACCGGCGAAGAGGATAAAAGAAAGTATGATAGCGGACCCTGGCAGAAGCCGGGATTGCCGGCTAGGCTGATGTTGATGATGATTAGCTTTATTTTCTTAGATAGGTGAAACCACATAGAAAGGTCACAAACCTTCATCACCACTGCTTGACTTTCTTCTACTTAAGGTCGGCTACTGAAGGGGAATTTTCTGTCTCATTTGGTGTGTTTCTGGTTTCTGTCTCCAAAAGGGGGTTTATAAGTTTGACGTGTGTATCTGTATCTTTGTGTATCTGTCTGTGTCATCGTAGCTCCCGAACGGGAACCAATTTGAATGCAGTTTTCTCAATTGGTTCTTGGTCGGAGGTTATCCAATTTTTTGTATAGGTTATGATGTTTATATCTTTACAGGCATTTAGAGGCATGAGGTATTACATCTTAGTCCTCACAGTGACAAAGCACCTGCGATTCTGCATTTTTGTTATCTGCAATGCAATCTAAATATCTGAATTGTACATGTTACCGGCGACAGATACCACTTACCATCAGGTGGACTGTTCGTTTGACACTGAGTTGCATAAAAAAAATTATCTTTCGGTATACATGGAGCGTGTCATTACCTTCAAGTTGGTGAAGAAGTGTTGCGTGCGGTGCACCATGGACAGTGGCGCGTGGTGGTGGTGAGCGGAGCGCGCGCGCGGCGGCGACGCGGCGGCGGGGGCGCAGGACAACTCCGACGCGGACTTCGACAGCCGCCCGCATAGAGATGACGCTGTGCGCTCTGTCGGAGAGAGAGATACAAGTCAAGGTGAGGAAAAACATCGTCTCCGACGCGGACTTCGACAGCCGCCCGCATAAAGATGTCGCTGTGCGCTCTGTCGGAGAGAAAGATGCAAGTCAAGGTAAGAGAAAACATCGTCTCCGACGCGGACTTCGACAGCCGTCCGCATAAAGATGACGCTGTGCGCTCTGTCGGAGAGAAAGATGCAAGTCAAGGTAAGGGAAAACATCGTCTCCGACGCGGACTCCGACAGCCGCCCGCATACAGATGTCGCTGTGCGCTCTGGCGGAGAGAGAGATACAAGTCAAGGTGAGGAAAAATATCGTTCCCGACGCGGACTTCGACAGCCGCCCGCATAAAGATGACGCTGTGCGCTCTGTCGGAGAGAGAGATACAAGTCAAGGTAAGGGAAAACATCGTCTCCGATGCGGACTTCGACAGCCGCCCGCATAGAGATGACGCTGTGCACTCTGTCAGAGAGAGAGATACAAGTCAAGGTAAGGGAAAACCATAGAGAAAAAATTTTCTATACAGAAGCAGAGAGTACATTTAGAGTTTAAATTTGAGACAAAATGTCACACATCTCTATAACACACACACTAATGCAAATGCAGGGACGGAACAAGGCAGCCCATCATGAGTTATATTTTGCTACGACTTTCTACTCGTTACGAACACAAACAAATCTGACTTGTTGTTCGCTCCAGATGATTATGCAATTTTTTTAAGCTTGTCCTTATATATTTTAAAATTGACATTAGAATAAAAGGTAAGGTGTTTAGTGAATCAAAGCCATGCCCTGATACCTACCACCGTCTTTTCGATCTCTCGATCCTACATACCGTGAATCGGCGATGCTTGCTTTAGCAAAAAGGAGGGTTATGATTTTGACCGGTATTAATGTTTATTTGTTGCCTCATAACTTCTAAACTAAGTAGGTACCTACCTACTTACTTATAGTTAAAAGCGTTCTTTTCAAAAAAATGAAAAGGATAGATACATTAATATATTAAACAAGCAGCATATTCTTTATTTTCAGTAAAAATTCATATTATGCTGGTGCAGCAGGACAGAAGGGACTTGCATCTAATTATTATCTTGTTCTTCAAAATGTTTACAACGCAGCACTTCCAATTTGCAACCCCGACATAACCATGTCTGGTCTTTAGGAAACCTAGAAAAACAAATATTTATGTAAATAAACGTAAATACGCGATTAATCCGTTGTTTCATATAATGTCTGAACATTTAAAATGTCATCTAGGTACATTTTTGGTATGGAACCCTTATACATATAAAGTTGTGGACCGCTATTCACAAGATTTGAGTAATAAAATACTATACAATAAATACTAAGTCCGACCCTGTTAGCATCAAAATATTTTCGTACCTATTTAGACACCGAAATATTGCTCAATTTGCTAATAATTTTAAATCTATCTCTAATGGCATGTTGTTTTAAGGTAAAGCATTTCAATTAATGCAAATTCACACTATTTCGATGCATATTTTTGTCACAATTTCTAAAATTTATTTGGGATCGCCTCGACCACGAATGTTTACTTACCGGTGAAAGGATATTCCAGGTGTATTTCCATACTTTGCGCTTTCACATAAATGTGCACTAAATTACACACAAAATTACAATCTTTTAAATGGTTTAATTTAAATTTTATTAGGAAATTATAAAATTTACACCGATGTTTCAAAAAAAACGTCAGGTCGATAGGCCCTCGAGCAATATGTCGAACGTTCAAAACATTGCGCACGTCATTTTACGTGCACTTATTCCAAGGGATGAAAAAACGGGATAGCAAGATTCATAATCATTGTAGAGCGAGCGAACAGGGAATATTTGTGATTTGTGTTTAGTCTGTTATGTCTGTGGGGAAAACATCGTCTCCGACGCGGACTCCGACAGCCGCCCGCATAGAGATGTCGCTGTGCGCTCTGTCGGAGAGAGTCTGGAAAATATCGAAAAGAAACTAGAAAATAAAAAATTTTTTGAAAAAGAAAATGAAATTTATAGTTGGAAACTTGTTGAAGCGAGCGATTCCAAAATAGAGTTCCAGAGGCCTAATCGCACAGAGCAAAAACAAATTTTTGACATGGAGCTTTCCAATATTTTTGCCTAATCGGCTATGAAGGCAATGCATCGACATCGGCTTTAATTTGATAGATTATCAAGTGAGTCCATGGTATTGTCTATGGTTTCGTGAACATGATGGAAATAATGAACCAAAATAGACAAACCTATACGAAACATTAAAACACGGAGTAAATCAAATTTTTAAGGAAATGTTCCGACGAGTGTCAATGTGAAAAATCACAACACCGAAAGAGTACGGTGCAAAAATAAAAGAAATCAGCATCATTCATCAAAATATAGTATGTATTTGGATCTTCTATGTCTTATGTACATTTGTCCATTGCTTGCTCAGCGGGCCTCACTAAAAACCAGCGCTCCAGTTCACGCCGAGGCAGAATGCTGAGTGAGGTCCTTTTTGCACAAACACACCACCACAACACATTATGTAGTAATCTGTAGATATGTATCGAAACTATACACTCTTCTTGTGTATTGAATTATTCACAAGAAGTGTACATAGTGGCTTACACTTATGTCTTTTTCAATATTGTGGTGTTTGTGTAAATAAACGTTCTGTCTTTTCTTTAAACTTTTCTTCCTCCACTTCGCCTGGTCTTCAGCATCCTCCCGTCTTTAGCGAAGACAATAACATCGTGATGTTGACATGATTATGTGAATTTCCACTTGCATCTATAAACGGTCAACGACCCTTGCCGACGGTCACGGGATGGGACGGTGACCGGTCACAGCTGCAAATAGCACAGTCGATCGGTGTCGTAAGCTTGGCGGGAGTCCTCCTGATAAAATAAAAAAATTATCATCTCGGCGTTAATGTCTCGGTTGTGCTCTCGCGCACGAGGGACCGGAGTCCGCCTTGGTCCAGGATTTGACAGATCAGGTAATCACAGTGGAGCAACTACCATCTGACCTCTATGACCCTCTATGCTACCAGGGAAACCTGATCAGATTGGATCAGATTTCATCACGTTTTCCCTCACCGTAAAAGCTTTGGTTAGAATTGAACTAATGTACATAACTCAGTGAAGAGTCATTGGTACATGGCCGCACCGGGATTCGAACCCGGTACCTCTCGCTTAGGATTCGAATACCCTAACAGCTCAGCGACCGGCGCTCTGAATAGGAGCGCGGGAGTCCTCCTGGTGTTCGACCTCATGATTCTGAGATGATAATAATATTATGTATTACCAGCTTACAGAATATTTTATTTACTTAAGGAAAGCCAACAGCAGTTATTACAATAAAAACAATAATAGCATTACATAGCCAATTATAGGCTTCCACTGATAAAATTACAATAGATATAAAGAAGTACAACAGTTGATGAGACACAACAACTTAAGCCTAAAAATTATCTTTGCTCGACTCAATTTATCAAATTACTTACGTTACAGTGTGTACAAAGTAATGCTTGAGTACGCGATTTCTCGCTGATTCACAACTTATATTAAACAGGTCAAGGCAACAACTTTGGACAAGACGTTAAAATTTTGAGCTGCTCGAAACAGAAAGGTATTTTTCCTATAGTTGGTGGTAGCGTCGGGAACATAAAGAGGGTAGTGTTTAAAGGATCTTACAGGCGCTTTAATAAAAATACGAGAGAGAAGTTCCGGGCAATCAACAGCCAAACTATAATATTTTAAATACTATTGTGTTCTAGCCGGTGTGTAAGGTTTCCAGTGCTCCATGGGCTGATAATTCGGAAAACCGTGGCTTTGGCAGTGGTAGGGCCTTTTTGCTGCTAGAGCTACGTGTTATAGAGGTGAGCATCGCATTGGCGACACCCCTTGTGCTGCTGTCTAAACAGCGGCGACCACTTTCCATCAGGTGGTCCACTTAACGGTTTGCCTACCGTTTTGCATTCCAAAAAAAACCAGTGGATTACTTATGGTTCAATACTATGTAGTGCATACTATACGCAGTCAATTGTAAGGAACCCAGAACCAGATCCCTGACCCTGTAACCTTCGACAATTACGTCACGTTCAAGGCTCGGTCACGGTGGCGTGGGAATGCTTCCATATGATTTCATATCGTCGGTAAAGCCAAGGGCGTGCGTTGGCCGCCAGAGTGGAATTATTTTTTTCCATTTCATTTCGGTCGCTAGACACAATTCTATGGGATAGGCAGAGTGGAATATAGTAACAATTATAACCGGTGTCGTTTCAAGAGCGTCGGTGGCCAAGTGGTTAAGGGGTACGAATCGTAAGCGAGAGACACCTGGTTCGGACCCTAGTCCCGCCATGTACCAATTACACTTTTCTGCGTTATGTATCTCACGGAGAGGAAAATCATCAGTGATGTGACCTGCACATTCAGGCGAATGTGTAACCATGATCCAATGTGGTCAAGTCCTCCTGTTAGCAGTTTGTCTGCATCACGCCCTGAGGAGTTAAATGGGATACGAGGAGGGGCTCGTCACGGGGTACCTGGTATTTCTCTAAATTTTCACGCGAAGATTCCAAAGAACGTTTCTCGCTCGTACGATTCGGATGTGGAATGAGCTCCTAGCTACAATGTTTCCTTTGGACTATGACATGGGATCGTTCAAGAGGTATATTAGAGGTCTCCTTAGAGGCGGGCAACGAGTAAATATTAACCGAAAAAATGTTATGCCCTCCAACAGAAAGATAAGATTTTCAACTTGGGTGCCCATCATGCCCACGGGCGGAATGTTTTGTTTATTACATACTTTTACAAGCATATTAGTAAACAATGACTTTATCATCATCACAGCCCGTAACAGTCCACTGCAGGACTTAGGGCCTCTCCCACGAAATGGGAGGTTATTGCCATAATCTCCACGCTTGACAGGCGGGTTGGAGAACGCAGTGTATAAATATAATAATGGAAAATGCTGCTGCCCATTTTCCAGACTACGGAGACTCTTGATATTTTGCCTCGAAAACATTAGTCGCCTTGTACGACACCCACGAGTGTAATGGAATGACTTAATGTTTCACGTATTTTACACGAATTTTGGTCAAAAATTCAAACAATAAACAAATTTTCCCTAAAATATTACTACCTACCTTAAATTTGGCTTTAATACTAAATTGTGCAAAATCCTGGATCACGGTCAAGGCGGATCCCGAGCCTCGCTCAGGAGAGCATAACCAGGACATTAACGCCAAGATGACCATGGTATGGTACACGACTTTCTTTCATATATACATTCTAGAATTCCAGTTTCATATAAATATTTATACTTATTCATTCATTCATTCCCAGTAATAACCATAAACTTACGTATTAAATACAGTAAGCAAAATTAAACCGACATGTTAAACTACCCACGCCCTTGTTATAAGCCCTTGTTCCTGTAGCCTTGTTCTGTTGTTGCTGTTCTTGTTCTTTAAAGTCCACTTCTAAAACAAATACCACACAAACAACTCCTGAAACTCTGGGGCTTATTTAACGGTATTTAATTCAATTTAACGGTACATTTTATTTGTAAAACAAACTAAAACCACTGTTGACCCCATTTAATATTTAGTGGTCCAAAGTTCTATTTGATGTTCTCAGTATGGGTTCCACGTATGCCAGTCACATTTGTTTACCCGGCCAAATCTAGAGGCGGCGTTTATTTGGCTTATGAGCCGGGAAATTGGAGCTACCGGATTATCCTGGATATCTATAATCCGGTTTTCTGGTTAACATGTTTTTTTCTTATTTGTGTGGTATGTGTTTTGTTATATTGCTGATATTTAAAGTGGAGACTTCTGTTGAAATATAATGCACAAATGCATACAAATAATATGCACGTACACCGGCTTATCAAAAAAACTCGCATTATTTGAATTTCGAATTAAAATACGTCGTTGTACGAGCTCATTTTTGTTCTTAGGTTGCTTATTACTTATAATAATAAAATAATCATCTTGGCGTTAATGTCCCGGTTATGCTCTCGCGCACAAGGGCCCGGGGTCCGCCTTGACCATGATCCAGAATTTGACAGGTCAGGTAATTACAGTGGAGCGACTGCCATCTGACCTCCATGACCTTGCTACCAGGGGAACCTGACCAGATTGGATCATGGTTACACATCCAGTCGCCTGAATGTGCAGGTTTCATCATGATGTTTTCCCTCACCGTAAGAGCATCGGTTAGTATTCAACTAATGTACATAACTCAGAAAACAGTCATTGGTACATGGCCGGAGCGGGATTCGAACCCGGGACCTCTGGCTTACGGGTCGGATACTGTAACCGCTCGGCCACCGACGCTCCTATACACATGTATATAAGTAATATGTCAATGTCCCGCCATTTTGCATGCGTAGTTAATTTTTGAACTAGTAAGATACATTCTGTTGTGTTCGGCGATTTTTCCTATTTTTCGGTGAGTCTTCCATTGAGACGATTGCCCTATTTCTTTCAACGTCATATTCGTACACCTATGATTCATCACCAGTTATGACCCGTTTAAGCAATTCTGCGTTGTGAACAACTTCATCTAAAATTTACTTTGGTCATTGTTCATTTATTGTATAAATTAAAAATTTACATGTCCGCTTTGTTAAATTCAAAATGTTACAAATTATTATTACATAGTGTTATTTTAACATATAACTTAAATTATATACTGGGCCATGTCTTTGCGATACTGTTTCTATTTAATTTGGCGGGTCTTTTCTGATCAGCCCTCGTATATAACATAACGTCACGCTTCTTTGCCATAGGGCAGTCAGAGACCCTTCAATAACAATTGGTCCACTTTCATAACTCCTCCACCTTCGGTATTGTACCTAAGCCTACCGCAGTACCAATATCATACACCACAATATTTACCTATACGAAAACCCTGGATAACGATGTAGAAATCGAAAATCCTTACATCCGGATTACTCCGAATGGATTAACACTTCGGATTCCATCCATACACATATTGACAAAAACAGAAGCTGATAAACAGCCAAAACTCACTAGAGACCACTCTAAATAAATATTTAATGGTGGGTTGTTCTCGGAAACCACTAAACTTGAGTTTTATTACGGTTTCAGTTCCCGTAATGGATAAAAATCTTGTGTAATAATCCACGCTCAATGATAACAACATAAGAATAATAAGCTTATCATCATATTTGCTGCTATAGCAACGTGTTCTGAGATTTTAGAGATTATTGGTGATACCGGTGATAGCTGAGACCACTTTCCATCCGTTCGCCTGTTTCTCTACCGACTGAGATAAAAGAATAATAATCTCATATAGTCCACGAAAATCGTACGTTGTACCATGCAAAAGGTCAGGTATCGACGATTTTTTGAAAAGTTAAGCAGTTCCTTCATGAAAAAACCAAGTTTTCCACCTCGGGGGGTCCATAAAACGCTGAGAATTACGACGTTTTTAGGTCACTCACCAATATCTCCAAAACGGTCGTAGAGAAAAGTGTTCTTCTACCGAATGAAAGTTTAATTACTGCCACAATCGATAGTGAGCTCGTAAACGGTTGGAAATTAAAAGAAGTGTGTAAGACAAAAGTTGTAGAGAATTTTATAAGCTTTGCGCCCGCAGGAGCATCCCAAGGTCGAAAACTTTGATTTTTCATGAAGGGGCCATGAACCTGCATAACTATTCTAAAATCCAAACCAAATCAATTTATTGGGCTAATAGTTTCGTTTAGAATGCCTTGGAATCGTTTACACCTAAAATAAATAACATAGAAAACGCAGACCATTGCAGTTTTCCGGATTACGGAAGACAAAGACTACTTTAATTATACTCCTCAATGTATGACTATTTTTATTTATCTGGGGGCTTCGCGGATTCAAAGTTAGCTCTATCAATGTGACATGATCAACTACAGTGCAGAGCTTAGACTAATAATTTTATTGTCGTTTGGGGACCACTTCTTTGTCTCATTCTATATATGACTTCTGGTCGGACGTCAACCTTGACCGTCACGTCGGTTGAGCACTGAATCCAGCCTATATGTCATGCATAGTTCTATTAAACGGCCAAGCCATACATTCTGATCAAAATGTAGAGTTGGTAGAGTAGGCTTTGTAGAGTTACGGGCTTGGCTCTTTATTATAATCACATAATTTTTTATAGCGATTACGTTATGAGTTAGCAAGGCTTAGTAAATTTACATGTTTTTGGTGACATCTTTGCGTATCTATCTGTACTAATTTTACAAAGAGGAAATGTTTGTATGTTTGTTCGTTTTGGGTACCTAATCTCTGAAACTACTGAACCGACTTTGAACATTCTTTTACTAAAAGGAAGCTACATTATTCCCGAGTGACATAGGTTTTGTATACAGAAATCCGAACCGCGGGGTAAAGTAGTAAAAAATGGGTCCCTAATTACAGTGGAGCGACTGCCATCTGACCTCCGTGACAATGCTTAACAGGGGAACCTGCCCAATTTCCAATTTCAATCATTGTTACACATTCTGTCCGTCGCCTGAATGTGCAGATTTCATCACGATGTTGGTCCTCACTGTAAGAGCATCGGTTAATATTCATCCAATGTACATAACACAGAAAAGAGTCATTGGTACATGGCGACACTGAAGTTCGAACCCGGTACTTCGGGGTACGAGTCGGACCCCTTAACCTTTAGGCTACCGACGCTCCTCATTAATATAAATTAGTATTGATAGATACAATACTACCAACAATAACTTGCCGTTATTTTCATGACACGTGCGTGTTAAAACGTCATTATACACTCACCAGTAAATTGTACTTTAATGAAGAATTTCCCCTTTTTTTTTCTTTCCCCGTACTCTTTGGTATTCCCGGTCCCTAATACTTGATCAAGTATAGTGTACGACCATGATTACTGTTATTAGATCGCCATAGTGACTATTGACAGTCGATGCATACAATTTGACACAGTTCTTAGCACGCAAAGTTTTGTTGTTAGCTATTGTTTGTTAGTTATTATTAGTAGTTATTGTTTTGTTAGTTGTTATTAGTAGTTTTTTTTGTAAAAAAAAAACATTGAATAAAATGTAGGTCTCAGTCAGAGTAACATTAACAAACACTTTCAATTTATTTCCTCTTGAAGCACACAATATGTCAATACTAATTTACTAATTTACGCGATTAAAAGTAACTGTTACTATTAACACTTAAAGATATAGGATAGTTAGTTTCGAAATAAACTGGCATTGTGGTAAGCTTATCTCATGTTTAACCCTAATTTATAATTATGCTCATTTTATTTTACAAGTTAAAACTTGCAAACTTTGTAACTATAAGTATTTTCAGGACAATTCTTGCAATCCTATTTAACCAACTTCTCGGCTTTCAATTTAGCTGAAAAACAAGTTTTAGTAAATAAAAAACTGCGGGATAAAACCTTGTCCTAAAATATTTTTCATTTTAGAACTTATTGTATTGTAACTTCCAGTCCGCTATCACGGTTTTGTGTTCTTGATAAATTAAAACCTTCAGTACAGTAAGAACACACACTCTCTCAGTTCGGGCCTTTACGTCATAAGCCGGACCCAGATATGTGTCACGATGTGTACACTTTTTACCCTTTTGCAATAGCAACTTCACGTACATGTTTCGAAAATATTTTTGGATCCGTATTTGCAAAAATAGCGGAGATTTGAAAAGAGTGTGTAAGTCGTCTAAATATTTATGGTTTTGTAACCGTGATCCAATGTTCGTCGTGGCACCTGAGCTGTTTACAGGTTCACGGAGTTGAGATGGCAGCCGCTCTGCTGTAATTACCCGGGGGCTTACCACTAGCCCTTATAGCAAGATCTAAATTGAACTGCTCTGCTTAGAATGAGTTTTCAGGTTTCCGACAAGGTTTTAAAGTTCATGGTCCCTTGCTACGCCCACGCACTTGATCTGCCAAAGCCTGGATTAAGATGGACCCCGGGCCGTTGCGCTATCAGGTTGAGGGCCCAGCGTCCGCCTTGACCATGATCCAGGTATTGTCAGATTAGCTATTTACAGTGAAGTGACTACCATCTGACCTCCTGATAACATAGGAACCTGACCAGATTGGATCATGGGTACACATTCAGTCGCCTGAATGTGCAGATTTCGTCGCGATGTTTACCCTCACCGTAAGTGTTCAACTAATGTACATAGCTCAGAAAATAGTCATTGTTACATGGCCGCAGCGGGATTCGAACCCGATACCTCTCGCTTACCAGTTGGATACTCAACTGCCCGGCTACCGACGCCCCTCGTTCAGCGACGTGATATTAATTAAGAATTACTATTTTCCAAACGGCCTCCTGTGCTCAGATGTCAATGTCAAATGTAAAATAGGCTCCAATAATCAGCTGTCAGCTGATGTCATCACCTTTTTTGGCATATTGGATCCAGTACATGTGCAGGATCATTCTTATCCGAGTGTCCTCCAGCAATTTATAAAGATTTATAAATCTTTAAGCGATATTTCTCTTTTCTTAAGAGATGGCGGCACGACACTAATTTTCAAACATTTATATTCATGCAAGTCCATGTATAGCGTCTCACGTAAATTACAGGCAACAATATACATCAGAGAAAAATCTTAAAAATCTCGCGCAAATTACTCGCACCTTCATCACCTATCTTAAGTGACTTTGCTCACCTTTAGATGAAAATTAAGTCAGACACCGACAGGAAGCTCCCCAGCCGTAGAATACGAAGATGAAACAAAGGAAGGCCACCGGGACGAACGTCCTATTCTCTCCCAATTACGCCTTTGATATATGCATCCAGCTACTTATATATCTCATGAATTGAATTCAGAAACATGTTGAGGGAAGTGATATTCATATAGAATTACTTATTCAACAACAAGCCTACATCATAAGTTCTGTGTTGTCAGTGGTGTGTAATCAAAATAAAATTAACTAAACCGTGAGTGTGTAATATTTAATAATGTTAATTCATGTTTACCTTGACCTATTTCGTTTGCTGTGACAAATAAGTTGTAGAATAATTATTTTTGCTTGAGTAAAGGCAGAAAATCTTGTTTCCTTTTTCTATCATGATTTGTTTAGGTCCTTGAGTTCTCCGACCATTATTGAAGCTAAGTCCATAATTGTCTAGTTTAGATGAATCTAACAGATTTCGTCAAGAATTCGTCGTAACGAATACGGGCTAAGAGAGTACATTTCTATGTCTTCTTTACTATTTGTCCGCTAACTGATTCATGAACCTACACAATGCATTTTTACAGAAAATTAAGAAGCTAAAATGTAAATTATACGACGTTCTACGAAAGTTTATGCCTAGCGTCGGTGGCCTAATGGTTAAGGGGTCCGACTTGTACCCCGAGGTACCGGATTTGAACCCCAGTGCCGCCATGTACTAATGACTTCTTTCTGAGTTATGTGCATTAGTTAAACACTAACCGATGCTCTTACAGTGAGGGAGAACTCTGTGATGAAACCTGCTATTTAATGACAATGACAATGAAATTAGAGAATGCTCTAAGACAACATCCGTGAGCGCAACCATGAAACGTGACAGATCTTAGCCAGGTTGCTCAAATTTCTATTGAAATATAATTATTATCCGACAGAACATCCAACGTTTCATCGTTTCGATCTAGGATGTATCTTAGAGAATCGCCCCCTGCACATTTGAGCCAACCATCATCCAATCTGGTCAGATTCCCCTGTTAACAGAAATGAAGTTCAGATGGCAGTCGCTTCACTATGATGATCTAATTTGCTAAATCCTGGCTCATGGTTAAGGCGGACGCCGAGCCCTGACGCGCCAGAGGATATTAACGGCAAGATTGCTATTTTATTAGACGTGTTTTTGATAGTTATTAACAATGTGGCACCCACCTGTTCCGTTCAAGGGTGTCGTAAAACTAATGACAAAGAGGCAGACAAGCTGTTTAGTATAGTAGCCCTTTTATCAAGACGGTTGCAGCGTTTTATCTTTAGTTTTAATGCATCTCACTTATGTGGAAGATAGCGTCGGTGGCCGAGCGGTTACAGTATCCGACTCGTAAGCCAGAGGTCCCGGGTTCGAATCCCGCTCCGGACATGTACCAATGATTGTTTTCTGAGTTATGTACATTAGTTGAATACTAACCGATGCTGCTGAAACCTTCACATTCAGGCGACTGGATGTGTAACCATAATCCAATCTGGTCAGGTTCCCCTGGTCCTGCAGTAATGGAGGTCAGATGGCAGTCGCTCCATTGTAATTACCTGACCTGCCAAATCCTGGATCATGGTCAAGGCGGACTGCGGGCCCTCGTACGCGAGAGCACAACCGGGATATTAATGCCATGATGACTTAGGTGGAGGAGGGTCAACAGTACCTAGTGGTATGTTATGGGCTGACTATGTGGATTGAGTGATTCATACCGATTATTTGCAGGATATATTTTCTTGTCAAACTCAAACTAAAATTAGAATTGGAGTTTAGAGTTTTAAATTGCGCCCAATTTCAACTTAAAATTAAAATAACAAAACAAACCAATAACAACTGTGCGGTTCCAAAGGAACATTCTTCCACGCACACTAAGGTTGTGGAATAAACTGTCTGATGAGTACAACATGGAGTTCTTCAAGAAAGGGGTGAAAATGTTTTTACGGGGTCGGCAACGCGTGGGTGATGGCCCTGGTATTGCAAACGTCCATAGGCTGCGGTGACTGCTTATGATTAGGCAGGCCGTAAGCTCGTTTAAAAAGAACATAATACAACCACAAACGTGAAAATACTACTAGAAAACAATCCAAGGAGGTGACGGTAGACCGGTCAACATGCACCAGGCGTCAAGCACCGATGCGCACCATATAGTTTAATTTATGTCAGTGCAAAGCGAATTCGAAATGAATTCTCTTTTGTGCAGCCCCGAACAAATTAATCCACACCTACTGGCTTCATATAAAGCAGGCATCCGTGTAATAACGTGTTATTTTACAAAATAGCCCGTTTTTACGGTACGCGAGGCAATTTGAGTCACGGAGGCGTGTGTTGAGTACTCATATTACTGGAGTGCTTTGCAAACTTCGCTATTTGAACGGGCATACGAGGTTACCGGAATATGGGACATGTTATGCTATCCTTTTATTTTCTGGAATAGCGTCGGTATCCTACTTTCCCATTAAATCGTTAAGGGGTTCGAACCCCAGGGCCGCCATGTACCAATAATTTTTTTTAAGTTTTTAAGGTACACTATTGGACCCGGCGCGACTTCGTTCGCGTACACCTACTTTACCCCTACCTCCTCTTTTTGTCATGCTCATAAACCGTCCTCTTGACAACCTCGTCTATCAATTGTTGAAAATCGTATTGAAATTCCTTACGTAGTTAAAAAGATCTAGACGTAGAAACATAGGGACAGACTGCAGGAAGCGACTTTGTTTTATACTATGTAAAAAGTTTACTTAAGCACTAACCTATGCTCTTACGTTGAGAAATAAAATTGCGATGAGACCTGCACATTCAGGCAACTGTATGTGTAACAATGATCCAATCCGGTCTTGTTCTCTTGCAGGGTCACAGGGTCACGGAGTTCGGAACCGGGAAATTAAAGAAAGGTGAAATTTTTAACCTTTCGTTTACTGGGAATAGTGGGAACGATTCTAGCCCTCCCTAGCATCTTGACAGATTCGCAGCTGGACAGTCCATGACATTGAAATATAATAAGACCATGCTAAGTCAGAATCGCTGACTAAAAAAAATCTCTGTAGGGCAACGTTTTAAACGTCTTAAATGTCATTCATAAAAGTCATAACAAACAATTTGATTTCTGTAGGATTTATTATTTTCGTATGAAAAATATTAGTAAATAATTGGCAAAACAATTAAAAAGGAAGTGCGGGAGATAATTTTCTGCATGATTGATCATTTACACAAACTAAAAGTAAAGGTCAAGCTAATAGGGACCAAATAACTGAATGTTAAACAAGAAGGCAGTCCTCCAACAAGGACAGATTATCCCCAGATTATTGCCATATCCACACTTTATAATTTTTGCTACTGTCAGTCAATACGGGCTTATCGTGGTCCTATTATATGTATTAACTAGTGTTTTACGTAATATATATTTAGGTACTTTACAAATCCATAAGATAATTAAGCATTAAGTCAAGTCAACACAATGTAATTCACAATAATACTTCGTCCAAAATGAGGGTAACTAATGAATAATATGTATTGTGAATAAATGCCAAGATAGCATGCTTACACTTTTATTCACAAACATTACTTGTAAAGTAGCTTTACTATGCGTTCTCACAGGGGTCGTCTGCTAAATGAATCTAAGATTAATAAACTGCGTCTATTTTGACAGATGCATAGTTCGGATCGACACTTAAGTATTGCCAGTTGGAGCCAATAAAATTGGACATAGAGGCATAGAAGGAGCCTACTTACAGCTGAAGTCACAATCTATATTTTATTTCTTTTTTAATGGTCCATAAAACATGTCCAAAAGAGCTATAATTAATTAATTATCAAATACTATGGACGGCTATTGCTATTCTCGAATTTGGTGGTCTTGGTCATCTTAATATATTCTAGAACTAGCTTTTTGAAAGATATTGAATATTCTTCTTCTTTTTAGGTCTTGGCTTCCGCTATGTAGCGATTTTGCTAAAAGACTAAAGAAATGACACCAACACGCCATTAGAAATATGGCCAGTACAATAAAAATATATGTCTATTGAGTTCCCATAAATGACATACTAAAAATAAATAAATTAAAAATTAAAACAACACAACACGCACTACTCTAGTGCCATAAAACTAGCTTAAAATTACAGTCTAATTTTGTTTAATTAAATAAAAGCAGACAAAATAAACATTGAGTCATTAGTACAGAGTTGTGACAGATTGCCAGTGTACATTCCCTAATAGGTCGAGGCTCCAACAGTCTATCTATGGTCTATGTACAAATTTCTTTGGTTGGAGACCAGTGCTTTCGCGCGCACTATGATAACTCATAGTAAAGTTTCCATGCCGGATGCCTCGCGGTAAGCAACTAATGTTTCAAACACGTCAAGCACATAAGTATAAATTTATAATCAACAATAAACGGTCGTAGCACTTCGTAGCACCGACGTAGCGTGGCTACGCATTTCAACAACGACATGACGTGAGCCGCTACACGCAACTTTTTTTGTCCCGATGCAAGCCTCTTGGGTATAGTGAGTAGCGTAGGTGTATTTAGTAAAGTTTTTCCTTGTCCCAAGGGTAAAAACCTGCTCAGCGTTCCGTGTTCCGTGATAGGGTACGTTTACGTTTTTTTAAATTTATTGTCTAAAAAGTACATAGCGGGTAAAGCACTAAGGTGGCACAATCGTACGGCGTACCTCAATGGCGTACAGATCAACCAACTTTTCTGTTTTATGTAATACGGCAAACAAACAGTCATGCGGGAAATCAAGTCAATCCATCTAATGGAAAGTTGTCACCGCCGCCTATGGACATCAGCAACACCAGACGCGCTACTAATGCCTTGCCCCCCTCTAAGGAGACCTCAAATACACCTCTATTATCTGGTACTAGGACTCTGTCAAGCCTGAGGAGTCCGCCTGGGTGAGTACCAGCGCCTTATCTATTTCTACCACCAAACCATTGTGTTCCGGTTTGAAGGATAATAAAGCATTTCATCTTAGTCCTCACAGTGAAAACGCACCTGCGGTTTTGCTATTTTGTAACCTGCAACCTTAATGTATGAATTGTATATGTTATGGGCGAGAGTTACCACTTTACATCAGGTGGGATGTCTGGTCGTTTGCCACTGAAAAGCATAAAAAAAACCTCTTGAACGATCCCATTTTAAAATTTATGGCACAGTAACTAATCTGCTCTAAACTCGGCCATACATTTATGAACAACTCTAAATAATAAATTTCTTATGCCGCTTTTATTCGTTTCCGGCAGAAACACAATACACTTAAAATAGTATATTGCGCTTATTACACCTGGCTAATGCGCTTATTACATTTGGCTGAATTCAGACCAAAACAAAACAAAGTGGAATGTATTGCCCATGGAATAAAGTCCATTTTTGTTTCACTCATATTATGTCACGCGTCGCTCCGCTTTTCAAAAGCCCTGATACAAAAATGGAACTTATTTTATGAGCAATACATTCGAAATTGATTTGCTCTCCTACTTTTTGCTTCTGAATTTAGGCTATAGAATTTAGTCAAATGTAATAAGCGCATAAATTTAGTAGCCTAAATTCAGAAGCAACAAGCATGAGAGCAAATCAAAGTGGAATATATTGCTCATGGAATAAGGTCGACGCGTAACGTTAATAAGTGATAGAAAACTGGACTATATTCTATGAGCAATACATTTCACTTTGATTTGCACTCACGCTTTTTGCTTCTGAATTTAGTCGACTGAATTTAGCCTAATGTAATAAGCGCATATGCCCTACCCCTCTTAAATTTACATTAGTATTTGGGTGGTTTACATAAAATACCCCCACTGGACCGGCGAGGTAACCTCTCGTGCCGTCGACGCGCGTGGGCGCCGCGATCTTGGCGACGCCGGCGGCGGGCGGTGGAACCGCGCACGGCGCGACGCGGCTCGGGCGGAGCGTAGCACGGCGCAGTACGGCTAGCACAAGTTGCTCTCGCACGCGATAAGCGAGAAAAGGTGCGACATATATACTGCCTACTCTTTCATCTTAATATTGAAAGAAACAACAAACGCTCTCTCGACGCGCGAGCTGTGTCGCAGACACACAACACGGAACGGCCCCGCGCCAGCGCGTCTCGGGCGCCGGCCGGCGGCGCGACGGCCATTGACATTTTGCGACTGGAACCATTCTCCCAAAAACGGCCTTAATAAAAACTCAACCCTCTTGAGTTGAACGAATTAAACGCCGGCTCCGCTGTCGGTTTTGGACTACATGCCGGACACTGACCGAATCACATTCGGGGCACCGCATCCGTATCACTCAGTACCTACACTTTTACTTTTCACCGCTAACACTAAGACTTTCGCTTTTTCCTAACTTATCACACATAAATGTGAAACGGCGGGTTACGGTCGCCAAAGGCACTCCATAGCCATTTTAAGGCTACACTCGCATGTATCTGTGTTGTGCTCGCCTTGCCACCAAATGCCTGCGTCGTGAGTGAGTAACATTGACATACCTTTAAGGGCACTTTCCATCAAAATATCCAGGCAGGACTTGTAGACCTCGACGGAATCCATAAAGTGTTCGACAGTGCCGTACATTTAGAAAAGTAGCCGGCGGCGGAGCTGGCCGAGGACATGTTGGCGGTGGCGGCCACAGAGACCACAGAAATGTCATGCTGCGGCGTCGACGAACGAACCTCTCGCAGTATCTGGCTGCAGAAATCAGCCTGTATTTGCTGGAAACTTGCGAGCAGAGACGCAAGAACTTCCTGTGGTACCGCACCGTGATGGAAAGACTCATCATTTGCCTCTTCACGGGGCACGGACTGACACACGGACTGGCACGGACATGCGCGGCATTTTGTTTAACACTTATTTTCTTGATTATTAACTCCCAGAAACCCGTTGGGCGCCAGGTTTAGCCGGCGTCAGTGAGTGAAAACACTTGGGAGTCACATTAGCAACGTTTATTTACTTCTTCTTCTTTGCGTGTCGACTAGTGGCGGGTCAAATTTGCGAGGACCAGTACTCCGCCACTGATACAAGGTTATTTACTGAAATCACGATACACTTCACAAGAACTCTGAAGCAACAACATTCGCAAAACCGGCTAGACGCCATCTTAATTATCAAAACAAAAACAACTTCTAATCTACGCATGCGTGGCAAGCGACGCGACGCAATACAAACTAGCGCCGCTTAGGAGCAAGGCCGCGCATCCAGTGGCGAACGCGAGTATTTAACGTCTCGGCGCACGTCCTCTTAATTCGCGGGGCGGGAGCTCACGCACCCGGTGGTAACTAGATGGCGCTATAACTTTTAAAATATTTGTACAAAATAAAAATTGTTTAACTTTGCTGTAACGAAGAGCTTATTGAAAGATTATTCAATTAAAAAATCAAGCATAACACCGCTATTAATTTACAGGACTAGCACAATTTGGATGACAATCGAATTACATACTGCACCAATATTACAATAAAGTCTAATTGTACAATGCTAACATAACAACGGGAAATAATATAGTCTAACCTCTGCTAAAACTAATCTAAAAACTCATTAGAGCGTATATTCTTCAATAGAGGCGCCGTCTGGAGTTTGCGTGGGTCTGCCTTTGATAAATGGCGTGCCTTTGTATTATTCTAATGTGGTGCAGTTCTGACGCTACTACGTAGAATTACTTAACTAATAGTGTGCGTAAAAGTATTTTATTTATTTATTTATTTAACACTTTTTTGCACACAATAAAATATATAGAGAAATATCATACATTTAAACGACACAGTAAGCACCACATCATAGTAAGCAAAGCTTGTAGGTATTATAGGTGCTAGATAACTGATAAGCTACTTATAGGGGAAGGTGGGGCAGAACCTCAACCTTATGCTTTCATTGTCTTTAGAATTGTTCCAGTTGGACGAAATTTAATAAAAAATTATTTATGATTACATTCACTTATATCCTAACGAAAACTAAATCAATGAAGTTAGCAAAAGAAGGATTTACAGAAACAACGATTTCAAAAAAATATTTGCCCGGTTTGCCCCTCCAGGTGGGGTTTGTCAAGAACAAATTCGCACGCGAAAGCTATTTTTTATGTACACAATTTTTATATCACATAAAAGGTTGCCCACTAAAGGGCCAACAATTGTATTCAATTTGCATTTAAAAATAATAAAGAAACATATAACCCCAATAGTGACAAAATATTGTTACCCACAATGATACCCGGTATTGCCCCATACATTGCTACCCGGTTTTACCCCGAACATACAATTTTCAAACAAAATGTCATAAGAAAATTATTATTTCACATAAACATTTTATAACACCATTAAGCTGTTCTTAATACGATGCCTAATCTTTGACATACTCATCATTACAGAAGTGTAGATGTAAAGTTGAATCACTGTAGTCGAAATCAGTCTGAAAATCGGTAACATTCAAGGATTTTTAATAAAAATCTCTGAGAGCAGTAAAAACTAAATTTCCGCGCAAAACACCTGTTACAAACTGCCATGCCATCAGAAGCTACGCAATTCTCTATAAGAGCGATAGATACCAATAATAGTTTCCGAAATAATGAGGTACCCTGTTTGACCCGCATACCCGGTTTTATACAACTCTCCCATAAATACTTTTTTTTTAAATGCATACTTATTATTACACATAGGTAATACACCCAGACCCGCAACAGAGATTAAAATACATAATTTCTATTTCAGCTCGGCCGGGAATCAGTTAACCAACTGAACCACACTGACACACTGACTTAGTGACTTAACTCGTCACAAAGTGACCCGTCCAGTACATCGGCTAATCCACATAGCGTCGTCTCTGTCCCACTCGTGAAGCGAATGAAATAATCATCTTGGCGTCAATATCCTCTGTTATGCGCTTATTACATTTGGCTAAATTCGTAAGAGCAAGTTATAGTGGCATATATTGCTCATAAAATATAGTCAATTTTTATATCACGCCTTTTAACAAGTGGAGCGACGTGTCACATAATATAAGTGATACAAAAATTGAACTTATTAGGTAAGCAATACATTCTATTTTGATTTGCTCTCACGCTTTTCGCTTCTAAATTTAGACGACTTAATTTAGCCAAATGTAATAAGCGCATTAACCAACTAAACCACTCAGGCCTATTGCACGCTACATCCTGCATGAATTTAACATTGCTTTTGATTCGTAGTTTCAGTTGGCGCTAAATATTAATTCACATATCGGCTGGTTCAACTTCGTAGAACGGCGTACTTATCTATTTAATTGGCCTCCTGAATAAATACGAAGGCAAAACTACGAAGGCAACGTGCTATTAGGTACTTTGCCTTATCCTGTGTGAATTTAACAATGCTTTTGACAACCGAAGTTTCCGTACAGTTTGCGTTTAATATTAACGCACATATCGGCTGGTTCAGTTTCGTTCACTCTTGAATAAAAACAAAAGTTAAGGGAACCGCTAAGGGAACGTGCTATTACTTTGCCTTTAATGTAATTGGCATGCAAGACTTTGTGATAGATGATATATGTATTTCTACATCCATACTTTTCTTCCTTGTCGATTGAATAGGCAAAGAGTAGGAACGGGAAAAGGTCAAAAGAAGAGAGGCTGTTTTGAGATGATGAGACGAATGTTTCGCTTTGAAGTGCGTACACATGAGTAGTAGGTATCTATTTGTATTTTCTTAATACATTAATAATTTCTTACCAACTAAATCGTACATAGTTTCTTATATGATACGGATATAATGTAGATATGTGTTCGTGAAAGACCGTCGGTGGCCGAGCGGTTACAGTATCCGACTCGTAAACCAGAGGCCTCGGGTTCAAATCCCGCTCCGGCCAGTTTTCGGAGTTATGCACATTATTTGAATACTAACCGATGCTCTGACGGTGAGGGAAAACATCGTGACGAAACCTGCACATTCAGGCGACTGGATGTGTAACCATGATCCAATCTGGTCAGGTTCCCCTGATAGCAGGGTAATGGAGGTCAGATGGCAGTCGTTCCACTGTAATTACCTGACCTGCTAAATCCTGGATCATGGTTAAGGCGGACCCCGAGCCCTCGTGCGCGAGACCGGGACATTAACGCCAAGATGATGATGATGACGTGTTCGTGAAACGAAACGTCTCCGGCGGACAGCCGTGGAGTAAAGTGGGGGGATTTTCAAATCGGAACTTGACCTTCAACAGTCATAACTGTCGTTACATTATATATCAGCTATTCTGATAAAAAAAAACATATTGGCGTTAATGTCCCGATTATGCTCTCGAGAACGAGGGCCCGGGGTCCGCCTTGACCATGATCCAGATTTTGGCGATCAGGTAATTCGATGGAGCGACTGCCATCTGACCTCCGTGACCCTGCTACCATGGGAAACTGACCAGATTGGATCATGGTTACAAATTCAGTTGCCTGAATTTGCAGGTCTCATCACGATGTTTTCCCTCATCGTAAGAGCATCGGTTAGAATTCAACTAATGTACATAACTCAGAAAGAGTCATTGGTACACGGCGGCAACGGGATTCGAACCTTGTACCTCTCGCTTACGAGTTGGATACGCAACCGCCCGGCAACCGACGCTCTACATATCAGCTGTTCCGATATCAAAACGTTAATTATTCGAAATATCTTTTTATTTGTACTCCATCTTAATTGTGTACAAATAAGATCTCCAGTGTGATCTAAAAAGAATAAACCAGTGCTTAAAACAAATACAGTCCACTCATTCCATCTTCACAAGATCTGGACCCTATTGGAAAGGATTGTGGCCCACAATACCCACGTACGTATATCTTTAATAGAATAGAATAGAATAGAAAACATTTATTTACACACAATTTAATCACTATATATAACTAATTACACTTGGCAGACGTTTTTTAGACATTCTTGCTTACTGCAAATGCTGAGGTTGGCCCCATTGCACTCTCCACATGGCACAGGTAACGAGATTAGAACATATTTTTTATGTCAATTTATGTCTCTGTTTTACTTTTGTTTTTCTTAGATATTTTTTATTGTTGTGCCGTGTGTCGGAGTGGAATAAACGTTTCTTACTTACTTACTGCCTGATGGTAAGCAATTACCGCAGCCTATCATCATCATCACAGCCCGTAACAGTCCACTGCAGGGCTTAGGGCCTCTCCCACGAAAGGGGAGGTTATTGCTATAATCTCCACGCTTGGCAGGCGGGTTGGAGGTCGCAGTGTTTAAATATAACAATGGAAAATACTGCTGCCCATTATCCAGACTACGGAGACTCTTGATATTTTGCCTTGAAAACATTAGTCGCCTTGTACGACACCCATGAGTGAAAGGAGTTGGTGCTATTCTACTCTGCCGGACACCACACGGCCTACCGCAGCCTATGGTCGTTTGCAATTCCCAGGGGTATCACTCACGTACTGCCGACCCCGTAAAAACCTTTTCCCCTTTTTGTAAAACCTCTATGTTGAACTTACAACCTTTGTAAGCATAATATTTGATGAACACGTGATCAAAAATAAGTATTGAGGGGAATTGTGGGCGATAAGTACTGACAACAGTATTGTCTGTTGAATAGTTTCTTTCAACACTGCGATCTCCAACTCGCCTTCCAAGCGTGGAGATTATGAGGAGGAGGCTCAAGTCCAATGGTGGGCTGTTATGAACTGTTGATGTAAGTGTCTCGTTGGTTGTATCAAAATATTCATGGCTGTAGTAGAACTAATCTTGACAAGTTCTCTGAATTTAATAGTATAGTATAATATAACGCCACGGGTTGCCAATCGACTCCCGAGAATGATCAACCAGTTTCAGGCTCCCCAGCTAAAGAACATGTTTAACCTCGCTTCACATACATATAACGAGAGGCGAGACAAAACATTGTCTACGTCTACGTCTGCATTGTGAAATCCGTTTCACATAGATAATGTAAGCCGGAGATTATAGTTAACAAGTAATGATAGTAATTCGGCAACGGAAACGGTAACACATTGTCAAAACCATCGTAGGCCGTACTAATCCTTACCCAAATATTGTAGGTGTTCCACAAGGTTCTGCACTGAGTCCTTTCTTATAGATATTTATATGTATAAGTAGCTTATCAGTTATCTAACACCCATAACACAAGCTTTGCTTACTTTGGGACTAGATGACACTGTCTATATTTGTACAAGCATATTTATTATTATTATTATTTCCGATGCTTTTCACCCAGACGGACTCCTCAGGCTTGACAGGGTACTTGATAAATTGCATAGTTGTGTCCCTACTTCAAGAATTGTGTAGCCACTAATAACATGCATGAGTCATGACAATAGGCTAGCCATATTTATAGTCGGGCTACACGTTTTGACCATTAAAAAATTTGCAAGTTTATTACGTTCGTAAATAATGCGTCGAATAACGACAGTTTTGGGTTACGAAGTATCTACGAACGTCGCCCCTGCCGATAAGGATAAACTTTGTTGCAGAGATTATGACTTCTGTCTATACATAGTATAAAACAAATTCGCTTCCCGCCGTCTGTCCCTATGTATATACGTACGCTTAGATCTTTTAAACTACGCTACGGATTTTAATGCGGGTTTAAACAATAGATAGAGTGATTCAAGAGGACGGTTTATACGCAAGAAAAAATAAAGAGTAGGTAGGGGTAAAGTAGGTGTACGCGAACGAAGTCGCGCCGAGTCCTCTAGTATATAATAATAAGGTACGACCTTTCAATATTGTACGCATTCCGTAAATAATAAAATAATCATCTTGGCGTTAATGGCGCTAGTGTGTTCTCGCGCACGAGCGGGGTCCGCCTTGACCATGATTCAGGATTGGGCAGATCACGTAATTACAGTACTGCTACCAGGAGAACTTGACCAGATTGGATCATGGTTACACTTTCAGTCGGCTGAATGTGCAGGTTTCATCACGGTGTTTTCCCCTCACCGTAAGAGCATCGGCTAGCATTTAACTAATGTACATACCTCAGAAAAGAGATTCGAACCCGAGAACTCTCGCTCGCGAGTCCGATACAATTACCACGCGGCCACCGACGCTCTTATAAGCTCCGTAGATAACGTGGCGAATAACGACAGTTTGCGTTACGAAATATCTACCAAAGTCGTCTCTTCCAATAACGATAAACTTTGACTTGACTTTTATAATAATTAGGTATGGCCCTGACGTATATTACCCATTGCGGGGATAATGCTGTCGTATAAAGACCCCCCCCCCCTCAGCTGAGTACGAGTCCTGTCAGAGTTTTGTATAATCCGTCAAGATTAAGGGGCAGGTAGTTTGTTAGTGTTGTTTATTTAGACCGACAGACCGAGCTGGAAGGCGTTACGTTACATAGAATAAGGGTCATTGTCGTATCACGCATTTTGAGTGAGTGCGAAAAAGTGCTAATTTTCATACATTTTTGTATCAAAAGTCAATTGTCTGTGAATATTTATTGTTTTTGGATGCTTAATGTCATCTGATTATACCTACAAAGTTTCAGTATAAGCGGATTTGTGCTTTACAAGAAATAAAAATACGTGTGGCACTCGGGGACTGCCGCGGTAAAGCTATTGCATAGCATTTTTTATCAACTTATGCAATTAAAATTATTTATTTATTTTATTTATGCAGTATTTTTTTTTCTATGATATTAATTAAAGTTTTTTCTTTGGTTTTGGTACCTAATACAAAATTATTTGTAGTTACTCAGGGAGAAATCAGATCAGATCAGTACCCCTAACAACAGTATCAATATTCACTATGTTCCCAGAACAGCTGGGGTCCGAAGTGGCAAGAATAAAAGTATGAAACGAGTTGTGGATATATGCGACGCTAGGGAGTTGTGTCAGGACAGAGAAAAGTGGCGGCCCATTGTCTCTGCCAACCCCACCTTTGGGACAGAGGTGTGAGCTTTTTGTATGAATGGGAAAAACAACCAACTATGGCATTCGTTTCTAGTCCCAATACTTACACAAAACCACAAAGAAACCCCCGTATATAACCAGTTTAACAGCTACTTATTATAGTAGATATCTTCACAAAATAAACAGGCGATTCTTACATTCCTTAATACTGGTACAATTTGGAGAATAACTCGTGAAGATAACGTTACAAATTGCGACAACATGTCCCGGATATTAGAGAATCGATACAGGGCGGATTTGGGGTTGAGGTAAATTGGGCCTTATTATTGTTAGTGTAAGGGTCAGAAAAAACTGTTTTGCATGTATTTCGAGTATCCTGTCGCCATCAATAGTGCTTAACTGTGCTCAGCTGGATGTGAGGGCCCTTGACTGAAGGGTTTTTCATCATTGCTTTGAAGACGAGTTGGATATCGCTGTTGAAGAGCATCGAAAAAAGCAGTACTTGTTAAGTACGAATAAAAATAACAATAATACAAATATTTCATAGACTTATATACCGTGTGTGGCCTAGAACCGGGGCTGATATTAAAAACGGAGGCTCTATAGGTCTAATGAACTTGATCGAGTTATTAAGTTTGTTAGAAAAAAACAAACTGTTAAATTGTTATTTATGTAATCAATGACAAATACACATTTTATGAAATTATCATAATGTATATTTCTATTTAAAATTACTATCTAAAAATAACTATTCTATTCATATAGGTATTGTCCAAGCTTTGATGTCCAATTTGCCCCAAATTATAGTTGGGGTTAATATGACCTTTGTCCTTCGTTGACGGGATATGGGCTTGTTGGGCTATGAAAAGGGACGACCTACTCGTATAATAATATGACTTGATACACGGAAATATCTTGTAATAAAGGGTTTAAGTGAAGCGTCAGTGGCCGAGTGGTTAAGGTATTCGACTCGTAAGCGTCGGTACATATGTACCAATGACTCTTTTCTGTGTTATATACATTAGTTGAATGCTAACCGATGGTCTTACGGTAAAAAAAAACATCCTGATGAAACCTGCACATTTATGTGACTGAATGTGTAACCATGACCCAATCTGGTCCGGTTCCCCTGGTAGCAGGGTCACGTAGGTCAGATGGCAGGTGCTCCACTGTAATTATCAGATATGCCAAAATCTGATCTGTGGGTCATGGTCAAGGCGGACCACAAGCTCTCGTGCGTGGAAGCAGAACCTGGACATGAACGCCAAGGTGATAATTTTTTTAAGGGGACAGCTGGACTTCGGAGCTTGTTATAGCGGTAGTTTGATTTTCTGTGCTGTTTCTTCATAATTGCTATCTCAAACCTGCCTGTAAAGCATAAAGGTATGGCAATGCTAATATATCAATTATGTCTTGTCCGACTTACTTTATGTAAGAAAGAAACCCTTGGGCCGTGGGAACCAGGCGCAAATTCCTTATATAAGGAGTTATCTAAGAACCTGGTCGAAATTACGAATGACTAGAAGGCTTGTCCTCCCTTAGGGCAGCGTAAAAGCCTCGCTATCCCTCGGGGCCTACTGGGAACTTTATTAAATTCGAGGGACTTGTATAAATTTTTATCTGTGAGTGAAGTGAGTTAGGTTAACGGTATTTTTGTTAGGCAAAGTTGTTTATTTTTTAATTTGTTGTATTGTATAACTTTAAGGTGTTGTTCAACAAACCTCTACTTACTTTATGTACCTTTTTGTGGTAATTTTACCCGAAATAAATATATTATTATAGAAACTGGAACTTTAATGCTTGATTTTCTTCCATGCTTTTATTATGACAAACTTTTTGGCGATTATCAAATCAGGTCCCAAGTTTCAAACCTGACTGCGGCCCAGTTGTAAATAAAAAGCTATTACTCATCTGAAAGGGAACATCAAAATTCCACCGAAGTTTTGTAATCCATTTCGTGGGATGAAAACTTCCGCATGAAATGGGATCGCTCGGCGAAAAAGACATTGCAAAGGAAAACTTAATTAATATTTCATATGAATAGGGATCCCGACGTATATTAAACAAACTATAGAGTTTATTTAGGTTTGCCGTATGGTATCCAGCAGTGAATTACAAACGACCATAAGCTGCGCTAGGCCGTGTGGTGTCCGGCAGAGTAGAATAGCACCAACCCCTTACATTCATGGGTGTCGTACAAGGCGACTAATGTTTTCGAGGCAAAAGATCAAGAGTCTCCGTAGTCTGGAAAATGGGCAGCAGCATTTTCCATTATTATATATAAACACTGCGATCTCCAACCCGCCTGCCAAGCGTGGAGATTATGGCAATAACCTCCCCTTTCGTGGGAGAGGCCCTAAGTCCTGCAGTGGACTGTTACGGGCTGTGATGATGATGATGATGATGATCCCGCAGTGTAGAATACACTGGGTTGCCAGATTTCTTTCAGCCTGTAATAGATTGTGAGGGTGCCGTAGGTCATCCTACGCCATCGAGTACAACAAAAACTTCGCTTTGTAGCGACCTCGTTTGAGATACCCGCAAAACCTTGGTCTGACCGTGCACAAAACAGCACCAAAAATAATGACTAAAACTTCGACTTTTCGTAGCGATGGTATGTAGGTTCTAGAAGTAAAAAGGACGGTCGGCCTCACAACCTCTTGACAGTTTTGCTTTTCAGTCCTATTATAGTCACTAAAAAGAAAAGTGACTTTGACCGACTTTGGAGAGGATGTAAGGCTGACCCCGCCGTCACAGTGTTAAGGGACAAATGCTAAAATGGGTCAAAAATACGGGATTTTAGTTTTATATCCGGGACAAATTAAAAGCGAAATTATGTACTGAAACTGACATTGCCTATTTTACTGACGAACAGTGTCAGTTTTACGCCGTTACTAAGTTGTGACAAATGTTAGGGATGTAAGGTAAACTCCACCATAACTTATTTCCACGTCACAATGGCAATAATATTGCAATCGGAAAATGTACGCAATGTCGGCTTCTTTCGAATTTAAAATTCGAAATAACAAATCTTTTTTCTTTATTCATGAGAAACACATATCTCCATTAATTGTTGACCCAGATAAATTAGAATCCGAGTACGACGACAGAGTTTGGGACTATCTTAATTGGCAACGGTCGTACGACGGACGTCCACTAGGAGACCTAGGGACTAGGGACTAGGGACTAGGGACGGACCAATAGGAGACCTCAAAACCGCCCGTCTCACGACCATTGCCAAGTAGGACAGTGCCTTAGTCCCGGCGGGACACATAAAATACGTGTGTCCCTAGAAATACGGGACGTCTGACAACCCTAATACATACCACAAACCCTTCAATAGATTATAAAATATTTGAGTATACTTTTTCGGGGGTTGTCCGACATTTTCTATCGGGTTCGGTCTTAGGTCTCATTTTATTTATTTTTTTATACCACAAAGGTGGCAAACAAGCTTACTACTACAACAATTTTGTAATACCAACAAGTTTGCAATACCAGGGGCATCACCCACACGTTGCCGACCCTGTAAAAACCTTTTCTCTAAGGGAATTTTTTTATTTCCCTAGCTATTTCTGCTTCCGCATCGGATTTCATCGAATGCCTTTGTTCGTTACAGCTTTGATAGACCGGTTCTTGGTTTATCATCAACTGATCTATTGTAATATTAGGAGCATTCATTGTAATATTATGCCTTGAGGATGCGATATGACGAACTACCTATTGTAATTCTGAGTTATGTACATTAGTTGAATACTAACCGATGCTCTTATATTGTTACATCTTGATGAAAACATCGTAATGAAACCTGCACATTCAGGTGACTGAATGAACCAATCTGGTCAGGTTCCCCTGTTAAAAGGGTCGTGGAGGTCAGATGGCAATCGCTCCGCTGTAATTATTTGGTCTGCCAAATCCTGGATCTTGGTCAAGGTGGATCCTGGGCCCTCGCGCGGGATGGCACAACCAGGACGTTAAAACCAAGATGACTAATCCACTGAAACGTTAACTTTCTAAGTTACTTATTTTACAAGTTGAAATATCTCTTACATACTTTTAAGTAACGCGATTCTTGTAATTAGATTCTCTGTAGTACCCCACTTCATGTTTCCAATGCTACGGTATATATAAAAATATGTTTTATTTTAATTAGACCAGCAGGCATTTGCCCGCCATCTTACCTTGTGGTAAGTGACGACACGGCCTATGATGGTAGAGCTTGTCTAAGCTGAAATGACGCGCCCCACTACTTAATTAGTTGATTTCGATGTGTAAGTGCAAATATTAATAACGACATTTCAGCGTCGACGCTTCAATCGAACGACGCGTGCTCCTACGTTTGAGTCTCACCGGTAACTGAATGACCAATTACAACGGCATTTGTATATGTATTGCGTCCATATTTTAAAGGACATTGCTCGTCGTCCATACATAGTTGGCCTTAGATCCAACAGGGAGGTGTATTTAGTTTTTGGGTTTTAGATAATGTATATTTTCGATTGAACCTAAATTAAAACAACGGACATTTTTGAGAATTCGGAAAAAATCAAAACACTTTCGGATTTTGAGGTTATAATTACGTCAATAAAAACATTCGGTATGTAGCAATAACTGAGCATTAGGTTGTTAGTATTTGTTTTAAGTATGTCCGTATCAGTAAAACTCAGCCAGAGGTCGATATTTCAAGAGAAAATCACAGTCCTTTGATCACGCCAAGTTGTTAGATAAAATCGGAAAAGAATAATAAGAAAACGCAAACGAGTTCAGTACGCAACCAACGCAAACGCACATCGAGCACAGAATGCGCGCGCCAAGTGACATTACTACCAAATGTCAAATGTTGTCATCTGTCAATTCATCAACTGTCAGTGTCGATATTATTGCTCGTTTCAAACAGCGCTTTCAATGGAGTTTTTTGATAAGCCGTATGACTGTTTGTTACTAGAAACCATTATCGTATATCGTGTAAGTGTTGAGAATACTGACGCTTGTCTGTGGCAAAGTCTTATTAAGAGTGCTGTTACAAAGACTTGGCTGTATGAGCTAATACCTTTACTTATTATCTTTTGCCTTTGCCTATCAAAAACCTCAAATTGAACCAAAAAATAATAACACCGAGGATTATGACGGAAGTGAATACTTTTTAAAATGTTTTCGAAATTAAGAAGTGTCCGTTCTATTGAAATATTTGTAATGTACATTATAAAAAGAACTAGTAATTATAGTAAATGTTTCATGCGTGTTGATTCATAGGCCATTTTTTACAATGTCCTTTGCTTGTGTGCGTTAATGCGATAGTGGGGCGCGTCATTTCAGCTTAGACAAGCTCTAGTAATATCTAGTGATTGAATTTGTAGTTTCTTAAAAAACCAAATGATACCAAATAGTCGTGCCGTGCTATATACATCTTAAATTTTAAAAAACCTCTTAGTATCGAACTGAATATAAGCGACAAGACTAGGTAATGCGCTTATTACATTACACTAAATTAAGTAGCCTAAATTCAGAAGCAAAAAGCGTGAGAGCAAATCAAAGTGGAATGCATTGCAATTTTTTGTATCATGGCTTTTGAAAAGGGGAGTGACGCGTAACATAATATACCTAAGTGATACAAAAATGGATCTTATTCTATGAGCAATATATTTCACTTTTATTTGCTCTTACGCTTTTTGTTTCTGAATTTAAGCTACTGAATTTAGTCAAATGTAAAAAGCGAACACAATAAAAAGAAGACAGATTCCAGAAAATAGGAAAGAAAGTTTTTCGTTGTGGATTCCCAATAACGTGAACGCCTACTCTTTTGCCAAATAAATGTACATGTAGTGACACAATTCTTCTATATTGGAGGAGACGGGGCACGGATGTGCTGTGAAGTAGATTTGGAGCGGCTAGTTCTTTGTACTTCCATTCTATTAAGGCTGACTACACCTACATTTCCTCTGATATAACGGAACGTTTCCGACCTAAAGTAAACAAAGCAGTGTCGAATTTAAATAACTTTACGTATTAAATCCTAACCTGTAATCACATATTGTGGTGTTCAGTTGATCACTGATATCTGATGAGGAGAATAAGTGTGTTGCCACAAAAATAGCACCGAGATTCGCCAAATTATACACAAGCAAGGTGAGAATTTAAACGTTAAATTCACATTTTTAAAACGTATAAGATTATAATCAGCAAATCACAACACCGCTGAGATCAATCTTGATAACCAAACAGCTGATTGGCGCGGGTGAATTGTCAAACTGTCCCTGTGACGTCTTTATCGATGCGTTCCGATGCGTTCGCAGTGAGATTTGGAAATACTGTGTGAGGCGACTCATTTAACGCAGCGTTCTACTTTTCCAACTATCAAAATTTCTTGACTTAGAGGGGCACTAGTACTTAAAAAATATTGTCATACAAAAAATAAATTTACCAAATTAGTAGATTATTACTACGGCCCGCCGTTCACCCCCGTGTAGTAACATCATGGATAGTAAACTGAATCTCAACATATCGACCGACGAAATGTCTATTGAATTGGGTGAATTGGGTGATAAATCCTTCCCAGACTATGTTACGCAACGACGGCACGACAATCAATTGAACAACCTGATTGTTTCTCAATTCAATGAATTTAAAGAGGAGATGCGACAGTTAATGATATATACATATGGCATATGGCAGCCAAAATAAAGAACTTGCTGAGTTACATGAGACCCTTAAGGAATTAAGACAATCAAATCGAAATATTGAGAGTACTATGCATGATTTGGGCTTGCAAAATCAAGAGCTAAAAATCAAATTACCCAACTTGAGAACCATGTAAAAGAGGATAGTGCATACATAGTTTTCTTGGAGAATAAGTTGGAGGAATTTCAATCTGGAACTAGCAAAACTAATTTTGCAGTAAAAAACGTCCCGAAGAAGGAAAAGGAGAGCAAGGAAGATTTGATCGAGATGGTTATTCACCTCTCAGATACTATTGACTGCAAAATAACCAAAAATGACATCAAAGATATTTATAGGGTGCGGAGCAAAAAACCCGAGCACAAAAACACGCCCATCGTCGTAGAAACCAATTCTGCCATACTAAAAAACGACGTTTTAAAAATGGCAAAGGCATTTAACTAATAAAAGTAATAAAAAATAAAAGTAAGCTTTGCGTTAAACACCTCGGATGGAAATCACAGGAAGAAACATCCATTTTTCTTTCAGAGAACCTCACATCCAAAGCCTCTCGTCTACACTTTTTAGCTCGCGATCTCTCAAAATCCAGGGACTATAGGTTTTTGCTGGACTTCATACAGGAAAGTCTATGTTCGCAAGAATGAGAAATCACCAATAATACTAAGAGAGCGAGGATCAAGTTCACCATCTACTTCTCGCGGACTGACTATTTCTGAGGGATAGATATTACTATGCCTACTTACTGCACTTTGTTTTGCTAAGCTCATGGAACAAATTATGTAATTTTAAAGCTAATAATCTTTACAAAAAAAAATTTTTTTACTCATTGTTATACACATTCCTGAAACACTCGTACATAACTCATATATACATACACACATCACACAAACACACACATACACCCTGCTCTCTACAGCTCATCACTGGCTCTTGTATGAAAACCTTGTTGAATGGCTCGCAAGGGATTTGCTTATACTTCAAGTTTGACATAACTTCACTCAGCTCTATTCAACAACATAATATTTCTAATAAAACTCCATATCAACTTCTCTGGATACTGACGCAACTGTGTAATGAATATGTACCATTCATTCATATCTATTGTGTCTGTAAGCGATGGAGACATTAAACACCGTCAATGAAATAGATAAATTCGAGATGGCACGATCATTTGAATGTGACATAGAAAACCTTAAAAACTATAAAAAGCGTACAAAAAAAAAATTTACTTAAATCTCTCAAAATATACGAAGTATATATTGTAATTTCGACGATTTGATTCTTTATTCTTTATTGTACATGAAAAATTTTACAGAGTTTTACAAAATCTTAAGATAGTTCACAAAGGCGGTTGATGGTATATTTAACTAATTTAAAATTTGACATAGACGTTATTGTACTGACTGAATGTAGAATAAACTTAAACAAATCTATACCTATAATACCGAACTATAACTTTTACGCAACTACATGTCAACTCAATCAAAACAATGGAGTCGTTGTATACATTAACAACACAATACAACACAAGGTCAAGGAAATAAAACTAACACAAGCATCCTGTCTTCAGCTAGATATACTAAATAATACAATTTTATGCATATACAGGTCTCCCTCTAATATGAATGCAGAAACCTTTATCAATTCCCTAAGTGTACATCTCAATACTGTAAATACTGCTACAAAGAGCCTTTTCATAACAGGTGATATTAATATCAACATTACACAGAAACCCACAGAACCATGCCATGAACTTAAGAACAGACTCGACTATCAGAACATGCTGTCGATGTATGGCATATTGGCTGGACATACCATACCGACAAGAGAAAAGAACTGATAAGACCATATAATGTTGAAGATAAAACAAACTAAATTTAAGGCGGTAATAGCTGTGCTACACACCACAATCACAGACCACTACACGGTATTTCTATGTTTATCAAAATTTATAATTTTTTGTAATCTGTGCAAAACTAAAACCATTGTAAATTTTGAATTGGCTCTAGAGCAATTAAAATCTAAAAATCTTTCTGAACTACTTTCATGTGACGATGCGAATTTTATTTTGGATGATATGATATATAAATTAAGTCAGGTGATAAAGGAAAATGCGGAAATCACAAATATACCAAAGAAACATCGCAATATAAAACCGTGGATAACATAAGGAATTATGCGCTGTATAAGAAATAGAAACAAGCTACAGAAATAGGCTCGCAATGATCCTTTCAATGAAATAAAACAAATAACATATAAAAGATATAGAAATTACTGCAACAATCTAATAAAAAAGCTAAAGATAGATTATGAGAGAGACTTATTATCAAAATCGACTAAGAATAATAAGCTATTGTGGAAAAATATTAAAGAAATAACATATACCAACAAGGTGAATCGCACAAACACAGACCTAATTAATTTAAAAACATGTACAACCGCCTCTGCGAACTTCGACACCAAACAATTCGCTAATGTAGGTACACAACTAGCCCAAAACATAGAACCTGACGTAAATGAAAAAAACTTATATCTATAAAACCTACCATCTCAGTCAAATAGCTTCGTACTTCTCCACACAGATATTGATGAATTCAACTGCATTCTAAACAACTTAAAAACAAATAGTGCCCCAGGATAGGATAATATCTCTACAAGCTTTCATAAACTGGCTAAAGATGAAATTGTCCCGATGACAACGCATCTAGCAAATCTCTGTTTTGACAAGGGTCTATTTCCGAGTCCCATTAAACAATCTATCGTTACGCCAGTGTACAAGGGTGGGGACAGAAACGATATCAATAACTACAGACCTATCTCCGTGCTTCCCGCTATCTTAAAAATTCTGGAGAAGCTGCTTAACAGAAGATTAATTAAGTATTTATACACCTTTAACCTTTTATCTCCCCTCTCAATTTGGGTTTAGACCAGGAAAATCAACAGAGGATGCGGTAATGGCTCTGAGTTCGACTATAGTAGAAGCACTTGATAACAAAGCAAAGTGTATGTCAGTCTTTCTGGACCTTAAAAAAGCATTTGATACCGTGTCTGTCCCCATTCTCCTGCGCAAGCTTTGCAAGATAGGAATAAGGGATACCGCACTCTGTCTTTTTAAAGACTTTTTAACCAGTAGAACCCAAAAAGTTAAACTGGGAAATTGCATCGGTGGAGACGAGAGCGTGACACATGGCGTCCCTCAAGGGAGTGTACTAAGCCCAACGCTATTAATAATATACATTAATGACCTGTGTCTTATGAATATCCATAAAGCTAAAATCTTCTCATACGCTGATGATACTGCCATTGTCTTTACCGGTGATTCCTTGGAGGCGGTTAGGAGAAGTGCCGAGAAAGGGCTGGCACAGATAAACAAGTGGTTAGAAACAATATTCTTACATTAAACACCTCAAAAACCAATTACACCTGTTTCAGCATCTACAATAAGAACAAACCTGCTGATAACTTCACTGTCAGAATTCACAGTTGCGTCAACCCATTAAATATAGCAAACTGTTGTTGCCCTTGCATACAAAAGGTGGCATATACAAAATATTTGGGTGTCATGGTGGACCAGCGGTTGACATGGTATCAACATGCTGAACATGTAATCTCATGAATGACAAAATTAACATGGATTTTTAAATATTTAAGACACGTGGTACCAAGGGTAGTCGCCGGGTCCTATGACACTTCTAAAGATCTCCTCATAGATATATATGTAGCACTAGCTCAATCTGTTTTGGCTTACTGTGTGCCGGTGTGGGGGGGGGCAGCTAAAACTCGCTTCCTCGAGGTTGAGCGTGCCCAACGTAGCCTACTTAAGGTTATTTGTTTTAAGGAGAGGCGTACCTACCCTCCGTAAGGAACTTGTGTATCACAAATACCGTTGTAAAGAAACAAAAGTCATTGCCTTACGACCCTAATGTAATGAGCAGTAGAAGGTATTATATATAATAGCGAACCTTCCAAAAACCAACACTACATTCGCCGACAGACAGTACCACAAACGCTCAGCTCACCTCTACAACTTGTTTCATAGGATTTTGGAAATATATCCCAAACAGTACTACGAGTGTAAGAAAATAATAAAAACGTGGTTAGAAGAAAAACCTATGATGACATTGACAATCTTTTGGAATATATTAATTAATTTACCTTAGCGCCAGTGTACACACACACACGAACACACACACGCACAAACACGCGCACACGCACGCACGCACGCACACATGTCAATATTTTAGTTTAGTTAGGTTTAATCACATCGCAAATAATCAAGTATGTATGTTTGCTGACACAGGCTTTGCCTAAAAGGAGACTCCAGAAACGATAGATTTAAGTACTATTTGTTAATGAAAATATATATTTATTTATTTCTTATTATTTATTATTATATGGCTACAAAATGGTTCAGCAATTCTAGATATCCAACATATAGGGTGATGCTTACATAAAGTAAATAAAATAAAGATGAAAAATAAAAATAAGTAACAAGAATCTTAATTTTTTTTACGTAAAAAATAAAAATAATCATAATGTCCTGAGGGGATATCCCAGTGGACTACTAAATTTGACAAAAAAAATCTTACACTACTCTAATTTGGTAAACGCTATCACCAGTGGCCAACGTAGATGACGTAGTGTAGAATTATTTAGTGTCAAATTCAGTTGCCAACTGAGTTAGCCAATAGCCTCGCTGGTTGTGCTCTTACGCACGAGGCCTCAGGGCGGCAGGGACCATGATCCAGGATTTGCCAGATCAGGTAATTACAGTGGAGCGGCTGCCATCTGACCTCCATGACCCTAATACAAGGGAATCCTGACCATATTGGATCATGTTCACACATTCTTGTGAAGGTTGAATCCTGATGAATCGCGTTGTATTCCCTCACCGTAAGAGCATCGGTTGGTCTTCAACTAATGTACATAACTCAGACAAGAGTCATTGGTAAATGGTGGCAGTGGGATTCAAACCCGGTACCGCTTGCATTGCGAGTCAGATACCGTTACCATCGGTTTTAAATAGCAAATGAAAATCAATTCGCAGTATACAGGCGTTTAAATTTTCTGTGAGATTTGTTTTCCTCAAAGGACTTATTACTTGAAATTGCAGGAAAAATTTTCTTTTAAAAAAATGAAAAATGTAATCCGGCTTTTAAATTTTTATGCCCTCTAGGGGAATGAAATAAGAGGTGGAAAATGTTAGAAGAAGTAAAACTTTGAAAGTTTTTGTTTCTTTTTCGATGTTCTGACTTAAGCGTCCCTATAGATTTTTTTTAATTTGTACGTTATCGGGTTGAATACTATGAAGATATTCTTGGGAAGCGAACTTGAAAACGCAAAAAACGGTCCATGCGGACGGTGTCGCGGTCAAACTTTTGTCGGTTGTAATCAAATTTAATTTAAAACAAGATATCATACCACAAGTGAATCAATTGCCTATTAAAAAGAAGAAATAATATGCTCTTCCACTACAAGTGGTTAAATAAATTACCATTTTGGTACACCCTGTACTCCAAACCGGTTTATGGCTCACGACACGGCACATGGCGTGGCTTCGTGTGTAAAATGCACTTAATTATTTCCTATTCCAGTGTACTAGGTTCTTAACGTGTTAGTTAAATGAGCTGTCTCCATTACATGCCTAACGAGCTTGCATGACATAATTTTAAGACACATTGAAATAGATATTCAAGGGTTCCTCATTAGCAACCTTTAATCAGTAAGGTAAGCAAGGGCAGTTCAAGGATACTTTTCACAAATCTTGATAGGACTAGACCTTAATCCACCCGACTGATCAATTGCTAGTTTTTTTTATATATCACTAAGGTGATAAACAAGCTCACGGCCTGCCTGATGGTAAACATTCACCGCAGCCTACGGACATTTGCAACACCAGGGCCATCACCCACTGTTGCCGACCTTGCCGTAAAAACCTTTTCACCCCTTTCTTGAAGAACTCTATACAAGGCCTCCTATTGTAATACTTGTTAATGACAAACGAACAGACAGCCCAACTGATAGTAAGCGGCAACTGTACCTCAAAACCACCCATAACATCCATCATTGTTTTCATGTAAGAAAAATTTAAAACCGCAGTGGCGTTGTCACTGCATGTGAGGACTGAGATAAGATAGGCCTTCTCTTTCAAACGGTAAAGAATAATGCTTTGTTCTTGCTGGTTGCTAATATCGACAAGGTGTACAGCCCTTTTTATTTGCTTCTGAAAGAAAATGAAGGATATTTCATTGTTTTTTGCCACTGACTTAGCACGCATTTTCTGTATGAAAAAGCCGTCAAAGCCCTATAGACTAGCAAATTTTATTTTTGCTCTGTGTTCCAGGCGGACTTCTTAGACATGACGACTCCTACCACCGGTAATACAAGTGTAACAATTGGAAACAACATATCAGCTATCAAGATACCAAATATCTTTAACCAATATTTATGTAAATGGATAAATTATACTCCCTTCAAGCAAATAGACTGGGTGCTCCGTGGCCTGATTTTTACAGATATAGTTCAAAGGTCAAGGAAGGACATAGGCACCATTTACATCTCTTACAAGAGAGCGGATAGAATTGATATTCATAGAGCTACTATAATTCTCTCTTTGTTAGGCATAATTTTGCCATTGCAGTAATGTGCCTTTGCATTTGCAAATAAGATATTAATATTATAGACTGTGAGAAGAAAAATTCCACTTTGTGCCAGGTTGTGCACGGGCAGCAACGTTTTGTGGGTCTCCTAAACGTCTACTCTCGCTACAAAGTTATTTTTTCTTGTACTCGGTGACGTAGGTAAACCTACGGCGCCCTCACAGTCTATTAGCTTGTAAAAAAAATTATTGCATAGCTACATAATGGAAAAGTTGACGACAAATGAATTTAAACCAATTTTTTAGATCGAATCGATTAAATCGAATCTAGTCAATGCCGCGACGCGCCGGGAAAATGTTAAATTGTACAAAATCGCTTACCGCGCCTGTCTGTCATTTAATGCGGTTTTCAGAATAATTTAGAGAATTTCTGCCAGAAGGTTTAGTTAACATATTATATAAAAAATAATGAACTTGGCGTTAATATCCGGTTGTGCTCTCGCTCAATAGGGCCCAAGGTCCGCCTTGACCATGATCCAGGATTGATTTAACTAATGTACACAACTCAGAAATACGCAAATCACTTATACATGGCGCCACTGAGGTTCGAACCGGTACCTCTCGCTTACGAGTCGGACACCTTAACCACTAGGCCACCGACGCTTTTTCAAGGATTCGGTTTACATGTACTCGTATAATACCTACATGCATGTTTTTATATAAAAATCCCGAAAAAGCACGTGCAAAGCAGGGGCGGATCGCTAGTTATACACGTAAATAAGTACGACAGTATTTCTTCTACGCCAAGAGCTTAAAGCTCTACGCAAGCTTAATCCGTACCTAATTACTCAAAATGTTTTCGAGAATTACTAAAAGCTTTTGATCCCTTTGGGCAGAATTTAATTACGGCAACGGTCTCAGGGCAATCTCTAGATTACCAAAATCCAGGTGTAAAAATTTTAATGTCATTCCCGAATGTAATCCAGCTGTTATAAATGTTTGCTTAAGCACAACTATTTGTTAAATGGGACAAAAGCTTAGAATAATAAATTGGTTTACATTTAGATTGAGGAGAATTTGAACCTTTGCGGGATAAGTAAGGGAGACGGGTTGGAGACGTATGTATAGTTCAGTAAAAAAAGTCTGTGCTCTCGCGCACGAGGGCCCGGGATCCGCCTTGACCATGATCCAGGATTTGGCAGAACAGGTAATTACAGTGAGCGACTGTCATCTGACCACCGTGACCTTGCTACCAGGAGAACCTGACTGATTGGATTATTGTTACAATGCAGTCGCCTGAATTGTACAGGTTTCATCACGTTATCCCTCACCGTAAGAGCGTCGGTTAGTGTTAATGTCACCCAGAAAAATCATTGGTACATGGCGGCAGTGGGATTCGAACCCGGTATCTCCCGCTTTCGAGTCGTATACCTTAACCACTCGGCCGCCGATGCTCCAACAAATGTACACGGAGACTTACAGTTCAGTACCGAGCACACTTAGTAGCTTTTTTTATTTTTACGTAGTAAAAAACTTCATTGCTCCAATGGTACAAGGTTCTGAATGAAAATCAAATGTGGGTCGCCCGTTTGTAAGGTGGATGCATAAACAAATATAAACAAGACTGTTGAACCACACTTTCACTACACATATTATCGGGTTTGTTACCACGGTTAGTATTGTTTTTACCATCATGCGTGAAATATCAAAATATGACGCATGATGGTAAAAACAATACTAACCGTAGCAACAACCCCAATAATATATGTAGTGAAAGTGTAGTGAAGAACCACGAGTCTTAAAAACTGTTCAACCAGTCGTCTCCCTCTAGCCTTGGTCCACCTAGCTTTACCAACGGAAGCCAGAGCTCGAGCTCAGACCAGGCAGCGTCTCTCATCGGCTTTTAATTCCTAATTTCAGGTTACCGTTATTTTGAATACTTACTGGACTGCGGAGAATGTTTCTTGGCGGACATCTCGCGAGCTCTGCGCGCGCGCCGCCCGCGCCGCTAGCGCCGCCGGCACTCTGTGGACAAAGTGGGTAGTAAGGAATCGGTCAATAAGGGAAGGCTTGGTGGTGTACGGCTCTGTGGCCCTACTTTTGAAATGATCAGCTTGTGTCAAAATAGTTCAATGTTGATTTTCGTGAAAAAAATTAAATTGTTAATATCGTAAGAGTTGACAAAAAAAATTTAAAAATTCAGGGTCATGCATTTGCTACAAGGAAATAACGATTCTGGGAAATTTATGTAACAAACCATTCCATTTGTTGTTGTTGGATCTGAAAAACGAAATATTATTTTGATAATATAAGTGTAGGATAATATTCCGAATTCTCTTTTGAAAAAGTAGAGTTTTACTATTCGAACTTCTAATAACAAAGAGTACCGAAAACAGCGTTACATAATTAGGTAAAGCACCTTAATTTGTTGTGTAATTGCCCAGTTATTTTCTTGGATTTTCATAATAGCAACGTAATAAAGCACCTAAATATATATATCGGAATAAAGCATGATTTCGCTTGACAGGCATAAATAAAAAAACTTTTTTTTTAAATGGAACAGCTTGCTACGAAGTTGAGTTAATAGAGAAAGTTATGCATAAAATTGCTCACTTCCTCTTTTTATTTTGCCCGAAGGATGAACGTTCAAACTCGAATAAAAACGTTACTGCAAAGATCCATTGTTTTGGGTTAGGTACATTTAAAATAGCGGTAGCTACTCAATGCTACCATATATCGAAATCAAACAAAATCACGAAGCATTGAACTCAATTTAGTATTTAATGTAGGTACTTATTATGTTAGTTTTAAGTTTTTTAAATGTGTTATTGGACCAAATAAAGATGCGTCTATGTCTATGTCTATTTATCAACACCATCTAAAACCGAGGTATATGTCATCATCATCATTTGCCTGGCCTTATCTCATTCATTTGGGGTCGGCACAGTATGTTTTCTTAGGTACCCGTAGCGACTTCGATCGCGTGCACTTACGTTACCCCTTTCTACTCTTTTAATTTTTGCTTATTAACCTTCCTCTTGAATTACTCTTTCTATTGTAGAAACCCGTATTAAAATCCGTTTCGTAGTCTAAAAGATCTAAGCATACATATATACATAGGAACAGACGGCGGGAAGCGTCTTTGTGTTATACTTTGTGTCGGGTTAAACAATTTAATATTTTACCGTCATTTCCACCGACAATACAACAAAGATAACTTAATCAACGGCAATGCAGCAAGATAAAATTAACAAAAATAGGTACATAAGAGGAGGGTCGGCAAGAGGGGTAAACAAAATCCGAGGTGGGCGGAGGGGATATTGCCTCTCGGCTTAATTACCAGCATAAATTACAGGCGTTGGAAGTTAGCACGTTACCGGGAAGTTGCGTGACTGAACCGGCTATTTGCAGTAACGTCTGTTGTGTCGCTGACTTAGTTTTGTTAAAACACATTTTGGGAGGTGTACGGGATTTTGGGATCGTACCACTATCTCAAATAGGCTTGATTGTGTCGTTACTTGTAAGCGACACTACTGATAATGCGGCTGGCAGTGTCTTTTCCAAAAATTGATCTCATGGGCTCTAGGTAACACGGGCCACCGGGCGATCCGGTGCGCCGGCAGTGTTGTTCAAAGGCCCATGCCAACTTGCATCGCCCTGCTGGCAACAGTGATATTTTCCCAGCAGACGGCACGCTTGCATGTTTGCTTAGCTTGTGATTAAAAACAGGAAAAATCTAAAACAGCCACAACATTGTATAATAATGAAAAGGGAATGACGGTAATTTCAAGTAAAATCTATTATAATCGGACCTTGTGTCAAGGTACAAAGCTCTGTCTTCTATGTCAGTGAAAGGGATTATACCTTACCTACTTAGTACACCATTCTTGCCTGAGGGCTTACTTTGTACTGTTTCGGATTAGTACGCCGTATTTGTAATACTCTGTAACTTCTATAAATTAAAGGACATAACAAATTGAGAAGTTTTAGCGCTGGAAATAATGTATTCGAACTTTAAATCAATAGCTTCGTATCCGAGAAGTTAAAACGAGTTTTATTGTCATCCCGCGTAGAATGGTGGAAGCAAATACAATGGCGAGAAAAGCCTCGTCACTACCAGAGATAAGCCGACAATGGCCAGAGAGAGGCTGTAAGCATCTAGATTGAACTTAGTATTGTAATAGCACTAACTTTCCCCCCGCGTGGTCGTAACACAAATAAAAAGGGCTCTTTCTCTATTTTGTGCCACCCTGAGAGTCCAGAACAAAGAGCCCTTTCAGACATACACACATTAATGTTACGTTTTCAGGCATTCTCAAGCAGTTTCAAGCAGTGCTTGGTCGCGATTGTTGACGCGAGCAGACTACACTTTATATCGCTGAAAGTAGGGGAAGGAGAGGGGGAGGGGGTATATCCTATTCCAGACCCTAATCAAGTTACCTACAAGATTTCGTGAAGGGGTTATAAACATACACACACATGCACAAACTTTCGCATTCATAATATACATCGCCTTTTGCCTGCGAAAGCGTCCGCAAAAAATCCGGTTCTACGTTCCGGACCCGTTCCCATCGGAATCACATTGAATTGCCAAGGTTTCAACTCACCGCCATGTTTTAACCTGCTGGTCTGCTGGCATATTTAAAAATGCCAATGGCTCCGTAGTGATTGTCTTGCGATTGCCAATCGGAATTTGTCAGCTGCGTTTGGCCAGCTTTACACATTCGCTGTTCGTATTTAGTTATATATTTCTGCCGCCAAGCAACAATTCTTGTATTATAGTATTGTGTTCCGGTTTGAAGGATAAATTAGCTAGCGCAATTACACGCATAAGACATTTCATTTTAGTCCTAACAGCGACAATGCATTGTGATACTGCTCTTTTGTTGCCTGCAACCTAAATGCACGAATCGTAAATGACGCTGCCGCTTACCATCAGCTGGGCTGTCTACTCGTTTGACACAGCGAAGAATAAAAAAATATTTAAAATCGTGTTCCTTGCGATTTTGAATATTTTTAACAACAATTTTTCAAAAAAGTACCAAGAGATTTTTGTAAATGTGAAAAAGTTAGGCAGCCAAAAAACTGAACGTGATTTCTCTCGTCCTTATGCAGGTTGTGATTTTGACGATCGGAACTTTTCGGCTACGTTCGACCAGCTTTGCAGTGTTCGCAGTACTGCGAAGATTTAGCAGCGCTGGTCCATTTTTATAATTGGACCAGCGCTAATTGGTTACGATCGGGAACAGCAACAAAGGTAGACTCGCTGCAGCAACCATAGACAAAAATCAGAAGGAAGGGATATGAAATTTGTCAACGTAAAACATCTATAATAATAATAGTAGTAAAATATCTGTAAAGCCGACGAAGCTAATATGTAAGAGCATTCTGTCTGCTCTATGGTCTGTGGTGCACTATGGCTGCGAGACTTGAGCGGCACTGACGAGGCACGTCCGCGAACTCTACGTCGACTAAATTAAAATGCTGCGGTGGATGTGCGGCGTCACGCACGCGACTTGACCGAGTGTGAAACGAATTCCTACATTCGTGGCAGTCTTGGCGTGACAGATTTCACAGATAAGATTGAAGAGACTCGCTGGATTGGTCACGTGCTGCGTAGCTTCAGGGATACGTGGGAAATAGGTGTCTAAACCTGTCAATGTCAGGAAAGAAGTCCCACAAGGTGCCGATGATTCGATGGACTGTCATCGCTGAGTCGGGTGCGATGCTTAGGTATGTGTGGCGTAAGGATACTGAAGACTGGGCAAAATGGAGAAGAAGAGTAGGAAAGCGGCCCTTGGAGAGGCTGTAAAGAATGGAACGCTTTGCCTGAGAGTGTGTTCCTTGGTCCTTACAATCTGGGGGCTTACCATGAGCTCTTATAGCAGGACCTAAACAGAACTGCAATGCTTAGAATGAGACAAGCTTATGTGACACGTATAGCGTTGTCTCGTTCTAAGCAGGGCAGTTTTGTTTAGGTCCTGCCATAAGAACTCATGTTAAGCCCTCTGAACACCTTCTAAAGTGAATAAGCTGTTCCTAGACAGGCATACTCCACTCCATCTTACCGCCAGGTGAGAAGGCAGCCAAATGCAAAATAAAAAAATGGACCGCTAGGATAATGATAACCGTGGTGACCGACACTGCAATTATACACAAAAATGAATTATTTTTTAATTATAGGCACTTAAATATCATTGTTGACGAAAAGTAGAATAGTACACCAACTAAATATTTCAAACGCCGCTATTTCCATCACATTTAAATGTCAAATGCCAAACGCAGAGGTTACACTAAAAGCCTCTTTAAAGGGTTTAACGAAAAGCGGCAGAATGTATTGGCAATGCTGCTTTATACGACTGTTTGTGATTTCAATACAGAAAGTCGCTATTTATAAAGGACGTAAACTAGCTTTGCGTCAGGTTGTATTTGGAACCTTTCTTTTCTCTCAATGAAGTTTAAACTATAAGTACAGGAACGAATTGGGCTATATACAGCAAGATCGGTTGCAATTTGGATACCTATTCGCACGAACTGATATTATTATTCGGATTGTATTTTGATTGTTGAAATTAACTATCGTTAATTTTATATCATTTATTATTATGACGATGAATGTATAATACTATAAATAAATATGAATATGAATATGAACGTCAATCATGCGAGTTGCACGATCGAATTCCGACTCTCCCAGCATTGCTAAACGAAACAAAACGAACAATATGTGCGATACGTACTGCTGCCTAATAGTAATTCTTACCAAAGTATCAAAATTGACATACGAACGAAGAACGTAAATACTTGATGAAGTTTATAATAATAATTTGTCTCCCCTACTATACAGAGATGGTTCTTCAAATATAAAAAAATCGTGAAAAGGCAGCCCAACAAACACATTATTTAGCCATCCAAAATGAAAAAGGAACATCAACATAAAACGAATCCGAAATGAAACCCAATTCATTGACACATGATTGAGCCGTTACCCGACGCACAAAAAAAACGAAAGGGCAAAAAAAAAATGTAAAACGAAGCAAAGGAGCGAAATGGCTGACAGCCTAACGTTGTATAGTTAAAAGTCACAATCCCCGCTACAAAATCGGGTCAGACTTTATATGCAATTAATTCTGCTGATTGGAAATGCTGGGAGCGCACAAAGGTCACAAAGGTGAGGGCTGGGCGGTTTTAAACACTAACGTTTAGCGCAGGTGCCTACGTGCGAAGTAATATGTTAAACCTCCGGTGAAGGTAGGATTTAGTCGCTAATCAATTAAATGAGTCATGTCGAAAAAATTATTAGTTTGTTTGTGGAAATATGAATTGTTATTGAGACTAGTCTACGGTGATGAAACCTGCACATTCAGGCGACTGTAACCATGAACCAATCTGGTCAGGTTCCCCTGGTACCAGGGTCACGGAGGTCGGATGGCAGTCGCGCCACTGTAATTATTTGATCTGCCAAATCCTGGATCATGGTCAAGGCGGACATTAACACCAGGATGATGATTGAGACTTTACAGCGTAATATGCGTTAGCTATCGCAAAAGCCTATATCAACTCACTATGACTTTTTAAAAATTTAAATTTAACGTCAAACTGATACAAACCCGCACCAATGGGGGACTTTCAGACAGCTATTTGAAAAAGTAAAAAATGGCGGTGCTTAGACAGGATTCTCAATTTTCGATTCGACTTCGGTAACAGAATTTGCTCCAAAAGGTGTTTCGTGAAAAGATACTTAGTTTAGTACCTTTTCTAAAAAGAAAGCGAAAAATGCCTACATTTCTATAGATCTAACGGTCTCGTTTCGATTTATTTTTGTGAATCGTGTCTAATCAACGCCATCTGTTACAATGATTTAAACAAAATTTTTTCCGCTCACGGAAAATCTCCCATTGTAGCACAGCACAGGTAGATACCATAAACAACGATAAATCATTCACCAGAAAACTTTACAACTGCAAACAGCCTGTTAACATTGCCGGTGTCGTGACGATGTCGTGGAGTAGTAAATTTACCGACGACACGACACATTGCGTGGGAGAACGACGTCGTAGGTCATTGGCTTAGAGGCCGGGCCTTTTTTTAATACAATTAAAACGTCCGTGCTAAACATTGGCTTGCGTGGCATAAAGTTTGCGGCTATTAAGTAAATAGGCGAAGCTACTGTAAAAACTTTCATAGGTAGACTAATTACTGCCAGTTGTTTATTTAGCGCGTCCTCATGGGTGAAAACCGTGGTATAAAGCATGGGTGATATTCGAGACTAATGCCCGTTTTCACATAACATAGGAATCGAATAAGTTCGATGCTTGGGCATCGAACTTATGAATTCCTTAAGACGAAAATAAGTTTCACCAACCTCTAGGAAATAACTATCGCAGCGCCGCTAGGTAACGCTTAAAGTTAGGAAGTGGATTGGGCGGTGTTGAGTCCCTAAACATCGCCTAAAATTACAGTTGCGTTCTGTTTCCCACAGCAAACTTATCTGACCCGTAGGCCAAAATTGGAACGAAGTGTCGCAATTTTGAAATATGACTTTGTTGTCAACAACAGCAACGCCGTCACCGGCTCAGAAAGTTTGTGGCACTCTATAGTTTACCAACATTACAACGCGATAAATAAATCTCGCCTAGAGGTAGAAGTTTGGTGAAATAGAGCAGTTGGCTACGACTATTCGTAAAGGTAAGAGTTTCCTAGTTAGGTTAGTTCCTAGTAATGCTTAATTTGAGTTTAGTGAACTCTTGCGCGGGATTTATACATATACTAAAATCAAACAGGGGTATACGACATGGGTTTCTTGAAAGTAGTGGAAAAGGAACTAAGCTAACATGCCGTCGCCACAGTAAAAACATGATACTGACTTTACACCCATGTTGCACTGCATTGTATAATTATATGTCTGTGATATTCTTTACTTAGTTCAGTCATCAATTTATTTCTTTAGCTAGGAAAAAAGCTTTATAGCCTCAGGGTCCCACGGCACAGCCCCGGTGTTTACGAGTTTGTCAATTAGTCTAAAGATACTACATGGGCATCACTTAAACAGAAGAGAATGCCAGGTACTGCATGAATTGCATATAATTTCACATACAAACTAGAGGCACCGGCCAATACACAGCAGTAGGGCGAAGCTTCGCGGTCGCTCTGTTATTAATTCCTTTTATAAAACCATATCCTTAAAAGAACAAAGCTGTTTCACGAAGCGTGCAAGGCTTCAGTGCAGTGCTTACGTACTTAGCTAAACTAAGGAAACGGGGGTTCTTGGCAAACTTCCTGAGAGGCACAAACTAGCTGGTTGTGAACACTCCAAACTACTTTAGAAGTCAGGAATCCTAGTGAATTAGCTGACCGATTACAGAACCCTTTTCCTGCGAGCTTTAATTGTATTTCACAGAGAGATGGCGACAATAAGGGCCGTTTTTATATGTATAAAATAGATGAATGATTGAAATGGTGATTATTCTATTCTATTCGTTATAATAATAAACCGTTTATTTCAGGCATTAAGTATTACAAAGATTAAAATCATGTTAACAAACCCGTATTTTGAAATTGTAAAATTTAAGTGTTAGTACTTATTTTAGTTTCTTTATTTTTCCTTTATTGCGATCTCAGTAATATCCTTGTGGAATCGTAATACCTATGTGATAAAGGGAGGTATTGCAAGTGATAAAGGTAATTCAAATTTTGAATACACAGTACTTTAGTAGCGGTACAAAAACTATTAACTTAGTAGCATTAGATACTCAATGCTACTATACTATATTTAACAAAAATATTACTATACTTTACCATATTTCTTTGAGACAGATCGTCTCAGACCCGTATGATGGCGGTTTTCCCTAACGTTATTCCGCGTTGAAAAGCGTCCAATTAGAAATACATGCAAAAGTCCCTAGTTTTCAGTATACCTGTTTCAGTGAAAACGTTCCACTTTCTATATGTTCGCATTTTAGTTAATTAAAAATACATTTGCTACCTTTTTGAACAAGTTCGTTAAAACTAAAATTATCTGGTAATCACCGCTAAATCTGGTTTTAACTACCTAAATTTGATAAAACTAGTTTTAACTACACGATTCAGTGTTGAATTGGTTTTTTAGAGTGTAGAATTCTAACGAGTGCTGGAATAACGCCGTCAAAGCCGTGATTAATATGAAGTGACTCGTCATACGACTACAATTTAAGAGAGGTAGAATATCGCCGGATATCCTGCTCGAATCGGAGCTGCCCGGCTGGGGAAGTACCTCCACCTTACAGAATACAGCAGCCAAACATAACTATTTTAATAGTGCTGTGTTTCTGCCGTTGAATAAGGTTTCCACTGCCTCATGGGGAAACGTGGCTTTGGCAGAGGAGAGGCCACACTTGCATAACCGCTGTCACGTGGCTGGGTAGGGGCGGTGTGCGACGGTCATGGAGACCTAGTGAATCGGCCGTGCGCTGGCCGCCCGCAGACTAAAAGGGCTCCCGAATCCAGGGTTGACATAATCTCCGCCCTCCGCCTCCGCTGAGCTGCCAGCCTCGCGAAAAGTACCTGGTGTAATATTTGTGCCGGAGGAGGAGACCTGAGTGGACTCGGATGTTACGTCAAAGGGGGACTAGGGGCCTTTCCACCCTCTGCGCCAGCCGACCGCATACCTACCAGACTCCGTGGCAGTTATGGCAGGTATTTGCCTATTTACATACTACCACTAATACTGATGTAGAGTCTTGCATCATCTAATGTTGCTCTGTTGCTGCGATAGATTGGACATTAACGCAGGTGTTACGCAAGGCTCCAACTCTGTCCAACCTTCATATTTTCAATATATGCTGTCCATTCACGGCATTCATAGCTATGCGGAAGACAGTACTGGAGACGCCTTTTATACGGGTCGTTTATGTTAATGTCCCTCGATCCATAGTGGACCAAGGTCGCGGTCTTCTTGTGTTTAAAATCGAGAGTTCTCTGTCTAGAATTCGCTTATATAACTGTGTTTGTTCTGAGGAACTGTTGGACATGTTACCTACAGCTACATTCTCACTACACCGCTTGCCATCGACAGGGAATTCATCCTCACACCTTGGAGCCAAATTAGTTGCGAACTATGCGGTTCCAAAGGAACTTTCTCCCACGCACAGTAAGGATGTATAATGAACAACCCGGAGAGGTTTTTCCTTGAGAGTATAACATGGAGTTCTTCAAGAAAGGGGTGATATTGTTTTTACATTATTATTACTGCTTACCATTACTCAGGCAGTAAGCTTGTTTGCCACCTTAGTGGTATTAAAAAAAGCGTATTAGTGGTATTATACACTCTCCTCCTTATCCTTACATAGTACTATTAGTAGCTACAGTAAAAATGTATTCTACAAAACATATTTATTTTTACGCACTGTCACAGCATACCTATGTGACAGATGACAATAATCTTACCAAAACCTGGCAGTCCGTCAATTCAAAACAGTAGATCTTGTTCCGAATCTTGGAAGGTACAATCGTTTTTTCGTGAAAATATATCCTTTTCTTCAACCCCAAGACATATTGTGATCGAAACCGGGCTAAAGATCAAAGGCCAAAGGTAAGTTATGTGAGCCACAACCTGCCCTGCATTAAGGGAATATAGGAGAATTGTGCCTGGCTTTCAAAGTCACATATTGTAGTCCCTGCAGTGAATTAGAGTTGAGAGGGATTTCGGTCTGGAAAAGTTATTATGGGATGCCTCGTTGTACACACAAATAGTATACTTTCAGTCCATGGATTGTGCTGTACTCAATTGTACTCAATTTTATCGTAAGTAATATGCTCTACTTACATACATACATACATACAACAATCCATTTAGCACGAACTTAGTCGTATGTCTGTACCTACAGTCTGTACCTAGATAAATAAAACAAATAAATTATGGAAGACAAAAGAAAAATATCTACCGGGCTAATCGAACCTACCGGAGACCCACGTGCTAGCGTTTACCTCGGTCGACGTGTAAATCTGACAATTCAGAGACACTTCCGTATGGCTGCGAATTAGGGTCTGTTTTTTATTTGTATTTTTTTTTATTCTGTATGTATATACTGCATATAACAATGTATAATTATAAAATAAATATCATATCGCAGCAACAAAACAAATGGAATGAAATCAGTCGCATCAAATAACAACTGCCCTGCTCCTTAAGGTACCAGCTATGGTTTACATCAAATTTCACAGGAAAAGCCACTTGTAAAAGTTTAACCTAAATATAAAACGAAATGAAATTAACAAAATCCTTTAACAAATTCCTAATGGTGAGTTTTTCGCTTCGTTGGACTCCGTTTGAAGTCGAGTCGCAGTCAAAGCGGCGAAAGCTGGGACAGGAGACCGCTTACGCACTTCACCCGGTCCGAACCCGAGAAAATTCTATCCGAGGTAGCCTCAGGTCTTGTAGTAGGGTGGCCTACTGTCCCATATTCTTCTTTTTTTTTTATCACAAATGTGGCACATAGGTATTTTTTTGTATAATTCGCAAACTGTAAAACAGTTTGTTAGCGAAGGTTTGCACTCTCTATCAATATGCTTTACCATAGCAACATAGTACAAAAAAATACAGAAATAATACTAATAATAATAATAAACACTTATACCTAATTTATACCTGGGCATAGACTCGAATGAAATTATCTATCAACAGGCATTTGAGCTTTGTAATTTCACAAGACGTCCCGTATTTCAGCTATCATTTTGACCATGTCCGTGCTAGCCTCGAATCGGACGTTTTTCGACATGAACAATTCGATATTTTGATGCATGATTTTGATTTCCTTTATTTTGAACCGCTACCTTCGGTGTTGCCAATCTAATTAAAAAAAAAATTGAATATTTCCGGCGGCGTGGCGTGTCCAGAATTTCAAGACATCAAGCACAAGACAGAACAAGTAATGGCCTAGAATGAACCTTGAACACATACGGTGATCGAGATTAGTACTGTGGATACTTCGGAGGGCATTTTCTCGTGTTCGGGTCGCAGTGCGTAAGCGCTCTAACAATTTAATCCAATCAACCCTATTCCACAACATTACGTCGAAGGGGAAAAATCAGAAACGTTAAGGAAAGGAATTTTGCTAATGATTCAGCAGACAGCATTTCGTTGCGGTAAAGCTTACCGCAACTTTTTTTCAGTAGTATTGTTAATTTTGACGACCTATGTGATTCAGTTGGTTAACAGCCGATCTGCCACGCAGCGGTCCTGGGTTTGATTCCCGGCCGAGCAGAAATTGAAATAATAAATGTTAATTTGTGCTATGGGTCTGGGCGTAGTATGTAAAAATAAGTATGTATTTAAAAATAAAAAGAAGTATTTAAGTAGTTTATCAGTTACCATTTGTCCAAGCATATTTATTATTATTTATAGATTTAATTATAGTATTAACATTTTGTGATAATAACTTGAAGGATACGACAAAGAGGCTATGTGATTATATCACACCCTTAAGACACTTGTGTGATCACAGACAAGGCTCTTTGTGGATAAGCCACCAGGATAAGCGTGGGGATTTGAGTTTCCGTCAAAGAGGACGTTAAGAGCTACAGGTTCTGTCGTAAACATTGTTTACCAAAAATATGTTTCATGAATACTTATTAAAAACAGACTATCTACTAATAAGCAGTACGCGTTCATAAGTGCATGAGCACTTTTAGAATAAAAATCATTTGTACCTACTGTTACATACAGAATATTAGGTGCATTGTTAAACAAATATAACTGCCTAAAACAAGGGCCTATTAGCTTCCCCTTAAGCACCAATAACTCATTCTTAAACTGCTGGTCTTTTCAATTAATAAATTAAAATTGCTGTAATGAATTTCCATATATTCCATTTGTCTTATAAATTAAAATTAAAAAACTTTTTGATAATACTGAAATCATTCAAAATCTTATTTTTAATGTAGTAAGTAATATTGTATGGTTACGATACATTAAAAACTTTTTTAAAGTAAAAAAACACACTGCTACTTTTCAAAAGACAACAGACATAGAATTGTAATAAAAAACATACTACAAGTGATTTCAGTATTATTTCAATTTTAAAATGTTTTCTACTTCATTCCCTTTCGCTACATGCTATATGCTATATGCTATAAAAACTTTAAAAAGCCATAAAAACAGCAGCACTTGAATACGAATTTTAAGGTGGTCATGCACTTATGAATGCGACCACTCAATATATCTTACAATTTTTACTTGCAAGGGTAAATGCCATTACTAACATCGCAATTATTAGTAAGTAACGAGAAAGTGGACCAAGGCGATCAACGATAGGTAAATTCAACTTGGAAAAACACTTCCTTCGTTCGCAAGCTATCGCAATTACTCCTGCTACCAACATAATTACGTACGCCGCATACATTCAACAATGCAGAAAGTTTAAATGGAAATTCATACATAAAAAGTATAAATAAGTCGGCACAGTCAAGGCAGTCTCGAAATTACAGAGCGTAATATTAATTTGAGGCTTCTACCAACTTTTATTAAACCTCAGTTCGCTCGTCTCGGTTCGCAAGTCGGAGAGGCAACTTCGTCATAATAAATTTAACTCTTTGCCTTTAATTTCAGACATTTGTTGTCAAGTCGGCGGTTATTTACAGCCAGTCTTTAAGTTAGACTACTTAAGTAGGTCACAGCGCTTTCGATATTTCCAGCTTATTTACTTTGACTGGGCAATAGGCATCTTGTAATAAGACCTAGGATTCGAAAGATGGTTATATTGCCTTATGGTTCGGAAGGTTGTTGCATCACAGTTTCAATAAATGCCTTACGAATTGACGTGGAACTACATTCCACGTCAATTAAATTTTTGTCGGGCGCCGGGATACGGCTAAATGTAAGCTGAATACCTCAATGTCTTCAACAAATTCAAAATTCCTGTTTATATTTGTGATCTGTTCATAGTCTGTGGTTGTGATTGTGTTCATTTGGAATTATTTTCCCGCTAAACAGAATATTTTTTCTAATTGTTGTAATTTGTGTTTGTAAATGTTTTTTCTTGTTTGAAGCTAATAAATAGATAAATGTGAAAGTAGTAAAGTGAATTTTGCTTGATATCGTCGACGCGTAGATACAACAGAACTAACCCGCAGTTATTTCCAGCAAAGTTGAAAAAATTCTAGGTACGAACTTTTAACATGAAAATATGAGTGTAGATAAAGTAGTATATGCAACTCCATATAATTAGGTATTAAAACACTCGTGTCAAACTATTATCATACTCGGCTACGCCTCGTATGATAAACAGACACTCATGTTTTAATACCCCCTTTTATATGACAGTTGCATAAACTACTATTATCTACACTCATAGCGTAATGTTTCAATTACATATTCGAAAACAGTTGTTTAAGGATACACTTTTTTCACGCCTGTCCATAAAATTTTAAAAAATTACTTTTCGGTACAGCATTTCCCATACTATTTTCATTACAGCTCTATCGTAAAATAACTTTTTAATCATTATGCAACACTTTTCTTTTTTTTATTTTTGTCGGGCGCCGGTCACCTAAATGTCTTCAACAAATTAAAAATTAAAATTTTTTTTGTTCATATGTGTGTGTAATTATTTTCCCGCTAAACGGTATATTTTTTCATATTGTTGTAATTTGTGTATGTGATTGTTTTTAATTGTTTGAAGCAAATTAATAGATAAATGTGAAAGTAGTGAAGTGAATTTCCCGCCGCTTGATATCCTCGACGCGTAGATACAACAGAATTGACTCGCAGCTTACTTCCAGCAAAGTTGAGAAAATTATAGGTACGTAATTTTAACATGAAAATATGAGTGTAGATAAAGTAGTGTATGCAACTGCATATAATTAGGTAACACTCATGTCAAACTATTATCATACTCGGCTACGCCTCGTATGACAAACAGACACTCATGTTTTAATACCCCCTTTTATATGACAGTTGCATAAACTACTATTTTAAAATTTTATAGACTGGCGTGAAAAAAGTGTATCCTTAAACAACTATTTTCGAATATGTAATTGGAACATTACGCTAGAAATGTAGATAAACATCAGTATGCATCAGTGCTTCCATATATGATGAAGGGCCTATTTTTTGGCATCATGGAACGAGCAACATTTGATGATTCGAATTTTTTATAATCTGGCTTCCCTTCAGAAATTATCAACCCTTTGGTCCGTTTAATTAAAACCAATGTAAGCCATGTAAGCGCTAGAAAATCGATAGTTATAAGAATACCCGCCATTGAGTTTTCTCTTCAACACAATGAAAACCTCCAAAGGGAAGGTCATGAGTACCCTCAAACAGCGTAAATGTATAAATTTAGAAAAGGCAAAAAAGGTGTGTCAGGATCGTAACCCAGCGGCACTTTATAGTCTTTATAGTCCCTATATATATGGGATACGGGCGTGAGTGTATATGTATTGTACGTCAATATGTATACCTTTAAAACCGTGTGTAACCTTAATAACACCAGTGATAATAGGCATCCAGTTTTATCGGTTATTATATTATGGGTATCATAATTATCATCATATCAGCCGAAAGATGCCCACTGCTGGGCTGCTGGGATTGGTCTCTACAAAGGCCGGTCCTGTGACTTCCGCATCCTTGACCGGTATAGTTTTTCTTTTTTATTAATGCCGTTTTACAGCTTTTAAGTGCAAATGGGCTGTGACTAATCATACACTGTCTTTGCGTAGTGTTCAGCGCTGGGACAAACACTGAGCGGATATTTAACTTACAACTCGTTGCTCAATATTTCTTTGTGACTTTCAATAAGTGTATCTTGAATGTACATACACTGAATAAGATTTCTTGAATCTTGAAAATCTTGTATCTACCTAAACTCATTAGTTTATCTTTAAGATTCTTTGTGAATACACATTTTTAATTCCGACTCATTCACTCACACAGACTCTATCAAATTACTTAAAGAATGTGAAAAAGCTACAACACAAAAGCTGCCGTGACGTTCGGAACAAGCTTAAAAAATCCACAGAACGCAATTCCATAATCACGAGCCATTCAGCAAGTCGAGTATCCAGATTTCCAAGACCTCCACGAGATTCAGCTCTACAGTAAAGACTAGGAACACAAGGGACCAACTTACGTCGGCCAGAGTTTCTTAGAAAAGCAAAAGGATATTTTCATTTGTGAGGCCTATTCAGGTAAAAAAACGGGTTGTTGTCCTTTTTATGGGTACATTTGAGCCGGTGGCGTGGTAATGCTATTGCGGGTAGAATCGAACGCCCCATTTATAGCTATTTAGGGAAATAGGCGGGTAAAAATATACGGCCTTTAGGGAGACTGATTATAGTAAGGGTGTGTGTAACTAGTGTTTAACTTTAGAAATATTTATGTAGGGTCTAGCTACCTGTTATATTCTATCTGGGCATAGGGGTTGGTCGATTTATAATAACAACCCCAACCCCTATAATAAAGAGGGATTGGTATATAATAAAGAGTATAATTTGAAAGCAGGCTCACGCACAAGGACTCACAGTCCAAGGTTCGATCCCCTCTACTACACACACAGTATACACACCCTCTATTGGTATATTTGGTGTTATTATTATAACATTCTTTTGTAAACCTTAATCACACTACCTGCAAAGTACGAACCTCGTCTACATAATCCCCGCAAATCGCTAATGCGCCGGAACTAAAATTAAATAAGCTAAAATCAAAGCGAGTGGCACCGCCAAACGGAACTATTTTCACTCTACAATTTTTTATGCTACTTAGTGACAAGCGTGCAGACAGCCCACCTGATGGTAAGTGGTAACTGTCGCCCATAACATCTACAATTCATACATTTAGGTTGCAGGTAACACAAATGCAGAACCGCAGATGCGTGGTCACTGTGAGGACTAAGAAGAAATGCCTCATGCCTGTAATTTTGATGGCTGCCTTATCCTTCAAACCGAAACACAACAATACAAGCATTGCTGCTTGCTGGCAGAAATAACGATAAATAATGGCAAACAAGCTGTACTTTTTAGTTACGGATGAGGTCACGTGATGAAACCTGCATATTCAGGCGACTAGATGTGTAACCATGATCCAATCTGGTCAGGTTCCCCTGGCAGCAGTGTCATGGAGGTCAGATGGCAGTCGCTCCACTATCATTACCTGACCTGCCAAATCCTGGATCATGGACCATGGTCAAGGCGGACCCCGGGCCCTCGTGCACAATCGGGACATTAACGCCAAAATGATGATGAGGTCACGTGGATGTTAGTTTGACAAGTTTTCAGCGCATTATCAATTTTCAGGGATAACACCTGGATCAGAGCCCTATCGTGTTAGGATAGCACCCTTTGGCGATTCGCCCCATATTGGGACGTTTACAAAACTAGCCTTCCCTTTACAGTAGTCCTTATTTCGAACTCCATAAGTTCCTGAATTCTGGCAAAAGACATGGCAATTACGCAATAGAAAAGACAAAACAGTTGAGCATGACAAGGATAACAATGACCATGAGTCAGTTGCCTTTTCTTCAGCATAGTTCCCAGTGGCGTATTAGTTCCTTTTTACGACAGTCATCAATCATATATGAAAATATGATAGTAGAAATACGGGATAGTAGAATTGATTTAAGAGTAGCGCGAGCGCTCGCCCTCCAATGCTAATATTTTCTATCTCTAGCAACTTACCGCGAGTGTGAAAGAGACAGGTAGTGCACGCGAGCGCTCGCCTGGATGCGTGCGGTTCAAAAGTAGAGCCCTAGGTTTCATTTTAATTTACTTCATGCATTCAACTCCCAACGGCCTTACAAATTCGTATTACACGTTCGTATTATTTACAAGACCGACTTTATCTGTAATTGTAATGCTAGGGCTTCATCTGCGTAACGCTTGACGTCCAGATAACGAAATAAAGGGGGTTTTTTAAACAGCTATTTTAAAAAGTTAAAAGTGTAGTTCGGTGTGACGCACTACGTGGCGCTTAGACAGGATTCTCAAATATTGAATTTGGTAACCGAAGTCACTCGGATAATTGTTTCGTGAAAAGATACTTAGTTTTAGTACCTTTTCTGAGAAGAAAGCGCAAAATGTCTACATTTATATACATCTAACGATCTCGTTTTGATTTATTTTTGAGAATCGTGTCTAATTAACGCCATCCATTACAATTATTTATTTGAGTGTCCAAGTTACCGCCACCCGAGCTATTGCCTGACTATGACATTTATAATACCACTAACAAATTAGCGTTAAAACCCGGCCATGTCTGGGTACTATATCAAATAACGCACTAATTCATTTCATTACACACAGGTGAAGCCCTAGCTGAAGAATAATTATTCAATAATGGGATAACGCGAGTAAACTCTCGGGTAGCATCAATCCAAATCATTTAATGGAAGTATTTATTACTCTGATTCTCTTTAAATTCTCAACCTTAATTTACGTAAGCGTAATGTAGTCACAAGAATAGGCACAAGAAAAACTCGATATAAATCGAATTAGTCATCGTGTTGAAGCAAATGGAATACTTCACGACGGTTCGTTCGTTTTCTTATTCACGCCATCGTTCATTCATTCACTTCAGCAGCCCAAGGGATCAATCATGGCAGCTACGGCCTCTAAATTTGTTAGGACAGACAAACAGGGGCGCTGTTTTAGTCAGCCGTGTAGAGGGTTTAGGCCCTTGGGGGTCTACTCTCTAAGACCGTGATATCTCTTAATTAAGCTTATTTTTTATATTTTAAAATAAAATTTGATAATCTTTGACGACCTAAGTGGTTCAGTTGAGTCCGGTCTGCCACGCAGAAGTCCCGGGGTTCGAATCCCGGCCGGGCAGAAATTGAAATGATGAATTTTAGTATCTGTTACGGATCTGGGTGTTATATGTATAATATGTATGTATTTAAAAATATATAAGTAGTTTATCAGTTCTCTGGCACCCATAGTACAAGCTTTGTGCTTTGGCTAGATGGCGCTGTGTGAATTGTGCAAGCATCTGATTTATGAAATATATTTATTAAAATCCGTAGTTTTTAATCTTAATATTAGTTTCCTATTCGTGTCATTGTTGTGTAACGTTTGTCAATTTCTTTTACTTGCCACTTATGCAATGTGTATAGTTTCTCTCTCCCATTATGTCTCTCTATATGTATCTAAATATAGTTTACCAGCAGTGCCATGGAGGAATGCTTGCACAATGGAGGAATTGTTCGAGGCCATTCCAATTGCTGCGTCGCCGAATACTGGGCGAACAAAGTGTAAGGGGGGGTTAAGTCCATCGACTCGAAAAGAAGAAGAAGCAGTGCCATGTAGTTTTCACCCACGCGCAGTTTGGATTTCTGTAATCTTTTACCTATCCCCTTTCCCCTATATTTTTTCGGGATAAAAAGTAGCCTACGTCCAGTGGCGTTTTCTGGTGTGTAGTCTGGGGTTGGTGCGAGTATTAGGTTCCATTTTTTCCAAAAATAAAGCTTCTAAATAACAAATAATCATGTTTTTGGCTAAACAATCTCGTCGAGAAAGGTTTCTACACAAAATTCTATTAAAGATTTCGTTTTACAACTACAACCTACTTATTTTATCATTACTACTATCTAAAAGTCGAAAACGTAAGCCAAATAATCCAACTTATCCAACACAATCACAATTCCAACGAGAACCTTGCGAGAACAAATGCTTAACGTGCTCCTTTCAAAGCGCCGAAGCCGCGTAAAACGAGCACGGGGCGCGGACGCTTGAAATAAAATTACTTGCTAACTTAGAGAAATCACCACTGCCTAAGGCACTCGGGAATAATGTCGCTTCCAATAAATCATCTTAGCGTTAATGTCCCGGTTGTGCTCTCGAGCAAGGGCCCCGGGTCCGCCTTGACCATGATTCAGGATTTGGCGGATCAGATAATTACAGTGGAGCGACTCCCATTTGACCTCTGTGACCCTCCTTCAAGGGGAACCTGACCAGATTAGATCATGGTTACACATTCTGTCATCTGAATAAGCAGGTTTCATCACGATGTTTTCCCTCACCGTAAGAACATCGGTTAGAATTCAACTTTTGTACATAACTCAGAAAAGAGTCATTGGTACATGGCCGTAACGGGATTCAGACCCGGTAACTTTCGCTTACGAGTCGAATACACAACCGCTCAGCCACCGACGTTTCTGTAATAATATCGCTTTCAATGAGTGAAAGAATTTTCAAAACCGGTTTAGGAGCCTAATTCTCCCGCTGTGACATCTCAAATTCGACATTTTTTCTAGCCACATAACTCCATTAATTATTTATTTATTTATTTATTACACCATACATTTATAGCATTACAGTAGGTACTTAATACTAATGCACTACAAACATGACAACAAAGTTACAAATAAAATAATAACAAACTATGGCACAACTTAATTATTACGAACGTATATTTTTTAATAAATACGAACGCTCATAATGACAGTGAAATATCTATTGCAGCCAAAAAATATTTACTTAACTAACTTCGACAGTCCTTTATTGTCTAAGATCAATTTCAGTGACGTTCTAATACAGTTTTTCGCTAGAGAAAATGTCTAATTTGAGATGTCAGAACACGAGAATCACCCCCCTGTAGTTTTTTAGAGATTACATCAAACAAACAAACTTACAAACATTTTCTCTTTATTATATGAGTAACAGACATAATTTTATTGTTTTAGCTATGTTTTTAACTACTCATCAACAAAGGTAGATATTTCAACTCAGTTGTGCGCGCGGCCCTATCTGTGGGTAAACCTTAATACAAGGTATTTGGAGCTTAATATAAGGAGTTGAAATATCTTACGCGGTAGGAAACCCGGAACATACCCTTAAAATGTGAGACATAATGTAGATAGTTTGGTTTGTTTTTATGTATCAATCTAAGAAACTGTAGGTCTTTATTTATTATATTCTTTTAAATGGTATTCTGTATAAGATTGTTTGTTTCTAACAAATAAATTAAAAAAAAAAATGTTTGCGCATCGCAGCGCAAATCCTATCCAACCTCCGTTACAAACACACAAAACGACACGATTACGACAGAGTGACAGAGTCACATAATAACCCCGCAGTTGGTGAGCAAATTAGATACCTTATCACTGGAATAACAGCTCAGGGGAATACCGGATTGTGGTTAACCAATATACTCGACGGCTTTCCGTCAGCTGACAAATAAACGTTGTGGAGAATTAGGGTATTATGAAATACCCTAATGTGGAAATTAGGTATTGGATAGCGGTAATTGTTGTCTGTAACATCTACGGTTCTTGCACTTAGGTTTTATCTTATGAAAATGAAGAATCACAGGTGAGGACTAAGATGAATTAAAGCGCTACCAAACTTCAAACCGGAATATAACAATGCAATCATTGTTGTTTGCAGGTGGAAATAAATAAATATAAATTTAAATATGCTTGAACAATTCACACAGCGTCATTTAGCCCCAAAGTAAGCAAAGCTTGTATTATGGGTGCCAGAAAACTTAAAAACTTTTTAAATATTTTTAAATACTTATTAGAATATAACACCCAGACCCGTATAAGAATTGAAAATTCATCATTCAAATTTCTGCCTGGCCGGGAATCGAACCCGTGACCTCTGTGCGGCAGACCGGCATATTAACCAACTGAACCACTCAGTAGGCTAATTACCGTTGCAAACAATTCTGTGATTTCAATGCTTGAAATGGTGACTTTTGCAATTACGTATCTTTGATTTCATGGGTTCAGTTGCTAACAAAGTTCCATTGGAATAAACTGAAACTTACTTACTAAGAGATTACTTTTGATCTCTGTAATCACAAAAGTAACAATTTCAATCATTGAAATCTGATCATTGTTAGCAACAGAGTTACGTAATTAGCCTACAGGTCGTCCGAAATGCGAAACAATTTACTTTCAAATCATTGCTGTCTATTTCATACATAAATTTATGAAAGTTAACAACTTCCCCTCAAAATTATCTTGTCCAACGCCAACACCGCAACTTCTGACTCATTTTGAATTGAATTATAACTTTGTATACTTTGTTTCGAGCTGGTTCGTTTACAATTGTAATCACAGTGAGGCTGGATTCGAGTTCAGAGAGGAAACATGATTTTTGTTAAATCATGTTTACTCTCTCAATTTACTGAAACAGCGTTTTTACAGGATAAATAGCTAGCTAATCATTTGTCTTGCCTAGAGCTAGTTGTTGTGGAACAAAGGGAGAGAGCGTATGATGGCTATAAGAAGCGTATGATAGGCGTATAATAGGCGTATTATGGTAGCACTCAACTATATCTAACCAGATAAATATAGGAATTGGGTTTCTCAAATACCGCAACTTGCCGCGCTCACTGTATAGAAAAAGGACAAGAAAATATTTATAAAAATTTGTCCACTGTCCCACACAACATTATAACATTCCACTATGTGCGTAATAGGTTAAAAACAGTGCCTAGAGATGCCAAGAATGTAGACATAATTATCCGTTATTAGCAAAAACAATCATTATCTTGATGATTACGAATCCGGGGTCACATTTTTGAAACCACTCGCATCCACGCGACCGCTCACGTGCGCTCTCTTTCACACTTGTTGTAAGTGCTAGAGATAGAAAAGACAAGCACTAGAAGGCGAGCGCTCGCAGGCGCTACCTATCTCTTTCACTTTCGTGGTAAGTTGCTAGAGATAGAACAGACAAGAACTAGAATACGAGCACTCGCGTGGATGCTAGAGGTTCCAAAAATAGGTCCCCTTATAGCTGCCATTCATTAAACTACCAATTGACAGCAACCGGGATCGACGGCTTAGCGAACCCTGGGAAACCGTCTCCAGCAACTGCGCATTAACCTATTTGGAATGCCGAGATCTACCCGCAATTTGCAAGCTGCAAATTCTACCTTCTAAGCACGTACTGACAGCTCATAAACTCGGTGAGATTGTAAGTATACTAGTTTTCTCAACCACTCAGGATGCAAAGCTTTACCCGAGATTACCACCGTCGTATCGTTAATTATAGAATGCTGAAAATAGTTGGGGACAGGGTGGACTCCATCTTGCTCGACAGAATCACTGATCATCTTAGTCTAATGAACTGTTTCAACATTTAGTGCTACTTGGGAAGAGCTATTCGAATAGTCACGGTTATTATTTGACGTTGTCTGGTGACTTATGAAGATTATTTTGGTTATGTTGCTGGTTTTTCTTTTCCCATTTCTTTGACGTTAATTTATTTACTACCTTCATTGACTACCCACATTTTGGGCGAAGCATTATTGTGAATTACATTGTGTTGACGGTTGTATTATTATTTAATTATATTGACATAATTTACCGTGACATGTATTTATTACTTAATTATCTTATGGATATATTAATTTTTATTCGGAATATCAATAAAGAAAGCATTAAGTACGTATAAAGAGTGGCGCGGTTGTCTCTAGCCTAGCTATATACTTATAGTAACGTTTCTAGTTCCGCTGATAACCACGGCATTATAAAGATAAAACGCTGTCTACTAGGGTTCGGTGGCCTCACAGAGCATTCTGTGATTGGCCTTATCTAGTGAGATGAAGTGTTAGCTTTGTTTTTGCCACTTAAGATATCATTATATTTGTTACTAACAATGACGACAAAACTCATTTTATGGGGACAGGGCATACTGTCAAACAACGCGTGTATACATTTTAGTATATAATGTAGCCGACGTGTGCCCAAATAGAACTACATATGTGCTAGAATTTCCTAGCATCTTAGCACAAAATACGGTGAATCGACTCGCTCATGGCCCATTATCGCCATAAAAATTGTACCATAGGGCTTGTCCTCCGTACGGAGTTAAGAATCACTTTCGTCATTTGTTGCAAAAAAATTCGTAGAACATTTACGCACTCCATCCGATCCAAATCCGTAGCCAGCCAGTACTATTTATCTGATAGTTTACGCACTAGACATCTGTGTTCTGTCAAATTTTCTAGAGTGAGACAGAAACGAACCAATTTTGATAGCACTGTATTTTCATATTCAAACAAGGTTTCGTATATTATGCTTCCATGATTATTCAGATCTGAATTTTTATATTTCTAACTGAAGGTTTTCCAAACTGGTTCGGATAATATTTAAACGGCCCAGCAACGGTTTTATTTAGCTATGACATAATGGGAACTAGATTAATATTCAGACGGAGTGATAAATATTCAAGGCTCGGGTTAACTCGAGCTGGTGATACCTAGAGATGCTATTAATTTAGTGCTAAAAGGTTTGATTTTCTCCGAAAAGATTAAACGGTTTTCGAAAATTACACAGAAATAGTAAGTATACCTTACTGTGCCTTATTATATGATATGCTAAATGTTGGGTCATAGTCAGGGCGGACCCCGGGCCCTCGCACGCGAGAGCACAACCGAGACATTTACGCCAAGATGACCAGCGACTCTTTTTTTTAATTACTCACCTCGAATCTAAAGGTTTTCAATTTTGATTCTCGGTATGAAAAATTCAATATTTTTTAAATCATAAAGGCAACATCGAAAGAGTATGGTTCAAAATTAGCGAAAATCAGCATCGTGCATCAAATTCGGGCCCCAGGGGCCCCAAATAGGGCTTAATAAGTATATCTTCCTATTATAGAAATATTGTAAGTAGATGCGATTGGAGAACACACGAGAAGTATCTCGAGAAGACAGTACATGAGAAGTAAGAAGTACCCTACAAAGAAATGTACTAACTATACATGGTTAGTTCTTTGTTTCTGATATTAATTCTTACTATCTCGACTATATTAACATAGCGTCCCTCTTTCTCCTGTTTGTTTTGCAATATATCTGTCTTTGTTTGTCTTGGCAATTACGCCAGTCGTCTCTAGGCCTCTCTAGGTCGTGATGTTTGCCAAAACTTTGTGGGACATTGACTCGGTTATAAGGTTCGATTCTCGCTCGACTAATAAATGTTGGGTATAATATATTTTTTTTATATACCACTCAGGGGCAAACAAGCTTACGGCCTGCCTGATGGTAAGCAGTCCCATCGCAGCCTATGGACGTTTGCAATACCAGGGGCATCACCCACGCGTTGCCGACCCCTTAAAAACCTTTTCACCCCTTTCTTAAACAACTCCATGTTGCACTCTCCAGAGAAAACCGCTCCAGGTAGTTCATTCCACAACCTTAGTGTGCGTGGAAGAAAGATCTTTTGGAACCGCACAGTACGCGACCAATTTGGAACACCATACCGAAAACTATCTATGAGGTATCTACACCATAGGGGTGTTCCGATAAAAATCGCCTGTGGATACATAGAGGGGTTTTAGTGCATAGGAACCATTTTCAGGCAATCCCACATGTCCACGTCCTTCCTGCAGAGGTCAGTGGAATCTTCCTTCTTAATAAAAAATATTTTTATATTTAAGGGAACATTTGGTACCATTGGTATAGCTACTTGAAAACTACACACTAAAAACTAAAAGTGGCCTAGTGGCTTCCGGACCCCTCGGATCCACTAGGATCCACGGCTGTGTGCAAGAGCCTCACGGAGTAAGAAGTTTCTTTTGTCATTAGTGATCATCTTGGCATTAATATCCGCCTTGACCATGATTCAGAATTTGCCAGACCAGTAATTACAGTGGAGCGATTGCCATCTGACCTCCGTGACTCTGCTATGTGCAGGTTTCATTACATAACTCAGGATTCGTTATTGGTATTTGAATGTAAAAAAAAGACAGTACTTACCCTACTTTATGAACGACGACAGCAATATTTTACGACCACTTGGACGGGTCTTCAGAATTTATTAAGCCATTTCCAAACAGGTGCGATATAACGCGCTTTATTATCGCAATGCATACATATTCATATACCTACACGAAGTACACGAAAATAACTTTTTTAATATACCACTAAGGTGGCAAACAAGCTTACGGCCTGCCTGATGGAAAACAGTCACCGCAGCCTGTGGATGTATCTAAAAACAAATCCGTAAAATGGGGGTACTTTGATATGCAGGGGCTACATTGATCACTCACTTTTCTCTGATAAGTGATAAGGGTAAGATGGTTGACAGTATTGTTAGTTGTCAGGGTTGTAACCATGTATGGCGTGCTTTGTTTGCATGAAAATAACACTTTTGGGGGTCTTGCTGCACCACGTCCGTAGGCTATACCCTAGAGACCCTACACGTGACTCCCGGGTGGTGCGAAGAGTGCAGCCGAAATTGCTTGGTGGTAGGGCCTCGGCCCGAATGGTTAGCGACCACCCACGGAGATGAGTCTGCATGGCGCTAAGCACCCTCTGGGCTGTGTTCCGTCAGAGTACTCCGTGAGCCATTCCCCCTCGTCCGAGTGCTGTAATATTGGTATCCTGTAGGTCCCAGTTTTGTGTTGGACATGTTAGAGGGTTGGGCGTGACAGGTTGGCGCGGGGGCCAGGGAGACCCGATGAAACGGCTCGTCGCTGGCCGCCCGCCAGTTAGTAGGGGACCCGAACCGGGGCATCACTTTTAATCTCCGGCCCGGGAGGCTGTCCCGCCAACTGTGCGAAAAATCCCGAAGATGTCTGTCGTGCCGGGGTAGGAGACCGGAGTGGACCCGGCAGGCATATTCGGGGGGGATCGGGGGCCCTTCCGTCCCCCGTGCCAGCTTTTCACACAACCCTTCCCTCTGCAGCGTTCAGTAGCAAAACGTCCTTGCCCTGCTGGATACCGATGTTACAGCACTCCTTTACATCCCCACCTATAATACTATCACAAATGGCAAGGAAAAATAAAAGTAAGGTTCTCTCAGCGGCACCCCTTTCCACACTTCGAGTGGACTTTTGTAATATCAGGGGTCTACACTCCAATCTGAACGCCGTACATCACCACCTAGAGACGGCGAAGCCCGCCCTACTTTTCCTGACAGAAACGCAGATATCACCTCCGGCTGACACTTCGTATCTCCACTATCCTGGATACAAGCTGGAACATAGGTTTTTACCTCGCGCTGGTGTGTGCCTATTCGTCAGAGGTGATATCTGCTGTCGACGTCTTAATGCCATAGAACTAAGTGACGAATCTGTGGTGTGGGTATGCGTAGAACAGGGGGGTCTATCCCGTGTCTACGCATGCCTATACAACAACCGTCACGGCGTAGGTGAGACAAATCGGTTTTTCGAGCACATACAATGCGCTACCGACAAAGTCTTTGAGCGGTATCCTTCCGCCGAGTTGGTGGTCCTAGGAGATTTTAACGGTCACCACACTGAGTGGCTAGGGTCAAGCCGTCCTACCAACCCAGCCGGGAGGTCCGCCCATGAATTTTCTCTGGCCCATGGTCTCACGCAACTGGTATCAGAACCCACCTACTTACCGGATGTTGTGGGCCGTGACCCTTCTTTGTTAGACCTTCTGCTTACCACCCACCCAGACGGTTATCAGGTGTCCGTTGATGCTCCTCTTGGGACTTCAGACCACTGCCTGGTCCGTTCCGAGGCGCCTCTTGCTATACCCGAACGGGCTCGCCCCAGTGGGTCACGCAAGGTATGGCATTATGGTTCAGCAGATTGGGATGGATTGCGAGAATTCTTTGCGTCGTACCCGTGGATACGGCTTTGCTTTTCCTCAAATGACACCAACATCTGTGCTGCCGCTGTAGCTGATGTCATACTGCAGGGAATGGAGTGTTTTATCCCGTCCTCTGTAGTCCGTCTCGGCGGCAAGAGTCAGCCCTGGTACGACAGGCCTAGTGCTGAGGCAACTCGCCTCAAGCATGATGCTTTTCGTGCCTGGACAGTGGCTCGGGCCCAAAAGGACCCTAATACCCACATTTTGAGGAAAAAGTACAATGCTGTATCGAGGTCTACAAAAAGGGCATTGGCCGGAGCAAAATACAAATTCATCGGTGGAATTGGAGAGAAACTAATCAGCTACCCCTCTGGGAGCCGTGCTTTTTGGTCTCTCTCCAAAGCTGTCGAGGGGAACTTTTGTCGGACCACCTTTCCACCTTTGCGCAAGCCGGATGACCAATTGGCCCACACAGCAAAGGAGAAAGCCGATCTCTTGGGTAATCTCTTTGCTCATAACTCTACTCTGGATGATGGGGGAGCTGCACCGCCTACCATCTCTCGGTGTGAGGGCATCATGCCCGAGGTTCGTTTCACCCAAAAAATCATAAGACGTGTGCTTCTCTCCCTAGACATCCGGAAGTCCAGTGGACCTGATGGCATTCCGGCTATCGTTCTTAAAAAGTGTGCTCCCGAGTTGTCTCCCGTGTTAATGCGCCTATTTAAGCTTTCCTACACCTCAGGAACGGTGCCGTCTTCGTGGAAGTTAGCCCATGTGCACCCGATACCCAAGAAGGGTGACAATTCAGACCCATCAAATTACAGGCCTATAGCGGTAACCTCCTTGCTCTCTAAGGTGATGGAGCGGGTCATAAATATCCAGCTCCTTGGATACCTCGAGGATCACCAGCTGATCAGTGACCGTCAATATGGCTTCCGTCATGGTCGCTCAGCTGGTGACCTTCTTGTGTACCTAACACACCGGTGGGCTGAGGCTGTTGAGAGCAAGGGGGAGGCTCTGGCTGTCAGTCTTGATATAGCCAAGGCATTTGATCGGGTCTGGCACAGGGCACTGCTAACAAAACTTCCGAAGTACGGTATCCCCGAGGGACTCTGCAATTGGGTATCCAGCTTTCTGTCTGGGCGGAGTATCCAAGTCGTTGTCGACGGATGCTGCTCCGATACCAAGAGTATTAATGCTGGAGTACCCCAAGGTTCAGTGCTGTCTCCCACGCTGTTTCTTCTGCATATCAATGATATGCTGAATACTCCCAGTATTCATTGCTATGCAGATGACAGTACTGCAGACGCTCGTTATACTGGCCGTGCGAATATCCCTCGTTCCGTGGTGTCGGAAAGCCGAATAAGACTTGTGTCAGAGATTGAACACTCCTTGGAGCAAGTTGCTCACTGGGGCAGATTGAACCTGGTGGAATTCAACCCCTCTAAGACGCAGGTCTGCGCATTTTCCGCCAAAAAGGATCCTTTTGTCATGGTGCCGCAGTTCCAAGGAACATCCCTCTCCATCTCAAAAAGTATCGGGATCCTTGGTGTCGACATATCAGACGACGTACGGTTCCGAAGTCACCTGGAGTGTAAGACTAAACTAGCCTCGAAAAAACTTGGTGTGCTTAACCGGTCTAAGCGATACTTCACCCCAGAACAGCGTCTGTTGCTGTATAAGGCACAGGTGCGGCCACATATGGAGTATTGTTCCCATCTTTGGGCCGGGGAAACCGCCGACCTGCTTAATCACTTGGATTCTATACAGAGTCGCGCCGTACGAATTGTCGACGATACCGTACTGACAGGCAAGTTGGAACCACTGGCTGATCGAAGGGACTTTGGCTCCCTGTGTGTGTTCTACCGGCTGTACAATGGGGAGTGTTCTGAGGAATTATTTGATCTGGTGCCCACAGCACAATTCCGCAATCGCACCACCCGCCGTGGGCTGGGTACTCATCCCTATTACGTGGACCCTCTAGTGGTGTCCACGCGAAGATTCGAAAGAACGTTTCTCGCTCGTACGATTCGGATGTGGAATGAGCTCCCAGCAACGGTGTTTCCTTTGGTCTATGACATGGGATCGTTCAAGAGGTATATTAGAGGTCTCCTTAGAGGCGGGCAACGCATTGGTAGCACCCCTTGTGATGCTGATGTCCATAGGCGGCGGTGACCACTTTCCATCAGGTGGCCCGCATGCCTGTTTGTCTGCCGGATAACATAAAAAAAAAAAAAAAAAAAAAAACACTTGATTAAAAGAGAAAGCCGAAATTAATAGCCTTAGGACATCAAAGTAACCCAGTTTACCAGTATTGCAAAAATGCAGGAACGCGCTGTGCGTTCCAAAGGAACTTTTCCCACACACACTAAGGTTTTGGAATTACCTAGAGAGGTTTTCCCTGGAGAGTACAACATGGAGTTCTTCAAGTAAGGGGTGAAAAGGTTTTTACGGGGTCGGCAACGCGTGGGTGATGCCCCTGGTATTGCGAACGTCCATAGGCTGCGGTGATTGCTTACCATCAGGCAGGCCGTAAGCTTGTTTGACACCTTACTGGTATAAAAAAAAAACATCTCAAGCGCCCTATTCTATTTCAGCGTTATTATCGCGCGTTATATCGCACATGTTTGCAAAAGGTTTTACAAGTAAAGTTCCCTCGGCAATCGAATTGGTTCCTCTGCGCTACGGAGATAGCGATTGGTAAAAGTTTAAATTGCACACAACGCCAAGTAAGATTGAATATCATTTGCATTAATGGTTACGCAATTTCCCAACTATAACACATAGAGATTGGAAAGTTAGCTACGTTCATGGTTAAGGATATGTCATTTATGGATAGGTAGCCGCCATATGCATAATTTACAAACGTAATACAAATAGGAATACGGCAAAATGTGCATGGAAACATTGTACAGTTTAAGGGAAAGTACCTACTTAAGCCGAGATTGACCATAAGGATGATTTTTTTTACTATTCACACAGCGCCATCTAGCCCCAAAGTAAGCAAAGCTTGTGTTATGGGTGTTAGATTACTGATAAACTACATAGGTATATACTTTTTTTTTATTTACATACTTATTATACATACTACACCCAGACCCGTAACAGAAATTAAAATATATCAATTTTATTTCTGCTCGGCCGGGAATCGAACCCGGGACCTCTGCCTGGCGACTAACATGTTAACCAACTGAACCATTCAAATCGTCGTAAAAAAGTAATATATTTTTACTTGTATATTAGGATATCTATCTTCCTTTCAACTTTCATTCTAATTTCAACGCTTCAGTGTGGGAGTATGAATGATGCCCTACCACCATCCTCTGGCCCAAGCTAAATAAGATTGTTATCCAAGTTATTATCATAGGAAATTCAATGACATCGATGCTAAGTGTTTAACTAAGAATAATTATCTGGATATTCTAGATACGAGAACCTTTTTATTCTAAAATTAAGGAAAATAAATTCTTAGGCATTTTCAAGATTGTAATCAACATCATTATTGAATCATTAAACTAATAAATAAAACATTAAAGTAAGCTTATTGATTAAAGCAAGCATATCTTACGTTGAGGGAAAACATCATAATGAAACCTGCCAATTCAGGCAACTGAATTTGTAACCATAGTCTAATCTGGTCAGGTTCCCCTGGTAGCAGGGTCACGGAGATCAGATGGCAGTCGCTCAACTGTAATTGCCTGATCGCCAAATCCTGGATCATGGTCAAGGCGGACCCCAGGCCCTCGTTCTCGAGAGCACAACCGGGACGATTAGCATAGCGGACGGATAAAGCATAAGATTCAATATCACATAGACATAATTATAGATTATTCTGTATATAAAATTTTTTCTCTATGATAGATTACAACATTAAAGCAAGCTCAACCCAATGCAACCTCTAGTTACTCATAGACAATACCTACATTATGATTTGCGACTGGGGTAATATATTATTAATTTTTATTTGGTCGCATTATTATTGAACTGTAATGAACAAGTTTATTGCCATCAGTTCCGTGGCGTCTGAGTTGTTTAACCTGTCAAAGGATAGTTCAATATTAATGCCGAGTCAACGTTCGTGCTAACCTTTGTGCCCACAAAGAAAATGTAGTTAAAATATGCAATTCTAAATATAAAACAAACAGGCTCTCGAAAAACATAACCCTCCGCCTGACGCAGACGCAAGAGTAAAACCTGAATAAAGCGTTTGTATGCTACGCAGTTACAAACGAGCAGACAGCCCACCTGATGGTAAGCGGTAACGGTCGCTAATTACATCTGATTCGCCACTTCCTTTTTTTCATTAGTCTAGACAGGAATTTGGCCGCTATCTCACCTGTTGGTGGTGACTTATTTCAGTGGACTGTTTTTTACTAGGTCTTGATAATGACGGTGACATATTTGAACATATCAATAGGTACATATACTAAAACTGTAACAGGTCCAATCCTGTACATTGAAGATAATTTGAAAATTTTTATTGCAGGGTACTCTATAAACGATACTGAAGACAAAACTGTAGTTTTTTGTTCATTTTTGTCTGTCTGTCAGTCCGTATGTTGGCAGCACATCACTCCTAAACTACTGAATGAATTCTAATGAAACTAGGCCATCGACGCACTCACTTGCACTCCCTGTGTGCATTTTATTGCATAGTCTTAAAATAGATAGGCTATTGTCAAAGCCAGACCACTCCAAAGAAGTCAGATATTGCCAAATGATATTTTTCCATGAAAATCCTATTCCTTCTATTCTAAACTTACTCGCCAACGGGACAGGAGTGAAGACGGCGCGTAGGGATGCGCAACGAGCAAGACGCTTACATCTATAAGATAGGTACCCGCGACGATACTCTCTACCTGACTTAATGTTTTCTTTTGATAAATACTACCTAGCAGTTTTCAAATCCAAAGAAAAAGCTCCTTTTTCTTCCAGAGTGCTTCACTGCAGACCCCAGTGTTGCTTTATTTGAGACATACCATACATCTTGTAGTACATGCGAACGAAGTGTCGGGCATTTTAAAATATTTTTTATTATTTTATTAAACATCCTTTCGAAATAAATTAGTTTGCTAAGTCTGACTATTTATACTTCCTAATACCAAAAAAATGCCGGAGAAATCTTCGAAATGGCGCAACCGGTTCTGATGGAATTTCCCCTTTTTGGACAATAGAGATCGAGCATAGAGTGAATACAGTTGGTGTAGGTAGAGCTTTTATTATTTTATTTTTTTATACCACTAAGGTGGCAAACAAGCTTTCGGCCTGCCTGTTGGTAAGCAGTCACCGTAGCCTATGGACGTTTGCAATAATCACGCGTTGCCGACCCCGTAAAAATAATTTCACCCCTTTTTTGGAGAACTCCATGTTGTTATCTTCAAGGAAAACCTCTCTAGGTAGATTCACAAGCTTGTTATATTTTCTTTAAACACTGTCCTCTATTCCGATCAAAGGAAATTCTTGAATATCTAAATGTCGTCAAAGCTGCACATTCCTTGCTCTGTAGAGCTATTCTAAAGCGTTACGTAATGTAACAGCTGTACGGTGAACATACATTTTCCCGCTTCCTCTCACTCGCGTGATATTTGGAAACTTTTACATTTCCTGAAGCGAAACTTCGATATCCAAAAAGGCTTAGATTAGCCCAGTAGATTATCTGTTCTGGGTTAAATCCTAGGAGAAAGGGACAGAAAGTGATAAAAAATATGTGTTTCTGTGGACTATTCACTTTCTGCGAAAACCCGTGATTTAAAATAACCTAACCGCCAGAAAAAGTCGGATAAACCAAGTTTGCGTAAACTCAAATATTATCTAAACTACAGAACTGATTTTAAATAAACAAAGTTAAGCATTATCTCGATTAATCTGGCTACCAAATAGAGAAATCCGCATCTAAACTGGTCTATCTGTTCGGGAACTACGATGAGCACAGACAGATATACAACGCCACAGATACCCAAGTCAAACTTAAACACCCCACTTTCTTCGTAGGGGTTTAAAAAAGTATGGTTACTGTGATAATTTCATAGGGGGGTAAAATTATATCTGTAAACGATCTGTGCAAAACGCTTACACAGATCTTATCTCGGCTATCTAGATTATGGAGGCAAGGAAAATAACCTAAAATAATAGTAGATTATCCGCTACGCTCAGGATCCAATATGCCACGCATGACGTAAGACATTGCTTTATCCCCTTGGTTTATACTAATCTACTATTCTTCTGACCGAGTCCAATCACAACTTGGTACTTCAGTAATGGTACTCAAGAAAATTGATGTTTGTGTTATGGACATGTGTATGCATACATGAGAAATCGCTTCATAGTCGATTATATATAATCGGGAAATGTATCAAAATATAATTCCAACAAAATTTATCTATATATTTATATATGCCTATAATAATACAGCAAAAAAGAGTGTCTGTACGTTAATTATCTTTACAAAAAATATTAAGGGCGATGAAGGAATAGTAGTAAATAAAAATTTTAAAAATATTTGTCCTTGTGTTTGTCTATTCGTAGACGCTAATCTCCGGAACTACTGGACAGATTTGAACGAATTTTTTTTGTTGTGTATCTATTAAGCCTGGGCAACATATATAGGGTATAATGAAGTCCGTAAACTACCTTAAGAACGTGAGGAAATCCTCACGGGCGAAGTCGCGAGCAAAAGCTAGTTAATAAAAATAATCAATTTTTCGTGTCTCGCTACCTTTCAAAACTTTAACGTACTAAATCAAAAGTCCTTGTCTAACTAATATTTTGTAGTGATATAACGTGGACCCACTTAATAAGAACGTCGGTGGCTTAATGGCTGAAGTGTCTGACTCCCAAGAGAGAGTTGCCGAGCCAATGACTTTTTCTAAGTTGTATGTATTTTATGATTAGCGGAACACTAAGCGATGCTCTTACGCTGAGGAAAAACTTCTTGAGGAAACCACCACATTCAGGCGGCTGAATATGTAACTATGATCCATACCCTGTTAACAGGGCAAGATAGCAGGCACTCTACTGTAATTTCCTGATGAGTCAAATTCTGTATCATGGTCAAGACGGACCCCGAGAGCACAACGGAATATTTACGCCAAGATATTTATTATTATAGCTTGGGGGCCCACGAAATTTTAAATTTTCGTTAAAAATAATCATGCATACACTCCCATTAACATCCTAACATTAGATGTTTTATTGTCTGTAAGATCACTGATCAATTTTGTATGTGTGAGCAATAACAAGCAATACTTATAACGAGCAATAGTAACCATTAATAAATGTATCTAAATTCTAAAGTACCATCTAAAGGGGAGCGAATGCGGAGCCTGTTCTTGAGATCCCAGTGTCTACTGATGCCTTTGAAGAACCCAAAGTTATAGTGTGTCTTCGATTTTCTGTCATTTGTGTGTAAGTTTTAAATGCGATTATTTAAGAATACCTATCTAAAGTACGTAATGAAACTTTGTCACAAAACCTAAAACCAACGTTCCCTGGAGCAACGATCAGAAAATCGTTTAGCTTAATGTTTAAACTGTTCAAGTATTGATAGCAGACTAAGGCAATCATTTTCTAAGCGTAAACGAATTGATGTACCATTAGTTTCTTGTCAAGAATTGCTTTCAATTGGTTTTTAATAAATAACCGATGAAGGGAGCATTAAAATAGTAGCTTGCGACTCATGAATGCAATAATTATGATTACCTTGTAAATGAATTTTATTTTGAACTAACATTCCAAACGCAGCTCCGCCCGCAAGTTTTTTTTTATGCTATTTAGTGACAAACGAGCAGACCGCCTACCTGAGAGTAAGTTATTTCAATACATGTCACGTTAAATTAATGTCAATAATACAACTGTCAACACAAAGTAATTCACAATAATGCATCGTCCAAAATGAGGGTAATTAATAAACCTCAAAGAAATGAAGAAAAAGAAACCATAATTATAATCTACTGTGATTAGACATCGTTAAAAGACGAAAACTATTCGAATAGCCCTCCCCAAGTAGTGCCATGCTGAAAAGTGCCCACTATTGAAGCTGCATTGCCGAGCTGAATTGCCAACGAATTGCTTAACGAGGGTAAGTGGTAACTGTCGCCCATAACAGCAACAATTTCTACATTTAGGTTGCAAATAACAAAAATACAGAACAGCAGGTGCTTTGTCACTGTTAGTACCAAGATGAAATGCCTCATGCCTGTAATCCTTCAAATCAAGTAACAATGCAAGCATTGTTGGTTCAGGGCAGAAATAGAGAGGGCTACACGCAAGTGGGGATAGGGGGCGGGGAATAAAAAGTAATCTAGCTACCTATAAAATTTCATTAACATCCGTTCATCCGTTTATGCGTGAAGAGGTTTGTTACTTTCACACACAAGTTTTCTTCACAATAACTCGTCCCTGACCCTCAGGGTATTTTTTACTTATTAAATAAAAATTTATTTCACTGCACTACAACATGATTATTTTTACCTGATAGATGTGTGATTAAAATAGAATAGAATATAGTAGAATACGTTTTTATTCACACACAACTACACATCACAAACATATGACATATTTAAAATGGCTCAAAAACGCTTGAATCACTGACGTGATTAGTACTTCGAATTTGTTAAATTGTATATTTAAATGTCCATTTTCAGTTCTAATAGTAGCTAATGAGTACTAATAGTACCCAATAATATTAAATTAATAAAAAAATCAATCGAAAATACTCACGATCCATGAACGTCGAAGCCACATAACAGCACATTAACACGAAAAAAAAACCGTTACATTTTTTCTCACACACGCACACACACTACACAAGAAAAAGAACCCGGACACACAAATTTTTCACACAAAAACACCCCGCACGCCAGAATTGGCGCAAACCTTGCTATTTAGTATTATTATATCCCACTTTCTAGGTTACATCAGCTGTATCCTCACTGAATCAGTGAACCACTAGCAAATATTACGTCACTGCACTGGTAATATTAATATTTGTGAGGCGTTCAAAGGAGTTTTAATAAAGGAAATGTCAGGGGTATGTGGTAAAAGGGGGCGGTGGACGGCGTAGCGTCGTAGCGCTACGCGGTTCCGCTACGGACTGACGTAGCACCGAATTGGAGGGAAAGCTGCGCATAGGGCTACGGCTAGGGTTGCCAGGTTTTCGTATGCCAATTCCGGAACAAAAGTGATCCATTTATTATAATAGCAATTTTTAGGAGAGGAGGCATTTGACCATCTTTGGGATGATTCAGGCCGATATAAATATATTTTTTTTAAATTGAGTTTTTTATAAATTATCTCGAACAAAACTCCGACACCAGCTGCATTTTTGAACTTGGCCACCACTGGAAATGCTTAGAAGAATAAATGTGGTTAAGCTCAAAACTTAACAGATAGAACTTATATTAGAAAATAAAGTTAAATACAAAAATGTTATAGTAAAATCTTCATCTTCTTACACTTGACAGAATGTAAATAGGATACTTTTACAAAAATTATTGTTAGTTTGTCAATGATATTCTGGCCAAAAAAATATATTCGTAAATTCCGTGACACCGCAGCAATATTACTGGACTCGGAACAGGGCGCCCTATTCCGGATTTAATCCCGAATTTTCCGGACATCTGGGAACCCCAGCTACGAGGGGCATTCTCACTTCGGACCTTGATATTTTGGGAAATTAGGGGACTTCCCACTTGAGTAAATGTTTAATTTGATTGCTTTTGAGAGTTGACGTCCTTTGTCGGCTCTTGGAGTGATTGTATTGTTTTGATCGTCATGTCGATTCTGTCAAGTGTTCTGTGGAGTAAATGAATTGTATGATTATAGATAAGTGGGTGGGTTATCTCGGGCTCATCTGGGTGGGTGGGTTATCTTGGTTTCTGTAGTGCATTGGGCATGTTTGCAGATGCACTTGTAGTCTAGTATACTGGGTCGTTTCATAGGTTTGCGCGTTAAGTAATAGTTTTATTTAATTTTATAAATTTTTTACATGACTAATGTCATCTTGACATTTAAAAGTTGGAACTTTATTTATTTTATTGGACAATTTATTACATAACTCACAATAGTACCTACATGATAAGGCTAATTTATTTCTTTACCATCTGTATTGTTTTAAGTAGGTAATTAAATTTTTTATCCACGCAATACGATTTGCCCTTTGCAATGTACCCATTGTTGAAGCCTGTTGTTTTTTGGAGGCCTAGAGACCTGTAATACAGGTTACTCGTAATCTAGTACAGGCTCCAGTCTCCACATACATGATACATAACTATATAAAAGTTAATGTAACAATTATTGTAAATGTGGAGAAAATAAATAAATATTTTATTATTATTATATGGAAATTTAAATGTTTTGAGTTGGAAATTTAACTATTTGATCATTGCAGTAAAAATATTATTTAACGTGACATCTTAAATCTACAGAAGCTTTAAAATATGGACTGCTATGTATGAAATAAATGAATTTTATAAATTTTTTATAATTTGCTACTTTTATTTGGGACTAGTTGAGTAGATTTAGACACTTTACACAAATTTCAACTAGAATTAATTTAATGTCATATAGAGTTTGTACCACTACTATTTATTCATTTCCCAGTTATGATACATCATCATACATTAAAACATATAAAAACCTTACCCTACAAAACCCCCCAAACAAAACCTACCATAACTTACCTAGACATTTTTATATTCTACTGAGAGCGTCCGCTTTAGGCGCTGTCATTGCTAGTTAGGCATGAGGCATTTCATCTTAGTCCTCACAGTGGCACAACACCAGCAATTCTGCATATTTGTTGCCTACAACCTAAATGCATGAATCGTAAATATTACAAGCGACAGTGACAGAGGGCTGTCTCCTCCTTTAAAAACCTTTTCGTCCCTTTCCGTTTTCCTTGAACAACTCCAGTTGTGCTCTCCAGGGAAAACCTCGCCTGAGAGCTCATTAATCATCTTGGTGTTAATGTCCCGGTTGTGCTCTCGAGATCGAGGGCCCGGGGTCCGCCTTGACCATGATCCAGGATTTGGCAGGACAGGTAATTACAGTGGAGCGACTGCCATCTGACCGCCATGACCCTGCTACCAGGGGAACCTGACCAGATTGGATCATGGTTACACATCCAGTCGCCTGAATGTGCAGGTTTCATCACGATGTTTTCCCTCACCGTAAAAGCATCGGTTAGTATTCAACTAATGTACATAACTCAGAAAACAGTCATTGGTACATGGCTGGAGCGGGATTCGAACCCGGGACCTCTGGCTTACGAGTCGGATACTGTAACCGCTCAGCCACCGACGCTCCTCGCCTGAGAGCTCATTACATAACCCTTAGTATGCGCGGAAGTTCTTTTGGATGAATTTGCTATCATCATCATCATATATTTAAGAGTATGACTCTTGTCGGTGGAGCAATCGCCACTCTTCTCTCCTGTCTGCCAACCTCTTCATCTCTTTATAATCCCCGGCGCTCACTTTTTCCTGGAAGGACTTTAATTTGGTATTAAAGTGTGAGGATTGTTTCCCTGATATTGGCGAGCGGTGCAATGATACAAAGTAATGTCATAATTATAGTTTTCATGTCAATTTTATAAAATACTTGGTTTTTGCCCGCGATTGCGTCCGTATAAAATTCCATTACTACATTCCAAACCACATTGAATTTCAGGAAAAACTCTCCCATAAGAGGTGAGGTTATTGCCATAATCTCCACGCTTGGTAGGTGGGTTGGAGATCGCAGTGTTGTAAATATAGAAAAATATATATGTAGAAATAGAAAACGCCATTTCCAGCCTATGGAGACTCCAAAATTGTTGCCACAAAAATAGTACTCGCCTTGTACGACACCCACGACTGTAAGGGATTGGTGCTATCCTTTTTATTATATTATAAGATATCAATAAACATTTATTAAATGCATGTTATGCGTAGAATTTTTTAACGCTCTAAATGCCTGTTGAACAAATGTAAGGCTACTACAAAACAAAGCATTTTGTTACAGCCTCTGTGTAGCTTAATGTTTGTTCGACTGTACTATCAGTTTATACAGACGAACCGCAGAGTTGTCTATTATCTCTACATGTATATATTCTGCTCATTCACTGGAAGCACTTCGACTTATCTTTTATCATGAACACTGTCTTGTCTGAATAATGTACGTTTGTTGATTCTAACCAATTCTCTTACGGTGAGAGAAAACATCGTGATGAAACCTGCACATTTAGGCGACTAAATGTGTAACCATGATCCAATCTGGTCAGGTTCCCCTGGTAGCAGGGTCACGGAGGTCAGATGGTAGTCGCTCCTCTGTAATTACCTGATTCGCTAAATCCTGGATCACGATCAAGGCGAACCCCGGGCCCTCGTGCACAAGGGCACTACCGGGACATTAAGGCCAACATAATTATTATTTTATTATATCTGTCAAGCAGAATTTCCCGACTGCATCTACATTTTCCAGTAAATGTAACCAAATAAGTTATAAGTTTTGGTTATAAGTTCTCCCTTTCCGCACTTGTATTCAAAGTTATTTATTTATGTCAGGCAACTGATGCCCATATTTATAAATACACAAACAACATCAATACAAAATAAATTGAAACACAACACAGACAAATATTAAACCTATACCTACATACAAATTATTATTAAGTGTAAACTAATATATGAAAACATAATTTATTTAAATCTTAAAACCTACACTTCACTCATCAGTTGTATGCACTTGACGTCGTTTCGGCGGCACCGAAAATTCTGGGTCGCCCACGGAATCGCCGGTACACCACACCCTTCGGCCAATAATCCTTCGTGCGTAATACGGCCCGATAAATTATAGGCCACTCATATATTTGACCCCAAGGTACGATAGAAGTCAATAGCAGACACATAAACAATAACAAGGAAACTATTTCGGCTTTCGTTCTCACGGATATCCACATTCCTGGCTCGATTTTACACAGCAATAATAATTCTAGTAGGTACATACTGCAGATTACTGTACATGCTGCAGATTGACTGGATCCATAGCATAAATTAAACGTATAGAAGGCGAGTCAGTTCTCTCTGCGGCTGGCTGTTCAGTGCCACCAACTTATCGATAAGGCCGAGTTTATATATCCGGTTTATTCTGTTTACTTTGGTGTGTACTGAGAGTTTTTACATACTTATCTGTTCAGTTGACAAAATAAGAACTACATATTTATAGACGCTCGACGCGAAGTATTACATTTTTAGATTATGTTATATATAGCCTCATGGGCAAGCCCGAATTAACTTGTGCTGGGACGTTCACAAAGTAAGTGTACGAGGCTTCTATTCATAGCATAAAAAGTCGCTTCCCGCCGTCTGTCCCTGTGTATTTATATATGTATCTATCTACGCAATGGATTTCAATGAGGTTTTCCACAATAGATAGTGATTCAAGAGGAAAGTTTATAAGCCAAAAAAAGGGTAGGTAGGGGTAAAGTAGGTGTATGTAGGGGTAGGACGCCACGCGAACGAAGTCGCGCCGGGTCCACTAGTAAATTATATATTTTTCGAAAAATATTTTTGACAAAGAATTCAGGATAATAATGACACACTTGTTGACATCATATCCCCGTGGTTGCAAGTGCGCAAGCCGTGACAGGAGCTTCTTCTCTCGAGCTCTCGAAGAACCTTTCCGCCTGGTCCGATAAAGTTCAAGGCCCTATTTCAAAACTTCTATCTGTACGTGCTCGGAGATTTAAAATGTAGTTCTATCCATATAAAAGAGTCTTATGCTCAGTTCGCTTATCTTCGAACTCATATAAAAAAACGATCCCTACTGGCGTATAGTACTTACATTCGACACATTGAGAATAGGATTAAGGACGACCCCCGTGCGTTTTGGCAACACATAAGCAGTCTCAAATCCAAGGCTGGCTTTGAAACTAAAGTCACCTATGAAGGCAAGTGCTTTACTGGCAGTGGGGCAGCGCAGGCATTTGCCTCATTCTTTGCTAGCGTATTTCTACCCGATGTTCCGCTTCTTGATTGCGAGAAGATCGGTTCAAATGATAAAACTGCATCTGCCAATTATATTAGTATCACGGAAATTACTACCAAGGAAGTTGAAAGGGGCATAAATAAGCTCAAACTTTCGGTTGGTCCCGATCATGTACCTGCATTTATAATTAAGGGCTGCAAAGATGTGCTCGTGGGTCCTATTTGCCATATCCTTAATTTATCGTTGTCCACAAGTGTTTACCCACAACGCTGGAAAACTACCCGTGTCACGCCAATTCCTAAGTCTGGTGATGCATCCGATGTTACGAATTGCAGACCCATAGCGATTCAGTCGTCTTCGGCCAAGCTGTACGAGTGCATTCTCCATAAACGTATATCTTCGCAGATTAAACCATATTTGTGTGAGGCTCAGCATGGGTTTAGGTCAAATAGATCGGTTAATACCAATTTAGTGACATTGGTCAACATGATATCCGAAAATCTGGATCGGGGAGCTTAAGTTGATGTCCTTTACTTCGACTTCAAAAAGGCGTTTGACCGGGTGGATAATGATGTGTTGCTGGGTAAGCTCTGTGCGATTGGTTTATCACCACAGCTGCTGCAGCTCTTTGCCAGCTACATGTCTGATAGGCAGCAGTACGTTCGCCATGGTTGTTTCCTGTCGGACCCCTATCACACACGTTCAGGTGTAAGCCAGGGCTCTGTGCTGGGTCCGCTTTTATTTAATATGATGATCAATGACCTGACATCTGTTCTTAACTCAGCTGAGGGTCTGCTCTATGCAGATGACCTCAAACTCGTTCATGTCGTGGATACAGTGTCAGATTGTAATTCCTTGCAAAATGATATCGACGCGGTAATGAAATGGAGCGTTGAAAACAAACTTCTCTTCAGCCCTGATAAGTGCTGTGTGATGTCATTCAGCAGATCTAAAAAAACGATAATTTCTCAGTACAAGCTTGGCAATGATGTGATTAGGCGCGTCACGTCGGTCAAGGATTTGGGCGTCACATTCGACTCAACATTGAACTTCCACGGACACATTAAAGACCTTGCAGTGGGGTGTTACAAACGGTTAGGTTTTGTTATCAGGAACGCCAGAGAATTCCGCGATCCCGCTGCAATCAAGCTAGTTTATACTGCCTTGGTTAGGTCAAAGCTGGAATCGTCATCGATAGTGTGGAACCCTTACCAGTGTACTTACGCCTTGCTTCTGGAGAAGATTCAGAAGGCATTCCTTCGTTTTCTATACAAAAAAATTTATGGGTATTATCCTTTCTTGTACCCGACTAAATTTCTACAGGGGTTCCTAGGCTTTAATTCTCTAGAGGTAAGGCGTGATTACTACCTTTTGGTGATGGTTTGTCGTATTTTGCGTGGTGAGTCAGACTGTCTTGACTTGGTGTCTAGAGCGGTACGGCTATTTGTGCCTCCAGTTCCCAGGGTTCAACTCAGACCACGCCAGCCCTGCCTACTCGCTATTCCCGCGGCCCGAACCGTTTCGCACGCCAATTCACCCATTATTCGAGCCTTGGGTATGCTCAACGCGCTCCTGGCATCGGCACCCGAGTGTGACATATTTGCTTGGCGATGGATGGAAATGTGCAAGGAATGCCTGAAGTACTGTGAGAGGATTAATGAATGAAAATATTTTATAATAGAAACTGATAAATCTATAGCTTTCAGTGCATTGGTTATTACTGTAATACTGTAAAGTTGTTTTTTAAATAAATAAATAAATAAATAAATAAATAAATATACGCCTTCAAGGATGTGAAGATGAAAATAATAAATAAGGCTGAAAATTAAGATTAAAATCTTTCCATTAATGTCCCAATTGTGCTCTCACGCGAAGGCCCGTGCTCCACCTTGAGCATTATCCAGGATTCAGCGGTGAAGGTGAACAGATAATAAGCGCAAAATCTAAGGAATACGGTAGTGGTTCAACATTCCAAGCGTCTTGATGGCTAACGCTACAAAGTAATTGACACCTTTTCTTGGCAGCATTACCTTCTTTAAGTTTTGAGTACTCCTAGTAATATGTTATCGGGTTTATTAATAATGGGAGTTTAATGTGCGAAGAAAGTGTAGGGAATAACCACAAAAGTCCTAAAAACTTCTAGTAACTTTTTTAGAGTCTTAAAACATCGATCCGAGTTGGTGTTTTGCGTTTATGGTTTTATGCGTCGAAAAGGCATTGATGAGTTCTCCTGAGGCCGAAACGCAACCAATATAATGACTTTTTGGCCCCACATCCATGCGGGGAAGATTGTTAGCACTTGGCGGAAATTTTTATAGACTTATTTCACGCATGTGGTCACCACGACGAAATTATAGAAGGTCCACTCCCGTCGTCCTCGAAAATGATGACGTAAACTTGCCGACTCACTAAGGTTGCTGGTGACTGTATTTATTCTGAATTTTGAAAAGAGTATTTAAAAGATCGAATAGAATTTTAAAGATCGTTCACCATAACTTGTATCTTGCCAAGGACCAATATCTAATCTTTGCAATAATGTGATCATAATTGATTCTCAAGCTGTCGTTACCATATTTTCCATACCAGCTACCGATATTATGCCTTTAAAAAGGGTAAAAATAATTTACTGATTTATTAACTTTTTTCAATTCATCGCCATCTGCCCCTACTGTCGCAGTACACTGACTTTGTAAACATGCCTCGTGTTTACCTTTCTTTCTCACTCGAAGGCAACAACAAAAACTTGCTGTTGTTAAAACAATTAATTCATGAAATTAAAAAATTTATAAGTAGCAGCTACTTTGTTTGTCGCGTGAAGTTTAGAAATTACACAGAAATGTAACAAACATAGCTTGAGGCAAAAGTGTAGTGGAATTTACAACAGTATTTAGTGAACAAGGAATTTTCGTAATTTTCTCGTTTATCCCTCTTTCGGAGCTGAGATTATTTTTTATTACACAAATTTAGAAAGATCGTGCCTCGTGTTGTTTCCTTTGTTTTCGCTTAGATTCCATGTCTGTTTTTTGCCGGTACGCGTGATTATTATACGTGCTAGTAGTTGTTTGTGAAGGCCCTGCCTTTAATACGCGTCTATAATTCAGTGCCAATCGCCCATAGACCTAGAAAACTTTTTCATCCTACATCTAGGTCAAATAAAAATATGCGATCACCACTCAAGTATTGTCAGTTGGAACCCAGGCTCCCAAATATCAAAGTAATACTCAAGAATGCATCGCAATTTTTGAGAATTGAAGCTCTCAGTTCCATTACAGTTTCATCAATTCTGACACATGTTTTATTTTGAATTTTTTTATAATTATACTGGACAGACATTGGGTCGCAATCGCACCTGGTGGTAAATGACGATGCAGCCGATGGTAAGTGATGATTAACTTTATATTTTTGCATTAAATAAATAAATAAAAAATAAATCTTAATTTCCGATTACAAAATCCATATAATTAAGTATCTATATCATATAATGTATATTAGCATATCAACATATTGCACGTTACGTATACATTAGGTAACTACTAGTCATATAAAATCACATCGTTAGTAACAATGTAAGTAGTCATTCATACCATCAGTAACTCAGTTATTTACTAATCATATTTTACAATAATTATCCACAAGAGTGAATCACCAAAAATAAAAGTGACTTTAATGTGAGGCAGATCAGTTTTTTACTTATAGAACCCACACAATAGGATATGTAAGTACTATCGCAACAAAAAGTCAAAGTTTGGGTAAATATATTTTTTTTATTATGTCAATTTGTGCACGGGCGGACCAACGTTTTGTGGGTCTCCTAAACGTTTACTATCGCTACACAGTGGAATTTTTCTTATACTCGATGACGTAAGATAGGACCTATGTCAACCTCACAATCTATAAGTATCATAACACAAAAATCATATGATGTTAATAATAATAAATGATCAATTAATAAACCATCGGTCATTTTATACAGAGAGCCAGTGTTGTCCAGGGGGTCGACATTTTCTCTAGCCAAAAAACTGAATGAAAACGTCACTGAAATTGATCGTCGACATTTTACGACCGTCGAACATAGTTGAGCACATATGTTTTTGCTGCAATAGACATTTCAAGGTCTTTATTAATGGAGATATGTAGCTAGAAAAAAATCGAATTCGAGATGTCACAGCGCGAGAATTAGGAACCAGGCGCTCACAAAATCCTCGTAAAATTACACACATTTGCTTCCCTGGCACTTCTCACTACCATTTTGGGCGTATTTAGCGATATATCTTCCAACCACCAGCATGGGCCTCGTCTGCCACTCTAGCATTACCTCCTTCTTCGTTGTCACCTGTAACAAAACAGTGGGTATAGAACATCGCCTTGATTGATACGATCCAAGTCCTGTCAATGCGAGTTAGTCCGTGATATTTTTGACTTTCGTATAGGTGCGTTTCTTTCTGTTTGTGATCTCTTTCTCTCTCTTTCGCATGGGAGCCATAGACAATCATCATCAAGTTAGTTTTTGTCCCGGTTGTGTTCTCGCGCACGAGGGCCCGGGGTCCGCCGATAATAGCAGTGGAGAGACTGCCATCTGACCTCCGTGACGCTGCTACCAGGGGACCCTGACCAGATTGGTTCATGGTTACACATTCAGTTGCCGGAATATGCAGGTTTAATCACGATGTTTTCCTTCACCTTAAGAGCATCGTTCAGCATTCAACTAATGTACATTACTCAGAAAAGAGTCACACGGCCGCATTCACTTTAACCACTCGGCCATCGATGAGAAGCCATAGACAATACCACGGACTAATTCGTCAATTTATCATCTAATTGTCAATTTGAAGGCGATGTATCTTCTGAATATAATTTTTTTTTTTCTATGCGATGTATGATATGGATGATATAAATTTACTTTTACCATGGATGCTATAATTAATAACGAAATTAAAATTTTTTCAAAAACAAAGGAATTATGAGCATTAAAATATTATTGGATGTGTCTTTTTCACAAAACAGGCTTATTGTCCACATAAGGGGCCAATAAGTATTGGGGTTATGAAAAATTAAACAATGGTCGAAGTAGCAAATATTGCTATTTTCAACATTACAGCAGAAAAAAAAGGTATATGTTATACGTGTCAGTTTAATGTCTTTTTTTTATACCACTGTCAAACAAGCTTACGGCCTGCCTGATACCACCCGTATCAAGGGACCAACTTTTCGTCTTCAGTATGAACGATAAAGATCGGACTGGACTCACAGTTAATATTGCCAAATGTATTTTTTCAGATTTGTCAACAGAATATTTCCGAGATATTCTACCTATTATACTAATTATTTTTTGTTGGGTTTGTAAGGACTAGGTTCAAAAGGTAAAAAAGAAAAAGACTAGGGCTAGACGTAGAGTAGATATAGCTGTAGGCTTGGGTAGGGGTAGGGTTTGGATAGGATAGGGTAGTGCTGGAGTAGGGTAGAGTACAGGTAGGATACCATACGAACGAAGTCGCGCCAGGGCAGCTAGTTGTGGATAAAGACTGTTAAGAAAGTTTACAGATCATTCTTAAGTTGTATTAAAAACATTTCGTTATCCATCTAACCTGATCTCCCTCCATCCTATTGACGAGTGTCACGCAGACATCAGCGGCTCTGACGCCAGCTTCAGTGGCCATCGCGGCGAAGGCGGTCGCTTCCATCTCTATGTTCTTAACTCCAAGTGCAGTCAGCTGATTCAGGAAGGCGAGCTTGTCTTCCTCTGTGTAATCGCAGAACGGGCCGTCGACGCGAGCTTGGCCTGGAAGTATTTAGTAAAATAAACAAATATCCTACTAATACTACTTATCCTTATCTTCTTACTAAATCCTATCATTCAAATTTGCATTCTAAGGAAGAGCGGGGCTTCCTGCTACAGGTATTTTATACTTTATCCCAACCACTGTTGTATCTGTGTTGTTGTTGTATCCGTTATATTCATATAATATAAGATAACGTTATGCTATTATAAAATATTATGTTATTTTTCACGTTATAATATAACACCCTAATGTAATTATACCTACCATATATTTATCGCCATTTTTCAGTTATGTATTATTATTTAGTACCTTGAAGAACAAAATTGTATATAAAAATGCATTATTAATCAATATATTATGCATTATTAATCAATATAATGTTTGACGTGGTAATACACCACGTAAAACATTAGTTTTGCTACTTTCTTCGAAATTAATTACATACATAACAGATAAAAATAACACAACAATCGAATATTAATATCAAAAGGTAATTAAAAATAATATTGTGTTGTGTGAAATGGCAATATAGGTATTAGTAGCAAAAAATATTATGTATTAGTATATAGTTAGGAGTATATTTTTATACCGTTATTTATTTATTTATTTACCATAAATTTACAGCTTCACAGTACTTATTACTAATACACTGCAAATATAAATAAGTATATAAATAAGACACGACATATTTTAAACACATTAAATTAAAAACTAAAAAACATCATTAAAATTAAATACATAATCAAATTAAAAATTAAAATAAACTCACTAATCCATCAACTCACTAAACCTCAGACATGCATAATTATAATATACTCGTTATCTAATATAACGAACACCTCTAGTTGTGTTTAATCAAGTATGTTTATGAAATAAATAGAGTTTTAATGAGTTTATAGAGCTTGTTACGAGGCGAATCAGACAGTTATGATAAACGGTAAATTTTTTAATTAAATTTACTTTTGTTTTACTATTTTATTTATTAAAATTACCCTACTCCTACCCCTACCCTACAGCTACAGTAGGTGCACACCTTCTTTTTTTTACGCGGGGAAGCATTACACACGGTACCCTTCGTTGGGGGACGAAGGGCCTGTGTGGCACTCTCGGCATTCGCCGGTCTACCCACTAAACCGCGGCGCTCCTACATCGCCTGAATGAAGGTATCATGAGAGTAGCCGAAGCCTTGTCATCGACGACACCTCCGACGACCGCCCGCCTTACGCGGCAGGCCCGCCATGCCCCCCTAGCGGGGGACGGATGGGAATAGCCGGAAGCGCCGGACTATACCCATCCAACACAGGTGGAGATGCCCCCGCACCTCCGGCCCGCTGGCCACCACCGAACCCACTGTACACCTTCACCAAAATTTTTTTATACCACTAAGGTGGCAAACAAGCATACGGCTTGCCTGATGGTAAGCAGTCACCGCAGCCTATGGACGTTTGCAATACCAGGGGCATCACCCACGCGTTGCCGACCTCGTAAAAACATCTACTCTACACCTACTTTACCCCTACCTACCCCTATTTTCTCGTTTATAAACCTTCTTATTATTGCTGAAAACCGCATTAACATCAGTTGCGTAGTTTAAATAATCTAAGCGTAGGTACACAGGCGTGGATGCAGCCCCTAAAAAAAGTTATGGGCGCGACCACCTGTAAATCGACCAAGTGCTAGTCGCATTTCGCAGCAAAGTGTTTGGGGGACTTCACCTTCACTGATAAAACCACACTAAAAACGCGTATAGTATTAGGATTCTGTGCCAAAACGCAATCTGTCTATTGAAAACGACACATACTTCGAAGTACTCAATGAACGGGTTTTTGGTACAGGTATTTTTGCGTTATCGTACTCGCGAGACTCTTACGCACTTTATCTAGTACGTCTCACCTCTGACCTCCTTTTGAAGGATCATAGATGTTGATCCCTAATCAATTGGTGGCTTGGCTGCCGAGGGCGGGGTCTTCGGGCCGCTAGACTCGCTGCTAGTTTTAGTTATGTTAAGATCGTATCACCAACAGATACGAATTCAAAAATTCACAAATAACTACCGTGGGTGAACAAAATCTTACCGCCAACACATATAACCACTATGACGGGATGTAGCCTTAGCGCGATGTTGAATAGCAGCAGAGCCATCTGTCGTCCACGTTAAGTAACTTCGCATCTCAATGTTAGCAGTGAGCAGAAGCACTATTTTTTATTTTTCATTCATTTTCACGTCTGAAAGAACCGCAGAGCTAAAAAAGTTTGCCAGTCTGTAAGGTACCTAACTAACTTTCTAATATTTTTGGAAAGACCCATAGATTATAAACATTACAGTGCAGGTACAATGCAAGAGCTTAAATACTTGACCACCTTAAGAATCATATTCCTTTGTACTGCAATGCAGTTGTTAAACCGTTTTTATAGCATTCATGAATTAAATTGGGGGTAAAGGACGAGATTTTGGGCATAAGGGACAGCAAATAAAATATTTTTTTATAGCAACCTAATTTTAGCTAAAGATGCTCCAAATACCGTGAAAGTGGCCGTAGCGCCAAAGGAAATTATGCTCTTGCACTGTTCATTACATACAATAAGACGTATAATAAGACCACGTTAAGTCCGAATGACTTATTAAAAAAAAATTATGTATTACAACTTATGCCAAGCTTTCTAACGTCAAAGAACGTCGTTCATAAAAGTCATAATAAACAATTTGATTTCTGTAGGATTGTTTATTTTCGTGAGTTATGAAAAATATTATTAAATAATGGCCAAAACAATTAAAAAGAAAATGCGGGAGATAATTTTCAGCATTAATAATTTAGACAAACTAAAAGTACAAGTTTAAGCTAATTGTGACCTAATAACGGAATGTTAACTGAAGGACAGATTATCCCCAGATTATTGCCATATCCACACTTTATTATTTTTACTACTGTCAGTCAATACGGACTTATCGTGGTCCTATTATAGTATGGATCTACTTATGACTGCAGAAGGTACGCTTGTATATACGTACGTACGTATCATACGTACTTACGTAAAAGTTATTAATTTAAACATTCCTATATAATAGGAATTGAAAACGAATGTTGCCACTTTGCCACATCATCAATCACACATTGTTACATCACGATATCAGCAGTAAGACGCCCACTGCTGGGAATAGGCCTTCCCCAGAGATCTCCACACAGGTCGGTCCTGTGCCATCCGCATCCAGCTGGTACCTGCGATTTTAACCAGGTCGTTGGTCCACCTTGTGGGAGGCCTACCCACACTGCGTCTTCCGGTACCTCTACTTCATCAAGTACCAATACCATCTACCATTGTTATTACTAACTACATCTCCTAACAACGAATAACTTAAATCCATCGCCTGTGTTTGGAATAGCAATATGGAATAGCAATATTTGTAATTTTTTTATAATTTGTTTTAGAGACCTTTATTCATCATTTAATGTAGATAGTGTTTAAGTGGACTCTCTGTACATTACATGCCTGCATTCTCTAAGATCCTTCTACGATGTCCGTGAAGATGGTTGTCTGGAAGACATCGCTTTTAGTGATAAGACCGCCTTTGTACTATATTGTCTTACTGTAACAATTTTCTGCTGTCCTTGTATGTACAATAAAGAGTTATAAATAAAAAAGTAAATAAATACATATATGCTTGGACAAATTCACACAGCACCATCTGGCTAGATAGCTTCAAAGTAAACAAAGGCTGTGTTATGGGTATTAGATAACTGCTAAACTACTTATATACTTTTTTTGTTAATACTTACTTATTATACATACTACACCCAGACCCGTAACAGAAATTAAAATTCATCATTTGAATTTCTGCTCGGCCGGGAATCGAACCCGGGACCTCTGCGTGGCGACCGGCATTTTTTTTTTATAGGTATTTATTTCTCCCAAAAAGTTTACAAAGACATTTAAAATATCAAATTGTTGATTGGGAGACAGGACTCCAAACTAGGTTAGCCTGTGTTATGGATCTCCTGGATCCCCTCTTAGATAAGTGTACAACTAAAAATAACAAAAAAATTAACAAAGTAATCATTTTAAAAATAATCTAGTCACCTCTTAGTACTGCGATGTATGTGTGTGTGTGTGTGTATGTGTGTGTGTATGACTATGTGTATGTGTGTGTGTGTGTATGTGTATGAGTGTGGACCCTTTTTCTTTTTTTTAAGTTATTATTATTTCTTATTTTTTCTGGCGACCGGCATGTTAACCAACTGAACCACGCAAGTCGTCAATATCAAGAACGAATTCTCTTTTCCCATTAAGACCCTAACGCACCTCTATAAAAGTCGTCAGCTGCGAAGGTTCCGCCGATGTGTGTCTCGAACCCATCTTCGGGTGTCGCCATTTTCTTAATTTCATCACACAACTGCTGGTCGAACAGAGCAGGCAGCTTGCGGATCTTGCCTAGGACTGCCTGTAACAGATGCAGGTGTATTTATTTATTTAACTATTTATTGCACACAATAAAGAAATACTGAGAAATAACATAGATATAACTGACACAACAGGCACTACTTATTTCTAATAGAAATTTATTCCAGCAGTCCTACAGAATACATATCTAGTTTCAGTTGCATTTATATTTAGAGGGTCGGTGGCCGAGTGGTAAGGGTATACGACTCGTAAGCGAGAGGTATCGGGTTCAAATCCCACTGCGGCCATGTACCAATGACTCTTTTCTGATTTATATACATTAGTTGAATGCTAACCGATGCTCTTACGGTGAGGGAAAACATCGTGATGAAACCTGCACATTCAGGCGACTGACTGTGTAACCATGATCCAAACTGGTCAGGTTCCCCTAGTAGCAGGGTCACGGAGATCAGATGACAGTCGCTCCTCTGTAATTACCTGACCTGCCAAATCCAGGATAATGGTCAAGGCGGACCCCGGGCTCTCGTGCGCGAGAGCACACCCAGTTGTGCATTAACACCAAGATAATTATTATATTTTTTATTCATAAAACAGAATTCAAATTGAAATTCAAAAAACCTTTTATTCAAATTAGGTTTGGACAAAATGAAAGGGTATTTACATTGAAAGAAGAAGAGGAAAATAAAACATAAAACGCATTGTACATACGCATTTACAATTTAAAATGTCGTCCACACCGCTGCCCCCCGGAATTGTGCCCAGAAACTAGCTGATTTTAATAAATATGTAATTAAAAATGCTTGGACAAATGCACGCAGCACCATGTAGCCCCAAAGTAAGCAAAGCTTATGTTATAGGTGTTAGATACCTGATAACACTACTTAAAGCTTGACCGGATGTGATGGGACGCTAATAATTCAAATTCATAAAACATAACCCACCTTCTGTCGCAGACGGTTAAAAACATTGGCGTCGTTCGAACGTTTCAATTTGCTAACATAAGAGGCTAAACACCCACATGTGGCACCTACTTAAAATTCCGAAAACCAAAAGCAATAAATTCCCCAAAACGCAACGAGCTTAATTACAAGGGTCACACTTGTAAAGCGCGAAAAAAATAAAAGTTCGTATTTCAAAATGTCAAATAAATTCACGCTGGGATATCGATGTAAAAACAATACAAAGAAAGCGAACAAGCTAGCCTCAGAATAAAAACCTATTATAAAGACAAAGGTTTCAGATACATTTAAATCAATCTGTATTCTAAGTCTTACGACTTAGGGATGCTTATCACATATGATATTACGCGGCAAACCGTTGGACAATTTCAGGGACGAGCAAGCGAGACAAAATCAGTCGGTGGTGAAAGGCGCATACGCGGGAAGCGTCGGGGTTAGGAGATTGGACTCCCCGCCACAAGGGATGATGCGCAGACGTCGGTTGTGATCCATAACAACCAAAGGACACCAAACAACACAAGCAAAGAAGAACCTTATGTTAATTAGAGTAGATACTAAAATTGTAATTAGTAATTAATAATGGTCAGCGAGATGCATCGAGGGGTAGAGGGTTGACACTTCTGATTTCGGAGCGGAGCGAGGCGGCTGGACGAACAGCGGAGCTTTTATTAAGATCAGATCTTAAAGTCCAATAATGTAAAATTATATAATACCTAAATTTACTAATAAATTAGAGTCAGTGTATATTGGCAGTCGGTGACAAAAGTTAAGTTGATACCTTCTATATTTATGTAAATGGTTTAGGTATTAATTGAAGCGATCTGATTAATTACATTTATAAATTTCATCAATTTCCATTAGAATCCTCACTATTAGAGATTCCTATAACATAGTTTAACTTAATCAAGATGGAAAGTGAAAGTTACCCAATCGTTTTACATTTACATTTAATTTTAACGTAAATATTATCTATGAATTATCTCTGCGTGAGATAATTAGAGCATGGTATTATTTGAACAAAATATACCGAAGACTATGTCTATTATCATCAAATCAAGTAATTAATGTCTGATATATCTCTGTACGAGATCATTATGTGCTATTGTTTGATTAAATTCAACCAAAGCCTATGTATAAGTATGTATTGTGTAATTCACGTTAACGCTCATCATCACGTTAACTCATCCCTGCGTGATATATTCGTAATGTGGTATTATTTGAATAAAATGATACCAAACCTACCTATGACTAAAACGCGCTGCTTGGGAGGTTGTCATGTATTTACATTAAAATCATCATTAATAACGAATACTCCCAAATATATATAGTTTGAGTGTGTTCTACCGAAGTATTCAGATCCCAATTTATTGACGAAAAGTTCTTTAAGATGGCTTAATGGACTAGTCAATACCATGTAATGACTTAAACCAGCGGTTTATTTATAATGTTATTAGACCTAAGTCGCTTATACGACTAGTCTAATTAACGAATATATCTATAATATATTTTATTATTAGGCCAAAAGGCGTGTGGGTTGATAAATCCCCACATGACTAGCCTAATACTGACTGCCTGTTGGTAATGCGCAGTGTTAATGAATCGGATACTTCACTGATAAGTTATCATTTATATTAACTAATTGTTTCACATTAATTGGCTCAATTTAGCTTATGTTTGATTATATGGTTTAACTTTGCAAACCAAGTATGACGTCTTCCTTGACTTTCAATTATGTCAATGTAATAATTTGATTTGAACGAATAATTGTTTAAATGATATTAATTAATTAAATTATCATAATTAGTCCTAATTGGGCAGAGTGGTTTTTATACGTTGTCAGAACAGTTTTTTGCCCACTCTATCAGGAATTGGCCCTAGGAAACGTGTTCTGAACATCACGGATTTCATTATTATTTTCTAATCTAGAAATCCCTGGTGCTCAACTAAAATTTAAATAAACGTATATTTACACGTTAAACTCTACCTGTGACTTTGATTTATATTCCCGCATAACTTGACTAATTCTCAGTAAATAACATTCCAAGTTTACTGTAATCACCCCTGCACTATGATGAATCAGATCAAAGGATTGAGATGCCCAAGTAACTTCATTCTGGACTAATGGTACTTAAATGTCTTAAATAAACCCATTTACTTTAGAGAAATTCAATAACATAACTACCTGCAATTTAACGCATGGCATTCGAGTTTTGATTTTAACATTAAAGTAATACTTATAATTCTCAAACCCTAGTCGGTTCTTAAATTCAGTAAGACTGAGACACCACCGTTGTTGCGATCCTTCATCTCGTGAAACGTAGGGAACAAGAAATATATGACAACCCTACGGGCTTAAAATAACTGACAGCTGTATATCTGAGAATATATCTAGTTATCCAGGCAAGCTTAGGGAACCTGGGGATCATAAAGCAACGACAACTTCCATCGTGGTACCACCTGAAGCCCATATCAAGCAAAGCAATCCTAACTGTCTCTGGATCACTCCACACCATCAGGGGGACAAAGACTCTGATTGTTTTTTGGATCACTTCGAGGGGGCTCGACTTGCTGCAATCTTTTAATTTCAATCATACTTTTATTCTATTACTCGAATCAATGTCATTGACGTAGTGGAGTTTTATTGCAAGTTTTTGTCATCTCATTTTACATAGACACTAGAAATAAACTAACATTACAGTTTAAGGCATTTATGAACCAATCATCAACTCCTAATCTCATACAGTTAAATGGACTGTCGATGACGGCCTATATACAACCCATTTTATATTGGACTCACACACAATGGTGAGACCGCTTCATGTTATGCGCGAGGCTTTGACCTAGGCTAGGATCGTGTTATCTAGGTGACCGTGAACGTAATGACTCATATTAGGAGGGACCATCACACGGAGACAGAGATGACCTGTCTATGGTGGCGCTAGTTCTGCGTTTTATTTAGCAACACCGGAAGGATGATATATTCTGTGACAGAATTCGAATGTCGTCAACAATGGGACATGGGTAAGAAGGAACGTGACGGAAAAAGAAACAAACATGTCCCGATTGTGAAATTAGAATAATGATGTTTCGGAAAAGACTTAGCGCCCTCCTTCATGGAATTACGATTCTTGTCAAAGAACATTTGACGTAGTAGACATTGTCACCAAACTTTGACAGTATTAACCGACTAATTTTAAATGGTGAACAATAACGAAGGCAGCTATTAAGGTTATAGAATACTCAATAGCGTCAAGTAATAATTCCTCTATATAGTTTATTATTGCCAGTAAAATAAATTTAATATGCTCATTTTTCCGCAATGTGTCAAAGTAACCTGAAGTCGTGGTACCCCATATGTACATTTTTTAAATAAACACACTTATACATAGTACCTTACAACCCGGGACCTTTGTGTGGCAGACCGGTATGTAAACCAACTGAACCACTCAGGTACATTATACTCGTATTTATGTACATACATATTCTCGCTCACAACTAATTGATTGTGGTTTTGCCCTACCTATATGTGATTGCAATTAATAAATGAATATGAATAAGAATATTTATATAGACTTCCTACTGATATGGTTCAGTGGTAGAGTATTTTAAATATTAAGATTAACTAGCTTTTGCCCGCGACAACGTCAGCGTAAAAATTTGTCATTTACGTTCCGTAACCGTTTCTACAGAAACCATATTTAATTTCGAGATAATCCTCTGTTCTATTGTGGGCTTTTGTTCAGGCCTACTTTCTTCGGTCGTAGACTTTAGGGTAAGTGGGTAGTTTTAATGAGTTGTTCCGTTGAGCAAAAAATTACAAACGTAAAGAGAGGCTGGCGATTCTCGTGATAGGTTGGTGAATAATGAAGTTTAAATATTTTAATATTGATGTGATTAGCCATATCGCAAAGCAAAGGTAGTTCCAATGTACAGCCTAAGCTTGTATACTAAATATATAGATGAAATTAAAAATTAAATTGTTAATATAAATAAACAATTTTACTAGGACCTGAATAAACATTATCAATTTCATCAAAATCGGTTTAGTAGTTTTTACGTGAAGGAGTAACAAACATCCAAACATCTCAACATCCTTACTCATTTCCGCGCATATAACATTAGTAGGATTACCATGACCCCCTTACCAGCTCATAGTTCTTCTCCAGCACCCCGTTGAGCCCCCACTCTGACACCACGACGGACCCCGGCGGGATGCCCAGCCCCCCGCTGGTCCCAATCCTGAAGATGACGGGATCCCGGCAGCCGGCGTAGTGGAGGAGCTTTATCACCTCTTGCAGGAGTATCGTCATGGAGGGTATGCCGATACCGTGCTGGAATTACACGCATAATTAAATTGACTGGCTGACATACAAACAAAAATTGAAACAAACTAAACATAAATTAATGTTGTCCCTTTAGATTTTTACGTAATAAATATTAAGTGGGGGGGGCAAAACTGACAAAGCGTCATACGTAACTAACGAAATTGACGATTGAAAGGGATATGTAATGTCCTACACAATAAATAAATTTTGACTTTTTGACTTATTTGACTTTTGAATGAATGGCACCTTATTGGTGAGCAATAAAGAAATGAGATATTCAGTACACACTCACGCTAACAGACAGCACCGGGCCGACCTTGTACATGGCGTACCGGTGCGAGTGCTTAGTGAGGTTCGGCGTCGCGCGCGCACCCATCTGCAGCACCGTCGCCGCGTGCGCAGCGAACTCCCGCATCCGGTGCTTTGTGCCGCCCATGCAGACGAACTGGGATGGAGAAACATGTAAATAAGCTAAGCTAATGTTTTCTCTTACATGGGAAAGTCCTGCAGTGGACTGTTATGGGCTGTGATGATGACTATCCGTGCGAAGCCGGAGCATGTCAGCAAAATTCAAGCACCAAACTAAGCAAAGCTTGCTCTGTATATGGTGCTAGCCCAGATAAAAACATTACAACGTAGCATAACTGAAAACTGACACCTACGCAAGAGCATATTAACGCCAAGATGATTATTTATTATAGTAGTTTATACTTATTTACTCATTTTGTTTTTGGATTTCTCGACCCAGTCTGACCTCAGAGTTCAGCAGGAAGTTTTAAGCGGATAAGCGCTTTTTTAGGTATGGTAGATAATAAATATAAGTTGGTGCTTAATGAATCTACTACATTCAAAATGTAGCGTCAGTGGTCTAGTGGTGAGAGGGTCCGACTCGTAAGCGAGAGGTCCCAAGGTCGAATCCCACTGCCGCCATGTACCAATGACTATTTTGAGTTATATAAGTACATTAGTTGAACACCAACCGATGCTCTTACGGTGAGGTAAAACGTGATGAAACCTGCACATTCAGGCAACTGTAACACACATTGAAACCATGATCCAATTTGGTCAGATTCCCCTGTTAACAGGATCACGGAAGTCAGATGGCAGTCGCTCCACAGTAATTACCTGATCTGCCAAATCTTGGACCATGGTCAAGGCGAACCCCAGGCCGAGACATTAACGCCTAGTAGATTATTCTTTTTTAATTAAAAAAATGGGTTTACATAGGTACTTACTAAACATAATTTAATATACAGCTAAAATAGATTTTACCTTAACATCGCCGAACAACGCTGGTAAGTCATAATTCTGTGTGTCTAAACCCAGGTGGTACAGAACATCTACTTCCAGCTGCTGTAAGTGTTTGTTAGGCAGGTTCAAAGATCTGGAAACATAAGGAAAACCGTGAAGTCGTCACATGATCCATATAATATTAAAAAGAGGTTAGGAGCGTCGGTGGCCGAGCGGTTGAGTAGCCGACACGTAAGCGAGAGGTACCGGGGCGATAAATCCCGCTGCAGCCATGTACCAATGACTCTTTTCTGAGTTGTGTACATAAGTTGAATTCCAACCGATGCTCTTACGATGAGGGAAAACATCGTGATGAAACCTGCAAATTCAGGCAACTGAATTTGTAACCATGATCTAATCTGGTCAGGTTCCCCTGGTAGCAGGGTCACGGAGGTAATATTGTAGTCACTCCACTGGAATTACCTGATCGTCAAATCATAGGTCATGGTCAAGGCGGACCCCGGGTGCTCGGTCCCGGGCACAACCGGGACATTAACACCAAAATGATGATTATTACCTATTAAAAAGAGGTTGTGGCGAATGTTTTTGATAATTTATTGTTTACTTGATGCCTAGTGCCAGTGCGAAGGGCAAAACTAAGTGAAGGGGTCATCTGAACATCAGTGGTGAGTAGTTCTTAGTGGCTGCTCAGCTTATTCTGTAATTGGCTAGCCTCCACACGCCGAACATTTTTGTAATTTTGTTTTTGTATGATACCTGGTGTTTAAGTAATTTTTAAGGAAAATTTTATATTTTTTATACCACTAAGGTAGCAAACAAACTTACGTCCTGCCTGATGGTAAGCAGTCACCGCAGCCTATGGACGTTTGCAATACCAGGGGCATCACCAACACATTACCGACACGGTAAAAACCTTTTCACCCCTTTCTTGAAGAACTCCATGTGGTACTGTCCAGTGAAAACCTCTCCAGGTAGTTCATTCCACAACCTTAGTGTGCGTGTTAGAAAGTTCTTTTGGAACCACACAATTCGCGACCAATTACATGTTAAAGAGGAGCGAATGTATAAATTTGTGTCGCATTGCCCTAGGACCGGGATGTCGAACCCAAGATACGCGGCAAAAATATAGTAAACCTTCATGGCTAGCAAATTTTATTTTCAATCTAAAAAAAATGTGTGTACCGATACTTTTATTCTAGTTCAATATGAGCTTAATATTTACTTATTTATATCAGCCTGAATTATCCCACTGCTTTGCAAAGGCCTCCCCCTATTCCTTCATACTTCGCGATCGTTTGCTATGGTTCGCCAGTCCCTGTCGAACGCCAACAACTCATCTCTCGATTGTTTTTGGAGCTTAAAAGATTTAAAAAAATTTCGAATAGGAAACAGTTCAAATTAAAGATTAGAACGGGAGTAAAATATACTCTCGGGCAATAGATATATTACAGGTAACTAGTGGTCCCGACGCGACTTCGTTCGTGCGGTATCCTATCCCTACATATACCTAATTTACCCCTACCTACTCTTTTAGTTGTTGCTTATAAACTTTCCTCTTGAATCACTGCAACTATTGTTGAAAACCGCAGTCGCTTATAAGATCTAAGCGTACATATATACATAATGACAGACGGCGGGAAGTGACTTTGTTTTATACTATTTATAGATTTTACATAAACCACTTGTATTGCTACATAGAAACTACAAGGACTTAAAAATCATATTTTGCTGATGTGAAGTATCAAACCTCAGAGCATTGCGATGTTTTTTATTGGTATACATAGCGCAAGTTACATTAGCTGGTAAACCTATTTACCTATTTCCCACGATATGTTAATGTTACAGATATAGAGCTACCTTTGGTTATAGCAACACACAATTCGATAGTGATTACTTACTACCTATTGTACAACAAAGGATTTATGGTAAGTAATGAAATTCTGGCAATCGGAAAGGAGCGTTGGTGGCGAACGGTTAAGGTATCCGACTCGGATGCGTGAGGTACCAGGTTCGAATCCCGCTACGGCCATGTACTACTGACTCTTTTCTGAGTTATGTACGTTGGTTGAATTCTAAACGCTGCTCTTACGGTGAGGGAAAACATCGTGATAAAACCTGCACATTCAGGCGACTGAATGTGTAACCATGATCCTATCTGGTCAGGTTCCCCTGGTAGCAGGGTCATGGAGATCAGATAGCAGTCGCTTCATTATAATTACTTGATCTGCCAAATCCTGGATCATCGTCAAAGCGGACCCCGGCCCTCGTGCGCAAGATCACAACCGGGACATTAACGCCGAAATGAATATTTTTTAATAAAATTCTGGCAATCACTTACGTCACCAAGTTTAGTATGGGTGTGTACCAAGAGATTATGATGGATACTCTTCTGATAATAATTAGGTCAGAAGGCTTATCTATTATGCGGAATCTACAATTAATCAATGCATATTTGACGTTATCGGTGCATAAAGGATTTATCAGCGCTCTAACTCGGTAATAATCAAAGAGTTTGATATGTGAATGTAGCAAACTTTCCAATGTTTGGCGACCATATTCTCAAGTGGCGACTATGTATTCACAAGGGCGTAAAAGTTCTAGGGAATCGATAGATAGGGGTCCGACTCGTACCTCCGGGGTACCGGGTTCAAACTCCAATGCCGTCATGTACCAAGACTCTTTTCCGAGTTATGTAACATATTAATTGAACACTAACCGATGCTCTTACGGTGAAGGAAAACATTGTGATGAAACCTGCATATTCAAGCGACTGAAATGATCCAATCTGGATCTCTATTTGAACCGCTCGCCTCAAAGCGAACGGATTCAAATCTTGATTTTCGGCATGAAAATTTCAATATTTTTTTAATTATATTGGCAACTAAAAAAGTTAACTGTTCAAAAATAGGGAAAATCAGCGTCACCCATCAAAATGGCAGTCGCTGCACTGTAATTACCTGATCTGCCAGAACCTGGATCATGGTCAAGGCAGACCCTGGGCCAGATTACAGATAACTAGTGGACACGGCGCGACTTCGTTCGTGTGACGTCCTATACCAACATACACCTACTTTACCCCTACCTATCCTTTCTTTCTTCCTTACAAACATTCCTCTTGAATCACTCTATCTATTGTTTAAAACCGCATTAAAATCTGTTTCGTAGTTAAAAAGATCTAAGCGTACATAGATACATAGGGACAGACGGCGGGAAGCGACTTTATTTAATACTATTATCTTAAATACTCTTATAGTTCTGCCTATAAATATAATTTATGTTTACTTGTTTCAGATTTCTCGACATATCCAAACTGGAGGAAGTGATATTCTTAGGACCGACTTATTTTGAAGAAAACAATGACAAAGTACCAAAACTTAAATGGTTCGTATTTGTTCAATGATGTTATTAGTTTATGACATGTCGAAATGAAAAATTGAAATTTCACACACGAACTGGCGTAAAATGTTCCGTTTCCAGGGAACGTGTGCTCCTATTTTGATAAACGTCTAACTAGAATCGATCGCGATTATGATGTGTCAAGTATGGACTTACGATTTCGCGAGTTCGTAGTAAGCGTACATAGAGACAGACGGCGGGAAGCGCCTTTCTTTTAAACTATTTATAGATTGACCACTCTGGTGGCTCCATGAGTCATTTGATATATACTCGTAGACCCACCGATATTTTCTAGACGACGATATGATTAAAACTTGAAATGTGTACATATGTTTAAAGGTTTTGTAAAAAGAAATTCAAGAACCTTATTTACGCACTAACCTATTCCGTATTTGTCAAACTCGTTATAAGAACTGTGTTTACGCAAATTCATGAATTAAAGATAACACAGACTGACCTTAATATCTATCTAATGGAGATTAAAATCCTTGCCATCTTGTAATCATTATTATTTATAACACTTGACCCCAAACATGAAAACATAAAAATGAAATTATCATAATGATAAACACCCGTAGATAATACTACCCAACACTAGATCGAGTATTTGAAATAAAATTTATCCAAAAACATAATTTTTAGTTATTTTAGAATCATCATGATCATCATCAGAGCGCTTCTAGCTCGATCCAGAGTTTTCCTTTCCGTTCTTTCTCCAGCACTTCGCCCGAACTTCGGCAGTTCTTGAAGTTTATCTCTAACTAATTTTAGAAACTTACAAACAATTTTTAATTTAACCAAAAAATTAAATGTGGTCGCTTCAAATCGAATTACTTAACTAAGAGTCTAGGACCCATAATGTACTTTTCCCATATTTTTTGTCACAACTAAACACTAATTATGCACCCTTTGCACACCTGACGAACAAAATAAAAAAGGCATCACAAATACATACACACATTTGTTTTACATTATGACATTATTATTACGTATCTATTACGTACCTAAATGTATGGACATTGTGTGAAATAAATTATTTTTAATTTTATTTTATTTAAATAAGTGCCATTAAGTAAAATTTAATTAAAATTAAAACAATAATGTTACAAAATAAATAAAAATTGACCACGAACTCACTTATTGCACGCCACAGCCATGATCACACACACGCACTGCATACAAAGCGACGGAAACTACTGACTGTGTTATCAAGAACATTGATTAGAAGACCACTAGTGACATAATGTAACATGTTCACTACAAGTTTATCACACTTAGGAGTTGTTGCGCTTTGGCTATAACGGATATGAAGTTACTGACATTGAACTGTGGTTTTTGTAATATTTTTAATTTTTAACTCTATTGGGCGACACCGCCCCATTTTTTATTTTTTTATTTTATTTATAGACATCACCAACACCAGAATGCTACCAATGCGTTGCCTGCCTCTAAGGAGACCTCTAATAGACGTATACCTCTTAAAAGATTCCATGTCATAGTTCAAACGAAACACTGTGGCTGGGAGCCCATTCCACATCCAAATCGTACGAGCTAGAAATGTTCTTTCGAACCTTCGCGTGGACACCACTAGAGGGGTCCACGTAATATTTGATGTGTGAGTTTTAATTTCTTGCCGCCCAGCGCAGTTAAAATAAAATAGGTACCATTTCGCAATCGTCACAAATAACCATTATATCTTTCACATTGTTGAATTTTATATTATGTAATTAGTTAATGAAACCAAAACTGCATTAACAAATTAATTATTGCAAATCGAACATTCACAATCGCATTCATTATCATCAAACGAAGGTAACGGGTTACTGAATGTCAAATATTTAATCTGTGGTTGCTATTTTGCCACCTCTAGAACTCCAAATTTTTTGAATTAAACATGGAATTCGAATTCGAGTGGTAAAATAAGTCTTCCATATGAAATTTAAAAGGGAAAATGATAATTTATTTCCGATTTTACAATTTTCGTACACGAATGAAATTCAAAAACCGAGCCCCAGGTCTATAGACCTGGTATGTGTGGGATATATCCCACACATACCTCGGGCCTATGATTACGCTGCCTATAATATTACTTTAACTAAGTCGCTAACAGCGCAAAGATTATACGCATTAAATCGTCATGATTATCGTAGATAGGTATATTAATTTACATGCAATCTAGTCCACAATCAGTATAGAACTGCACGAACTGCTTATATAGCAATAATACGGACACTTGTAATGCACAGAGGATTATTGTTTAACTTAATTCTAGCTAGTGGACTGATATCGGCTGTGATGTGATATCTACGATGTAGGTAAATATCACATCACAGCCCATATCAGTCCACTGCAGGACTTCCTAGAAAAGGTTAGGTTATTGATATGATCGCCACGTCTTTGGCCGGCGGGTAGGAGATCGCAGTGTTATAAATATAACAATGGTAAACGCTGCTGCCTATTTTCCAGTCTATGGAGAGTCTAGATCTTTTGCGTCGAAAACATACAGTGAAAGCTTTGCTTAGTTTGGGGCTTAAATTTTATTACTAGCGACCTGCTCCGGCTTCGCACGGATAGTCATCATCACAGCCCATAACAGTCCACTGCAGGACTTCCTAGAAAAGGTTAGGTTATTGCCATGATCGCCACGCCTTTGGCCGGCGGGTTCGCAGTGTTATAAATATAACAATGGTAAACGCTGCTGCCCATTTTCCAGTCTATGGAGAGTGTAGATCTTTTGCGTCGAAAACATTAGCCGCCTTGTACGACACCCACGAGTGTAAGGGTTGGTGCTATTCTACTCTGCCAGACACCACACGGCTATCTGCCGGACACCACACGGCTAGATACACATCGTAGGTATACTTGACTCATATTTCAAAATCGCTGGCATTTTAATAATGCATTGAAAGACTGTAGTATGCCACACACAGCTCCACTAACCTTTTTACGAACTTTGATTTAACTTGCACTGTTCGTAAGTTGTCCATCAAAATTTGCAAACAATTTTTCAACCATTTAATGGTATCCGATTGAGCTGAAATTTGGTATACCTATGTAACTTGGATGACAATGCATTGGTACCATGGAGCTGGTCTAATGATAGAGTCGAATGGTGCTCATAGGAACTATTGGATGCAATAAGATAACCCCATCGTGTTTATACTCTTTGGAATGGTCTTGATGAGTAGGTACTAAACCGCGCAATAAAAGCTTGTTGTGAGGTTTTTTTTTCTTTATAAGACTGCCTTTGTAAGCGGTGGATGCTCCGTCCAGACGGAAAGCTGGACACCCAATTGTTATCCCTCGGGGATACCGTGCTTCGGGAATTTGGATAGCAGTGCCCTGTGCCAGACTCGACCTAATGCCTTGGCTATGTCAAGAATGACAGCTAGGGGCTTGCTCTCGACAGCCTCAGCCCACCAGTGCGTTATTGCGTAAAAATATTGTTCAAGTTTTAAGTTGTTCAAGTTTGAAATCCGCTCAGATCAACCTAAAGAACAACTATGCCAAGTAGGTATCAACGACTAGTCTGTTTTAAAAAGGTTCCCATACAAGATGATGCACTAAATTCCCAGCAATATTGTTTATTTATATTTCTGTGCATACTAGGAATAAGCTTTTCAACACTAAAATAAATAATAAATAAATATTTTCACAGCGTCATCTAGCCCCAAAGTAAGCAAAGCTTGTGGTATGGGTGCCAGACAACTGATAAACTATTTACTTACATATTTTTTTAAAACATACTTATTATACATACAACATCCAGACCCGTAACATACATTAAAATTCATCATTTCAATTCCTGCCCGGCCGGAAATCGAACCCGGGACCTCTGCGTGGCAGACAGTTATGGCAGAGATGTTAACCAACTGAACCACTCAGGTAATTCCCAAAAATAAAAAGGTAATAGGAAACCACCAACTGGTATGTGGTTCATAGGAGGTAGAAACATTTCGCGTGTTTATACAAAAATTCTATCTATAAATGTAATATGACGAACTGAGTGGTTCAGTGGTCAACGTGCCGGACTGCCACGCAAGAGGTCCCGGATTCGATTCCCGGCCGGGCAGAAATTGAGATGATTAATTTCAATTTCTGTCACGGGTGTGGGTGTTATAAGTAGCGTGTATTTAAAAGTATATCAGTTTGTTCCTTGAAATGATACCTAAGGTGCTTGAACCGTAGATGACATGGGCGACAGTTACCACTTACCACCAGGCGGACTGTCTGCTTCCTGAGTACATACATACAACATGTCTTTTTCCCAAGTACTTCCACTTGTTACTAAGTAGCTTAAAAATATAAAAGCAAAAGCAACACTGTCTGTGTCTCTATCTGTTAAGTACTGACGCCTAAACCGCTGAACAGATTTAATAAACTTTGCCAATAAGATAGATGAAAAAGGCACCTATAAAAGGACTTCTATAAAATAATCCATGGTTTTGAGCATAGATCTCTATTTGAGCTACAAAAACTTTTTCAAACATGGAACATGCGACCATCGCGATCCTTCAAAATGTGAAAACAATTGAACAACTTTGTCAAACAGCCAGTTTTATGTGATCCAATTTCTTAGGGATGGTTTTATAAAATTATTTTCCGTTTATTTTTCTTCAATCAGGTTTTAGTTTTTTTAATGCATTTTTGTATTCAGTGTTAATTTTGGATTATTTATAAGGATATTATTAAAACGAAATTATGCCAGAGTAAGTAAATTATTCTGTTAATCAAGTAGCTATTGGCTAATAGAGAAAAGGAAGAAGCGTTGTCGCAACCTAGGTTCCTAGAACCTATAGGCCAGAAACACTTGAATACAGAAGAACTTTGTCGTATTTCCCCACAACGGATAACTTTTGTCAGACTGCTCTTTAGAAACATCAAAATACAGTGCATTGTTTTGCTGGTCATCGCGCAGTGCTGACGTGATCATCTTCATCATAAGTCGACGATGGCTAAACATAGGCTTCCCCGCAGTCTTTCCACATCGACAGACCTTGCGCCTCTTGCATCACTTTCGCGTCACTTTTGGATCACTTTCGGGTGACTTCCGGGTCACTCAAGGGTCACTCAAGGGTCATTATCAGGTGGTAAGACTCTGTCAAGCCTGAGGAGTCCGCCTGGATGAGTACCACCGCCTTATCTATTTCTGCCGCCAAGCAACAATGCTTACATGGTACCTGCACCGAGCAGCTGCGCGGCATTTACAACATTCCATTGTGCACCTGCTTGCATTGTTTGAAATGCACCTGCGTTTCTGCGTTCTTGTTGCCTGCAACCTAAATGCATGCATCGTAGATGTTGTTGGTGACAGTTACCGCTTACCATTAGGTGGGCTGTCTGCTCATTTGTCACTTCGTAGAATTAAAAAATCTCAATTAGCCGTATGTTGTAAGGTCCTGCGTGGGGGGCCACGACTGACAGCGGGTGCTAACCGTGCGCCCCGCCATGTACCCTTTACGGGGGAGTAATTGGCTTTGCCCGATAGGCAGATCCCTTGCGACTTTCAAAGTCAAATCACGATTCCTTGTCACTTTCGGGTCACTCTCGAATCACTTTTGGATCTCTTTTGGATCACTTTCGGGTCACTTTCGGACGACTCGACGAGCTTTTTGTCGACAGGTGCTGCGTGCCCCCCGCGACTGGCGGCGGATGCAAGCCGTGCGCCTCGCCATGCCCGGCGAACGCCAACGATGCGATCTCGCACGGGGTTCCGTCAGGCCCGCGTTGCTTCTGCAGCTCCTGCTGCTGCGGGAAACCGAAGACTGTGAAGCCGGTAAGTGGTTGAACTAAGTCTTTAACTCACAGGCAAGAGGCATTTCATCTTAGTCCGCACAGTGACAAAGCACATGCGGTTTGCAAACGATATATATACACAGATTTAAACTGTTATGCTCACGGATAGATCCTCCTGCAGTAATGCGGCATCCTCTATTCCTTTTATACGTCTATAAACTTTAAGAAACGCTACGCTTTCAAAAAATGATACTAATTTGAATACTGTGAATTTCTTAGGCAAAAACCATGTTGAAAATAACCAAGTACTGGCCTGATCAAAGCTTGTGATTGCATATGTATGATTTTTTCCAAAATTTTAGCAAATATTCAGTTTAGAAATGGGTCTGCAATTTTCTACAAACCTTTTATCATCATCTTCATCTTCTTGTCGTTAATGTCCCGGTTGTGCTCTCGCGCACGAGGTTCCGGGGTCCGCCTACAAACCTTTTATCACCCATCTTTTATATAGGCGAGACCAGCGCACTCGTCCATGCCTGTGGCACAACACTCTCATCTAGTGACCGCCTAAACATGGTACCTATAAGTGTGGTAAGGCTTGCGGCACAATTGCTTAAAATTAATACTAGATATATAGTGCCAGGGCCGGCCGACTTTTTACAGTCGACGACGAGTTTCACTGTTTAGGTGAAGATCTATCGACATCCTGATCATCCTGATATAGATCTGGTTCATGACTAACAGGGGCCTGATAAGTAGTGCGACTATGATCGGCCAGTTACCTCACTAGATTGATAGGTGAAACTATTAGGATAGGCATTACTCTGTGTGCCAGCCTAGGACCAGAAAGAACGCGGGTCCTATATATAATAATATATTCCGGGTAATAATATATTCCTTATAGCAAATATACTTTAGCTTTTTTGACTCTGTCCCGTAGCAATCTATGTGTACCTATCAGAAATATTGTGAAATACCCTTGATTTCCTATAATATTTGAATTTTTCTATTAATAAACTTTTCAAAGACGCTGACAAACGGAGGGGGGTAATATTCATTTTCCTTTCTTGGTAGGCACAAATTTTGCCTAAGGTCTTTGAGTATATTGTAAATGGTCGATGACGTGTCGTGCTTCGTCTAAAGAACCCACAGATCAAAAATCGTCCCAATGTACTTAGTTTAACGTGCTCCATAGTGCTTCATAATCACCGCAGCATTCAGGCGCGGATTCAGCTCCTAAAAAAGGTTGTGGGAAGACCACCTGAAAATCCGCAAAGTGCGAGTCGGATTTCGTAAAAGCTAATTAATAATATCTAATAAAAGTAACATAAATCGAGGAATAAGCGAGCTCGAAAATTTGTACATTTTAGCATTTAAAAGCTGGGGGTAATGATAAGAAGACCACTTTTCTTTTCTATTATTCACTAAGGGTCTATGGACCTCAATTTAGGTTGCGGGCATGCCCATCGTGCCCACAAGGCTGGATCTGCGCTTGGCAGCAGTAGTTGAAGATCTCCCTGCTTGCCGACTCGAGATATTGCAACTGCATAGATTTATAAATAATAAGTAGCGTTGGGTGATAGTCATCCTCCTTAACTAACGGTTCCAAACAGTGAGCCAGTACAAGGCTCATTAGATAGTCATCATCACAGCCCATAACAGTCCACTGCAGAACTTAGGGCCTCGCCCACGAAAGGGGAGGTTATTGTCATAATTTCTACGCTTGGCAGGCGGGTTTGAGATCGCAGTGTATAAATATAACAATGGAAATTGCTGCCGCCCATTTTCCAGAGACTCTAGATCTTTTGCCTCGAAACATAAGTCGCCTTATACGACACCCACGAGTGTAAAGGGTTGGTGGTATTCTACTCTGCCGAACACCACACGGCCATTAGATAGTACCAAGTCTAAAAGACGGCCCTGTTTATTCTAAACTCCATTGTATTGCTAACTGTATAAACTTAAAAAAATTATAAAGTCTACATGTCTAGATTCCAAAGTTATTAATGGGCTATGGCCACCATTGTTTGTGTCCGAGCTCCATGAGGCACTACTGTTAAAGTCGCCAACTATTAAAATTTAATCTGTAGGATTGTCATCAACCAACTGAGACGTTTTATCTCTGAAGTTTTTCAACTATTGCGAAAATGAGTGCACACCATCACCCTCCGTACACAGACATAGGCACCTAATATGCATTCGAACCGGTTTGTTGTGGGATTTATAGTTGGTCTCAACGGTCACCCATAGGTCCGACGTACGTCGTACGACGGACGGCGCCCGACCAATAGAAGACCTTATAACCACCCGTCGCATGACCGTTGCAAATTAGGACAGCTCCTTATGCCTCCCTGACGCATTCCGTTCTGCCGTTCTCAACAAGACAAACTCATGATCACCATCTTGGCATCAGTCCCGGCCCAGCTTTCGCGCTCGAGGACCCGGCGTCCGCCAATCCGTCTAAAGAAAGACAAACTTATATACCTCTATCCCTGTCACCCACAGTGCTACAAACAACCGAAGATCCCGGATTCGTACGCGCCACGGCGCTGTTATATGAAGCCTACGGCTCCGGTGGAATGCTGCACCACGTACAAGCTGTCGTATCTGCCGAATGAGCCATGTGGACGAGGAGAGCAACGGCGCCCGGTGCCGAACCTGGTGCCAAGTTGCGAGCCCATGGAGGACTGCACTGTACAGAAGGTTGGTCGCGCAGGAGATGTTGTACGGCAAGCCAAAAAAGTAGCCTATCAGTTTTGACAAAATATTCCGCGTCGCCAATTTATCAGGTGGTAAAATTCGGTCAAGGCTGAGAAGTCCGATTGGGTGAGTACCACTGCCTTATCAATTTCTGTCGCTGAGCTACAATGTTATTCCGATTTGAAGGATAAGATAGCCAGCGCAATTCCAAGCATGAGACATTTTATCTTAATCCCCACAATAACAACGCACGTGCGGTTCTGCATTTGTGTTACCTGCAACCTAAATGTTTGAATTGTAGATGTTATGAGCGACAGTTATCGCTTACCATCAAGTGAGCTGTCTGCTCGTTTGTTGCTGAATAAAATAAACTGTAATGTCGCCAAGGCTGAGCCTAGAATGTTGAGGAGAAGTAACAGATGTACTGGTCGACGGTGGCCGCTTGGACCGTCCGTTCTCCCTAGACAATAAGGGTATTAAGACGTAAAGAACTTCAAACTTTGGATGGTAGACCACATTATCAGCAGCCTGTACAGCGATACACCTCATCTTTCATAAATATTTTTTACAAATTAGCCGGGAATCCCCCGTCCACGCCCATGAGAAGTCACATGACCATGTAGGTTGTTAATGTCGATTGATTGATATGAATAGATATCCATATCGATAATGACTGACTAAGCTAATCGATTTGGATAGACTGTAAAAGGAATGAGTAATTTATAAAAATGTTTAGGAATTTTTTGTTGTCACGTCAAGTGGCAAAAATTTGTTCGTTTTACCACGCGCCAACTGATATGTACTTGTTGTGCTTCCACTGAGTCAAATTACTATTACTATTAATCAGTCCATATTTTCATACTGTCAGGTTATCAAGTAATTCGTTGATTGGCTGTACCAGGGTCGCATGAATGCAATGTTTGTGTCGATTCTGTTCCCATCCATCCACAGCTCTTCGACTGTACTTGAAACATACGTCTTACATCCACAGCTGTCATACCTGCCGAACCCAGTATGCGTGACGCAGCCGTACCGGCCGTGCAACCACGACATGTGGGGCCAGGGCCCGATGCAGAACCTCACCACGCAGCGGCACGACTACGTTCCGAAGCCGTGCGTGGTGAGGAACAGCATGAAGCCCTCGCCGAAGATGCACTGCGTTGATTCGCCGTTTGAGAGTGAGTTCTTCATGGCTTCCTGAGTATTCATGGTGCCGTAGACGTAGGTTTTACTAGGCTGCCCGCTTCTTGCTCACCGAAAAAAGCTACAGGTTTAGTTTTGGAATTAGGCAATCATAACGCTCAAAACAGGACGCCCACTATTTTCTTGACATTCATTTACCTCTAAAAATCGCGTAGCTAGGGAATAGGAGCAGAAGAAAAAGAGGAAAGGAGGGAAGGAGGATGGGACTGCTTCCCTCAACAGGTTAACAAACACACTCCTCTGCTTAGCTGTCAGCAAAGAGAAGGGAAGGAGGATGGGATAGCTTCTCCCCCTCCGCTTCGCTGACAACTAGCTGAACGCGGTAGAAGAGTGTGTTGTGGTGGCCTATTAAGAGTTGTAAGGTGTCAAAAAATACACGCAGCCAAAAAGCAAAATCCAACTAAGCTCGCTCACTTGTGATTGGTTCGGAGGCGGTCCGTATGCAGAGAGGTCCATAGGACCATGTGTTGGGTGTGGGTCGCCCGCCTCTAACTGCCGCCTGTAACGGACTTGTGAAACTTGGCTATAGCATCATTGAAATTTGAGATACATTATACAGTATCAGTGTGGTATACATGATCGGCATTATCTCTAAACGGGGTGGGCAGATATGTAAAAAGTATAAATTATGTCATTATAATTATCCGCTTTCCTATTTCTTCCTCTTCCACTTGGCTTGGTCGTCTCGTCGTACCTAGCTGTTGGCTCTCGCTTTCGGCTCCAACTATACTTACTACAACCTATACTCCTATACTTTTCTATAAGAACTGACCAAGCATTTCACCACCATCTCACCTGGTGTTTAGTGACGACACGGCCAAGGTCAAGGCGATTCAACCGAGAATCCAATAAATTTTTCAAACTTTGACATGACCTTACAATGATTTACTTGTGGGAAGTGAGCCTTTATATTTATTCGTATCTAATAGTACTTTATACTCCCTTATATTCGCATCCATTTCACCCGTTCCCACATGATCCAATTAACCCATTGTGGTCAGAACTGTATTTTGCGGTGTACCATGACCACACTTCACTTACACGTCGACGTTAGCCTTTGATGTTGCCCGCACTCAGATCAACCTTATATTCGTGTTTTCCTCCACCTCATACCTTTATTATCTTTACCCAACCAACATCCGACCGCACAAAGTTGTTTGTACGGTCAAGGCCCCATTTTACGAGCAGATAGACAGGCCCTGTTGAATAAATCATTGGTTTAGTTTTACAGCTATCAAATAACTATACGGGCCCTATACGGCCTTCGGAATGTTGCTTTGTTACACAAATCGCTAGAGGTTTCCGAGGGTTGGTTTGTTAATAAATAGTAGGTACCTGAATATTGCAAATCGTCGATTTGCCATGAATCGTCTTCTCAGCTAGTATTTCAACCCGGCGTTGCACAACTACAAACTGTAAGCCAAGTGTAATGCCGGTCACAGACATATGTCAAGATGTCGCCATTTGGTCGTCTCTGACGAGAGTGCTGTAGCCTATACTTTTCGGCTTGTTCCCCGGCAGGCCGTACGATCAACAAGCTGTCGTACCCGGCGCCGGGGCTGTGCGCGCCGACCAAGTCGTTCGCGCCGGACCGCTGCTACGAGAAGCCGATCGCGCCCATGGACGGGAACACCACGCACAAGATGAGCTACATCGCCAATCCGGTGAGGGTTTATCATCATTATACGTATTACATACAGTCTAGAGCAGAGATCCCCAAACTATTTTGGACAAGTGACCCCTTTTCCAAAATGAACTGTTACCTCTGACCCCCATGGTCAAATTACCTACTTTTAAGATCAACCCCCTTATTCATAATGGTCCGCTAACTTAAAACAGCTGCTACAGAATGTTATTTTTCATTCTGACTTAGGTCAATAGAAGAAGACAGAGTAAGAATTAGCAATGCTTTAAGTTAGCAGACTATTATAAATAAGGTGGCCTATCTTTAGTTTTTTCCTATTGATACAAAATACCTAGGTACTAAGGTACCAATTGAAAATCTTTGCACTTGGTTAAGTGAGTAAAGTTGACTTCATTTTCTCATCATAATTTAACAAAATAAAAAGACATACAATTCAGTAAATATCAAGTTTAATTTATAATGATTATTACAAATTAAGTACTTAAAGAATCTTAAGTAGGTAGGAAATTATATTTAAAAAAGTATTAATTCGCAAAGAGAAAATAAAACATTCAGTGTGATGGATGAACCTGGTGACTATCTACCAATCTAGCTACATCCGGTTCAATATTGGTGAGTTGCAGCCTTAAATCTCCACGTTCGTTGATTTTCAAACGGTTTCTTTGTTTCGTCAAAATGTTTGTTACCGCACTAAAGCTTTTTTCAACTAGGTGATGATGATGGAAAAGCGATAAGGTATTTTTCAGCAATGTTCCACATAACTATAATAGTTAGACATATACTGTCGCGACAATTTTTGTAGATAATTAGCAACACATTCTGCAAAGTCGTAGTACATTATTTTGTTCTATCATCAATAGTTTTCGCAGCACACGCGATGTAAGGAATTTTTTAAAGGAAAACTGTTAAATTTGCACACTATCTTATTTTTATCACTCCCAGGTAATGGATTCTTGTTAGGTATTACTGACTTACTCATTGATAAACTTGGATACCTACGGTCACGGAAATCAGATAACAGTCACTCCGCTGTAATTACCTGATCGAATAAATCCTGGATCATCTAGTTATGGTAGGCCCCGAGTCCTCATGCGCGAGAGCACAACCGGAATATTAAAGCCAAGATAATCTTTTTTTTACACATGACACGAGGATGCACTTACAGTATCAACCATATTGACAGGCAACTACGGAATCCTACACTACACGTGGCCCGACAGGTCTTGGTAGTTTTTATTACAAATAATGTGATGCCTACCTAACATTTGCTTTCAATTTGCGGAGTTTCTTGTTTCTGTAACGAGATACCACCTACACAAATATCTCGGGTTGCCTATTATTGGGTATTCATATTATGTTCACTCGAATTGCCTCGAGATTATGTTTATTTAGAAACGGTTTTTCTTTATGCTTGTCTTCGTGGAGAAAAAACGTTAACGTTACTTTTCTGATGCCCACTGCGCTGTTATACGTATGTCTATCTCATAATTCATGCTTCAGTGCCTACTCCTTCTTAAATATTTATAAGTACCAATAAATATGTTGTGGGCGCACCTTGTGGGAGGAAAGCCTGCTTATCTAAGTAGATAGGTACATAAATACCTCCACTTATCTTTCCATTTTTATTAAACATACGAAATGTTTGTTATGTAGAATGATATCTAGAGAACTTTTTAGTCGAGTTTTGAACTCCTTTCTTTCCTTATAAGAAAGTATTAAATATGAATCTTGTATGAAGGGGTTTGTGCTATGTTCTAGGTACTCTACTGGACATACTGCTGCGAAAGTAACGCCATCAGGTTTAGGTAGAACAGGCATTCTCTTATCGCGAATGAACTGTAGTGTGAAATATAAAGAAAATAGGTTAACGCAGACACAAAGCGACGTTAAGTAGTATGTAGGTATTGTATTACAAAATAAAGTCAGTCGAAGCGTTTTTCAGCCATAGAAGTTGAACGAAAACGAATATTACCTAGTGGCTATTTGATGCACTATGCCTATGATGCGCTTAAAAACCACCAATGTGCCTAGCTACATAAGTTAGGGAACAGACTGTACATACTTATTGAAATGATATTACTTAGGTACTATTTACTTAGTGAATATGTAAAAACACCTAAGTATATATGTATTACACTGCTGCAAGCTTTTTGCCCCTTGACATCGAGTCTTTGGTATATTTATTACTTCTTCGTAATTTGGTCTATTTTCTTTCCTTCAGGTCCAGCCGAAGGAGCCGCTGCCATGGGCCTGTAAAGGACAGTATCAGAAGCCATGCCAGAGATTTGAAGGCTATACTACATATGGGCTAAGGTACCTTTGAGGCTGTAGTAGCGAGAGCAGTACAGTAACTGTTGCTAACAATTTTCAGATTTAAGAGATTGGAATTGTTACTTTTGTAATTCCGTATCGATTTCATGGTTTCAGTTGCTAATAAAGTTCCAAGTAACCATTTCAATCATTGAAATCAGGGAATTGTTGAAATCAAGAGTTATTTTCAGTAGTCACGCTCTCGTTCTTTAGGGTTCCGTAAACCAAGGAAGCCTTATAGTTTCGCTTTATCTCAAAAATTATTAGTAGGTACCTACTAGAGAACTGAAATTGGGTGTGTACTGTCCATCGGGCACAACCGTTTAAATAATTCGAAAAGCATTAGCATTCAATTATTGATAGCTCGATTCATAGCCATCTCACTCGGTTGCGGATTGAGCGAGTGAGATGGCGATGTATACTCCGTTCGAGTTAAACGGTCGAACCCGATGGACATGAACTCTCTCGCGCACAGTACATAGATATTATTCACGCCGACATAGTTGTAACATAAAATATTTTTAAAATATATTTATTTGGGTACCTACCTCCCCTACACGTAAAGCGGGGGATGACATTTACCCCCGTATAGTCCATTGTGAAGGGTGTCATTAAATAGGTCTTTACAAATCAATTAGGGTTAACGTAAATCAATAACGTTTTTGGGGTTAAGTTTTCTGTTTCCGATTATTTAGCTTCAAACACAGAATAAGAATAGACGCTATCGTAACTTCAAAGTGGAATTTTTTGTTAGAAACACGTGTGCCCCTAACAGCTAAACCGTAATATTTAAAATATGTGTAAATTATGCAACGTAGTAGGTAGCAGGTACATACCTATAATGAAGTTAAAAGTAAAATTATCATTCTGGTGAATTCCTCTAATTAACGAGTAACAGCCGACCAACTTGTGAAATGTAGTTGGATTAGCAAATAAAGTGTATGAACAGAAAATTGAGCCAAGTACATTTGTAACTTATTGTGCTTATAATAAGATTAGAGAGCCCTTTTACATGCACATTTTGCCTGTGGATTATGCCCCTACACTGCATGTGGCAGGACACGTCTTGGCCGGTTTTTTAAATATATTTTTTTTTTATGCTACTCAGTGACAAACGAGCAGACAGCCCACCTGATGGTAACTGGTATCTGTCACCCATAATATCTACAATTCATACATTTAAGTTGCATATAACAAAAATGCAGATCCGCAGGTGCGTTGTCACTATTAGGACTAAGATGAAATGCCTCATGCCGTAATTTAGCTGGATACCTTATCCTTCAAACCGGAACACATAAATGAAACCGTTGTTGCTTGGCGGCAGAAATAGATAAGACGGTGGTACTCACCTAGGCGGTCTCCTCAGGCTAGACACGTCCTACCACCTGATAAATAAAACAAGACTGCTAATTTGTAGCAGTACCATAAGCCACGTCGAAGGCCCCTTTGGTAGCTCGCCACTGTGTATAAAATTGGAAACGAATGTCCGCAGCTATTTGGACGCGCAGAGCGACTGCCGGCGGCGCGCTATCATCCCTAACACGTGTGTGAACCCCGTCACGCCCTCGCGCCTGTTCGAAGGCAGCACAATCTATAAGAACAGGTGAGTGAGTTTGCAGGAGTAATAAATAATAAATAAATAAATAATAAATAAATAATAAATAAATAATAAATAAATAATAAATAAATAATAAATAAATAATAAATAAATAATAAATAAATAATAAATAAATAATAAATAAATAATAAATAAATAATAAATAAATAATAAATAAATAATAAATAAATAATAAATAAATAATAAATAAATAATAAATAAATAATAAATAAATAATAAATAAATAATAAATAAATAAATATTCGTGGACAAATTCACACAGCGCCATCTAGCCCCAAACTAAGCAAAGCTTGTAATATGGGTACTGGATTACTGATATATTACTTAAATACATACTTATTATACATAGAACACCCAGACCCGTAACAGAAATTAAAATTCATCATTTCAATTTCTGCCTGGCTGGGAATCGAACCCGGGACCTCTTGCGTGGCAGACCGGCATGTTGACCACTGAGCCACTCAGGTCGTCAAATAAATAAATAATGAATATGCTTCGACAATTCACACAGTGCCATCTAGCCCCTAAAGAAGCAAGTTTGTGGTAAGGGGCCATAGCTGATAAACTACTTAATAAGGCATAATTTTTTACACACATACTTGTTATACATATAACACCCAGGCCCGTAACAGAAATTAAAATTCATCATTTCAATTTCTGCCCGGCCGGGACCTCTGCGTGGCAGACCGGCCATGTTAACCAACTGAACCACTCAGGTCGTCAAACCTTTCTCGAAGGCCAGCTACGCATTCGCGACGTTCCCTTAGCTCACGTGACTACCTACGCTTATTTAGCAATATTTGGAAAGGTGGTAAATCCCGAGTCAATGTGCTAACTATCCCAAGAGATGTAAAGAAATTATCCCAAGGGACATGTTTCATCAACCAACTCAAGCAAAAGATAAAATCCGATCGAACCGTAGCACAACTGCCTACTAATGTATCCAAGGAATTCTGTAACACCATTTTCAAAGGTTCGCCGCAACGTTTTGTCATTATTCCTACCTCTCTCACTGTCGTTCATGCGCCTACACCTAAAACTCGATTCTATTTAATTTCCAGCTACTTACCAACGCGAGCACCCATACCGGCGCCCATAAAGCCGCTGCCAAACCTAATGCCGTCCACTGCAGCCATGGAAGGCGATACCGTTCACAAGGTAACCGATATTTGCGTCAGTCAAAATTGTTCTTAATTGCAAAAAACCTTTTCACTAAGTTTAAGGAATTGTCGCACTGGGTGCTTTTTGAGGCCTGCGGGCCAAGATGGCCGCTGCTTGCCTACTCTCGTTACAAGGCCCTGCCCGAACGTATCACTCTCCTGGCATAGTCTCCTCTATTTCAGTTAATTTTGCCAACTCAAAAACTAGCAGGCAGCAAGTCTTGCTGCAGACCATGGGGAGGAGTTGGTGTAATTTTCCACCATGTAATTGTTCACGGCAAATCGCATCACTTTTATGCAGATCGCTGGTTGTAAAACTCAACCAAGTACCTACGTGTTATATCCTTAAGCATAAATCGTTGAGTGCATGTACTAGGAAAGCAGCAGTTCGAGAAAAGTGGCGACGGATAGCGAAGCGTGTTGCCAATCCTCAACCGATGACCACGACCACTCTGTCAAGAGGGTAGCGACATAGAGAAATAAGAAATCGTTAGGAAGTTAAACAAAAATGTCGACCATCGTCATCAGCAACTGACGAAACCCCCACCCTCTCCACAGCTGTCGTACCTGCCGAATCCGGTCTGCATATCGCAGCCGTTCCGGCCGTGCAACCACGACATGTGGGGCCATGGCCCGATGCAGAACCTCACCACGCAGCGGCACGACTACGTGCCGAAGCCGTGCGTGCTGCGGGAGTCCTGCAAGCCGACGCCCAAGTTCCACTGCGTCGACACGCCGTTCGAGAGTGAGTCTCTCTGTTTGTATGCTGCCCTGGTACCTGAGAGGGCTATGTCTCCATTTTTATCTACGGCCGTAGCGACAAACTAGCAGACAGCCTAGGCACCTAGACAACCTATGAGTAGCTTAGGCACCACCTCCACGAGCGAGTAGGGAATTGCAACGATATTATCGTCGATATCGTCGTGCCTCTTAATTCTACAACAACGCTATGTGCGTGTCTCCAAATAATCGTGGCACGACTATAATATCGTTGAGAATCCCTCGATCTTGGCGTCTTAGTCCTTAAGGGGTGTGCCTCCGACCTGGTAATTATTTATTTAGAAGTTATTTTATCTACTTAGACGGACTCCTCAGGCTGATTAGGGTCCTACCCTACCACTGGTAGGGTAGGTACCTATTTACCGACTGAATCTCGTACCTTCAGTTTCTATTTTGTGGTAATTGGGTAAGACAGTCGCCAAACGAAGCGATTGTACCTAAATGAGGCTCACGTTAAAGTAACGAACGTAGTAGACTACAGCGATACGTCTTCGGACCATTCTTAGACTACAAATTTACCAATTTATCACAATTTCATTCACAGATCGCACGATAAATCGGATGTCATACGTGGACCCGGGCCGCAACCCTGTCCCGGATTCCTTTGCGCCAGTCAAGTGTTACGAGAAACCGGCAGGTAAGAAATATAATCTATTTATTAACGATTAGCCTTGTTTTGTTAGTTTATTATACGTCCGGATAAAACATCCATTGGCATGCTTTATCCATTTATTATAGCAGACTAATGCCGTGACGCCGTAACTAAATGCGCGTTCCATTCGTTTAACGCTGGCTGTTTAACCTACCCGATCCTTTTTATACATCATTTATTTATTTATTTATTTTATTTTTCAGTTTATTGTACACATGAAAGTTTTAGAAAAAATACATAGTTATAGATGACACAACAGGCACTACATATTTCTTAAAGAAATCTCTTCCAGCAGGCCTATCAAAGAGATATGTGATAAGGAGTCGCAGATCAGACATGCACAATATCTAACTAAATATACATACACATATAATAAACTAATATAATAAACTACATATACCTACTACTTATACGAATATATAATATACATAGATACCTACAAATTATCTATAGGCATTGTACCCTACCTTTTTAGGAACTAAGAGGGCGATAGTGCTCTCTCACACGTTTCTTAAAAATACCGATAGATTTACTATCGCGTATTTCATACGGCAGAGAATTCCACAACCTTGCAGCAATCATTGTTATATTGTGACATTATCCATACCAGAGCTATCACGAATGCATTGTGCCCACCTCTAAAACCCCGGGACACGTACTCTACCCGCAAATAGGTCAATGCTGACCTACTGCCTCACGATTCCCCAAGGAGCAACGGAGACCTTACTCACCAACAGGAACATAATACTTTTTAAAAAGCTTATTATATTTAGCTAAATTCAGTCGTGTAAAAGAAGCAAAAATCGTGACAGCAAGATCAAAGTGGAATGTAGGTCATAGAATGAGGTCCATTTAGGTATTACTTATATGTTACGCGTATCTCCGCTTTCCAAAAGGCGTGATACATAAATAGACCTATTTCTATGAGCAATACATACATCCCACTTTGATCTTGCTGTCATGCTTTTTGCTTCTGATTTTAAACGACTGAATTAGCCAAGTGTAATAAGCCTTTCAAATAGTATTGTCTGGCCGCGGTATCTTATCTGTAAGGTAGAGGTACCTGCCCTCTATGCCGTACTTAGGCGGACCAGACCATCAGTATTAATGACAATGAAATTGAATGAAGGGATATTGGTAAGGTTGGCACGGTTCGTGAAGGAATGTCAGTAATATTGATGTCATTATTACTGGCCCAGTACATAGTTGTAGTTGAAACGGAATTTGTTTTGTAGCGAGAATGGACTGCTCCACGACACAAAAGATGTCGTACCAGCCGGTCAATCTGCCGCCACCACAGAAACTCCCGTGGGCCTGCAAGGGACAGTACCAGAAGCCTTGCGCCAGGGTGAGTATTACGATATATTAAATTAGATTAGATATACCAGGCATTCTCCGCAACTCGACAAATTTGTCCCAATTTTGCGTGGGGGTGGAATCTGTCATCAGCAGGTGTTTCAAACATCAGCTCCCCTTCGTTCACAGAATTCCTGGACGATGTGGCTACTATCCATTAGATAAAATCTTTGTCTACTGGGAAATAAAAATGTAACCTCTGGATTCATGGGAGACTCGTGTCTGTGACTGTTAAAGAGCTGATGATGATAAGTCACCCAAAGAATAAGTAGGTATCTCCTCAAAGAAAAAGTACTTATTGTTCCTTCTTTCAGCTCGACGGGACCACGATATACCGGGCGTCGTTCCTGCCGCCGGGTGAAGACTGCACAGAGTACATGGACCCCTGCCAGTATGGAGATTGCAAACGTGAGTTTCATATGACTATTTTGCGAATAGTTGCGGTAATATTTTTCACATCCATGATATTTGGCCTAACCTGCAGTTCAGTTTTACCTACATTGCGTCTGAGCTGCACGTCAGATTCAGAATTGCAGTTGGGATCGACTACAACGTTCTTCTTCTTTATAATCTTGGCGTTATACCTGGTTGTGATCTCGCGCAACGCTGATCGACTCCAACCGTGCAGTACATATACATATTACTGTACAATATAGTAGACTCCAAAGTACAGTACCTACACTAAACTCTTATCTGTCTGTATTCCTAACACATACATAAAATAAGTAAATAGATATGCCATGTGGGGCCTCAAACTATCGAGTCTTCACCACGGCCACTACTGCGCATGACTGTAATAGTACCTACTTACTGCCTAATATCTCACGTCAGATACCATGAGCAAAAGATGACTATCGAATCATCGGACAAAGTCACACGCGCAAAGGACTTCTATTGATTTCTGTCAATCCTAAGACGTCACCTCTACGAGCGAAAGTATCGGAACAAATCCACGACTCGCAATGTCAGCGCAGGGTGGGTTCTTTGACGCCCTTGACCGCCGTGTGGAGACACGCTCATATCGTTGTTATAGAATTAAGTGGCACGAAGTATGTACCTACTCTCGAATCAAAATACTTAACTTCGTTTTGCGTGTCCACAGCGTGCGACTGCATATGTCCGAGCCAGTGCATAGCGACAAACCCTTGCGCTTGCAAGTTCCCCAAGGCGGCGTGCTGCGAGTAACGCGGCCATTTTGTGAGAGCGCACTACAAGATGGCGCCCACACAAATTGGCGCCTAACCGACTCCTTTGGCTACGGGAACTAAACGGCATCGATGGAATGGCGATGTATTCGGCACATGGCTGCCAATTGCCAATTACCTAACGTTGTTTTAAATATCCGAGCGATCTGTTTGGGCAACTTTTTAGGAAATTCTTAGACAGTTTGGCAGTTGAAATTATTTTTATATAGATTTTATCGTTATTTATTATGCAAGGGTAGAAATTGAATTAAGTGTAGAGTATATTTTTATGGATTATTATTATATGGATTATTATATACTACTTTACGGTCATGTGTGCTCCGATTCCCGCTTGGTTAGAAAATGCTCACTGGAAAGCACTGCTTTGAATGATGTCCTCGATACCAAGTTGAAATCGGATATGCTTATTAAATTAAGACCCTAATATATGAAATTGGATTAAATTTATAATTACGTTTCTCAATAAAAGAAAATGAAAATAATTAAATATGTTTTATTGACACCGCCTTGGATTATGACATAACCCTTCATTAATGTGGAGAAGGAGCAAGGCGCGTTTACACTATTTGGTTACAGCTTGCTCGGTCACCGACGAGTGACCGGTACCTATATGTAATCGTCGGACCCCTCTTTCGAATCATAATGACCCCTTCCTAAAATTTTTTCTTCTTTAAGGACCATTTCCCAGATTGACCATTCCCAGAACATTCAATTTCCGTATCAACAATGACTGTATGACCATTCCCAGATCAAAGAGATACCAAAAAATTTTATTGAGAACTAATTGAATATTTAACACTTTTGTTTTGTGACTTCCTGATGGAACTCCATTATTATGAATTAAATCACTTTTTGTACACTAGGTCCATTATATTATACAAATTTTATTAAATTGCAACCGGTCATCCGTCGATGCAAATCATTGCCTGATGAGTAATTGGAAACCGACTTAATCTAGTGACATACTCCTGATGGGAAAGCCACCAAATCCAAGAACAGAAGTAACGTTATGGCCGAGTTGTGTCCGGCAGGGCTGTGGTGTCCAGCACAGTAGAATAGCACCAACCCGTTACACTCGTGGGTGTCGTACAAGGCGACTAATGTTTTCGAGGCAAAAGATCAGTCTCCGTAGGCTGTAAAACGGACAGCACCGTTTTCAATTGTTATATTTATAACACTGCTATCTCCAACCCGCCTGCCTAGCGTGGATATTATGGCAATAACCTCCCCTTTCGTCCTGTAGTAGAGTTATGGGCTGTGATGATGATTACGTATGATTACGACGAAGTCGCAGGGAGTTGGTTGGGTCTCGCAATAAAAGAAAATGGAAAGAATTAAAAATGTTTATTTAAAATTAAGGCCCATTATATTACTTTAGTTCTTATCAGACAGGTTTTCTATACAAAATGCTCAAACGGCACATACATCGTTGATATTGCCTCTGTCTATAGAAGCATATTTCGTCACTAGACGAAGAAATATACAAAACAGATACACATTTACACACTGCGTAAGAATATTATAATATTATGTTGCGGAATTGTATGAAGTAGTACAAATTCAAACTTAAGACCTAGACAAAAGTTTGCGGTCTCGTACGATTCGGATACCACATTACTGAAAAACAAATACACCATTTTGATTTTGAAATAGGACTGATTGCAAAATACTGACTTAAAATCTCTGAACGCGTTCAAATGAAAAGAAATATTATAATTCATCGCAAAATATAAAAACTAAATTGAAAGCTCTATGTGGATGCATGAAGTTGTAATACCTATATAGGTGGTACACATAATTTCAAGTACATATAATGTAGTTAGGGGGACACCAAATATTACACATATGCATGTTTCAAATACAATTAGAATATCTTATGGAATGCGTTCGAATGTACCTTTGACCGTTGAGATAGGAAAAATAGAAAATCATTACTTCATGAATAAATTCATTACTAAATAAATAATAAATAGTATTATAAGTCTTCTCTAGACACTGAACGCATTCTACAAGAGATCAGCGATAATTACAGATATATCTTTATCATGTTCAGCGCCAGGATCATTTTTCTATTGTTAGAAATTTCTTGGCGCTCAATATCTTAACATAATGCACTGGAAAACTGCCACTATATCCACGCTAGCCACTGCCTACTCGAATGGGTGGACCATATTTGAGTTTATTGTCTACCAACAGCATAAGCTTGGCCTCTACTTGAGTAGTATGCTACTGAAGTAGTTGTCTGCTGAAATAAACTTTGTGCAGCAAATATGGTCCAACCACATAAGCAGCTATCTTCTCAGAAAACAGTCGATAGGGCATGTCAACTAAACCACTAAGAAGCTAGTCGCCTATTCGAGTACAAAAGGAACCATTTAAGTAACTGCCTTGTCTAGTACGCCACAGGCAGGCTAGCTGTCTACGTCAGTAGAAAATCACTGTAGTTGACTCGTATACTCATACCGAAAACGGTTAAATCCACCAGATGGCGCTCCAGCGAAGAAATGAGGTATACCTCAACATGCAATAGAAAATGGCAGACGGGTGTGCCAAAAACAACTAGCATACGAACCAAAATTCCTTACCATCATAGCACACAATATGGGCGAATCGGCATGTTCATGGTAAGGAATTTCTTTCGTCATTGGATAGAAACGGCTGCTATAAAATGACGCATCCATTCCATCCAATGACAGGGCGTTTTGACATTACACCTGACGTCACAGTAGCGCCATCTGTTAGATTTTGAAATCGCGGATACCCTCATTCTATTCTTAACAAGTTGCCATTGCTAGCCTCCGAGGCATCTTGATGGTCGACAGGTGGTGGCATGATGGTCCCTGGTGCTTACTTCAACCGCTGTAGTAAGGTGGTGTTCAGGAGATTGTCTTGAGCTAGAGTCTTCTCAGGGTCGTTCAGCTCGCGTGACGGGAAAGCCGTCAGTAGGGCGAATGTGCGCATCTGTTAAATAACAAATATTCACTAAAAACAATGAAGTATAATGACATGTGATGTATATGCTTGCTATTACAGCTGTCACAGTATGCTATAGCAATGTCGGGTGTCCGAAAATGCAAACAGCGCATTCTTTTTTGCGATATCTTCGATTTGAAGCGAATTTTCCACGTGAATTGTCGTACACATACGACATCTAAGCGATCCTTTACTGTGAAATGTTTGATAATTAATTTTATGTCTAGATTTTTTTTCATACTACTGAGGTGGCAAACAATATTACGGCCTGCCTGATGGTAAGAAGATACCGCAATCTAGATGACGTCAAATATGAATATGGGATTAATGACACAGGTGTGTCAAATTTTAACCCGCTATCTTTAATATTCCGAAAACAGCGTATACACAACACACGCCCATCCGCTCGGTCGATCGCCTACCCGCTGATCAGACCAAATAAAGACAGTTACTGGCCGGCCTATAGCTAAAGCTATTAAGACCGCCGAGGACAGAACTACATTCAGCAATGAAGACGCCGACTAAGAAGAAGACACACGCCCAAAAAACATGTAAGTCGAAAAGAAACACTTTTATCTTCACATTCTCACCTGGTACGCTGGCTCGGCGCGCGACACGAAGGTCGCGAGGTCCCCCACCGTGTGCGAGTGGTTGAACCGGCCCGTCAGCCGGCTGCCGTCGGCCAGACGGAACTGAGGATAGAGTAGAGAAAACCATCATAATCTATCAATTATCATCATCATCATCATCATCATCATCATCATTTGAGTGGCTGACCTGTATATCTGTGGCAGGCAGCCTCGGCGGAAACTTTTCAGATAAGATTGAAGACGCTCGCCTGCCTATTTTAGTCATGTGCTGCGTAAGGCTAGGGCGCTGTCCAAACTGGCAACGGTCGTACGACAGTGATCGTGCGACGGGCGGTTTTGAGGTCTCCTATAGGTCGAGCGACGTCCGACTTACGACCATGATCGCACGACCGTTGCCAGTTAGGTCAGCGGCGTGTCTTTCATTCTTGCTAAGTACTCTCAGTCAGGGTCATAAGAGTTCATATTAAGACTATGTGTATCTTTTACTCTCTTCACTCAGGATGTTCAGCAAAGTTCTATGTTGTTTTCTTCACGCTCTTCAGTCGGGTTTCTACTCAAGGGCAAGGGCAAGGGTCCTATCACCATTTCCACATGTTCATTCAAATGTCAGGGTGTTCCGCAGGGGTGCATACTAGATTTCTACCACAATTTCCATCTATACGGCGTCACCTACCTGTATGGTGGTGGTAGTCAGGGTGTTCTGCAGGGGTCCACACTGGGCCCTACTACAATTTCCATATATTCACTCATATGTCAAGGTGCTCCTCAGGGGTGCATACTAGGTCCCTACTACAATTTCCTTCTACACGGCGTCACCTACCTGTATGGTGGTGGTGGGCTGCTGCTCGTCGATGGCGACGGCGTCCTGCGCGGCCCGCAGGTTGGCCTCGCGGTCCGCGCCGCCCACCTCCGCCGCGGGCGCGCCCACCGTCGGTGGCGTGGGGCTACGAAACATGAGTGATTGTGAATGCCATTGTATATTCATAGACTTAGACACGTAAAAGGAAACAAAATATTTGTTTGTGCTTGTGTCGGCGGCGTCGGGCGGCAAACACCAGTGAATACTTACTTATTATGTTGACGCAACGACCCAAAATGAGTCATGTGAATCGACACTAAGCTGTTCCATTTCACCAATGGTTGTGAATGCCAAGGCGTATGCGAATTTGTTTACTGGCTTTGTGAAACGAAGCAGAATATTTGTTTGTTCTTGTCGGTGGCGGCGGGCTGGCGAATACCAATAGTTGTGAATGGTATATTCATAGGCATAGACGTATCTTTTTTGCAATTTGGCTTTGTAGAAGGAAACAGAATATTTGTTTGTGCTTGTGTCGGTAGCGTTGGGGTAAACACCAATGGTTGTGAATGTAGTGGCTAATTCCGTTTGTTTACGGACTTTGTAACATGAAACGAAATATTTGTTTTTTTATAGGAAATAGGTAAAGTGAGCAACATCAAAGGTTGCGAATGCCATGCCATATTCCAATTACTGACATTGTGATAATACGAAACAAACCATTTGTGCTTTTTGTGACTGTTAGGAAATAGGAAAAGTGGGCAAGTTTGCTTGAGCAAGCGAACTAACTCTCACTTCTCTCCAGATCAATCAAGGCGATGTACAATAAATGATCTGTTCTCTGTCAATTAATCAATGAATGTTCGATGTGCAAATAACATAGACTGTTTAACCTAACCTACGCCAAACCGCCAACCGTTCTTACTAATATTATACATACGAAACTTTTAAGCATGGATGGACGTCGAACCTAGACTCCTTCATGGCCAGAGTGCATGCACCACCTTAGGCCGCATCGTCGCTTCCCACCAGGTGAGATGGCGATCAAAGGCCATTGGCTATCTCAGTGGACAACTGACTTTGACATATAATAATCTTACACTACTCTAATTTGGTAGACGCTATCACCAGTGGCCAACGTAGATGACGTAGTGTAGAATTATCTAACGTCAAATTCAGTTGCCAACTGAGTTATATAAAAACCTCGCAGACTAGTTTATATGAACAAAAATTGTGTATATGGTGTACCAGGTGTGTCACTAACCTGCCCAACAGGTGTCCCTTCCCGGCGAAGGCCTGATGCCGTGGCTGGGACGAGCGCGGGCACTCCTCGTGCCTCCGATCTTCGAGACTCACGCGCACCTCGCCCAGACCGGCGAGCTCGGACGGGATCTCGCTGCAATGGGGGGTGGGGGTTAAACATATTTATTCACTTTAGGTTATTATGGTTTAGGCATAAAAACACTTATGAACCTCAAAACAAAAAAATAAGTCTCGTCATCATCTTGGTGTTAATGTCCCGGTTGTGCTCTCGAGCACGAGTGCCCGGGGTCCGCCTTGACCATGATCCAGGATTTGGCAAGTCAGATAATTTCGACTTCCATTTCCAAGAAATTAAAAAAATTGCGTGAAAATTAAATTTACCGCCATTTTTGTCACACAAAACGCCAATTTCATAAGTAATTAGTAACCCGATATTTAGGATAGGTCAAGTGAAATGACAAGCAAGCACTGACACTAAAGCATGCACATAAGACTCGGATTTGTAGCAGCTATAACGAACCCGAAAATATAACGAATTTTCTATCTTTTGTTGGGTACCGGTTTTACTCGCGCTAATTTTAGCAACTGTCCTGTCACACGTAGCTATTTATCGCTCAGCTAAGTGTAGCCGCTCTAAACGAGAGCATGTAAAATTTTATAGCGGCTACAGTTCGCTCAGCGATTTTTAGCTCGAGCACGGTCACGCGAAGCTCATTTTCGCTGGCGGAAAGTAGCAGCTACAAATCGCTGCGTGTGACCGAGCTATACAATCAAAGTGCAACACAACGGCATGGTATGTCAGCACTCACCCGCTCCGTATGCAGCCGAGGAACTCGGCGTGCGCCGGGTCCGAGTAGGCTCTCAGCGCGCCGCCGTCCACCGTGAACCCTTCGCGGTACAGCCGCAGGCGCACCGACCGCACCGACTCCTGGGGGAGCGTTAGGAACGACATATGACTCAACCGCCAGGAACGGTCGGAAAACCTCCGACCAAGTTTATACTCACCCGGTTATACCTTAAGACCTGAGTGGTTCAGTTCAGAAATAATTAATTTTAATGTGTTAAGTGTATATAAGTATGTATTTAAAAGTGTGTAGTTTATCAGTTATCTGGCACCCATAACACAAGCTTTGCTAACTTTGGGGCTAGATGGCGCTGTGTGAATTGTCCAAGCATATTTTTTTATTTAATGAAACAAAGCTAAGAACCACCTCGATTAAACTGGCTTGCGAATAAAGGAAACCGCATCGAAATCGGTCCATCCGTTCGGGAGCTACGGTGCCACAGACAGACACACACCTCTACACAGACACAAACACGTCAAACTTATGACACCCCTTTTCTTCGTCGAGGGTTAAATAAGTCGGAAAATCCCTCGCCCACGTTTACATACACTTAAATATTTCCTGAACTACTGAACCAATTTTAATGTAACAAAGCTCCAACCAACTCGATTAAACCATCTTTCAAATAAAGGAAACCGCATCGGAATCGGTCCATCCGTTCGGGAGCTACGGTGCCACAGACAGATACACTTACACACAGCAACAGAAGCACATATCTCTTTTTGTCGGGAATTAAAAAATCAACTAGAAAATACTATAATAATAATACGAATTAAACATACAGCCGATGATGCCTGCTGGCCCGTCGCCACAGCTACCTGCTCGTGGTCATCAGTCGTTTGACCTGTAAATTGTATTGCATTATTAAATAAATAAATAAATATCATTTATTTCAAGTTTCACAGACTCATTACATTTAATATATAATTATAGTTTATAATAATAAATACATTCATCTTCAGCATTACAATGTCACTTTAGAATTAGATTATAGTAACATTTTTGTATCAGATATCGATGGAAATGAAAATTAGTGATAACTATGTTATTATAACGTTTGAGATAGCTGTTGATTTCCCAAATAAATAGTAACAGTAAGCAATTAGGACGTTCACCGCTGAATACATGGGTATTATTATAGCCAGTGCGATTTCAGTCATGAGACATTTCATTTTAGTCCTCACAGTGACAACTGCGGTTCTGCATATTTGTTACAGTAAACTTAAGTGCATGCAATCGTAGATGTCATGGGCGACAGTTACCGCATACCATCTGTAGGCTAATTACATAACGCGTTTGCCAACATTCACTGATTTCAATTATGGAAATTGTTACTCTTGCGATTCCATATCATCGATTCCATGGGTTCAATTGCTAACACAGCTCCATTGCAATAAACTGAAACTATTAAATCGATCGCAAAAGTAACAATTTCAATCTTTGAAATCAGAGCATTGTTGGCAACAGTTACGTAATTGCATAACTGGCAATTAGGCCCGTTTCTTAAAGGCTAGGCAGTGATAAATAAACCATCAAATCTTACCCAGTCTGTAGCCGACGCCGCTGAACGCGCCGCGGGAGCGACTCGTGGTCGACGGCTCATCCTCAAACACCACGGCACCGTGTCTGTAACAGTCACAGGTTTCATTGCAGACATAAGATTTATAAAGACTTCAGGGACTCTATTTTTGAATCGCTCGCCTCGATTCGTACGATTTTCAATTTAGATTTTCGGCATGAAAAATTCAATATTTTTAAAATAACATGGGCGATACCGAAAGTGTACGGTTCAAAAATAAGGAAAATCAGCAGCATGCATCAAAATATCGAATTTTCCATGCCGAAAATCAAAGTTGAAAACCGCGATTAAAAAATAGGGATCCAGGGCTATATTTCCAGAATAATGTGTTTTTGTGAAACACAGATTGATTTTAAATTCGTGCTTGATACCATGGGGCATACACCTCATGATAATGTGCTTGTGATAACAATCAAACAATAAAACATCTGTTCCATACATTTTGCTTAGCATCAGGCAAGCCGTAAGCTTTGCCACCTTCGTGGTATAATAAACAAACGTTTAAAACTTTGTATAGGTAAGCTAATTTATTTTTCGCGATTTCTGAGTTGTATCCGTAGTAAAAGTCGTTTGTTGTCACGAGCACATACATACCCCTTAGTATTAAGAATTAATTTAAGGAGAAATAAGCAAGCAGGTAAGTAATAATCGTAACACCAGGGATTAAGGTACAAAACGGTAAACGAGTTCTTGAATGGAGACCGCGACACGGCAAGAGTAGTATTGGATGCCCTCCGGCTGGGTGGTGCTGATATATGCGAAAGGGTACAGTTATAGTCTGAATGTCCCAAGTTCAGAAGTGGACAAGTATGTACGTTGAACTCCGGTTGGGTAGAGTGATGATATATGCGAAAGGCAGGTACCTGGTAAAGATCGCAGGTACCAGCTGGATGCGGAAAGCACAGGACAGGCCTTTGTGGAGATCTCTGGGGCAAGCCTATGCCCAGCATTGGGCGCCTTCTGGCTGATATGATGATGATACAGGTGTAGTCTGGATGTCCCATGTCCAGAAGTGGACAAATATGTATAGACTGTTGGTTACTAAAACTTTGTACAGATCGATAGCAATAACAATCCAGGATCAATGGTTTGGAGTGATAGGTGGGTTCGAGTGGTGACCACAGTTCAGCCATGGGACGTCTACTGCTGAACATAGGTCTTCAACAACGATCGACCCCGTCACCAATATAAGGTTGTCCGTCCAACTCGCGCGAACTAAAAATACAAGGCAGAAAACGCTACTGCCTTTTTCCTTTTTCTTTAAATAGCAAATGCAGAAACTTCTAGTAATAATCGCTTAGAGATAAACTAAATGTATTATAACCCACAGCCACAACTAAATGGAATAGATTATAAAGTAATTATTACTTTTTAAAAACCTTCATGATTTAAGTCGTATTTACGAAAATTTACTTGTATTTTTTGTAATTTTATGTTTTGTTGCACTTGTTGACTGAAAATTCTATTTTGACAACGATATGACACTTAATGGTGAAAAAGTGGCATTTCTCTTGTCTCTGAAAAGCAGTTTCTTTTAATTTAGCACCAAATTCCTTGGTTTGGTGTGGCATACACAGTTGAGTCATAGTTGGTCCTACGACTTCTTTGGCCGGTCCATACAAAATCGACGCTACGCGAGGTAACACTACGCCAGAGTGTTTGATATTTAGGTTAGCTAGCAGCGCAGTGCGGGAAAGCTTCGACAACATGGACGATATGGGGCTTCCACTAATATGGTTAGAAAATATTTATTTCTCTAAGAATTTTACAATTCACTTACGAGAAATTACAAGTATTTCGTTAGTGCTATCAGTTCGAGGGCAACTATATAAGCTTAAAAAAATATGGGTAGCGGTACATGGAGTAGCCACGGGATGCTACGGGATTTATATCAGCAGTGTGAAGGATTGCGACAAATATCAAACTTATAGCGTACAATAAAGCTATTCGTACGTAAGATAGACACCAGACTTCGCCAGGAATGCTCCGAGTTGGATTGGCTTAAGGCCAGACAATATATCCGATATTTTCCCTCAGGGTCATATCATCATTATTATCATCAGCATATACTTGTCCACTACTGGACAAAGGATTCCACCACCAATGCACCTTGCCCTCGGCTTGCCTCATCCAGCATCCACCTGCTCTCTTTTGCACGGCCGAAAGGCTCCTGCACTACACCGAGTCGAGGTCTCCGGAAATCTGTCTCTATCACATGAGATCCATTGACAATACCAGGGGGCCAACTTCTAAAATCTTTATAGTTAACCTGATTTTATTTTTCATTGATAGTTAGCCAATAAGGACTCAGATAACTGTTAAGAAAGTTATAATACCGCAGCCAAACAATTTCAATTCAATTATTGCTCATTTTTTTTTTTGTTAGGTTACAGGCAAACAGGTTAGCAGGCCACCTGCTGGAAAGTGGTCACCGTTGCCTATAGACATTAGCAACACCAGGGATATTGAATATGTTTTGCCTGTCTCTATAACAAGTTAGTCTGGCAGCAAAAAGGCAAATGCCCACTGCCAAAGCCATTGTTCCCCAGACCCCCACCCCATGGAGCACTGGAGACCTTACTCATCAGCAGAAACAATATTATTCAAAATATTATTGTTTGGCTGCGGTATTCTGTGAGGTACTTCCCCAGTCGGGCGGCTCTGATTCGAATGGGATTCGCCACTATGCCCTGCCTCTCTTAAAACACGTTCTTCTTTTCTCTTTTAACTCTTTACTTCTATAATATATATAACAAAAAAAAAACTAAAAAAAATCTGAGAAGGAACCGGATATAGAAACGAAAGAAAAAATTATTCCATAAGGATTTTGAGGTGTAAGGTGGTTATCAACGCTACCTATGACTATAAAAAAAATCCACAACGAAAACATAATATGAATCTAAATATTTCATATTGCAAAAATTATTTAAAAATATCTGTATAACAAAACAAAAATATTTATAAAAAGTCGAGTTGTAATCAACCAAAAAATATGCATGAGACCAGCTTTTTAAAATAACCACAGAAACGCAGAATTAAATAGTATTGCATTCCTGCTGGTGAGTAAGGTTTTTAGGACTCCATGGTTAGGATTTAGGGAACACTGGCTTTACTAGTGAAGTGGTAATTGCCTTTTTGCTGCCAGAGCAATGTGTGAGGTGGGCAACGCATTAGCAATACCCAAGGTGTTCGTCATCATCATCATATCCGCTGAAAGATGCCCACTGCCTAACTCAGGGAGGCTCCACAAGGCCGCTCCTGTGCACCTGCGATCTTCACCAGGCCGTCGATCTACCTCGACGGAGGATTACCACACACTGCGTCTTCCGGTACGTGGTCGCCACTCCCTGGTGTTGCTATTATTAATTTTCAAAACATTACTATAGGCAGCAGTAACTACATTCCATCAAGACACTTACCTACTGTCCGACAAAAAAAAAGGATAATTTAAAAAATTTATACAACTCACTCTCTGACACTCTTGAACATTTCTGTGACTATATCCTTGCGGCCCTTGCCTGGTGGGCCCAGGATCTGCTGCCCAGACCGCTCTGACCCACCTGCATAGAATGCTTCCCCTGCAACAATAGATAGCTCATGCCATTATTATGCAATAAGCCTTGGACCTTGGCAGAAGCCGGGATTGAACTCTCATGGTGAGAAATACTCAACTTTTCAAGAAAAAATATAGATATCACCGACATGTAACAGTCGACCGGTGGACATGAGCCTTTTCTTTGCAAATAATAATTATATTGTTATATTAAAATATTTGTTTACAAAACATACTATTACATTCATATCTTCAAATCTGGAAAGATGTTAAAAGTGACACTGTCACATGGCAGCATTACAATATTTTTTTAAAGTTGTGAGTGTAACCATCTTTCCTTGTGTATACTGTTTGCAATCAGGTTCAAAAATATAATCAAGGTTCAAGAATAATTAATCACAGACATAGCTTGTATGATGTATTGGCATAGACATTCCAATAAGAATAAGTTTTGAATATTTGCAATGACACTTCACTCACACATGCAAGATGGGCTTCACTCAAGTATTTTTACCTGGGGGGTTACTGTAAGTGGGAAGTAACACATTTAAAAAGGAATATAAAACAAAAGTAAATAAAAAATAACATCTAAATGTGTACACAAACTAAAACTACATAAACTACACTAGTCACCTACAGTACAATGAACTCTATTTATCTTCATCCTAAACACACACCTTGGTCATGGGCCTTAGTGCCATCTAAAAGTTTTAATCTTGCAATATTTTTCCTCAATTCACTATTCTCAGACAACAATCTATTAATCTCATTCTTAAGTCTCTTCATCTCTTCAGCTGTTGAATTATCTGTGTCTGTTTCTGACTTATTGTCAACTGTGCCCGTTTCGGTTTTACAACATGATTCATTACAATTATATCTTCCGCCTCTGAGTAATTCCTCTCTTCTACGTTGCGCTGATTTGTTGGAAAAGGATTAACATATCTAACCTAAACTTCACAACAGATATATACTGACACATATCTTAACTACCAAAAAGAGTACAGACTACTTGTACTAAAATAGATTTACATAGTATTCCTACCCCTACGACAAAAAGGTAAATTATAATCTTAATTACTAACCAACAAAATCAACAAAAAAATGTGTACCTTCTTCATCCTCGCTGGAGCTTTCTTGTTGTAGTGTGTTTAGTGTGGCAAACTTTGTGTTTGACTTCTGCTTCTCTTTCTTCTTCTGTGGTTGCAGTGGGGACCCTGGTGGAGACTCCATGTCGCTGTCTGAGAGCACTGGAATTGACGCCGCAGCAGCATGGGGTGGGGCATCATCAACGTTACCTCCATGCTCGTAGAAACTCGAAAGGGCTACCTGTTTCAGAGATAACAGAAATAATGAACACAAACTATGATTTATACCAGCCTCATATTCATAACTACGATTCGAACCAGTGGATGCCTAGGATATCTAGAGTGGCCAACACAAATTACATAAACATTTCAAATAGTTACATTTAGGTACCTACTGTTCCAGTCTTGCATTACAAAAGCTCTAAATGTACCTACAATTCCTCTAATTACAAGACATTACATCAAAATTTTGAAATGCCTTCGACGTACTAGATTCTAATTAGAAATTCATGAAAATTGGAAAAAGTTATTGCTTTGTAATGAAACAATAATGAAATAGTTCAATAATCGATGTCTACTTACTTCTAATTGCCAATTCGACGACTCCAAAAAGAATTTGCTTCTGCCTTCATCAGCGCCGGTAACATCACAAAATTGACGCAGTGTATCATCTCTATTCGTAGACATTCTGTAAATTGTTTACTTTCATGAAAATTTAGAAAAATTGGTAAAACCACAAAAAATGCCGATGACTTGCTCGCTTTGCTTTTGTCGTTTGTTTTCTAATGTTGGCAACAAAATTTAAAAAGTCTGTATACCATATCAGTGTTGTAGCTAGATACTCGCGAAGTTAATCGAAGTTAAGGGCCAATTACACACACCTTAATTCAGTATCCTACACGACTAGATTGCTGGATGTTGAGTGGTGGAATCACATATAGGGATGTAGGAACCTTACTTAGGACTATAGAGAACCCGACATTTCTCGTGGTGTAGCATAGTAGTCAAATTGGCATTGTCCCGGTTGTGCTCTCACGCACGAGGGCCCGGGGTCCGCCTTGACCATGATTCAGGATTTGGCTGATCAGGTAAATACAGTGGCGCGACTGCCACTTGATCTTCATGACCCTGCTACCAGGGGAACCCGACCAGATTGGATCATGGTTACACATTCAGTCGCCTGAATGTGCAGGTTTCCTCACGATGTTTTCCCTCACCGTAAGAGCATCGGTTAGTATACAACGAATGTACTTACCTCAGAAAAGAGTTATTGGTACATGGTCGCAGCGGGATTCGAACCCGATACCTTACACTTACGAGTCGGATACCCTAACGTTACTATCAAGAACTTCAACCTCATCAACCAATGGGTCGTACTTTGTTGATCTTACGCTTCTTTTCAGCCGCACAGGACCTGGTGTCAATAACCAGCTAGGGGTCGAGCTCTCAGTCGGCGAGCGCCGGACATGGTGAAACATTCGTTCATGACTGTGGTGTCTCGTTCGTCGCTGTGAATAGTATGCAACGCTGTAGATAGAACTTGTTCCCAGTTCGCTATATTCATTTATTTGGAATGAAGACACAGCTGTATCGTTTGCCAAAGAATACCATTTAAGCGTTCAATTTGATCTTTGCCTTCAGGGTTATACGGAGTTGTTCTACTTGTAGCCACTCCATAGCTGTTAAGAAATTGTTTTAACTCGTTGGACATAAATGCAGCTCCCCTATCAGAATGGACATATGTAGGTGCACCAAACATTAAATAATAATTTATTCAGATATTTGATTATGGTTTGAGCCGAAAGATCTTTACATACCTACGTAGGTGATAAAAGTATCGGTCCTTTAAAATCAATGTTCAAGCAGCAGTCATTGATTTCACATCGTTTATTGAATACGGGAGATTTTTAGCTCTAATCCAATGCATCATTATACCAGGATGACTTTATTAAAAGTTTTGATCTCACTGAGCTCGCGAGATTTTATTCATGTCTCATATGTTCTTCATGAAGCCGTAACAATAATGTATCTTCATCCTTAAAAGCAAAAAGAAAGTTACATACTAAATGTTTTGGAGAGCGGTACGCCCCCCTGCCTACAAGTTAGTGCCATATTACAGTATTTGCCGTTTTCTATATAAAATAAGATACTTTTTCTTGAAAATATGACTTTTTGAGCTGTTTTACTTTTGAATATTCGCCACTGGTACCACCGCTCGTAACGACAACCCTGGCTAAGATACAATTCCTATGTTGCTGCAGTGTAATCATAGTGTCCTAATCTGGGATCTTTATCTAGGTGCCTAAATTAATGTGTTTGTAATCGGTCCCTTAACGGAATACGATTCATTTCGATGGAGCGTTTCGAGATGAACTTCGCGAGTTTCTTTGCTCAATCAACTTTTATTAGTTTAGTATCAATATTCTGTGCTTTTAGTATACTTAAATATATATCTTAAATATGTTAGCAGAATACACTTTATAACTAGCATAAACCATCTATACATTGCTCAATTTATTTTCTAGATGGATGTCTGAGTTGGCAAGTCATAATTATAAACTAGAATCGAAATAAAGAAGCTCCAAATGTTGCCGAACGAGACTTTTGGTCGACCTTATACATTATTGCCTAGGGATGGAGGAAGTGTCAAAATCCCCTGTAAACATGGCCACAGAGGTGATGGCAGCCGGTCTACTCGATTGATAATCTCTATTACTCTACAAAATAGATAAGACATGGTCAATATGCACGAGACTTCACGAACGTAGGCTAGTCCTCCCTTTGCATTTATGTGTTGGTCAATACGTAGAGCTCCCTAAATGTAATAGGTAAGATACTAAGTAAATTAATTTTAGTCATCACTATGTCATTTAGAAGTACCAACATTACAAACAAAATGGCAATCTCAAATAAATGTTTGAGTACACACTCTTTGCACCCGATAATTAATTAATGGTGGTGATATGGTAAAATTCTGCAATGGAATATCACTGCAAAATTGATAGTCTTGTATCCGATTTCGTAAACGTCATACATGCCATTTGATACATGGAAATAATAATACCCAGGAATGTGCACTTACCAAAACTCTGCAAAGAAAAACAGATCTAATCATGTAAGCATATGACTTATATTTGAAGGAAAAGGGGTCGTGATCGTTAGAGACGTCAAGATCAAAGTCAGATATGGTTTAGTACATGTGCCTTCAGATCTTTTATGGCCCTGCGGCTCAAGTAGACAATGTGCATCAGCTGACACTAAGGCTCTCCAGGCAAAATCCTTGAGAGCAGGATGACGAGGAAACTCCCCGTGCATCGACGACAGCTAAAAGCGTGGTGTCCATCAGCCTGCACAATGGAGCCCAGATGCACGAATAAGGTGCCACACCTTGCAGCCCAGCCGGCTGAGTTGTCGTCTAGCAAAGTGCCGAGAGGCGTGCAACCATGCTACCGATTCTGGTCGTGACACAGCCCGTAGTCTAGCCAGATCAGCTCCCGAAGCAACTCCAAAAGCAGTAACAAAGGCTTCGTCGCACCAGCGCGGCAGCGTTGAGCGCCGACAAAACGGTTATGGCCCGTGGCCCCAGTCACAAAGGATATGCTCATCTCGTCACCGTCTGACGTTAAGTATCGTAGCGTCGAGTCCAGTCACCCGACATGACACTACAAAAGCCGGCAAACCTACGTACCGCGCGCAACCCACACCAAAACCCCCATACCGCACTGGAAGGGCCGCTTGGTTCATTATAAGAGTAACATTTAAGATCGACTTCATCGTCGATTTTGCATTACTATAATAAATAGAGAAGATGTAATACACAGAGAAAATGTTATTGTCAAATTGTTGATGATGACTCTAAAGACGACTCATTAGTTGGTTAAATTATGGTCATATACCATATACTAACAGATTGGGATGAAATGGCTGTGTTCTATCTCTATCGGCTCACTTTTTCAGCTCATTACGCATTCCAGTTATATGCAGTACATATTAGTTCAATTGTTTGACATAACAGTTGACACTGACAGACAGACAGCTGTCTGTGCATCAGTTTCCTTATCTCCTATTTTCGTGCATGGGCCTATTTTACTCTTACAAATCAAAATATTGTTTCTGTACATAAAAATAAACTCGGTGAATAGCAAAATAATTATTTTTTATTACTTTACATGTACTTATGTCAATAGACAAGAGAATCTAATTGATCGAATCATTTTCAGATGCCGTCAAATAAATGAAGACTCCTCGTAAGTCGTCGGGTTCCATCATGAGGAAATATTACCAGCTGATTTTAATAATAGTATGCTTTGTAAGCATAGTGACGCTGCTTATATATCGTCACGAGTATTACAAGTTACGGTATGTCTTAGAAGTACTCAATTTCTTCGGCAAACCCGGCCTTTCCGAAATCGAATTTTGCGGGCCGGGCTTCAATGCGACGCTGCTGTCTGAAATTCTTCGAAATTCTTCTATGGAAGTAAGAGAAACTCCGCCACTTTTCCAGGAAATCGATGAGCATTTCTATTCTTACTCTTCGTTTCTAAGATCGTACCAGAAATACGAAAAGCTCACACCAGCTCATGCTTACGAAATTGACACTATTGTCATCGGAAAAGCGCATACGAGACCAAATTTCAGATGTAACATTTGGCTAGAAACCTCTGCTAAGCCTAGAGTGGGGAAGTTTAGTCACCATAATATGACAGAACCTATTAATGGCTTTAGTGTTTACATATTTAAGTGTTCTTTGAATAAAAATTTAGGTAAACCGAAAGGGGTCAGTTTCTATTTGAATGATTTTAACGTAAATCCTCTCCATGCACCTATTATCAAGGTTATTCAAGTAAATACTAGACGACAGGTTCGTAAAAGTAGCAGCATAAGGTTTGTTAACAGTATTGAACCTGCTATGTGTGTAATACCAAACCAAATACCACTAGTATCAAGGGACTCTTTCATAGAATTTCTAGTATTCCATCACATGATGGGTGTTCATCAATTCACTATCTATGACAGCATGATGTCAGAAGACATAATAAGAAGATTAAACTTGTTACCAGCAGATATAACTCAATGGAAAATCCAATTTTTCCCTTTGAATTATCCATTCATATTTGCCAAGTCATATGACGTTGTTAGAAATGCAATAGAGCTTGACTGCCTATTTAGGCATTTTCGATTGGACAAGGAAGAAACAGATAAAGCAAGTCATGTTGCAGTGCTCTCGTGGGATGAATATTTGGTACCAAGAGTACATAACAATATCAAAGGCATTCTCGAGGACTTTGATCCAACACAGAAAATAAGGTCATTGGAAGTAAAGCCCCTGTTGTTCTGCCTAAACCAGGAAGATGATGAAAATACTGAAATGGGCCACCCAGATATAATGAGGAAAACCCATTATTATATGATACCACAGAAAATGAATTTGGTTTACATAAGAAATCTGGATTCTATGACAGTGTTTGAAGATATATTTAGCCTAAATACTCGTAGTATTGTCCCATTGGATGTTCTAGGAGTTCATAAGTACACAGTATGTAGAGATGAGAAGAATTTCCGTAATAATGAGAATGGCTACAATGAGAGTCAGATGCAGGTATTCCAACACAAGTTTGAAGGTGCTATGTTGAAATTTGACCAAAGCTTAGTAACCGACAAGGTTTATAGATTGTATGCATCGGGCCAGATATGGGAGAAGACGAGCAATGAGCATGTAAGGGAAATGTTATGAATTCATTTAAGTAAACTCTTTGGTTATTTTATTTTTTATTGTTGAATCAACTGAGCGCCATGAAGTTTAAAACAATAGAAAAGGTTTTGTTTGCGTTTCCTAAAGAAGCACCTGGCGTTCAATGTGAGGAATGCAAAGGTTGTTACCAACAGTATTTTGCAGTTATAAGTTTGTATTCATGCCATATTTGCAAACAAATAGAGCCAGATTTATCTATAATAATTAATATACTTATATTGTTTTATCGACAATACAAAATGTTGGGAACTACAGTTCCCAGGATGTTAGAGTAGTTATAATTTATACAATATTAATCAGTGTGACAAAGAGTAAGAGAATAATTTTTTTTATATGTTTATATGTCATATTGATTAAGATAATAAAATATGATTATTTAAATAGTAATTTACATTGTGCAATAATAATAATCGTTCCATTTATATGTTCTGGGAATATTTTATTGTGTCAGACCAATAGCTAATAAAATAATAATTGTCATATTGTAGGTACGCTCACTGTGTAACCGAATATGTCTTCTTTCCCGTGTTGGGGTCTACAGCCATCAGAGAAAGTGCCGTACACAAACCCCTAACAGTGACGCTGTTTAAATCATCTGCAATAGATGTTAAAGGCTAATGATGATTGTAGGTATAACCTAAAGTTTGTATATTCCTGTTTGCCTTTCTCCATTAGTGTAATACTCCGATAATAATAACAAATAAAATTCAAGTTTATGAATTTCCCTTTAGTGATATAAAAGTAGATATAATACGAAGCTGTGCCTTGCTTACGTACTACTAGTTATAGGACAATCCGAAGTAAGAAACAAAAGGGGAATAATTCTTCCCATCGTAGCCATGAGTTTACCGATCACAAGACTGCTTGTTATTAGATTAATTACATCAAAATCTGGGTCTAGCTCTTAATGTATATTCCTGTAATAGCGGTGCGGGAGGGGGTGCAATGGCTTCCTGAAATTGAATATGTCGTATTTACTACCTATCTAAGAAAATATCAAGAACACACGAAATTTTAATTTTTTAAGCAACAAAACGAAACGACAGGCGGAGTAAGCTTTTAAAGATTCTCTGTCTTTCTCATTTTTAAAACGGCGATAAGCAACAGGCCTTTTATTGGGTACAATAGCGGACTGTAACGTCACAACTCACAATCCACTATCGCCCTCTCTGTTAAGGAATTTCAGATACTCTTGTTTTAAAAGTTCTGCAAATAATTGTTGCGCTTTGTAAAGGAAAAAAATACAAAATTTGCCCCCGCCCACACCGTACCCCGCGTGCAGTGACCTACAGAATGAGGGTATATGCGATACCAAAATCCACCAGATGGCGCTACTCAGAACTACTGCGTTTCATATTTAAAGTCCATAGTTATCACCTACAAACATTAGCGAAGTATATGGCTAGGCTAGAAACAACAGCGCCACTCTCCATATATGCTAAATGTTGAAACAGATTATATTGAACAGAAACAGCTGCTGTAAAATGACGGATCCATTCCTGTAGGCAAATTACGTGACCCTGTTGCCAACAATTATCTGATTTCAATGATTGAAATTGTTACTTTTGCGATTACGTATGATCAATTTAATAGTTTCAGTTATTGCAATGGAACTTTGTTAGCAACTGAACCCATGAAATCGTTGATACGGAATCGCAAAAGCAACCATTACAATCATTGAAATCTGAGAATTGTTGACAACAGCATTACGTTATTAGCCTACTGGTATAATACAGGCTGGACAAAGGGCTTTATTTTAACATCAAACTTCACCTGATCACGTCTCAGTAGCGCCAACTGCTGGTGACTGCAATCGCGAAAAACCTGTACAAGCTAGACCTTAGAGATAATATCTATAAACTTACTTACCATTTTTATATTGTTGTTATGTTAATTTGTTTTGTAGATATATTTAAATGGTACTAAATACCTACTCACTCCTCTATAGATATAATTTTCTTATGAAACTTTTTTATTTAAATGTAAATGAATAAATTAGATTAGTTATAGCAAAATTCATCTATGTCCTATGCTATAAATAAGTCATAGATGAAATTTGCTTTGAATTGAACTGGAACTAATGATTGAGTCCTGAAAAGTGGCTAATAATTTGATTATTAATAATTTAAATATCTTTACGAAAACATTTATATAATAATAGACATGTGTAACAATAAAAGAATATTAGTAAATATTGCTCCAGTAACATTATCCTGAATTACCCCTAAATTATCCTGTCTCTCTTTAAATAAAAGATTTTAGCACAAAATCTATCTTTTATTTCGAATCTTGCAACAAAATAAACACTGCACTACTTACATAAGAATAATGTAACGTTGATTAGTACATAGGCATCGAGTACAACTTTGCTTAATTCAGCAACCTAAGTCATCAGAGAGCAGATCTAAATGGAACGTATTGCTCACAGAATAAGGACCATTTTTGTATCTCGCCTTTTGGAAAGCGAAGCGGGCGCGTAAAATATATAAGTGATACAAAAATAGACCTTATTCTGTGAGTATACATTGCATTTTAATCTGCTCTCTAATGACTTAGGTTGCTGGATTAACCCGTCACGTCCCGGCGACACAAATGGGTCGCGAGAACAATTGATAACAGTAGATTAGCAGATACTTGGGATGTGAAACGTTAAGCAAAGGTGTAGCCAATGTCTTTTTCATATTCTTTGATAATGGCTAGATTCGGCTTCATATTCTACCTTTGCTACTCACACGTGCGTAACAAAGACTACGCTCTGCGAGGCCGAACTAGCCGATAATGGGCAGTAGGCAATTACCGCTGACATCTGTAGGGTAATTACGAAACTCAGTTGCCAACAATTAAAAAACAATTATCTGATTTCAATGACTGAAATTGTTACTTTTGCAATTAGGTACTCGATGTATGATCGATGTAATAGTTTCAGTTTATTGCAGTGGAACTTTGTTAGCAATTGAACCCATGAAATTGATGATACGGAATTTAACTATTTCAATCATTGAAATCAGAGAATGGTTGGCAACAGCGTTACGTAATTAGCCTACAGTATTTGCGCTCTTGCTAGCGTTGCAAATCGTGCAAAAGTGCACGGAAAGTGCTGTTTCTTGTCTTTACCTCCGCCATGCCACGCCCAAAACGCAAGTACCACGTGTAACAACTTCGAAAGAAAATAGTAACATGGGCAAAAATTACCCGTATTACAACTGGCAGTAAGATTGATAACAGATTTCTACTGCATCTGGCTAATGCGCTTATTAATTTGACTAAATTCAGAAGCAAAAAGCGTGAGAGCAAACCAAAGTGTAAAAAATCGGCTATTAAAAAGCGGAGCGACACGTGAAATAAGTGATACAAAAATTGACCTTTTTCTATGAGCAATACATTCCACTTTGATTTGCTCTTACGCTTTTTGCTTCTGGACTTAGGTTACAGAATTTAGTCAAATGTAATAAGCGCATAACATTGGAGCCATTCTAATTAATTTGAGTAGGTAGGTAAGTAAGGTAAACAAAAAATAAAAAGAAACCCATAATGATTCTAATTGAATGTTTATTTCATTCATCTATTCTAATACAGGGTGGCCGAGGCCGCCTTGTCACGAGACAAAACATTAACATCAGCAATGGAAGGCGAGACAAGATCAAACTATACATACACACATTAATATTGAGGGATAATAATTAATGAGCAAAATTGAGCAATACATAAGGTATTGTCGTTGCCACGAAAAAAAATTAAACATCATATTGGAGGGAATTTTGAAGGTTCTAACTAAACATAAATATAATATTAAAGCTTGCACTTTTTTCTTCAAATATTGCCACGAAAGAACTCATACTTAAGTCTACGATACAGGGAGTTAAGTACAATTCATCTCACTAAAGTAAATCTTAAAATTATCTTTAAATAGTCGATTACAAAATACTGAACGAAAAAAATTAACAGCAAGAAGAAACTTTTTTCTACCTTGGAATATAAGATCGCAACTGTAGAAATTAGCATTTCATAATTTTAGAAGGCACGAATGCGTAATTTAAATAATAAAACCAGAAGGCCACAGTACTGTTAGACGTGAAACGTTTACACAAAGTTACGTACGTATGTACGCCGAAGAGTGTGCAGAGAGTATGGCAACTTCATATAAAGTAAACTCAAAAAGATATAGGTACATGTTTCATACATTATTGGGACAAAAAGTTTAATGCCGCCCAGAAAAAATAAACTTTTTTAGATCTATCTAAAATATGATATTTTATTTTAGATTTATCTAAAAAATATTATGTTTTTAGATAAATCTGAAAAATACAATATTTATCTAGCATAGAGCACAATTCCTAACGATTTTTTAGTATATCGCGCCAAACCTGACCGCTCAGTGGTTAGGTTATTATTAGCTATTAGTACTAGGCGTAGGTACAGGTTTGGCACCAAAAAGATGGAAAGTTAGCCTTTACGGTGGAGACTGGCAACTTTTTTTTGCTTTGGGTTTGGTACCATAGAAAGAAATGACAGAAAATTGTTACTCTATCTGAAAATTACAATATTTTTTCTGGCCGGCGCTATCAGCTTTTTGGATCAAAATTAACGACATCATTGTTTCAATGAATGAATTTAGATCTAGAATAGTTGAGACGAGTCTTCGCTAGGGGCTGATCTGATAGACTCCAACATTATAAGGCCTCACGATTTATCACACCTGATGTCTGCCAGACAAACTACCGTCTTTCCCACGTAGCCTGTAGGCCGTTCCTAGACCATCGTCTACCTTCAAAATGAACCTAAAATAAATCGAACTAAATAAATAAATTATGGTAAATTTTTGTCGCTTGTATGAGTTTTTTTCTTCTTTCTCTAGACAAAGGTTGCCTGGAAGATATCTGCCTAGAGATAAGGCCGCCTTTGCCTACAATTATTTAAGACTATGTTAACTTTTTATAATTTTTGTGTGCAATAAACAGTTTATTTATCTATTTATTTTCAAAACGAACGTGGCAATAGACTGAGGGATTTATAACAGCTGGTTAAAATTAGTTCCAAAAATATTCACTATGTGGCGACAACATTTATTATCTTTCTTAGGAACTTTTTAGATAGCTACTGGAAAATCCCTCATTGACAAACTCATGTTTGTTTTAAATCTATAAATTGTAAGTAATATTAAGATATATCGAGACATAAATTACTAGTGTTCGGTAAAATGTGAGAATTTTTAACATTTGTTTTAAAATAACGTGTACAATTGTAATTATCAGCCCCCATTTTGTATCACTTTTCATTGACTAAATAGTTATTATGCTAAGACACTAAGAGAAAAACATTCACTGAATAATTAAAGTTAACACCTATTTTTAAGGAACAATTGATTAAATGCAACAATTCTGGCCATTGATCGTGAACATTTCGAAAATGAGATACGAAAAAAAAAATACATTAGACGTTTCAATTTGAGAAGACATAAGGCTAATGACATTAGTTTTAAATAATAAAAAGGCCAAGATGACCAATAAAAAATAATCATATTGGCGAAACATCCCGCGCAAGGGGCCCGGGGTCGACCTTGACCATGATCCAGGATTTGGCAGATCAAGCAATTACAGTGGAGCGACTGCCGTCTGACCTCCGCGACCCTGTTAACAGGGGAACCTGACCAGATTGGATCATGGTTACACATTCAGTCGCCTGAATATGCAGGTTTTCTCGCGATGTTGTCCTACACTGTTAAATATTATAATTTAATTAAATCTTAATTTTATTCAATGGCCGTGAGATAAGTTTTAGAGTGCAAAATATTTTCGCAATTATTTTTTATACAGGGTGTGACGAAATAATTATTTTTGACTGTTGAAGTTAATTAAAAACTTACTACATCTGTGACACCCTGTAGTCTACTTTAACGGCAACTTGTTTCTATCGATCAGAAAAATAGTTATAATTATTGTCATGATGTTACTAGGTCGCTATGACCGCCCCAAATATCGATTAAAAACATATCGAATAGTTATCGAAGTTGGTATGGCTCTGTGTTACGGTTTATGTAGTTTAGATGTTTATTAACAACTGTAATTGTAATTTCATAGCAAGATGTTTCCATTTTCATTTAATTTTTTATGTTTATAGTTATTTACACAACATCGATAATCATATTCGATCTCAATACAATAGGTATAATCATTATCTAGTTCTGAAATTTTAAAATAATTATTTAAATGTTATTATTAATGATTGCCACCAATCTCATTTAAATATTTTTGAAATATGGAAGTAACACAAAAACTACAAACACCTGTTCATTGAGCTAAGAACTGTAAATCTGTAACAATATTTACTATGCATGGTAAACTCTATTTGTAAGAAATTATCATGTCTTGCTAACACCCCATTGTTAATTTTATTTACCAATATATAATTATTCAGAAAACAACAATAAGTACACCAACAGGTTTCAAATATTCACGTAAAACATGCCCAACAATTTACAGTTCCAGCTATACAAAGTCAGGAAAACAAATTTTGTAAAAAGTAATTTCCAATACGCATTTTAATAAATTTTAGACATTATATATAATATTAATATCTTATATATATAATTCCAACCATCAACGTCCTTATATACATGTAGTAGAGTAAGGTATGGGCATCGAGCGCCCAATATCACCGTTCTAAGACCTATATAGTAAAAAGGGTTACAGTAAATGCACGAAAAATAGTCACTTAGTCTCATGGGTTCGAGTAACAACAGTATTATAAGTGAGCTAAACAACTGCTGTGTGCAAATGTTTTGGGAGTATATAGGCAAAAGAAATTATACCACTAACGTGGCAAACAAGCATAATCAGACGCTCCGATTTTCTGGAGCCGACCAACCGTCAGCTGCAGTCGTTACTAATCCTTACGCAGTATACAATAAAGTCGCTTTTGGGTGCGTGAGGGACGTGGTCGGACGCCCGACCAAGGTCGGCTGGCCTGCGCATCCGAATTAACCCAAAAGTGACTTTATTTTGTACTTCGTAAGAATTAGTATCAACTGCCACTGACGGTTGGTCGGCTCATCAGAGCGTTTGTTACTGGTTTACGGCCTGCCTGATGGTAAGCAGTCACCGCAGCCCATGGACGTTTGCAATACCAGGGATATCATAATTAGTTCAGTTGTAATAAATTTTTAAGTTTTGTTCAATATTCTTTTTGTTCAATCGGTGCAGTTTTGCACAGTTACTGTAGTGTATTAAGTACACACAGAGAACAGATTATTCCCTAAACAGCTGCACACAAACCTAAGATAAATATTTATTAAGAGGCAATTGTACGTTTCCAAAATTTGGTACGAATAATTATGTAAATACTCATAAAAAAGTAAAAGAGATAATTTCGCTCCGCTATATTTTTTCGTGAATATTTTTCACAATGTTATTCGCACAAAACATGGGGCATACAATAACCCCGTTAAATTTTAAATTTATGTGTCATTAAACTCCGTAAATACCGAATATATTTATAACATTCTAATACATTTATTTAACATCTCAACATATTTACATAATACATTTAACATTGATAAGTATACAATAATGTATGTATTCTTATACAAATTTCCATATTGCAGCTTTAACTTAGATTATAAATTGTGATCTATATTATATCGGCATAAGTTCAATGATTTAGAGTACTTTTTTACTCTGAACAAATATAATCTCCAAATATGGGACTGCCCATGAAATTTCCTATTATTAAAAATAATAGGAAAGAAATGAGTTTATTTCCGATAAACTCATGTCGAAATCACAGTCACAATTTACACCTAAATTAAAAACTGTCGCAAAACTTTAGTAAAGGTTTCTTGTCAGTGTGAAAGTCAACAATAGTATTGAGAAACAAGCAACAGTGTAACATTTTGAGAATCAACGTGCTGTTAGATAATATTATATTTTTAAGTGTCTGAACATTATTTTATTTTATTAAAAACATTAACTGTTTAAGTAGGTACGAGTCAAATCTTAAGTATTACTTGAAAAATACTTGTCTAGGCAAGGATGCGAATAGAACTTAGATGAGTACCAAGTACCAACAATATAAATGTGGCACGCGAAGTATGATACTTTTCGTTTTTGAAGATAGTTGGAAACGCTATGCTTTTGGTTGATTATCTATTTTATTTTTGTTCCTGTCATTCTTAAGACCGAAACCTTAGGGAAATTCAACCTTATGGTCACTTTGGTCAACGATGTTGTAATTTATAATTGTATGACGTTGCGTCATGTTCGACGCGATATAGGAATGGACAGGGCCAAAGTAACTACCATATCGAAAGGAAGTGTACTGTTCGCACCACTTGCGTTCCTGAATATTAGAATATTTGCTACAGATCCTAAGCTACATTCTTAAGTCGAAAACAAACTCGCATCCTTGCCGACTACCTAAGTGTTTGGGAACCCTCAAACCGTAACAGTATTATCTCAAATCTCTAATAACAACTTCTATCTCACTATCGATCTGTACAGTCTTCGAACGTGGCTAAAAACGTACGTTCGCTTTAGGGTAAAACACCTTATTAATAGCCTACATACATTTATACCTTGGCACATACGAGTTGCGAGTCCTACTTGGCTTTTTGCACCTCTAATTTACATGTGGGGTCAAATTTAAGATGATAGAGGACGAACGAACGAAAAGATGTCAAATTAGAGTGAAATTGATCGAAAAAAAGAAAGAAATTCTATTTTCAACTAGAGGTAACTCTACATAAAAATAGGGTGCTCTACCCCACATTCGTCATAGTATCATAGATAACTATTAAATTAACAGATTCTGAACGAATCGATGACCAAAAAGTCCTCAGCAACAAATGTCAGAATAGACAACACTACAACATTCTACAATATAAAATCTTTATTAATATACACCTCCGTCGAATTGTGAAAATAGATGATTCTTCTCTAAAACTTCACCGAGTTTCTTCTACAAGTTTCGAGGTCGTGAAAAGCTCAATGATTTCATTAATATTAAGAGGATAATTATATTATACATTTTTTTTAAGTAGTAAAAATAAAAATCATGTGTATAGTTGTAAAATGAAAATAAAATTAGCTGCACATTTTATTGTATAAGCTGCCAGGAAAAAATATATAATAGCAGTAAAATTAAATTTAACAAAAAAAGGAGATCATTCAATGGAATGTCAGAATTAATTGTCAGAATATATTTTTTATGCTGACTTCGATTCAAACTAAAATAGTTGACTAAATTCTGGCAGTTATATAAGGTTAATTAAAACTAAAGTAGGAATGTTCATAAATGTCTTAAGCTATGACTATAATGATTAAGTACATTGTGAATACATTGAAGTAGAAGATGTAAAAAAATTATAATGGATAAAATATTTAATCAATGAAATCGTTGGAATAATTTCGATGGATTAAAAAAAATATAAAAGGTGTATTTTAAAACAATATCCGTCTGTATTTAGTTTCGAAACAGCATACAGACACAGTCAAGTGTCCTAAAAACCTCGTAAGGTAAGAATTTTGGGGACCTGGACGCTATAATACCAAGCACACGATTTTATGAGAATTGATCACAAATCAAGCACTGTCGCGCAATGCTTGGTAAGCTCAGATACTTCACAGCAAATTGGGTCTCTTTTAAAGTCGACATTATATCGAAATCAAAGATTATCTGAAAGTATTCCTAGTGTTACATAACAGTTGTTCACATCAAAATAAAAAACTGGGTCGAGACGATTTATGAGTATAACTTATTTAGGCTTAGGCGACGCTAACGTTGACGGCTTGATTTAAAATATTCCTAACAAGAACCTATCGTGAAACCAAATCTCGCTAAGTCACTGTTAACTTTATCACACCGATTTTAAGCCGCAGAAATATCTTAAGGCGTCAACTTAAGCGTCGCCTAAGTTCAGTGCAATCGGGTCTAAGAGGTCTTTAAGCAACCAGCTATCCAAAGAAAGTCCATGAAATCTAGTGGCAATAGTTGCTGCAACTTTTTTAGCTAATGTAATAAACAAACCATGGTAGAAACATTCAAGCAATTTGCCTGTGGAGTATCAGCCGTATTGCACGTCACTTAAGAGAAAGCCAAATCAATTGACCGCGACCACGAAAATAATCAATGTGGCATAAAGAGGAACTAACATGCCGCCCATAGGGAAACTACTGAAGCGAAGTCAACTCAACGTCCCCCTTACGATCATTACTATCGTTGTCGTGCTGAATTGTTTCGGTTTCCTATCGAAATAAAGTGCATATTTTTTTATACCACTAAGGTGGCAAACAATCTTACGGCCTGCCTGATGGTAAGCAGTCACCGCAGCCTATGGACAATTAGAGGTTCAAGTACTAAATAACGTAGACAGTTTCGAGTACCAAACGCCAGAGATCCCCAAAAAAGACAGTTCCAATACCATAATCACATCCGTGGTCCGTAAGCGGCCGCAGCCCCCGGGGGGTCTACTGCAGCCCGCAGTCGGTGTCTCAGGACCGCGAGGGGGGGTCCCGGGGGGGCCGGGGGGCCTGTCAGAAATAGATAACCTCCTCTTCGCCGGGGGCCGGGGCGGAGGCGGCCTCTGGCGAGCGCACGCGGAACTTGTCCGGCAGCTTCGGGTATGTGTTCGTTCTGGAAGGGGTGGTTTCGTTAGGTATTATCAATGTCAATATGTCACGGTATCATCTTTCAAAGGGAGGATGCCCAATGGGGGAAATGGAGGAAAATGAGTCGGAAAGCGGACCCTAGAAGAAGCCGGGATTGACCGCTCGGAGCTGATGATGATGATCATCTTTCAAACGTCAAAAATATAATATATAATTTTCTAACCTTAACTATATTAATCAATCAAATAATGAATACCTATGCGCCTCGGCATTATCGGGCCAGCAATGGTTCGTTCTATGCATGACATGATCGAGTCATGAGTCAAAAGAACTTGAGTCCAGAACCGTAAAAAACAAATCGTTATTAAAAATGAATGCTGTACTCTCCAGGGAAAGCCTCTCCAGTTAGTTCATTCCACAACCTTAGTGTGCGCGACCGATTTGTCCCCAAGGTGTGAGGATGAACTCCCTGCCGGTGGCGAGCGGTGCGATGACACAATATAGCTGTAGGCATCATGTCAAACAGTTCTTCAGAACAGACACCGTTGTACAAGCGGTAGAACACACAAAGGGAGGCGAAACCTCCCGCTGATTCAACGGCTCAATACCATAATCATCATCATGTTGGCGTTAATGTCCCGGTTGTGCTCTCGCGCACGAGGGCCCGGGGTCCACCTTGACCATAATCCAGGATTTGGCAGTTCAGGTAATTACAGCGGAGCGACTGCCATCTGACCTCGTGCCCAGGGGAGCCTGACCAGATTGGATCATGGTTACTCATTCAGTCGCCTAAATGTGCAGGTTTCATCACGATGTTTTCCCTCACCGGAACGCGATGATATGATTGATCGATGATTATAATTCCCTGTAATCGTAACATAACGATGGTGATATTTACGTCGGTTACCTAGTAGCCTTGGAGGGTGCGGCGGGCGTGGGCATGGGCGCCGGCGTCGAGCCGCCGCGCGTGTGCAGCACTGGCGGAGCGCCGCTGGCAACGCCGACCTGGGTGTGGGAGTGTTGGTGAGATGGTGTAACTAGTTCGTTGTTATATTTCAGTAGGTGGTCCGGCGTGATTTGATCGCGTGGTCACTTCGCCCAAATCGGACTCTACCCTACCCCTGCCCTACCCTAGCCTACTCTACCCCTACCCTACTCTACCTTAGCCTACACTACCCCTACCCTACTTAAACCTACTCCTATCCTATCCTACTCTACCCTACTCTTTTTTCTTTCCTACAAACCTTGTCCTGACAATAACAATGACAACGACAAAAGAATTTCAACCGTTCTGCAAATTTATTGTTTAATTACTAGTTCATTATTATATTTCACTAGGTGACCCGGCGCGACTTCGGTCACGTGGTGTCCTACTCCACTCTACCCTATTCTACCCTAGCCTAGTCTACTCTACCCTACTCTTATTTATCCTTTTCCTCTTTCATACAACATTTCAAATAAACAACAAATTATAAGTGTCCAATATTGCCTCCCCGCTCGTTAGGTCTCCTTTCAGAGGGTCTAAGATTGGCTGGAAGAAATCCTATTGTGGGTTAGCCCGCCTTAACTTTGTAAAATTGTACTTTTGTCATTTCTGTACTTATTTATTGTGCAATAAAGAGTTCACATACATACATACAAAACCTTATCCTGTCAATTACAATCACAACAAAACAAGAATTAGCCAAATAGGTTTGCCGTTCTGAAGTTATGGGCGACCGTTCGGCAAATTGATTATTATTGATATGGATAGATGAATTCCACAACAACATAATATGTACTTTATTCGATTTCAATAAACTTATTTGTATTTGACCACCATCTCACTTGGTGGAAAGTGACGACGCGGACAATCACGGTATAGGAACCTTAAACGGGCGCTATTACATGTCTCAACATCAATAAAACTGGCCTTCATTATACCTCATAATTGATTTCGAAACTAGGGATCGTACGTCACTAGTACTTTTCAACAGAAAAAGAAAACACCTAAGCAGTACCTGTTGTGTTGTGTTTGTCATAATGTAAATTTTTTTTCGTTGTGCGCATTAAACTCCAAAATAGCTAAAACATTTGCCGCGACAACGATAATACCACAAATACTGAATGTGTCGTAAGAAGATACTAACATAACTATGGAACTATACTGAAAAAGGAAAACAATTCTACCAATGTATTTATATTCTACAGATGTAAATCCATAAGGTAAAACAATTTCCTATTTGTAACATCGTCAAACTATTTATGACGGCAGGTTCTTAGTCAAAATTCGCAGCTGTATCAATTACTTAATCCTCATGGTCGTCATATAGACAAAAAACTTAAAACTAAACGTAAAATTAAATTTCTACAGCACAGTACAATAGATAGAGGGTGTATTTCGTTGCAGTGTCGCTATCATATACAAGCACATGCTGATTGCTTCTACTACGACTTCATTCAAGGCAAAAGTTAAAATTGTTATGGTCTTATTCATAAAACTTATTTGACGTTTATTTTAGTTAAAATATGTTTTGTCACTTTCTTTCAAATTCAATCAATACAGTGACAGATAAAGACAAAACATATTTTTGCAAAAATAGGTCAAATAAACATCAAACGACTTTTATGAATAAAACGGTTAATGTTTAAATTCTCAATGCGAAAAAGTGAAGTTATGAGTTCGATTTCATTGTCACTGTGTCTTTTCGATTTTTTTTTATGTTAATCGATAGACAAAACGAGTTTTCAGGCGTTTCGGCCCGACGTGACTTTGACGAAACGACTGATTAATTAAAATTATTATTTTTCCTTAGGCGTTTGCGACTGTCCTAAAATAATTTTAATTTTTAAAGACTTTTTTAACTGCGGACACAAACGCCTTAATAAAAATATTAATTTTTATGCATCAGTCGTTTCGGCCCGCGGGCCAAAACCAGGCCGGGCCGTAACTCCTGAACACTCGACAAAACAGCAGCGGGTCACTTGATGGAAAGTGGCCGCGTGGACATTAGCAACACTAGGGTATTCCAACCCTTTCGACTGAGCCGTATAGTGTCATGCAGAGTAGAATTACACTTCTAGTTATGGGTGTCGTAAAAGGCGACTAATCTTAAAGATTTTTATTGTTGGACAATTCATACAGCGTCGTCTAGCCCCAAAGTAAGCGAAACTTGTGTTATGGGTGCTAGACAACTGATCAGCTACTTATATACTTTTAAAATACATGCTTATTATACTAGAAATTAAAATTCATCATTTCATTTTCGGCCCCGCCGGGAATCGAACCCGGGATCTCGTGGCAGAGCGGCATGTTACCTAACTGAACCACCAAGGTCGTCGTTGAGATTGAACCCAGATTGACCAGCTAGGACCTCTGTCGACTAGAAAATGGGGAGCAGCATGTTCTGTTGTACATATAATATTAAACAATGCGATCTGTAACCCTTTATTATTATTACTAACCCTCCACTAATGTGGACTGGAGAAGGAAGTCCAGGGGTATGACCGTCAACTTCGTCTGCGATCTTTAGGAACCTTTAATTAACCGATATTTCTGATGTGATGATTGCATAGAAAGCAAATCACAATAATGCTTCGTCCAAAATGCAGGTAGTCAATGAGGGTAGTAAGTAAATTAGCGAAAGCAGAATAGAAAGCTAGCATCCCGTATGGGTCCCATATTTTATGGAAGTCAGTTAAGTAGTTTAGAAGTAAATCCGATGGAAGATAAAGGCCGATTAATCGACAATCGCCACAACCTTCGGGCCGAAGCCGAAGCCTAAGTTTTCGCTGAAGGTGTTTCTTTTTTGCCGAAGCTTCGATCTGACACTATAAATTACATATGACCGCAAATAGCTCCACAATAAAATCTCCCGACTAGCAGATATTACAATTCATAATAAAAAATTTCGCGAATATTGCCAAAAAATTTTAGTTTTGGAACAGAAAATTATTGCCTCGAATAAAAGTCATAGTGTAGCATCAAAGGCTTGCACAGACGAAATGGTTGTCCCTTTTTTACGTACACATGTGTTTTACTCTAATTAGAAGTGGAAGAGAAGATTCTAGAAGCCAATTGGAGAGTGATACACAAAGCAGTGATATAATTGACTCAATAAAAATCAATTTAAACTAGATTTTTGATTACGATGCGGGTGTTTTCATTTTGAATATCAATTGCCTTTGAAGGTGCGATTTCAATGCGACAGATAGCAGAGAGCATCAGTAGACGAGTGACTCAATATAAATTTGTAAAGTTCATTCATTAGATTATAACTTTTCATCGCTACCACATGGCGTTTTAAATGCAATTCTACTGTTTATATTTGAGTTACTTCTTTCAGTATCGTGCCATTCAAAGCTTCCTTAGCAGCCTAACATTGCAATTTCAAGCTCAGTTCTTGTTTTTCATCGCATAGCTCTAAATAAATAGTGTGAGTAGAAACAAAATGGCGGCTGTGTCATTGAAAATCTTTTTTTTTTCGTGGATAGTTATTTTTTCTTGCAGTAAAAAGTGTGAGTGGAAATGGCGGCTGGGTCAATGAAAAAAAAAATTTTTTTTTTCGTAAGCTCTGTGTATCAACCCGTGTCACTGCGTCACAACACCAAATTTGGAAACAAGCTACTAACAGACACCGGTCGTCATTACTTACACGTAATATACGAGGTTGAAAAGCGTTCACTGTACTTAAAATACGTTCGGATAGTCCACATCCTGCAAACGAAGCAACCATTTGATCTGCTACGTACTTAATATGGGTCTAGGTCGTAACTAAAGTCTAGGACAACAGTTATCAGCGGAATTGTAATATAAATATTATGACAAAGTATCGTTTAAAAATAAAGTGCCGTTTTAACATGTTTATTTCAGAAGAAATTTTACTTTATGATTACAATATCTTCCACAAATAAAATTAGACTTTGGATTAACCCTAGAGTGGGCGCGTTATTTTCTGTGACGTCAGTAGGCGCGTGTTAGCTTTTTGCCGCTAATAGAAATTTTTAATGTAATATTTTAAAGCGAAGAGAAACCAATGCGGTAAGAAAAAACTCCGTTTAAGAGGAGAGGACATTATGCTAAATAATCCGTGTTATGCGCGCGCATAGAGAAACACTGGTATTGCAGCGTGACATACCTTTTCATGGTACATAAAACGGCCGACAGATATGCCCAAAAATAAACTAACATAAGAACTAGAAACCAGCATCATAATACATTATATTATGGCGAAACATTTCGCTCACAACCTATCATCGCCATAGAAACCACAACCACAGGGTCAGTCCTCCTTACGGAGCAAGGAGTATGTTTCGTCATTGGTGGCACTGTATGACATTGACAATGACATCACTGCTATTGTAAATGTCCAAAACTGGGATTTTTACCTGTATTTCTTTGTCACAGCTTTCAGTGCCGTTCCAGTTTTGGCCACCAGGTCAGATAAGTTTATGCATCCATCCTTTTTTTTCGGTTGTGAGTTCATAATTTCATGCACGTTACCGTAGAGTTTTTATTCTGAGTTTCATGCCAAGAATGCGTTCGTTCCATAGCGCAATTAGTAATATTTTAAACATAAACTATCTCTCATTATGTCGGCTGGTGGTCAGGGGTCTTTTATTCTGTCTCCTATTAATGTTTTCGAATAAAAAAGGATGACTTTTTGGGAAGATTTTAACTTATTATTCATAGTGTTCATCAACTTAACTTCTTGGCTCAACTCACGTATGTTTTTTTAATCAAAATGAGCAAATCGTAAGACCAATCTATCTTCTATATACTCAGATTTCCCCGAACTATCGCAGTCAAAAAAATACGTAACTTGGCAGTGAGCAAATTGCCGCTGTGAGACCAATAGTTATGAACTTCTCAACAAGTGGCCGGCCACGCTCTGATCAAGATCAATTTTTCGCCACGGATCGAAAACGAAAGTGGGGGTAGCTACTAAAAAGCCTAAATTTCTTAGGTTCATAAGTTATTGGCTTTTTTTGTCTGGAAAAATATAAGAACCTAATAATAAATAATATTTTATACTTAACCTATTGATAATTGACACGATAAAATAGGCACAAGTGGAGGGCGGCAAAAAGCTAATAGCGCACCCACTCTAGGGTTCATTATTGATTACAGTGCCACCAACTGATCCGTCCAGTAGACAAAATAGGAACTAACATTGGGAGCTTGTAGTAAAATGAAATTAACAACAATAATGTGGATAATAAAGTTACTTGCAATTTTATCTACTAATCTATTTAATAAATGTCTTCTATAGTTATAATCTAAGATACTCGTAAGCAGTACAGAACAGGGCTAAGGAATGGAACACGTTGCCTGGGAGTATGTTCCCTGATCATTATAGTCTGGACACCTTCAAGGCTAGGGTGAATAGGCTGTTTCTAGACAGGCATGCACTATCTTCGGCTGCATCGTCACTTCCCGCCAGGTGAGGTGGCGGTCAAATGCCTGGCTAGTCTAATTGAAAATAGTCGATGCGTGACACGAAAATGAACTAATTTTCACTAATAGACGTGACAGTAAAAACGCCACAATCAACTAAGGCGCTGCTCTCTGACTGACCTACTAATATAATTTTACTGCTTCAAATTAAAAATCAAACTATGTAAAACACCCGGTTCACGGTATGCCGCTTTCAAACCAAAAGCTTGTAGCACTAAAACACTAGAAATATTAGAAAAATATCGGCTTGGAATCGTCATGGACTCAGATAGTCGGACCGTCTTTTGTCTAACTCAGTTGGCAACAGAATTTGACATTTTATAATACACTACACTATGTCATCTACGTTGGCCACTGGTGATAGCGTTTACCAAATTAGAGTAGTGTAAGATTATTATATGTCAAATTCAGTTGTTCACTGGGATAACCAATAGTCGCCTAGTGTTATAATGGCATGCCAACTGCAAGTGATGGTAACTCACCTCACTAGGGGACTCGTGTAGCCGGTGGTAGCCCGGCGGCGGCTGCTGGTTCGCCTTCCCGCTTGCCAGCTTCAACGGTAACTGCTGTTTCACCATTTGCTGTGGGGTTGGTATGTAAATAAATAAATATTCATAGACATAGACAATTTTTATTTGTGTACTGTTGGGCGATACACTTCTAAGTATGAAACCCAAGAAAGCTTGTATCGGAGGTGGATACTGTCGCGAGTGTTGAATGTTAAGTCACCTGTCGTCCTGGTGTTATTTTAAAGGAAACTTGGTTTACCCATTGATTTATGTAATACCATATAAATCCATGGGTAAGAGTTTTCTATGTATAATGCCCGATTTACATTGAACAAGTGTTTAGCAAAGTAAGTACGTACAGTGGTGTAAACCGATTGAGCGAGTCTTGCACGCTGCCTTGCAAGTAGATCCAAATTGAATCGCTTCCAATTTTTTTGTGGCGCTTGCGCGCATTGCGCCCGCGCAACCCCCCGTAGCACGTGACACTTGACTTGAGTATGAAGATAATTTTGCGCAAAATTTTGTTGAGGTTGCTCGTCCATATCGACAGAAAAATGGCACTGGACTCATCATCATCACAGCCCGTAACAGTCCACTGCAGGACTTAGGGCCTCTCCCACGGAAGGGGAGGTTATTGCCATAATCCCCACGCTTGGCAGGCGGGTTGGAGATCGCAGTGTTTAAATATAATAATGGAAATTGCTGCTGTCCGTTTTCCAGACTACGGAGACTCTAGATCTTTAACCTAGAAAACATTAGTCGCCTTGTACGACACCCATGAATGTAAGGGGTTGGTGCTATTCTACTCTGCAGGACACCACACGGCACTGGACTCGCTGCAGTGTAAGTAGTCACTGTCATTAAGTCACGTTTCTATTGTTTATGTCAAGTTCCTTACATTTAAAATTCCATTCCCGTTTCAATCGCGAAAATAGAACACATCTTGGCTAGACCTGATCAAACTTCACACTACACAAGCTATTGCTACACAAGGATTGTGTGTGAGTGTGAGCGTCTCTCTCTCTCTTTCTCTCTAATTTAATTAATTAATTGTTTAATAAGTAAAAAGATACACAGTAGTTACATTAAAGTCGATCTGTCAAACTGCTGCGCAGTTTTAACACAGAGTACTCTCTAAGTAAACTATAACACTTCTTTGTATAATAGTATTTGCATTACATAGGTATACTAATTCAGTATGTACATGTATGTGCTCTGTGTGTGTATGTGTATATGCTCACGTTGAGGTTAGGTTGCGCGCTCCTCACGGTGGCCTTGGTTTCGTTCTGGGCGGATAGCAGTTGGGGCGGCGGCAATGCGCGGGCCGCTGTCGATGAGGACTCCGACCCTGTTGACCCTCGGTGGGCTGCATGGGAATGTAGACCTTATTATTATTGGGTTAAGGTGATTTTCATTGTGAGTGGATTGGTAAGGAGCTCTGGATATCCAGAGCATACCCGTCTAATCAGGTATCTTCAGGCCAGGGGCGATTATTAGGAGCGACGTCTAAGTTTATTAAAAATATTTCTAACATGAAAAGCATTGAACCGCCACAAACTTGCTGAGTCACTATTATCTGTATGACACCGATTTTGCTACTTATGTAGTATGCTTAGGAATACCTTAAGGCACCAACTTAGGAGTGGCCCAAGTTTAGTGCAATCGGACATGACAGCTCAATAACAAATTTTATAAAATACAGAAAACACAATAAGAATAAATTTATGTACCTTAATAGGTTACATACAAGTAAGTACAAACAACAAGAATGGTAAGTATACCTACTTAAATTAATTGTGGGCCCTGCACTAATGCAACCTTGTATCGCTGTGGCCCGTGTGTTTAATGTGGTAAGGATAAAAAAAGAAAATTATGTTATATGGTAGGCAAACAGGCAAGCGGGCCACCCGCTAGAAAGTGGTTGCAGCTGCCTATAGACATTAGCAACACTAGGGATATCGTCCATAATGAATAAAAAGACACAAAAATAGATAAGATCCGCTCACCCCGCCATTTGCTGTCCTTCCGTCGCGCCGTGTCGCTCACGCTGGAGTCCGGGGAGAGCGTGCCCACGCTGCCTAGCTCTTCCTGCGACCCGCCTGATAGAGGATTTTTATTATAAATCTTTGATTATGAACAAACTTAGAAGAGGGATGATGACTAATTTTTTCAAATATCATGCAAATTATTGGAAAAAAATAATGGAATAAGTATTTTTTTTGACGTGAACAAAGACGGCGTTGTCTTGATTGGCGACGGTCGTGCGAACTTGGTCGTACGACGATCGTCGCCCGATCAATAGGAAACCTCTCTTTAAAAAGGTTTTCTATAAATGGCTATTGGAGCACTCCTTATATTCTTATATTTTATCGTTCAACTTTATCGTTCAATAACACTGAACAAGTTTGCATGCCTGTTAATACAGGCTGAACATGTGAGAGCCACTATGTGATGATTATCTTAAGACCTATCATTGTAACCATGTTTTAAGCAAATAAATATTCTATTCTATTCAAAACCGACCGTCCCACGACAGTAGTAAATTAGGACAGCGGCTAACGCCGAAACAGTGTGTTGAAAAGTTGCGTGACGTAATTTGCTGAGAAATTATTTATTTAAATTTATTGTTACACCTCCATTACAACACAGTAGTACAGTATAGACCACCCAACATACCATGTTGCTGCAACCTCTCCAGTCTCCGGTACAGTCGCTCTCGTTGCTGTTCCACGTCCTTCGCTTGCTCTTCCAGCTGTTGGCGCGCCGCGATCAGCTGACGGCGCTCTGAGCACAATCCCAGTTGACTTATCAAAATTTATCAGATCTCGCTACTGAGTTGTGAGGTCTGATGTCAAAATAAAGTTTTGTCACTGAGTATTTTGACAACGGACCTCATTTCTCAGTAGCGTTATCTGGTGGATTTTAAAAACCCGAAAATTCACATTACAAAGGCACTAACTTAAAAAACTTTCGTGAGAGCCTAAATTTTCGTAAAGTATCCCACAAACCACAAGTGAGGTCGAATACAATCGCTTGTTAACGGCAAGAAGACGTACTTAGGATATTACACAAACTATTTTTTATATTGTAGCAATGTAATATGTCTACATAATGTATTTCATTACTACCGACATTCGTTCTCACAATTTTAAGTGCGAAAGGTCTTAAATTAGGTGATCTGGCATTGCGTCTAAGGACCGAGAAAGACACCATGTGTAACAAACTGGACAAAGTCGATTAAAAATAAAAAATAAACAAACTATGTAACGTATAGTGTATCCAGCACGGCTAGCACGAGTTGCTCTCGCGCGCGATAAGCGAGACAGGGCGCGACAATAATACTGCTATCTCTTTCATCTTAGTATTGAGAGAAGGAAACAAACGCTCTCTCGCGGCGCTCGCTGTGTTGCGGACACAGTGTATCCAGTATCCCCAGAGACCATACATACCGTCCATAGCCTGTCTCTCGTCCTGCGCCCGCTGCGCCTCCCAGGCGGCCCGGTCGGCAGTCAACCTCGCCTGCGCGTGCCGCAGCTCCTCCAGCTGCGCGTCGTGCGCCCGCGCAAGGCCCCCCGCGCCCGCCGCGCCGCCGCACGACCGCCACGCGCTCACTTGGGCTTCCAGGCTGGGGGGAGAGACATGTAACGTACATACCAACATAACAAGGGACTGACACGCTGGGGAGAGTATCCGTACGTCCGTAGGGTAGAGCACAGACGTAACGTATCTATGCCAAGGGATCAGCCCCTTTCATCAGCTTTGATAGAGAAATATATTATTGCTATTCCCATAAGAAGCAACGCAAGGCCGCCACGCGCTCACTTGGGCCTCCAGGCTGGGGGGCACACAAACGTAACGTACCAAGGGCCTGATAAGCTTTCGTAGAGAAATATATTATTGCGATTTCAGGCTGGGGGGAGAACCAGAAGCGTAACGTAGCGCCAAGGGGCCGACATGCTTTGATAGAAAAAGGTAGTCTTATTGCGTTTCATTTAAGAGGAAATAGAAAAGAGTGGCCATGTTGTGTCCCCGCGCAAGACAGAGACAGAGAAGTAACGTATATAAGTTACATACATTTTTCCGTGTTCCAAACGGCAAATCCTGGCTCATGCTAGGGTCAGCTTGTTAGGAACTTATTCTAATTCAAATTATTATCTCTGTAGATTCGAGTGTGAAAAAGGCAAAATGAGTTTTTTTATTCTACGTAGTAACAAACGAGCAGACAGCCACAATAAAGCCCACCTGATGGTAAGCAATCAGAAAGAAGTGTGTCAGAATCGTAGCTTGTGGCACTTGATAGTCTGTGCCTACCCCTATTTATTTCAGGCAACTGAGGCCCATATTTATAAATACACACATACAAATTATTATACACCATAAACTAATACATACAAACAAAACGTAATACATAAACTTGCGGTTAAGCTCACAGTGACAAGGCACCTACGTTTTTGCTTTTTTGTCGACTGCAACCTAGCCGTAGCCGTAAATGTTATGGGCGACAGTTACCGATTACCATCAGGTGGGCTGTCTGCTCGTTTCTCACTGCGTAGAAAACAAAACCTAACTACGGGATACGGGCGTATGTGTATGTATGAATTAATGAAAAATTATTTACTGCTTATACACAAATATAACAAAACCAAGGAAAAAATAAAAAGCAAATGGCCGCCTTATTGCGACTTCTTCGCAACCTTAGACACCTAGAAAACAGAGTATGTATGTACACATGCATATATTTATATACGTATTTAATATTATGAAGAATTATTTGAATGTTTTGATTGTTAATATTTGTATTTCTATTGTTTTAAAACTGAAATGTTTAAAAAAAATGTTTATTAATACCATAAAATAAGCAATTTTGTATTGGTTACATTCCATTGGGCCGAGGGTGATCTGTAAGACAGGTATTTATTACCTAGTGCGGACACCAGTCTCTCAAACAGGTTCTACTGTGAATTAAATTGATCTGTTACTATCTAGATAATTATAATGCCTGTGTTGAGAAAATAAAATATTTTATTATTTATTATTTTATTATATATCCCTCACCTATGTATAGTAGTCAACTGCTGCCACACGATGCAAGTAAGCGTATAGATGGCGTGCTGCAGCCGCAATGCCGCGTCTGGAGCTAGAGGCCTTGGCTCTCCGAGGTGGTCGTTGTTGTTGCCCTCGCCCTCTACATCGCCGCTTTCGGAGGGCGTGTCGGTGGACAGCCGCGGGGCCGAGCCTGCTGTGGATGGCGGTTTCAGCGATTGCTTTGAGTTTCACAGGGTATAGTAGACAAGCGTTGTATTTAACTTCATATGCTATTTGGCGGTGTTACACATTTAAGAAACTGTTTTACCGATGGATTTTTTAAATCATAAAATAAGGTAAAGTAGCAAGCAGATTCGTCGACATATAAATTACATTGTTTTACTTGTAAATTAATGAACAGTTGCATATACGCCGACATATTACTTTTTTAACAGTGCACAAAACAGATTTACAATATTCATCATCACAGCCCATTACAGCCCACTGCAGGACTAAGGGCTTCTCCCAAGAAAGGGGAGGTAATTGCCATAATCTCCACGCTTGGCAGGCGGGTTGGAGATCGCAGTGTTATAAATATAACATTGGAAAACGCTGCTGCCCATTTCCCAGTCTACGGAGACTCTTAGATATTTTGCCTCGAAAAGATTTGTCGCCTTGTACGACGCCCACGAGTGTAAGGGGTTGGTGCTATTCTACTCTGCCGGACACCACACGGCCAACACTACAATATTATCATTAAGAAAAGGAACACTGGCTGTAACCTCTCGTACATCTAAATTCATAAGAAATGTCTTGCAGCTGACCAACAATACCTTCGATAAGGGGGCTGGGGCTATCATATGCTTCCAGGTCTCTAGTTATATCCCACGGCCTGAGGCTTGGGAAAAGGCTTCAAAGCATGCCTTCAAAGAAGGCCCTTCTATCTCCACGTAGATCCGGTGGACTGACCTACGAGAATTAGTCAACGATGTCTTTTATAGAGTGTGGGGTATACTGATGGCTCGCCCTACGCGTTGGGTGTATACTGACCGACGGCGCGATGCCTGGCTGCATCGAACCCGGCGAAGGTATCCGCTAGTTTTGGCAAGGCAGGGCTGTGGTAGTGTTGGGAGTGTCACTCGCCAGTCTACTATGGAGGGTTCTATGGCATGTGGAGGTGTTGTACGGATGGCTCGCTCTAAGCGTCGGGTGCACACTGACCTACGGTGCGATGCCTTGCGGCGTCGAATTGTACTAAAATGGACGGTTCTATGGAGTGTGGTGGTGTGTGGATGGGTGTGTACTGACCAACGGCGCGATGCCTGGCAGCGTCGAACCCTGCGAAGGTGTCCGCCCGTCTCGGCAAGGCGGGGCTGTGGTAGTGCTGGGAGTGCCGCTCGCCAGCTGAGGAGGTGCTGCGGCCGAGGGCGCCGCCGTAGCCCGCGCCGGTTAGCGCTGCTTCTAGCGCCTCCTATAGACCATATAGTGCAGGAAAATTAGACGTTGACGCGGACATTTAAAATAACAAGCTAAAAATTGGTGGAAATGTGGAGAATAGTTTCCTGATTGATATGCCAAGTCCTAAAATATCTATACTGGAGAAAATCCTTAATTAAAAAAACCGCTCTACATTCGATTTTTCGAATTTTAAGCTGTGACTGAACCGAGTATCCAATTTTATTCGTTTGTGTTTTAAGTACTTTAATTCAGACAGCTTTATCTTTAAAAATGCTGAAATCAATGATTTTACGTCAGTTTTAGTCCTTGAGAAAAAACTATATTACCCGTGATGTACTCATGTTGTATCTCTTTCACACTGTCAGATTGGCTGGAAAAGATCTCTCGAAGATCTACCTCGCCTTTGTGAACCACCACAAGGTTTTCATCGTTGTAACATTTTTGTGAAACAATTTCACATTTAAAACAGGGAGACAGGAGTTAGTTAGGTATAGATTTCCTGGCCTCTTAGATAAGTGTACAACTTAAAATAACAAAAAAAATTACAAAGAAAGACAGTAGGCGCCGTGTGTGACCTGCTGGTAGACAACTGACCTTGACGACCCGGCAGACCTCCTGCCAGAGCGCGTGCGTGCCGCGGTCGGGTGCGGGCGCCGCCAGCCGCACGTATGACGGGAACGGCAGCCCGCCCGGCAGCGCCGGCTCCGGCAGTCCTGACACTGGGAACAACCAGTCAATCATCTAACATCATCATCTCAGCCCATAACAGTCCACTGCAGGACTTAGGGCCATGAAAAGGGAGGCCATTGCCATGATCTCCACGCTTGGCAGGCGGGTTGGAGATCGCAGTGTTATAACATAACAATGGAAAACGCTGCTGCCCATTTTCCAGTCTACGGAGACGCTTAGATCTTTTGCCTCGAAAACATTAGTCGCCTTGTACGACTCCCGCGAGAGTAAGGGGTTGGTGCTATCCTATTCTGCCGGACACCACACGGCCAGCCATTTCTATGAACAGTTTAAACTGTAATACAACGGATTTGCTATTTTATCAGGTGGTAGGATTCTTGTCAAGCCTGAGGAGTCCGCCTGGGTGAGTACCACTGCCTCATTTATTTTTGCCGCCAAGCAACAATGCAAGCATTGTTGTGTTCCGGTTTGAAGGATAAGGTAACCAGCGCAATTACAGGCAAGAGGCATTTCATCTTAGTTCTTACAGTGACAACGCATGTGCGGTTCTACATTTTTCTTGAATTGTAGATGTTATGGGCGACAGTTACCACTTACCATCAGGTGGACTATCTGCTCGTTTGTCACTGAGTAGTATAAAAAAAATACCATCGTACACCGTACACATAATTTCCATTCATTCAGAACGAATTAAAATGTTGCTATTTTGCCATCGTACACCTCATTCATGTCCATTCAAGGTCAATGGTACACACTGACACGGCTGTCTATCCTGTTTGATTCTTGGTCCTAGGTTATAGCTCCAAACCAAACGTCAAAAAGTGTCAATTTTGCCATCGTTCACTCACTAACACAAACTTCAATATATGTTATACTTGTGTATATTTATGTGTGCATGTATGACTTAGCGACAAAAACTAAATACCACAACCGCTAATAAACGGTGTTCGTTTTGCGTATTCTAGCTTCAGCCTCATTTATCTCTAACAAACACTAATATGAAAAAAAGACTAAAGACATATTTAGATTTCGAGGCAGACATAGAACACGAAAATTAATAACCTATAAAAGTACATGTGCCATGTATCAACACTGACTTTGATTCATATAACTTTGGCAGTGTAATGGCGACGCTTCCTACCATTATGTGTTTCTACGTTCAGCCATTTAATACCTAGAAATAAATACTCTATAACATACAAGAATAACTAAGAGCCAGTCAAGAAACCAGAGCAGAAACTTATCTTCGAACAAGTTAAAACCCTTACCTGTACTAGACACGTCAAGAGCAGACGACCCGGTCTGCACCACCATCTTCATGTGTAAAGCCATCTTCTCCTCCAATATGACCGCGTGTTCCCTGTCCTTGGCCCTCAGAGCCTCTGTTGAAGGTGAATTTGTATTTATATTTTAATACTTGAGGGCCTTCGAGAATGCCTCTATGCTGTATTCGATTATAGACTGTTGCTATTGAATCACAAACTTCAGTGAAATTTAACATAATACGATTCTTTATCAGGAAAATAAACCATATAGTTTTAAGGCTAGTGAATTAACTAACACCGATCTAGGACTAACATCGAATAAGTAATATCGAAACGTATTCGTAGCAAATAAAAATCATTGTCGATATTATCGTTTCTAAGAAAATGTAATGCTTTGACATGACATTCTAAGAAAATGTAATGTATGGACAACAGGCGTGTTGTATAAGCATCCAGAAGTATTTGTTTCTAACTCACTTGAAATTCAATAAATGAATCAAAATTGCTCGTTGAAAAAGACTTGTAACACGACTTTGCGCATTTCGTAATGTAAATTCGGTAATAGATGTAGGCGCGTCATGGCGTTGAGATGATCTGGGCCTCGAGACCGCTAATTTGCTTGGCTGGATTGAATTGTAATTCGATCGCACTAGTAGGCCAACGGCAGTTTAAATTATAGCAGAATACCAAAAACGCGTAAAACTGCCATTGAGATGCGATTGGAATTTAATTGCAACAAAAAGACAATACGATAAAATATGAGATAACACAAAGTTAAATGAACAGTAGTCGCCATAGATTAGCAAATTAAACGCTAACAAATAAATCGCTAACAACTAGTTAGCATTGACGTTTAAACTAAGAAGTGCATAGCTATTTCATACTATAGTTGGAGATGAAATTAAAGATCAAAAATGTTAACACACAACTGTCAATGACAAAGAGACTATCTAGGGGTATAAAACCTTTTGTTTGCATAACCAAATGGCTATGAATCATGCACACTTTTCAGTGCGCTTTGTACTGGCTGGTAAACTTTCAAAAACGAAACAAATCGATTTACCCACATTTATTCAATTTATTAAAAACGTAATAAGCAATTCGGAAACTATTAGTCTAAGAACACTAGTTAGAAAACTCCAATATTAGAAAGAAGTGGCCGCCATTTTGAAACTTATATTATTTTATGTATTATTATTTGAGAAATTAATTAAATATGTCTTGGCGTCGGTCAATCCGTTACGTTCCAAGCCTTTGCAATAATATACTGTAATCACGAACCAAATGTTTAGAATTTCTCACCATTACCAGTTGCGTAAATGAAAACTACCCATATTTTATTGAAACAGCACAAATATGTAAAAAAAAAACATTGATCCCTATTTCATTCAGTAAAATATTTTAAAATATTCATATGATTTTATTTCATTTTGATAATATTTCAATTTTAATCAATATTTCAATGATTCTAAATAATCCACCATTTGGGTTATTTTTTTTTTCAACCCATTTGTTTACACTTTCGATCTTTAATTCGATCTCATACCTTACATTTAAACGAAAAAAAGTGTGCTTTACAATAAAAAAATAAGCCATTTTATTCTTAAAAACAGCTCTCTTAAAATGATCACAACCTCATCCTACACATTGAAAGAAAATAAAATATTTACATCGAACATTATTTTTAACAAAATAAACGTCTATTATTTTAATTATTTATTTAATCTCATGCTCTCATGCAGACTTTATGCGTTAGTTAAATACGTTTACATTAATCAGTGATTCACCTTCGATTTGCCACCACGGAGTTTCATCTGTTCAATGAAATTTAATCGAAATTAGATACTGCTAACAATATTACAACTCTTTCTAATTTAAGCTTTCTTGCTCTATAAAAATATTCTATATAAAAATGCTATTGTTATAATTTTTATTATTGCTTAGGGAGGCACTCGGATGGACGTTCCATCTGATGGAAAGTGGCAATCTTCGTCCAGGACATCTGCAGCCTAAGGGGATGCGGTGCCGTACATAAAAAATCTAAGAAATATTGTATAATGATCTAAATTAAACTAAAACTTGAATATTCCCGACATATAACATAATATATGTAACTAAAACATATACACGAGATGACAACTTCGAGTCAAGTTTTTTGTACCACTAAGATAATAAATAAATGTTCTGGGACAATTCACACAGCGCCATTTAGCCCCAAAGTAAGCAAAGCTTGTGTTATGGGTGCCAGAAAGCTGATAAACTAAATATATATTTTAAATACACACAACACCCAGACCCGGAACAGAAATCAAAATTCATCATTTCAATTTCTGCCCGCCGGGATTTGAACCCGGGACCTCGGTGTGGCAGACCGGCAGACGGTATTAACCACCTGGTCTAGGTCGTCTCTCAGTAGATAGCAAACATATCGTATAGCCCACCAGCAACCTTACTGCCGATCTCCGATGCTACGCCGCCATCTTGATGCAATTGAGTAAAGACCAATAGCATTAAGGACACACCGATTCGCTGCGGCTTCGGTTTCGGCCAGAAATTGGCTTTCGGTCGGACACTATTAGTAGCACACCGGTGAGGTGCGGCATCAATAACCAAATTCCTCGTCCAGGCATCAGTATCCTCGGCGGCGGCCCGACCGCCTATAGGCAAGCGTTCGCAGCGTTCGCTCTACCAGCTTGTTGACGCGTTGTTGCGTTTAGTTGCAGAATGTTCCTTTCCCAATTTTGGCATAGCGGGACATTTAATTTGACGGTCGATTTACTCAAAGGGAGCGGAACTCGTTACAATGACTAGCCTCAAAGCACGTAAAGGTCACCCGTCCAGTTATCGGACTCGATGTGCGTTGATTAACTTTGATTATTCGTCTCGCAAGCACGTTTCAAACAGACCAAGCCACCCCTAATGAAAAAAACAGGGAAATTTTTGGGTAGGGATGTTTTAGAAAAGAACATTTTGAAACTAGGGACTCTATTTTTGAATCGCACGCTTCGATTCGAACGGTTTTCAATTTTGATTTTCGCGTTAAAAAATTAGATATTTTTATGCACATGCTGATTTTCCTTAGTTTTGAACTGTGCTCATTAGGTATTGCCAATGCGATTAAAAAATATAAAAATTTTCAGGGTGAAAATGAACATCAAAACCGTTCGAAAAGAGACAAGCTATTCCAAAATAGAGTCCTAGAGGACATTTTGGGAATGGGATATTGTGCAACTGAACGCAGCGCTATGCGAGCGTAGCCAACGGTTTCCTATCGTGATGATCCCTTTCTACACAGTCGTAAATCGCTACCGGCATATCGTCTGTACCCCCTACTCACCAGTGATGAGTCGTATACAGTCGTGCTTGGCATCCAGCGCTCGTTGGCGGTCCTCGGCGGCCGCCGGCTCGCCCGTAGCGCCTTCGGGCAGCGGCTCCGGACAGGCTGCCACTGCCGCCCTGGTGGGAATTATACGGACTTTATAGCTTTTAAGACTTTCGTGTTTTTTTTAACGGGCTTTGCCCCTCCATTCATTTTCACCTCTGCAACTTTCGTGGTTATTCACTAGACTTTCACTATACATATTATCGGGTTTGCTATTACCACGGTTAGTTTAGTTTTTACCTCGATATTTCGACGCAGTTGCATGCGTCATGGTCACGAGTTGACTGGTACCGCTGTGTCATGCGACTGCGTCGAAATATCGAGATAAAAACAATACTAACGGCGGTAACAAACCCAATAATTTGTGTAGTGAAATACGGACTTTATATACAAATATAATAATCGACCGAAGACTAGGCTACGTATCGTAAACGGTAGGAACTCAGGACAGTAGTTGGTACAATTACAGGACACCTCCCCCTGAAGTAGTTTTCTGTTGAGTATTTTTAATGTCAGTCGTGGAGAAGCACAATTCCAGCAATGGATTTTTATATGTTGTGTGTATGTGTAGTGGACTCAACGACGAAAGAAATTCCTTACTCCGTAAGAAGTACAGGCTCGTTTCCCGTTAGTACGATTCAGATGTGGAATGAACTCAATATTGCCTCTGGACTATAACATGGGATCGTTCAAGAGGTATATTAAAGGTCTCCTTAGTTAGGCGGGCAACGCATTGGTAGCGCCCCTGGTGTTGCTGATGCCTATAGGCGGCGGTGACCACGCACCATCAGGTGGCCCGCATGCTTGTTTGCCTGCCGTATTACACAAAAAAATATTGCAACACTCTTGACAGAGTGGTCGTGGTCGTCGGTTGAGGATTAGCAGCACTCTTCGCTATCGAGCGCCACTCTGACCGCACCTCTAACCTAACCTCACATAAAGTCAAATATCTCCTAAAGTAAATAACCGATAGTTTTATTGCCTAGGGAGGCAGGCGGACCTGATGTCCATAGGCGGCGGTGACCACGTTCCATCAGGTGGCCTGTTTGTGTGCCGTATAACATGTATGTGAATACTAGCAGGTAGAATTGTATTTGTAATTGTAAATTTTAATGCACCGCCTGCAATTTTTATTACCAGTTTTCGGGGTAGCTGGTAGATAAAGATACAAAACTTTAAGTACACATTTGTACTATTTTGTGCATAAAGTGTTAAATAAAATAAATTAATAACATTTAAAGGCCCTATGTTTCAATTTCTATGGCGATGACAGTTCAGAAGTGTGCCGATTCGCCGCTAAGGAATTCGAGTTCTTACGCTGGTTCTGTTTTTGTTTTTGAGCACATCCGTCGGCCATTTTCTGTCAGACATGTTTAGGTATACACGCATTATTTGACAGTATGCTCTAATAAGAGTTTCCTTGTTACTGAGTGCACTATAAAATGGTGTATGTGTTACCTGACGGCCTGTATCCAGTGGTGTATATCCTTGGGGCGATGCACCCGCAGCTCGAACATCTCGGGCTCGGCGGGCCCGCTGCAGATGAGGTAGAGGCCGCGGCCCTCCGCGCCCGCCTTCTCCCGCACCAGCAGCTTCACTAGGGACACCACGCCTGTCTGGGGGGGAAGGGGGTCAGATTTAATTGTCAACATGGCGAAAATCTGAAGTATAACTTTGTCATTGACGACCTGAGTTGTTGAATTCCACTACCACCTCGTCTATCACGCAGAGGACCCGGGTTCGATTTCATCATCATCACAGCCCATACTGCAGGACTTAAGGTCTCTCCCACGAAAGGGGAGGTTATTGCCATAATCTTAACGCTTGGCAGGCGGGTTGGAGATCGCAGTGTTTTAAATATTACAATGGAAAACGCTGTTGCCCGATTTCCAGCCTATGGAGACTCTAAATCTTTTGCCTCGATAACATTGGTCGCCTTGTACGACACGCCACGACTCTGCCGGACACCACACGGCCAATACAAAAAATTTATTATGACATTCATGAGCGTTTGTAAAAAACCTAAACTGAATAAACATGATTTGATTTGATTTTAAAAATAATCAAATATTAAACGATGCTCTTACGGTGAGGGAAAACATCGTGATTAATAATAAAAATAATCATCTTAGCGTTAATGTCCCGGTTGTGCTCTCGCGCACGAAGGCCCCGGGTCAATATGGCCAAAACCTAGTGTATTACTCTGTCATTGACGACCCGAGTTGTTGAGTTGGTTAACCGGTCTACCACGCAGAGGATAGGACATTAAAATTTCAAATGCTATATTAGACAGATAGGAAAGTAGCAAGGAGGCAAACTGGGGTAGGGTAGGGTAGGGTAGTGTAGAGTAGGAGTAGCGTAGGCGTAAAGTAAGCGTAAAGATAGGGTACTCGTAGGGTAGGGGCAGGTTAAAAAAATAGAGATAGGGTACGATAGGGTAGGGTAAGTGAGGGTAGGGTAGGGGTAGGGGCAGGGTAGGGGTAAGACACCACGCGCATAAAGTCGCGCCGAGCAATCTAGTTATCTATACTCACATAATTTAAAATAGTAGCAGGAAAAGACACAATACCTTATTATCGGGTGTGAAGAAAGTATATTTGTTGTTGTTGTCGTGCAGGAAGAACAACACGTCCGTGAGCACTATCACCAGCAGCGTCTGCATCTTGCTGCGGCCCTGCATCAGGGTCGCCACGCCTTCGAACCTGGGGGAGGGATTATCATCATCATAAAGGTCATCATTGAAGTTAGGGGCTCCCATTTTTCGTACTTGGACTCAAAGTACGCAAGCTCCCTTGGTCTGTTTTGATGTACAAATTGAGTACACATTTTGTACAATTCTTTTATTTATTTAGATACAGCAAAACTGACGATGGGGTTGCCATTGGGGGAGAACGACGTCTCAAAGTCGGTCCTCAAAGGACGTCATACAAAAAGTACCAAAACAAACGTAGAAAAAGCCGGCCAAGTAATTAAATTGAAATATCGCTTCATTCTATACATTTTTATTACCTCAGCCACGCTACAAGATCATAACTAGAGTTTGAATATAATAAAAGCAAATTTTTATGGTTTCAAGAACAACTCCAGGGATTGACATATAACTTAACTGTTCTAATGATAAATGTTTAGAATAATGAATGCATCGAAATTGCTACCATAATTTAGTTGGTCGGCACATTCGTGAATGGACATGGGCCGTGAATGGATTCCTTCTTACCCACTTACCCATGCAACAATATAAACCCATCGGTAAAACAGTTTTCTCTTGTTATTACCAGCGAATCATACAACTATGATGACAAGTGCCCCACCACTAATTCCTACCCGTCACAAGAAGCCAACTCACTTGAGGCTCCGGTTCCCCTGCAAGACGTCGCTCTTCTTGAACTTGGCGCCGCGGAAGTTGGCGCAGGACTTGGCGTCGATCCGGTGGTAGATCTCCAGCTTGCGGTCCTCGCGCTCCTTGGCCGCTACCTGGTTGTCCACGTCTACCAGGATCTCCTAAAGACGGGAGATATGCAAACTCTTTAGACAGCTGTTATAAATAATAAAAATAAAAAAACAGGGCGATTGACCCATATATTGCGCGGGTAGAGTCGGGGCCAGATAAGATTGCTTCGAGGTTATGGCGTCCTTGTCATTGTTTATATTGTGAGTTAATATTGTTGACTGTCTGTCATATTTAGTTCCTTTGTCATCCGCGAGCAATCTAATCTGGCCCCGGGTCTAATATGTCAAAACATGATTTGTACATATGACAGATGACAGTTTTTTTTTAATATTTTACGGCTGACAAACAGGCAAGTGGGCAACCTCTTTTATTTTTGTACCACTAAAGTGGCAAACAAGCTTATGGCCTGCCTAACGGTAAGCAGTCACTGCAGCCTATGGACGTTTGCAATGCCAGGAGCATCGCCCACGCGTAGCCGACCTCGTAAAAATCTTTTCACCCCTTTCTTGATGCGGCTGTCACAGTACATGTGACAGAAGACAATAAACATTTTTACAATATACGGCAGACATTTATGTCAATTAAATTTAATTTTTAGAATTTATGACATTGTTTAATTATTGATTATATAATTATTTAACGAAAATTGTAAGTAATAATTGACATTTAATTTGTATGACATGGTTTATTTATAAATCAGTTAATTTGAATACAGTTATTCTCTATTCATAAACGGTCTCTTGGATACTAATAACAAAATAACGCTATCTCTTAAAGTTAAGGATTTCTCATCACTGACCCATTTAGACTGACCATCCTATACTTACGTTGTGGCGTGTATTAAATAAGTATATGGAAAGCGGACACTGCCGAAAGCCGGCATTAACCGCTCTTGTAATGAAGTTGTATGATGTATAAAAAAGTAAACAAAAATCTGTGAATAAAACCGACCTTAACGCCGCAAAGCGCCTTCTGCAGCAGCTCCCTCTCGTTGACGTCATCGCCAGCTGTTTTGAGCAGCGGCTCCAGCAGCAGCGGGTACTTCGTCAGCCGCTGCGCCACGAACAGCACGCACTCTGGGACACCCTGGGGATGGAATTGGCTATTTAGAATTTACTTAAGCCAAGATAAAGCTAGAAAACTCCAGCTTCCTATTTCCATTTGCGTTGAAGTAAGCGAGATACAAACTACGCGACCTGATGGGGATTGTATTATTGGGCTCTGTGAAGTGAGGTTCTTCACTAGTTGGGCGGTTCCAAGCACTCAGGGTCGCAAAGCAGTTACCGCAGCCTATGGACGTTCAGAACGTACGTGTTGACGGATGAACATAGAAAAAGTCAGTGATTGGTTTATCTATCTATCTACCTTGAACCTCGAACGGATGCACCGATTTCGATGCGTTTGTTATATTTTAAATCAAATTTAATCGGAATGTGTCTTAGCTTTGTTTCATTAAAACATGTATTTCGGCATATTGCAGATGTTAACCTTGTTAACATAGCTCAGAGTCAAGTAGACTCTCCTCAACTTCTATCGAAGATAGATTTGCGAGTACCAAGTAGGACTCTAAGACGAACTCCATTATTAGCTGTGTCCCTAAGCTCCACAAACTATAGGCAAAACTCATTCTTCTGTTCGTGCTCCTGATGCATTGAATGAACTGCCTGACCCATGTACCCATCTTGATCTTTTTAATTCAAAATCAAATTCGTTTAAGGCTGCACTCTCAAAAAATTTGTTTGATTCAGTTCCCTAACTATTATTTTATTATTAGCATCCAATTCATGGTTTCCTAATAATTAAGCAAGTGTTCATTATATAGATGGTCGATAGATTCTTTGTATTTATTCCATTTAGCTATTAAGTACTGTTTGTTTTCCGAAGAAAATAAAATAAAATAAAATAAATAAAATGTCCTAGAGGACGATGGCCCCTAACTATCAGATGGAGCGTCCGTCCGTGTGCCGTCCCTAGGCAATAAAAACGTATATCCACTCACCTTCTTCCTAAGCAGCGGGTTCTGCTGGCACTTCCGCACGAACCGCGATAGTCGAGCGTCGCGCGCGCAGCACTCCTTGAACACCTCCACTGCGTCGCGGTGCCGCGCGCAGAACTCGCCTGCCAATGGGATAGGTGGTTGGTGTTTGGATGTTTTGCGATGTTTAGATGCTTATATTTGGTGTGGGAGCAGTGAAAATAAACTTTTAAAATGTTTCAGATATAAAACAGAACTTTTTTTAACAAAAGGAAACTTTTTACAAAAAAAAAACGATAATTAAATTCGTTTTGTCGCAAATTGAATGAAGAATGTGGATACATTCCTAAACAATTATATAGCAAATAAAAGAAAAGTTAGAGTAATCCAGTACTAAGTCAGAGCCGACTCCGACCACCCCGAATCACCATACTCAGTCCCGACTCACCATAGGCAGCCTTCAGCTTGTTCATATTGGGCGGTGCGAAGGTGTCGGGCAAGATGTCGGCCACGGAGTGAACCTGCGTCGCCGATCGCTGTCGTTGTCTCAGCCTTCCCAGCTATAACCACCCCGACTCACCATAGGCAGCCCTGACTCACAACAAACAGCCCTGTCTCACCACAGACAACCCCGACTCACCATAGGCAGCCTTCAGCTTGTTCATATTTGGCGGCGCGAAGGGCGGCCACAGAGTGCACCTGCGGCGCCGACCGCTGTCACCCAACTTTACCCACCCCGACTCACCATACACAGCCCCGACTCAGCGTAGACAGCCCTGACTCACCACAGGCAACCACGACTCACCATAGGCAGCCTTCAGCTTGTTCATGTTGGGCGGCGCGAAGGTGTCGGCCAAGATGTCGGCCACGGAGTGCACCTGTGGCGCCGACCGCTGTCGTTGCCTCAGCCTGCCTAATAGAGCTGCGTGGAGTGTCCACAGCTCGTCCACGCGTGGGAACATGCGACCCACCTGGGCGGGGGTCACGCCGAAACGGGCCATGCCAGCCGCAAACATCTAGACATAGACATATAATATATCAAACTTTATAATGAGGAAGTTTCCTAAATTTTTTTTGATTGAATTTAAAAATTTGAGCCAAATGAAACAAAACGGTAAATCTTCTTTTTTTTAAATTTTAAACAAAAAAGTTATGAGACTTTAAAGTTGCGATTGCAAGAATAATTTCATTAGGAGCGCGAATTCGTGCGTGACGTCACCAGGCCGTCATCCCGCCCGCCACTATGGAGCTACCCATAAACTACCCAGAAACTCTTAGTGACTGTATCTTCGGAACCGTAATAGCTTGAGCTATTCACAGAGTATGTGTTACTATGGCCGCTATAACAACGAACAATAATAATAAATCTAAAATATGGGGGTGTCTCCATACATGAAATGCGATTTTAAGGCGTTTTCAGAGGTATTTAATTTTTCTCTATCGCGTAGTGGTTCAACTTACATGCATCACACTTTGGGAGAGCGGCACTGGTCTAGTGGCAGCGTGCTTGCGAGACCGATAACCGAGGTTAAGCAATGCTCGCTATGTTCGGGAACAGGATGGGTGACCGTTTCGTAAATTCAAAATTTTTTTTACTGGCTTGTAAGTTTTGATCTATACTTTAACACTATGTCATTAAATATGACAATATCGATATTAGGAAACTTCCTAATTGGCTGTATACGAATGTACTTTTTGTTGTTTGTAATACAGGTGTAGTAGCTGTTAAGTTTGCAATAAATAAATAGACAGCACTTAATTCGGTTCCACATTACATCGTAAACCTAAGGTGAGTACAGTAAATTATAACTATTGAAAATTACGTAAGACGTAATGGAAAGTGACAGCCAGACAGCCAGTGACGTAACGGAAACCGAAATGGATCAGTCTTAGCATAATGCTGAGAGGGCTCATGCCTGTCACAGTGATGGTTTTCAGAAAATATATTATTTAATTATCAAATTTAAAAAACCAAAAAGAAGTAAAAAGGTAAGATTAATCCAAGTAGGATTGGATTAAGCCAAGTCGAGTTGGTCCAAGTCGAATCGGACTAACTCCAACTGGGTTAAGTAGAATCAAATCAAATGAACCCGGACACTATTCTGTATTCCATTTGAAATAGCAGAAAAGGCTTGTGGAGACCGCAGCGTAGTTTTTCTATTTGTATTGTATTGCATCATACTCGTATGTTGGAAACAGTAAAGGAGATTTTTAGGTTTATGTTTTTTCAATCAGACTAACCTTTTGCATAAGTCGTATTGTAAGACAGTGATGCTTCTCTGTGAGGATTAGCTCGTATATGTGTTCCTGCCTCTTCGTCTCGCGGTCACCGAGTTGCCTGCAAAATTGCAATGAAAATAATAAAAATATTAATAAAACATATTACATAATGAATTAAATTGACTGTTAGGTACACGTTTCTTCACAAGGAAACTCAAAGTTGTCTATATAAAAAATAAAAAACAAAATGCTATAGATCCTCTCCCGTAAAATATTTTGAAGTGTAATCTTTTTTATTTCCTGTAATGTTATAAATTGATGCAATAAAGAGATTACATACATACATATATATTCGGTCGCATTCGTCATCAGGGGAGATAGGGGTCAAATGACTATCTAGTAAGTTCTTTGTTTTATACGGCAAACTTACAGGCAAGCGGGCCACCTGATGGTGCGTGGTCACAGCCACTTATTTTAATTGATTGTATTTTAACATTGACACAAACTATCAGTAATTCTATACATGAAAATATTTTAAATCAATCAATCAAAATATGTTTATTGTATTAAATGACGATGTGTGATTATTACTACGAATAAATGAATCTGAATATGAATACCCCTATGGGATATGGATGTAAATGTGTGTGTTTATGCATGTATATATGTACTAACTTGGCGAGTCCCTTCGGCGCCTGCGCAGCCCAGGTGTCGGGCTCGGGCGCGGCCAGCCCCAGCCGCGCCGCGTCCGCGCCCAGACCGTCTGCTGCTAGCAACGCTTCTGCCCATTCGCCGCATGCCTCGTCTGACGCACTGGTGAAAGGGAGGGGAGGGTAAGGTAGTCATGTGATTGAATCGAGGTGATATGGATGGATAGCTATCAAAATATAAAGACAACAGTGAAAATAAAATTAGGGTCGATGAAAAAATGACTGTCCAGACTGACTTGTCTTATTTGGTGAATAAACAATATCCAAAATGACGACTTGATCTTCAAGCTACGTATTTGTGTGTAGATGTCTTGAATTATACAAGAAATACATATCATGTGAAATCCAAGTAATACTGCTGCAAATTATCCATTTAAATACATAATTTCTATAAACAAATAAGACAAGTCAGCCTGGACAGATTTAAGGAGTTACATTACAGCCTATAATATAGAGCCAGCCTGCATAGTCTGCCTACAAATATCTATTTACTTAGTCAGCCTATAAATAGAGCCAACGGTTTCCGCCGCGAGGAAGCTCAGGAGTGGCAGTAGCCGTGATGGGCTGCTCGAATGTGATGATGATGAAATTGAACCGAACTAACAATGAGTAGATTGAACCAAGGACGATTGAACTAAATTGTATTGGGCAATGTGGAATTTAATCAGAAATTGAATCAAAGAAGATAGAACCCAACTGAATTAAGCCATGTGGGATTGAATCAAGGAGCATTGAACTGAGAAGAAACTGAATTGGGCCATGTAAAATGAATCAAGAAGGATTGAAGCGGGTAGAATTGGGTCAAAGAGGAATGAACCAAACTGAGTTGGGCCATGTAGGATTAATTCGAAGAGAATTGAGCCAAGAAGGATTGAACCAAATTGAATTGGGCCTTGTAGGATTGAATCGAGGATGATTGGGGCAAGTATGATTCCACTTGGTTAACCAATTCGAATGGAACCAAGTAGGGTTGAATCAATATGGTATGAACCAAGGTACAAGGCTGAATGGACGAAATTGAATTGGCTTAATTCCCATTACTTCTAAATGAGAATTGAAGTGGGCCCCTGTCGGAGGACATTAGCAATAAATTCGCTGCGTTTTCAACTAATGGTGAAATTAAAAATGTTAAGAAGGGTTACAGCTAGAATTTTTTTATTGCCTAGAGAGGCCCACACAATATCAGACTGTCTGAAAGCGAGCACCGTCGTCCAGAACATCAGAAACCTAAGGGGAGCAGATGCGGTACCGGCTCAAAGAGGATCTTATTGGAAGAATACAGAGAAGTTAAATAAATACTCTTAAATTAAATTGTCGAATAACTTACTTGCTTTGGTCGTGTTTGTGGTCCGAATCCTTATCATCGTTATACATATGACTTGTGCTAAAAAAAAAAGGCACAATTAGTTTGGAACGCTGGTAACACCGTGTCGGAAGAATGGCAACATCATAGAATAATATTTAAGTACATGAAATTTATTATTAATTTGAGATAAGAAAATATATTTTTTTATATAATAAGTAAAGTAATCGAATTACAAAAATTTAACGCATTTGTTTTCATGTATTATTATTCTGTATTGCCGTGTTCAACAATATATAATTTGTTTTGAAAAGACAGGGTCAAAATATCCAATCCGACGTAACAAATGATTTCATTGAGACATTAGGGTTGCTACAGTTAGAAAAAATCGGGTTAATAGTATACAAGTAGTACTATTCACAGCAGTGGTGGTCAACATTTTTCGACAGACGAGCTTAAGTTTAGGATAAAGTTCACAACAAATATCAAAATCAGCAAAGCCTAAATAATAATAAGAAGCGATCTTTAAGAAAGACGTCACAGAAATGAAAGTTTCAAACGATATTCATGCATATTCGAATACAAAGACGAAGTATTTTATGTCGATACTATCAAAACATGTTGAGTTCGGATAAAAAGCTGGGCCCGTCCGGGTGTAAACTAGCTGGTATGCAGATGAATAAAACAAGTCGATAATATATTTATCTTAATAAATCTGAAGTAAAAATGATTATTTTGAAGCTTTAAATTATAAGATATGTGACTGATTGTTATATTCCTGCTGTAACTGATACGATAAATACATTCTAGATAAAAGAACTACAGGCGGTAATTCAATCGCCTGAAAGGCGGCTGAATTAGAGCTATCGTAACAGCTGGATGGCGCTACTACAAATATGAAAGATCTACTTTACAAACACTTCCGTGTCATCATCATAGTCTTGGCTTTATGTCCCGGTTGACAATAGATCTTACGATTCAGTAGCGACATCTAGTATGCAAATGCATAAACTTTTTTACATTTGTCTCCTTTTACTTATTAATTATAATTTTCTATATAAAGTTTCGTAGCTATTAACTCTATACACATTTATATTGCAATGTTCCACGTCAACACGTTCTAAAATACTTTTCCATGATTCATCTACAACCACGCCATCTACCCCGGACCGGGCGTACCTAATAGACAGCCAGACTGAAAATATTATCAAACAAATCACTTCTACGACAACGATATTGAGAGAAGTCCAAACTACCTCCAAGTCGATAGAAAGATACACAAGTAAGGCGTCGCATATGTAGATGAGTCAATATAATTTGCTACTAGAGTAATTGTGTGTGTGATGAAAAGACGTGACGCTCTGGCCAGAGTATAGGCTTTCGCGTATTTTTTTCTTTACTGCTTCTAGTTCGTAAAACATAGATTAGTCTCTGTGACAGCTGACGTCTCGTGAGTAGCATCATCGTCTTGCATGTAATTTTATTGTACAAAAATACAACAATTTATTATCGATGACATGACAACAGACTGTCAAAGAGATCAATATATATTTTACGAACTATAGTTGCTTTGTGAAATAGAAATCCCTTGTTTCTTTTAATTCTTGTTTATTTTTTATGCGAAACAAGTATTGGCGCGCTTTCGGGGTAAAACTGACTTGTACCGCGACGAAAACATGCCGTCAGGCCGTATTATAATCGACGTGCAGTGCCCTCTACCGTACATATATTGCACAACATATGTTTCACATCCGCTGGGCATCCAATGACGCTTTTCGTCATCATCTTGAGAGTCAATCACGGTTGTGTTCTAGTGCCACGCCTTCTTAGAGCGCTCTGCTTGTTTGTTAGTAGCAGAAAGTATGATGATTTATTATTTACTTTCATCGGTCAACCATAAAAGCAAAAATATTTAATTTCAATAAAAGACTTTTCTATTTCACATCACAGCAACGTTGAGCTCTCGACTCCTTGCGTAACAAAACGGTAACCATCAAACAAAGTGTAAACAAAATAATAATAAAACTCCCTTACCTCTACCATGTTGCTTATCACAACTCTTACATTATCATGACAAAACTTTATGCATACAAAACCGGATCATCCAAAAAGAAAACATGATAAAACATCATCAGAACCGCATCATCAAAAAACAAATTAATAAAAAATAACAAAAAACATAGAAGAAAAGACCCCTCGTCGCCGTCGGAGCTACCAGGAGATCAGAGCGCCGCAGGTGATCGAACAACGGTTAGAGTAAGATAGAGACGAGACGATGGCGGTGGGTGTGATGTTGATGGGAGAGAGAGAGACAGCGTGATGCCCTGAACTTACTGCACGCCCAGTTTGGTGGCGACGCGACGCCACGGCGAGTAGCATCCCGAGGACTTCTTGCTGTTACGCGCAACACACAACACCTTTTAGCGGCTTGGGGGTCAATGAAGGCTTCCGAGATTCACTAGTGTCCTACCAGATGGCGCTACTTGTCATTACATCTACCTACATTCAGAGACTTATTCGTTACGCTTTGAATTGGCATGCCTTGGGTAAGTCCAACGCGTATGCCGTAACAGCGAACGGTAAATGCCATCATGGCCTTGCCATTCGATGTTTTACATATGACGGGCGTTCCACGTCAGCGATTTTTTCTTAATATTTTTTTTTTAATTTTACGAATTAATCTCTGAATTAAGAAACGTAATGCAAGCGGCATTACGCTATCAAAATAAAGTCTTGCTATTGGTTAGAATCGAAATGTAATGTTCTTGTGTTTGTTTCTATCCAATGGTACTGTAATAGCAATAGCTCATGTTAAAGTAGCGCCATCTAGTGGTTTCCGATATCGCAAAAACTCTCATTGATCGGAAACTAACATTCACTGAACCAATTTAGTTTTCCTTCCGCGGGACCCGAGCAGTCGAATTGAGATGATACTCTGTTTAGTGTTATGATCTGATAAGGTATACCTACGCAAAAGTTACATGTCGATACCTATTTCGTCCGGCATAAGGTCGAAAATCGTAGTGCAACTTAATGAGTCGATTACGTGATGATATGAGTAATAAAACTGCATCTACTTGTTACAAAAGGTTTCATGTAAATGTCCCACCTCCACAGTGCCATCTCAGTGTGGATTTTAGAACTCAGAACATTTCAATGATTACATTGAAATGTTCTGAGTTATATTAATCAAACACACGAGTATCACCTCAATTTTACCATACAACGAAATGGATTTTGCTTATAATACATCGGAACGAAATCAAATAGAAATAAACAAAGTAACGACTTACAACAAAACATCGTAGCACGGTGTGGGAAGCCAACAAAAAAAAATCTAAGGAAAGAAAATCCAAGAAAGTTCATAACGAAACCAAGACCGAAAACGAGAGAACCAGCAATGATAAAAGCAAAAATAGTGTAATAGAGTTCATAAAAGGTGTATAATATAATTTTATACAGTTTTATACGTTGTCCAATTATATACCAGTGTCACATACTTGTGTATCTTCTTGAAAATTCACAATTCGGTTAATAATGGTGCCTTCATTTAACCGTCAGTTCCTATTCTCTTTTTAATTGGTTCATTTCGACCATGAAAAAATATTATACGTCAACATTTCAAAATACAGGAAAATACATTCTTATTGTAATACTTTTGGGGCAACTACGACATAGCAAATACATTTTCATCGTCTTCTTTTGTGGAACCATTTTTTTGCATAATGATTTTGGCGCAAAAGAAACTCAAAATGCGTATCAGCGAATGATCCAAACCCGTCGCCGCATCGCCAAGGCAACCTGCTGATCGTTGCGGTAATCAAAATATAAAGCAGCAAAATATATGCCATACAAATAATTTTAAACTTGTCGATTTGTACGCGCTGTCGTTTGATATATTGACAGACGTAAAATAATTTACGTATACAAGAGCATGGGAATTCTAGATTTTAAGGCCCTTAGAAGCTGCGAAAATGCTGCCACTTCTACTGCCACTTTTTATACCCCCGAAAATGGCGATGGGACAGGAAAGTTCTCGAGTGGCGACCGCGTACCGGAAGACACAGCGTGAGTAAGCCTGTCACTAGGTGGACCGACGATCTGGTAAAGATCGCAGGTACCAGCTGGAAGTGGAAGGCACAAGATCGGCCTTTGCGGAGATCTCTGGGGGAGGCCTATGCCCAGCAGTGGGCGTCTTTTGGGTGATATGAGAAAGACCCCCGCATTCTCTATAAGGTAACATTATAGCTCTTCGAAGAGATTACCGAAAGCTTGTTACTTTTTAGACATTAGATTGAGCATAGTTACAATCATTTATCATATATTTTTTAAAACTGTGTTTAACTGTCACTCACACCCAGATATTTATAGCAGCACTTTCGCAGCTAAGCCCTCAATAATGGACTTACTCAATACAAGTAATAATTTCAATGTCGCTAGTTCAAAATAATATGACTTAACCTTTTGTATTTTCCTGAGGTAACATTTGTAACAACAAATACACTCAAAACAACCGTACAAATCGACATACAAAATGCTCTTTGAAAACCTGTCCTTATGGCTTTAGATTTGGTTACGGAGAAATTGTACAACATTTCTGTGATACGTGCCAGTGAATTTGAATTCTTTGTGAACAATTTACAACCTCGCAATTAGTAAGCACGTTGTAATCTGGTAACTTTAAAACATCTTAAAGAACAGCGTTGTCATTCGTGTAACGTTTATTTAATAATAAATAACGGTTTTTAAAACATTTGTTACTTTTAAAGTAGGCAATTAAAGTTAATTATTTATAGGGATATATATTTTGAAGGGCGGCTTGCACCAAATTCTTAAACGCATTTAAGTTGACACTTAAACAAAAAACTTCTTACAAAAAAAACGTTAAACATCATTCTTAAACGTGTTTAAGAATTTGGTGCAAGCGGTGCTTAGTGCAATTAAAAACGAATTAAACAAGTCGCTGATTTGTCTCAAGTTACCAGACCACAATGACTGGCGTATGACGCGCCCTATCGAGTATGCGTTCGATTTTCAAATCGACCAATGAGAGGCACTCACCTATTAGAGTTCTGTGATTGGCCGGACACCGAACTCCGTTTACTGCTCTTCCCACTGCTGGCGCTTAGCGATTTGCCCACAGATGTCTGAAAAATAAAGTTTTTATTGAGATTTTCACTAGCATCTACCAGTTTCAGCAGAAAGCGATTGGTTCGCCGTGTCGAATGGATTCAATAACCGATGACATAAGGACCTCAACATCGTCCTGGGCGAAATAGGGCAAGCAAAGTAGGAAAGTGGATTCTGGCATAAGCTGGACTCGACTGTTCCATGATGCAACACTGGCTTAAAGTCCATGATGCATCTGGGACTTAACTTTTATTAATAATATATTTCCCTACTTACCAATGACAATTAATTTGAATTTTGAATTTATTTTTGATTATGACATTGTGTTGATTTTATGAATTGAATGTTTACCTACCTAATTTATAATACAATATGAACTGTTAAAATTTTATATAAATTGGTCTGTAATAAATGATTAATAATAATAATAATAAGCCGGGATAGACGCTAACATGATGTGATAATCTACAAGTCAAAAATAAAAGTCCGGCCTCAATGTCCGTTAAACTCTGGTGAACAACAAGAACTTACTCAGATAAATGTCAGATCTATGTCATTATGACAATCGAACGCGAATTAACATTCCACTAGGTGACGCCACTGGAGTGTGAAGTCACGTAGGCTAAATACCTCGTGCTGTTAGTCAGAATCAAACGCTCAAAGTTACGAAAGAAATACGGTCGGAATCTCTCTCAAAATCATGAGTGAAGCATAAAAATGGTTGCTCATTCATGTGTGTGCATGCTTTGAGACTGGCACTAGTGTGACAGCACATCAAACAAAATGGCGACGGGTTTTCGTTCCTTGTATATATCTTTGAGTGTGTAGATCATGTTACAACATAAGAAATTGTCGCACTTTACATGCTTAAATATTATTTAGTGTAAGAATGGCGTCTGTAAACTTTTCAGGTCCGTGAACAAAACATAAAAAACACGACGTTATTCAGTGACAAGACCATACCCACCGGTGGCGCCAACTGGTGAACAAAAATTCGTATTATAAAGAAAACAGCGCCATCTATTGTGAATCATCATAACTTTCATCATGCCCCCTACCCTACATGCACCTACCCTCATCATTTATGAAAAGTTTTTATTTAATTAAGTAGGCAAACAGGCAAGCGGGCCACCCAATGGAAAGTGGCCACCGCTGCCTATAGACATCAGCAACACCAGGGGTTTCGCTAATGCGATGAGTATGACGACTTCCAGTAAAAACATAATTGAAACAAACCCTTCATGTTAAATAACGAACTAATATTTATAGTGTCAAATTGACGTTTGTAGTCACATGATCCCTTTTCCCGAGCTTGCTTTAATTGCATGGAATAAGCTAACTGTTATGTATACTGTATATAACTGTATAATATAATGTATTGTATTACTTACTTTAGATGCTTTGAGCTTGTTGCATTCCACAATGTAGTCTTTGCAGACGTTTTGGTGGACTGTTACAGCACAATCTGAAAATAAATTAGTGTCGATTAATAGCTATATCTTGGATCAGCCAGCACACACAAGACGCCACGCTAATACCAAAAAGCAATAGTGTGTACGATCATTACTATGAGATTAATAGAGTAATTATTGAAGCTTAAAATTCTAGAATTTCAGGTTTCAAGAATAACTCCAGGGATTGTCGTATACATTATAACATTGAAATGAAATGTCAAAATAAAAAATATGAATACTGTGGACTTTGCTATAAAAATTATGTTGGCCGGCACTTTCAAATGCATTTTCTGTGTAGGTCGGCGAATATCCGGTCTCCTTTATATTTGAGGCTTCTGTCTGCTCGCGACTTTTTTTCACAAAACAAAAAAATTATCGGGCTACGTGGGAAACGACAAATTCTGTGGGTACCTTTTTCGACATTCGATGCTGAATATATTTATTGCTGATTGACGTACAAATGTCTAAAAAAAACCAATCAAAATCGTCAGTTACAGACTTGTTATAAAAAATAACATTTTCTACTTACTGATTTGGAGTGTCTCTTAAAATGCAATGAATGGTTTCGTGTTATTATTATTACCTAGGCTATAAAAACATGTCTTAATTACTAGATAAAAATGTGAGCTAATCAGTTACCGCCTGACATTGAACAAGGCTGAACAATATCCAGAATAGACTATTAGATAACATATTTATTTGCTAATAATCGCTGTTCAGGTATATAACATACACTATGTACTGTTACAAGACAAGTTAACATAAAAAAGATGTACGCCGGGATCGTGGATTGTTCTATATTAGTAGTTTTATTAATATTTTTAAATATACACCAACATTTCATTTCGCTGAACGGGCTAGCTCTCAATTTCTGTATAAACATGTTCCTATTGTTAGTTCGCTATCCGAAGGTTGTCTGAAAGAAATCGCTTTAAGCGATAAGGCCGCCTGTTGTTTTCCCTGTTTATATTTATATTTATTTATTTTCTCCTAAAAAAAGTTTACAAAGACATTTAAAATATCAAATAGTTAATTGGGAGACAGGAGTCCAAACTAGGTTAACCTGATAAATTATGTCCATACTGATATGGACCGACTATATCCTTTATTCTTTATTGTACACAAAATGATAAATACAATTTAACAGAAGGTAACTTAAGTACAAAGGCGAGCTAAACTCAACAGTTGAGTTTTCTACCAGCAAACCTTGGAGTCGAAGAAACCGTAATTCAGCATTTAGGCATAGGAAGTGCACACAAGTAAACTAAATAAATACTATAAACAAATACTATAATTAATATTTTAGTATCCTGTATTTATGCAATATAGTGTTCATTCGTTCATTCATTCTATAATATCCACCTGCCGTCTATGTATGTGTGTATGTACGTATGTATGTATGTACTCACTATCGCAATAAAGGGCGGGCTTATCCGCCAGCGGGCGATTGCACCAGTCGCAGTCGCCGCCGCCGCCGCCCGCCTGCCACGTGTGGGCAGCTTTGCGGGACTTGTCCTGTACAAAAGGTTGGGTTACAGATGAAGTCCAATTTGCATTCGCTTTTTTATGTTATACGGCAGACAAACAGACAAGCGGGCCACCTCATGGTACGTGGTCATCGCCGCCTATGGACATTAGCAACACTAGGGGAGTCATCAATGCGTTGCCGGCTCTGAAGCGACCTCTAAAATACCTCTTGAACGATCCCAAATCATAGTCCAAAGGAAACACTGTGGGACAGATTTCCTTTGGACTGTCTGCCGTATTACATAAAAAAAACTTAAGCGAATCTTAAGTTTACTCCTAAAGATATTTTAAGCATGTAGGCGTCACAAAATCAGTGTTATAACTCATAAAGTTAAGAGTGAATTAGCAAGTTGAGATTTCTTTTTTAGCGAATTGAGTGTTGGTTCAATGATTTTTCTTGTTAACATTGGAAACACATTAAATAATTTAGACGTAAACTTAAGTGGTCCTAAGTTTAGTGCAATCGGGCATAACTGTCTAATATCCTAGCCTAGAGACCAGCAGCCGTACCGTCGATCTCCGATAGTACGCCGCCATCTTGATCCAATTGAGTAGGGACCAATCACAGCAACGCAGAGCCAGAGCTGCCTTGCTGAGATTGGTTTCTCAATTGATTCAAGATGGCGGCGTACTATCGCGGCGGTACAGTCCCAGAGCCTCAATTAACGGCCCATATGCTTAAGAGTACTTTTACCTTTTTCTTTCTGAAGAATAAGCTGCCCCGTTTCCGTCTCTTTTCAGCATGGTGGTCGTACGCCGCTCTAAAAAGAGATGCAAAATATGTACATTGGTTATACATATAAAACCGAATTTTAAACTTTCCAAACCTATATTAATAAAAAGCATACTTTCAATAAGTCATGCAACAAAACATTAAGCTTTAATAAATTAAAAATTCGTTGGCAGAAAACCTGTGAGAAATAAACTAATACAAAAGCTGAGCTCTGTGCGTTTTGGACATGCTAACATATAAGCCTTACCACTAGCAATAAAACCAATAAATGTTTTAAACTATCGTGGTCATTATCACATATTTTAAAAGTACACCTGGATCGTTATTTTAAAATTTAAAACCAACCGTTCAAACGCGGTTAAACTAAATTAGGTCCATAAAAAATTAATGTGATTGTTAAAACATTGTACAAGTTTAACCCTGACTTGTATTGCATAAATTTTGTGAAACAGGCTCTAATTCATTTAACTATGCAAAATATTTATAACAAAGATATCAATGGAGACCATAGCCTTACTTTCTTATTCTGTGGCAGGAACGTGTAATTTGACCCCAAGTTTTCACAATCAAATGTCACAATGGATTTTTATTACTTTCTACCCTTAAAAAATTGCACAACTAATATTAATTGTACTTGCAAATACAACAACCGATCAACGAAACCGTCCCTCCTACGTATTTGGATTCCATTGGATAAAGACAGAGATCATATTTCTTTTACAAATCGCTTACACAATGCAGGCGATAACAATTTTTTTTTAATTATTTTATTTGATAGCGGTTTACTTAACGAATAGAAAACTAAAACTACATTTTTAATATCTTGAAAAATAAGCAAGACATTTGGAATTTCTAATTAGACAGAGCCGACGATACAAACTGTGACGTCACGGTTGAGTACCGCCATTTAAAATACACGTAAATTCCATTTTTCGAGAAGAAGACGGCTAATAATCCTTAAGATCTTACAAGTCCTACGTTTTTAACCGATTTTAATTTCGTTATCAATTTTTGCCCTATCCAAATTTAGTTCATAACTGACGTCAGCAGTCACCTATCAGCTGTACACAATCCCTATTCCACCCTCGAAACTCACTGTTCCAAGAAAGCCAGTCGATGCAGCCCGAGGTGGTCCTGATGCTGGTTATTCCTCCTCACCACAGCCGCCGCGGTGGAAGTGTCCTCGTCGCTCTCCGTCTCGCTCGCACACGCCACAGAGAGGCTGGCGTGAGCGGGACAGATGTAGGCCGCGCTGTCGTGGGTTGGTTGTCGCGTATGTTGTGTTTTGCTTCGTTTGAGGGTACCATACTATTTCTATGCGTTTTAGGGTTCAATACTACCCGACAATTGCACGATTACACTTATTTCATTTGACGAAAAGGTTTTTCGGGACCGTAGCAAATAGAACAGTTTGGATAAGCACGCTTAACTTTAAACTTTCCTTTTAGTTTTTTTTTAATTTGTAAATATGTTTTTCTTATCGTGTCTATGGACTAAACTCTCGTTACACTTTATTCGCCCAGGATTGAAACAGAGATTAATAAACGTAAACATAATACAATAAACATTTCTTTCATTTAAATTTTTCACTATGTTGTCACTGCCTACCTCTATAGGAAAAGAATGCGTGACGTTTATTTATTTTATTTGCCAACAGTTGTACACTTTTTACTGACGTTGTGAATGTATGTATTATTGAAGAAATTCGGCTCTTAAAACATTCTGGGTAACGAGAATTCTAGAGTAAATAAGCGAGGTCGAGTACCCGATTCAGTGGTACAAGTCAGCCATATTGCATATATCTTTTTTTATACCACTAAGGTGGCAAATGGACGTAATGTAATCGCGCGATAAGGGTTGCTAAACCTACAGTTCAACATCCTACCAAAGGGGATCATTATCGCTGCAATTGTACAGAACCCTTTGTGTACTTCAACTCGCACGCGGTACCATTTTTACCAAAGAAAAATTTATAAAAATATGTAGCAGCAAATAATTAAAAACACAACCAATCACGACAGCGCAACCGTTCAGTGCAAAATAGAACAAAATAAAACAACATTAAAAATCAAAACAATAAAACGAGAAGCGTTGTCGGTGCCTCCTTTGTTTGCCAAGCGAATAGTGCAGACAACGAAAAAACACATTGCTTCGACATGCTTAGTTGTATGTGTAATATTAGAAAAATATAACGCACAGTGTGGTCAACTCATCTGTTCAATAAGAGTCGACATTCAGAAGCAAAAAGCGTGAGGGCAAATAAAAGTGGAATGTATTGCTCATAGAATAAGGTCAATTTTTGTATCACGGCTTTTGAAAAGCTGAGAGACGTATAACATAACATAAGTGATACAAAAGTGGACCTTATTTTATGAGCAATACATTCTACTTTGATTTGCTTTCACGCTTTTTGCTTTTGAATTTAGGCTACTGAATTTAGTTCAAAGTTAAAGCGCATAACGCGAGTTCGAAATTCTTTTAGATGGCACCGCTGGAGAGTAAGGTCCGTTATCAAAATACCTCGCGCTATTGGTCAGAATCAAACGCTCTAAGTTGACAGTTGGATTTCAGCCAATAGAACGGCGTTATTTTGATAGTGACAAGACCTTACTCGACAGTGGCGCCCACCGGTGAGCATAAAAACAGTTGCCCTCGTGGACGGCGTCGCCAGTGGTGAAGAAGTGAGCGTTTCTGTTATTTTAGACACCTATAATATTATGTTATAAAAGTTTGTCTTATGAACAGATAAGTTGGTCGCACTGCATGTCATGCTGAATTATGATGATGGTCAATTTATATCTTTGAAGTATCACTCATGTCAAAGTTGACCAACAATCATATATAAAATAAAATAATAAATAATATATAGTCACTCAGATGCACCAGCGAAGTGCTTGATAAAATATGGAAACAATAAAATTTTAGGCATGCATATAAAAGTACTCATAAAAATCCTGTAGCTATTAGGCCTTAGGTCTATTCGTCAACTTTAAAACTGTACTTAAGTAAATTGCGGATAAATTATCAGTAAAAGAGGATTCCTGTCCTCTCTGACACAGGCTCTATTCTGTATGAATAAGACTCTAGGCTCTTCTATATCTCTGTATGAGGCCATACGCCTGGCTTTTACCTGAGCTGTTCGAGTACCATGGCCGTCGGTGATCTCATTTATTCTCTAGCCTTAGTTAGGGCCAGAAGGTGGGGAGGGTCGTCCCTAGCCCACTTAGCGACAGAGTGCTATGGTTGAGAGTTTTCAGGGAGCTAAGGAGTAATGTAAAGAGAGGTCGAGAAACCTTTGCCTATAAGCGGCAGAAGTTAAAGTATCAAGACGCCATAACCACCTACAGATATAAATTACATTAGAGATAGAAAACATCTAAAAAAAGTGTCTTGAAACATGGGCGGTCTGGTAGAGGTACCAGGCGACCATAACCTTCTAGAGCTTTTACTAGAACTACCGACTCACATATTAACAGGCTGCGGCAGTCTCACACCGGCCACTACTGGGCATCGATACAGACTTCTGTAGCGTCACCTCTCGCCAATCTCGTCACCGGCCGTGCGCCACTGTCTACGGACCCGGCATGGCACTAGGCCATTAAAAGCCCAGCCAGCCACTTATTTCACCCAACCCATTCACATCTAAAAAAGTGGACAGAGGCTTGGATTGCCTTAAGAGAGCTAGCTAACAACTGAGATATATCTAAAACAGCTCGAGTCATCGGCCGTCGAGGGAGGTACCAGGCGACCATAACCGCCTAGAGATTCTCCTTTCACTACCGACTCACATATTAACAGGCTGCGGCTGCGGCGGCTGCACTGAGGCGACTATACTGGGCGTCGACACGGACTTCTGTAGCGGTAATCTGGCCACCAGCCACTAGACTCACCCAACCTATTCACATCTAAAAGAGTGGCTCGATACTTGGGCTGCTTAAGCACTATATTTATGGAGAGAGGTATAAGACCGCCATAATACCTAGAGAGCTACCTAGACAACCCACTCACATCTAAAACAGGAACAGCTGCCTTCAGCGCTACGCTTACAGACCGAGGGAGGTACCAGGCGACCATAACCTTCTAGAGCTTCTCTTAGCACTACCGACTCACATGTTAACAGGCTGCGGCTGCGGCGGCTGCACGGCGGCCACTATGCTGGGCGTCGATACGGACTTCTGTAGCGGCAATCTTGCCACCAGCCTCGCGCCGTCGTTAGCTGGTGAGGCGGCGCCGGCGCCGGCGGCCCGCAGCATGGCTGTGACCTTCTCGAAGTCTTTCTGTTGGGGCGAGGGGGTTTGGCTAAGTTTATATGTATTTATTTACTAGTTCATTGTACACAATGATGGTAACAGGTACAAGGCAAATGTATATATGACACAAAAGGCACTACTTATTTCTATGAGTATAAGTAGAATAGTGTTGTGTTCCTGCCGATAAGTAAGGTCTCCAGAGCCGTGGCTTTGGCAGTGGAGTAGCATTTGCCTATTTGGTGCCAAAGCAACATGTCCCGGGGTTTTGGAGCTGGTGTTTCTATCCATAAACAAGGGTGACTACTTTCCGTCAGGTGTCCGCTTGTAGTGTCCGACCAAAGGTCAATTTCTGGCCGAAGCCAAAACCGAAGCCGATTAATCAGCTATCGCCACAACATTCGGCCGAAGCCGCTTGTAGCTTGAAGCCAATTATGAAATTTCGTTCATTATTAGCTTCAAGCTTAATAATATTTTTATTTTAAAGCTTTGGATATTGACTGTCTAATATAGGAAGGTAATTTAAATAATCTCTAGAAGTCGGAACTAGAGATGATAAAAAATTACCTTGCAATTTATTTGTCAAAAATAATAAATACCACCTTCAGCATCGGCCGGGTTTCGGGTCGAAACCGAAAGTATCGTCGAAGGTGGTTCTTTTAGCCGAAGTGGAAGCCAAAGCTTCGGTCGGACACTACATTATAATCAACCTAAAAAAAAAGCGTGCGTGCTAGTACTTACCGCCAAGTCATTGTCGTTGAGCGAATGCGTCGAGTGCCTCGGCCGCGGTACTTCGCCCTCCGATTCCATCGAAGACAGCGACGCGCTGTGGCCGTTCAAGGTACTGTGCAACAACGACAATTCAATTAATCAATCAGTCCATTTTTTAATTAGTCTGTGAAAAGACAAGTTTAAATGACACATATTTGTATTTTTTAACCCCTCGACGAAAAAGAGGAGTGTTATAAGTTTGACGTGTGTATCTGAGCTCTGTGTATGCGAAGGTATGAGTCTGTCTGTGATTTCGACGCGGTTTTATTTTAAAGATAGTTTAGTCGAGATGGTTCTTAGATTTGTTTTATTATTCAGTAGTTTAGAGAATATTGAAGTGTGGGTTAACTCAACTTAGCGCGGATTTTTCTGTCGGTTGGGTTATCTATTGAAACATACACACACTCTATGTAAGTGTGTGTGAGTGTCCGTTAGTGACCGTGAGTGTTTGTGAGAGCCCGTGGGTGTCTGTGGGTGTGTATAGGTGTGTGAGTGAGTCTGTATGAGTGTGTGTGAGTGTGTGTGGGTTAGTCTGTGTGAGTGTGCGTGTGCATGTGTGTGTATGTACGCGCACGCGCGCGTGTGTGTCTCTGTAAGTATGCCATACTTCCTGGGCTTGTGGTCGTGCTGCCTGGGCTGCGGCTCGAGCGCCGCCCAGCTGCTGCGGCGGCCCTCGTCGCGCCGCTCGCCGCCCCAGCCGCACCATTGCCGCGAGTCCGCTGCAATGGGGGGTTAGGGGTCAGTTTGGGTGTCCTTCTCGTCATATCGGTTGAGAGGGCCATGGCTGGGCATGGGCCTTCGACAGAGATAGCCACAAAGGCCACTCCTGTACCAAGGTCACTCGTAAATTTTTGACTTTCGAGATTCTGAGTATAGTTGATAGCAATAATCATATAGTCAGGCAGTGATGTTACCTGGTAAAGATCGCAGGTACCAGCTGGATGCGGAAGGCACAGGAGTGGCCTTTGTGGAGGTCTCTGGGGGAGGCCTATGCCCAGCAGTGGACGTCTTTCGGCTGATATGATGATGATGATGAACTTTGTTGCATGCGCCGGAGTGAACTCGATCAGTCGAACGTCGCACGCCGCTCGATACTACAAGATATAGTCCAGTACCGATATGGCTCACTAGATGGCATTGCTTAGTTTAGTATCACAAGATAATTCCGGCGCGTCTCGCTAGATGGCGTTCCTAACAATTCCGTCGCGTCCCGCTAGATGGCGTTACCCCAGTACCCCGCGATACTCACTGCTGCCCTTTCAGTTGGGCGGGTAGAAATCGAGTTGCAAACGTCCATAGGCTGCGGTGACTGCTTACCATCAGGCAGGCCGTGAGCTTGTTTGCCACCTGGTATAAAAAAGAATCCAGTCGCGTAAGCGTGGCGCTGTCGAATCCCGGCGCCTATCTCTAGATGGCGTTGCCTAGAATTACGTCGCATCTCGCTAGATGGCGTTTCCCCAGTACCCCGCGATACTCACTGCTGCCCTTCCAACTAGGCGGGTAGAAGTCGAGTCTGGTGGGCGTGGCCGCGTCGCCGTCAGGCGCGCCGTCCTTACAGAGAGCGGGGCACGACGCGCTGAGACGGCTGCAACCTCTCGTCTGGGGAGTCCCGAGTTTCGACTACCCCTTGGCGATACTAACTGCTGCCCTACCGGCTGGGCGGATAGAAGTCAAGTCACGTGGGCGTGGCGCAGTCGAATACCGGCGCCTATCGCTAGATGGCGTTCCTAACAATTCCGTCGCGTCTCGCCAGATGTCATTATCCCAGTACCCCGCGATACTCACTGCTGCCCTTCCGGCTAGGCGGATAGAAGTCGAGTCTCGTTGGCGTGGCCGCGTCGCCGTCGGGCGCGCCGTCCTTGCAGAGCGCCGGGCACGACGTGCTGAGACGGCTGCAGCCTGTCGCCTGGGGAGGGAGTGATGGGAATGGATGAACTGGGAGTTGGCTAGATTAATGAGAGAGCTTCAAGTAAAACCAACCTTAAGTACTAGAATATAAGAGAGATCATCATATTTATACTTTTTCAGTTAAGTAAAATGACAAAGGAATACATTTGACGCGCTAGTACAATGCGTCACAAAACAATATGTCACTCGTGAGATCTATCTCTCTTATCTCTATCTCTTACATCTTCAAGCTAGGATCAATAATCACCTCTACGCTTAGAAATGATTCGTTTTGACAGATCTATAAAGCTTTGCTGGTTTGACATTTAGTCAACTCGCGGATTGGCAGATTAAACAAAATAGAGGTGTTGGCGGTAACACCGAGCACATACTCAGTAGAGATGCAATCCAACGCGACCACTTCCTTACAGTACCTTAGTGATAATCTAGATCGCCTAATAGTTTACTAGTATGGACTAGTTTAACCACTGGAGAAAGCTAGCGGAGGGATCGAGATCACCGAATATTATGCTATTATTTTTAGTATATATCCCGCCGCCGCAAATAAGGTAAACAACTTCTCACTGGTTTACGGGTGCACTGACATGTGATTAAAATAAAAAAGGGGTTCCTCCTTTTCCATTAGTTAAATTGCTCTTTACTACAACCGATACTCACAAGCAACGGCAAAGGCGCCGCACACATCCGCTGCACCACCGCATTGAGTCGTCGTACATGCTGAAGGCTCTCATCCAAAACACCTGGGCTGTGCGCGGTCACGCTTATCGTGGGCACCTGCAAGGAGAATGGATCTTAGTGCACGGTAATATGGATCAAAATCAAACGAGAGTCTGCACCACTGCGTTACCAACGGACTGGTGCAGGTGCATCTAGCATGCCCGGGCTGTGCGCGGTCACGCTTATCGTGGGCACCTTCAATAGAGAATGGACCTTAGTGTACGATGATACGAATCAAAATTAAACGAGTGCCAACACCACCACACACGCTGCAAGCTCTCATAATACGCCTGAGTTATGCACGGTCACGCTTATCATGGGCAACCGCTAGGGAGGATAAACCTTAGGAAAATGAGAATCATCATCATCATCTTAGCGGTCAATCCCGGCTTCTGTCAGGGTCCGCTTAACTATTCCTTCGTCACCTCGCTTAGTATTCAGTCGGCAACTTTTTAATGTACTATTACCCGAACAGTACAACCTGGACTCCTTCAAGGCCAAAGTGATTGGCTCGGAGAGAGGCATGCTCCAGCATCGTCGCTTACCATCAAGAGAGATGGCGGTCAAATGCCTATCTCATCGTCCTGGCGTCATTCCCGGTTCTCTTACAGGTCCATCTTTCAGTAACTGCTCCTGCATCTCCACATCGCTCGGTAGGTTTGTTAGCACACATGTCATCCTTAACGACGTCTAGCTATCGCTTTTTGGGCTGGTCTCATTTTCTCGTGTCTGTCGTTGACATAGTCATACGTTTGTCCCCCCCTCCTATGCAAATGCTTGCCTTGTAAGCGTATTAACACACGAACAGCACGTTGTCAACAACTGCTATTGTCGTGTCGTCGACAGCCTTTGGCGTGCAGTTGGCGCGTCGATGGCAACCGTTGACAGCGTACCGTCCGTATACAAGCACGCTAGATAGTAAAACCAAAACCGTGTCTTACCTGCGCCCTGGCCGCAGCCATGCCGGGCGACGCGTGCTCTGTGACCTCGTCCTCGCTGCTGTCCGAGCAGCCCTCACTGCCGCCACCCTCGTCTGGAACGGACGAACGAATTGGTTAGTACTTAGTATTCTTCGGCATCATAGTGTCACACGTGCAAGAATTATTAGCAGTGTAATAATTATGACTTGGCAGTTCATTTCTAATGTTATACGGCAGACAAACAGCCAACGCCAAGCTACATTCCATCTAGTGGCCCGCCGTCCGCGGGTGGAAAATGCCTATCAGGATATCATCAATTCCAGGGGTATTACTAATGCGTTGTCTACCTCTTGAACGATCCAATGTCCAAAGGAAATACTGGCTGAGGAGTTCGTTCCACATACGAGCTAGAACCGTTTTTTCGAACCTTAGACTAGAGCTTATTTTAAAAGTATGTTCCAGGTTCCCTACAGTACCTTTAAAACATTATCTTAGACTAGATATTTTCCCATTTCAAACAAGCAACTTTTGTTAACATAGTTTCTGAAATTAATTTGTAGCCTGCATAAAGAGAAATAACCCGTTTTATACTATAAAATACCTACTATAAATAGCTGGTCGGCCTGTCTTTGTCTAAGTACAAGCCATACACATAAACCTTTTTCGCGAATTACCCTATCCATTGGTGGGAAACCGCAAGAAAATCTGAGTTTTTCAAAGTAGTTCGAGAGTAAAGCCATGTCAAAAAGGGCCCTGACTCAGCATTAGCTACAGCAGAACGATGCTGCGCTGGCTTTCAGAGGGACGGTTAATGTTATTGCAAAAATAACGACCGTTTGACCTTTAAAGTACTATCACAGGTGACCCGGTCGCTTGTTTGCCTCCCTTCCCTCTATTATAAAATAAGTTCCATTATAAGTAGCTTGTCCTCTGAGCTTCATTTTCTTATATAATTTAAAACAAAGTCGCTTCCCGCCGTCTGTCCCTCTATGTAGGTATGTATGTATTACGTTTTAATAGATTTTTAATGCGATTTTCAACAATAGATAGATTGATTCAAGAGGAAGGTTTATAGGGTAGGACAGCGCGCGAACAAAGTCGCGGTAGGCCAGCTTCCTCTTCGTCGAGGGATTTTCGAAAACTTTAGATCTGGCTTGCCCAGTCGACCACGGCAACAGCATTATCAGTCGCCAGCAACAGTTCTACACGTAGATTTCGTTATACATAAATAAATATCTGACAATAAGTGTTTCAGAACTTTATTTCTGTTTAAAACACTCCATAAGAAGCCGCCAAGTTACGAATACTCTATTGTCTTATAACACACCTCACTTCTTTTAAAAAACATGTACTTATCTCGGACGAACCAAAGCAACAAGTATTCAAAGCATTCTTGGCTTACAAAGCCTTGGCGGAAGCTCTCGAAACTCATTTCCCGAGCTTCCAGCCCAGATTGCAACTCAACAGGTGTTCGATTCTCCACTGAGGCAAAATGGGTCAACAAATTGCATTGTGGAACGCGTACACACACAGCTATATACAGCGTTAGATATCTCTAAATGGAATAGAGTGTATTTGCAGAGCTTCACTAGCCACTGTGTAGGTAAGATTATGTGTGTCTGCAGCTTGACTAAACATCTCTAGAGCCTCACATGACACCACAGATAACAGTCCTAGAAAGCAATGGAGGCTTTTCTATTACCTCCACGCTTGGCAGGCGGCTAGGAAATCGCAGTGTTAAAACACACAACAGAAAACACTGCTGCTCATTTTCTGGTCCATGTCATTTGGTCCACTTATATAGCAAACAAGCTTGCCTGATGGAGCAGTAACCGCCGCGTCCGCAACTAATGGATGTATGGGTAATTACCATGGCTTTAGCTTTACTATCTGCCATACACATAAACAGGTAAAAATATCGTTTAAAAATATGTAATTTCTAATGTAATACACAAAGATTCGAAACAGAACTAATGTTCTGAATGTACACAAATTATGGCAGAAAAGTACCAGCAACGTCTCCTGTTATCTCTTGTATTGTAAATATTATGAGAATATGTTTCATAATATTCGTCTTATTACGTAGTCGTAGGTATTGTGATTTTGTGACGTCATCACTTACAGACGATAATTTCAAATGTTCTAAAACTACGATGAGTCTATAATTAAGTAAATGTTACAATTCAACTTCCCATTCAGGATTTAGGAAATTGCTCCGAGTTCCACCTGTCATGTACAATGTACAGTCGAACAAAGATAAGGCTTCACGTCGTTTTGCAAACAGCACCTGTGTAGCTCGCACGTAAGTCGGTATTCGTCGACTTGTAATTCTTTTCCCGAAGGCAATGTAAGTCAAGTATGTAAATAAGTCGGGAGTACTCGGGAGTTACCTAATAAGAGTGCAAGTCGACAATGCGTAACAATGTGAGATGTAACAAAAATAATTTATACATACTTCAAGATGAAACAATGAATGAATTGAGTTTGGTACCTAGTAAGTAGTGATATATAAATAATAAATAAACAAATAAATGAGCTTGGACCATTTCACACATCGCCATCTAGCCCCAAAGTAAGCAAAGCTTGTGTTATGGATGTTAGATAACTGATATTTTCTTTACTTTTTTAAATGCTTGCTGTGTCTACTTCAAGAAGGATGTATACTATTTTCTACTAAGTCTTCTATCTTGTATAACATCTAGTTTAGTAGATCTAATAAAAAAAAAGAATCAAATTCCTCTCAAAACACCATTCCTTCACCATCTAAACCCCAACACAACGCAATCACGTAGAAAAGAAAACGATCACTCATTGCGTTCACATTTGTTTGGTTAATTACAACATCGAACCGTAAGGTAAATGAAAGTATTCTAAAGGAATCATAGCATTACAACAACAATACACTCTACGACTGAACAAATAAGACTCATTTAGAATGCTCCGACCTAATCCCGAGTAAAATCCCGTGATTGATTAAACGCCAATGAACATCCGCTCGAACCCTTTGAGAGGAGTCTTTCCATTTCCCAGCGAGGAAGTACAATGGATAGGTTGGAACGGGAAGCGAGCAATGTTGTTGTTACACTTGAGACTATCTCTTGCGTGAGGGAAATACTTGCGAGGGGTATTGAGTTTTGTGTTGTTTTTGTTGTAGTACTACCAGTTTGTACCGGCCTCAGGAAAGAGGTCCCCCAGGAGACCTAAGAAGCGATGGATTGACATCGCAGAATCGCAAGCGAGAGACCGAAGACAGAGAAGAGAAGAAAGAGCAAGAAAGCAAATCCTGGTAAAAGCAGGGACTGATTAGAGCTTAGTTAGATGATGGATGATGATGACTACCAGTTTAATTGGCGTGGGGAAGGTGTGCTTCGGCTCTGGGGCGGCCGACATGTCACTGTGTCTTCCCTTCCTATTTCCTACCCCCTCTTTTTGACCATTGAAAGAGATATTTATTGTCATACTCAATAAGAAATTTCGATTTTTTAGTGTCGTGACGAAAGCATCAGAGTTGTAAGCAGGCGAATTCCACCCGGGATCTTAGACACTATGACTACTAAGACATTCATGACTCCTGTCGTCAGAGACAGGGGTTAAAAGTACTCACGATATCACCAGTGACGTCATTAGAAATAGATATGACTGCAAGTGTTAATGACAGACTAGCACAATGTTAAATCTGAGGTCTGGATAGTGCGTGCAGAGTGAAAGCCCCGCCTTTCCCCCAGCATAGATTCATTAAATATTGTTGAAGACATTAGTCGCCTTCTATGACACGCGTCAATGTAACGAGTTGTATGCACACGCCTGATAACAACGCTAACGTCGAGAAGTAGTTAAATAAAAAACGAAACAGTAAAAAGCAATTTTACTCCAACTAAACCACGAATAACAGCAAGTTATCTGCGTCGAGCGAAATGACTAATGATCCCGCCAAGAGCCCGATTCACCACGGCAGTGCCTTTGACAAATGCCCAGCGCGGTGACCAATTACTCAAGTTGCAGAACGTTCAAATTAGCGAAACTCCAAAGTAGTAAATAAGTACTGTATGAGACTTTGCTAGCCCATTTTGTTTCTTGTTGCTCAATACGAGCAGGTACAGGTCAATGTATTTTATGGTTCCAGTTATAGATTTCTCTATTAACATAGATCATCATCACAGCCCATAACAGTCCAGTGCAGGACTTAGGGCCTGTCCCACAAAAGGGGAGGTTATTGCCATAATCTCCACGCTTGACATGCGGGTTGGAGATCGCAGTGTTATAAATATAACAATGGAAAACATTTTCCAGTCTACGGAGACGGTAGATCTTTTGTCTCGAAAACATTAGTCGCCTTGTACAACACCCACGAGTGTAAGGGGATGGTGCTATTCTACTCTGCCGGCCACCACACGGCCAATACATATGACATAGATACTCCGCCAATAAGGGTCAATGCAGTCCTTGGTCACTCCATCAGGCCGGAGGGCGTCCTACACATTGCGGAGTTGCGTGTCTCCAGTCTCCACTCAACAATTCGTTTACCCCAGTGGTTGTCGGTTCTTTAGCAGACTGCGGACTGCCACTTCATCTTGCTAATTAACATTGTCGGATTACAGAGTAATGCCCATGAGAAATATGTCTCGGTCTTTCCCTTTATTCACTCCTGATTAACCTTTTTCGTTAATCTCCTTTTATTAATCCTCCCCACATTTTTTATGTAATAATTTAGGCAAACAGGCAAGCGGGTCACCTTATGGAAAGTGGTCAGAGAGAGAGAGAGAGAGAGAGAGATTCCTGACGTGCCCTGGGTTGGAGATGTCGTGTAAAAAATATGTATACAACATAAAAACCTGCTGCCCATTTTAACGACTAAAATATGTCGATAAACAAAATATCGATAACCAAGATTATAGCTAGCAAGGTTTCCCGTTTGTGTGTTTGATTTGGCGTCTGTCCGTCAAGGACACACAAACAATCAAACACACATACACACAAGCGGGTATCCTTACTCCATTAAACAAAAGTATTTATGTATACAAGTACACAAATAATAAAGTCATTTGTCAGTAATATTAGATGTTGGGGTAATTTCTCCGAAACCTTCAAATAGTTCAAACTTTAACCATATTAAAAATAAGAGCATACACGTACCAATACCCGACAGGTACGAGTACATGCTAAAACTCATATTTTATCGAAATTCCTCAATTTACGAAGCGTAGAGAAGCGAATCATAAAATATAATAATATTACACAAACGACTAGGTACGCCACAATATCCGAAACGAATACCATAGCGTGGAGACTGGAGCCTAGCAGTTGATACAACGAGTTTCATATTCACAGTTCAGTTTTCATTTCGGCGAAAATCCCGGGAATGCAATATCCGGATGTGTGCCAACCGGGCGTAGTAGGGCGTAGGTCGGGCAGGAAATCCGGGTTTGAGCTCGCATCCGTCGCGATAAAACTCTAGGGATTTAATCTGTTTCGCGTGATGTAGGCTGTATCTACATTAGGGGTAGCTAAACTTTGGACCTGTTAGGACTAGTAGAACTAGTGGTCAAAAATATTGTTTGCGGTCGACTACAGTTTACAAGATAGGTATTAAATGTTTTTGTTAATAGTTTGGAAGTATTTTTATTTTTATGTCTGTTATGATTGCTTGAATGGTCACGTGTTGCGCCAAGGATATGCCTCAGGGATACGTGAGAAATAGGTACCTGAACTAGAGGCTCAAGAAGAGATGGAATGAGAGGACGACGGATCCGAAAGCTAACGGCTCATTACGATGCCCAAGACCAGGCGAATAGGAGAAGAAAAGAAAGCGTAAGAGAAGAGAAGCCTGGATTAACCGCTTAGATATACACACCGCAGGATTTCTTGACACAATAATTCAGTTTAAAATCTTGTCCTGTCAATGCAATTTTTTAATTATTTTCCATTTAAGAAATATCGCATTCGACTTCTTGGCCATCCCTAATCTAGATGTACCATACAGTGGTACAATTTTATCAATATTTATGTCAAGCGCCTATCTTCCTTTGTCTTGGCCGCTTGTAACCAAACTAAACGCAATGGTGCCGCATTATTCAGTTCACCTAGACGTCAGAGGTGGCCAAACAGTTTTGTTTGAGAATGGTTACCTGGATTTTCTTTTTCCATGGTTACCATGATACCTAGTATGTGTGGGTGTAATGTGCTGCTGGCTGATGGGATGATAACAGAGACATCAAGAGGCGACGACAAGATTGAAACAGAAAGGTGTGCTATGACATAGGTAGTCTATAGGTAGGTTAATGGTGCGCACACGTGGAGAAGATGGATGAAAGACGATCTACGCAATATATTGATCGTGCGAATGTGAAGCTACGTTGGTATCAGTACTCTGTAGTGAATCTCACGTCACTAACATGAGTGAAGCGAGTAATCAAAGCTCGATACGTTTTACAGCATATATTACACGGCTAAAAGCAATCTCATCCAATCATCCTTCGACTTTCGGAAGGCATAGCGTAGCCGGTACTCAATAACGGCTTGCAATCTCGAGGGATCTGGGTCAATCTACGCTTAGGCACTCAGTCGCTCCCGATGCAGTTTATTCGCAGGAATGTAGGACAGGGGTTGTAGGATAAATTACGACTACCTCTTTGATACATAGCGTCTGTTATTGCGGAGGTGACCTAACCGACAGAAAAGTCGTACAGTCGTGACAGACACGTTTACTTACACACAAATATTTTCTTAATTACAGAACTGATTTTAATGAAAGCTAAGAACCATCTCGATTAAACTGGCTTTGAAATAGCGAAAACTGCATTCAAATCGGTCCATCCGTTCGGGAGCTACAATGCCACTGACAGATACACACGGCACACTTTAACACCACTCTTTTTTCGTCGGGGGTTAAAATTACAAGAAGCGATTGACATCGCCGAGTCGGATGCGAGAGCCAGCGGCTTACGATGTGAGGATGCCGAAGATCGGGCAAAGTGGAGAAAAAAGAGCAGGAAAGCGGACGCTATCAGAGGCCGGGATTAACCGCTCAGGTGATGATGATGATAATGGTGATTACGGAGGCAAAAATAGACAGTCGCTTTTTGTTTACAAGAAAGGAAAACTGCTTACGTATATATTAGTTGTTTCAACGGAGATGTCTCACGCACGGAATTCGAGGGAGTTTCGAAGTGAAACAGAGGAACTTTGGTACTAGATTAGCTTAGTCCTCAAGCAACAAGCATCAGCGGTTCTCACGCACATAATCTAGATAAATATTACATGTGAATTGTACATCTTATGGAGAGGTAGCTATACAAAGAACTGTGAATGAGTATAATCGAAGCTGAACATAATTCGTAACACGGCAAAATATGAATTGGTGACTCCCGGGAGTCACCAATTCATCCGTGCATTCAGCCGTGTTACGAGTTACTACAAAATGGCAACTTCCACCCGATGCAACGACTCCGATGCAGTTTTTTAATTGAAGTTTTATTTTATCAGGTTTGAATGGAGGCTAATTAACCAATTTATTTACCGGTCAGGGGGTCTTTCCAACATCATTGCTTGTTTCATTATCAAACAAGTACCACCAATCTATTCCAAACGAAACAACTTTTAACGTATTAGACAGATAGTCAAATTATTTATTGCTCACATAAAATATTAAAATTACATAAAAGTTCAGAGAAAACCTTTTTATTTATCATTTTATCCCGACGCATCGAACCTTATGTAATTTACCATTTTATCCCGACGCATCGATCACTCTACTTGTTTCATTTGTAATGTCTCGACATCGCATAAGCAGAAAAACACACAGTACTCTATTTGCTGTAACGAGAACTAGATCTCATTCAACCCTTCCTTGGCTTCCACCCATCGATCGAAATGAGCACCTCCAACTGCACCGCTCCATACTCTACCCCATAGAATGCGCAGGCCGCAGCCCCTTGCAAAATGCATGTCGCGTCGCGCCCCGCTGACCCAGATACCGGGTCAAGGTCCCGGGCGGACTGACGCCGCTTCGGAAACAGGACAAAGGTCTCGAGACGAGAACAGAGCAGTTCCTTCGCAGAGGACGAAAACCCCGGAGCGTGGTAGGGATGCAAGGCTGCGAGAGTAAGTAGATCTGATAGGAACGATTGATGAGTGAATAAAAGATATATGTTTACTTATTATAATAACTACACTTCTTATCTTATCTTATCTGCAATGTGGCCTCTGCTAAACCATGGGGATTTGGTAAGCAGACTCAATAAAGTGGCATAAACACATAAGAAATATATCCGGTCTAAAAAGGGTGGACATTGAGTTCCCATAGACGACAAACTTAAAAACTAAATTAAAATGTACCAGCACAACGATAAATTAACTTCTTTACAGTGTAATTTTGTTCAATTTAATAAAAGTAGACAAGACACCAATTAATGGAGTGTGAACCAAAGACAACTAATCATTAGATCGCAAGGACGAGGAGTGTTAGCAGGAAAGATACATATGTTAAAGCAAGCACTGAAGATTAGAACAGCTAAAAAATATATGCTCCATGCCCTCGTCTAACTTAGCCACTCTCACAAAGCGAGCTGTCTAATGCGAAGTTTACATGAAAATATGGTGAAACAGGCATGACTAAGACGCAAACGACAAATAGCAGAAGAAACATCACGAAAGTGGAAAACCCGAGGTTTCAAAAATAACACGCCAGAACAAGAATGTCAAGTGCTAACTAGGGTTGTCCAGTGCATTTACTCTTACGTAAACTCAGCGATAGTGTTGGATCACGGCCTCAATTTCTTCTCTAACAGTACTTGGCATTTTCCTCCTGAGGATAAACTCCCCACAGCGTCTAAAAAGCTTTTTTTTATACGAGCAGACAGCTGATCGAGTACGGTAACTGTCGCCTATAACATTAATTTATGTAAAGAAGAATTAGACAACCGAACTCAGTAGATATTATATTTTTTTTGTCGCATCTTATCGCGATATGGTGTAGAAGAGATCGCAACAGCAACCAGAAATATTAAAATGAACAGACACCGTGAAGAACATTGAAATCTACAAACCATTTGAGACGCTACCTTCCAAATAAGCGAACAAATTAAAAATAGCCTTTATCACAATGGTCTTTCGACGCAGTCAAACCTATCTCGTCTGTGACAGTGGAACAATGGCCGTTTCAGGCCACGGAAACGGAAGGGAACAGACCCTTGGCAGCGGGAAGGGCCTTTAAATACCTTATACACGTGTCGTGAAGCAGTGTTTAGTTTCAGAACGTCGATTGTTTAATACGTACAAGTGTATGGGATAAATCCCACATCGGTAAAGAGATTGACAAGCAAAGCCTTGTTGTATGCACCGGTAAACGGTTAGGATTTGGGAGTTAAAGCAGGTATAGGCAGATGTAGGTAGGATGTAGGAATGTGAGGCCTAAGGAGTCTTCCCAGGTATGGCACACCATTCCGAAATGGGGACTAGGCGTACCCCTATTGGAAAGAGCTGTCACGTTGTATGTTCTATTTTACGCTATTTAGAACCCTTCCGCCTTCAAGAACAAGGTAGCCAGAGTTAGCTACCATGAGACAGGTTAGGTACGAGAGGACTACCTCAAGGCAAGGATAACGAATCTGCTTTCCTGTATTTTGCTACACGCGATTTTTATTTTACTTAAGTACGTACAGATAAGACTGAAGCTCATACACTAGTTACATTCACAGAAGAGCTAAAAAATCCGATTGCATTTGTACATTTGCAATGAACATCACAATTCCGAAGTAAGCTTCGTTGGCTTCCTATTGGCATGTACTTGCCCTCCTGTATAAGGTCTTGTACGATCCGCGGTCTCCTGCTATCTGCCTGCAAGAGATCGCTTGTAGCGATAAGGCTACCTTTGCTCATATGTGCTCCTTGTTATTGTAAGTGATTGGTATTGTGATATTTTATGAGTAATAAAGTGTTTATCTATCTAACAATCTATCTAATATCAAAAATCTATTAATCTATGGCTGAAGAAGGGCTGTTAGACCGTCTGTCACTAGGTTATACCTAGCTTATAGATCATCATCACAGCCCACAATAGTCCACCGCAAGACTTAGGGCCTCTCCCACTAAAGGTTTCCCAGGACAGTATGTTATAAATATAACAATGGAAAAAGCTGCTGCCGATTTGCCAGCCCACAGAAACTCTAGATCTTTTGTCTCGAAACCATTACTCGCCTTGTACGACACTCCTCACGAGTGTAAGGTGTTGCTATTCGACTCTGCCGGATACCACAGCAAACACCACACACGGCCACAGTATATAGTTAGTAGTACAATAAATCTTCTTCAGCCCTCTAGTCTTAAAACAAGATCAGTACATCTCTGGCTGGTCTTACATAATCAATATACATATAATAAACTGGTTGGGTAGAACCAGAGATACAGCTTGACCTCTCCGTAGTACTAGCTTACATACATTACGGAGGTCATATAAAATGGACACTCGGGAAAAACATAAACTGCCCTAAAAACTATTTTCTAGCGGACGAAGTCGCAGACAAAAGCTAGTTTTTAATATAATTTATTGTACTCACTTAAGGATGTAATGTGGAACCGAATACAGTGCTGTCTACCTATGTCTAAAGGTAATGTAGCAACGAGCTCACTTATGTCTCACAATGATAAACATTGTTATTTGCTAAGCACGCGTAAAGATCACACGTGAGATTGAGCGTGCATTCGTGTGAAAATCCGACTCATTTTCCCACCCCATCTGGTGGGATAATGCCGAATCTATTTCGAAACTACACGGCACTGTTATATGGTTTACGAAGTCTTAGCCTCTGTGTTCTGTAGGTGAGAAGTGCATGTGAATTATTGTTCACAAGTGGCGCGTCTTCGTTTGCGTGGCGTGTTAGCCCTACCCTACACCTATTTTACCCCTACCTACCCTTTTTTTCTTGCTTATAAACATTCTTCTTGAATCACTCTATCTCTTCTTTAGATACCGCATTAAAATCTGTTGCGTAGTTTAAAAGATCTAAGCGTACATAGATACAGAGGGACAGACGGCGAGATGCGACTTTGTTTTATACTATGTATAGATTTGGCTTATAAAAATGAATAGAATATAACTTTATTGCATAATGGTATATAATTATGACACAGGCTAGACAAGAGGCCCGCCTGGGGGTGAATAGAACTAATATTCCCAACGGACCCCGTATGGGAACCCAATAAAGGATTGACTTTCTTTCGTTTCATTTTTAATTTTCCAATACAACAATATTTATCAGTTTATCACACAGCCAATATCCTAGGTATGTTACTTACTTACTTCTACTAGCGGCCAGAAGCAGATCTTGGCCTCCGACACAGAAATTCGCCATTGATGGTGATTTAGATATATATCTAGATATCGATCAAGATGTCTAAGTATATTAACTAAGCTATTTTTTCAACAGCTCAGATTATCTTTCCACGGTCCCAATATACGGATTAAATGCGTAACGGATTTTCCGGCGGCTTACCTACATGTTGCATACGGATATCCGGATTCACGGACCGGATTAAATCCGGGTAAGCCCGCAACCGAACACCGACGACCGCCCGGCGGGGCGGCATAAGAATTTAATTAACCTAACACGGCTCAATGTGACGATGGATCGTTGCTATATGGGGCAAAGGTCCTATTGTCTGGTAAAAAGTTATTAACAAGGTTGAGGCGGTATAAGGGGCGTATGGTAGGTACAGATTGCTATACATAGACTGTAAGAGCGTAGTAGGTTATTCTTACGTCATCGCGTATAAGAAAAAGTAAGTTTTCTTGTTGGTGCCTTTAATGGCTGAAAAGCGAAACTGCCTAGAGGATATGAGGCACCTCGGTTTTTTACTACTAGAACCTACACAAGAGGATATGTACGTACTATCGCAACGAAAAGTCGAAGTTTGGGTTACTTAAAAGAAAAACTTGGTGCCAGGTTGTGCACGCGCAGACCAACGTTTTGTGGGTCTCCTAAACGTCTACTGTGGTACTATGGTACTATAAAGTGGAATTTTTCTTTTACTCGATGACGTAGCATGACCTACAGCGCACTTACAGTATATTAGATTCATGGGGAACCGTGGCTTTGGCCGTGGCCTAGCATTTGGCTATTAGCTGCCAGAGCAACGTTCCCGTGGTTTTAGAGGGCGGTAACGCATTTTTGCTAACCCGGCGCTGATATACTTAGGCAGCGGTGACTACTTTCCATCAGGTGGCCCGCTTGCCTGTTTGGCCTTGGTAGATACTAAAATGTATGTATCACCACCATCACAGCCCATAGCAGTCCACTGAGGACTTTGGGCCTCTCCTCCTAAGAGAGGGGAGATCATTGCCGTAATCTCCACGCTTGGCGGGCGAATTGGAAATCGCAGTGTTAATATAACAATGGAAATGCTACTGCTCGTTTTCCAGCATACGGAGATTCCAGATCTCTTGTCTCAAAAACATTAGTCGCCTTGTACGACATCCATGAGTGTATTGGGTTGGTGCTATTCTACTCTGCCGGACACCACACGGCGAAAATGTTTGTCCAATTACTAGCTGCTGACTGTACCGATAAAGAAGTGCGATTACAAGCTGATTACGACGATGATAATTTATTCACCTATTAAGACAATGCAAAGGAATGTAAAAAATTCCTTGTCGGGGACAATCAAATCGATAAATGATTAAACGAGATATTGATATACTGAAAAGATATCAGCCCCCTTATCATTATATCACCATCGATCTAGCGATTGATTTCTATTTGATTGATATTGTGCTGTAGATTTAGTAACGCAAAGGTGCGTCTCTTTCATGTCATTATCTCTATCTCTCTCTTTCGTATCGGAGCCATCGACAATACTAACGATCATCAGAATCGATGGCCATGCAAAAATGTTGCCATTTGGTTATAGCGAAACCGCGTGGATGTCATTTTGACATTCATTGCTAACATTTCAGGCCAACTGTTGTTCCCGCCGACTACTAAACCTGCAATGGATTAGAGACAATACCGCGAGCGATGTTCGGCGCAAGGCGTTAAAACGTTCGTTCTAATATTGAATTATCAGATCATCATCATTTCATCCGCAACATGTCCACTGATGAACATAGCTTTCCCCCGCGCCAAATATCGAAATCGAAATACAGAGGACCCTCAATCTCTCAAAGTAACTTCGTTATGAGTATCAAGCGGAATGAAATGTCCCGAATTCAATTTGTTCGGTTTCTACGCAACCATGCCTAGAATGGATGAAGAGACATCTGCACCTATTAATTGGACAGACTGTAAGAAGTGTCAATCGTCAGAATAACATGACATAGAAGTCCATAACAGCCCATAGCTTTTGAGGCTTGAGTTCCTCCTCAGTAGTGGAGAGATTAGGGATAATCCCCACTTCACCACAGGCAGGCGGGTTGGAGATCGCAGTGATCCAAGTGTTAACAAAGGTTTCTACGGGGTCGGCAACGCGTGGGTAATGCCCCTGGTATTGCAAATTTCCATAGGCTGCGGTGACTCCTTGCCATCAGGCAAGCCATAAGCTTGTTTGCCACTTTAGTTGGATAAAAAAAAGCCGTTTGGAATTAACGATATCACAGACATTAATATAGGCATAACTCTCTCTGCTCCCCCAGCTATTCCAACGTGCAGTCTAGTAATAAATAAACTTAAACAACTGCTAACAGAATAAAGTCGTCACCAACAATAATTTGTACTATTATTCAACAAACAAAAACTAAACTAAAGAATAGATGACATTAAGCCCTCATCATACCATTCAACATTCAATTGTATTCTTTAGCAACGTGTAATACACGCTCGCATACATCATAGTATCACGTCAAGTGTATCTTTATTTACACACAAAAACTGGTGAGCTAGATTAGAAATTACGCAATGCCACAGACCACAACACACTCACAGCACAACCAGGCCCCATTAAGCTGGCTTTTAGAGCTATCCACTTAGCTAAATTAGCTATCCACTAATTGGTACATCTATCCCATACCTGCACTCTCCTGTAAATAAGTGACACGGGTCAAGCCACTACGCTTTGACAAACAGGTGTGTGGTCAGCCGTGTGAACCCCGAAAACGGAAAACATTCGGCTTTGGTCCAGTGCTACGGTTTTCATGTTCCATGCCCGTTATAGAGAGGGTAATACCATTATCAATTCTTAGTTAGTAATCTTCATAAAAGTAGCAAGTCAACAAGCATAAAAATGACTTAAAGCCGCCATAGATTTGTTTCATACAACAAAAATATGTTTTTAGAGCGTCGGTGGCGTAGTTAGCGGGTCGGCCTAGTAGGCGTGAGGTATCGAATGCGATCCCCAATGCGGCCATGTACCAAAGACCTTTTTGAGTTATTTATGTAGGTACATAAGTTGTAGACAAACCGATGTTCTAACAGTAAGGGAAAAAACGTAAGGAAACCTACAAAGTCCGGTGACTGAATGTACAACCGAATCTGGTCAGGTTTCTCTGGTCAGTCAGATGATAGCTGCCCCACTGTAATTATCTATCTTCCAAATCCTGCATCATGGTCAAAGCCGACCCAGGACCCTAGCGCGTGAGAGCACAACTGGGATATTGACACCAAGATGATTATTTTATTCATACACGGCTATGGACTAAACTGCGGCAAGAGGCATATCATCTTAGTCCTCATAGTGAGAACATACCTGTGGTTCTACATTTAATCCTCGATGAAAAAAGAGGGGTGTTATAAGTTTGCCGTGTGTATCTGTAGCTTTGTGAGTCTGTGTGTCTGTCTGTGGCATCGTAGCTCTTGAACGAAATGTGGTCGGTTCTAACAACGGTTCGTCAGTTTTGGAATATGGACAACATATGTTACAGACAAAGTCACGGTATCGATTTGGAGGCCTTAGATTGTCACGGTTGCATAATTCTACCTTCATTGTCTATTTCAGATATAGAAATTTGGCTTCATCATCTTCTGCATCACCATAAACATTGTCTTCATTTCCAGTTTGAAACCCTTGTTCTATGTCAATATCTTCGTCTTCATAGTCGAGTACATCTTCATCATTTATCTGATTTCTAATCTTAGTTCTGTTTCAGCATGTTCATCATTGACTACTTTTTCTTCATCATTGAATGTCGCTTCGTCCACATTGTTGTCTTCGCTCGATCCATACTTGAATCCCCAAAACTCAAGATTAAATTTATTGTGCTCTGACTGGCTACAATTGTTTTGAGAATTTCTCAACTTCCGACTTCTCTGTCTTGCGCATAAACCTAGTTTGGACTCTCCCAATCTTTCCGCTTCTCTAAGCAAAGGATATTCTTCAAATGTAACGTCGTGTGATCGTATCAATTTGTGATGTTTCCCATCCCAATTCTATAACTTTATCACTGTCTTATCCGACTAAAATTCCCTTCTGAGCCTTCTTGTCCAACTTTTTTCATTCTTCCTTTGGAACATGAGGACAACAGGTCGCCCCAATTACTGGCAAGTGTTTTATTCTTGGCTTCTTGCCATTCCATTATTCACACCTTGAGGCCCTGGTCCTGTACTTTTTTTTATACCACTAAGGTGGCAAACAAGCTCACGCACAGCCTGATGGTAAGCAGTCACCGCAGCCTATGGATGTTTGCAATACCAGCGTCATCACCCATGCGTTGCTGACCTCGTAAAAACCTTTTCACTCCTTTCTTGAAGAACTCCATGTTGTACTCTCCAGGGAAAACCTCTCCAGGGAGTTCATTCCACAACCCTAGTGTGCGTGGGAGAAAGTTCCTTTGGAACCGCAGAGTTCGCGGCCAATTTGGCTCCAAGGTGTAAGGATGAACCCCCTATCGGTGGCGAGCGGTGCGATGATAGAATGTAGCTGTAGGCATCATGTTAAACAGTTCTTCAGAACAAACACCGTTGTACAAGCGGTAGAACACACAAAGGGAGGCGAAATCCCTGCGCTAACTAAGCGGCTTAATACCACTTGTGAGCATGGTATTTTCGACAATTCTCACAGCGCGCTTTTGGATCGAGTCACAAGGACCAAGCTGTTATGCCGGAGCAATACTCCAAATGGGGTCTGACTTGAGCCTTGTATATGAGAAGTCGTTGCTCCAGCGTGAAGAATCGCTTCGATCTGTTAACCACACCCAGTTTTTTAGATGAGAGCTTGACCTTTTTTTCCAAATGACTGCAAAACTGGACTTCACTGGAGGAGATATCGACACCTAGAATATGTATGCTCTTAGAGATGGTAAGTGGTGTATCCTGGAACGGAGGTGCTGCAGCAAATGGAGCTTTCTTGGCGGTGAACGCGCATACTTGTGTCTTGTACTGTTCAGAATATACACCGACGTAAGAATCAACTCTGCCCATAAGCCCGCTGGCATCTCTGCATGGGCGTACATAATGGATCTTGCCATGTCTACAACAGTCCTGTTCTCTCGCTTATGATACAGTTGCGGGGTATAAGGCATCGTCGATATCTGCTCGATACCTTCCTTCTGCAGTATGGGTCGAACTTTCGTCATTGTCCAACTCACCTCCATTATCACTCAAAATCTCTTTCACCTTTACACCGGCTGACTTAACTTCAGCTACCATCAGTGACAGCTTTTTAGTAGACTTCCGCCTTCTCTCGCATTACATATACCCAATGGTACCCAATGTAGACTCGTGTAAGAAGACGGGCAGATCTCCAAACATCGGTACAGATCGACTCGCCTGGTTGAGTTGCCTTCTCTCTGGTTCCAAATTTCAAGCGATGTCATTTGTCGTATATGCAACCTTTACAAAGCTACACTTTCAAATCAATTCGCAAATAAATTCTTTGCTACCATCTTAATAAATAACGGAATATATTACGAGTTTATTTGTAAAACAAGAGTTTTCTAGCAAATCAGTAATAGCAATCAGACTGAATGTGTCGTCACAGATGTCATAGTTAACATCATCACAAGGTTGTTTCAATTAGAAGGTGCGTAGCCATACTTCTTGACATATTATAGGTATGACTAAGTTCTACCTATAATATGTCAAGTTCTAGTGAAAGAGACATTGTAAAGCCCTTAATAGCCAACAGTATACGGCTGCTGGTTTTACGTTTATTGCTAGTATAAAACTGGGCTATAATTGACCTGTAATGTCGTCCTACCGGAATCGCTCCTTATAGCCCATTATGGGTATTACATGGATGGGAATAGATTTATGGCGGCAATCTTTTTATCGCCCCCGAGAACAAAAATGCTGACAAAAATGCCAAGCCGATATGTACGGAAGCCGAAGGTTGAACGTTTATTTGTAAATTAGGAGAATTATTGGAAGATTTTGAGATGGTAAATGGCAGAGGAAATTACAGGTAACTACAATTGTCTATTCCACACATTTCTTAGTACCTATATCTGTGGTTGAGGAGTACCTGAAGCATTGGGTAAGTAGCAATTAATTTGTATAAAATATTTTCAACAGTAGATATTCTCTTATAAGGCATAAAAATATCCATACATGGAGACACATTATAAATTTAAACGTAGCATTACGTAATCCGGGACATTAAAACGGGAACGCAACAAGTAAGCGGGCGCTACAAGTATTGTACATACCTAAACTGGCCGCCCCGCACCACTTACATTTTTTATAAACCGTACACTGTCTCAATTAAATCCTGGCCACAAAACACTCAACATTTTTCTTTATTTACGTACAATGAAACTGGCACATTACATTCAAGAAAAAGTTATTATTTCTTCCCGTCCAGATGTTCGAAGGAAATCGATAGTTCGTAATTCAAATCACTGTCTGACTGTTCTTTAGTTAAATTTGAAACGGTATGGTTGACTATTGAATTGGTAAGCGCACGGAATATGGTGGATGGTATGCAGACGTGCGAAATTCGCGAAAATCGAGTTTTATTTTGACAGGGCTGGTAGGGAGCAGCCTCGTCCGCGGGCCGAGGGAGGCACGCAGGCGCGTCATCGATCCAAGGGAAGCCTTCCAGTGGCTCGACTCAGTACCTAGAATCGCTCAGTTCGCAATGAGCCGTGTAGAAGGGGCGGTGTCGACGATGTACGGCAGAACGTTCGAAGTTCGAATGCGTAAGTAACGGGTACGAATTTCACTGTCATGCGAACTCTTTACGAGATGTTTAAAAGAGTTCATCGTGTATAATTACAGATGTAAGAGAGAAAGCATAGTAGACATTTAGAAATTTCTTTTCTGTAATCAATCAGGTAATTTTAACGAATAAACCATTGCGGTAATTAATATTTACATTCATGTTACCTACCACATATTACATACCTACCACAGCTAGCAGTTATAAGAAACATTTTGAATAAGTTTGTATTGAAAGCTTTACAAAGTGTTAACACAAGTATACCTATTCTTACTACTATAATAAACTTTTATAGGCCTTGTCCTAAAGGGATTATTATAAAATTCCTCTGTATACTATAATATGAATTATTATATAGGTATAGACTGTGAATTACAGTGTAAACCATACTATACCTGCCTAAGATTACACGGCCCAGTTTGGTCACGTGCTGCTTAAGTCCCAGGGATGCATATGTGGGAAATAGGTGCATAACTTACTAACGAATTATGGAATAATTATTCTGAAATAAATGATTTGAATTGAATAAATTTGCCGACATCAAGAAAGAGGTCCTGCGGGAGACCCAGGAAGCGAGATTTTAACATTATGATGTGTTGTTAGATTCGTCTTGTTCGCGCGAACGACACAAGGTACATTAAAATGTAATCAATTGAAATTGGCAGATTTTAGGTTCCATTTTGTGTGCTTTTAAGTTTAGATAGCAGTCGCGATTCCTAGTTTCTATACTTACTTGTTAGTAGCCATTTTTGTCCCACCAACTGCACCATTGCTTGCAAAAAGAGTCCTGCAAGCAATTCTGTAGACTAATAACGTAACTCTGTTGCCAACAATTCTCTGATTACAATGATTGAAATAGTTACTTTTGCTATTCGTACGATCGATTTCATAGTTTCAGTTTGCAATGGAACTTTGTTAGCAACTGAACGCATGAAATTGATGATATGAAATTGCAAATTAACAAAGTAATAATTTCAATCATAGACATTAAAGAATTGTTAGCAACAGTTATGTAATTAGCCTACTGGTATGCAATTATGATGTATGGTATAACATAGCATGGATACAATCTACCTACCTAATACCTACCTACTGATTTTGTCATAGGCATTATCTGTTTCAAAACTTCAAACACATAATAATATGCATTCTCAAATATGTTTTAGTCAATTCTTCTGTATTGACAATGAGTATTGTTTGAGTAATGCATTGTGTTGGTTTTTGGTGTGTTACAAATCAAAAGGCAAATAAGTTAAAACTAACCATAAATTACATTGTTTGTTGGGACCAAGTGCTTACATGTTAATTTTCAATGATCTTGATGTCGGAAAACCAGAGATACAGCTCAACTTTTACTTTACTTTTTTACAACTTTCACTTTTTACAAAGCTGCAGGCAACAGATATGATTGCTGAGTGACTGTAAAGACCAATTCTGTGGTGAGTATGCCACCATACTGGCGTACTCATATGTATTCCCTTAACTTTGGTGAACATAAGTGAACTCATTTATTGAAAAACAGTAAATGAGATATTTAGTTTAATTTCAATGGAACCACATAATTTGAATAGACATGAAGCACTGGCCTCCAGCTCTATAACAGCCTGGGTGATTCAACCTATCTGTTTAGTCTGGCGACTGATAGCAGACTTGTAAATACAAAAAAAGTTTGATTTCATATACACAATCTTTACGGCTTATTTCAAAATCAACTATATACTGTCATAATCAACAATTCCCATGCATATAAAGGCACGGGCACTATGTATACAAACATATATTACAAACTATTTTTTAAATATAAAATTAGCATTCAACTATGTATGTTATTAATTAAAGTTATGTGGTTCATATATACTGTGCAAAAAGCTGTGAAACATGAAGGATGAAGATGAGAACATTTTTGTTATTCCACTGATGTGCTGTTTTACTTACACACACCAGCTTCGTAAGAATCATGTCTGCCTGGAATGCAATAATAATAAATAATAAATATTCATGGACAAATTCACACAACACAACCCATCTAGCCCCAAACTAGGCAAAGCTTGTACTATGTGTGCTAGATTGTTCACAACTGCCCTCCTGATAAACAATAATAACAGTAACAATAGATACTTATACATATAACACCCAGACCCGTAACAGAAATTAAAATTCATCATTTCAATTTCTGCCCGGCCGGGAAACGAACCAGGGACCTCTTATGTGGCAGAATGGTATGTTATGTAAAATTTCTTTTTACACATTGATTTAATTTTTATGAAACTATGCACACAACCTACCTAAATACTGTGAGAATTAACTTTGCTCAGTAGGTTAACTAAAGCCTTTAAACACTGGCATCCTGTGGTCATGTCAGTGTAAAATTCTGTCAGCAAAATACTTTGAATTTCAGGATAAATATGCATGTGTTATTATGATATATATAAGCTACAACATTGTAAAGTTTAATGAAAATCCATTCAATAGTTTTATAATGAAAATGCTAAGTTTTACATTTATAATACTACTTGTGGACCAAGTACAAGTACACCTATTTTACCCCTACCTACCCTTCCTTTCTTTGCTTATAAACCTTCCTCATGAATCACTCTATCTTTTATTGAAAACCGCATTAAAATCTGTTGCATAGTTTAGAAGATCTAACCATACATTGATACATAGGAACAGATGGCGGGAAGTGACTTTGTTTTATACTATTTATAGATTATTACTAGGATTACTTAGACAAACATCATGCAAACTTACATGTATAGCATTCTTATTCTGGAATAACTTTTCAATACTGCTTATGTGTAGGTACTATTTATTATAAGTTGAAATAGTTTAAGCAATGAGAAAGACACAACAACTTGCAGTCACAAATGCATTCCTTGCATACCTCATTTATCTATTGCCACAACTTTTACAACAATGGTTTATTACCTTGTTATCACCACTGATAGGTACAATTTTCATACTAATTATTCAAAACATAGGTAGGTATGTTTTAAAATTTTGTGTTTACGTACACAATTTAGTAAAAAAGGAGAATACTATGTAATAACGAAATATATATTATGGAAATACTATGTAGCAATTAACACAGTGAAGGCTTTGCAGGTTTGTTTATGCAGAATGCGGAATTTGATATAACTTTAAAGGCTTGAAATACAAATACACTCCCATCAAATGACAGTGTTTTATGTAAACTTTGTAAAGTTGATGATGATAGCTAACCCATTTTATCTAGTTTACAAGTTTTGTACCACATTAAAATATAAAGATAATGCGTGATGAAAAACAAGTAGGTAATGAAATTAAAGATAATTTGGTGATGGCTGCAAACAAAAATGTAGGAAAAGAAACCTCCTGATAAGAATTTATACTAAATAATAGAGATTATATTTAAAGTTTTACCTGATGACAACAGGTTGGCATTTTCCTGAGATGGCACGTTCATCATCGTTGTAGCAGAGATCAACTGAGAATAAAACAGAATCCATTTTAAGATATTGCTATTTTGCTTTGTCCACTGCCTTCTGCCAAATGCCAATGCCCGATATTGGCGACTTTTTTTATTTCATTAACATTGACCAAACCTACTTTTTTTTGTATAAAACACTTACTATGATCACTAAACCTCTAAAGTTTAGAGTCTAAACTCAGTCTGAACTAAGTAACAAGTGTTTAGAAGTTTAAAACAAATTTACTGTTTCTATCGCTATTTTTACTTTTTTGGACAGAGTTTAGAGGTATTGTTATCATAATAGGTCATCTTCCTATATTTAAGAGTATGACTCTTGTCGGTGGAGCAATCGCCACTCTTCTCATTGGTATAATAGGTATTGTTAGGTAAATCATTTTGAACTTAAAAGTATAGGTTCGGTCAATGTAATAGTGAAATTAAAAAGACTCCACTGGTCTATTTAAATTTGTAATTGCTACTTTATATACAAAACAGTGGGAGTTCTAAGTGTAGGAGTTCTAAGTTCTAAGTGCAAACTAAATTCACATCTAACTTTATTTGCTAGCACTTTAGCAGGTGACTTTTAATCACATACCCACAAAGTACAAATTCTGTAATATAGGGTTAGTGCTGTACAAACACATAACATAACATTGAATATCAAAATCAATCAATCATCCTTTCAGTAAGGGGGCAGATAAGTGGGTTGGAAAATGGGTACCGGAATGAATGAATATAATTTTATTATTTATAGTTTATCAAGACTCACATGATAAGTCACTTGATATATTTCAAAACAAAACAAACAACACGGTCCCGAATTATTTACTTTACGTAATTGACACACAGAAACAAAACATACCGAGTACCGTACCTTGCTATAACTTCGTTTCAATAAGTGAACAGCCTTATGGTGCACAATTCATTGCAAATCCGCCCGTAATATCTTACGCAAGTATCTCTGCTTTTTCCCCACAGTAACCCGGAAAGATTTGAACAATGGGGTCTAAATTTTATGCGAATACACTTTCACATTTGTAGGACAGACAATCGAGTAGCCACCTACACATAACAATAAACAGTTATATCGTCACACACATCACTAAAACTGTCCTTTTTTAGCTGCTACGAGCCGAAATCACTTCGATTTTGACTAAACACGCACGTTAAAAGTTCAATAAAACTACGAAATAACTTTTATTTGCTACCAAAAACTTTAAAACAAATGTCGTCGACGACTTCGTTCAACTTCAACTTTTTTTTCTGAATGACAAGTAACGCTGTGCCGGTGTCGGGGATATAAATTTTACCCATATTAGCGGTAATAAGAAAAAATGTGGCAAATATTTTATTACATTACAAGTTGGCTCGCGGCGCGACTTCATTCGCTTGTTGTCTTACCCCTACTCTACCCTTCCTTATTACTACCCTACTTCTACCCTAGCCCTACCATACGCTACCCTACAGGCTATAACTACACCTATTCTATACCTATTCTACACCTAGATACTTATTTTTCTTTGCGTTTTAACTACCCCTGTATTATAAAACCAACAGAACAAAAAACCTTATAATCTTAAAAGAATAACATTGATAATGGCGTACCTACATTTACAGTGCTACGAAAAAGTGTAGAACTGTAAAAAGTTAATTAAATATTTCAATACAAAGTGTCGTTCAATGGTGCTAAGGTATACGTGATTTTGACAAGTTGAAACAGATACTTGGGCCCTCATTTTATGTTTTGTATTGTTTTTGGAGCAATGAAGTTGCAAATTTGCTTTAATAATCTAGCAACACCAGGCAGCCCTTTGCGTTTTGTTAATGCAAAACCGGTCATTAAACTTTCAAGTAGATAGTTTGTAAAAACATAAATAGAGGGCGGTACTGTCAGCAGGAGCTTGAAAACCACATATCAGCAGCTTAGTCCCGCTGCGCGCTGGATCCAGGTATTTGCGGGATCCCGCAGGGTGGACTTAGACCCTAGAAATCAATCGTAATAAAGACCTTATAGACCTTGTTTTCATGGTTTTAATTTTAACCTAAATAACACAAGGTTTTTGGTACATTTAAAATGGTTGTTTAGTATTTTTAGACATAAAGATTAAGAGATAAATTGACATACCTACTCTAATCAACATCAACATAAATTTGAAATAATTACGTACACAGCACAAACAACATCGTAAGCAAATTAAACATTATTTTGGAAATAACAAGCATACCTAACTATCAAACAACTCCATATTTTTCTATATACGCTCCTACATTTCTGGCGTTTTAAATCGGTCTTTGACTTCATAAATACTTAATCATATTTAATTAGATTTTCGCGTGATGATAGTCAATAAGACAATGAATCTTATATATATTAATTAAATACAGGTAATCATTGCCTTATTGGCTATCAAACCGCAAAAACCGGAAACTGATTTGTAATTACAGAAATGTATCAACTTATATGGAAAAATATGGGGTGGTCCGATATTAAGCTCGCAAACGTAGCATTTCATCACTTAGTGTTCAGCGCATCACTTAGCCAGCGCCCAGCCAGCCAGACCACGGCCCACTGGCCGCTCCGCGCACAGTATCACGTATAAACCATGCTTCTCTGTAATCCCGCCAGTCAAGCGGGATCCCGTAAAAATTTCGACCGGATTAGTCCAGCAAAATGTATGCGGGATCCCGGTATTTCGGGATCCCGGTATCCCGGCATTGCATTCCCTAACCGTAACAGACGAAAATTCCGAAAAAAAAAAACAGTTTCGTCGTCTCGGTGATTACGTTTCAATATAGATACCTAAGTACTTTATAATGTTTACATTTTGTTGTTGTTATTCTACAATAAAAAATATTGATAAATACCTACCACAGCCGCATTCTATTATCGCACTGCTCGCCATCGACAGGAAGTTCATCCTCACACCTTGGAACCAAATTGGTCGCGATCTGTGCGGTTCCAAAGGAACTTTCTCCCATGCACACTAAGGTTGTGGAATGAGGTTATCCCTGGAGAGTAGGTACAGCATGGAGATCTTTAAGAAAGGGGTGCAAAAGTTTTTACGGTGTCGCCCGGTCGGTAGCACAAACGTCCATAGGCTGCGGTGAATGTTTACCATCAAGCAGGCAGAAAGTTGTTTGCCACCTTTTAGTAGGAAGTACCTACTTATACAATTTCTTTTATTCCGTGGTGCTACCGACTCACGACCAAGTATCAACCAAGTAGAACCTATGTCCTGCAGCAGTCGCCTTGCGGATGATTTTAAGTCCAAGTTTTATAAAATGAAAGATTCTTTGAGAGAAAAAAGAAACTTGTAAAATCGAGTAGAAGAAATAAAGCGCGACAACGATAACACGGAATGTGGCGTAAAAAGGAACTAACATGCCGCTATGGAAACTACACCGAAGAAGAGACAACTGACGCCCCCTCACGGCCATTTAACCTAAACCTTTTTACCTTAACACGCTTTTAGAAGACCGCGATATAGTACGCTGTTATACGGAGACTATTATAGTCTTTCTGACATTAGTCATACAATGTACGACACGGAGAAAGGGTCTTAAGGAGAAGGATTTGGTTTCTAATAATTGGTAAACTGTTTTATCTGTACACGGCTGTAAATAATTGATGATGATAACAGAGCAAGGTCACTTGATGGTATGCGACCACCGCCGCCGCAAAAGGCATAGGTATACTCGTTTCGTAAAGTCTCCAGTGTCGTATCGGCTCGGGAACGCTGCTGCAGGAATATCATTCCATAGAATGATCGTACTCGGCAGGAAGGTTCTTGAAAAGCGTACAGGGCCCCGATTTTTGAATCGCTCGCGTCAATTCCAACGGGTTTTCATTTTGATTTCCGGTCTGAAAAATACGATATTTTGATGTTGATTTTCCCTATTTTTGAATCATACTCTTTAGGTGTTGGCAATGTAATATGAAAAAGATTGAATTTTTCATGCCGAAAATAAAAATTGAAAACTCGTACGAATCGAGGAGCGATTAAAAAATACAGCCCCAATAGTTGACCGCCACTGATTTAAGTGGTATGGTATGGTGGGTAAGACGGTCACGTACAGTGGTGAAACTCTGCACGTCCTGGGAACTCTTCTGTGTTGTTGGGAAGTGATGAATAAACAATGCATTAGAAAGAAATTAAAATTTATTTAATTATCGTTTTAAAAATAGTGACTTGAAACATTCAATTTACACTTTCGTAGCACAAATATAACATTATGTACACCTTTGGTTATTAGGGTAACTTAACTATGCTATCAATGTATTTCAGTACCTACAGTAAGTACTATTACTTTATTCTAAATTCAGTACCTAGATTATAAAAATATAGGTTCTATCTTAACACTAGGTATACACAGAATATAAAAAGAATCACAATAGGATAGAACATAGCGCAACGTAAACTACATATCTACTCTAAAAATAATTTAGAATATATTTACACCATGTTGGTATAGGGTTCACGTAAAATGAAGATAATCTGACACTTTTCTTAATATAAATCCTAGATAAAACTAAGCCACAAGTAGAGCTTGTCTAAGCCGAAATGACGCGCCCCACTACTTAATTAGTTGATTTCGATGTGTAAGTGCAAATATTAATAACGACACTTCATCTGTGTGGGAGCGTCGACTGCTCAATCGAACGACGCGTCCTCCTACGTTTGAGTCTCACCGGCAACTGAATGACCAATTACAACGGCATTTGTATATGTATTGCGTCCATATTTTAAATTTGCTTGTGTGCGTTAATGCGATAGTGCGGCGCGTCATTTCAGCTTAGACGAGCTATACTTAGGTATTCATGCTTATATAGGTACAAAAAGCGCCAAACTTCTAGTCAGCTCTGGGGGGCGATTCTCAACCTGTGACATCTCAAATTCGACATTTTCTCTAGTCAAAAAACTGTATTTAAACGTTACTTAAATTTTTCTTCGACAATATACGACTGCCGAAAATAACTGAGAAAATATTTTTTGGCTGCTATAGACATTTCAATGTCATTATTAATGAAGATATGTGGCTTGAAAAATGTCGAATTCGAAATGTCACTGTAGTTGCTTCACGCAGGTGTACAGTCAGGCACACTTTTGGATTTAAAAGTTTGGCGCTATTTGTACTCGTACTTATTTCATAATACAGGGTGTTACTTAATATGTGTATGAAGCCGTGAATTGGATGAAGTGTTAAACGTATTAAAAGGGTAGGTACAACTATTCCTAGGTTACGTACTAGGTACGTACGACAGAAATAATTGTGGCTATCATTTTAATACGTTTAGCACTCCATCCAGTTCACGGCTTAATACGTAGGTATATTGCCACTACAATGTAAGATACCAATTCACCCTAAGTGACTAAATAGTTTACTTTGTATAAAAATAGCACCAATATAATACGCACACAACTGAAATCTATCCTTGTGTCTGGTATTTACTTATACTTACCCATTCTACACTTTTGAGACATGGATATAGGTTGTAGCTAATTTAGATATACCTACATAAATAGGTAGGTGTAGGGACAGTGGAATACTCCTATTAGATAGATGCTGAATCGTTGATAGACCCTTACTTTTATTTTAAATTTTTTACGCGGGTAATGCATTACGCACGGTACCCTCCGGTACGGTAGGGGGGGACGGAGGGCCTGGTAGGACTCCCAACAGTCGCTGGTGTATCCACTGAACCTCGCGGCGCTACTGCATCGCTTGAAAGGAGGTGATGAGAGCAGCCGAAGCCTTGTCATCCACGACACCTCCGGCATCGGCCTCGACACTGTGCTGATTAAACTGTAGAATGTTTGTAGTTCTAGGTAGGTACCAATGCGGATTGCTTCCGCCTAGATAGAGTTCTTGCTGGTCTTTGCTAAACCAATATCTTAGCCAATATCAATCGATTGAAAAAGTAAAAACCTAATGTCACAGTCAATTTGTTTTTCGAACGTTCTGTAACCCAATGTTGTAATCTGTAGCATTCGTTGTGATATAAATCTGTAGATTCTTAGTCAATCAATTGTGTTTTCCTTATAAAATCTAACAGGTTATGGGCCCAGCACGCTTCCATTGCGTTTCTATTCTACAAACATTTAGGAATGTTTCACAGAGCAGAGTAAGTGTGTGAATAGGTTATCATGAGCATGACATAAGTGCATGAATCGTAGATTGATAGGCGACAGTTTCAGAATCTGTCGTCCTCAGAATCTGACCTACTTCACCGAGTTCATCCGCTTTCCATTAAGAGTAAGGACTGCCCGCTCCTTTGTCGCTGAATACATAGTTCTTTTTTTTTTTTTTTATGTTATCCGGCAGACAAACAGGCATGCGGGCCACCTGATGGAAAGTGGTCACCGCCGCCCCTATGGACATCAGCATCACCAGGGGTGCTACCAATGCGTTGCCCGCCTCTAAGGAAACCTCTAATATACCTCTTGAACGATCCCATGTCATAGACCAAAGGAAACACTGTGGCTGGGAGCTCATTCCACATCCGAATCGTACGAGCGAGAAACGTTCTTTCGAATCTTCGCGTGGACACCACTAGAGGGTCCACGTAATGGGGATGAGTACCCAGCCCACGGCGGGTGGTGCGATTGCGGAATTGTGCTGTGGGCACCAGATCAAATAATTCCTCAGAACACTCCCCATTGTACAGCCGGTAGAACACACACAGGGAGCCAAAGTCCCTTCGATCAGCCAGTGGTTCTAACTTGCCTGCTTGTTCTTAAAAATGCCTTAACGTAAATAACCATAATTATCGAGCTATAGAACCTCTATAGTCTTAGTCCTCCATAACTATACTTACTGTTATATTTATTACGACTGGCGTCCTGGCGTCAACTTTACATGATATTCCGATGACCAATTGATTGATCATGCGACCATTTTTATTAACTATCACGTAGTAACCTTTCATTCCACAGTTTTCTTCGCCATTGAAACTTATAGAAACACCTTTCATTTACGTATTACCAGAGTATGTAACTTATAACGCTACGTCCTTATACTTAGTCAGGTCATCGGACTCGTTGCCTACAGACGTGTGGCTATTCCTGAGACCGTAGAAAACTCGCTCCCTAGAAGTTGTGAAGTGATAGGGGTCGTGTCTCAGCAAATTCACCCCGTACCCCTCCTCCCTCTTCAAGCCTTCGTAGAACCTCGGATCGTAGTCCGGAGGATACATTCTCGGGTCGTATCCATACGTCCTGTAGTAAGGATACGCCATTTCGCTTTTGCAATCTGCCCTGTCCTCGTACATATCGTATGTTTTAGCTGGATATTCGTCGAAAGCACCGACGACGGAGTGTCTTCTCTTGTAGGGGTTCTCACTTGGGCCTGTCCTAGGTCCTACCCATGTCCCGTACATTTGGGGGCCGGAGAAGTGTTTCGGGTATCCCCGTAGGCTGGCGGCGTATTGGCGATCGGCCAAGTGCTGCCAGTATGCTGGCGGTGGTTGAGGTAGCATCATAGGAGGGTAGCCCAGGTTGACGGATTGTCGCGCGGCTAGGTGACGGCGCAGGTCTGGCATGGAGCCGGATTTGCCTGTAATAGGGAAACGTAGTATTTATTTATCCACGTAAAGGATAAAGACTAAAGTAATCGTACATAAGTACGTTTAGGCGCTGTCCTAATTGGCAACGGTCATGCGATGGTCGGGCGATATCCATCGTACCATGGTCGCACGGCTGTTGCCAGTTAGAGTAGCGCCTTACTCTCACGCCCGCGTCCCACATGGCCGAAATACATATGTTAATTAATGGCATAACATTATCTTTCCAATAAAACTAGTTTCGCTGATATTCAAAATATATATATTAATTATTATAATTTGATAACGCTTTACAAAACAACCAAAGTAAATTCACGTACAGAAAGACTCAAATATTTTATTTTCCCAAATATTTTAAATTATTTTGGATAGTGGGTTAAGTACCTACGTAATACCTACTCGCAAGTAGGTACACTGAATAACGGCAAATAACACGTACAATAGAAACCACCACTAAATAACTATACTCAACAAATAAACCATGACGAACAAAAGAAAAGATGTTATTACACCAAAAACTACTGTGTAAGTACAAACTACAAAGTAGCGTAATTTGAAAGTGATAAGAGAAAATTACTTTGTAACACCATTTTCAAACATTACTAAGATGGTAATATGACTTTAAGAGTTTCTTTGTCGTTACTTATAATCTATTTAAGCCTCGACGAAAAAAAGAATGGTGTTATTAGTGTGACGTGTATACACACTGTGGCATTGTATATCTGTGTGTCTGTCTGTGACATCGTAGCTCCCGAACGGATGGGCCGATTTAGATGCTGATTTCTGTATTTGATAGCCAGTTTAATCGAGATTAATTCACTTAGACATTATATCTATTTAATGTTGATATTTTTGCGACACTCGACTCGGCGAGTAGCGGGCAAGTAACTGTCTGGCACGTAACGGAAGTTTATGACGTATATCTTCACTTCACACTTACACACCTTGTTTATACCTATATCTATTACATTCTTAAAATATACTATTTTATTTATTAAATATATTATTTTTTAAACGGAAAAACGCACGTAGTAGGGGTAGCGGTCCGGACCTCACTCCGCGGGACCCGCGGAAGACCAGCGCCGCGGCTTAAGCCACGGCTCATGCCGAGTGAGGTCCTTTTATCGACCGGGAGGGCCACAGCACGCCAATGCCAAATTGTTTAATTTTAAAAATTACATAATTTTATTTTATAATTTGATTTGATTTTGTATAATTGTGAGTGTTGATATGTATGTAATTTTTGTGTTTCAATATTGTGTTGTGGCGTCCAGTTGATCATAAATGATTTATTTATTTATTTATTTAGATGGTTCTAGCTTATTAAAATCGGTTGAGTAGTTTAGAAAATATTTAAGTAGGTACATGTAAACTTGGTCGGGGGTAATCCGACTTTTTTGTCTGTAAAGTTATTTATTATTATAAGAACTAGCCAGGCATTATATCGCCATCTCACCTGGTGGTAAGTGAAAATGCGTGTGGCTAAAGATGGAGCATGCCTGTCTAGGAACAGCCTATTACGTCTAGCCCTGAAATAATCAGGGAACACACTCGCTGGCAACGTATTTCATTCCTTAGCAGGGCATTGAACGCATTACAAAAGTTAAACCAAAGCGGCTTGTGCGGGAAGATGGAAGATCCACGACATAAAGATGAAGAGTTCGCCCAGATTGCGTCTCCCGATGGCGGAAAGGGGCCGTCAAAATGAGGTCGTGCAAATGCTTTACATATTCTCCGAAATGCAACCTGTGGAAGACCGACCGAAGCACAACTGCTCGCCGATGCTCGAGGCTCTGTAGCTCAGCGTCAACAAATTACAAATTATTAGTTTTACCACCGAATCCAAAGCGGCCTGAAAATGGAACAGCTTTCCAGATAACAGGCGGAAGTATTTTCTATTCGTGGCTCTTCCAGATATCCGCGCAAACCCCTTTGATTCAACCTATGCAATGCGTACGGCTAAGGAATGAAACACGTTGCTTGCGAGTGTGTACCCTGACTATTATAATCTGGACGCCTTCAAGTGTGAATAGGTCGTTCCTAGACAGGCTTGCTCCACCTTCGGCCTCATCGTCACTTACCACTACCTGAGACGGCGGTCAAATGCATGCCTAATTCTTATCCTACGATACCACTAGTATTATAAATATGTAAGTGTGTATGTTTGTTACCGCTTCATGTCTAAACGGCTAAACGGATTTGGATGAAATTTGGTAGGTAGCTAGTTTAGGGTCTGGAATAGGGCATAGAGGCCACTTTTTATCCACCCCCCCCCCCCACCTCTACCCCCACTTGCGGGATATAACTTAGTAATTGGTGCAAAGAAAGTAATAAAAAAAAAACTTGGCGTTAATGTCCCGGTTGTGCTCTCGAGAACGAGGGCCCGGGGTCCGCCTTGATCCAGGTTTTGGCAGGTCAGGTAATTACAGTGGAGCGACTGCCATCTGACCTCCATGACCCTGCTACCAGGGGAACCTGACCAGATTGGACCATGGTTACACATCCAGTCGCCTGAATGTGCAGGTTTCATCACGATGTTTTCCCTCACCGTAAGAGCTTCGATTAGTATTCAACTAATGTACACAACTCAGAAAACAGTCATGCAAAGCAAGTATAACATATAAATAAGCGTACCATTATCAGGCATGAACCCTTCGTTGTGGAAGGCGGCGGGCGCGTCCGGCACGTAGTGGCTCGCGTCGAACTCGCTGCCGCTCGCCGCCGCGCCGTGCGCGTACGCCGCGTTCCTGCGGATGTGGGGATGGGGCTTTCTGAGCGAGGCGGCAATGTATGTAGTGATCATTTTTTATTATTTTCAACTTAAACATAATACACAAACAATATAGAATTACATATTAAAACTACATATCAATAATAACATTACTCTATATAACTAAAATAGGTAAAATATTTGCCCCAAGTCTCCTGAGGGCTTAGTGTGAGTTTCGCTTCGATTTTACTTTACTATCGCGTTTGCGTTTACGAGAAAATTAGCGCCGTCTAGTTGTACGTAAATGAAGTTTTTCCTTCATACTAACTTCGACGAAAACGCAAACGCGATGGTAAAGTAAAATCGAAGCGAAACTTACACTAAGCCCTCTGAATGCGGAAATGTGCCCAGAAGGCGGCTGCGTTGCCCCGCTGGTTGGCGAGGCTTATACGCTGTCCCAAAAAGAGGGCAACCTTCTGGTCATTACTAATGTCGATCAGGTGCTTGGCTAGTTTCCTATATAGGGAATGTGCGCCTGGTCCCCACGACCCAAGAGTTTGTTGGCCAAATTTAATCCAACGCGGTCGAAGACAAAAGACATCATATGGCTATAGCCATGGCTTTATAGGAGAGCGAAAACAACATGCTAGACAGGCATCCATGCTCATCAGTACTACAGCCTACTGCTGGGTAAAGACCTCCCCCAGAGATCTCCACAAATATGCGCCTTGCCCACTACCACAATCCTTCGGGCTAAGTCGGTGTCCTTGATTCGCTTGCGGTTCCCCTTATTTATGATTCGAACGCGCAATGAGACTCCAAGCCCTTTCCGTTGCCCGTTGGGCGACAGTGAGCTTACTTAAGGCCCATAGTGAGCGACCACGTCTCCGTTCTGTAAGTCATCACTGGCAACAAACACTGATAGCGTAAAAGGCGTAGTTGTTCTAAGCAAGCACAGCTTACCTGGCCTCCCTTAGCGCGTAGGCGGACTGCACGAGTACGACTCCAATCACGATGGCAGGCAGCCGCGCCACGTAGCACGCCAGCTCCGCACCGCCGTACACGCCTTGCAGGCCCTGCAGAACAGACATAGACATAAGCGTAACTTTATTTGGTCCAATAACACATTTAACAAACTTAAAACTAACAAAATAAGTACATAATAAAGAAGTAGGGCGATGCGTCATCGGACCAAATTGGACCAGCCTCAGCTTAATACTATGAATGGCAGCAACCAAACACAGCGCTGGTTTTCAGACTGACTAATAGCGAGTATGTGCAGATAGTTGCACTACCTGTGACCGGGCCGATTTAGAAGGCAGCTAGAAAGTTGATACTAATCCTTACTTAGTATAAAAATAAAGTCGCTTTTCGGAGCGTCCTACCGACCGGACGTCCGACCAAGGTCGGTTCGCCCACGCATCCAAAAAGCGACATTATTTTATTCTATGTAAGAATTATCTTATGTCGTATATATGTATTACTGTACCTATACAGGGTGTCCGGTAATGAATGGATAACCTTGAAATGTCTTATAGTATAACTTATGGCTGTTCAGAAAAAAAAATGAATCAAAATATATCATAAGTAGTACCCAAGGAGCTGAGGGAGTCGTATTGGTTGCAAAATGACGGCTGTCCTGCGCATTATGCTGTATCTGTTCGTGCATTTTTAAATAACACGTACCCGGATAGATGGATCGGGCGGCTAGGGCCAATTTTGTGGCCTCCACGTTCACCGGACCTAAATCCATTGGATTTCTTTATTGGGGCTGATAAATAAATAAAATTGACTTTTCTTTAAAAAAAATCATAACTTAGGTACTACTTATAATATATTTTGTTTCGTATTTGGTTCTAAAAGGCCATAAATTATACTATAAGACATTTACCGAACAGCCTGTATAATCGGAATCTGTCAATTTTTCCGAACCTTAATTTTACAAAGCTCCTGTAAGGTGGTGATAACCACCACTGTCTTAGCTGCATAATACAATGCATGAATCGTAGATGTTGTGGGCGACAGTTACCGCTTACCAGCAGGTGGGCTGTCTGCTCGTTTGTCATAGTATAAAATAAAAAAAAATACGAATCGATTGATCTCATTAGGCGGTTGGAAAAGCAATCTAGCAACTACGCCCATTCTATCAAGAGTGATGCACAAGTGGAATTCACTGATACCTTATTATAATTATAAATTATTATAATAACATTTATTTAAAGTAGCTTCAAATTAATTCAATCACATTAGAAAGTTAATTTCTCCAACCGAAATCGTAAAGTCTTCGAAAATAGATTTGTTAATTAATTCAGTGTAAGATTTCTTTTTTATTATACATTATACGATGCTTTGCTGCAACTTCGCATTCACGATATAAAACGTCAACTTCACGATGGTAAATTCGAAATCTCCATATAATGGACTCACAGTCAAGACACAAAGCAGACCACACAAACGAGTTATTGGGAGGGTGCCGTTGTACTTAATTGAATTCTGACTAATGAATGAGTCCCCAAAAACTAATTAGGTATTAACCTTCAGAATTTTCTTGAAAATTCTGTTTATGAATGCCTTAAAAACCTTTGCGTGGGTCAGTATGTCGTTCGCAGTTCGATTCTGCCGTTATTTCTTATTTGATATGAGGAGTATCGCGGCATCGTCTAATAGAAAAGCGATTTCGGGTTTACTGCAAGCTTTATCCAGTAGAATCTTCTAGAACAAGAGTATCTACGTACCCAGTAGCTGATGGACATGTAGAACACGAGCGCACACTCCGGGATCAGCACCAGGATCACGGCGACCAGCCACGCCAGCAGGTACTTGTTATTTTTCTGCAAACAACGTTTATTTGGGTCAGGTTTTCCTGTTAAATGGTCAGGTTTCCGTAATAATGGCCAGGTTCCGATTTTAATGGTCAGATTCCCATTAAACATTATGTTCCCCGATTAACAGGATCACGGAGGTCAAATGGCAGTCGCTCCACTTTAATTGTCTGATCTGTCAAAACCTGGATCATTGACAAGGATTTTGGACAAAGACATTGGATATACACGCCAAGATGGTGATGATGATGTCAACATTCCAAAGATTTTGACATATACACATAGGCAACGTACACTTGGGTGATTAATAGTGTTTCACGTTCATTAGAAAAAAAGGCCAAAACAGTTGAACTTGAAAAGCAAGATAACATTTAACGACCGCGACGTGGCGCCAGTTGTCTTTTCTTCAGTATGGTTCTCTATTGGCGGCATGTTAGTTACTTTTTATGCCACAACCAGTATCATCGTTGTCGCTGTTTCATTTTTTACTATTGAAGCTTTAGTTTGGTCGTTAAAATCTCGTTAGTTGTGTATTTTCGTCAAGCCGAGTGATGCCCGGCAGAGTAGAATAGCACCAACCCCTTACATTCGTGGATCGTATAAGGCGACTAATGTTTTCGAGGCAAAATGCTAGTCTTTGTAGGCAGGAAAATGGGCAGCAGCGTTTTCCATTGTTCTATTTATGAGACCCTAAGTCCTGCAGTGGACTGTTATGGGCTGTGATGATGATGATGTGTATTTTCGTTAATAACGATGATAGACGATATTAAAGGGGTCATGATAGTTCATGAAACGGCCAAGCCTTACTTTTTCCTGATGTTAACTATAAAGCTAACGCACGTAGAGCTCGACACCTCTACTAAATTTTCCAAAAAAGGAACTGGCGGCATTTAGTTATGAACTGTTGTATATAATTTACATTGGTCATCGTATCTGTACTTACCGATATCAACCCGTGCACGAGCACGACCGTGGCGGCGATCACGACGCAGTAGCACGCCATCAGCAGCACGGCCGGCACGGGCAGCCCGCCGCGCGCCTCCACCACCCACACAATCTCGTAGATCAGCGCTATGGCGTATGATACCTGGAGACGATATAGACCAGCTTTATTAAAGGCCGATTATTTACCTACCTAGGTTAGATTAGATTTTCCGTAAGTCGACCTTGCGCCTCTTTACTGCTAACTCAAATCCTCTAGAAAATTCAAGAGAACCTTCAGCCTCAGGAAGATCTCCGAGAGGGTGGTTGGTCGTCCTAAATACTTAGACCTTTATGAACCTACGTTATTACGCTCTATCTTTTTTCTATGTCATACCTTAGACAAACTGGCAAGCGGGCCACCTGATAGAAAGTGGTCACCGCTGCCTATTGACATTAGCTACACCATTGGTATCGCCAATGCGTTGTCCACCTCTATAACACGTTGCTCTGGCAGCAAAAAGGGAATTGCCCTCCACTGTAAAAAACCACGGTCTCCAAATCCCCACCCCATGGAGCACTGGAGACCTTACTCACTACTAAGTTGTCTAGTTTCATTGAAGCCCGACTCCATCTTATCATCCTAGCGGTCAATCCCGGCTTTTCTCTACCAGGGTCTTTCTGATTTCAGTTTTACCGAAAGCAATTTCCAATAGAATCTTCAACTACTGTTTTTTTGAACTAATACTATTAATAACTCGCTTTTTAAAGGTACCAAGCAAAGGACTGACGGGACAGTATGTGGCAGTTAATTCCACAATCTAGCCGCACGAACAGAGGATTTAGAATAAATGTAGATTACAGAAAAAAGGTGGGCTCCATATCAACGAGGTTTGATTAAAATTTCCATATTAAGTTAAACAATCAAAGCCAATGAAATTTTGTAAAAGCGATTTACAAACCATTATCTATATATGATTTGTCATATTTTCGTTAAAATTGTCTTTTCAAAGTTAAACGGTATTACAGAGTTGTATTGAAATATAATATGGAAATTATGATCAAACTTCGTTTGTATGGAGTCCGCGGTCTCTCCGTAATACTAACACTACTTATTAATGAATGAACAATCATAATGAATGTGGCTAAGTAAATCAGAAAACTACTTAATTTCACGGCTTTGAACTATAGTACCTAGCACAGTAGTAAATCGTTGTTCAGAGCACGACATCGGTACCTAAACATGTCTACATTTTGTATCCGGTACACAGCCCAACTCAAACACATTCAAATGCAAATGCCACAATAACCACGAACGTAACTTATGGTTCCTAAAAACCAGTTACTGAACCACTCTCACTGTTTCTGGACCCGGTTTCGTCATCAGCAGAGATAAGTGCATGCCATGAGCCACGGCCATAATCAGAGGCCAGATTGTGAAGACCCGTCGGTGGCTGTAACTTGGATGGATAGGCAGGGTCAAGTTGATGTGGTATATCGTGTAGTCTATGTAATTTTAAAGCCATTGGAACTGGGTCTCTAGGTGGACATACGGGGTTATCTCGGTAGTGTTAACGATCTGCGTGTTATACTTTTGCGTTTTGGCCAATTATAATTACGCTAGATACTATAAGAGCTTATACAGAAGTATTTCTGCGAGATTTGTCCCAAATGTTTATGCAATTTTGGTTTCTATACTAACGACAGAAAGTCTATTTTATTATTTGTAAACAATCGCGCAGCGTCCACCTAGTCACTGCGACATCGCCCGTGCCATTATCACAAAGTAAAAAACGGCCCGCCCCAAGCAATATAGGCTGCGCGAATTAGGGCGATTCCTACGCGGTGACTAGGTGGACGCGCCACGTACTAATAAGTACTATAGATATTCAAGCTTGTTCACATGCATAAACATATAAGTAATGGACAAACAGCCAGATAAAAAGCTCACTAGGAATGTTAAACGGGACCTTCTTTAATGCAGAACGGCATTTTCCTGCCATTATAAGGTGGGTACTACATAAATTCAGTTACCATGATCCAGGATTTGGCAGATTAGATAATTATCACAGAACTTTGAAGTCCATGTGTGTTGCCTTGGGGGAGCGCGCACGCGGGCAGTGTGGCCCGATTATTGTTGTGTGGGTTATTATAGTAGAGCGACTGCCATCTGACCCCCGTGACCCTGCTACCAGGGGAACCTGACCAGATTGGATCATGGTTACACATTTAGTGCAGGTTCCCTCAGCATCGGTTAGTATTCAACTAATGTACATAACTCGGAAAAGAGTTATTAGTATACAGCCGCAGTGGAATTCGAACCCGGTACTCTAGCTTACGAGTCAGATACCTTAACCACTCGACCACCAACGGCGACGCTCCGCCTAGGAGGGCTCAGTAATAAATGGTTAAGTTGTTCACCAGTTTGCTCACCGTAGAGACAACAAGATAAAACCACAGATAAGATCAGATCTCGGGTTTCCATTTTCTGTATAACTAGCTAACTGTTAGTTATTATGAGAGCAGCGGTAATTTATGGCCACGAAACGGTTAAGTTTGTTTACTTTCATAAATGCATGAGAACTAATTTATTTAAGTGCATTTTCGCGTACTTACGCGTAGATACGTGTCGGATAGTAGGTTTGTCAATCAACGGCTAAGCATGATTCTACCTATAGTCGTGTGGTGTCCGGCAGAGCAAAATAGCGCATAAAAAGAGTACACTCGTGGGTTTCGTACAAGGCAATTAATGTTTTTGGGGCAAAAGATCTAGAGTGTCTGTAGGTTGGAAAAGATAGGGGCAACCGCGTTTTCCATTGCTATATGACATTGTGATCTCCAACCCGCCAGCTAAGCGTGAAGATTATGGCACTAACCTCCCCTTTCGTGGGAGAGGACCTAAGTCCTGCAGTGGACTGTTGTGGGCTGTGATGATGACAGTAGACGTACCTATTAGACGGTAAATAGTGCACATCGGCTAGTTTCGGCCTCATATTTACTTACACGCGTGCGACAGAGTAAACACTCTAGGAAGCCGAACTAGCCGACACATGTAGGTATTTTAATTTTAACTACATACACACTCACTTAAACAATAGAGAATTTACTGTATACCCACGCTGGCTAGAGGTTCCAACACAAAATAAAGAACGGCCCTCCCGAAGTTAGTTCTCTATTTTGTGGTTCGAACGAACGTTTCTCGCTCGTACGAATCGGATGTGAAATGAGCTCCCAGCCACAGGGATCGTTCAAGAGGTATATTAGAGGTCTCTTCAGAGGCGGGCAAAGCATTGGTAACTCCCCTGGTGATGCTGATGTCAATAGGCGGCGGTGACCACTTTCCCGCTTGCCTGTTTGCCCGCCGTATGACATAAAAAAAGGTAGGTTTATGAAACTAACAGGCTAACTGACTTTTGGTCATGTATCTTAATCCAAGCTCTGAGAAAAAACGTTGAATTTGAAAACGGAATTGTTAGAAAGAGTAAAAGAATTATATCAACTCACCAAAGCATACGCCGCTATGAATCCTGAAGCAGCAGTCACGCTGCAGCAGAATATTCTGCTAACTGCTGGCTTCATCCGAAGTTTCGGAGACTCTGTGGTGTCACTAATTTCATTACTGGAAGACATCTTCACTTTTCTACTTAAAGCCGCTTCTGTTTAAACTCTCATCACTAGAGGTAAAACCTCTTTTGTTTTGTAATTTTTAATCCTTTAGCGATGTAGGCAAAGGCGCTTTCATTCTTGCAGCCTTTTACAAGATTTAAATTTCATTTTCATTTGTATCATGCTTTCATAGCTTTTACTTTAAAGCCATATGTTCTTGAAACACTACATCTTCTCAACTCTATGAGAGGATAGTTTTCTTTCCTTAATTATATACTTGATTTAAGTAAATATAAACGTGTTTATTCACTGCGAGATCTGTGAACAAAGAAATAGTTATTTTTAGAAAAGGTTGTGTTCAGTTAACGTTGACGGAAGAGACAATTTCGTTTAGATAGACCTATAGTACCTATCATAGTGAATTATTTATTTTATTTATTTATTTATTAACCTGTAGGTACTGTAGCATGTGTGCTCGGGCAGGTCTTAAGTTAGGACGGGCTAATAGTTAGGTAGGCTTTCGGGTTAGGTTGGTGCTCCCGTTGGGCAGCCGGGACTTTAGTCGGTTAAGTAGGTTGAAGCAAGTAGGACGCAGATAGGTAGGCTTAGATAGGTCGGGGAAAGTAGGACGTAAATCTTTAGCCTGTCTCTATGAGCACACATAGCACTGGCTAGGTAGGAACTCAAATGTGCTACATTTGAATTAGATGTAAGGTGTCCTATGTATTTTGTAGCTATCTTCAGTATACTTTCACAAATATAACTTTAATTAAGCAGTAACCATTTTTTATTTAAAGTCCTTGAATCCCCCAGTGTTACAGTACCTATACCAACTAGTAGTAAATATACTTATTATTTTGTATCGAGATGCTTTTTCAAGACAAAGGTGAAGTGAAAGGAGAATTACATATTTCTTTTAACGTTAAATGCCCTTGCACTTTACATTGCAGTTAAGTAGGTACCAGTCAATTTGTACTCTATAATCCGAACAAAAGAAAAACCCCGGAGCAATGAAAGTATGGTGCAGAAATAGGTATCTACAATACCTACATACTTATTATTCTAGAAGTTTATTGATTAAGATTTACAAATAATAAAAGCATATTTATATAAACCTATTAAAGTGGTTCAGTTGGTTAACATAACCAAGTCTACCACACAGAGGTCCCGGGTTTGATTCCCGGCCGAGCAGAAATTGAAATAATGAATTTTAATTTCTGTTACAGGTCTGGGTATTATATGTATAAAAAGTATGTATTTAAAAGTATACATATAAGTAGCTTATCAGTTATTTATCACCAATAACACAAGCTTTGCTTTCTTTGGGGCTAGATGGCGCTCTGTAAATTGTCTAAATATTTAATTAAATATCTAAATCTACACATGTCCCCAATATCAAGGCTGGATGTATTCTCCCGCAAATGTCAATCCCTATACGTAAATGTACAGTAGGTACATGCTACGATACCCAAAGAATACGGGTTCGATTACAGGTCTTAGATTGTTTTCTATGATAGGGAAAATTTTAATTATACTCTCCATTAGATATAGGTAAGTTACTCGTTACTTGACTAATCTTTGACTGACACCTCTATTTCAGTCCTGAGAAACTTTACTATCCCATGAGAAAATTCCATACCAATTAGTTATAGACCAATGCCTACAGGACAAAGGTGAAACTATTATAAGGAGGGTCCATTGTATCTGCAATTCAATGCGACTCTTGCAATTCAATTCAAAGTTCAGACTGCATACGTGTAATGCCTATTTAATATGGAATTCTAAACAGCGTTTTGTAGTTAATGACGTTATTTGTTCCGTGCGAGTCTTCCCAGGTGTATGATTGGTTTGATATAGGTAGTTAGGTCGTACATATTTTTTAATTTAGTTATAAGTTAATAAAATATTTATAACTATAAGGTTTTAGTTTAGTCAATTTTATATGTATTAGTGTATATATTTGGTATTTTAGATATAGGTATTAGTGTATTTTTTATTATACCTAAATAAACAGACAGTCTATGGTAGTTAGGCAATTTATATCAGGTATGATTTAACTGGTCAGCAATACAATCACGATTTGGACTTATTTTAATTAAAGCTGGAATACGGCGACATGTCAGGTACTCCGTCAGGCAAAAACTACTGAAAGATTTTAATGAAATTTGGCAGTTGCACAGAATAGCACTTATGCTATAATCTATCTGAGAAATTCAATGTGTTTCCGGAACGTTATATCTGAATTTTACACGTACAAAGTCGCAAGCATTGGCTAGTTGGTATAATAAATAAATACTGGAAAGGAAAATTGATAGAAGTAGAAGTAGAAGAAGACACAGAAAAAGCAAGTGAAGGAGAAAGTGAGAATCACGTATTAGGAAATAAAATCAAGCAATGACGATGGTAAATGAGATAGCAATTGCTCCACGATGGTTTGTAGCCCTCTAGTTTTCGCAACATATGTAATTTTAATATATTATTATTTAATTTTTATATATTAGTTTACAATTTATAATAATTTATATGTAGGTATGGGTTTTATCCTTGTCTGTATTTTGTATTAGTTTATTTTGGCATCACTTGGGCATCACGGGTTGTCGTGTTGCAGGAGCGCCGGGCGCTTTTCGCGACATGCAGAACTGAAAGACATCATCCGTCGGGCCTTTACCACTGCTGGTTCTCCCGCCATCCTGGAGCCAAATGGACTGGCGAGAGACGACGGAAAAAGGCTTGACGGTATGACACTCGTCCCTTGGAATATGGGTCGGTCTTTGGTTTGGGACGCTACCTGCGTCGATACCCTTGCACCGTCACATATTCCATCCACGAGTGTCAATGCCGGTTCCGCTGCCGCTTCGGCAGAAAATTTCAAACGGCGCAAATATGCTGGTCTCAGCGGAGATCATCTATTTGCGCCGTTTGGCGTAGAATCCCTTGGGCCGTGGGGTCCAGGCGCTCATACTCTCTTTAAAGAGTTGTCTAAGCGCCTGGTTAACGCTTCGCACGACCAAAAGGCTGGTCAATACCTTGGCCAAAGGATCAGCCTCGCGATACAGCGAGGCAATGCGGCCAGTCTTTTGGGGACTATTCCTTTAACAAGGGACTTGGGGCAAGTTTTTTATTTGTAAATATTATTTTAGAATTTAGTATTAGCATTCTTTAATTTGTTACAATTAAACAAAAGTTTATTTTGTATTAATGTTGTTTTTGTATTTATAAATATGGGCCTCAGTTGCCTGAAATAAATGAATAAATAAAAAAAATTATTACTGATTTCCTAATATCGGTTTACTGATTGATAAATCTTCATGAAATTTGTTTAAATATGGGGACCCCGTACAAGTTGTTCAGTCTGCTTGCTTGTTATATCAGAAGACAAATATTTTATTTCCGATACGGTTTCTAAGAAAACTTGATCAGCATACAGAGCGTCTGGGGGATTTTTCCATGTATTCCACAATCCCACATGGCCAGGAGACATCCTGATGTACCCATCTGTGTTATCAAGTCTCGATAGACCGAGCTTGGAGTACGCCAGACGGAAACCACAAACCATGAGAGCCTGTGGTTGTAAAATGACAGAGACAGTGCAATTCTGTAAATGATGCACATCGACTAGCTGCTTCTTCGTATTTGATTTTTTTTATTGAAAATGCCTTAAAAAGTTGAATCAATATTCACCATTGATATCAGTAGGCTAGTTAGGTAAGTCTGTTGCCAACAATTATTTATTTATTTATTTATTTAAAAACTTTATTGCACAAATTACAGCAATTGGCGGACTTAAACTTAATTATCTGATTTCAATAATTGAAATTGTTGCTATTGCGATGTGTGATCGATTAAATAGTTTCAGTTTACTGCAAAGGAACTTTGTTGGCAACTGAAGTAATAAAATCGATGATAAGTAATCACAAAAGTTACAATGCCAATCATTGAAATCAGATAATTGTTAGCAACAGAGTTACGTAATAGCCAACTGAGCTTCGCTTAAACCGAATGTCTCTAGCTCATTTTCCACGCCTCCATCGCTGCAGTGATGATGGCAAAATAGAGGTAGGTGTTAACCTCATCTAAGGCAAAACATCAATCTTCAGGCGCATCGCTTAAAAACCGAAACTCTTGCCTTTCATTTAACATTGACGTGCGTGCGTGCGTGGGAACCCCTGGAGGTTCAATGCTGGGAAATCGTATTGTTTGCCGTCAAAAAACTGCGGTGTTACGTACCAACAGTTTACCATATTAACATCTCTGTAGTATAGTATGTTATGGAGCGTCGGTGGCCTAGTGGTTAAGGTATCCGACTTGTAAGCGAGAGATACCGAGTTCTATCCCCAGTGTCAGACCCTTGATAATTGTCGCTGATGCGCTGACGCTCCAATGCGCAAGTCTACCTATCTCTATTTCACACACCTCTTCATGTTAAATGCAGATGGAACCTGCGTTGGAGCAGGTACCTATCTGTCTACTATGTAAGGGGTTCGGCAATTTGACGATGCGCCACGTTTGTCCAGTTGGCGATGACGTGTTTAGAGAAACAGCCCAGACCCAGGCTCATATGGGGATATGACTCGAAAGGCTTATCCACACTTTGCTCCGGGACACGGGTTTGGTGGTGCGGCTTGGTCTAGAGGGTATTGACAAACCATGGCCGAGTCCTACCTCCAGAAGATAACTACTCATTTGGCACTCAGGGTCACTAATGAGGGTTCAGCCTCACGGAAGCGAGTAGTATCGGTCCCAGAAATCTGACAGGCATATGTATATGCATAAGTACCTGAATAGCGTAGAAACTAAGTATTGAAGTCGATATTACGATTGTTTGTATCGGATGCGGAATGAGCTCCCAGCCACAGTGTTTCCTTTGGACTATGACACAGGATCGTACCTGAGGTATATTAGAGGTCTTTTCAGAGGCAGGCAACGCATTGATAGCAAAAGTGACCACTTTCCATCAGGTGGCACGCTTGCCTGTTTATCAGCCGCATAACATAAATAACATAACAACTGTTTCTGCAACGCTATCTTACAATTAACAAATGTCTTGTTCTAACTGTCTCAATAAACATCATCAACATGTAATAAGTAGCATGTCTCTAAAGTTAGAAAACTATGAATCTTTAGCTAATAAACACATTTACCTAAACATTAGCGTCATCTTGCTAATCCCAGGCATACTTAACTTGAAGTGCCGAAAATTTCACTATAATGTACCTATACTTACTGACAAATGTGACACGCGAAAAGGTACAACAATCAACTATAACTTAAACGCAAACTGAATAGCAAAGAAGACCGACCTCAACCCACTTTAGGCAAAACAAAACATCTAAAGTCGTATAACATGTTCCGAAGTGCTCCGCCCGAAATTCTAGGCGAGGTCATTGGTTTTACAGTTACCTATTGCTAATATACAACCATCAATTCACTCTGGCGATATCGCTTAATTTATCAATAGGCATTTAAATTGTTTTAAATATAGATAATAAATATGTACCTGCCACACAATTGAAAACGCTGCTGCCCTTTTTCTTAGCGCTCAAGCTGGTTAGCCTTTTTTATTACACCCATGGTCATAGGGTTGGCTTTTAGAACACCCATAACAAACAAGAAGCCAGGGAAAAAGTGTGATGGTATGTATTTAATTTAATGTATGTATAGTCAAAGCATGAAAAAAGCACGGGTGGTCCTTCGTTTAGGTACAGACAGATAAACTTGTATTATAACACTTGTTTGTTGTCGTACAATGCAATAAGGAAAACAAGACAGAACCATGTCTATTTGCAGCCGTTTAGGCAAAACAACTTCCTAGACTGGAATGACGTGAAAGCACTCACTTTCTTTACTGTAAGCGCCTGTTCACATTTTATAGTCTGTATAATATATTAAATGGTTGATGACAAACAGCTATCGGTTGCAACCGCAAACCCGTCGTGATCACACGGATCACCGTTGGAAATACCTAACTGCAAATGGTAATAGGTTTGAAATATCTCCTCTTTTATCGTAATGTTTTACCTCGAGATGGACGTTAAGCAGGGGTAAACTATCACGGTTATCAAATCGCGGTGCTTTTTATAAACTTTTATTTAACTTACACTGCTCGTGTGTACCGAACAAATATGTCGTCAAAATATGCAAACCATTTTTCGACAATTTGTTAGTATGCGATTGAGCTGAAATTTTGTATACCTATGTAACTTGGATGACAATGCATTAATATAGTACCATGGAGCTGGTCTGATGATGGAGTCGGAAGGTGGTCATAGGAACTAATGAACACAATAAGATAACCCCATCGTGTTTGGGCTCTTTGGAATGGTCTTGATGAATACTATACCGCGCGATAAAGCCTGTTATGAAAACATATTTTTCATTTGAGAACTTGTTCTTACGTATCATGTTTAACGAGAATAAGCTGAGTGGTAGTGCAGTCCTAGCTAAGGACAGATTTCACGTACGTTCTCGAATTCCCCTCATGACATTTTCTTTCACCGTGATTGTGGCATAATTAGAAGCTTGAAGTTTTGCACAGAGGTTTCTCAAATACCGCAAGCCAAACTAACAGATTAAATAAATGGAACATCTACCTCTCCTGGGTGAATGAATACCCATGATTGAATAAAGGCCACGTTTCAATTCCATACCTACACCAAATAAATTTTCAATATCTAAAACGAACAACCAAACAGACTAAGTCTTGAAAAATCCACTTCAAAATCCATATCAAAGGATCACAGCCAAACCAAGCTACAGCCAGCCACAAATGGGAAGGAGGGATTTCCTTTTACTGTGCTATGGCTACACAGTTGACAGTGGCTTGCCTATCAATAATAGTTTGACGACCTGGGTGGTTAACATCTGGTTCGATTCCCGGACAGGCAGAAAATGAAATTAATTATTGTTACGGGTGTGGGTGCTATCTATATCTACTAATATAAATATTATAAAGAGGAATTATTTCATTGTTTGTCGGTTTGTTTGTAATGGATTAACTCAAAAACTACTTAACCGATTTTAAAGATTCCTTTACTTTTAGAAAGCTACATTAGCCAAGCTAAACGCGAAAGCACGCAGTGAGGTCGGCTGCGACCATTCTATTTATAATGTAACGATCATTTTAGGTAGTTGACACTATGTATTGTGCATTCATGATGGAACTGCATTATATTATAGATTAAAACACGAAATTACACAAAGTAAAATGAACACTTTTATACACTAGTTCCTGTAAATATTTAGTATAACTACTGTTTAAAAGTGTTCATTTTACTTAGCTACTTACTAGGTGAATCAGTGTGGCAGTAGCCTTACAATTACCAGCCTATAAATTAATTTGTGCCTACACAGTTCATCTCCAGACTCAGTGGGCGGTTCAGCCTCTCGTCTGTTACTTGAGCCTTGGCCTGAACAGCTCAGTTGTCTGCGGTGGCATAAATCACGTACTATTTGATGATTAATTGCTCTGGCTTGAGTCTTTTGTATTCTGTTGTGGTTTTAACGAGATTTGTGATGGGCTGAGAAAAACGTACTTAAGCAATTGAGAAAATGCAAATCTCTAAATTGCCCGGCTCAATTTTCGAACGATTTGGGTTTCAAAGACTTCTAAAGAGGGTTTTATATGACGACCCTTATGTTGTCTAATCTAATCCTTTTAATATTTCAAATGTTTGGATATTAGTTACTCAATCATGCGAAAACAGTTGGACAGATTTGTATGAACTTCATTTATGAGCTGGATTATACATTGGACATATTTTATCCCGATATTCAATATTAACTGCATTAAGTTCTCAAAGAAATTAGCGTGGACAAAAGCCTACATTATATATTTCGCTATTGGGGTAGAGCAGATGCAGGCAGGTAATTATGAGTAAATCAATAAAATCATTTCTGTAACTAATTGATACTGTTATGTTTTGTGAGCAATAAAGTGTTTATATATCTATCATTTCCCAAATTATCTCAGAAGCCTCTTATAAAATTTTATAAACCTCTCATTACTTTTCCATCGGTATACCTATAAGTACCTACCCATGCGGAACATAACATCGGAAGTGGACGGAACAATTACTCAACGGTCCATTTGAGGTGTCCACGTCTTTAAGACTCCATTGGACAATGCAAGGGCACTTACATCGATTCGTCGCGTGTAGGCATCGGCAATGAGAACGCTTTGTTCGGGAGGGAAGACTGGGTAGGCACTAGTTAGGCATACGTTTATTTATTTATTTAAACTTTATGCACTAAAAGTACAATGGCGGACTTAAAGCTAAAATAGCATTATTTACCAGTCTACCATGAGAGATAGCAAAAGGTATGCGGTGCAGGAAGACTACAACCAAAGATTACATACACGCATAATCAACTACAATCAAACAGACGTTTACATAATCCACAAATAGTTAAAAGTAGCGATAACCTAACCTAACCTAACCATGACCTTTTTGTGTTACTGCAGCATACACATGCGACTTTAGTTAGTCAGTACTCCGTCGTCTGAAATATGTTTCTCCTTTTGTGTTACTTATAAGTTGTATGTGTATGTATGGAGTGCCAAATAAATTTCTATTCTATTCTAGATATTTTTAAAGTAGTAAATTAATAAACTGCATGAGTTTTACAAAATTATTCAGCTACTTGAGGAAGAAAAGGGATTGAAAAGGCGCACAAGGAATAAAGTAATGTGTAAAAAATTTAATACCGTCACGGGTTGCCTATCGGCTCCCGAGACAGTTCAACCAGTCACATGGTAACCCCAGTACCCTAGGTATATTGTGAATTTCTTTGAAATAATTTATAGTTTCAGTGGCTAACTTTGATTGGTGATGGAACGGGGCATTGTGGAAGCGAGGATTTAGATCTAATAGCTAGCAGTTAGCTGTAATAGCTTTTAGAGCTAAGAAAATAAGCATAATGTTTGATTCAGCTCTATGCGTAGGCGATACAGAGGCCGTGCGTGCCAAGCCAGCGTCTACTTTTCCATTTTTTACATTCTATTTTCGATTAGCTGATCTTACACATTTCTCATTTCTGTGATTATAATTCAAAATTTACGTTCATCATCAACTTACTGTGATTGCTGGATATAGGCTTCCCGAGCTCTACAATGAGAGCCATGCACCCTGACAGGGTGCCCCCCAAGATTACGTTAATTTTACCATTTCTATACTTATGTCCATAATCAACAATCACAAAACCCAACCAAGAAATCCTAGAGTAAATATTTTTTATGCTACACAGTGACAAACGAGCGGACTGCCCACCTGATGGTAAATGGTAACTGTCGCCCATAACATCTACGATTCAAGCATTTGGGTTGCAGAAAACAAAATGCAGGACTGCAGGTGCGTTGTCACTGTTAGGAATGAGATGAAATCCTCGTGCCTGTAATTGCGGTGGCTACCATATCCTTCAAACCGGAATACAACAATGCTTGCATAAATAGATAAGATATTCACAAAAGTAATTTAAACACTCAAAAGCGTCTTTCTAACTTATCAGTTTATCACTTATCGCAAGTTTTGTTTCCTTTAAGATCAAGATTTGTTATCTATCCGCTTTGTACCACCGTTCTAGTTCAACGGTCTCAGTCGTGATAAGGACTTTCCCCGCGGAAAGCGGCGCGGATCGATTCTGTCTGCGCCCGCGCAGGTAGCCGCTATGTTGAGTGACATCGAGTATGCAATGTCTGCAAGCAATAATTCTTATTCTTTATTCTTTATAGAGATGTGCAAAGACGGGCTTAACCCAACAACTTAGTATTTAAATTTTTTGACATCGTACAGTCTACCTATTCCTCCGGTGGAACAAAGGCGTGAGTTTAATTTACACCAGTGTTGTGATCAGGGATATTGATAGAGACATTTAGTTGGCCTCAAAACGCTAATTTACTAAGCCCGGCTTGCACCAAATTCTTAAACACGTTTTTTTTTTATGAAGTTTTTTGTTTAATTATCAACTTAAATGCGTTTAAGAATTTTGTGTAAGCCGCTCTACTGCTCTATTGAATTGTAATTTAATTGCAATAGCAGCTCAATTGAAGTTTTAATGCTGGCAGAACGCGTCAAACTGCCATTGAACTGCTATGCGATCCAATTACAATTCCGTCGAGCCATCAGTAACTTTACCAGAATACCAAAAACGTGTCAAACTGATATTGAGCTGCTATTGCGATCCAATTACAATTCAATCGAATTGCTATTAGTAAATTAGCGGACTTGAGACTCTGGGGTGTTGAGTAAGATCTATAGCCTGCTTGCTTGCAGAGTAGCACCAAGTACTTAAAAGTATGCTTTACTCCAATTAATATGGACTTCGGAGGTAATCTTATACGTAAACCAAACATCAACGCTATGGATATTGTCAGTCCCACCACGGAAGCACGTAATCAACATAATCATACCGATCAGCCCATCTTTCACAATCTTGTAGAAAACGCAAATTAAATACCTACATGGCTGCCTGAGCAGGCATATCGCATTGATTTCATTTCTAGATGCCAGCGCAACACGGAAGGATGTAATATTTACGCAGACCGAATACTCTGTTGGCCGTGTGGTGTCCGGCAGAGTAGAATAGCACCAACCCCTTACACTCGTGGGTGTCGTACAAGGCGACTAATGTTTTCGAGACAAAAGATCTAAGCGCCTTCGTAGAGTGGAAAATGGGCAGCAGCGTTTTCCATTGTTATATTATAACACTGCGATCTCCAACCCGCCTGCCGAGCGTGGAGATTATGGCAATAACGTCCCTTTTCGTGGGAGAGGCCCTCAGTGGACTGCTGTAATGATGTATACTCTGTTGAAGTCCCAACGACCGTAAGTGGTGGCTTCCGCCGTACGTCCGCTGAGGTTTCAACAAAGTAATTCTGAAACACTATTGTTGAGTTGATTGTTTTGTGTGTATGTGCTTAATATGTTGAACGTTACGAAACGCAAAACTGCTGGCCATCTTGGACCTGACATATAAAACAATAACATGGTGTTTTGACCTCCTTATGCCAGGAAATAGGCTGCGGAGTGTGCAGTTTTTCGAACCTGCCTTGTTAAGCGTGGAGCTAGCTCATATTGAAGAGTATCTAAAGATAGGTACTGAACTGATTTTTTCACTGATAGAAAATTCATATTCCTGAATTTCCCGAGTGGCAATCAAAGAGATAGCTGAGAGAGCTCCTATCGCCAATATATCCACCATAACAATCCATTGTCAAGCGGGTGACCTGATGGTAAGTGAGCCCGCCGCCCATGGACTTCCGAAACATCAGTGGGGTCGCAAATACAGACAGTTTTAACTGAACAGTCTGACTGATCAATTCCAACCACACGTTGAGTTGAATTTTTACCAGACGCGCCAGAATTAATTTTCGATTGCCTACAAACAGTCGTTTTAACTGAACAGTTCGAAGGTACAGTTAAAACTGAAGGTTTGTAACCCGCTTTATACACATAATTTCACAACTTACATATATGTTCTTGAAGAATCTTGTGCGCGACCTCAACAGTACCACCACAATAAACACGACCGTCTGTGTATCGTGTAGTATGTAATATTACAACGCGAATAAAATAATTGTTCACGCCACTTGGTGCGCGTTATAATTGCCTATTACGTTCTCTGAGAATGGACCACTTCGCCTCTTTTGTTTCTCGGCCGTTCCACTTTTGTTTTTGGAACGAAATGTGGGTTATATCACGAATTTGTAATGTGACGTCACATGATCTGATTAAATTTTGTTTTGAATTACATTAGGTACTTCATTTTCATCTAGGAAATTCAGTTGCAGATTATCAAATCCATACCTTCTGAAGTATTATATTGACAAAATAGTTATGTTACCACAACCCTCCGTCATTCTGGTCAGAGCGGGCAGAATAATCTCTTTCAGTATCTCCCCGTGAGCTTTGTTTGAACACGTAGTTTATTTTCTAGAAGACGCCTCTACGTAGTCACCCGTAGTAACTACGGGAGCAGTTGGGCCCCCGCCTTTGTCCCGAAGCATGCACTTCTGCTCGGACGCAGTCGCTTTTCAAGATTATTATATTATTGTACTAAATAATATAATATATTAAATTATTTTTTTAAAGAATTTAATACGTTCCCGAGTCTTGACTTTATTATATATACCTACATTGATATTTGGAACTTCTTTAAATTACAAATTCTGTCGGAAATAAGAATGCTAATCGTTTATTGCCTTAATTTAACCTAATATTGTGACTTACCACTAAATTTCATCATTTCATTAAAGATACAACATATTCACTAGTATGTTATATAACACAAAGATGAAATCTTATCTAATTAAAAATAAATTTACCTAAAATCGTAATCTACAAATCTATATGCACAGTAGAGCTTGTCTAAGCTGAAATGACGCGCCCCACTACTTAATTAGTTGATTTCGATGTGTGAGTGCAAATATTAATAACGACACTTAATCGAACGACGCTCCTACGTTTGAGTCTCACCGGCAACTGAATGACCAATTACAACGGCATTTGTATATGTTTTGCGTCCAAATTTTAAATTTGCTCGTGTGCGTTAATGCGATAGTGGGGCGCGTTATTTCAGCTTAGACGAGCTCTACTAGTATTATTAAGCTTGGCAGGCGAGTGAGTGTGGAAACTGCCGGTGTAGCAGATAGCCCATTTTCGGGTCTGCGGAAGTCTCATACGGACTGGCTATAAAAAATTCTATAAATACCACGACAACGATACCACAAACTGTAAATGAACCCTATACAGGCTACACATTTTTCTTAAATTGTATTAAGTAAAAGGCGTTTCTGTTCTGAAAAATTCTGGTGGTCAAGGCGGACCCCAGGCCCTCGCATGGCCATGCTTTTCTGTTCTAATTGTATATTAGTTGGTAAATATTTACAAAAGGTTTCTTAGTAAACAACTTTCGATATTTTAAAATTGGACCGGCTTCAATTCCTGGTTTTGTATAATTATAAACAACATTTAATGCAATTACCATTTATTCCGAAATCTATGAATTTTCCCCCGGGTCCTCGTGCGCGAGAGCATAATCGGTAGATATTAATGTACCGCCAAGATGATAATTTATTCCAAAAACGGCCTAGTGGTTCCTGGATAATCGGAGTTAAGATCCTACGGATTGACCCTTTTAAATTACTCATCCTGTAGATATACACGCCACCAAAACAGCCTAGCTAGACCATTAAACCAAAATCTTCTAGCCATAACCCCTTTGCCAGTTGACAGTGACCAACAAACATCATTCCCCTCCCCATTAACACCACAGACTAAATTCCGTGCACGCGCGCGACAGTCACAGCGGCACTTATCGCCCAAATCACGTATGAACACCATAACCGAGTCTAGGGAAGTGAGAACCGACATAACTGTACATCTGTGAGCGAAATTGAGCTGTAGCGGTCAATAAATTAGGTCGAGAATCGGGGTTGATATTGTTATTTGTCATGAGTGGTGGAAGGTAAGGTAATGGTCGCATACGATTAAAAGGTGAGAAGTTCAATGCCCGTTGTTGGCTTCTTTGTTATCTGTGGTCTACGTCTTTGTTATAAAGAGACAATAAAGTTGATCACGTGATGCCCTGTGGAGATGCTTAGAGGTGGTAATGGGGGATTTTCAAACAACTTCTTTAAATAGTGTATTTCGTGCCTTACTAGATGGCGCTGCTTAGACAGGATTCCCAACCGAAGTTATTCGGAAAGGTGTTTCGGGAAAAGATACCTTTAGTACCTTTTCTGAGAAGACAGCGTAAAATGTCTACATTTTATACATCTAACAGTCTCGTTTTGATTTATTTTTGAGAATTGTATTTAATCAACGTCGTCTATTGCAATTACTTGAACTATTTTACAAGCATTATTTAATTGCACTGTTCGTTTCGTAAGTTGTTAGTTTTTGAAAACCATTTTTTTACCATTCGTTGGTAACCGATTGAGCTGAAATTTGGTACACTTATGTAACTTGGATGACAATGCATTAATATGGTACCATGGAGCTGGTCTGATGATGGAGTCGGATGGTGGTCATAGGAACTAATGAACGCAATAAGATACCCCATCGTGTTTGGGTTCTTTGGAATGGTCTTGATGAGTAGGTATTATACAGCGCGAGAAAAGCTTGTTATGAGAAAATATTTTTCATTTGAGAACTTTTTTTTTTCGGCTCTCGGAAAATCTTCTGTTTTCAGCATAATAAAGAAACCCCTCCTGCTTTATAAACACCCCTTGTGCTAATATAGCCAGCATAGAAGCTTCCTACGGAACTCCTTCACACGTGACCACACAGAGTACCGTTGCAGTTGGTAACTCGGTAAGTAATAAAACGCTATGCGGGCGTTGCTGGCATGGCAAGCGATAAACACACAACGTGTATTCTTTTTTATTATTTTATGAAAATTATCTCCATGCACACGGAGTACAATGGCAGACTTCCACAATATGGTATTATCCACCAGTGAAGCGTGAGAGAGAGCTAAGGAATTCGATAAAGGAATTCTAACAAATTTTATGTAGTAATAGTATACTTCAAAAATATTTTTAATAAAATGCAGTAGGTCAAGGTATCCAGGGCCAAAAAAACTGACAGGAACAAAACAGGACTGCAACAGAAACAAAAAAATCAAACGATGATTTCACAGAGTATCCGTAGTAGTATGTACTACCTGAGAATAATGGGATGTGGTGTCCGGCAGAGTAGAATAGCACCAACCCATTACACTCGTGGGTGTCGTATAAGGCGACTAATGTTTTCGAGGCAAACGATCTAGCCTCCGTAGGCTGGAAAATGGGCAGCAGCTTTTTCTATTGTCATATTTAAACACTGCGATCTCCAACCATACGGGTTGGAGAGAGATGTTAATGCCATAATCTCTACGCCAAGCGTAGAGATTATGGCATTAACATCTCCTTTCGTGGGAGAGGCACTAAGTCCTGTTAAGTGGACTGTTATGATGAATGCTCCATATGCCTGAAGTAGTCATTTTAGGGTACAGTCCATATTAAATGAATTTCCATCGCGAAATGGTCAGTTATCGCTCGATACAATGTTTGGTGCCAAGCCGTTTAACGATAAAAAAATTAACAAGTTATTTAACGATTTTCATTACCTAGGTTTACGATATGTTATTTATTAAATTTAATTGAAGACGATTCGCACAAATTACTTCTTATGTTTATTAATAGAGCAATTTTATTAATTTAATTGATTATTTAATTGAAATCTATAATTGACTATCGACTATATTTGCGATGTAAGGTTTGCTGTAGTTTATTTTGAAATTACGTGCACGAATTCTACATTAGGTAGTTAAATAATGGTAAAACTGTTTGTGGCAATGACACCATACTCCTTCAAAGCCCTTGTGTAAGTAAATATATAAAATAGATAAAATAACCTTATCCCCGACCAAGTGCAAATATACTCAAATATTTTCTAAGCTACTAAACCGATTTTAATAAAACAAAACTAAAAACCATGTCAATTAAACTGCCTTTCCAATACAGAAAACCGCATCGAAATCGGTCCATCCGTTCGGGAGCTACGATGCCACAGACAGACATACACAGAGCCACCGATACACACGTCAAACTTGCCCGACTTTTTTCGCCGGGTGTTAAAAAGACAAAAGATGTACGGAAACGTATGTCAAAGGAAGGGGACACTACACAGAACTTTTAGATACAGAGTAGATTGAATTTTTTTTATATACACATTGGGATTTATTTAAAAAAAAATGTTAACAATTATTAAAATTAAAAAGAACCTTACTCTAACCCTAACTAAAGATAAAAAATGTTGCCCAGGTCCCCCGAATTTGGAAAAGTCCCTAGAAGGCTGGCCGCGTTGCCTTTCTGGATAGCGAGGCTTAAGCGTTGACCAAAAAAGAGGCCAGCCTTCTGGTGATTCGTAATTTCGACCAGGCGCTTAGATAACTATGATAGATTGAATGGATTACTATGATATACATAGGCCGTTTTTTTACTACTCTTGTTAAACAACACACGTCTTCTTTACTTCTCACAGAAACCCTGTAAAGGATTTGTTTCTTACAAGTGGTTAAGGTATGTATAAACATGCAAATAAATAAGAGGTAATCCTGTGTCATCTTAACATATGCAGGTGTAACCACACAAGATGGCAGCTATAAGGTACGAATAACGAAAGAATGACACCCACGGAATACCAAGGCGTTGAGTCAACAACACATTAGCATTTTGCAATCGTCTTACCAATAACTCGTTTTAGCAATAAACTGGGATTTGTGAATGGAATTCTTGTTTCTAGAATTATGGGGACACGTAGAATATTTTAACGGTAAATATTATTTTTGGATATACGGGGTGAGCATTAATCTATCTACATAGGTCAGTGATGAGAAATCCAAGACTTGTTCTGAGGCCGATTTTGCTGAATTCAAATTTTTTCATAACTAATTTGTATTAAGTAATGGTTCAAGGAATCATAAGGTATAAAGGTTTGTTAGCAAAACGTGTGCCTAATTATCAACATTAACAAATACTGTAATAAAATAACAATTTTTTTTTTCACAAATTTGAAAGGGCTCGATTTTCTGAATTGTATAAAAGTCACAATTTTAATAATGAACCGTTTGTTTTATGCATTATAAATTTTTACGAGGTTTAAATTTTAAAACCTAAAACATTGACGCCAATAAAGTTTCTTAATTTCCCCCTTAATGCTTCATTTTTATTCTAAAATCGGCCTCGTGGTTCCTTTCTAAGAACAAATGATACTATCGCAGTTTCCGGTTTCTCCCCACCCATTTAGATTAATCAGCCTGTATATCAAGAGTAGGTCTTGGTTGCACTGATCACCTTACAAACAAAGTCGTCATTCATGTTTGTCTGTTGGAGTTAACGGATTTTAATAGGATTTTCACCAAGGGGTAGACAGACGGATTCACGATGAACATTTCGGAATACATCGGCCGGTTCGTAGTATTTTTTAATTAGCAACTAGGTATAACTAATATTCGATTGTTTTCTTTCACAAAATTTAATTTGAAATCAACGGAAAGAAGACATCGCTTCTGGTCGATGGCTTTCGCTCGGATTTAGTCCACCTTGTTTAGTAATTATGTACGTAAAAATATACTACGAATGATTTTTGCAAAAAAAAATATTTTAAATATGTACTTATTAATAAGTATGTATTTATTTAGCGTTCTGGGCACCATTCCGCTGGACAACGGTGTGGATGATTTTTGAATAAATAATATTTTAGTATTACTTAGTGTTTAATTTTATTTCTAATTGTAAATATTTTGTTTTATGAGCAGCAAAGTTAAATATGTGTTTGGCCTAATTGATAAATAAATAAAGAGTAAATAAAGATATTTTAAAAGTTTATTTTACACAAATTGGAAGAGATCTGTCGGATACCTTTGGGGTTGCTACGGGTCTTAAGCAAGGCGATGCACTGTCACCAATTATGTTCAACTTAGTCCTCGAACACGTAATTAGAAACGTCCAATTAATTGAGAGTGGAGTAGAACTGAACGGTAATCACCAAATCATATGCTGGCGATCTAGGATTGCTTGGATAGTGCAAACAGACCGTAAAAGATCTTGCGGAAGCCCTTGAAGAGCAGGGAGGAAGAGTTGGCCTCAGAATCAACCGGGAAAAAACTGAGTACCTGCACATGAAGAGGTATAGGGATAAGTATGCGAGGCGAGAATCCCTAGCGGTAGTCAGTGGCAGCTATAAAGGCGTCGATACCTTCAAATATCTCGGTGGCACCATAACCGACACCAGTCAGCGAGAAGAAGAAATTGATCTTAGGATACAAAATACGCTTAGGTGTTGTGCAGCGCTCCATAAGGTGTTGGTGTCCAAACTGATAAGCAGGAAAACCAAGATTCGGATATATAAAACAGTTATTAGACCAATCTTGATGTATGGCTGTGAGGCTTGGACACTGACACTTAAGGAGGAGAATAAGTTATTGGTCGCTGAACGTAAGATCTTCCGGAAAATTCTGGGGCCAACACAGGGGGAGGGCGGCATGTGGAAGAGTAGAAAGAACGAGGAGGTGGAACAGCTTATTTCCGAACCCAATATTCTGGGAGAGATCAAGGCCGCGAGGCTGCGTTGGCTTGGCCACATGGAGAGGATGGGGGAGGATCGCGCCGTAAGGAGAGCATATGTGGGTCGGCCGAGCGGACGTAGACCGGTTGGGCGTCCCAGATATCGCTGGAGGGATGAAGTCCTGAAAGACCTGCGCGCTCTAGGAATCCTCAAATGGCAGGAGATGGCGCAGGATAGGGAGAGGTGGCGATCTCTGGTGTCGGAGGCCAAGATCCACTTTGGATCGCTAAGCCAGCGCAGTAAGTAAGTAAGTAAATAAGTATTTTACACAAGCTTTGCTTATTTTGGGGCTAGATCGCGCTGTATGAATTGTCCAAGCATATTGATTTCTTTATTGTTTTCTTCTATATTTCTACCCATTTCATATTTACTTTAAATACTAAACATATCGAGACTGCGACGCAATCGCACATCCTACAACGATCAGATCATCCTCAAACGAGCTGAGTCACAAATTAAAATTATCATAAACATGATGACTCATTGTATTGATTACCAATCAGTGCAAACAGGTATTACTGACCAGTGTTTTGCGTACAATTTGTCCAACCTTTTTGCTTAAAACCGGTAACTCAATAACAAAACATGTTTATGGCGCCCGCGCCGTGTGGTGGCGTTGGCGTACCTACAATATACCTAAGTAGGTAGTTTAATATAGTAAACCAAAACTCATCTTTGCGTTAATGTCCCGGTTATGTTCTCCTGGTTCTAATATAATCCTGGCGTCTTTTCCATTCATTCATTCATTCAATATCTTGGCTGTGGCTTGACCATGATCAAGGATTTAGCAGATCAGATAAGTACTGTAATCAGGACACCTGCACATTCAGGCAAGTGAATATGTAACCGTGATCCTATCTGGTCAGGTTCCCCTGTTAACTGGGTCACGGAAGTTAGTTGGCCGTCGTTCCACTGTAATTACTAAGTCCTGCAGAGGACTCCTAAATGCTTAGGAATATCGAAGGCGCCTATCATCCGATAGGCGCCTTCGATATTCCTAAGCATTTAGGAGTCGCAAAGTCGGTGTCATAAAGATAAGAGTGACTTAGGGAGTTTAGTTTTTGCTTATGGTTTATATTAGTTCAATGCCTCTTGTGATAGAAATATTTTAAATTGATTTAGGCGTCGCCTACAGTTAAGTGCAAAAGGGCATATGTACTACAAAATGTGTATATGTATATGCTTATATGTAATCTCGGACCGTACTACTTGAGAGATTGACAAACCCCTGCAATACTTTTAAACAGGCTCAAATCAAACGGTGAAACGAGCCGCTTCATTTCAACCATTATAATGCGTACGGCCAAGGAATGGTACGCATTACCCGCGAGTGTGTTCCCTGATCATTATAATGTAGACGCCTTCAAGGCCAGAGTGAATAGGCTGTTCCTAGACAGGCATGCTCCATCATCGGCCGCATCGTCACTTACCACCAGGTGAGGTGGCGGTCAAATGCCTGGCTAGTCAAAATATATAGAAAAAAAAATGATAAGGTTTCTATGAAACTGTAATCACTCTACTTATCGATAATTCCGGCTTCCTTTTCGTACAAATGTAAGTGGTTTATTATGTTAATCACGAATATCTACTTTGTAAGAGGTTAAACTCAAGGATTCTGAAATGAAAGGATGTAATCCAGCGTGATAGCAATTACATAATTGTTGATAATTATCATGATTGCCTGTTGTAATATGTTATTGTAATACATCCATAATTATCAAATGTTTTATGAGTACCTAAATACCGTAGGTAAGTAGATATAGAGTTCGTATTCGTGTGTACTTTTAAATTACATGTTACGGCATATTATCCTTACTGTTCAATTTTGTGTGCAAATAATTAGTGTAGGTACTTACCTACTATCGTAATGATAGAGACAATTGTAATAAGTACACCTGCCTATGTTCAATAAGTAAATATGTAATATGTAATGAATATAAAAATAATCATCTTGGCGTTAATGTCCCTATTGTGGTCTCGCGCTCGAGGGTCTGGGGTCCGCCTTGACCATGATCCAGGATTTGGCAGAACAGATAATTACTTACAGCGGAGCGACTGCCATCTGACCTCCTTGACCCTGCTACCAGAGGAACCTGACCAGATTAGATCATGGTAACACATTCAGTCGCCAGAATGTGCAGGTTTCATCACGATGTTTTCTACTAATGTACATAACTCAGAAAAGAGTCATTGGTACATGGCCGCAGTGGGATTCGAACCCGATATGTTAAGTTGGATACCTTAACCACTCGGCCACTGACGCTCGTTACCTATAATAATGACCATTATGTTTTTACGAGTACCTACTTACTCATGTGTGCACGTTTAGTTGGGTTTAGAAACTCTTTTCTTCGTATGGAAGAATTATTTTAAATTGTTAATGTTATTTCAACATTAATTTCTAAAATTTAGGTACTTCGTCTCTACGAACTATTATTTTCATTTATCATCAATGTTACTGCCAGACGTGCGGCAACAGGTAAGTACCAATAGTTAGTGCAAAATATATCTGTTAAACGAACAGAAAGATCCCGACATCATCATGTTTATTAGGCTTCTCAATCAATCGATTACTAACAGATGTTAACAGACCTTAATAATGCCTTAAGGTGGCCCGACGGCCTATTTGCCTACCCTATGACTAGTGTTATATTATCTTTGTTACCTTCGACATAAAGACATCCACAATTGGAGTCGAGTGTCCTCCACACAGAGGGTATTGCAGTAACAACATCCACACTTAGTCATAGAATATCGATAACTACTAACCTTATTGGCACAAGAGCATTACAGAGAATAACTGTCAAAGTAAATATTTATTTAGCCGGTTTTGTAACGCATGCCTTAGTTTAAAAACAAAGCCAACAGAATGTGTGTTAATAATAAATAAAAAATATCAGTTATTTAAAGTTTCACAGACTCATATTCTCATTACATTTCATTAATAATTATAGTTTATAATAATAAATACATTCATCTTCATTCATGCCATAATAATTAAATAAGAATGAAACAAAGATATCTATTTCAGTTTAAAAAATGTCAGCCTTTAAATAAATTGCATGTCAAAATATGGAGATCAATTTATAGGAGATAATGGACGCAACAGTGAAAATTTCACATTGCGTAAAATTGTCCAATAGACCTCAAATGAAACAGCCACGAGCAATACTAAATGTTTTACCTCAATGGAGGCATCACAGCAGTTACAGCACTTCGCATAACCGTAGTGCGTCTAACACATTACTGGCACGCAATATTAGCTAATACTAGCTATTAAATACTCGATAACGCAGCTCGGTACATCGAAAAAGGAAGAAAAAGTCCGTTAAACCAGCCAGTTTGATAAGGTTTATTTTTTTATGAACATGCCAGGTATAATCTAACACTAATTGGCAGATTTAAAATGCGTATGTAACCATAGTAAACATATAATCTGTCTACGAAGTAAATATGGTTACAAAAACTGCAATATTTCCGCATTCGGCGATGTAGGTCAGATTCTCAGGACGACAGATTCAGAGGAGGTCAATTTCTTATTTAGACAGATTCGGATTAGGTCAGACATTTCATTACAGTCCAAAAACATGAAATACCAACTTAGTTGTTCTGCCCGCGGTTACGCCTACGCAAAATTCGGTTATAGCGTGTCCTGTGCGTATGAATTTCATTCATTTGTTACGTGAATAAATAACAGATATTGGGATGTTTTTACATCCATCTACACTCACAAATTTTGGTGTCTCATATTAGTAGGAATCTTCGAAACAGTTGTCATCTGCGTTCAATAAAACATCACAGAAGACCGAAATTTAACTAAAATGTAAACTTTCCCAATAATAATATTACTAAGATAGATTTTAAGTAGTTAAAATTAGTCTGACGAGATAAGTAGGTGCTAAACATTATACTCGTGAGCCGTGGTGAAAAATCCTCTATAAAAATACAACTCTACTACAAATTAAAAATGCGCTCGTTGATGTCTTTTCTATGGAAGGAACGCGATTTCTCAAATTATTATTGACACCTATCGACACTGTTACAAAATAACCATTATATCCAAAGGCCATTCTAACAAACCAAGCCCACGGGCCTACAGGCCGGCATCAACAAAAACATTTCGCAAGAACATTGGAATAATTTATATTTGCACAGTTACCTCAGTGCCCGTGAAAACCTCCGCTTACAAAACTCCTTTGCCACTGGCCGTATACGAACACAACACTAACCTTTAAAATTAAAATTAAACTTTCGAACACTGCTGGCGGCAAAAAGGAAAACAACACTGGAATGGAACACAGCTGTTCAATTTGAAATTTGAATCGCAACTTTTTACGGCGCGGGAGAAAAGCAAAGGCGCGCGCGTGCTGCGGCCTTCGTCGCGGCACTGCGCCGTGATTGGCTCGCAAAGCGCGGGAATGCACATGTCAAACAGACGTTCCGGACGAAAACTGGTTCCGTGCGTACGTAAATAAGTTTCGTGGTGGCGTAACTAAGTATTTTGCTGATTAGAATTGCGTGCTGGACTGAATTTCCTTTGGTATGAATCGGTGGGTGATTTTGCAACTGACATTGTCAATCAATAAAGATTAATGGTTCGGTCTGGCTGCTGGCGAACCGAAGTTCTCGTATAGTTTTGTCATAAAATCTAAAGTTGTGACTTTTGTGGTGCCTCGACTGCGGTGAAGCAAAAAAGAGGTGTTACTAGTTTATACGTTTCTGGGTACTTATGTGTAGATTGTAATCCTTACGTAGTAAAAAATAAAGGCGCTTTTCGCGTCTATCTGTCTGTCTGTATATTCGCGAACTCTTCCAAGACCACGCAACGGACTTTGATGCGATTTACACCATCAGAAAGGACTTCCTCGAAGGGTTATATGCATATTGTAGTGAAGAATAACCGAGAAAACCCGTGCGAAGCCGGGGCGGGTCGCTTATTTCCGGGACCCATCCGGATTCTAAAACAGAGTTTGGTACTTGGTGCGGGCAACGAATAGGTTACAAAAAATTTACAGGTTCTATGCCGCCGCCGCGCTGTGTATTTCCGATGATATATTATGGACTTCTAAATTGCCGTCAAGTCGCGCCCATGACGTATCAATTATATAATGTATATAGATATTGTATATAAAAGTAGCAATTGAAGCAAATGCTTCGAGTGAATGCTTTTCGCTTGGTGTAAAAACAGGAAGAGTTTCTTGCTCTATATTTGTTCCTAGTTAAAAATATTTAGTTCTAATTAGTAAGTATCATCTTGGCGTTAATATACCGGTTGTGCTTGCGCGAGGGTCCGGGGTACACCTTGACCATGACCCCGTGTTTAGCAGGTCAGGTAACTACAGTAGAGCGACTGTCGTCTGACCTCAGAGATCCTGTTAGCAGAGAAACCTGACCGAATTGGATCACGGTTACACATTCAGTAAAGGTTTACTTATGTGTTTTCGCTTAATGTAAGATGTTCTAATTAGTACAAGTACAATAAAGTAGAAATTAACGAATATAGAGCACGACAGCGGTAAGACTCATCCACAAAAATCTATATAAATAGACTTATTTAATGTATTATCTACAGAAATCTGAAAAAAAGCTGTGGTAGGTAGAAACTTTGGACCTCCATTTTGCTATGTCCTGATATACTCCCTAGCCTCGCAATATATCCGTAACTCTTTTCATACAGAGGTGTGAGCTTTATGTATGTATGTATCTAGAAAACAATGTATGTTTATTTAAATAAGACAATTTATTGTGGTTTCTGTTGACAATACTTACCTTACTAAGGTAAGTATTGTATTACCTTTCGTGTTCTACTTTTATTAATTTCTTTTGAAAGGTACAATACGGGAAGGTATAATAACATTGACATAACATAGTTAATTCCTTTGTATGACTGCCGCGACTAGAAGAGGTCACAGACATCATACTTATTCCACTGACGCAACGTATGTATGCAACAAATTATGACAATATAGCCAGAATAATGAATTTGTATCCTTAAATATACACTTATCAGTATGCGAAGCAGTCTCATTCTCTCGATGACATGATTAGTTACCTCTTCCCAAAGGTTGTGTGGAAGAGATCGCTAAAAGCGATAAGACTGCCTTTGCACGCTATTGTTTTCTTATGTAAATATCTCTGTTATTTTTAATGTGTGCTATAAAGAGTATTTACTTACCTACTCACTTATGATGACGTCATAATGCGTACACGAGAGATAAGTTTGTTTCTACTTGTATTTTTGCTCCGGTTACCTATACTTCGTAACGTTACATATTCAATCCAAATATCCGAACGAACCAAACGTAACTAATTAGTAGAAGCGTTAAATTAATTAATGATATTGAGCCGCATATTTGCATGCCAGGTTACGACGTTATCAGATATTTGTAAACCTCAAAAGTAGGTCCACTGATGTATGAAAATGTAGCCTTTGCCAACATTTGAAAGGAAAGGTCCTACTTTATTAGCTGTAAATTTTGAACTCTAACTACATTGACATAAGAGCGGAAGTACAGGCGTTGTCGCTTGCACTCCAAAACTGGGTCCCCAGGTGTCGTGCATATTTGAGTGACTCACAGAATGCTACCTAGTTACCACTTGTTCATCCATACTAGGTTACTTGCTACCGGCTTTTGGATATGTACAATTTGAAATCAGGTCGCATTATTTATTGATTTAAACTGTGTATTACAGAACAAAGCAAGAATTTTCAACAACAATCAAAATTATAATTAAGTAGTTATCTAGTATCTTCCCTAATCAATATAATCTGGACACCTTCAAGACTGTGAATAGGCTGTTCCTAAATTGTCAAATGTCTTTCCCAACTGCTTATTCGCACGACGCTTAACTTTGTCGGTTTGGGATAGTAACCAAAATTTGGCGGTATGGCTTTAGTTTGGTCTGGGTCGAGGCCTACAAAAAGAAGTGAACTACTTTTTTGACACGAGGTTACCTATTGCCACATTACACAAAGATTAATAATTAGGTACTGGTTGGCATGTTACACACACACACCAGCATGTCAAGAATGACGTGTGTACCAACAAGCTTACCACCAAGGATGCCGAAGACCCCGGGTAATCGCGTGCCGCGCGAGAGCACTACCGGGATGTAACGCCAAGATGATGGTGATGATGGATATTTACATTTCTAAAACCTTAGCTGTTGGTGGTTTCGCTACTTTGTCAGTATTTGATTGATATGATGGCAGCATTATTGGGTGTGATACATCTAGGTATTTCTTACGGAGCGATGAAATGAGCTTTGCGTATGACGTCAGCGGCGATGTCCTAATTGGCAACGGTTGTGCGACTATGGTCGTACTACGGAACTCGTCCGTCTAATAGGAGACCTCAAGACCGTCTATCGCACGAACGTTATCAATTAGGTCAGCGCCTGAGTAGCAAGCCGCTTGAGAGGATACTAAATGATGTCGCGAAGCGTTTACTGTCATGGCTTCTTGACATAAAGTAAGATATGTTTTGCATTTCAATAAACGCCGAAACTTGCGTTTTCTAAAGTAATTATTATTGGTCGGTAAGAAAGGGAAACTACCTACCACAGTGCTCAGTATAAGTAAAGAGGGAAACTACGTACCACAGTACACACTGGACTTATTTCGGAAATTCTTGCACTAATACGAACCTACAATCTTCCCAAGTATTATAAGGTATTTTATATCCCAAAAAAATAGCAATATCCTGCTGGATAGTCGCATTGTCGCAAAGTTTCTACTTAAACATGAGTGAAAACCGCTGGGCCCGCTATTTACAGATATGCCGAGTAAAGTATTTAGGTCGCCATACCCGCGAACGGTTTGCGATGTTGCAGCGGGTTCGAGCCACTGTACGTTTAATGGTCGTTATTTACGAGTACTTACTTAATGGTCGTTATGGCATGGCATAGCATGGCATGTTCGCGGAGGCGCGCGCGGACTGCTTCTACACCGTGATGCGCAAGCGGGCCGCGGCGCTGGTCAGCAAAATGCGGGCTAGCACCAACACCGTTCTCAGCATGATAGCGGACAGATTGGACTGTTTATTTATAAATAGATGCGGACACTTCCAGATGGCTCGCAATAATATATATAAAATTTCAACTTGTTACTAACATTAGTAAGTAAGGTGTGATAATACTAACAAATTGAGTCACTGTTACTTGAATAAATATATAATAATAATAATTATCTGTTAGGTAGAGGATTGGAGTTTATTGACTTTTTTAAATAAGTAAATATTTTTAATATGATACCTACTCTAGCTAGCTTTAATAATAAATCTTTATTGAGCAAGTACTTAATCATAGACAATTGTTCAAGCTGTAGGTAAAATAGGTAACAACCTGTGCTATAACTCCAGCTAACAAAAATTACGTTTATTTGCCAAACAGTACTTTTAAAGAGGACATTAAACTTACAAACTTATAGCATTCCATAGCATTATTTTATTTTATGCTTATATATGTGTTTGAGTGTATGTGTGTGTGTGTGTATCTGTGTGATCTTTGTGAGCTTTCTGGGCACCATTCCGGTACAGCGGTATGGATGAATTTTTAATATGTAATATTTTAGTATTAGTGTTTATTATTTATTTCTTACTTTCTTAAGGTGTTTGTAAATGTTTTGTCTGTAACTAAATAAATTTTCACTCTACAGAGGTACCTGTTATAATCCCTCCAATCAAATATATAACGTCCTTTATAATCCCTCCGCTCCCTCATACCTTCGTGAACGTTTCCAATTTTCCCGGTCGCAAGACAAGCCCTGTCGATCCTCCGTTAAATCAAAGTTAGACATACCTCCCCATCACAATGATTTCTTTTCCTACTCATTCACTGTTCCGCATGAAATACGGGATAGCACTTCTATCTTCATCTTCAAGAAACGTGTAAAAGAGCACTACCTTTCTCTATCTGTCTAATATATGTATGTATATGTATGTGTGTATGTATTTGTATGTATATATGTATATGTATTTGTTTTTAAAGTAGGTATATGTATGTATAGTATAGGCTTTTATTAATTGATCGTCTTAACTGCATTTAATTGTCACGATCTCTCTGCTGTAGGCCTGCAGGAAGAAATTTCTTTATAGAAATAAGTTGGCCTGTTGTGTCTGATATATTCTGTCATATAGTTTTGTAAAAATCTTGTGTAAATGGTTAAATAAATAAATATTAACTTTGTATGTTTGGATGTCAGAGGTAATCTACAAAATGACTAAACCAAGTTCGAATTTATGTCTAGTTGTCCCCAGAGTGCTGTTGTTCCCGGAAAACTTTTCCTAAACATTTTCATTGTATTTAAAACATTTATTGAACTGAATGTGCACCACCCTAATAGGAAACGAAAATTGTAGTCCATAACACTACGACACGATCTCTACATTGTTTGTAGCTAAAACTTTTTTTTGAATGGGGAGACATGGTTAAAACTTTTGGTAATCTCGTGGTGTGGAATTAGCCACAGTATTTTCTTTTTATCCCTCTATGTATATGACAAAATCTTTACTTTTGACTATGACACGGACTACATGGAATGTAAAATCCCTGATGACATGGAATCGTTCCAGAATATAGTAAAGGCGGACATGTCAATAGTGATAGACCCTGTCAAAAAAGCCAAGCGTCTGAAATTAGCGACGGAATGTTTTGGCTATTGTTAAGAGACGGGCGTCTCCATTAATTAATCAATTTGGCTTACTTTTTCATTTCGATCAATCTTATAATTACCCAAATTGCTCGCTTTTTAAACAGAGTTAACCCCTGATGTTGCTGAGGTCCATAAGCGGCGGTGACCACTTTCCATCAGGTGGCTTGCCTGCCGTTTAACATCAAAAAGACTGCGGGTCGTTGCCAGAGCAAGCGTATAAAAATCTACATAACTCAGTGAGAACTTTAGGTACTTACCTACCCATTAACATGAATTCTAGTACTTTGGCCAAAGGCCCTTGGTGCACTCCTAAACACGCTGCGAAGGCTTTCGTAGATGACTCACGATGGTTCCCACGACCCCGACACCACAATCGGCCTTCCTTTTCTCACCTACACGCTTGTTGGTGGAAGAAAAGGACAAAAGAGTCGTAGGATTCACAATGACATCCTCATGAGTAAGGTTACTGGTTAACACCATTCGTCACTTTGTCACTGTCTCTTTTTTGTTTAATTGGCGAAAACGGGAGGCTACTCTGGTGCCCATTACTCTAAACTACGGGCCTTAACTCTATCTCTAATGCCGTTCGTAATTTGGATTTTGTCGGATCCATAAAACCGTAGTTTCGGGAGAAAGGTGTGACGCTATGTATTGTAAGTATGTAGTTTTAATTATGGACTTAGACACAGTAGCCGACCAATCGTCCTAATTATTAAAAAAAGTAGTTCAAAAACTAAGAACCCCGACTGCTATTAAAAAACTTAAAAGTTTGAAGTTGACAAGAAAAAGCTATGTCGGAAGTGAATGGGTGTATAGTGCAAATGTTAGTTTAATTTAAACTTGAAAGCAGTCGGGGTCCCATTTTCATATACCTAAGTGGAAACTGATACTTAATATTAATAGAAATTTAAAATGTAAGTAACAAAGATAATAAAGAAATTTACAAACATGCAAACATACATAGGATAGAAAGATAAATATAAGAACAAACTATAGGATGTTCTAGGCTTTTAATTGTACATAATATTTTTTATATTTTTGTTTCTTTAAAATCTGCATATACTGACCTACTTAAATTTTGATCAAAATCTACTTATTACGAAATAAATTGTAACACCATGACACAGTTTTGGTTATTCTTGCGGTCTCCACTCCAGTCAAATCATATTCTAATGTCCCTCCACGGTACAATACTAGCTATTGAATCGTGCATGTAAGTTCATGTCGAAATGATCGTTAGAAGTACACGGTGCATTTCAAAATGGTGATGGTCGTTCAATCTAGAAGGCGACAATGTGCTTTATTATATTATGTGGTCGAATAAAACCATAGAAAAAAAATACTCCTGGCGGAATATTTTTTTGTCAATAAAACGTGACAACATACGTTCGTACATTTCACATACCTGGCTTAAGAGTCTTACGACGCGAGGATTCCCAAGACCGGGCGAAGTGGAGGAGAATTAGTCGTAAGGCGGACCCTGGCAGAGGCCGAAACTAACCGGTCGGATGATGATGATGAAAATATGTCCGTACATTTAGCCACACATTTCTTCATGAAAAAGTAATAGCTGCGCGAACGTTATAAATAATGATCTCTATCATTATAAATAAACATTCAGCCCGGGATCCGCCTTGACCATCCAGGGTTTGACAGATCAGATAATTACAGTAGAGCGACTGTCCATCTGACCTACGTGACCCTGTTAACAAGGGAACCTGACCAGATTGGAACACGGTTACACATTCAGTAGCCTGAATGGGCAGGTTCCCTGACGATGTTTTCCCTCGCCGTAACGGCATCGATTAGTGTTTAACTAATGTACACAACTCACAAAAAGTCATTCTGGATCGAACGAATTAGTAGCTCTCGCTGCCGAGTCGGACCAGTTAGCCATTAAGCCACCGACGCTCGCGACAAGGTAGGCGGACGTAATACCGCGATGGATAATAATTCATCATCACAGCTCATAACAGTCCACTCCAGGACTAAGGCCCTCTCCCACGAAAGGGGAGGTTATTGCCATAATCTCCATACTTGGCCGGCGGGTTGGAAATCGCAGTGATATAAATATAACAATGGAAAACGGCTGCTACCCATTTTCCAGCCTACGGCGACTAGATATTTGCCGCCTTACTGGTTTACGGGTTGGTACTATTCTACTCTGTCGGACACCACACAGCCAATAATAATAATTAGTCTTACTATATTTATTAGAATGTACAAAACTACATACAAAAATTTGACAGCCTACATCCTGTGTCACTCACGGGCAATGTGCCAGCGAACTTCCAAATATTTCAATCTACTTTATTATTGCTTCACTCTCTATAAAGATAAAACATACACCATATAAAGAATATTTGCACACAGCCAGAGGACAGAGAGGCAGATTTTTGTCCAAGTCTTCGCAAACAGAGCCCCGAGAAGCCAGAACAAAATGCTTACTCTTTTAGCAGGTTGTAGGACTCTGTCAAGCCAGAGGAGTCCACCTGGGTGAGTACCACCGTTTTATCTGTTTCTACCGCCAAGCAACGATGCTTGCATTGTTGTGTTCCGATTTGAAGGATAAGGTAGCCAGCGAAGTTACAGGCATTTCATCTTAGTACTCGCAGTGACCTGCGGCTTAGCATTTTTGTTACCTGCAACCAAAATGTATGAATTGTAGATGTAATGGGCGACAGTTACCACTTACCATCAGGTGGACTGTCTGCTCGTTTGTCATTGAGTAGAATAATAAAAAAGGTGCAACTTTTAGTAGGCACTTACTTATGATGCTTTGCTGTAACCATCTTGCACATCTCTTCGCAAACGACTCATCACAACCAACGCGTGTTGAGTCCTCGCCCACTCCTGCTTAAATCTCATCATTTATCTTTCCATTATTACGCTATCTCGTTTGTATAAACAGTTAACCTTCGCTTGGGAGTGGGTGCATAGTCTCACGTAGATGTTACTGCTATGATGCCCATGTAACTACTTAGCAGATTTTCATTCATTATGCTGAGAGCGTCGGTGGTCTAATAGTTAAGGGGCCCGACTCGAACCCAGAGGTTTCGGGTTCGAATCACAAAACAATCGAAACCAATGACTCTTTTCTATTTTATGTAGGTACCTTCGTCAGGTGAACACTAACCGATGCTCTTACGGTGAGGGAAAACGTGATGAAACCTGCACATTCAGGCGACTGAATGTGTAACCATGATCCAATCTGGTCAGGTTCCTGTTACCTGGGTCACAAAGGTCAGATGGCAGTAGTTCCGCTGTAATTACCTGATCTGCCAAATCCTGGATCATGGTCAAGCGTGAAAGCACAACTGGGACAGTAACGCCAAGATGACCCGTTATGTCGTCATCCCAAGACAGTTGGTATAACTAATCGGCATAATTAATCTTAAGGTCAGGTTTGACAGATGCATACAGTCCAAGATGGAGTACACCTGTCTATTACGTGGGGTACACTGAAAGTTTTACGTAACTCATTAATAAAACAATTTACATGTAAAATAGTATATTTATTGCTTTTCAAAGTATTATCGATTACCTTTTCTTTTTTTTAATTTATTTGTTCAACAAATTTTTGAAAACATGAGGACCATTGGTCCGAGGGCATGTTCTTCAGTTGCTGGTTGAAAGCTATCACAGCATCTTCCGGCCCCGTACATGTCAAACCTCTCATCTAATCTCTTATTTTTGGGAAAATAAAAAAATCGCATGGCGCCAGGTCTGGACAATGTGCAGGATGGGTCACTAGCTCTACCTACTTAGACAACAAAAGTGACTTTGTCTTGTTCGCGGTGTGTGCTGAAGTATTGTGATTGTGCAATAGGATGCGACTTTATGGTCGTTTTTTCCTAACTTTTTCAAAGACACTGGGCAAACAAATGGTGGTGTACCACTCAGTATTAACTCTCTTTTGTTCTTCAAGTGGGATCGTGCAGTCAGGTCCGGGAGAATAAAAACGCTGTAATTTTTTTGCCTACGCTTCGCGCCTGCCTTAATTTTATTGGTTTGCTGTCGCCTTCGAACACCCATACAGAAGACTGTTGCTTTCTTTCCGGCATGTAACAATGTAAGAATAAATTCATGTTTCATCGCCTTTCACAATGTCATGTGGATCGTTCAAAGTATTTGAACGTCCGTGTTTGTAGTTTAACATAAGTACAAAAATTACACCAATGAACTCCAGTTCGCTTTTGTTCTTGGGTGAGTTCATGAGGAATCCAGCGAAAAAACAATTGCTATCTTTTTAATGTTGATGTAACAATTTTTTAATTTGGCTTATACCTATTCCAAAATGTTATCGAACCTCCTCATATGTGATACGCCAGTTTGCTTCAATTAGTTGCCTCATGCCTGCGTAGTCACACTTGTCTCAGTCATTGGAGTAGAGGGCCGACCTTCAAGAATTTCATCATGGAGAGAAACACGGCCACGATCAAATTCTGAATACCAACGCCAGACTGAACTTTTTAAATCTTAAAAAATCATCGCCCTAAATTCCATTTTTGCTACACGCGATTTCCCGCCAATATTTTTTTCGCCGGTTTCGGCGCAAGCTGCTTGGTGGTGCGGCTTGTTCTGGGGGGCACGACCGAGGCCTTCCACCAGAAGGTTACTATAGGTTCCGCATCAGCCATATTGTGGGGTAACGTAGTGGTATATTTTACCCACAGAAACGAGTATTATAGAAGCGAGTGATTATCGACCGCGAAAACATAAATATTTGCATAATGGGCACGTTTGAAAAGTAGACAGCGTAGAGCTGAAACTAATAGCAGGCTGGCCGTATTCGCCGAAGAACCGACAACCGAAGTGGTAAACAAGTTATTGAATGGAGACCGCGGCTCTGCAAGTTAGTAGAGGACGCCCACCGGTCAAGTGAAATAGTGTACAAAAGGCCGCAGGTAGAGGTTGGATGAAGCAACCAGAGGCCAGTGTGCATTGGTGCTCAATGGCTCTAGGGGAGGCCTATGTCCAGCAGTGGACCAGTATAGGCTGATTATGATAATGAAGATGTAGTTACAAGCATGGACATCGTTTCGAATCTACGGTGCGGTGTACCAGACATACAAACACAATAGCTTTTTGCTTTATTGAGGTTAAAATATATTGAGACAGTCTCCTTTAGACAACGCCGAAGCTCCACGGAAAACGGCCATAACAGGAAGGAATAATAATCATCTTGGCGGTAATGTCCCGGTTATGCTTGTGGGTCCGCCTTGACCATGATCCAGGATTTTGGCAGATCAGGTTATTACAACTGAAAGACTGCCATATGACCTTGCTATCAGTGAATCAGATCGGATCATGGTTACACATTTAGTCGCCTGAATGTGCAGGTTTCATCACGATGTTTCCCCTCACCATAAGAGCATCTGTTAGTATTCAACGAATGTGCATAACTCAGAAAATAGTAAAATAACAGGAAGGAAGCCAGTCCAATTATGTGCACTGAATCTAGGCTTTACTTACCATAATTTCATGTCACGTGCATGCGTTAGTTGTGTGCGGAGAATTTGTGTCGCAGCTATGAGTAATAAGTGGGGTCACCCTACATGATAGAATGAGGATTAGAATGATAAGAGATCATTGTAAGCTGAAGGATGATGTGGTGACTAGAGCGTGAGGACACTTGCGCGAATAGACATTTGCGCGAATGGATGTTTCTTTGGTACTATAACAGAGTACTTGAAATTTTCATAGAAAATGTGTTCATGATCATATCAGCCGAAACACGCCCACTGCTGGAAATAGGCCTCTCCGAGAGATCTCCATCCTGATCATATCCATGCTGTGTCTTACGGTACGTGGTTTGTGATAACGCAAATTAAAAAAAAAATTAAGGGGGGGTTGAATTTGAATAAAACACCAGCTTCTACACATATGAATATATTTAATAGTGTAATACATATTTTAATCAATAATGACACTTCGGGCAAACACCAAGAAATGAGAAATATTTAATTCACATTTAATTTCGAATCAATTGATGAAATACTACTATAAATTACGGGGCTTTATTTTTATATTAAAAATATATAGTTTTAGAAACAACTGTACCTACGTAATAAACAAAATGTACAAGAATTCATTTCGATAAAATATTTTGACGTACAAATGCGAAGGTGTCATAACTCATAAAGTTACAAAATGGATTGCGGATATTTTTATATGTATAATAAATTATATTTATCATTACAACTATTGTCTGTTGAAAACTGTAGAATGCTTTTATTTCATACACTGTCTTATCATATATCGTGTGAAATATTATATTATAACAGTGTCAAGCAGTTGCTAGACCGTTCTATGAACTATGAGCTACAGATTTTACAAATTCCTTAAATAATCCTTTATGTATGGCAAAACGACACTTGATCACATTTAGGAATTTTAATATCAAATGTTTATATAACAATATTTATAGGAAATATCGGTTGAATAATTCGTTTTAAAAAGTTTTGTTTTTATTAGTATATTTTTCTATAAATACTGTTAGATGCCAAGTTGCCTGCAATACCCGGTAGGTACATCATTATTTTCTAAATTCTAACTACTTTTAACGGTAAAAGCAGTCCAAGGCAAAGTGATTGTACATTATTGATAATATTTTGTCGCAACTTACTTAAATGTATCCCCGTACACATAGTGAATATATAAACGTATACCTACATCATAATAATTCGATTTTCTGAATACTAAGCAATCAAACGCATCTTAGGAAACATTGATTATAAAAATCCATTTACGTACTTACTACATTTCATAATAATATTGAAAATAATAAAATAATAAAAATGAATCGATAGAAATTCGTAACAGATCAAAAACAACGCGTATAAACTTTTGATATCTAAATTTTTAACTGAATTATACTCTTATTTTATTGAAAATTTTAAAGGTCCACTTTAGTGAGGCGAAGAAAACTGATTTCATATATGAAAAAAAAAGAATAAAAATAAAAAGATTAAGTAAATTTGTAGTAAAAGTTACAGTAACTGTGATAGAACACTTTATTCCATATACTGCTCTCTACATTGCCCCAATAAAGTGTCCTGCTCTAACACACAACAGCTGTTCATCTCTCCATCTCTTTCATTCTTCTACATTCCCCTCATTTAATACCGATATTAGATGGATAAGTACATACAACAATTATTGGTCTAAATCTAGGCAATTCGGTTTAGCGTAATGTCCTTGCACACATGTAATTTTTTATTTTATTCTTATAAATTGTTATTAAATTATAATATCGTAAGCATAAAATAATAACAATTGAACGTTGTGTCAAGAAATATTGTTTTTATTAAAGGTACAGTCAGGAGATTTGGTGGACAAGCCACCTACCGCTATATGTAATTTGGCGGTATTATAGGAAACTGTTTTACGGCCAATTTCAGACTTATGTCAACTTGTTAGACATTCAGTTTCCTCGACTGTACTTAGTTATGTATTTATAAAAAGTGAACAAAAAGAAAATAGCAATCTTAATAAAAGTAAATCATGCATGGTATTATTTTGCCAAAAAAAAAATTCAATTTAACCATAATATTGGAACAATAATAACTTTATTTATTATTTTATGCTCATAAATTTATCACAGATCACTGTAGGTGGAATGATTTAAATACCTTGATTAGAAAGTTATGGGATAATAATATTATATTCGGAAGCATATTTTTATTTTCCATATATATTATTTTCAATATGCAAGAAGTACTGCACATACAGATTGTAGTTAGATAGTCTTGTAGTGGTGTTATTCCCCACATAAAATACTTCTTACATACACATTTTATGGAATCGTCAAATCATGCTCCTGATGGTTCAGTTCATAATTTTCCATTATTTTCTTATTCCAAAATTCCCGTTGTTTCCTAAACACACATAACTTTGTAACCCAAGTATATTACAGTGTAACCCAAAGTATATTCGCCATTACTTGTGTGCAAAGACTGATATCAGTATCTTTTTTATTTATTCATAAATGTAATATACAACTCGTCCTACTTTCATTAATGATATTCGTTTATCATAAGACTCAATCGCTAAACCGAACTCGAGTTGTTTCACAGCCTTATACGAAAGTCTTCGGGTGTAATATTAAGGATGTAATCCCGACCCTGCCCTACTACAATCTTTATACAATAATTATTTGTAACATCTGTAACAATTGATTATTTTAATAGCACGAATTTTAAATCACTCACCACTCGGTTATAAAATCACTGCAGAAACGTCACATGTCCACTTACGACGACGTTACGTACAGACGTATGTATAAACTTGGATATAACATGTTTATACACTTATTAACGTTCTATAAAGGTTCTTTAAGAGTATTTTATAGGGCAGAGTCACCAAAAGATATTAAATAAACTAAAGAGGCGGGAATGGTACAGTTTGTATCGCCAACTTCCTTATTATAAAGATGTCATTTTGTATATTAATCACATAAAATAATACATTTGTTTGTTTATTCCTCACATAATAGTTGTTCCTACGTTGTAACGAGTTATTTTTTAGCCTCTTTACTCGTTTGTTCAGTCTCAGGGAATGTTTGTTGGTAAGTCTCTTCGTTGCCTTACAAAATATAGTTCTCTCACGATGGAACTTTTTTGTCTAATATATTTTATAAATGTCATAAAAAATATGAAGGAAACCATTTAAAAATCTACATTTTGTGAGTTACTCCCTACGTTTTCATAGTTATTCGCTTACATACTACCAGAAGCATCGATATAATATTGTATTATGTTATATTGGCCGTACCGCTTTGGCCTTAGATATTAGGATACTTATTTTAAACTACACGAAAAGAAACATTATAAAGTCACATTTATATTTATGTAATGGAAAATACTGTATTATCATTATATTTGTATTAGATGTTACCTTGAAGATCACATACTTTGTGCGTGAATACCGGTCGATATACATCTTTACCTCGTTTCTTTATTACCCTATCCCCACCTATACGATCTCTGATATCATTGGAAATTCGTGAAGGAGTCGAGATTTTAAGGCGAAAGTTTATATACATTTATAGGAAGAACAATTTCTCAGCTCCAGTTGACTAGCAAACAAGTTATTCGTCGTTACAACTTCATTTTCATTAGGATAAGCTGTTCAGATCTCAGTCTATGGTTTCTGTCAAATGCAATGGCTTTACACGGGACGGAGTGGCATCTTATTACGATTACAATTACAGAGCTTGCACATTAACTATGTATAGTTGCGCGCGTATTAAATGTACCGGCCAGATGAGACGTGCGCACACGCAGAGCGCCGATTTGGACCCAATTGTTGAGTCGGCCGCAGCACTAGTGCCTAAGCAATCCTTTAGATAACGCTTTAAAATATTCTATGTATTCTTAGCTTTTAGATTAGTTAGTAATACAACTCTACCATAATTTGCACCGTTAGCTTCTGAATTTGATTTTTTGTTACTTCTTTCTTTCCCTCCTCTGTACCACAACAACATTAAGTAAATGTGAAGCTCTATAAAGGTAAACAACGGTACTTTTTAGGACTTAAAATTAAATCTCGATACTGATAACAGCAGTCACTAGATTTGTATAGTCTCGTTGTTCATAAATACACGCAGTATTATCCGCTTTTAGGTACTTTATTTATTTTGGCATTTCTATTCGATAATACATGCGAGTAAGTACTGAATTACCTATAACGATCAAGAACTATTCATTCAATTTGCTATTTCACTGTTCCATTTGCGTTACGAGTGAATGATAGATTGCTTATAATATTTTGTTCATTCCCAGATCACATAACGAACATACGTTGGAACTTTCCTACACTCTAGGCAATGGCAGTGTGGCACTCGTTAGATATAAAACACTATAATTTCGCCAGAAACTGTATCTCATACAGAATCGCGAGACTTAAAGCTACAATAGTTTTATGTATTTGTAATACATCGTTCGCATATGTTGTGCAATGTGTCTATTCTGATGGTCCTACCGGCGTTACAATATATACAGTGCCCGACCGATGACTAGATGTATTTTTTTTTAAATCACGTCGATTATTTCAAGTTATCACACGCAAAGGTTTCAATCACAACACGGTTTGGTTCGTTCGTCGTCCTTTCCACAAAATTAAAGCTTCGCGGGTAAAATACTGCGGTATAGGATATCGCGTTATACTGTTGATCGATGTAGTAAAATGAACAGTACACTCTTGCGTGTCTTGTGTCAACAGTAAATCTTTACTCAAATACAAGACGATGATAATTTAGTTTATAATTTGAGATTCTTTACCAAGTTGTCCGTATCTACAGTTTTTCTATTAATAATGAGTAGGACATTTGCTTGCTACATAAATTCGCGTTATACCCGATACCCTTATTATCTACTACAAATAGTTTATAGAAATGTGATATTTATATTGCGTTCCTTTGGCGTGCGATTTTACCCACTAAACACGTATCGCACAAATACGATCGGCAACTGTAGATCCTAGCGCAACTCAATAGGATCCTGCGTTATGCGTTAAATACAAACGGAAACTGTAGGTCCTAGTCCAATTAAGTAGGTTCCTGCGTTATAAGGTGAAGTCAGATTATTAATGCAACCTTTCAGTTGAGACATTTAGCAGAACAGATCGATTTTGGAGCGTCTATGTGGAAGTTAAGTTCTCGAATGCCGATCACGTACCGAAAGACGCTGCGTGGGTAAGCCTCTTGCAAGCTGGACCGACGTGATACAGGTCGCAAATAAGGACTAGATTCAAAAGGCACAGGACTCGTCTTTGTCTAGATATCTGAAGGAGGCCTATGCCCAGCAGTGGGCGTCTAAGGCTGTTATGATTATGAATTTTTCAGTAGGACGCATGCATGATAGTACTGTCCTATATCATATTTTGTCCCCTCCCGCATACCACATAGTCAGCCCCTGGTATTGCAATTTCGATACGCCCAAGGGGCTACCCACGTGGCTTATGCATGACCCCTGCAATCAATCGATATCAACCAAGACCGTGTTGTAAGCGGTCTACCAAGGCTCGAATTGGATTCGACGCGGACAATGTAGCAATTGTGATTTTAATAAATACTATGGGTATACCGCAGGAACCTATTGCGTTACGCTATACCAATGTCCAGTATGTTAAGGACTAATTTCGCTTAACAAATACATTCGCGAGTTGCTTAACTTTGGTCATCATAATTTTAGGTTCGCTCGACGTGTCACTGTCTCATTCAAATATCGCTCTTATCGTATTGCTATAAGGGTTACGCCTATAATTAAAAAGTGTAAAGAAGAAGATTGCATGCGTATTGGAGATTTAGTAAAATAAAAAAGTTATTTGTAGAAATAAGTAGTGCCTTTCGACAGTGAAATGGAATGAATTTTGTGTCATGTCTACATTTGCAATGTATATGTTACCTTTTTGTGTAAGTACATTAAAATAATAAGAGAAAACAACATTGGAAATTAAATGATAAGAGAGCATGTTGTTTGTCAAAATAAGTATAGTGACAAAATAAATTAAAAACACATTTTACCCTGTCTATGGCTAATGACGTACCTATACTAATAAGATTATAACCCTTATTTCGTTGCAACGAGAGCGATTTTCAAACGAAACTGCTTCACGCGACCCTTTCAACTCAGTTGCCGATTCTGTCAGTTGTGCGAAACGCCTCCAAACAACATTGCACTCATTACAAGTTACATGATAAATTCGCGATATTGAGATTTGGTGCCAGTAACATATTATTTGGCGAGTCTCAACGATTCACTTCTCTGGCAGTATTTAACAGAGTCTGTCTGGAATCTAGGCATTGTAGGTATGAAAAATTTAACAGAAAGGCCTGCTAGAAGAGTTTTCTTTTAGAAACAGTGTCTGTTCGTGTACCTATGTATTTCCTGTGAACAAAAAACTGTTACATATATAAGAAAAAGATAAGGAAACAGATTTCGTTGTAATGTAAACGAGATATCTACAAAGCAGATGCTTTAGTAAATTTTCATTTGAGAAAGATCTGCAGAATATTTGGTACAAAACAAGCTAATTTTTTTTCTGTCCTTCTAAAATAGGATTCTAAAAAGAAAACACTTCGTTTTTATTTGTGGCTACAAATAAATTGACATTATAAGGAATAGATCGATAGAGAAGTAAATGGTGTATCTACAAGAGTATGTTTTCAGATGATACCTATTCAGACAGACTCTTTTAAATATTGCCCCTTTAGTTGGTAAGCTACTGACTACTATTGCCCGCATGGGCTAGGTACAATTTGTCATTCATAAATTGTCAAGGTCTATAATCAAGGTGGGATATATTATCAAATTCAACTTAATAACAATATGATAACAAAAATACAGAGCACGATGTAGCAAAATACTGGTATCAATTGATGATATAATGAAACATATTTTTGGTAGTCATTTTTGATACCTCGACTTTTATGTAAATTCGCCTTTCCATTTACCATCACGGTAAATGGAAATGTCATTTTAATCTAAATACGACTGTAATTTTTAATATCTCCATTTTATTTTTGATCTGGTTTGTAGACACAGAAGTATATAAAGTTCCGTATAATTTAATATCAATAATGGTGGCTTAAGATTTTCTATGCTATTCAGTGGCAAACGAGCAGCCAGCCCACCTGATGGTAAGTGGTAACTGTCGCCCGTAACATCTACAATTATTACATCCCACATGGTCCAAGAACTGTGGAGGCGCTTTTAAAGACTGATGTGATCCTAAGCGTGAAATCAGAATCATATTTTCATTGAAAATATTTATTGTATTGAAAAAGAACAAAAGAATCTCGATTACACGCATGTGCTTACTCTCTGTTCATTATACGAAGCACTGGTCAATAATAATATAACTTATGTTATTAGAGGTCAGTGATACGAAGGCGTCCATGTAGTTTGTCTAGATCGTAAATTGATACATTGCTACATTAATAGTATTTATTTTAATTGTAGCAATTATGTGATTTTGCCTTAAAAATTAGGCTTTTTCGACTAAACAAGGCTCATATGACGAACAAACAATAAGCTAATATGTGAAGCACATAAGTCGTCGTGTATTTTGCTACACCGTGCCTCACTATGCAACGAATGTGAAGTATCTATTCAAATTGACATTACCGATATATTATACTGTGTGTATACAACAGATTCATCGCGTCCAACTATATAAAAAACTATTTATTTCCAGCTATATTGGCTTGATGCATTATTTCTATTATTTGAGAAAGTAAGTATTTAAAGTTTTTGTTTTAATTATATAACTATAAAACATATATTATATAAGACTACTTGAGATTATTATGTATTATGGAGGTGGTGCCATTTCTATCAGCGTACAGTGACTCCTATTCTGAGATGTAATAGCTAATTTAAAAGAAGTATTGTATACTCTTTCTCAAAAAGGGTAATATCAAGGAACTTTGATGACGAATCTAGTTAGAGCATTCGCATTTCGCACTATAGTTGTAAGTTTATTCTTACCAGTAGGTTACGTTACTCTGTTGCCAACAATACTCTGATTTCAATGACTGAAATTTTTAGTTTTCCAATTACGTATGATCGATTTAATAGTAATGGAAGTTTGTTACTTGTTGGAATCGCAAAAGTAACAGTTGCAATCATTGAAATCAGAGAATTGTGGGCAACAGCGTTACGTAACTAGCCTACAGATCTCGGATCTTTTCAAGATACCAATCAACGAAATGACTTTAGGCCATCATAAGTAATCATTTGCATACATATTTTTTTAGGTTTTCCTCTTAAAAGTAATTTTTAAATCCACCACACGATTTGAAATGGTGGATTTTTGTCTTAATGTAATATATTTTTGTCTCTTAAACCTACCAATTACATATAAAATTCCAGAAGTAATAAATTGATTACTAGAAGCCCATACCTTTTATAACACAAAATATTATCTGTAATATTTCCACTAAACAACTCCACCCTTTCCCTACTTCCAACTGCGCATATTTTTAATATTTTTGTCTTTTTCTGCACATAATGCATAATTGTCGATAGTAAAGACGGTTCATAACCGACCTAGATTTTTGAAACCAATCAAAATTTAGTTTGCGAAACGATTTCATCGTAAAATATAAAATTTCTCTATTAAGATCTCTTTTATCACGCGATCAACGATTTTTATTTCAGTTTGATGTTTAGCTGTACAGACGCAGAACAGTTTTGTTAAGTAATTCTAAATTTACTGACATAAAAAATGAAAGCTAGGTATAATTTGCCATAGCAAATCTTGGAAACCCGCAAATCTACAAGTTATAACTAGACTACGGCACAATCATCATTAGAAATCAGAATGTATTTAGGATGACACTTTCGAAACCAGCACGGCCAGCCAAAGTGTGTCCGCGACATATCTCGCGCCGCGAGAGAGCCATTGTTTCCTTCTCTCAATATCAAAAATCCCGAGATATCTATGTCGCGCCTTTTGTCGCTTATCACACGCGACAGCACACTTGAGCCGTGCTACTAGCTATTAAAATCAATCGAACATTCATTGCCGATTACTTCTTTAGTTTTGGACTTTAACTATACCAGTTATAATCGACAAAAACAAGGCAGTTTCCAAATACCAAAGAGTTGCTAAAAACTGGCAAAATCCCTTTTCAAAATAGCAACAAATGCAAATACATTATCTCCTTTCTATACAATTTTTGGTGGGTCTCCTTACATCTTATGCAGGACAGCATTTGACACGCATGGTCTAACAACCATTGATATAATGAAGTATACGTCGAATCCTTCAAGATATTTGACTTCTATCGCAAAAAGCAAGTCATCCAGCACCTTCAGTACGGTTAACGTTCTTCTGTTCTTCGATAACATTAGGAAGTGTACGTCACTCGCAATACAGCTCTCTTCCTAGCCGATGTTTTGTGATGTTTTTTACCTTTCGTAAGATCTTTCTTCTTTCAGCGATGGATCTAATGTAATTTCTCTCAAGATTTCTATTGGCCGCGTCTCAATTGTTCGTTGTATTCGGAAGTCTGTTCGCTGTACAACCTGTTCGGAGAAGAGAAGAAAGTTGAGTTAAGCATCTTTCACAACGAAAGGGTAGAGACCCAGTAGAGGAGCATTGTAAGGCTATGAGCCGTTTTCAATAATAGCTTCTCAAAAATACACATAGATGGCGCGCTCTAACGACTGACGACATTATCATAATCTCTTGGCTGTACGGTATTGCTATTTAAATCTTTATTTCGATACAATTTATTTTAGGTCATTTACAGATAAAGTCACTATCTCATTTGTGTTTACAATTTAGCTAAAATCGAAACTGCAAAGAGGAGCTGAGGACCTTTTTGCTGTTTCGCTGCAAGTTATAATAAAAAGAAACGATGCTGGCAAGTGTTGAACGCCACCACATACCCGTCCGTGTCCGCAGTGAGCTCCTTGAGCAGGTAGTCTGCGCGGTGCCGCGCCTCGCCGCCCGGCTTCAGCGCCCGCGGCAGGCGGCGCCACGGCGCGGGCGCCCAGCCCAGCGCGCGACACTCCGCCGCCTCCTGAGGGGGAATGAGGTTATTATCACAGCCCATGACAGCCTACTAGAAGAGTGTATATTGGGACAGGAGTGTATTGTGGCGTCAGCCCGCTAAGGGAGAGTGTTCATGGAACAACTGGATTTGTGGGTGTCAAGAAGTGTGCACGCCCAAAGAGCCACCGGCAAGTAAGCGTGCGCATCACCCGTGGTTGGGTCTGACGCGGTCCGTATGACCGAGAGATCGATAGGACCCCGCGTGGAGGTGCGTTGCCTAGCCTACTAGAAGACTTAGAAATGAAACCTCCTACAAGGGGGAACGAGCCAGCTCGTCATCACAGCCCACAATACCTCGCGCATACGAGTCGAACACCCTAACCGCTCGGCAACCGACGCCCCTATACCAGCCCACTAAAATACTCAGGGCCCACGAACCCTCTTACATGGGGGAACGAGCCAGCTCATCATCACAGCCCACAATACCTCTCGCTTACGAGTCGGATAGCCTAACCGCTCGGCCACCGACGTTGCTATAGCAGCATACTAAAAGACTTAGGCCCCACGAAACCTCCTACATGGGCGAACAAGCCAGCTCATCATCTCCGCCCATAGAAGACCACTGCACTGGGTACACTGGGGTGACACATGGCCATGACAGAATAACAGCGGCTGTTGGTCTCACTGGCAACCATAGGTGAGCCATGGACTATTATAGTGAGATGAAACATGTTTGTAGTTCCGCGGGAGACCCAAGAAAACCCGAGAGTCGTCTGATGACGTGAGATAGGACGAAGTGGAGAACAAAGAGCAGGAAAGCGGACCCTGGCCGAGGCCAGGATCGACCGCTCTCAGATGATGATAATAATAGTGAGAAGAAAGTCTAGTCACCTAAATGTGATTTCCTATTCACATCTTTATAGACCGGGAATCAAATCCAGCCAAGTCGTGGTCAGTCTGCGTAACAGACCATGCACGTATTTCTCCCCCGATTAGAAAAGTTTGGTCCAATCACACTTACATGTTGTATTATCATTTAAAAACTTATACTTACGAACTGCAGTAACGACGTTTATTTTATTATCATTTTGAAGACATTTCCAATAGGATAGGCGTGGAAAAAAATATGACATTAAGAAATTGTAATATAGACTTTCAGTCCAGTTTGACATTGAATAGAATAAAAAATAATACCAATATCCCAGGAACAATTGGACAGTAATTTTTATCTATTTTTCCCTATTAACAACGTTTGTTGTTTTCCGCATCTCCATTCAAATCACACTTCCCACTTTCCCTACCTGTCGTTTTTGCGGCGCCCCCTTTCCTCACTCACAGTAGCCTATTCAGATTTGTTTTTTAACCACTTTTTTAAACTCAACGACGTCATTCGGGCGAGTCTAACCTCGCAGAACATCTTTATATTAGTCTCATTATATCCCCTTCCGCAGGTCATACGCCGCGTTTCGCCAGGGGCCTAATTCTCGCGCTGTGACATCTAGAATTTGACATTTTTTTCGACACTGAAAAGTCTATTGCAGCCAAAACATATTTTCTCAACTATCTTCGACAGTCGTATATTGTTGAAGATCAATTTCAGTGACGTTTCAATACAGATTTTTGGCTAGAGAAAATGTCGAATTTGAGATGTCACAGCGCGAGAAGCTTAGAGCATCTCCCACAAAAGGGGAGGTCATTGCCATAATCTCCACGCTTGGCAGTCGGGTTGGAGATCACAGTATAATAACGGAAAACGCTGCTGCCCATTTTCCAGCCTTCGGAGGCTCTAGATCTTATGCCTCGAAACCATTAGTCGCCTTGTACGACACCCGCGAGTGTAAGGGGTTGGTGCTATTAGAAAATGAAGATGTTAGACACGCCCGAATGGCGTCCTTGAGTGTAAAAAAGTGAGTAAAAATATGATACAATCCGTGAATAGGCTACAGTAAGAGAATGGGTTATACCTGGCTGAAGTTGCTAAAAAGGCTTTAGAGGGCTGAGTATAAGTTTCGCTTTAACTTTAACTCTACTATCGCGTTTGCGTTTACATGGAAATTTGTATGAAAAACGTATATCGCCATCTAGTGGCACGTTTTTTCTTCATAGTAATTTCCACGTAAACGCAGTAAAGTAAAGTGAAAGCGAAACTTACACAAGCAAGGCTCACCATATCCCCTTCGGCAGGTGGACGGGGTTCCACGTCACGGCGGGTGACCCTGACGGCCCTGTTGGCCTGTCCGCCTGCCACGGCAGATACCGACAGGCAGCGTAGAGACGGGCAGAGACGGATGAAGCCCACGATGTCGTACTGCCAGACCCAGTGGCCTGGTGGGAGCAGAACAAGAACTTCAGAGGAGGCTCCTAATAATATTTTCTCCACATGACACCCCAAACTTGCATGGCTAGCACAAGTGTGCTCGCGACACAGCTCGTGCCGGGAGAGAGCGTTTGTTTCCTTCTCTCAATACTTAGATAAAAGAGGCTATTTATGTCGCGTCCTTTGTCGCTTGTCGCGAGCGAGAACACACTCGTGCTAGTCCTAGCACCCGTAGCACGACGGGCTTTGTCGTACACGAGAGAGCAACTCTAGATTGCTTTTTCGATTCTATTTTCGAAATTATATAACGCGCGATAAAGATTGCTAAGCTACGCGCCCAGATTCAGCTTCAATGTTACTTTAAATAATTATTATTATTATATACTTTATTGCACATGAAAATAGTTAAAACATATATTACAAGAGGTTGTTTACAAAGGTGGGCTTATCTCTGTAATAATATGTTTGTCATGTATTTCTCCAGAGCTAATGCTGCATATATGTCGTGCGAAAAACAGAGGTCAACACATCGTGTGAAGGCGCCATAATAAATGACAACACATAGCACCCTCGGTTTTCAGAATTCACTTAAATTGGGTAAAGTCTAACATACAACTTCAGCAGCTCCCCACAAATCCCTAGAAATACAATAAGTTATTCAAGGAAGGTTTTTACAGGGTAGATAACACGCAAGTGGATCCCTAGATATTGCAATCGTCCATAGTCTATCTATGGTAACTGCTTACCATCAGGCGGGCCGTAACATAAGAACTTAGGCACTCTAGACAATTGTTTGTCTGCCTCATATAAAAATAAAATCATCTTGGCGTTAATGTCCCGGATGTGCTCTCGAGAACGAGAGCCCGGGTTCCGCCTTGACCATGATCCAGGATTTGGCAGGTCAGGTAATTACAGAGGAGCGACTGCTATCTGACCTCCATGACCTTGCTACCAGGGGAACCTGACCAGATTGGATCATGGTTACAAACTCAGTTGCCTAAATGTGCAGGTTTCATCACGATGTTTTCCCTCACCGTAAGAACATCGGTTAGTGTTCAACTAATGTACATAACTCAGAAAACAGTCATTAGTACATGGCCGGAGCGGGATTTGTTTGCCTCATATAATAACATTTATTGGTGCAACTATACCTCGGCTTTCGGTGTTTTTGGATTGCCATGGAGTTACGCTGGATCAATACAATATTAACGTGTATCTAAGTTATTTAAACAATTAGTGTATATGTTTCTCTTTATTTTTAAATAATGAAAACACAAATGTTTCTCACCGTGTATAACGAGTCTCTCGAGCTGCCGGCACTGCCAGCAAAGCAGGATCAGCGGGTTGGTGTCGCAGCGGCCGCGCTGGGGAACAACCAATCATCATCATAATCATCATCATCATCATCATCATCATCATCATTCGAGCGGTCAATCACAGTTTCTGCCAGGGTCCGCTTACCCACTCTTTCTTCTCTACTTTGTCCGATCTTTCTCATATACATACATAAAATTTGTTTCGGTTCAATGGAAAAATACAAAATAACAAGGCTATACTAAAATCCACCAGATGGCGCTTGAGAAGCAAGGTCCGTTCTCAAAGTACTGCCGGGCTATTGGATAGAAAACACTGTTGTATAATAACGGATCCATACAACGCCACAGCTATAATTTAACATCAGATTTTAGATGCAGTCCTAATTGGCAACGCTCGTGCGACCATGGTTGTACGACAGACGTCGCCCGACCGTTGCCAATTAGAATAGAGTCTAAGATCTAAAGTTAAAATATAACGGTGGTATTGGTTACAATGAAACCGTTACACACAGCAGTGTTTTCTATCCAATAGCCCGGTTTCTGTTTCAATGGCACTTTGTGAACAACTGTACCCATGAAATGGATGATACGGAATTGCAAAAGTAACAACTGCAATCATTGAAATCAGAGAATTGTTGGTGACAGCGTTACGTAATTAGCCTACAGAGGTTTGGTGCACTTTGTGGGAGGCTTATCCAAGTTGCGTCTTCCGGTACGTCGGGGGTTCATCAAGGCTATTTATTCAAATCAAACGGCCCGATGGCGAGACCATAAGTGTTTTTCTTATGCTACTCAGTGACAAACGAGCAGACAACCCACCTGATGGTAAATGGTAACTGTCGCCCATGACATCTACAATTCATGCATTCAGGTTGCAGACAACAAAAATGCAGAACCACAGGTGCGTTGTCACTGTAAGGACCAAATGCCTTATGCCTGCAATTGACAGAGTCCTACCACCTGATAAACAGTGTCCAAGGCATACTGACCCGCCTAGGCACGGCGTCCCCCGCGTAGGGCGGGCGGCAGCGCGCGTCGGCCCGCGGCGCGTCCGCCCACAACAGCTCCTTTAAGCTCCGCGCGTGCAGCGACACCACGTGTGACACCAGCGGCCCGTGCAGCTGCAATTCGAAGTTATGTAAGTAATGACTTTGTAATTGTATTATTATATTATAAGTGATGAAATCTGCACATTCAGGCGACTGGGTGTGTAACCATAATCCAATCTGGTCAGGTTCCCCTGGTAACAGGGTCATGTAGGTCAGATGGCAGTCGCTCCATTGTAATTACCTGACCTGCCAAATGCTGGATCATGGTCAAGGCGGACCCCGGGCCCTCGTACGGATATTAATGCCAAGTAAAGTAAAGTAAAAAACTCTGTATTGCACACACAAAAGTAAAAGATACATAAAAAGAAAAATATAACAATTTATATGCGCGCAAAGGCGGCCTTATCGCTTAAAGCGATCTCTTCCAGACAACCTTTGGGAAGAGGTAAGTTAGCACATTAATGATGCCAAGACAATTATTATAGGTATATCATAATTATTTATGTATTATTAGATCATTTAGTAGCCTTTATATTATTAGTATTATTATTGTATTATGTTTTAGGGGGGGTATTTTGTAGTAGATAATAAGTTTTTAGTTGTCTACCTACCAGTGTAAGTATGTTCTAGCTTTGTATGCTTTGCTTGTCCCGCTATACAATTTGCTTCACATCGTTTGTGGTTAGCTGGTAGAAATCTCTCATAGAGATAAGTTCGCCATTGTACTCATTTTTGTTTGATGTATCTAATTAAGTATATGTACAACAAAGAATATAATACAAGGAAGTAAGTAAAAACTCTTTATGGCACACACAAAAATTCTACATAAAAGGAAAAAAATAAAAACAACTTATATGCGCGCAAAGGCGGCCTTATCGCTTAATATTAGAGGCGTGCGATAGGAACATAATTGAAGGCGCTCTACCTATACTCCGTAACCATGTCGCTCCTGGTTAAAAAAAAAACGGCATTTGTCGTAAAAATGTGACAAATGAATGCTTTTTTCTCGAAACTGGCGGAACCGATTTTTATGTCGTGCAACATAAGCACATAGTTAGAGGTGCTCAACCTATACTCCGTAATCATGTCGCTGCTGGTTCAAAGAATACGGCACTTATACAAATGTGCGGCAGACATCAATTTTTCTCGAAACTGCCGTGACCGGTTTCGATGCCCTCCTGTACAAATATGCAGCTGAGGCACCCTAACCCATAGGTCATCACCGTAATTGTGCTGGTACATAGACTCAAAAACTACTGAACCAATTTTAAAAATTCTTTCACGTTTATCTTAACAAATTTTTACAAATTCACACAAAATAAAACTAAACGAAATTGTACATAAACTACCGTAAAGATAATGAATATTCCCCAGATCCCCAGTCCTAGGAAAAGTATCCAGAAGGCTGGACACATTCTTTCGCAAATATATTTTTTTATTTTTTAACATAGATAGGCTACTTGTTATACCGGAAAAATAATAGGTTCCTGCAGGAAAGTTGATTATTCACATCGGAGATGTGCACAAGTGAAAGCCGCTGACAACGACTAGTGTCAAATAACCTTTTGATATATAAAATGGCCGATGGAAAAAATAAGAGCATCATACTACATATATGGCGAATCGGCCATCAATCGACACGCTCATGGACTGTCATCGCCATAGAATTGAACAATAGGGCCTGTCCGCTTTATAGAGTAAGTTTCTTTCGTCGTTGATACATATACGTTGAACAGTGATTGGGTAAAACATACAACATTTTACATTATTTAGCAGAATTCTTCATCTACCGAGCTAGCTATCGTTGTACCATTGTAAGACAAGAACCTCCTTAGCTTCCATTGCTCACAAACGATAACCTATCCTCGATTAATGTTTCTTTCTTTCTTTTATCCTTTCCATACTCACCACATCACAGTACATCATCTTGAGCGTGCGCAGCGGCATCTCCGCCACCAGCACCTTGTCGATCAGCTCTTGGAACCGAGAGTACTTCAGACCCACCTGGAACACACATCATCATCATCATCATCTTGGCGTCAATATCCCGGTTGTACCCTCGTTGGCAGATCAGGTAATTACAGTGGAGCGACTGCCGTTGACCTCCGTGACCCTGTTAACAGGCAAACCGAACGGACACCTCCGCAGATACATGGATACGCATGTCAAACTTATTACACTCCTCTTTTTTCGTCGGTGTTTGAAAATAAAAATCATCGAAAGCGTCCGAAATGTTGAGGAACCGTGGCTTTGGCAGTGGAGGGGCATTTGCCTTTTTACTGCCAGAGCAACGTGTTATAGAGGTGGGCAACGCATTGGCGATACTATTGGTGTTGCTAATGTCTATAGGCAGCGGTGACCACTTTCCATCAGGTGGCCCGTTTGCCTGTTTGCCTACCGTATGATATAAAAAAAATGCTAGTAAACAGCATACTCACCCCAATGAGAGTCACGTCTATATCCCCAGAATACGCCTGCCAGTCCAATTCGGTCAGGCACAGGTCGGAGCGCTCGCTGATGCCCACGGTCAGTGTGGTCAGCGCCGGCAGGTTGGAGAGCGCCTGTAGCGTTGATGTGCTCAGCTGGTCGTAGTCTAGCATTATGTGCTGGAAATTATAAGGTTTTATAAATAAATCTGAGATATAAGTAAGCCTGAGATATAAATATAAATAACCTGAGGAACGATAGTTTAGAGATACCGCCTGGTGGGGCCAGATTACAGTTCAACAGCGATCTAAGCTTTAGAAATTATCACAATATGAGCATAAAGATGTATGACGGTTTAGCAATGGTTCTCCTGTTACCAGGGTCACGGAGGTCAGATGGCAGTCGCCCCACTGTATAGCCTGATCTGCCAAATCCTGGATCATGGCCAAGTTGGGACCACTCGTCCTAAAAATGTCAACTCGATGGCAGTCTTGCCATGAATAGCACTATAACTATTGTAAAAGTTAACCTTTTTATTAGGTTGTGTTTTTGATAAGCTTATCCAGGATTTAGTCTCGACTGACGCGTAGCCGTGACGTCAGTGGAAAGTAGCTACGTCAGTGAAAATGTACGTAAGCGGAACGTGCGTCATCTCTGACCGAACTGCAGTTGATCATACATTGATTTTGATATAGCTAAGTTAGATAGACGTCAGAGCGACGCGTCGAACGAGGACTTAATCCAGACATGTATTAGTATTTTTTGGCTTAGGGCCGATTTTTCAATTCACAGGTAAAAATCTGTCCGATAAAGTGATTTACTACGAAATTAAAACAAACTATAATTCTTCATTTCATATAGTATAGCATAGAATAGAGCTATATTTAATGCACATACAAACAACATAAGCTAATAGTGAACAAATTACAAAAAATATATGAACATGTGTGTCCTGTATCACAAAAAGGTCTTAACAACTCACAATAACTTCTCCGACTGATATGACTCTTTTAGCTGAGGATTGATTAATCTATCCTAATTATATTAATCTTGCCACAATTCTTTTATTTACGTCATACATTTTACTAGTCTACTGTAACGTTCAAAACGATAGTGTTTCAGGTAAAATCGTTGTCAAGTATTGTAGATATGAATGTGAACTAAAAGGATTTATAAATATTTTTAGCACTAATAGGCTGATCTTTTCATTAAAATGATAACGGAGTAACTTGATCAAAAACGTTCTATTCTCATTTTTTTAAGAAGACTCATCGTCTTGAACAAGTGTTCTCTGGCGCGCGATAAGCGAAAAAAGGCGCGACATGGATACTGTTATTTCTTTCATCTTAGTATTGAGAAAAGGAACAAAGGCTCTCTGGCTTCTGGCCATTTGACCTAAAAATATTGACCCCCAACCAACCTGCAACATAGGCGACTCGATGAAGTTGTTAATGCACATAGTTAGAGGCGAGTCTTCAGTAGATGTGATCTCGTTGTACGAGTCCGGCCGGCTGTAGTATTCGATCTGCGTGCTCTGTGGGTAAAACAGAATAAATTATTTATTTATTGGAGTACCAGGAGCTATATGACAGACAATACATATTATTTTAGAACCAACAAGCCAAATAAAGGTGCTCGCTAGTAAAAACAAAAGTTAAACTGCACTGCAATAATATAATGACTGAATACAAGATGAAATTATTGCGCACCCAAAAAAAAAAGAGAAGGAAGAATGTTCTGGCGTTCTAGACGTCTCCTTCTCGAGAGGCATTGGTGAGATGTGGTCGTTTAGCAGAGCGACACCTCGTTCAACAGCTATCCTCATGAAGACATTTGATCAGTGTGCGAAGCAGTTGTGCAACCTCATTCCAGCATCGAAATACACGATACGGGTTAACGCTTCATCATTATGTCGTGGATCTTCCCATTGCCCGTACGAACTGCTTTGGTTCAACACGGAACATGTTGCCTACGAGAGTGTTCCCTGAATCGCCTTCAAGGCTAGAGTGAATAGGCTCTTCCTAGACAGGCATGCTCCACCTTCGGCCGCATCGTCGCTTTCCATTACCACGGTTAGCACAAGTTCTCGTGCGCCATCATCGAAAAGGAAACAAGGCTTTCTCGCTATATTGCGGGCATACATGTGGTAGCCGTGCCAGTGAGATGGCGGTCAAATGCCGGTCTAGTTTATTAAATAAACTAAAGCCATATCCGTGTGGTGTCGGGCAGAGTAGAATAGTACCAACCCCTTACACTCGTGGCTGCCGTACAAGGCGACAAATGTTTCCGAGGCATAAATCTGAATCTCCGTAGGCTGGAAAATGGTGCTGTCCATTTTTTCCATTTCTATATTTATTACACTGCGATCTCCAACCCGCCTGTCAAGCGTGGAGATTAACGCATCAACCTACCTACCCCTTTCGTGGGAGGGGCCCTGAGTCCTGCAGTGGACTGTTATGTGCTTCGATGATATCGTGACTTGTGGACTGTTATGAGCTGTGATGATACCGTGACTTGTGGACTGTTATATGCTGTGATGATACCGTGTCTTGTGGACTGTTATGGGCTGTGATGATATCGTGACTTGTGGACTGTTACGGACTGTGATGATATCGTGACTTGTGGACTGTTATGAGCTGTGATGATACCGTGACTTGTGGACTGTTATGGGCTGTGATGATATCGTGACTTGTGGACTGTTACGGACTGTGATGATATCGTGACTTGTGGACTGTTATGAGCTGTGATGATACCGTGACTTGTGGACTGTTATGGGCTGTGATGATATCGTGACTTGTGGACTGTTACGGACTGTGATGATATCGTGACTTGTGGACTGTTATGAGCTGTGATGATACCGTGACTTGTGGACTGTTATGGGCTGTGATGATATCGTGACTTGTGGACTGTTACGGACTGTGATGATATCGTGACTTGTGGACTGTTATGAGCTGTGATGATACCGTGACTTGTGGACTGTTATAGGCTGTGATGATACCGTGTCTTGTGGACTGTTATGGGTTGTGATGATAACATGACTTGTGTACTGTTATGGGCTGTACTGATATCGTGACTTGTGGACTGTTAGGAGCTGTGATGATATCGTGTCATACCGTGTATAGATCGTCGTCGTAGTCGAGTCCCGCGCCGAGCAGCGCCAGCGTGCGCAGCGACGGCTGCGCCAGCGCCAGACGCTCCGTCGTGATGCTGACGAAGAGACGTGACATCATAAAATACCGTAAGTAAATCATCTTGGCGTCAATATCCCGGTTGTGAGCGAGGGCCCGGGGTCCGCCTTCACCATGATCAAGGGCAGATCAGTAGGCTAACTCTGTTGCTGTTCTCTGAATGCAATTTTTTTTATTTATTCGTATGGCATATTTATATTTTTTTAAATACCTATATTAGGTACAATTAAGTCCACAGATCTATTTTACAAGATCTGAATTCAATGTATAAAAATTGTGACTTTTGCGATTCCGTATTATCGATTTCATGGGTTCAGTTGCTAGCAAAGTTCCATTGCAACAAACTGAAACTATTGAATCGATCATACGCAATTGCAAAAGAAACGATTTCAATAACTGAAATCACATAATTGTTGGCAACAGAGTTACGTAATTAGCCTACAGAAAGTACCGTAAATATATGATCTTGGCGTCCAATATCCTGGTTGTGCGCGCGCGCGAAAACTCGGGGTCCGCCTTCACCATGATTCAGGATTTGGCAGATCAGATCTCCGTGACCCGGTTATCAGGAGAACCTGACCAGATTGGATGCTCACACATTCACTCGCCTGAATGTAAAGGTTTCCTCACGATGTTGTCCCTAACCGTAAGAAGGTTAGTGTTCTAGTTAATTTTAATTAATAGTTTAAGTTAATTTGGCCCTGGGTAATTTAAAAACGGTTTAATTTTCCTCTTGAGTCCCTATATATAACGCATGTTAGCGACATAGTTTGCAAGTTTACTAGTTGGCTTAGAAATGATGGTGGCGTCATGGACAAAGGGGAGAAAATATATCGTTTTCGATTTTGCGCTGAAGAAACTATTTTATATTTAAATTAGGGCTAAAATAACGCACTTCTACGGTATGTTGAAAGTTTGTTTGGGAATTTTAAGAGAAATAACTTTTCTAACATTCAGTTTTCTTAGAATCAGTTGTTTGGAAATCCGACGGTACATTTTTCGTTTTAAAAATGCACATTGTAGGAGTCTACATATTTTGGAAATGGATCTTAGCATAGGTTGGTACTATGGTGCCGGATTTTCGAACACACGAGCGCTCTAGCGACTTACCACGATTATAGAATATACCACGAAACAGATAGGTAGCAAACGCGAGTGCCAGCGGTTCATAAATCAGGGGCATTATTATTGAACCGCTCGCATCCACGCAATCAATGAAATGTCAAACAGCAATGTCGCTAGTTAGTCCTCGGCTTCGTATAGGTGTCTCTCAACCGTTTCATATCTCTTTCTCTCTCTTGCGTATGAGAACCATCGACAATACCACGGACGAAATCGTAAACCATGCTGTTTGACACATCATAATCGCGATCGCTTTTAGTGTGACGTTTATCAAAATAGGAGCACACGTTCCCTGGAAACGGAACATTTTACGACAGTTCGTGTTTGAAATTTTAATTTTTCATTTCGAAATGTCGACATAATAAACTAATAATATAATTGAACAAATACGAACCATTTAAGTTTTGGTACTTTGTCATTGTTTTCTTCAAAATAAGTCGGTCCTAAGAATATCACTTCCTCCAGTTTGGATATGTCGAGAAATCTGAAACAAGTAAACATAAATCATGTTTATAGGCAGAACTATAAGAGTATTTAGGATAATAGTATAAAATAAAGTCGCTTCCCGCCGTCTGTCCCTATGTATCTATGTACGCTTAGATCTTTTAAACTACGCAACGGATTTTAATACGGTTTTCAAAAATAGATAGAGTGATTCAAGAGGAATGTTTATAGGCAAAAGAAAAGGGTAGGTAGTGGTAAAGTATGTGTACGCAAATTAATATAGTTAAGGTTAGAAAAGGTTGTATTATTTTATGACGCTAGAAAGATGATACCTTTTATCCTGTCCAAATAAAGATATATTGATTGATTGATTGATAAGGTGGCGATAAATGCAGAGTATACAGTCGATCTGTGTGGAAGGCGAGGCGGTTGAAGTACTCGTATGTCCAACATTGGGCATCCTACATGCTGAGATGACGATTTATTCACCATCTGAACTTCGTGAACCTGCTACCAGGGGAACCTGACCAGATTGGATCTTAGTTACAAATTCAGTTGCCTTAATTTGCAGGTTTCATCACGATGTTATCCCTCACCGTAAGAGGATCGGTTAGTATTCAACTAATATACATAACTCAGAAAAGAATCATTGGCCGCAGCGGGATTCGAACCCGGTAACTCTCGCTTACGAGTCGGATACTCAACCGCCCGGCTACGGACGCTCTTGACGCTAATGAAGATCTAATATTAGCAACAAATTTTCTTATAGCATTACTGATCTTCAAATTTGATTCTTCACGACTCACGGTCGGATGCTTTCCTCGGCCAATGAGATTTACGTGAAATATTGAAAGGGAGGCCTGCAGTGGGACAGAAATGGCTCAAAATAGTAAATAGTAATTACTGATCTGTTCGATAAGTTGATGATCTTCCAAAAAAATAAATAATAATCAACTCTGACCTAGGCCTATAGACAACATGCCAGCGCTAGAGTTCAGACCTGTTTATTTTTAATTCTCTTCCTTATTGATGTACCTAAAGATATTTATTTATATATATTTACATAACGTCACGCCTTTTTATTTACATGTTTTTGTTTAATAGATATGGGTGGATCGTAATTATAACACCGTTTGTGTATGTATAACTCGAAAACGAGGTCATTTGTTTTCTTTATAGAAATATTCGAATTGTGTAGAACTATGCGGCTCTAATTACACGGGCACACACACACACGCGGGCACGCCCACGCGCACACGCACGCACACGCACACACACACACCGCTACTTCGCATTGTAAGTATTACTATACTGAAACCTATGTCGGTTATTTTCGTTCCGCTACCGATATCTTTATTTTTTAACCTATCACGTAGAGCCGAATAAATAACAAGTACAACAAAAACTAAAAACCCTGTTAAAAAAGTGAGGTGCAAAAAAGTTTTTCAAGTTTATAATTTGTATATATTTTAGAAATCGCCTTTTGAAGGCCTTTATTTTAATACCTCACTCGATCGGTTTTAAATATTATTTTTTTACGAAAGTCTGTTTTTACAATATGGCTCGTAAAATCCGCCATTTTAATTTTTTTAATTTTAATGTTATATGTCACTCGCGCGACCAAGACGAATCTAACAACGCCTTATAATATGTTAAAATTCATTAAGCCGTTAGGGCTGTAGCCCGTGCCAAAGAAATAGACATACATACCAAGATACACACCCACATATATACATACTGAAACGTACCACGTAGTGTTAGTTCAGCTAATGCCGAGCCCAGACATTTATTTATTTAACAGACATGTGTCAAGATATGCGCAAAAACCCCAAAATGTATGGGAGCCTATTTGTAAAAATGTGTACAAATATTTCCTGTTTGCCAGTCATGTGTCGATTTTTTGGCGTACATCAAAGGGCGCAACCCATAAATACTTAGACGACTTCTACACTCTCAACAAAGACTTAGTTCGCTGTTATGCGGTATACGACAGTGTCGTCCATTATGTCCGCTATCTTTGCAAAAACTGATCCAAAAATATTTGCGAAACGTGTCGGAAATCACTTTTTCAAAAGAGTAAAACTTTGTAAAACATTTGTAGAAACAGGTAGGCGTTCGGAGGCCTTATGTTTGAATGGGCTCTAAGTTAAGTAGGCTTCCGGGTTAGGTTGTTGCTCCCGTAGGGCAGCCGGGGCTTTAATCAGTTAAGTAGGTTGAAGCATGTAGCAAGAAGGTCGGTAGGCTTAGATAGGTCGGAGCAAGTAGGACGTAGGTCTTTAGCCGGTCTCTATGAGCACACATAGCACTGGCTAGGTAGGAATTCAAATGGGTTCCATTTGAATTAGATGAAAGGTGTCCTATGTATTTTGTAGGATTTTTCAGTATACTTTCACGAATATAACTTCAATTAAGCAAATTCCCAGTTTTTATTTAAAGTCCCTGGATCCCCGGGTATTACAGTACACATCTTGACACACGTCTGGGCGCGGCTTAATAGGAAGTTTATTTTATTTATTTATTTCTACAGGAAACAAACAGTCTTTTACAAATATTACATGCAATTCCAGTTCACAAACAGACCTACAGTTCCATATAAAATTAAGCAAGTTTTACTATAACTAGTCGAGCAGAAAGAGACCATTGCACGAATACGACACAACATTGCTCGCAACATTGTTAAAAGGAAAACTAGAAAAAATTGAGGGAAATTATTTATTTATTTATTTATTTAAGTACCAACAGCTTATAAAACAAACTAAATAGGTACTATGTAGACACAGTCAAGCCAATTATAGGTACTCGCTGATAACCACACACAAAAATATAGTAAAGCAATCAATAATTGCAGAAAAACACATATTGCACAAAAACAACATAAGAATGAAATAATCAATGTGGTACCAATGTAACTAAGTAAAGCAAGTTAAAAAATACACTAGGTAAAGCACAAAAGTTCAATGTCTAAATTAGTCTAAAACACATAACCTCAGTCCTGGAAAGGCACAAAAGTCTAAATCAGCCCTGGCAAGGTCACAAGTTCAACGTGAATTCGCAAGAAAAGGACGAAAATAAACAGAGTTCTTCAAAACTCTGTGTCGAAAGGTTGAAATTAAATTAGGCAACCGCGTGCCCAAAATAATTTCAATGTTTCGTTATTTCGTTACGTATTTAGTCGGAAATTTGGCTGAATTAAATGAATGCGAACATGGGCTTATTTTTGGAACGGACACGGAGATTTAATTCTAGATAGATAATTCCCGCTGGGCCCAGCAGAGCGCAGGCAATATTACTAGTTCACCTCCTAGATCGGAGGCTGGGTAGAATATGCCCAACGCCCACTTGCTAACAAAGACTCGGTTTACTTTTAAAAGTGTTCATTTTTACTTTTAAAATTGGAATGGAATAAATTAATACACATGACCTGAACAGTTGTTTAACATAAGAAATCCTAACAACTGTAAGTAAAGTAGTAAATCAGGGCTATACCCTACAACACCTACATACCTACGCACAAAAACATAACCCTTGTTCTGGCGCGTTCGGGTAAAAATCCATTAAAATAATATGAGCTTTGTGAATCATCGTCTATCCCGGTCTATACCTGGGCCTGCTTTCCTACCGTTCTTCCACTTCGGCCGTTCTTCCGCCTTTCGCATCCGACACGGCGTAGTCAATCCATCGCTTCCTGGGCCTCCCGTGGGATTCTCTTTAATACTACCGGCTGGTTTGGAAACCTGTTTCTCACGCACCCCTAACCCTATCCCTAGCTAAGCAAATACGTACCTTATAAAATAAAATACATCGCCGCATGCGGCATGAATAGAATATAATAGAACTTTATTGCATAAACTGTGTAGTACATTGTTGCAGATTTGCAATATAAGAAGAACAACAGTTCACCCATAGCGGGTATGCAATTACAATGTAAATTCAAAGTTACAATTTGCTTGCATGATATTATTCTCAATATCCCTAATCAATCAGATGAGCTGTCTATCCAGTGTTTAGAGTTGTAGTAAAAATGTAGTCAAATGTACAAACAAACAATAATTGAACTCTGACACTAAACAGAGGTTCAGAACTCTAAACAATTGTCTTTGTCAACTCAGTGTTATGATTGCCTCGACATAGAAGATGTTACTCATCCAATTTCATGCACACAATGTAATTGACCGATGTGGTGACCGATCAGTATAGTAGAAAGCGGCACCAATGCAATCCATTGACAGGCGTCATAAAATGTTGCGGCTAAGGTACGGGTTCAAACCCCAATGACGCCATGTACCAATGACTCTTTTCTTAGTTATGTACATTAGTTGAACGCTAACCGATGCTCTTACAGTGAGGAAAACATCGTGATGAAAGCTGCCCATTCAGGCGACTGAATGATCATTGTTAATTGTTCCATTGTTAATAGGGGAATCGCACAAATTTTAATCTGATAAGGAAATTCTTGGGATATGTTACAGCATAGGATTCGTATACTAAAATGAATTAAATATAACACTCATTTAGTACAGCGGGTATTCGTATTATGATAAAATCGAACGCAACCGACCACTTTCTCTTCCCAAGAGAATTACATGCAAACGTTCAGAATTATGCAGACGCATTTAGTTATTTACATTCTGCCTGCTTGCATGAATAATAATGCATTGTTACATGTAATTCGCGTGTTGGTACGGACAGACATACAAATTAGCCCGTTTCATAGTTGCGTAATAGACAAAGAAGGTGTTGGTAAACTAGGTTTTGGTAAAATTCGAAATAATGCAGGATTCCGTAACGCAGCCACTGCAAAAAATTATGAGATTTTTTATGCTGCACAGCAGACAACCTACTTAATGGAAAGCGATCATTGTCAGCGATAAAAGCCCATAACATTCATTGGTACATGGTCGAAGTGGGATTCGGAACCGGTACCTTAACCACTCAGCCATCGGCGCTCTACCACCGACTAGTGTACGACATGTCTAATCAGAGTGACCTGATAATGGCTCAAAAACAAACACGAAGCGAATTCCGATTAGTTGGAGCATGCCTATCTAGGAACAGTCTATTCACTCTGGCCTTGAAGGCATCTAGATTATAATGATCAGGGAACATACTAGCAGATTAATAAAGATACAGTACGGATGCAGTGCGGTTAGGCTAAAGGTAATCTTGTTAGACCCGCGTCAAGTCACGTTCATTACACATTCATTGGCCCTAAATCCTCATTGCGGTGTCGGTTTCTACATTATTTAAGAATGCGTAAGTATATGAGGTCACGATTAGAATACTAACAGCTAATAAACGTTTTAATGGTTGCTTAGAAGAACATCAATTACAGAAATAGGTATATTTTTTATATTTTTTTTTTTATATTAACAAGACAGGAATTCGACCGCCATCGCACCTATTGGTAAGTGACGATGCGGCCGAAGATGGAGCATGCCCGTCTTGGAACAGCATATTCACTCCTTGAAGGCATCCAGATTATATTGATCAGGAAACACACTCGCAGGCAACGCGCTCCATTCCTTAGCCGTACGCATTATAAAGGTCGAGCCAAAGCGGCTCGTGCGGATAGCTGGAATATCCACGACATAAGGATGAAGCGCTCGCCCGGATCGCGTCTCCCTATCCTCCCTGCCTATCCTATGGGACCTTTGTTAGTATGGGATCTGATATGAGAAAATTAACAGCTGCGTTAATAATACACGCAATTAAAGATTCAGGGCGATTAAGAATTGTTGTTCTAACTAATGTAAGCGTTCTTATTTGGCCACCACTGTAGGTAATACAGGTTTTGCGACATATTTTATTGGAGTCTAGTATACTTAAGAAAACTACAACAAGAGTAAGCCAGTCCACCAAGACAGCACTCGTTCACAAGTAAAACGCAGGGCCCAGCCTTTGACAAATTCAATCATTTATGAGGAAAAAGAGCGACCCGGCATGACATGACAATATTCCAAGGAATCTAGAACAGTACGAATCCGGAGTAATTTGACTTACAAAATGCTAACCTCGAAATTATACCTTATTTTAAAGTCTGCGATAGATATTTATGACTGCTTCCGGTAGTAAATTGGCTTAGCAATAGCGGTGAAAGTGTTCAAATAGATTGATTGATTGATGTAATATTTATTTTACCAAAAGAAACAGAGGTATGTATAAAATCGGACTTATCCCGCAGGGGTATTTCTTCCAGTCACCTTCGAGAGATTGAAAGGAAAAGTGACAAATGTGACCACCCAGGTATTTGACCCCCATCTCTCCGAGTAGGAGTGTCAATGGAGCTGAAGAAGGATATCTGTCTAGATACAGCCTACTCAATCCAGCCTTAAAGGTGTCCTTAGCCGCACACTTTATAAAGGCTGGATTTCGTAATGAAAAACAGACTTTTCAACGAAACGAAATTGGAGAGAAGTGCGCCCATACCTAAACCTTGAAGCATTGTACCAGGGAAGGCGCTTGGCGACAACTACAACAACGCAACACGGTCGCAAACTATTCGGGCCAAACTGGTTCGGAACCGTCTCTAACTATACCGAGGGCCAAGACAAGACGTGACCTAGAAATAAGGCTGTCGTTTCGATATCAACAAAACAACTTGTCACACATTCTCTAATGGTGCCATTCCCTGATCGTGGCATTCCCGATACAATAGTTACTTAGCTATTCGATTAGATTTAACCGCCGGACAGTTTCCGCTACCCGACGAACCTGCGCCTTTTTACGTGTGGGTGGAGTCTACTAATGTTCCTGCCAACCGAGTTCCTCAAAGAAAATAATAGACTGTAAGGGTGCTGTAGGTTATTATACGTCAGCGAGTATAAGAAAAACTCCACTTTGTTACGATAGTAGACGTTGGAGACCTACAAAACGTTATCACTATTACGTTATGGCTGTACACAAGCATTATCTGCATTCCCCATAATTAAATTATTCCCCCTATTATTTACTCTTATGTACCTATCTTTAGTATGTATTTGTTGTTTAACTATTTCTTGTATCTTTGTAAAATTGTATAAATTTAGCATTTATTGATGTAAAGTATCCCTTCCTTCACCTTTTCTTATTGTTTCTCCCGCACCGCCAACCGTTTTCGATTTTTTTTTTCGCGGTTGACTGGTAGATAAGGCTTTAGCTTTAAGTCCGCCAATGTACCTTTAGTGCATAAAGTTTTAATAAATAAATAAATAACAGAACGTTGGTCTGCCCGTGTACAACCTGGGCGAAGAAGAAAAGTGACTTTAATGCGGCTGAAAAGCGGAACTGCCAAGAGAATTCGAGGCCGACCGGGTTATTTTTTACTTATAGAACCCACACAAGAGGATATAAATAATAATAATAATAATGAATAAATATTCGTGGACAAAATCACACAGCGCCACCTAGCCCCAAACTAATCAAAGCTTGTTCTATGGGTGCTAGATAACTGACAAACTACTTAAATACTTTTAAATACATACTTATTATACATAGAACACCCAGACCAGTAACAGAAATTAAAATTCATCATTTCAATTTCTGCCCGGCCGGGAATCGAACCCGGGACCTCTTGCGTGGCAGACCGGGATGTTGACCGGTATGTAAGTATTATCGCTACGAAATCATCATCAGCCTATACAGTCCAATGCTGGACATAGGCGTGATGATGATCGCTATGAAAAAACGAAGTTTGGGTCAAAAACTTTTTTGTGCCAAGTTGTGCACGGGCCGACCAACGCTTTGTGGGTCTCCTTAACGTCTCCTATCGCTACAAAGTGCACTTATATATATGCCTATTTAGATAGGTAATATTGTGCACGTCCTATCGGCGTCTCATGATCACATCACACTCCCAAAGGCCTGCTGGAAGAGATTTCTTTAGAAATAAGTAGCGCCTGTTGTGCCATTTATTACTTTGCCTGTTATTTGCTATGTATTTCTTGTGTACAATAAACTGTTAAATAAATAAAAATGAAGTGGAATTATTCTTGTACTCAATGACGTAAAACCACCTACGTCACTCTCACAGTTTATAAAGAGGCCCTTCAACCTCAGGAAAACCTCTGGGAGGGTGTCCTAAATACTTTGGACGGCTGCGAGACAGTTTTATAACTGTTTCCGGAGGAAATTGACTTGGCATTAGCGGCAAACGTGTTCGGGTATTCAATGTGATTATGTGACTGTTTAAATCTCGTCTCAAAGGAGCTAGTTACGTGTGTTTAGCTTTCGCGGACGCTCTGGTTTTTGGGCTCAAGCAGAATTTGACTGGCAACTTTTTTAGATAAGTAGTAACTTTTGCCCGCGACTTCGTCCGCGTGGAAATAGTTTTTAGGGCAGTTTATCTTTTTCCCAGCGACCATTTTAAATGACCTCTCTAATGTATGAAAGCTAGCTCTACGGAGAGGTCAAGCAGTATCTCTGGTTCTACCCAGCCGCAATAGATGAAACATGGCCTAGACTTTAAGTTGGACCCCAAACTACCAAAATGTGAAAACCACATCAAAATCCGTTCTTCGCCATTTCCATATTTCTTACAGTTTAGCTGGTCTATTATAGTTCTACATCAAGTACACCAGGTTTCGAAATCAATTATACCCTATCTATATGTTGCCCAAAATAGTTTCAAGAAAATCCGTCCAGTAGTTCCGGAGATTAGCGTGTGCAAACAGACAAACAGGTTTTAATATGAATTGAGTTTTAATTTTTACCCGTTTGCCAAGGAAGGGTTATGATTTCGACGTATCTTCTATGTATGTTTTACGTTTGTTAGTGTATTTGTAAATTTCTTTATAACTTTGTATCCTCTAAACGGCTGGATGGATTTCGACAGTCAAAGTATCGTTAGGTTCTTCACAAAACCCCAAGTATCCTTAGATAGGTATTATAAAAATATTCAAAACGGCGGATATTTAGCGCCACATTAAATTAGTTAAAAAACATGTTTTTTTTCGATACCCCTTGAATGGGGTATCAAAATGATGTAACTAATATACTTAAAAGTAATTTGGCATTAAAAGTAAAGTTTTTACCAAAAGTCGCAAGTATTACGTCGAACAAATTGTACCGATCCTTAAATTAAAAAGCAGAAAATAAACAAGTAGTTCAAAAATTAAAAACCCCTAAATTCTATTAAAAACCGAAAAATTAATAACAAGTCAAATGATGCAAATATTAGATTAATTTAAAACTGAAAGCGGGGACCGATTTATTCTTTCAACATTCGGCTTGTTTTTAACTTTTCAGTTTTTTAGTTGGTAATCCTCGGAGTTTTTAGTTCTGGAACTACTTTTTTTTAGTAGAACAATTAGACAGAAAACTCGCTACGGTTTTTGCCATTTACGTTTGCCAAGCGTAAGAGTTCAGGCGTAAATAAATCGATTGCTATGACGTGCTAATTGTTAACTACAAGTGGCTGTACTTGCGTCAGAGCGCTTTCCGCCTCCGTTCAATCAATACCGTGATTTATCAGACCGCTCTAATCTTGAGATTGCCAACTCTGGCTGGAACGTTTCGTGTGGAAATTGAGAGCATGCGACAGATTATATAATTAATGTAGGTACGTACATACTCAGATGTAAGTACATACATTTACCGGAATGTCGATTACATCTATTTCAATATCCTAATACTAATACAGCGAAACGAGCTCGACGAAGGTCGACGACGAAGGTACGACGGACGTCGCCCGACCACTGGGAGATCTTAAAACCGCCCGTCGCACGACCGTGGCCAATTAGGATAGCGCCTGAGACCAGTTGAACAGCTTCGCGAGTCGTTACGTATCTGTGGCGACCGGGATATTTTACAAGGCAAAATAAAGTTTTCAGCTTGCTCGTTTTCAATACAAAATCAAGGCCGCCGTGCTCAGTCTTTAACTTGTTAATTATAGATTATAGATCAAAGAAACACCCCTAGATGTCGTGTCGTGGGCATGGGCTAACAATTTATTAATAACACCCAAAGGTGCGACTCTCCAAAGAAACATTGTTCACAACGACGAAATGTAGAATGTTCTGTCGGATGATAGTTCAATAGAAATTTGCGCGTTGCTTGGCAACCTGACTACGATCTGTCATGTTTCATCGTTGCGCTCACGGATGTTGGCTTAAAGAATAACATAGCTGATGGTAAGCAGTCACCGCAGCCTATGGACGTTTGCAATATCAGGTGTTAATAATAGATTTTGGCAAGCCGTCGTCTAATTAAATAAAATGGCTTATCAGTTGTCCAAACCGCCAGCGTGTACCTACAAAAACATTTACAGTTCAAGGAGAAACTGCACCCCGCTCCATACGTAAAACCCTTGAAACGTCCGCCCGGATCGCGCCTCCAGATGGCGGAAACTGGCCTGCGTAGTGAGGTCACACTGCGGTCACCTTCTCAGAAGCGAAATGCAAAGCCGTAGTTACTCAGCTGTTCAAAATCGAAAGACAAAGCTTTGTTACTCACTGTGGCAACACGTAGTCAGTGAAATTGTCCACGTCTTCGTCCTCAGCGCCATCCAGCAGCACATGCAGCTTCTTCACATTTTTACGGAACAATCGCGCCAGAAACAGGTTCTTCTCCAACTCGCTGGTCCGCAGTTTCAAGGTCTCCCTGCGAAGAGACGTTGCTTTAGGTTCTGGCTTTAGTTTTTAGTTTTTTTTTGTTATACGGCTGACAAACAGGCAAGCGGATATGTTGGAAAGTGGTCACCGCCGCCTATGGACATCAGCAACACCAGGGCAGCTACTATGCGTTGCCCGCCTCTGAAGAGACCTCTCATATACAACAAAGTAAGAGGATCAACAGGGTCGAGGGATAGACAGACACCTACTCACCATAGGAGATTCGGTGACCTGATGGTTAAGGGGTCTGATTCGTAAGCGAGACGTCCCGGTTTCGAATCCCAGTGTCGCTATGTACCAATGACTCGTTTCGGAGTTCTGTACATTAGTTGAACACTAACCGATGCTGTTACGCCGAGAAAAAACATCGTGATTAAACCTGCACATTCGGGCGACTGAATGTTTAACCATGAATCATGATCCAACTGCCGACTGAACGGATTAACCGATTTCGATGCGGTTTTCTTTATAGGTAAACTGTAAACATTATTCTTTAGCGCTGTTGGTTGCCTAAATAAATAAATAAATTAGAAAGTCAGTATTTATCGGTTATATATCGAAATTACTGATTAACAAAAAAAATTTCCTCAGGCGTTTGGGCCCACATTTAAAATGGTATTTAAAAAATATCATTTCTCCGACTGGCCTAAAACCATTTTAGACGGCTTGTTTGTATTAAAACGTCACTGAAATTGATATTCGTCAATATACGACTGTCGAAGACAGTTGAGATAATATGTTTTGGCTGCAATAGACATTTCGGTCATCATTAATGGAGACATGTGGCTAAAAAAAATTCGAATGCGAGATGTCTTTCAGGGGATTAGGCCCCTGGTCAGGCCGAAGCGCCTGAACACTCCTGGCGTGGTGCCGATAACAAAAACGCATTATCAACACATAATCATATCGTCTTAAACACACCATAGCGCTGACGTGCAGTTCACAAATAAACATCGAACAATGATTAATGACGTTTGCAGGCGGAATTATATAACACGTTCGTGTGACTAAACAAAACGCCTAATAAAAGCATGCGTTTACAGTCGCGCGATTTTACGGTGAGTTTAGCTTTTAATAAACCAGGTTGTTACTAGCGGAACGAAGCGTCTGTGGCCGAGGTGGTTGGGGTATTCGTCTCGTAAGCGAGAGGTATCGGGTTTGAATTTCACTGCGGTCGTGTACCAATGACTCTTTTCTGAGTTATGTTAGTTTACATTAGTTGAATGCTAACCGATTCTCGAGGGAAAACATCGTGATGAAACCTGCACATTCGGGCGACTGAATGTGTAACCATGATTCAATCTGGTCAGGTTCCCCTGGTAGTAAGGTTGATGGAGGTCAGATGGCAGTCGATATACTGTAATTATCTGATCTGCCAAATCCTGGATATGGTCAAGGCGGACCGCGCCCCTCGTGAGCGAGACCACAAACGGGACATTAACGCCAACAGATTATTATTTTTATTGTTGTTTCCAACCGGAAATCGTACCCTTTTGAAATTCGAATTAAATATATAGGTGCTTTTTGAGATGGGCTGCACCAGAGCCAGGACGCCAGGATCATCGGTAATTTAGTACCCAATCGTAACCAACGGTAAATCGACCAATCGTGAATTCACCTCCGGTAAATCGAGCAATGCTAAATTCGCCACCGGTAGAGTGGTAAATCGAATTTCGGCAGGCATTTGATTACTATCCCATCCGGTCGTAAGAGACGATGCGGCCGAAGATGTAGATACACTCTTCCGTTGGTGGTGATATTTTTGCGGGTACCCTTGTAGGTATTTTACTCCATACTAGCTGGCTTGGCGCGATTACCCTACTCTACCCCTACCATACCCTGCACTCTACCCCCACCGAACCTAGTACTGGCAATTACAAACATAATGAAAAGAGATTTAGTTAAAAAGGTGCAGCCATCTGAAGTTATGCGCGAACACACAGTTTCATTTATATAGATATACTCATTACAATATCCAGCTGTTCCATACCTGTGTCCCTCATACAGCAGCATAGTGGTGCGCCAGTGACGGCAGACGGACATGACGTTGAGAGCGTCTTCGAAGCTCAGGTGCTCCGCAATGCACCTGAGCGGAAGCAGCGGTAGAACGCCCCATTCGGCCTGGTGACAAATGGAGCGTTAAGGAATATTTACTTAGCAATTATGAACAGAGGGATTGTCTGTCCCTGTGCCTACCTAGGCTGATAAAATTTTCGTATTCTTCCATTTATATCTGCCCCCAGCTTACAAAACCTTCATCAGATGTGTCAAAATAATTACTTCTTCTTATCGTGTCAATGTTGAAATAGGTTAGTTTATTACTATTTATATTTTTCCAGTCCAAAACTGACAGACGCGGATGTACTAAATAATTACTAATAACCGATTACTGAGAACTATACAACACCTAAAGGTGTATCCTCACTGCTAGCTATGGAGAAATTAGTTCAAAATTTACCGATTGAAAATTGGGCTCCATATTATATGGAAAGGTACAAGCAGCATCCGCGAAGAAAAATTATAATAGGAGAAGGACTAATAGAAGACCTTTTAACGGTAGAGAGGAAAACGTACATACAAGTACAAATATTATTATCATTGATGGGTGATGGTCCAGTAACCATCACAGACATACATTTGTATTACATATACATTTACATTCTTTAACCCGGCGTCTGTCAGGTTGGGTCATAATGACCCGCCACATTTTTAAACGCGCGTATTTATTAAAGTAATAGTTTAAAGTTGCCGTGCTTTTCAGTAGCTGCAGTTAATACCCCTCCCATTTCGGTTCTAGTATCAGCTCAGTTGGTGTGCCTCTGCACAGGGAGTTACAAGCGGTCAAAGGTCAAACGGGGTTAATATGATCCAACCATACATTCGATGTAACCTTTTTGTGCCAATACGTTTATGCATTTATTTATTTGATGATTGGTTTACTAGTCACTAGCTAATGCTACACCTTTTCAAGGATCATAATTTGACAAGTGTGGGTACTGTTTGAACAAATAAAAGGCAAAAAAACTGTATTTTTACTGGTTTACTCGGTTTAGAAGAGAATTCTAAACAATCATTTGAACGCCTGCAAAGATGTGTTTCGTTTGCCTAGAGAGATGCGCAAGACAATAAGATCATTTACTGGAGAACCTTCAGAGGGGTCACCTACTGAAATTCACGAAGTTCAAAAATGGTGCCAAATATGTCCTGCCTGTCTAAATTGTAAGAAGATTGTCAGTTTAGACTACATAATTTCTTACTACGGTGGATATGCAAATATAGATGCTGACTGCAATTAGTTTCAAAATTTCCGTTAAATTTAGCATAAAATTTCTTAAAGACCTCACATTAGGTATTCCAAAAAGTTTAAAAAAATATTAAAAAGTTATAATTTTGTTTATTTGTTAAATATTTTGTTATAGATTTTATAGAGCTTTCGTAAATACATAACAAGTTCCTAATATTGTATGATTTTATATGGTTTTTATCAAAATATAGTAATTTGAACACATACAGTCCTTGTACTGTTTGTCTACCATACAGACGCCGGGTTAATGAAGTTTTATTACAAAATTAAAAATAATATTGTCAACATTTCTTCAAGGTGCTTCGTTGAGGAGTGAAACAAATGACAAAGTATATAGTGTTGGGCTGTGAGTGTGGTGAATCATTGACAGGTGGAACTATTAAAAAAACAAATTCTCTAAATTTCCCAATCAGCATCATGTTAGGACAATAAAGAATGTGGCATAAAAATGTACCAACATGCCCCTGATACTGGTGACATTATTTATCACCCATGGATAGCACTTTATCCAAGTGAAGTTCCTGAGAGGCAATCCAATTAGCAAAATAATCATGCAGTAAGTCTCCTATGTACACATATTACACATTATGATGAAAAGTGATTCAAATTTTAAATATCCGGATCATCTATCTCACGTATCACAATATAATCAAGAAATTTAAAAAACACTGAACCAAGCAATTCACACAGTGTGGAAGTTGTATCACTGTAAGAAAATGAATCAGCTAAATAGAAAATACAAAGTTTTCTAATTGGATAAGCTATGTACTAAGATATTAGCAAATTAATATCTTTGGGAGAAAATTAATCCTATTTTACTGATATTTGGTAGAATATTTCTAAAAATATTGGAAGCCACATAAAACAAATCCAGAGTACAGAAATAGGTACAAAAAAAGTAAAATCGATTTCATGCTAAAGTAGTGACAAAGCAAGGGCAGCCATCAGTGTTTTATTCAAATGTCGCCAATTGTGTACATATTTAATTCAATTTTAAGCTTTCCAACAAAGCAGTTGACCTTATAACGGGAGCAAATACCTAAAAGCGTAACTCCAAAAGGAAGTAAATAGTGCCACAGCTGATTTGGCAAATATTATGACGACACACTCCTTGACTTGACGGACAGCTGTTTGAGAAAGTGGGTTGGTGCAAAAACTAAACCGAACTGCGTAATAGAAAACAAACGGTCCTAACACCTTTACACCGATAATGAAAAACTGTAATCAAGATTTACAACTACAACGTTTATGCCTAAAGACTAATTGGAGAATATATGACCATTTCGAGTACAAAGAAAGGTCAAACAAAAATTATTGTTCGAAGGTACTTACTACGGGGCGATCTGATTTTTTTCGTCGATTTCTTCTTCTTTTGGACGACATATTGTTGCAAATACCAGCTCTCAAGTTACACAAAAATCACTACATAAATACTGTGCATAATAAATTGCCAATAATATTGTACGCGGATTTTTTATTTGAGCAATTAATTTTATTTTCCGCGACACTTCTTTTTCGCGCTCGTGCGTTTGCGCGACTGATTTGAGAGAAAGAGAACGGACATTACTAATTGAAGGGGTGGGAGCGAGAACGTGATCAAACTAACCAATAGGAGCACAGAAAAGTCTGGACAGCATGACAACAGGATGGTGATATGAAATATCTAGAAGTGCGACCGAAATAGCTATATAATATTTTAAAACGAAACTTTGAATGTCATTATGTTCTAAAACCACAATTTTACAGAACAGCAATTTTTTTTGTTTGTAAACAAACCATAACAAAACTGTTCTTTTGAATTGATCACGCTGGGAAAACAAATAAAGTTACCATATGTTGTACGTTACAATAAATAGTGTATTTTAAAATAAGTACGATAAGTTAGCCACCGAAGATCGAAATTACATTAAAATAGTTATTGTAATGCTTTTAATAAAATAATAGTATTCGAACGCAATGTAAGGTTGCCGTGTTGCAAGGAAATACGATCTCCCAATAATATAGGAAAAAGTTGGAATGTAGATATTTCAGGTAAAAAATACTCTATGTAATTATTATAATTTTAATACTTCCCATACCTAAATATTTGTTTTAAACTTTGTAATTTCTAACACAAGTATAAAGTTAAATAAATAAAACCTTAGATGATAATGCAAAGTAATGAAAGATTTTTTTGAATTTATTTCTCTCCTTGCGTATGAACTATGACTTTCATCATCATTATATCAGCCAGAAGACGCCGATTGCTGGGCATAGGCTTCCCCCAGAGATCTCCACAAAGGCCGGTCCTGTGCTTTCCGCATCCAGTTGGTAGGTACCTGCGATCTTTACTAGGTCTTTACGTCGGTCGCCCTTGTGGGAGGCCTACCCACGCTGCGTCTTCCGGTACGTGGTCGCTACTCGAGAATTTTACTGCCCCATCGGCCATCTGTTAGCTATGTGCCCTGCCCACTACCACTTCTGTATGTCAATCCTTAGAGCTATGTCGGTGACCTTGGTTAGTTTGAGGATCTGCTCAGTTCTGATTCAATCGCTCAACGACTTGAGAGATATGTAAAAAAATTTAAGTGTGCACTTAAGGTGTACTTTCGAATTATCTTCTGCTTCATTCCTTGACCATATTACAAAACATGAAACTAATATATTTTCATTAATTTTTATATCAAGATCTAGAAAGAAAATATTTTCCTTAAAAGATAAATGTGTGGTATGTTTGATATTGTGTCTAGCAACATTAAACATCAAGAAAAAAAAACATCACAATGGCGCCCAAAAATCAATTTCAAAATTGACGTCTCGCGCTGCGGAGTTTTCCGGAAATGATTTTCCAGTAAAATAAATCTGCTTTTGTTTACGGTTAACTCTTACACCATCCAAATAGCTCGCAAGCCGCGTAATTACCGCTAATTAGTCGATTTTATTAGTGAACTATGTGTTTTTGTAGACATTGTTTAGTTGCCGAATGTTTATTGTGATCGATGATGTAAGAAGAAGTGAAGGACTTTCGTGCGCGGTTAATTGTTCTAGTGTTTTGTGTTTTTCGCGGTCATGGAGAACGAAGACGGTGGGTTGGGGAGTCCGGAGAAGGACGAGTACGAGAGTAGTTCTCACTCCACCCCACAAGAGCACCGATCTTTCGCTGAGTTTGCGAAAGATAAGTTGGACAGTGGTGTGTTATTATCTTATTATTGTACATGTTTTTAATATTTTCTCGGCACTTTTTTCTCTGTGTTGTACCTAACATCAGATTAAAACAGAACTGAAGCTCCTATAATATTGTATGGCCATTTTAAAATATATTATTGTCAATAATACATTCTACAAATAATGATGTGACAATTGTGCTTATTTTCCGTCAGCAAGTTTTGTCCGTTGAGTTTAATGAAAGGAACTAAATTCTAAAACAAGAAGTTATTTTAATTTGCTCATATTAATGTAAAAGTATGTTGTTTATGTAATATAAAAACGAAATAGTACCCTTAGATATAGAGAGTGCTTCATATCAGGCTCTATTATTTTACTTTCATAATTGTAATAATAAAAATTGTTGTACAGCCGGCCGCGAGCTGCGTCGCCGTTTGCCAATGGCTGGCCAGTTTGGTGCTCAGCTCCTGCACCCTCGACGGCTGCTGCTCCATTCAGCACCTACTCACCATACTGATGTTGTACTCATCTTCCCAAAAGGTACAGTGAAATATTTTCCAGATCTAGCTGAATCCTAGAAAGTGTACTATTTTTATAAATTTTTTTTAAAGAGTAGTCACTCTATTTTTCTTCAGAGATTAGGTACTGGAATAAGCTTCCTTTGTGGGGGAATGTTTTCTACCCCTTCAGTACTCAGTACAAGCACCCAACAATTGCCAGAAACAAATTCACAATCTCCCTGGTGTTGTGGATATGTGGATGTCAATTTCTTTTATTTATTTAAGAAAAATATTACATAACTAGATTTTAAAACTGATACCTAACAATACCTTCATGGACTGGATGGGTTTTTTGTTATATAATCCCCTATGAAACCCCCCCTCATTGACTTGGAAAACAGCTTTTCATTATCATGTTCAATATAGCGGTCAGCCCCAGCTTATGGCAGGGGCTGACTTTTTCATTTCGCCCGGTCTTCGGCATCGTAACCCTTTGGCTCTAGCATTCATTTCTTCATTCGCCATCGCCATACTGTTAGGTTTTGGCACCTATTTCGCTCTTATCGTATTCCTGGGACATGCGCAACGTGACCAAGTCAGCGCTGGCGAGCCTCCTGAACCTTATCCGCGATATCCCTCACGTCAAGGCTGCCACGGATGTATTCGTTACGTTCTCGATCAAGTCGCGTAATTCGTGGAATTTCCGGGAGATTGTAAGGTCATAGATGACTACCGCGAGTTTCAATATGCATAGATTTGGGACGTAATATGCGAGGTATATGAATTTATCTTTATTGAGAGCTTCGTTCCCTATACGTATGGTTTCTTGGATCCGCGTTTCAGCTCATGTACTCAGTTTTAGCGACGTTCACTTTCGAACCGCTATTTTGTAACACTTTGTTCCACGTATATACCCTGGTCTCTAGAGTTTGTCGTAGCCTATTCACAAGTGCGATGTTATCAACGTATTTTCCATGAGCCATGGAGCCCGATTTTGATCTTAGAGCCCACCAGATAGACACTGTCAAACACGCTCTGCAGATCAAGAAATGCGAAAAGCAAGGGTAGATTTCTACTGCAGTAAGCCTCCTGGAGCGTTTTTAAAGCAAAAATTGGATACATGAAGCTGCAGCCCGGCTTGAGGCCGAATAGGTATTCTGAGAAGGAACATTTCTGACAAAGTCTCTGTTCTATAATACCTTCGAGCAGCTTCATTGTGCTCATAAGTTTGATACCTAATAGTTACAGCATTCTTGCACATTGCTCTTTCCTTTAGGTACAGATGATTTACGCGTCACGCATCAGATATAAGCCCCGTGTCTACGATCCTCTTGAATAGTTCAGTGAGCAAGTTTCTATGGGCATTTCGTCATGGCCGCTAGCTTTTCCGTTCTTCGTACGGCACAGAGACCTCTCCACTTCCGGGGTTATCGGGGATATAATGCCAAGGTTTGGAGGAAGCCGTGGTAGAGGCCGTGTTCGACAGTTCCTTGAAATTACAGCATCAACGGCAACAGAACATCACACACCGCGAAATTTGTCACATCTAAACCAGCTCGATCCCGCGATTTTGTGCCAGTATGTAGATTAGCTTCTGCACCGCCACTGCATATGCATCGTAGAGCGGAGCCAGTTAAGCCGCGCTTTAGCGCCACCATACCATCATTTTAGTTCGGCGCTTTACTCGCAAGTACACCTACTTCAATGAGTTACTTCGCTGCCATTTTTTAAACATGCCTTATTGTCCTCGACTGCTATCTACACCTGACTATTCCAGCATCCCGCATCCTTGCCAATTCTTCGGACGTCTTTCGACGTACTGAGTAACTGTTCGTGGACTTTTGCAAATTGCACCGTTTTGTAAAGCTGGTCAGGTCATGTCAGAGATCGGCCAGTCAGGGAGCCATCGTTTAAGGTGGCGAAGCGGCTTGTTGCGCACACGCTTGCGTCTTTCAACTAGTAACAGACGTTCCGTTTTGGCTGGAGCCGACCACCCGTCAGTTGCAGTCGATACTAATCCTTGCTCAGTATAAAATAAAATCGCTTTTAGGTGCGGTGGACGTGGTCGGAAGTCCGACCAAGGTCGGCTCGCCCGCGCATCCAAATGAATAAAAAAGCGACTTTATTTTGTACTTTGTAAGGATTAGTATCGACTGCTACTGACGGTGGTTCGGCTTCAGCCAAATCGGAGCGTCTGTTACTAGTATTAGCCCTGCCCGCAGGTGATAGGCTGGTACAGAATACAGGCTTTATTACCTATACTAAAACTCGGATAATTCATTAGCTTTCCCTTTCTGTGTTCTGATATTAGGCTACATAAAATGTATAATACACCTATTTATTACGTCTGCCTGCTCCAGCTTTATTTACCTTAGTTGGGTGGATACAGTATATGTGTAGTTCAGTAGAGTAACTAATCGTTACTCTTTTTAGAGATATGAAGCAAACTAAGTATGAGTAGGTAATAAACTTATAAATCACATTGAAGGCGAGAGCCATCGAATTGCTCCTTAATCTTAATATGGTTGACATTGGCATAGCAAAATAAAATCACACATGTCTTATTTCGCCATTACGCCTACGCCAATTTCAGCCGTATGATGACTACATTAAGATGCATTTCCATTGATTTATAATGATGGTGATACCATAGATGCGACCAACTAGCGTTAGTTTCGTCTGTTAGAACCGCGAATCGATTTTGTCAATAGATTATCGCCGCTTAATTATCCCTTTCCTTTCGGTGACGTTTGAAAAGAGATGAATTAACGTAATCCTAATTCATAAGCTTGATGCGGAAAGCGCAGAACCGGCATTTGCGGAGATCTGAGGGAGGTATATGCCCAGCAGTGGGCGTCTTCTGGCTGAATGTTGAATCCTAATTCATCCTACCAAAGAACTGTAGAGCCTCTACCGCACCATCTCTACACTACACAGTACGATGTCAAGGGTCGTTACCCCGGTTCCCAATGAATACGCATCACAGATTCACACAAAGCGACGGGAAATGGCCTGTGGTTCTTTCTCAGACGAGATTTGAGTACCTCGCCAACCATCTACGAATGATTAAGTACCTGTTCTTATTTTTGTCTCTTAGGTGTATACCTACTGCATCGAATAGTACTACTAACTGATGCCAAGGAATTATGTACCTGTAGGTTAGGTAGGAATGCCACTTTGAGACGTGTAGCTTTGAATGTATAATTTTTTTATACGGTAGGCAAACAGGCAATTGGGACCTGCTGGAAAGTGGTCACCACTGCCTATAGACATTAGCAACACCAAGGGTGTCATCAATGCGTTGCCCACCTCTATAACACGTTGCTCTGGCAGCAAAAAGGCAAATGCCGCTCCACTGCCAAAGCCACGTTTCCCCAAATCCTCAGCCCATGGAGCACCGGAGACCTTACTCACCGGAAGAAACACAATATTATTTGAAATTGTTTATATTATAAGTATTGTTTAGCTGCGGTATTCTGTAAGGAAAAAACAACTCCGATTTCATAGGTAAGGTTAGACCTAATAATAATGATACACTGATTTCCGCGCGATGTTTTTCTACACCAAACACGCATGGCATTACTAGAACCTAAATAAAGACTCCATCGATACAAGTCCTGATAATGTACGGCATTCAAACCCATTCTTGTGGCTTGTCGGTTTCACGGCATCGAATTGGTCAGCCCTGTGGCTAAAATACGATAATATTTTTAACATTTTTCGATTGCAATGTTCACACGAACTTGCTCTGAAATGATAAAAAACCGCATGAGATTTCGGTTGACTAGTTTGTTAGAACTCCTCAAATGCCGAGTTATTAGGCTGCTGCAGCGCCCCCTGGTGACATCTAAGAACCTGCTCTGACATGTTACCTTTTGAATGCAAATAAACCGCAATTAAATCGGCCCAGCAGTTTTTCGACGAGCTTATGTCACTAATTTTATTAAATAATATATTGTAATGTTTCATTCACGCGTTTCATTAAGCTGTGCTGTAGGGACAACCAAGAAAACTTAGTAGGATACCGCCTCCGTTCCGTTTTAGTCCGTCGTCATCGGTAAAATCAGTGTTGGGTTCCTTTACGACTGCGATAAAGCCGAAAAACTTGCGGTCCTATCGTATTCCTCACACTTCGCGAGCGGGATGCTTTATCATATCAGCCCGCCGATACCACTCCATTCGAGGATGGAATAGACGATAAAACATTTACTGCCACAAAGCGATATTGGTTGGGGTATCTCGTCTCGTCTCGTTTAGAGGAAGTCGATTAGATCTGCCTTGTTTCTTTAAAGTTCACGACTTCATTCGTTGTGGTTTCATCGGAATAAAAGTTCCATATTTGTGCAAGTTGGGCATGATTCAAAGTTTAAGGTAGATGTCTATGTCTAGGCTACGACTACAGTACAGCTACAGCAGGCCGACCGCCTAACTCGAACTGAACGCTGCCATCTTATCCGATAAGGATAGGGTCCAATGGCAGCAAGGTAGCTTCCCTAACCCTATAGGAGAAAATCATCATCATCATCATCCGCTTTCCTACTTTGTCTGATCTTCGGAATACTCTTGTCGTAAGTCGTTGGTTTGTATTGTCATCGCCGAGTCCAACGCGAGAGGTGTTGGACTCGGCGATGACAATCCATCGCTTCTTGGGTCTCCTGCGAGACCTCTTCCCTGTTACAGGCAGGTTTAGGCACCTATTTCCCACGTATCTCGGATGTACTCCTTGGGCACTTGATCAAATCGCGTAACGCCACACATCCACCAAAACATTTTCATTTCGTTGGCGTCCCTATAGGATGTATCCCTAGGATAAAATGGATGTAGGATAAAATGGCGGCGTACAATTCGAGTTAGACGGTCGGGCTGTAGGTACCTCAAAGACACTTCCCTGTTGAGGGTATCCTGGCAAGGCAATGTCACCCACCGTGCGGGTTGCCTTCCCAAACTCCTATGATTTGTGTGCTTTGTCATTATGCGATATTTCTCGCAATAATGAATAATGAAAAATAGTTCATTTCCTGTTTGTGCTCTCGCGCACGAAGGCCTGGGGTCTGCTTTGACCATGATCCAGGATTGGGCAGATCAGATAATTACAGTGGAGCGACTGCCACATGAACCTGACCAGATAGGATCATGGTTACACGTTCAGTCGCCTAAATGTGCTGGTTTCATGACGATGTTTTCCCTCACCGTAGGAGCAATTTCTCGCAATAATAATCATCTTGGCGTTAATGTCCCGGTTGTGCTCTCGAGAACGAGGGCCCGGGGTCCGCTTTGACCATGGTTCAAAATTTGGCGATCAGGTAATTACAGTAGAACAACTACCATCTGACTTCCGCGACCCTGCTACCAGGGGAACCTGACCAGATTGGATCATGGTCACACACTGTAAGAGCATCGGTTAGTATTCAACTAATGTACATAACTCAGAAAAGAGTCATTGGTACATGGCCGGAGCGGGATTCGAAGCCGGTACCTCTCGTTTACGAGTTGGATACTCAACCGCCCGGCTACCGACGCTCTAATTTCTCACAATAATATGAACAAATAAAGAAGACGATTAAACAGCTAATGATCCGTTTCCTCGACTGTAGTTTAGGTAGTTTTGCCAGTCTATTTACTCGCGTGGGACAGGATGGATGAAAGGTACTTAAATAGGTACTCGTATGCCCTTTGAACCAGCCAAGAACTAGGCGAATACTATGCACGGGACTCGGTAAAAAAATAAAGTAACTAACAAAGAAAATACTTCCCTTGTAAGATATTACCTAGTTAGCATCTTATCTCTCTGTACCCTTACCATACGTTTCTGAATCACGAACTCTCAGACATATATTCCCGCAAAGATAACTTGATTGCCGGGAAGTTGGCACGGGAACTAAAAACACTCCGATTTCAAGTCACCGTTGCGAGTGTAACATTCTTATTGTAGGTCACATGGAGCCACGTCACTCACTATGCTATAGCCAGGAAACTAAAATAAATAATCATCTTGGCGTTAATGTCCTCGTTTATGTGCTGCCAAGCTAGAGCGTAAGAAGGGACAGTATTATCTTTGCTAATATAACTTGGTCATCTTGGCGTTAAAGTCCCGGTTGTGCTTTCGCGCTCGAGGGCCCAGAGTCCGCCTTGACCATGATCCAGGATTTGGCAGATCAGGTAATTACGGTGGAGCGACTGCCATCTGACCTCCGTGACCCTGCTACCAGGGGAGCCTGACCAGATTGTTTCATCACGATGTTTTCCCTCACCGTAAGAGCATCGGTTAGTGTACAACTAATGAACATAACTCAGAAAAGAGTCATTGGTACATGGCCGCAGCGGCATTCGAACCCGGTATCTAACGCTTACGAGCCGGATACCCTAACCGGTCGACCACCGAAGCTCTAATAGCCAGGGAACTGATAGCCTCTAAAAGCCTATTTGTAGAACTAGCGTCGGGAAAACCCAAAGCTTGTGTTCCGCACATCGATTTCCGATTGGTTGAGTAGTTACACTGCCATTTCGTTGTTTGTCACATGATTGGCTCAGCTTATTCTTCTCTAGTGCTGTAGCTGTCTCGAGTTTTTTCCAGCGGTAAATGTTTATGTCGCTGCCAAGCTTCCTCCGTTCAATAATAATTACATAGGTACCTATTTCAGAACTCGTACCTACCTAGGGGGTTGGTTGTTGTTTTTTTTTCACTTGGAAGTATTATATAAACAAGCAGTGGTTACTTTGGGACAGATGGCGCTCTGTTTATTTGCCAAGCATATTTGTTTATTGTTTATTATATTCTTTTCTTACTTGTTTCTTAATTCTGTAAGTTTATTTCATATTAGGAAAACGAAGACTAGCTAAAATATAAATAACCTAACCTAACCGACAGAAAAAGTCGGCTAACTCCCGACCAAGTGTACATATTATACTAAAATATTTTCCAAAACCATTGAACTAATTTTAATGAAACACTTGCTTTAATATATAATTTAATAAAGTAAACCCCATCGAAATCGGTCTATCCTTTCCGATGCTACAGACAGATACACACCGCCACAAATACACACATCAAACATATAACACCCCTCTTTTGTCGTCGAGGGTTAAATAGACTAAAAGGACGCGTGATAAATTAACAGTGGAAATGGGCCGGAGAACTAGGTCACTGACAACTAAAGTCTCTTACAATTCAATAGGGCGACTATTTGCTAATATGTATAGGATTTACTATATGTAGATATATGTAGAATCAGTTTGAGCGTTTCCTAAAGTGATCAGTTTAGCTTCTTTGGGTGTACCTACATCAATCAGGGTTGTCAGAAGTTTGATCGATTTTTTGCCAGTCGTCTAAATCCGAACATTGTGTTCGCAAACTGTTGTTCGTTCGTAGTGTATGTACCTACCTCTTGAAGTTATTATTGAGGTCATATGTAGATTGAGTTAGCTGTTACATTAGGTTATCAATGCACACAGCCCTGTTGGACTTGGTTCAGCCTCCTCCAGCATTAATCTGCATCATTTACTAATGATATACCACTAAGGTGGCAAACAAGCTTACGGCTTGCCTGATGGTAAGCAGTCACCTAAGCCTATGGACGTTTGCAACCAGGGGCATCACCCACGCATTGCCGACCCCGTAACAATCTTTTACCCCTTTCTTGAAGAACTCCATGTTGTACTCTCCAGGGAAAACCTCTTCATGAGATTCACTAATGATATTATTTTTTCAAACAAATAACTGTCATGGTGTTGTACGTAAGACGGGTTAATATGTGAGACATTAGCGAACATAATAATTTTTAACTCACTAGTCTTATGAAATTTACACACTCTTTATCATTCTTAAATTTTGTCACTACTTCTTATTTTAACTCTTATTTTGTTCGATACTAACGACCCGCCCCGGCTTCACACGGGTAGCGCACCTTAACAAATTATACACCTAAACCTTCTTCATGAATCACTCTATCAATATCTGTATAATACTATAAATAATTATGAATATATGAACATGAATATCTATTGGTGAAAACTGCATGACAATCCGTTTAATAGTTTATGAGTTTTGCTCGGAAAGACAGACAGACGCGACGTGGGACTTTATTGTATAATATGGAGTGATTTTAGCGGGATTACCCGTCCTATTTGTCCAACCAGGTGTAAGAGCTCTGGCTGTAGCAAAGAGGAGTAAGCTACTTGTATAATAAGGAAGCATTAAGATAATTACAGCCATTAAGCGTAACGAACACGGAACATTGGAGGGAGAGGACACAAAATGCGATGTCATTGTAACCTACATTGTGTACCTTCTTAAAAACGGAGTAGAAAATAATGGCGATGTATATTTTGTACACTCGTTTGCAGAAAATAAACGGACACCTAAAGAAATTTATGTTAAGGTCGATTTAAGTAGTTTAAAAGATCTAAGCATACACACATACCCACATAAATGCAAATAGACGGACAGACGGCGAGAAGCGTCTTTGTTTTATACTATGTATAGATTATAAATTTCTAGCGTAAGCTTTTACGCCAAAGATGCTAAATTACATCGTCAAGGTAATAAAACCTCTTGATTCTAGTATTATTTTATGATAGAGAAAAAAATCGTGTTTTTTTTCGCAAAAGCTTTTATTATGAGTTGGAGCAATCAAATGTATCACACCCATACACAGTATAACAATAAAGCCGATGGAGTCATTAAGGAAGTCGTTAAGTCGACAGGGGGGCTTTTGCCACCCTTCGAGTGTTCTAAATACGACGGTGTTGGTTGCTAGAAATTGTTTGACGTAATGCCCACTTCTACGATCCATCATCGCACTGCTTGCGGTTGATAGGGTTCGTCCCCACTTAGGAGCAAAATGGTCGCATCGCTTAGTAAAACTAAGCTAAAAGTAAAACTAATAATTTAAATGTTAATTTAATATATATTTTGTATAGAAACTTTGTAACTACCTTTGCTTAACCTTAATGTAAATCATATTCAAAATTGATATATTTAAACCTATTCACGATTCATTATTCTCCTACCTTTCACGAGGATCAGCAGCCTTTAATTATCTTTGTAAATATTTGCATTAAATTCATTTAAACTACAGTCCACTCTTCATCATTTTAACCTCTTTACCCTGAAGTCTACGACCGAAGAAAGTAGGCCTGTACAGTCGCATAAACTGACGTTCCAGAGGATATTTCCTCCATACACACTTGGTGTTTAGGAATTGAAACATCATCAGTCACAAAAACCTTTCTCGTACGAAGCCTGATTCCTCATCCTTCATATGCTTTAACAAAGCCGTGGCCTTTGAGAGAGATTGATATGATTCTGGAGACGAAAACTTTGGAGCTTGGAGTGTCCTTGACCGAGTTTTGAAATAATGCGTCCATACTCCAATAACTCACTTACAGCACAGACGCTGCTTGATGCCTGGTTATTGGAACAAGTATAATGCCAGTCAAATGCCTCACTAATAACAAAAAATTCAGTGCGTATTTTTTTAGGTACTTGAACAGAAATACTTACTTGTCCTTTTTACGACAGAAGAATTCTCAACAACACTCAACTTTTTAAAGTGCTCTCCACGGCCCGGAATGCTTGCTATGCCTACCTATGCGCTGTAATTATGCTGTGTATTATGCCATCTCCAAGGTTCAGAAATATTTCTGAAGCAGCTCCCAACGAAATTTTCAGTTTTTCTTTCAGGAATTCACTAACATCCATCCTCACTTAGTTTCGCGTTTATAATTGGTCATACTTTCTATAACTGTAAATATTACCAAACAAGTCTTTTGACAAAGCTGTCGGAGGTAGTTTTTGTTGTCGATCTTTTCCAAAACTCTGCAAAAGACGCTGGTCCACGTTGCAAAAGAAATAATGCATCTTCTGTCAAAGATTTTGTCATTTACGTACATAGAGGAATTCTGGTCAATCTTTTTGCGTCCATTTAGATTTTGGATGAAATGACTTTCGCTCCTCACTGATGATGTGTTCTTGGATAAACAGATACTATTGAGGTCTTTGCCATGTAGCACTGGATACTAATCTGCTGTCTTACTGTGTGTAAATAGTGTATAGTAGGGTTTTCGCGTACCCGACTTTTTTAGATACCCGGGTATCGGGTATATTTATTTTTAATACCCGGGTATCCGGGTATTTGCATATTTTTTAACATGATTTCGGCCAAGTGGCCGCTGCGCGTTTATTCTATCAAAAGTTAAAACCATTCAACCAAAAGTGGGCTTTATCGCTAAACAAAATTTTGCATGGAGGAAAAAATTAACATCAGCCAATAATTTCACATTGTCCATCGAGATTGTGCAATCAATAATCTTTATTACATGTATTGATAATTTTCTTTGGGGATATGTCCATGTGTGACCAGAGATGATAGAATACAACATTCGGTGAGTCATTATGTTAATATTATATTAATAAATATTAATGGTATATTATATTAATGTGTGAAAATTTGACATCCAGATTTGGCCATCTGCGCGCCAATCGCGGCGGCCACGTGGCCGAAATTTTATTCAAACATAAACGGCATTTTATTATCTCTACAATAAAGCTAGTTTCACATATATTAAAACTATTTTTCTTTGATTAAGTTCAATGTAGAAACCAAAGGCTTTCAAAAATCAGCCTTCATAAGAAAAGAAAATAATTACCTATCATAAAATAATTTATCTACACTCATAGCGTAATGTTCCAATTACATATTCGAAAACAGTTGTTTAAGGATACACTTTTTTCACGTCAGTCTATAAAATTTTAAAAAATTACTTTTCGATACAGCATTTCCCATACTATTTTCATTACAGCTGTATCGAAAAATAACTTTTGAATCATTATGCAACACCTTTCTTTTTTAAATTTTTGTCGGACGCCGGGACACGGCTAAATGTAAACTGAATACCTAAATGTCTTCAACAAATTCAAAATTCCTGTTTATATTTGTGATCAGTTTATAGTCTGTGGTTGTGATTGTGTACATTTGGAATTATTTTCCCGCTAAACAGAATATTTTTTCTAATGGTTGTAATTTGTGTTTGTGAATGTTTTTTCTTGTTTGAAGCAAATAAATAGATAAATGTGAAATTAGTGAAGTGAATTTTCCGCCGCTTGATATCGACGCGTAGATACAACAGAACTGACTCGCAGTTATTTCCAGCAAAGTTGAAAAAATTATAGGTATGAAATTTTAACATGAAAATATTATTTATTTATTTTATTTTACAATTTTTGGAAAACTTACGTCTAAAAATTAACAACATATATGAGTGTAGATAAAGTAGTGTATGCAACTGCATATAATTAGGTATTAAAACACTCGTGTCAAACTATTATAATACTCGGCTACGCGTCGTATGATAAACAGACACTCATGTTTTAATACCCCCTTTTATATGACAGTTGCATAAACTACTATTAACTACACGTGAACATAAAATCTTTATATTTGGTTTTTCTCAGTTGACAGTCATAAGTTATCGGCATCTTATCGGAGTAAATATGCGTTTATAAACAATTGCTTTAAATTCGTTATGGTGCATCAAAGAATCTTTTTAATATAGGTACTCGGGTATGGTGCTCATATTGTACCTGGGTACAGAATATCTTAAATACCCGGGTATACCCGACCCCGGGTACCCGGGTAGAAAACCGTAGTCTATAGGCTGTTCCTAGACAGACATGTTTTATCTTTGGCCGCATCGTCACTTACCACCAGGGGCACCAGGTGAGATAGTGGTCAAATGCCCGACTAGGCTAGACTAATGATAAACAAAAAACAAAATTGCTGAACATGTTAGTTCCTCGTATGGCCGAATAATAAGGCTTCACAGGAGCTGTTTGCAAAATGACGCGCTCTATTAGAGCTTGTTCGACTGTAAACAAATATTTTACTAATAGGAAGCTACATGATTTCCGAATGCCGTGCTTGATGGAGCACTTTCCTACTAGGAAAATCTAAGGATCTAGTGGAATTGAGCTTACAAACTTTTCCTCTGTATAATATTAGTACCGAGGAAGGTGACGAAATGACAAAGAGATCCCTTACAGACTAGAAGGAATCTTTTGTAGAGATATGTTCCGTTGTAGGTTGCGCTGGAAGTTTCTTCCAGCCACAAAACCAATAAAGTCGATCCCATGTAAAGTCCTGACTACGTCCACAAACCGTGTCGATGCACGAGTAGGATGTGGAATGAGAATCGTTGGGATGTGTGATCCCGAAATCTTTCCTCTGCAGTACAACATGGGGTTCTACATAAGACATGTCTACATGTACAGGTACCTCAAAGGCTGGCAACGCATCTGCTCCCCTTACGTTGCAGATGACCTGGACGACAGTGGCAACTTACCATCAAGTGAACCGCCCGTCCGTGTACCTCCCTAGGCAATAAAAAAAAACCAGTGAATTTTATTTACATTCGCAAAAATACAATTCCTTTTACTGCTTGTTTATGTGAAGCATTTAGGTGAATAATGCTGATGAGAAATTGTGTTAACAACACTACACAGCTAGGTACTTACTCTAAAGTCTAAACCATTTGTTTTATTGTACAGCCTTTGTCAGTGTCAACTTATTCGAGTCGAAGCTCGGAGCTGGAACTTTTGCGTTCGTGGGTGATTTTGATCATAATTAATTTTACGCTGTCCAAACGACACTTTTGGGAGGCGTAAATTCACGCCGAATAATAAGTTTAAGGCTTTCGCGCTGGGATGATCGCAGAACTTGAGAGTTTGGCAATTCTAATTATGCTATATTACATAGAGAATAATATAGCTTATTAAATAGCGGATAGACTAGTGAGTGGCTCCGGCTCCGCACGGGTTTTCTCGGGTTTTCTTTATTGTAATATGCATGTATTGTGCATATAAACCTGGCGGAAGAAATTCTCTAAATGATAGTGAAATCAGAATTTAAATCCGTTGCGTGGTTAAGGAAGAGTTAGCGAATGTACAGAGAGACAGACGCGGAAGGGGACTTTATTTTATGCTATGTAAGGATTATATATGCTCCAGATGATACCATGTAATTGTAAGGATTCCTCTGGGAACAAATTGTAGTGTCGCCATAAAGTGACGTTCGTGCAATTATATGCGATAGGTTTACGGGCGTGCCGTGGGTTCATAATGTCTTAGTCTTACGAAGCTTAGTTCCGTTCACCTTGAATTCAGACAATTGTTTCTAAGGCGAGGAGTCTACGAAATGGCGTCAAGGTTACAGCTAAGAAGCTGAATCGAAGGCAAATACCTATGAGCTTTTTTCTATGATGTTTTTATTAACTACTAGTTGCGTCCACGTTTTTATAACAATTTAGGTTTTGCCCGCGTTACCAATTTTAATGACCTCCGTATTGTGCGAACGCTAGTATTACGGGGAGGTCAAGATGTATCTCTGGTTTTCCCTACCCGAATTAGATGAAACATGGCTTTGATTGTGACCTCAAGCAACCAAACTGTCGAAACCGAATCAAAATCCGTTCAGTCATTTTTGCGTGATGCGCGAGCAAAGTGATAAATATTTTAAAAATATGTTGGTACATTCCAGAATCCTATCCCGACAATTTTTTCTGAAATATCTTAACTGTACAGACACGACTGTTGTAGTTTTATTATAGTTTAGATTCATTCTACAGCACCTTTACCGCACATATACAAGTATAGGTAGGTACTACACCTATTCCCAAATCGAATTATACTTGTTCGCAGTATTTTACTTCGAAAACGTAACGTCAGATATTGTTGTAATAAACGTAATTTGGCAGACGGGAAATAGAGGTCGTATCATAGTGAAGCTAGTGGTGCTGACCTTTTACTGTTCACTGGCATGCGACGGAGTCGGTACTGCCAACTAGTGCCCTGTGGGGCTATAGGAGGAATAATATTATGTACAGTCAGGCCGTGTTCTATCAGTTTTGACGAAACTTCTTGTGTAACCGAAATATAGCTAAGGCTGAGAATGTTATCTGTAAGAATGTCGTTGCAAGGGAAAATCGACCGTGTTTTTTTATGAAGTGCAACGGATTAAAGTTCAAACCTTCCTAAGGTTGAAACCTTAGGGCGATGAAGCATTTTCCTGGTCATCGCGGATAACTATGAAATGCTGGAGCTGTATTGGAAACTTGAACATTCAACATCTATTGTTATGTTATTCCAAACAGGATAAGGGTTAAGAAATAAAAAAAATTATACTCATATTTCTTTTCGTTATCATTTGTAATTATTTAAAATAAGTAGAAGTACCGATGTATTGTTTTTCCGAGCAGAGGGAGAGATAAGATAGAGGCTTTGTAGGTTTCTTTTTGAATATATATTTATTTTTGTCTGTATCTTTCAAATCAGACCACCGACAAAACCATAATGATATAAAGCTAAAAACCATTCCGACTAAGGCCGGCCGCATACATTCGTTCTCCAGGTCAAGTTTCCAAATTTAAATTTAGAACTCTACCAAGCAAAATCCGCGAAGACCAATCAAAAGCCTGCGTTAAAAGTGTTGCGGATTCTGATTGGTCGAATTTGAATTTCGTCTGTTCGAATGTTTATAGGCAGCGGTGACCACTTTCCATCAGGTGGCCGATTGCTTATTTTCCTACCGTATGACATGAAAACAGGAGACCCGTTTGCCATGCCGTGCTGGAGATCGCGTATTCCCCTAGAGCCTCTAGACTATAAAACAAAGACCGTCGTCTCCCCAGGGCTGCCGGACAGCATGCTGCTGTGGCTGCTGCAGAAGCTGCGCGGCAGCCGGCCTAGGCTGCGGGTCTGCGTGCGCCAGCACGCCTCCACGAAGAGCGCTGCGTTCTACGTCACCGCCGATGATGATGTGTGAGTTCTGGGTTGTCTTTTGGTGAAGGATTTTCGAGTGATGTGACTGCGGCGTGACCGGATGTTTTAAGGAAAGTTCAGGGGGTGTATTCTCAGGCTTCCGATATTCGAATTCGACATTTTCTCTAGCCGCAAATCTCCATTGAAAATCACTGTAATCTCTTTTGTATACACTCTCCACTTATTCTCAACGATCTTCGCCAATCCTTTATTATCGAAGATCGTTTTGAATTACGTTTTTAATGAGATATTTAGCTAGAAAACATGTCGAGTTCGAGACGTCGCAGCGCGAGTATAGGCCTCCAGGTCAAGAGTATGTGGACCGACGTTCAAGCATGAAATGGTTAATTAGTGTGGGAGAAGCGAGACAGATATGTCAGGACCGTAGCAAGTGGAACCATATTGTGGTGTCTGCCTACCCCAGGGAAAAAAGCGTAATGTTGAAGGCAACACCGCCAATAATTCCGATATCGCGTTTAAGTAAGAACGTTTACAGCGAAAAAAACAATTTGGCGGGCATGGAAACGTTTAAAAGCGGAGAAGATACGACGAAGAGACTTTTTAGGGTTACTAAGTAGCTCACTGATCACTATGCCGGTCAGCTTTTGAGGCTAAATTAAGTTGTGTCACCTTCATCATCATCCGAACGGTCAATCCCGGCTTCTGCCAGGGTTTCAAAATTGAGCTGTATATAAGAATATGATTATTTGTCTCCCAGGCTTCTCCAAACCGCCGAGGAGGTCCACCTGCCGAAACTCCTGAAACCGGAATTCGGTGGTGGATACAAGGAGTTCACCGTTCGTGATATGCACTGCTTTCAGAAGGTGAGCTTCTATAATACAAGGTTTTATTTAGTGTCACCTGTCCCGTTGGGTATTCGTGCTTGACAAGTGCTCTGAGTCAGAGCGTCTGACTGAACGCGCCATAAAAGCTTGTTATGAAATAAGTTCTCAAATTAAAAAAGTTCTTTTCATGACAAGCATTTATTGCGCGGTGTAGTGCCTACTCATCAAGACCATTCCAAAGAGCTCAAACACGATGTGTTAATCTTATTGCGTTCATTTGTTTCTACAACCACCTTCGGACTCCATCATCAGCCCAGCTCCACGGTAACATATTTATGCATTGTCATTCAAGATACATAGGTATATTTTAATAGATAATAATATAATTTTTAATTTGGCATTTTATTAATTTTATAATGTGACATATTAATATAACTATTGATACTCAATTAATATCTAAAGGTGACAATTTCATTTCTGTTATTAATTCTATTGACTGTGATACTATTAATTATTGATGGAAATACTCAATATATATGCATTGTTAGTTAGGACATAATGTATACCTAGATACTGAATTTTGGACAATGTATGAACAATACTACCATACCAACAAATGGTCGAAAAATGATTTGCAAATTTTGACGGACAAGTTACATACATACGAACAGTGCAAGTTAAATAGGCTTGTAAAAATGTTTTTCATTTGATTACTTGTTGTGATGACAGTGATAAAATGTTTAGTACAGTACAGAATAGTCGTTTCTTCGAAACTAGCCTGCATGGCTAGCACAAGTGTGCTCTCGCACACGACAAGCTAGGAAAGGTGCGACATAGATACTGCTATGTCTTTCATCTTAGTATCTAGAGAAGGAAGCAAAGACTTGCGGCGCGATCTATGTTGCGGGCACTCTTGTGCTAGCCGTGCTGAACTCATAAGAAATCGGCCGTACTGGTCGCATAACAAGTCAACAAGCGTGTATCTATGTGCGTGTATCTCCCGAACGGATAGCTTGATTTCGGTAAGATTATATTTATTTGCAAACCAGTTTATTTGAAATGGTTCTTAGCAGGGTTCGAAGTGATAATTAGCATTGATAATTGTCTTAATGAATATCAAGATAATTATATTGATTAATATGCAATACCTTGATAATAACACTAATGCGGCTTTACGCGTATGCGAACGCGATTTGCCACTCCAGCGAATGAAGGGCATTGTTATGATTGGCAAGAGATTAACTAATCTCCGGTTTGCCGACGATATCGTATTTGCCCCGAACCGAATACTCCACGAACTTAACACCGCATGCCTCGAGGTTGGACTCGAGATGAATATGTCAAAGACCAAACTCATGACCAATGCCACCAGGTATAGGACTAGGTTAGAGTTAGAAGGGCGGGAGATTGCATATGTCGATAAGTGTCCTTATTTGGGCCAATTAGTTTCCTTCCAGGCGCGACAAGACAAAGAGGTATCACGCCACATAGATAACGCCTGGAGGAGCTATTGGTCCATGAAAGATTACATAAAGGGAAATTTACCACTCTCCTTAAAACGGAAGCTCATGGACATGTGCATTCTCCGGATACTTACCTACTGGGCGCCGACTTGCTCTTTGACTAAAGCTTAAAAGTCCAAACTCGGGGTTTGCCAGCGTGCGTTAAAAGTCCAAACTCGGGGTTTGCCATGGAGCGTAGCATGTTGTGAGTTTGATTGATGGACTGAATTCAAAACTCGACGCTGCGCTCCAAAACGCAGATCGCTGATGTAGCCACTATAGCTGGAAAGCTGAAATGGAACTATGCAGGTCATGTTTGCCGCAGGTCGGAGGAGTTATGGGCTAAAACCGTTACTGTTTTCACACCCAATTTTCGGAAACGACGTCGCGGCAGACCCGAAAGAAGGTGGACAGAATTCTGATGAGCTGCGGGCCTTCGAAAGTGTCTGGCACTTGATCGCGAACGGTGTAAGAATCGGGGGGAGGCCTTTGCCCAGCAGTGGCATGATTCAGGCTAATATAATATGTATGTATGTATGTAAACTCTTTATTGCATAATAATTAAATACAAAAAGCGAAAAATAATATAAATATATAAATTATATAAATAATATATAATTTTATGTTTTTTTTTTTTATGTTATCCGTCAGACAATCAGGCATGCGGGCCACCTGATGGAAAGTGGTCACCGCGGGGTCAATAATATAATACAAATGATATGTTTGAACATGGACAGTTCATTGTTGGAGTTAAATCAAAGTATTCAATGTAACGTACTTACTCGTAAAATGAATAATACAATTTATAACTTGGTATGTGGTTACGTCATAACAACATAAAACAACTCGTCCACCCACAACATTAGTCATAGCGTTCTTAGCTCACTTTTGAGCTTGATTAAAACAATGTAATCTTTCTAGGTATAAAATAGAGTATCATCATCATTGTTGGTCTTGCACATGTATTATAAATAATTTAAACAGCGTCACTGCCAATTGTACGGCACTTTTTCTGATGGTTGTAGAGGCTAACACGGGAAAGACAGATTCGGTCACACAGTGAACGACAATGCCTGGTTTAAAGATCTAGACGACAAACGCGCGAATCGACACCAACGCGCTGACAATTCCTTACCATCCAGGACAAAATAAAGTTTAAAATTCTAATAATACCATAAACTTACGTTTTCTACCCTCGACGTAAAAAAGGGGTAAAAGTCGTAAGCCAGAGGTACCGGTTTCAAATCCCTACAGTTCAATCCACAGACAGCCACAGACACATTTACACAACTACACACGTCAATGTTATAACACCCCTCTTTTTTTGTCGGGGATTAAAAATACAGAAGCAACTCCTTTCCTCTGAACTAATTCGGAGGGTCAAATCCAACGATGTAAACGGCTCTGCTAATGATGATGGATGACGAATGAAAACAAACTCTTGACCTCGACCTTGCCTAACACTATATGTGGGTGTGTCGATGTTGTAATTTAATTCTCAGCTACATCGTTTAATACACCAGCTGCTACATTTCCAAAGCGCGGTTAAACAAATAATTGGCCATTTATTTTCCCTTTCAAACTGTGTACCTTTTATGGTGTGAGGGTTTAAAGATTTTTTTATTTTTACGTCCAAGTCACGCACGCAGCGTTCGTCAAGTAGCGCCAAAGGTGATTGTGTCACGAAATATGAATGCTGGAAGCAAAGTATGAAGTCGGTGGAGCTTAATAGGTTTTCTCTGGGCTCTTTGTTGTTTTTAATTTGGTTTACTGAAGGGCTTTATCGTGCAAATTCCGTACCTTTATCGCCGTACTTCTCACAAATTTGGGGGTAAATCATCCGGTGGTAGAACTTTGTCAAGCTTGAGGAGACCGCTGGGATTAGTTCCACCCCCTTTTCTAGTTATCTCGCCAAGAAACAACGCTTGCATGGTTGTGTTATGGTTGGGTGGACAAGGGAGCCAACACAAGCGAGACGTCTTATTCCTCACATAGGCAACAGTTGCAGATCGTAGATATCATAGGCGACCGCTACCGCTTTCCATCAAGTATGAGCTCCCTGGAGAGTACAACCTGTTCTTCAAGAAAGGGGTAAAAAGGTTTTTACTTGGTCGGCAGTACATGAGTGATACCCCTGGTATTGCAAACGGTCATCGACTGCGGTAACTGCTTACACAGGCCGTCAGCTTGTTTGCCACCTTAGTGGTATGAAAATAAAACTTGACACCTAGCATAAAACCACACGGCCATATTGAGTAATGAAGTAATAAAATCTCATAATCACAAACATTGCTGTTATAATAATAGGATTACGGTTTATAAAGAGGATATATACGTCTGAACTGTACAAGTGTACAATCTACGATTTCCTTCAGGCTAGAATGTCGAATTGAAATAACGTAAAAATGTCTCAAACTTTAAATATTCACGGTTCTCCAAATATACAACGGTGGCATACTTTTCGTCGTAAGCGAATCATGCCGTAGTCATGTCCCGCGGTTCACAATACAGTATATCGTCGATTGTATCGTGCCTCGTCAATATGACGCTTTTCGTGGGTTATTTTCAATCGAGAATATGTTTATTTTTATATAATACGACAGACAAACAGGCTTGCGTGCCACCGCCGCCTATGTACATCAGCAACCACAGCGTTAACAATGCGTTACCCGCCTGCAACTATATAAATATAGGAATATGAAAAAGAGTCGTAGCCGAGTTTCTGTGATTGTCTTCAATCTGTAAAGTTTTTAAGCACGATCAAATCGGAGATATTTCAGAGAAAGGTCAGGGTCAAGAGTTCTCTAACCGACGAGCTTGAAAAGGTTGATGAGTGTGGAAGAAGCGAGAGAGATTTGTCAGGACCGTAGCAAGTGGGACAATGTGGTCTCTGCCTGCCCCCACGGGAAAGAGGCGTGACGGTATGTAAATATACTTATACATCTGTTGCAGACTTCATATCAGACATTAGGTACGATACGAAGTATCTTCGAACGGTCCTTCAAATAACTGTTTTATACTGCAAAACATAATACGAACCTGTCCGGAGCATTCGGAACTAAACTCTCACTGAAAACCTGGCACGCCTATGCCAGGAATTACAAAAGCATTGCTTGGCGGCAGAAATAAATAAACACCGACGGATTATCGGTCTAGTAATGCTATTTTACACTGTCGTAAAAGCTGACCCCCCTCCTCAGGTTTGTCTGGATATCCGAATGTATGCGAATAAGAGTACTAAAAATATCGAGGGTAATAATGCTCATCTCAGTGGCTAATCGGCTTCGTAGAGTGTCATCACTGTCGCTCGCGTGTTGGTTGCTTCGTATTTACTCACACGGTGAGCCGTAACTAGCCGAAGTGCATTATTTGCCGCCGAATAGTGTAAGTCATCCTTTTCTATCGTAATTTTCTTTTTCAACCCCTTATTCCGAGCCCTAGGCTGTACGATATTGGCAGCAGGGTTTACGAGGCGCCTCATGGCAGTAGCGACGTGCATGCAAATCAATATGGCGACATATGAATTATTTATCTTGGCGGGAATCCCGGTTCTGTTTCCTTGCCATGCGATCTAGACGTAATGGAACGTTGTGTAATTGATTCTGGTACTGGAGCACCTGCGACCAGTGTTGGTTAGGCCTTATTTGAGTGGCTGGAGTGTTTGTGTTGGATGGTCTAGACGTAAATACTAAGATTCTTCTGATATAATGGAAATAGTTTTATGCCAATGTTCTGTATAGTTGCGGTTGAATCATCAAAAAGAAAGGCTGTGACTGAGATGCTTATATGATGTGATGATGATGAGGATGAGGATGATAACCTAATTTTCAATTTACCCAGTACTTTGATAAATATCACATTGACAAGTTATGTTAATGTCCGTTAAACGGTAGGCACTTCAATGGATTTGGCGATTTCACTGGCTAAGTTTCGATCCTGTACCCGCATTGATATTAGTTGATGAATTAGCCTGTGGTTTAATGAAATGGTTTTCGAAATCAGTAGGATCGACCGCATCTACGAACCCTAACCCCATATTATAGCCTTGACCCGCCCATTTAGCCGGATGTCCTCACTCACGGTCAGTTGACTGACAGTCGGCAGGATGGGGATTGGCCACCATTACTAACACCGCGGAAAAACTTGTCGAATTATCAATTAGTTAGAATAGAACATAACATCTTCAGTAGAGGACGCTTATATTCATTCCTGGATAGTCACAACCTGTATATGCTGACGCAACCTTGTCCGTCCATGGAACATCAGCCGCAGAGCGCTTTTATAGGCTGTTGATGTGATTTATATGAACAATGGGCTTCTAACCACCAGCCATGGTCCTCTCGACCTATCGAACCTCACACTAAGTTGCCGGAGGGTCTTTGGTAGCCCACTTCTGGACTCCCATTAACTCTGGACCAGTCCATTTTGCACTCTGCCTAGTGGGCTGACACCTCTGCACAACCTTCTGCCCCGCCGGCTATCTCCCTACCACTTTTTTTTTGACTCTGACAAACGAGCAGACAGCCCACCTGATGGTAAGTAGTAACTGTCGCCTATAACATCTACAATTCCTACATATAGATTGAAGGTAACAAAAATAAAGAACCGCAGGTGCGTTAAACTAAGACTAAGATGAACTTCAAACCGGAACACAACAATTCAAGCATTGTTGCTTGTCGACAGAAATAGATAAGGCGGCCCTCCCTTCTCTTCCTCATCTTCTGCACCTAATCCTCCTTCGCTATCAGCCGCGCTAAGTTCGCCATGTGATATGTATGATGACATAAAATGGTTGTTCCCTAGGGCACATCAGCGGCGGAACTGCTGAGCTCGCAAGAACGCGGCGCGTTAGTGCGCCACGCGCTGGCGGCGGCGCGCGCCGAGCCGGGCGACGAGCGCGCCTTGCATCCGGCACTCACGCTAAGACAGGGGCAGAGCATCGGTAAGTTGGCAAGGCGACATAGTACGTGCATCTCTAGCCTTTTTACCACGCACGTGTTGTACAGGCCCTTGGCAGTGTTGTAGATTATATCTTGATATGATGAATAAAACTTGTAAGTGTGTTATGTAAATCCATTTTATTTAGTCCTTAATATGTGAGCACACTGTCTGATGGTATGTAGTGAACTGGCTAGCGTACTGGCGGAATGCCTATGTCGCTTAAATGCTAACATGGTACGTTGTGCGGTAACGACACCGTACACGTGTAAGATGTAGAATGAGCTCCCTCCCGAAGTTTTTCCTCTGCACTGCAACTTCTGACCATGTTTTTTGCAAATAAAGAATTATGAATTATGACAATTGACAAGTCACCTCTGTCGTGGTCAAGCTCTATATAGGTGGTCGAAGCTTTATACCGCCACCCCACGTACCGGAAGACGCAGCGTGGGTAGGCCTCCCACAAGGTGCACCGACGTCCTGATAAAGATCGCAGGTATCATGCGGAAGGCAAAGGGCCGGCCTTGGTCTGTGCAGGAAATCTCTGGGGGCGGCCTATGCCTAGTAGCGGGCGTCTTTCAGCTAATATGATGATGAAGTTTTATATGTATAGGTGGTTTCGTTGTGTTTGGTAGTGCCGGCGTGCGTGTCCCGCGGCATACCATTAGTGTACTCGATAACCTTTAGGATAACCTACATTCTCCATGCCTTATATCCGTCAGTGCCGGCGTGCGTGTCCCGCGGCGTGGTCTCCGCCATGTTCCCGCTGCACGAGCGCGCGGCGCTGGACGCGCTGCGCCGCCGCTGGGTCGCCACGCTGCTCAGCCCGCAGCCGCTCGGTGAGAACACCAATATTAGATATAGGCATCAATTCAGTTCATAAACCTTCTAATAGCCCAGTAAATAAAGAGTCCAGTAAATACAGAGTCCAGTTAATACAGAGTCCAGTAAATATAGAGTCCAGTAAATACAGAGTCCAGTAAATATAGAGTCCATTAAATACAGAATCCAGTAAATACAGATTTAACAATATTATAGTAGTTGACAATGCTATCGAGCACTCGCAATGATGCGTGGGTCGAGGCTACTGCATAGGCACCACATACTAGCAGGTATAACTCGTTTCACTACACACACTACACAGATCTATAGCGTCTTATATAAGAAAAAATAAACATTTTGGCATTAATTACACGCCACGTCAATTACATTAACACGAGGGGCCGGGGTCCGCCTTGACCATGATCCAAGATTTGACAGATCAGGTAAATATAGTGGAGCGACTGTCATCTGACCTCTTGACATATGTATGTGTTTGTTCCTTTTTGTTTGGAATTCTAAAGACTTGATGGTTAATATTAATATTGATCAAAATTCAATATGGCGACTATCAGCCGCCATTTTGTGAAAGCGAACCCTGGCAGGACGATGAAAGCGGAAAATAAAAAAAGTTGTACAAAAACAAAAAACCCCGACTGCCATTAAAAAACTGATGGTTAGACAATAGTTCGTAACAAGTCAAATTGTGTAAGTAAATAGCTGTATAAAGTGCAAACATTAGTTTAATTTAAACTTGAAAGCAGGCGACCCATTTTAATAAATTTCTATAAATATGAAGTATCCGTGCCCACCTAATATATGAAAAGGCCTCCACGGCCCGTTGCCACATCGCCCTAGCCTGGTACGATCAGCGGGTCTAGCCAAGATGCCATTCGCTTCGTAGCTATTCTATTGGACTGTCAATCGGAACTTGTTGGCTATGTATTTATTTTAAATAACCTTTCCATCTAACTGTAAGACTGTTTGATGTACTGGAAATGTGTAACAACATAATATGTACTTAATTTTCTCAATAAACTTATTTGTATTTTGTATGTTTGGCCAACTTCGCAGCGTCTTCAGCACCATCGCTCTGGCGATCCTAAATGTCACTTATATAGCTTATGTCATGGCCCATACTTTATTTATTATTCTACTGTCGTGCGCGAAAATAAAATGCATCTTGGCTAGACGCGCTGGTTTGCAAGAGTACGGGCTTAGCTTAAGCCGTGTAGTGTGTGTAGAATAAAATACCCCAACCAAATACTATTCATGGGTGTCGTACAGTCTAGAGGCGGATCAGAGGGGCTATTGGCTATCTCAGTGGACAATTGAATTTGGCATAAAAAAATATTACACTACTCTAATTTGGTAGACGCTATTGTCAGTGGCCTACGTAAATTACGTAGTGTAGAATTATTTAATGTTAAATTAAATTTCCAACTGAGTCACTTGTATGGATAGTTCAACTCAGTTGTGCGCGCGGCGCTATGTGTGCGTGCGCTTGTAAATATACAGCTTTCATTTATGTGGCAGTGACGCGACCACTTGGCGTGCCAATGGCGCGGCGTCATTGTGACGTGTCTGTATATGTACAAGGTTTACCCACACAAAGGGCCGCGCGCACAACTGAGTTGAAATATCTGTACCACTGTAGATCAGAAAGAGTTTGTATATTTTCAACATTGCGATGTCCAACCCGCCTGCCAAGCGTGGAGATCAAAATTCTGCACCAATGTAGCGTGAACTTTTATGGGCTGTTAATGTTATGAGCTACCTGAACAAGCTAAACTATGTAAAACACAAATAAATATTGTTTATTCCCATTTCAGACGAAATAAGCGAATACTTCGGTGTGAAGATCGCGATGTACTTCGCTTGGCTCGGGCACTACACGCGCTCGCTGACTGTTCCCGCTGTGGTCGGGATCGTGTTTTGGGTAAGTTGGAACAATCGAGAATATTCAGACAGCTAATTCAAAAAGTAAAAAGTATAGTTCGGCGTGCGTAACTAGATGGCGCTGCTTATACAGGATTCTCAAGTTTCGTGAAAATAGATTTAGTTTTAGTACGTTTTCTGCGAAGAAAGCGCAAAATGTGTAACGACCTCATTTTAATTGATTGATTTATTTAACAGTTTATTGTGCACAATAACAGGTATAGGTACAATATTGACAAAAAGAAAAACAACAACAGGTACCTACAGCTTATTTCATTAGAAATATTTTACAGCAGACCTATGAAAGAGTTGGCCGTGTGGTGTCCAGCAGAGTAGAATAGCACCAACCCCTTACATTCGTGGGTGTCGTACAAGGCGACTAATGTTTTCGAGGCAAAAGATCAAGAGTCTCCGTAGGCTGGATAATGGGCAGCAGCATTTTCCATTATTATATTTAAACACTGCGATCTCCAACCCGCCTGCCAAGCTTGGAGATGATGGCAATAACCTCTTCTTTCGTGGGAGAGGCCCTAAGTCCTGCAGTGGACTGTTACGGGCTGAGATGAGATGATGTACGGAAGAGACAGGGTAAAATCAGAAATTTTATTTTTGAGAATCGTGTCTAATCAACCCCGTCTTTTACAACTATTAAAACAATTTATTCTTTTTAATCGCCTCTCGGTTAATCTCCCATTATATTAGGCTGTAACAAATAAAAAGGGGTATTCTCAAACTATAAATGATTTTTTATTTAAACTTTCGTTTAGTTACTTAGTAAAAAACTAGATGGCGCTGTGCTAAATATTGTTATCGTGACGTTACTATTGCAGATATGGCTCGGCTCGGCGAACGAGAACTGGAAAGACATTGCTTACGTGCTGTTCTCTCTCTTCAACGTTCTGTGGGCGTGTGTGTACCTCGAGACTTGGAAAAGGTAACATATTTAATGTAGGTATTCTATGCTTATTAGCTAAAAAACTGACTATCTGAAAGCTGGCTGAAAGTCTGTCTTCCATCATCCTCACACAGAGTTAAAAATCAAAGGTGTGTAGCTAAGAAACACAGTTATACAGTTGTAAGATATTAATTTTTTCTATCCGTTTTAGGCTTTTTAATCCATCCCTTGTCTACAAAGGAGTGGTGGTATACTGTGTTCTCCACAGTTTGCACAACAAACAACATGGAAACAGATGGTCATACATTTTATCCCCCTCAGGTATTATATAAACCCCCAGAACTGTACTTTTCTCTGTCTTTGGCGAAAGAAAAGATTTATTTATTTTCTTTATTTGACGCGATATTTCTGTCCCATCACATTTCACTGCTTGAAATCCTGTCTAGTCCCAAGAAATTTATAGCAATAGAAAATCTATTGTTCGTGACCAGATATCGAGTGAACTGGATCTTGACGCTGCTTTTGTAATTTTCCATACCATTTTTTTGTTGGCAGATATTCGAACGTGCTCGCGTACAGATGGGGCACTTTGGATCAAAGGGATGATTTACTTGTGGAGCCACGGCCTTTGTTTCAGGTACGTACCCATCAGTCTTCTGCCTTTTTATCAGAAATTGTTGCTATGTATATAGTTTGAATCTCATCAAATGCGTTGATTGACATTAGAAGGGATGTTTTGCGTTGTAGTTACAGTTTTCTAATAGTCAGAATTCACTATTGGAACATAATTATCATGATACGATAAAATTTGATAGTATGTATTCTCAAATAATCAGCAAACAGTATGAGTTCGCAGCTTTTACTGTAGATTAAAGGCATATCATTGACGTAGGTAGACGAATCGAATGGGACCTAAAATAGAACCCTCGGAACTCCCGTCTCTTTAAAAATTCCGTCAGATGTGGCACTATTTACGTTTACTCTTTGGTCAGTGGTAAGTGCACTTCGGACGGCATAATGTTTTAACATCAATAACAGCGTGTTATAATTTACGCAATCAAATGCATTAAGGCAACAGCCGTGATTACAGCGCTGCCATGTGGTTTCGTCTGTGTCTAGGAATTTGCGCGTTGTTGTGGCATCTTGTGATATAGACTGTGTGATATAGACACATCAGCAATAATGCTGCTCGTATATAACCTAAATAAATAAATAAATCTTTGCCACGATCAGTCATAATCACAAGATAGCGCTGCGATCACGTCTGTTGTCTTAGATATTCGTAAGGTAGGTAGGGTCTCCTCCACCCAGGGTCCTATCGACCTCTCGGTCATCCAAACCGTGTCAGAGCTAACCACGGGTGATGCGCACGCTTACTTGCCGCTGGCTCTTTGGGCTTCCGCACTTCTTGACACCCACAAATCCAGATGTCCATAAGCACTATTTCTTAACGGGCTGACGTCACAACACACTACTACCCCATCGACCAACTCCCATCCTCCTTCTCACTTTCTTCTTCCGCTTCTTCTGCTCCTATTCCTTAGGGTTTTGCGTACTCTAGTTACGTATATGACAGTTGCCTTAGATATTCGTAAGGTAGGTAGGGTAGGAGATGTGTGTTGCTAGTGATGACATACAGAACAGAGACTATGGGCCTTATAAGAAAGCTCACTGTCACACAAAGGGCTATGCTCGAAGAACAGATGGCCGATGGGGCAGTAAAGTTCTCGAGTGGCGACCACGTACCGTAAGACGCAGCGTGGGTAGGCCTCCCACAAGGTGGACCGACGACCTGGTAAGGATCGCAGGTACCAGCTGGATGCGGAAAGCACAGTACCGGCCTTGGTGGAGATCTCTGGGGGAGGCCTATGCCCAGCAGTGTCTGTTACTTGTTTTAGTCTTATTCTAGGCTCTAATCTAAATAGCTACCTACGTTTTATCCAAATCCGTTCACCCGTTTTGGAGTGAAGAGCTAACAAACATACACAGACATATTTTCGCAGCTGGATGCGGAAAGCACATGACCGGTCGTTAGGAGGTCTTTGGGTCTGAGAGAGGCCTATGCCCAGCAGTCCTTCGGCTAATATGATGACTAGACAGGGTCTAGTGAAGTTTGGTCTCTCCCCGTCCCTCGTTAAGAGCTATTATCCCGTGCCAGGGCGAGATGTCGGTGAGCGAGGTGACTGGCCGGCCCGAGCCGCGCTACCCGTCGTGGAAACGGCTCGCTTGGCGATATGGAGCGGCTCTACCTGCCACGGCCGCCTGTCTCGCCGCCGCCGCCACTGCTACCTTCGCGCTGTTGAGGCTGCAGGTGAGCGGACATATACACAGACACATACACATTACATACAGAAGAAAAAAATATTATAGGTATACACTATAATATTTTTTTATTACATATAGGCATACATAGGCACATACATAAGAATATAGGCACATACATAAGAAAAAAGAAAAGAAAATAAAAATTATTATAGGTACAGTAATACAACTAATTAGCTGACTCCATACTCCATATTGTCATAAGGATTATCAAAGGTCGGGGGGTCAACTTATATGTTGAATTACTATATGGCACAGAATGACGCAATAACAGATACATAAACGAAATAAAAATTAAACGCAAATCTGTTTCACATACAATCACACATACAACATGAGTCTCCAAGGATACTATCGATGCCGCGCACACGCACACGCTCATACATTGTTCCAGAGCTCCACAGGGATCGTGGCTTTGACAGTGGAAGGGCCTAAGATGTTCCTATTTGCTGCCAGAGCTACGTGTCCTGTAGGCTAGGCTAATTACGAAACCCTGTTGCTAACAATTCTCTCTTTTTTATTGGTCTCCGTCGTCCAGGACATCTGCAACCTAAGGGAAGTGAATCATATGGCATCGTAAAAGTAACAATTTCAATCATTGAAATCGGAGAATTGTGTGCAACAGAGTGTAATTAGCCTACTGATGTTTCAGGCAGAGGTGGGCAACGTACTGGTAACGTACTCTGTATTGCTAACGGCCATGGGCAACAGTTACCACTTTCCATCGGGCTATGAGCGTTATACAGAATTACCATTGGACGATACATTTGTACCTAGAGAGTATTGTTCACTGATGATAAATAGTAATAGGTTGACCGACAGCTCTTTTCACCGAATAGCATTATATTCGGCAAAACGACTTGTCGGTGAATTGAACTACCAGCTAATCATTCTTTCTATGTATCGATGATCGATGTACAATTGTATCATTTGTATTTGTACAACCTCATAAATGGAGACCTAAACATATATGAAAAAATAACACGTGAGGTTAAGACAAGTTTAACGCAATGGTTAGAAGGCAAAGACTATGATGCTGTCGAGGCCTTACTTGTGCAATAGGTGAGATGACACACACACACGCACACACACGCACACGCACACAAACACATACAATACACATAGAGACTTAAGCATATTTTGAATTATTTAATTTAGTATATGTAGGTACTAAAATTTAGATATTGAGGAGCGGAGTCTTCTAACACAGGCTACTCAGCTTACAAGAAGACTCCAATCACAGTAGTTTTAAGGAAATTGTTAAAAAGAAATAAATATTTTTCATTTTCATTTCATTTTCTTTTCATCATCTAAGGGTAATTCTGTATAACATTCGGCGGCCCATCATGTGGACCTTCTGGCCTTGACAATGAAAGAAAAGATGGCCCGCATGTCTGATGGATGAGTTTCCAACCCTCAGGACTGGTGGGAGGCGCACGTGGCGTGGATTTCGTGGGCGCCGCGAGCGCTCATCGCCTTGCTGATAGCCGCCGAGGAGGAGTTGTACGCACGCCTCGCGCGGTGGCTCAACGACAAAGGTCAGTGTTTTAGGACTGTAGGGGTTATTTCAGGTCGAAATTATAGAATAAGCGTGACCGTGGTGTGATGACAATCACTGTTAAGGGCCCCATACATTAACAGGCCGCCTGCAGTCTCTGGTCGTATCGGGCGGCCTGCCGTCCTAGGCCAATAACGTGTACACACTAAAGCGATTATTGCTGGGCAATGGCTTGCTGCGACGTCTGCGACTACACACTGCAAGTTGTAAATATGCAGTTTTTGTAAAACTGAAAACGCTCGACTGACGGTAAACAGGCCGCCGGCCGACTACCTCCTAATGTGTGTTTATTTGGCCTCAAGGACAAGGACTGTCTGGCCGATATCTGTCAAACGGCCACACAGTCTCAGTTCGTATTAATCGTCACTAATACGAACTGACAGACCGATATCGTCCAGCGAACTGTTAATCTGTGGGGCCCTTCAGAGTATTAGGGCGCCGTAGGTTACCCTACGTCATCCTGTTTTCATTTACCTATCTGCAGGTCTAGCCTAGATGCCAACCGCTATGCAGCGATTCTATTGCATTGACGATCGGAATTTTTCGGCTACGTTCGGCCGGCTTCGCAGCGTTCGCAGTACTACGTCGATCTACGAGCGCCGGCCGAACGTAGCCGACAAGTTCCGAACTAATGCCGCAATAGAATAGCTACGAAGCGACTGTCATCATTACTAGACCCTTAGATCTAGCGATAAACTATAATTGATGAATGGATGGTCGGTCTCCTGGGGGTCTAAAAAGGCCACACCAGCGTTTCATAATATGATACATATTAATTTATCACAAACTTATTTTTCATATACCTTTGCCCGATCTTCAGCCTATAGATTCAATATATTGTTTCCACGTGTATTATTTAAATCATCTTAATTGTATTTAAGGGTGACTTTAAATTCATTCTTGCTACCAAGGGGTATGCATGTGCTTACAACTTTTACTATGGCACCAACTCGTGAATTCGAAATTAAATTAGCTGTTTTAATTAATCCGAATTCTGCCAAAATGTATGAAACAGACATTGATTTACGCTGCCAGAGTAAAGCGTATGTAAGTCTTTGGAAACAGCTGATGGTTTTCGTGATTTTGGAGTTGGTGCCATGGTAAAAGTATTTTGTTATCACGAGCACATATCTCATGGTATCAAGAGTTAATTTAAAATCACCATGGATACAACGATTGTGGTATTATTGTTTGATTTGTGGGTTCGACCGTTTTTCGTGCGATTTTTGTTTGATTTTATAATATTTTGTGGTTTTTTCTTTTATCATGAATGTGTCGAAATCTTTTGTTTGTTTGCTGTTAGACGTACAGTCGAGGAAATTGAATGTTTAGCTAGTTAACATATGTCTGAAATTGGCCGTGTTACTGTTTAACGATGTGTGGTTTGTCTTTAATGTCATTAGGCATTATGTTTCTGGTACTCATCATCATCATCACAGTCCACTGCAGGACTTAGTGCCTCTCTCGCGAGAGGAGGTTATTGCCGTAATCTTAACGTTTGGCAGTCGGGTTGGAGATAGCATTGTTGTAGAATAAACATGGAAAACGCTGCCGCCCATTTATCAATCTATGGACAGATCTTTTACTCGGAAACATTACGTCGCCTTGTCGTTGATGCTACTCTACTCTGCCGGATACCACACGGCCAAGATTTCTCGTAATAACACGAATAAAATAAGAAAACGATTAAACTGCTAAACAATCCTCGACCGTAAATTGCATATCCATGAAATACCAACATACAGGTGTCCCAAAAAATAGTGTCAAGCGAAAGTCCAGAGATAGAGCACCCCTTGAGGTATCCGAATCACCCCCATGTTTGTTCCGCGATTTTTCATACTTTTCAAGTTATGACGTTTTTTTCTGAATTTTTGAGATATTTCTTCTTGCAACTGAATCATCTTGAATTGTTCTTTTATGCTTAAAATAATCAGCTTCAGAGCTTTGATGAAAATCATGAAAATATTGGTTTAAAGTGAAAAATTTACGGTTGATGAATTATGATCTACATTTTCAACTTGAAATTTAAAATTTAAACAGGTGATTTCAAAATTCCTAAGTAAGTCTCAAGAATTTTCCATACTCTCAGCTTTCATAATCATTTAAAAAAAGTAGCACTTGATGGGCTACTTTGGCTAAAATCAGCCTTCAAAGACTGCAAAATGGAAAATTCTTGAAATTAGTCAAATTTGTAATCAGATGATAAAAAAAAATTATTTATTTACAGAAGATTTTCGAAATGACGACCTTCGTGCTCGATATAAACGTGCTCGATACGAACGGCGAAGCGTATTTGCAATTTCTACGAAATGATCTTGACAACTTATTAGAAGATGTAAATCTACTAACGCGCAGGAACATGATATTCCAAAATGACGGCGCTCCATGCCACTTTGCAAGAATTGTAAGAGAGCACTTAAATCAAAAATACCCAGACAGGTGGATCGGCCGTGGAGGACCCATTGCGTAGCCGCCACGTTCCCCCGACTTGAATCCCATTGATTTTTTTGTCTGGGGATATTATAAAGAATTAGTTTACGCCAAAGAGCGGCAGAAGAAACAATAAAAAGTAATAGAACAGCATTCATACGACTGAAAGAAAACTTTCTTAGACGATGCAGAATTTGTATCGAGCACGAAGGTCGTCATTTCAAAAACCTTCTGTAAATAAATAAAAAAAATTTATCATCTGATTACAAATTTGACTAATTTCAAGAGTTTTCCACCTTGCAGTCTTGGAAGGCCGATTTTAGCCAAAGTAGCCCATCAAGTGCTACTTTTTTTTAAATGATTATGATAGCTGAGAATCTGGAAAATTCTTGAGACATACTTAGGAACCTTGAAATCACGAGTTTAAATTTTTAATTTCAAGTTGAAAATTTAGATCATAATTCATCAACCGTAAATTTTTCACTTTAAACCAATATTTTCATGATTTTCATCAAAGTTATGAAGCTGATTATTTTAAGCATAAAAGAACAATTCAAAATGATTCAGTTGCAAAAAGAAATATTTTGAAAGATAGCGTACTTTTCATTAAGATTTGTTTTTTAAGTTTGTATGTCGATAATTCTCAAAAATTCAGAAAAAACGTCTTAACTCGAAAAATATGAAAAATCTCGGAACATACATGGGGGTGATTCGGATACCTCAAGGGGTGCTCTATCTCTGGACTTTCGCTTGACACAATTTTTTGGGACATTCTGTATAAGTCTTTGTTTATTTGTGGGACTTTATTGAACCAAGATTTCGTCACGTTCCATTTTTATTTATAAGAAAAGTGTTTGCGTTTGATAACTGAGTGAAAGAATCATGTGTTTTTGTATCCGATTAATTTTAAGTTGGTTTTAATTTTGAATTTTGCATGACGTAGCTTGACATTGATATTTTTGATGATCTGTATTTTTATTCTCCTTCCAAGTCAGTACTAGCACCAGATCTATCTTTCCTGTCTAGATTAAAATTGAATACCTAATGAATACATTAATTTTTTTATAGTTAATCGTAGTATAATAGAGAGAAAATAGTACTCCCACAATTTATTAGTGAATAGTTAGCAAGAGGACAATATATAACTTATAGAGTATTCATTTTCTTTTTTTCTGCTTACCAAACGGGAATGGACACCGAAAAACACCTACACTATGGTATTAAATAAAAAAAACTTTTAATATCGACAGAGAATTACCGCCTCGACACAAAATACGAAAATCATCTGATAGTGAAAATAGCATTGGTTTGTATTAAAAAAAAACTGTGTAAAAAATAAAAGAAACTCGCTAAAAGGCTAAGCTTGGATCATGCTTTACTAGCTACCATAGACGAGAGTCATAAGCAAGGTTATTAACCAAAGAGTTATTATGACTGGTAACACTTCACTGATTTTGAACTGCATAGCACGCTTATTTTAATTTTAAATAATTTACAATCGCTTGCATGCTGTGTGATTTGCAGCATTACAGTGCACGAAAAGACTAATAAAAAATGTAATCTAGATAGAATCTAAATTGTATAATCTACACTTTTTCTGATATATGAACACAATTACATAAATACAGCCTAAAATTATTGTAATAATAGAAAAAAATTACTGCTCTTAATATAAGTATGTATGTTACACTTTACAATAGATAGATACCAATAGATTTAAGATAAGTAATTTTTTTCTAAAAATATATATATTTTTAGAATTCACTACTAATTTAATGTGGCACAGTAGTAGACTTAGCTGTTATTTTTATAAGTTGCAAATTATGTCAAAATATGGAAAACATATTTACAGCATTATTTTTTATTTACTGCTTTAGTTGGTAGATCCAACCACACATTTGATTAGTAAATTAGGTAATATTAGAAAATACACATGTAATTAATATTATATTGGTTTCCTTTCAGTTTCAATTCGTAAACTCGTTCATGAGTTTGTTCTACATTGCGTTCTATCTTCAGGATATGGATAAGTTGAAAGAGGTAAGGAATTTAATATGTAACAACACAGTGTTCTTGGTCTATTGCAAGGTTTTCATAGTCGATTCTCAGGGCAGCAGAAATTTTAAATTATTTATTCTGATGACTTGTAAAACAAATCTTAAATGTATGTTCCGGGTTTCCTACACCTTTGTTTACGAGTAGCCCGATATTTCGACGCAGTTGCATGCATCATGGTTACGCGGTAGGAAACCCGGAACATACCTTTAAATGTATGTGTGATAGTAACTGCGATAGTTTTTGTTGTATGGAATACACAAACGAAATATTTTCTCGAACAATGTTTTTTCTTGGCGATCGACGCATTAAATTACTCAATGTTCTATTCATGCTTGGCAAGCATTGAAATCACAGTGTCGATAATATACAATAGAAATACTGCTGTAAATTTTCTGCTCTACGAATCATATTATGTCTTAGCCAGTCTGTATTATCAGACTCTAGCTTTTGCCCGCGACTTCGTCCGCTTAAGATTAGGTTATAACGTTGCACACCCGTTCCCGCGGGAACCATATTGAATTTCGGGTAAATTATGCTATTCTGGGCTATCGTCTATATTGCTGCCAAATTTCTTCAAAATCCGGTCAGTAGTTTTTGCGTGAAGGAGTAACAAACATCCAAACATGTATGTTGGGATGGATGTATTCAGTCTTACAAACTTTCGCATGTATAATATTAGTATGATAGTAGGAAATATAAAAATAAATAATAATTAAATATTCGTGGACAAATTCACACAGCGCCATCTAGCCCCAAACTAAGCAAAGCTTGTACATAGTACATAGATAACTGATATATTACTTTAATAATTTTAAATACATACTTATTATACATAGAAGACCCAGACCCGTAACAGAAATTAAAATTCATCATTTCAATTTCTGCCCGGCCGGGAATCGAACCCGGGACCTCTTGCGTGGCAGACCATGTTGACCATTGAACCACTCAGGTCGTCGAAAAGTCACCTTATACGACATCGTCGATGTTGTATATTTAGAATTTTGTTATTGTCTACTCTTCCGGAGACCACACGGCTAATCATAATAATTATTTATTTCAGCAACTAGCTGTTCTTCTAATAACGCGACAGCTGATAGGAAACTTGAAGGAGTCGGCTCTACCATACTTGATCGAAAACTTGCGACTCGCTAAGCTCTGCGTTGAAGTCTTCGGAGCTATCAGTCCGAGTAAAGGTAAGAGGGGCTGAGCTGTTTTTGATAAAATGCTCTTGAAAGGATTCAGTTAAAGAGCATCACAAAGCATTTACATGACAAGATTTTAGGTTCTTGGTTTGGGTTTAAATGATCGTGCGCTTATTTATTTGTGCATGGCACAATAATCTAGTGTGTCTATGAATGAAGTAAATAAAAGTACCCGGAAAACACAAAAATGTCTCTAAATAACCGGCCCATTCTTAAAAAATTCTACGAAATATGGTCGGTAAAAATACTGTAGGTCCAGCCAAGATGCCAATTGCTTTGTATTCCGATTGACGATCGGAACTTGTCAGCTATGTATGTAGGTGTAGGTTATATCTTTGTTTGTATTTTGTATTTATGTTGTTTGTGTATTTATAAATATGGGCCTCAGTTGCCTGACATAAATGAATTAATTAAAAAAGCTGTTTCCCCCAGTACCATCGCCGGCCCAAGTCACGGAGCTATTTGACAAAAGGACCGACTCAACCGGCGAGGTGCCTTCCGACGGGCTGTTGGGCGACAAGGACGGCGATAGGCGCGACTCCGAACCAGTGGTCGGGCAGAAGCTGATACATCAGGCTGAGTTGGAATCACAGCTGTTCCAGGTGAGGAATGATCACAGTTATACAAATTTCAGACGTATGCTGAAGCTAATAAAGTTGTATTTCAATGAGGGTTTGCTCGATTCCGAAAACGTATAAAAAGTTACAAATTACGGTCACCCATTTAGATACCAGTTAAGGCGTGCAGTATTCAACTTTTGTTATCGGTCTCAATAGACTAGGGATGCTTTTTTGGATGTGTCTGCTGAGCCGACCGTCCGGCAGAATTTCATACACTAGGCTGCGATGGAGCCTCAGTTTTTTGCTCTAGCAATCCTATGGGTTTAGTTAAGATGCCAACTTTTCACGATCGGAGATTGTCGGCTACGTTCGGCCGGCTTCGCATTACTGCTCCGAACGTAGCCGAACTAAAGTTTCGATCAGCAATCGCAATAAAATCGCTATGGAGCGATTGGTATCTTGGCTTTGAAATGCGATTTTCTGACAGCTACATTAAAAAGTAAAAAGTTGTTCGGCGAGCCTCGCCAGATGGTGTTGCTTAGACAGGATTGTCAAGTGCTGAATTGATAGCCGAGGTTATTCGAAAAGCCATTTCGTGAGAAGATACCTTAGTTTTAGTACATATTCCGACAAAAAAGTGCACTTTTTTTAAACCATTGCAGTTTGATCCTGTTTCATTACGGTAAAAATCTGGTACAGTTTGATTCTGATCATGGGCACAATGTATTTTGCAACAGTTGCATTCCATTATTGTAATCGGCGGTAGAATAGGAAGAAAAATGTTATATAAAAATTACATATAAGCAATAGAAAAGTGACATATGTGATCGCTAAATGTTTATTTAGGATTAGGCGCACAATGCACGCAAAATGTCATATTCTCAAAGGACCTATTCTCAAAATATCATATCGCAAAATGCCACATTCGCAAAATATCACATTCTCGAAATGTCTTATATATTGGCAAAAGGAAGTTACTCGGTAGATGTGATGAGACATTTTGCGTCAAGATGTCATTTGGCTTGCATCTCAGTTTGGGAGTGGACTCTCAATTCCACCTCTCCATCCACAGTACGAGGGCACATTCGCCGAATACCTCGAGATGCTGACCCAACTAGGCCACGTGGTGCTGTTCTCGTCGGCCTTCCCTTTGGCGGCGGCGTGTGCGCTCCTAAGCAACGCGGCAGAGATAAGGGCGGACGCCTTCAAGCTTTGCCACGTGGCTAGGAGGCCGTTTGGGGAGCGGGTTAGCAGTATTGGCAGTTGGCAGGTTAGTAAAGGATACACACACACACCTTGCGCATTATTTTAGAACTCATTTCTTAGACTAAAGTCACATTTGACAGCTGTCATCATTTACCTACGTCGACGGCATAATATTCGTAGTGCCATATATAAAATTAACTTTTGCACATGAACGCCACGACACGATAATTTTGCAATACAATAACATTTAACAAAAAAGATCAATACATAAAACACTGAGGCAATTATAGGGTTCTCAGTGGCATGTTTCGTGGGCATCCAGCGTAAGTGGACCATCCTCAGCATAATGTTGGTGCCGTTTGACGCGAACCGCGGTTTTCAATACATGCGTAAAGCCTCCAGGAATACATGAGGTATTGCCATAATGCGGATTTTTTAGAACTCATTTCTTACACTAAAGTCATATTTGACAGCCGTCATCATTAACTTTAACTGCCGATTGAGCAATTTACCCTCATTCTATACATTCTATACAGCTGTGAATAAAAAAAATAAAAGAAAAAAAAATCGAATTCGACATTTTCCTAGCCACATATCTCCATTAATAATGACATTTTAATGTCTATTGCACGAACATAAATTTCAGTGACGTTTTAATGCAGTTTTTTGGCTAGACAATATGTCGAATTCGAGCCGTCACAGCGCGAGAACCAGGCCCTAGAGCTGTGGTGATAGCGAACATGTTCTTCCATAGCACGCGATGGAGGCGATAGTGGGCGTGTCGGTGGTGGTGAACTGCGCGTTGGTCGGGCTGGCGGGGCCCGTGCACCGCCTGCTGCCCGACGCCGAGCCCCACCACGTGTTGCTGTTCATCGTCGCCATCGAGGTATTCATTTATTTTGTTCATATACCAGCAGAGTACACATGTAAAAGTTACAATTTCGTTTAGACAAGGTACAAGACTCATATGCATCAAAATTATAGGTATATACAACATTCACTTTCGTTTCGTCGATCCGTGCTTAAGTCCTATTCACCTGACCTATCTACCTGACAGACGCACGTTTTCTATGCTGATTTTAATTTTATTTGAGCGTGAGTCTTACAATTACAAGCTACAATCGTTTGCCAGCACCTGGTGCTGGTGGCCATAGCAGCGCTGCGGCTGGCCATCCCCAACATCCCGGCCTGGCTGGCCACCGAGATGGCCAAGGTCGAGTTCCAGAGACGGGAGGCCATCAAGAATGCGCATGCGCCGCTATTGGTGAGTGTTTTTTATATTATAATAATCAAGACGCCTTCAAGGCCAGAGTTAATAGGCTGTTCCTGGACAGGCATACTCCATTCAGGTGAAGTTGCAGTCAAATGCCTGGCTCGTCCAATTATATAAAAAAGAACCCGATCGGCAGGTAAAAATTAGGGGCCTTACCTCGACATAACTTTATGGAAATTTGGGGAGTTTGTTCGGGTTTAGTGTGGAGTGTTTAATTTAAGTTTATTACATTGAGGAGCCTGTGCTATCTTGAGGGGGGCCAAAAAATTGTCTAATTTTTGGACTTTTTCCAGTTTCACATACGAATTATAAAAATCAACGGTGAAATTATAAAATCTACTCCCAAGCCATTTCGACGCATTGTGACACGCAAATTGTCGTATGAAAATACCGTCTATTATGGGCGGTGCGGTGATTTTTTTCGATCATTTTCTACCCATGTAAGAGGATACGCAATTGAGCGTCATCTCACACTCGTATACCTTTTGAGAGTCCCCTTCCGCCCCCCAGTCGGAATGCCCTTCCCAAGACGACGTGCGTCCGTCGGCGCGCGGCACCCCCCGCACGGCCACCCCCACCACCCCCAAACAGGCCGCAAAGAAGATCAACATCGGCAAGATACCGGAGATACCCCCCTTCAGGTCAGTACACCAGAAGGTGCAAAGGAAGGTGGCCACTCTGTTCGTGAGTAAGCTGGCCGATTTGGCGGTTGATATGCTGATGGATAAGGGGAAGGGGGGGAAGAAGGTTAGGAGGCGGAAGACTATTAAATAGGAAAATAATAATGAGATATAAAGAGTGGAGTAGTGTATAGTATACTTGGGCCAAAGACATGCCGAAAAAGAGTTAAGTAGCATATTGTTTTAGTTAGATATAATGCTAGATAAAGGGAAGAGTAGGAAGAAGGTTAAGAGGCGGAAGACTATCAAATAGGAAAATAATGAAAAGATATAAAAAGAGTTTAGTAGATTAGAGTTTACTTGAGCGTGAGAAAGAAACGTCGAAAAAAGAGTTAAGTTGGATATAGTTTATTTGGGCCAAAGGAACGTCGAAAAAAGAGTTAGGATATAGTTTACTTGGGCCAACGACACTTAAAAAAGAGTAGCATTTAGTTAATTTAGGCCAAACACACGTGCAAGTAAAGTTAGACGTGGTTTTATAACTTTTTTGCATTTTTTACGATATTGTAGTGATAGGATTATTTTACATAGACAGGGCTAGTGACGTGACAGAAAGTACTTTAAAACCGATAAATGAAAATTATAATTCTGTTGTTGCCTGTAGTGCAGTTGGGATAGTCCTGTTCACTGGACCATTGTCGTGCTTATAATGCATGGCAATTGCAATAAGAAATGCTATATTACATACTTATATCAAAATTATAACAAACTTCTGCTGTCCAGATTTTTCTCCTTCCATACAATTAAACGATAAACATTTAAGAAAAACGATAATTATTGCAATCGACTTTTATAAACACTAATAAAAAAAAATAATCATCTTGGCGTTAATGTCCCGGTTGTGCTCTCGAGAACGAGGGCCCGGGGTCCGCCTTGACCATGATCCAGGATTTGGCAGGTCAGGTAATTACAGTGGAGCGACTGCCATCTGACCTCCATGACCCTGCTACCAGGGGAACCTGACCAGATTGGACCATGGTTACACATCCAGTCGCCTGAATGTGCAGGTTTCATCACGATGTTTTCCCTCACCGACTTTTATAAACACTATTCTCCAATAATAATACAAGACAGCTAGGTACAGTGCTACCATCAAAATATAGTACCCAAATGTGATATTTGTGTGTCAACTCTACACGATATGACGGTAGATTGTGTTGGCTATGTATGTGATAATTTCAGATTATATCACCTAGAAATTTTCCTGGGCCGCAATTGCTAAAATTTGTTAGTCTAGCTGCTAGCACCTTTACATCGATATGTACTGTTTTGGAATTAAATGTAATCACAAATTATGAACTTGCCTTCTTAGCATTGTTTTAGCATGTCTATCGGCAACAGCGACCACTTTTCATCAGGTGGCCTGCTTGTCTGTTTGTCCACTGTATGATGTTGTGTTTTAGTTAGTGGGTGCAATGGCGAGCTATTAGAGGTGTGTAAGTAAAACGTAAATGCACCAAAGATTTGAATACATGTTGTGATGCACATGTGACTAATAAAGTAGATAGTTAGGTGGCAATACTAACATAAATTGTTTTTTGGCGTGTGTGACGAATATGTACTATTCTGGGCATTCTATATTTGGTAGTGGAAAGGATATCTATTTAGTCCAAAATAAAACAATATAGATGTGCACAGAAATCAGAATAGTTCTGTTTTTTTATGAATAGGTGGGTTCAAGGTTATGGAATAAGAATAGATTACTCTTTTTTTTTTATTAAAAAGAATACGCTTTATCGTCTTCCAGTCATATGATTAGATCAAATGAATCAACGCTATAATGCCTTCATTAAGGCAAAACCAAGTTCCAATTAAACAAGTTTTTCTATGAAAAGGTGGGTTTTGTGATTATAGATTAAGAATAGATTACTCTTTTCTATTAAAAATAATATACTTTATCGTCTTCCCGTCATGTCTTATTTCCATATAGTGATTAGATCAAATTAATCAACGCTATATTGCCCAAAACTAAGTTCCTATACAAGTTCCTATTAGCACTAGTTTAATGTATGAAGTAATGTAAATTTATATCTCCGTTAGCACACAGAGAATCGAAACCACAGATCGGATCCCAATTAGGTATAAAAACAGAATACTAGAAAAGAGTATTGAAAAGATTTTGTCGTTAACGGTTCAGCTAATAATGGAATGGTATTGTAGTTATAGTGTTCTTGTGAATGCACGTTTTAAATGAGGTTGAGCGATATAGCCTACATACAGTCACTCATTTTCCCATATGTAGGCAGAGCCTACATTGTTCCACTTTCTATGGGCCTGACAAATCTTCCACACTCATCAACCTTTTCATACTCGACGGCTTAGGGAACTCTTGGCCTGCGGGGCTATTGGACTGAATTTGACATAAAATAATCTTACACTACTTTAATTTGGTAGACGTTATAGCCAGTGGCCTACATAAATGAAGTAGTGTGCAGTTATCTAATGTCAAATTCAATTGCCAACTGAGTTAGACAATAGCCCCGCAGACCTAGCCTTCCATTTTCCAAACTTTGTGCGACAAAGGAAATAAATAAAAATAAAGAACAGGTATTACAAAGGTATGTTCCGGGTTTCCTACCGCGTACCTTTGTGTACGAGTAGTCGTCCCGTGACCATGTCGCATGCAAGTGCGTCGAAATATTGGGCTACTTGTAAACAAAGGTACGCGGTAGGAAACCCGGAATATACCTTTAAAATGTGTGATAATAACCGCGATAGTTTAAAACATTAGGTATGAAGTGTTGAAGTTGTGTGTGGAGTAAAATCCATTTGGTGATACTCTACAGATGTAAGGTGAACGTGAGGTCAGTTGTTGATATAAGTCAGTCTTTATGGACATCATGGTACCAATATTTAAAAAATCTATTGTTTACTTAGATGATAAAAGTAATGAACATAAACAGTTAAAATAATTAATGTAAATGTCGCTCAATCTCATTTGAAAATTATTTATTTCGATAAATCATACAAGGTTTTAATTTACTATGTTTAATTTTGTTTTCAGTTAATTTGAATCAAGTAAAATGCCTGGATCGGTGTGTAGTTGAAAGAGTGTATTTTTTAAATATTATATTTTTTATTGTACTTCAGAACTTTCCATTGTGATCTGTGCTTTAATATTTTTTTGTATTATTCTTTTGCAATAAACGTTTGTCTAAGTAATATGTTGTTTCGTAATACCTTATTTTTACGCCGATGTAGAACGAAAAGGTAATTTGAATTTTGTTTTATTTATTTTTTCTCGAGTTTTAAGAGGAAACTGTGAAACCTTTCAGAACATGTTTTTGTTTATTTCTATTACAATATCTCACACCTGTTTTATATTCTATTAAAATTCCACTTCTGTAAATACAGTTGAATCTTAAAACATTGTAACTATACTTTACTACCTCCATAGCTTCCGAAGGCACGCTTAATTCTTTTATACAGTCGATTTCTTCCTCCATACAGCTTCTCTTTCTCTCTCGTTCTTCTATCTTCACCCTGTGAGAGTGAGTGAGAAAGCATGAGTGTGTGTGAACGTTTCAGGCCTAAGGCTGCGTCCATCACGGAACCAGTGGTCAGCACGGGTTCCCTACAAATGCTTCAAGATGTGAGCCCGACCAAATTGATACGGCGTAAGGTAAGATATGATAATAAATTTTTTGTTGTTATAGTCTAGCCTCGTGTTTTTTTTTGTATGATTTAAAGGGAAAAAGATAGATTTTTTGTGATACAGGCCTCCATTAGCCAGCAAAAATGGGCTGATGATCTAAATAGTTTTTCAACGCATCTTTTTCAGTGTTATTTGTTATCAGTCATTATCTGTTATTTTATAGAACAAAATATTATGTTCTTCTTCCCTAGTAATTGTTGTTCTTTATTTACGAGTGCAAACGAACTGACATTTAACAGTTTAATAGTTTACGGGTTCGGCGAGACCAAACTAATCAGATAAATGCTACGACAGTCGTATACCTACTATAGAGCTAGTGTTGAAAAAACAGTGGTCGCAGAAAGTACTGCTGCCCATTTTCTAGTTTACGTATGTAGTCAATTATCTGCCTCTATGACATTATTTCGTCGTAGTCGCCTTTTACGACACCCGGCAATGTGGTTGGCGCTACATGGTTCCTTTCGGTGTGGGGAAGCCTAATCGGCGAAAGCGATGCATTGGCATGAACTCAATCTGACAGGTTGACGAATTAGTCCGTGGTATTGTGATGATGACTGTCAAATGGAACGAGAAAGATAGAAATAATGAAACTTTAGGGAATCACCCATACGAAAAAAGAACCACGGAGTAGCTCGCATTGACAGCATTTCTCTGAGATCAATCAAAATCGATGTGTGTAGGTGGCATGGTCTGTCAATCTGGTATATAAAGGATCCAAAGATCGGGTTTCCCTGTTAACATTTTCCCGTAGGCAGTCGCTCTACTGTTATTACCTGATTGGCCTAATCCTGGATCCCTGGACCCCGGACGGAGAGCACAACCGGAATATTGACGCAAAGACGTTTTCTTTTTTGTCTTTTGGAACTGGCGCGACTTCGTTCGCGAAGACCTACTCTACCCCTAGCTACCCTTTTTTTCTTGCTTATTAATCCTTCTGAGTCACTATATATTGTTGAAAACGGCATTAAAATCCGTTGCGTAGTTTAAAAGACGTAGCGTGTATACATACATCGATCCAAAGGCCTGCTGGAAGAGATTTCTTTAGAAATAAGTAGCGCCTGTTGTGCCATTTATTACTATGCCTGTTATTTGCTATGTATTTCTTGTGTACAATAAACTGTTAAATAAATAAATAATAATAAATAATAGATACATAAGAACAGACGGCGGGAAGCGACTTTGTTTTATACTATGTATAGATGAAGGCGACGTAAAAATAAATGATAACCCTACAGGAAGGCGTAGGCGCCGTAGGAGGGGCGAGCGGCGCGGGCGGCGGGGCGCTGGGGGCGCCCTTATCCCTGCTGGGCGTCCGCGGCTTGCGTTCCGAGCCGCTGCATCGCTCCGCGCACTGCCTGCCTCAGCAGCGGCCTGCGGTCAACCCTACACTGCAGGTGACTGTACTTTTCAGGGCACTACAGTGGCAAAAGAGACAATTGAATAACATGAGAAGTGGCTTATTCTGATACAAGAGATTGCCATGTCACAATGTTGACGAAAATAATTGTACAATGCCAAAAGTGCTGGGATCCCGAGAAGGGTTCGGATCTTAAGCGATTCTCCCTGTGCTTTCGTGGTAGACTGGGGGCCACATGGGTGGAGCCTGATTATGGCGTCTCGCCGATTTTGTCCGGCAGATTGTGGTGGTCTGAGTGAGTGTGGAGCGCACATGCAAGGGGAGCTTTAGAATTTCGTCACAGATTATATATACCAACGTAACTTGCGTATGGATTCTTTTTTTATGTTAGAGGATAATCACATCACATCAACTACAGTCCACTGCTGGAATTGAGGCTCCGATCCATATCATCATTATCAACCTCCCCAGCTAGTCCATTGCTGGATATCGGCCTCCCCCAATGAACACCAATGCACCCTGTCCTCGGCCTGGATCTGAAATAAAAAAATAAAAAATGACGTTTATTATACCTAAGCTCATGATATTTGATATGATTTATAAGAATCTATAATGTATCGCTACCCGTGCCATGGGAAGACGTGCAAAGGGGTTACACTCGGAATAAGCCATGGCTGGTGCTATGGCGCTGGTTTTTAGTGCGCCCTACAGTGATTCTTTACAACAAGCCATTTACGTTTGCAAACGTCGGATTGGCAGGGGTAGGTCGTTCCAGCACTTAATTGCTGTATATTTGAAACTATCTCGGAAAGCTGTTGACCTATGGGGCGACTCCACCTAGCTGGAAAGGGGCGTCTTACACTACACTTTCCTATTTTCTGCTTCTCTGGTGCTCCAACTGGCCTAAGCTGTCTCTATATATATTAGTCACTTTGTACCCGTCTATTTCAATCATGAAATATCGACCTAACTCGCAATCTCTGTTCCATAGGAGCTCGGCGCCCCCTCCGCGGGCGGGTCGGAGCCCGACTTAAAATCATCATATCACACCCCGCCATATCATATCACGCCACATGGCCTACCGTAACTCGTATACGTCGTTGTAGGAGCTCGGCGCCCCCGCCGCTAGCGGGTCGGAGCCCGACCTGAACGCGGCTTCCCCCGCAATGGACGCCAGCGGGCCCTCCAGCGAGGACGACAAGCCCAAGGACAAGGAGAAGGAGAAGGATAAGGGCAGTGAGTATCGGAATGTACATTGAACTAATTTGAAATGGAGTTCTTCAAGAAAGGGGTTAAAAGGTTTTTAAGGGGTCGGCAACGCGTGGGTGATACCCCTGGTATTGCAAACGTCCATAGGCTGCGGTGACTGCTTACCATCAGGCAGGACGTAAGCTTGTTTGCCACCTTGGTAGTATAAAAGAAAACGCGATCGCTATTTTGTCATCGTACACCTCATTCATTTCCATCCGTTCAGAACGAGTGGAATGGTCGAAACAGCCGCTGCGATGGTGAAATATTGTAGTTTATGCAACTGTCATATAAAAGGGGGTATTAAAACATGAGTGTCTGTTTATGATAATAGTTTGACACGAGTGTTTTAATACCTAATTATATGCAGTTGCATACGCTACTTTATCTACACTCATATTTTCATGTTAAAATGTCGTATCAATAATTTTCTCAACTTTGCTGGAAGTAAGCTGCGAGTCAGTTATGTTATACGAGTCGAAAAAATCAAGCGCCGGGAAAATCACTTCACTACTTTCACATTTATCTATTTATTTGTTTAAAACAAGAAAAAACATTCACAAACACAAATTACAACAATTAGAAAAAATATTCTGTTTAGCGGGAAAATAATGACACAAATATAAACAGGAAAATATGAATTTTGAATTTGTTAAAGACACTCAGGTATTCAGCCTACATTTCGGCGTGTCCCGGCGCCCGACAAAAATTTAAAAAATAAAAGTATTGCATAATTATTAAAAAGTTATTTTACGTTACAGTTGTAATAAAATTTTATGGATTGGCGTGAAAAAAGTTTGTCATTTGTGTGAGTGAGTGAACGATGGCAAAATTTAACTTTTTTGACGTTTGGATTGAGCCATGACCTAAGACCAAGAAATAGACATGACAGACATCCGTGTCAGTGAGTACCAAGGACATTGAACGGAAATGAATGAGGTGTACGATAGCAAAATAGCAAATCCGTTTAAAATATGGGAGAGCTACCTGGATGTCAATGGGATATATGCCTGGTTGGATAATGAATAGATGAGGGAAGGTGAACGCCTGATATGTGCCCCGACCCTGAAAAGGTAAATGGGAAGGATACTACTTTTTGCATGTACGTATACCCACCTAAAATGCGGTCAACGAAAGAATAGAAAATTTGTAAACAAAAGTTAATGATTGTACTCTTTTTACATACAAAACTGTCATGCCACATGACGTGTTTGTATGAAGTGGCAGGAATACGGCCGCGAACTTTATTTAAAATCTTTCTTTTCTTTCTTTGCCCGCTCTTCACACAGCGTGATGCTGCATCGCGTAAAAACCTTTCCATACCTTTCCTGAAGTCGTCCATGGTGTATTCACTTCGGAAACCTTCAACAGAGTTCATTTCACAACCTAAGAAAGTTCCTTTGAAAACACATTGTACGGGACCAACTTAATATTGGTCCAATGGTCGACTGGGGAAGTACCCAGCTTACAGAATACCGGAGTTAAAGAATACTACCCGGTCCCGATTGACCGGTAGATAAGGCTATTTTAGCTTTAAGTCCGCCACTGTACTTTTTGTGCATTAAGTTTTAATAAATAAATAGTATTCTAATTAGTATTGTGTTCCTGCCGGTGAGTAAAGTGTGTAGGGCTCCATCATCCATGGTGTGGCGATTTGGGCAACTGGCTTTCGTAGCGGAGGTATCTGTTCGCTGCCAGAGCAACGTGCTATACAAGTGGGCAACGCATCGGCAATCACCGCTGTCTATAACCCAACACCAAGGGACAATTCTCGCGCTATGACATCTCAAATTCGACATTTTCTCTTGCCAGAAAACTGTATTTAATTTAAGAAAATGACTTTCGACAATATACGACTGGGGAAGACGTTTGGGAAAATATTTTTTGGCTGCAGTAGACATTTCAATGTAATTATTAATGGAAATATGTGGCTAGAAAAAATGTCGAATTGGAGATGTCTCAGCGCGAGAATTAGGTCCCAGGGGTGGTGCTAATGTCTATAGACAGCGGTGATCACTTTCCATTTGCTTGTATACCTACCGTATAGCATAAAAGAGCGTATGGTTATTGCTCTACACGTCTATGGTTTTTCTCTACCCCTTTCTGGTTTTTCCTCTACCCCTCTATGGTTGTTCCCTATCCCTCTATGGTTTACTCTCCACCCCTCTATGCTTTTTTCCTCCACCCCTTGATAGTTTTTCCTCTACCCTCCATGATTTTTTCTCTACTCGTGTATGGTTTTCCTCTACCCCTCTATATTTTGTTTCGCCTTTAGGCCGTTCCCGCGCCAAGGCTCTGCTGGTGAAGCGCATGCGCACGGTGGCGGTGTTCTCGCTGGGGCTGAAGCGCGCGCGCGAGGCGGCGGCGGGGCAGGGCCCGCAGGACCAGCCGGTGAGACTGCTGACAGACACACAGACACACATAGCATGCGCACGGTGGCGGTGTTCTCGCTGGGGCTGAAGCGCGCGCGCGAGGCGGCGGCGGGGCAGGGCCCGCAGGACCAGCCGGTGAGACTGCTGACAGACACACAGACACACATAGCATGCGCACGGTGGCGGTGTTCTCGCTGGGGCTGAAGCGCGCGCGCGAGGCGGCGGCGGGGCAGGGCCCGCAGGACCAGCCGGTGAGACTGCTGACAGACACACAGACACACATAGCATGCGCACGGTGGCGGTGTTCTCGCTGGGGCTGAAGCGCGCGCGCGAGGCGGCGGCGGGGCAGGGCCCGCAGGACCAGCCGGTGAGACTGCTGACAGACACACAGACACACATAGCATGCGCACGGTGGCGGTGTTCTCGCTGGGGCTGAAGCGCGCGCGCGAGGCGGCGGCGGGGCAGGGCCCGCAGGACCAGCCGGTGAGACTGCTGACAGACACACAGACACACATAGCATGCGCACGGTGGCGGTGTTCTCGCTGGGGCTGAAGCGCGCGCGCGAGGCGGCGGCGGGGCAGGGCCCGCAGGACCAGCCGGTGAGACTGCTGACAGACACACAGACACACATAGCATGCGCACGGTGGCGGTGTTCTCGCTGGGGCTGAAGCGCGCGCGCGAGGCGGCGGCGGGGCAGGGCCCGCAGGACCAGCCGGTGAGACTGCTGACAGACACACAGACACACATAGCATGCGCACGGTGGCGGTGTTCTCGCTGGGGCTGAAGCGCGCGCGCGAGGCGGCGGCGGGGCAGGGCCCGCAGGACCAGCCGGTGAGACTGCTGACAGACACACAGACACACATAGCATGCGCACGGTGGCGGTGTTCTCGCTGGGGCTGAAGCGCGCGCGCGAGGCGGCGGCGGGGCAGGGCCCGCAGGACCAGCCGGTGAGACTGCTGACAGACACACAGACACACATAGCATGCGCACGGTGGCGGTGTTCTCGCTGGGGCTGAAGCGCGCGCGCGAGGCGGCGGCGGGGCAGGGCCCGCAGGACCAGCCGGTGAGACTGCTGACAGACACACAGACACACATAGCATGCGCACGGTGGCGGTGTTCTCGCTGGGGCTGAAGCGCGCGCGCGAGGCGGCGGCGGGGCAGGGCCCGCAGGACCAGCCGGTGAGACTGCTGACAGACACACAGACACACATAGCATGCGCACGGTGGCGGTGTTCTCGCTGGGGCTGAAGCGCGCGCGCGAGGCGGCGGCGGGGCAGGGCCCGCAGGACCAGCCGGTGAAACTACTGACAGACACACAGACACTAAAGGGAAACGAATCGACTATACTAGAGTTAGTTAATCGTTCTAGTGTAGAAGATAGCACAATCATCTTCAGAGACACCGTACTCCACGCTGCTACAACTCTACCAATGTATACGCTTAATAGCAAAAGCATAACAACTCAGCGTAACTACGATGATATAGTTTGTGCCAAATGGATTGGCGATGGCGTGCCTTGATCTCTCGGTCAAAAACTGGCATTGATATTATTAGTATTTTATATTATTCTAGATAGGCATTTGACAGCCATCTCACCTGTTTGTAAGTGACGATGCGGGCGAAGATGGAGCATGCCTGCCTAGGAGCAGCCTATTTACTGTATATTAAAATACACAAAAACTGTTGTAAACTTTTCTTTTTCTTTAAAATGCTATAGATATTACCACTTACAGTGAGGAACACAGGACTGTGCGGTCTATAATGCCTAGATGCAGATTCAGGTGTGACTACGAATTTTGCCATTGCAATGTTAGCCCCATGCACTAGGATGCATTTGACTCAAAATGCACTTGAATTTTTTCACTACAAACGATGCTCACTAGCCTCCCGGCACGCTCCTGGATAAGTTCTAGACATAAATCTCTGCAGAAGACTTGCAGGTGTTGCAGAAAAGTAAGAAAATCACAGCCGCACAGCCCGTGAACGCCGCGACGCAACACTTAGACTTCTAGTAACGTAACGTCGATCCTAGGCTAATGTCAGCTTCTACACAACAATCTAACGTACCTGAGCAAAGCTCACCTGCTCTCAGACCTCCGCTACTCACATTCTGTAATCTTGAAACGTTCGTGACGAATGTAGAGATCATAGCACGTTTTCCTTGTATGTGTGTGTATGATGTCTAGTTCCTAGAAAATTATTCTCGGATCCTGCCGTCGAGAGTGGCAATGTGCCCAATAGTTCATGGAAACGAGTGATCCTCGTATCGTTAGACGTATGTCAACCGGATGATGTGCCGCCTTTAGCGCCTGGAACCTTTGCTTTTTCGGCGCAAGCAAATATAGGGGGTGCTCTCGCCCAATCACGAAACCCCGCTTCTAGACTCATATATGGTTTTCAGATAAAGTCTTTCATGACGAGTCTGAACAGTTTGAATGATGTTATTGAGGTTGAACGTAAATACCATTACGTTGGGATGTGCACCCTAACGCAGAACGCGCTTAATGCGAGGATGTACGCGTTTCTATGCTTTTGGTTTTACATTTTGGCTCCATCAGATTGTACGTTTTTCAAACATCAAGAAGTCTAAATAGTGGTAAAGCCATCGATGTAGCGTTTCTCAAACTCCGAATCGGATATTGGTTTGTCTTGCACATCAGCATTGTGACGACTCGAGCGTTTTAGATGCTGCTTATAATCGTTCTGCACGTACTGCCTGCATTGTAAACGCGATACCATACATCATTGTGAGGCAGGCGTTTCGGATGCTGAGGATTATTCTGTATGTACTAAGATAAATGCAAACGCAAAAATTGCGTCATATTGTGTTATATTGTGGCTTAATAATGTCGTGTTAAGTATCTGTGTGACTTTTGGACATAAAATTATTGTTGTCACACGACCGTGAATAACGACAGTTCGCAAAAATGGTGTTTATAAATAAATAGGTCATACGAGGTTAAAACCATGGCGTGTTTATTGTTCGCGTGATCTCTGGACATAACTCAATTTTAAGGTGTGTATAATGTTCGGACGCGACCCTTAACTGCTAGTGTTCGTGCTAATAACCCTCCCCTCCCCTCCCCGTAGCGAGCTTGACGATATAGTTATCAATTACGTAAGCTCCAGCGAAAAAGCTTAGTCTACTTTCAGCCATGCGCGATGTTGAACGAATTGAAGTCATTGAGCGGTCTACTCAAAGTTCAAACAATTTCTATCGACAATATGCTGTTCCGACTGCACTATCAGCTAACAGTAACAATTCTTTCCGTATTAACATTATTCACCATGTCGAGGCAGTTCTTCGCAGACCCGATAGATTGTCACTTTGCAGACTTACCAAGAACCAACCATCTCCGTTGACAAGCATAGTGTCTAGATGCAATTCTATATCTCTGGTCCAAAAGACAGTATACCGTACGGTCATTCATACTGGCGGAATACCTTTGGCATGTGAACTATGTGAACCCGGCGAGGAGGAAGGTTCTTGGTAAGTCTGCAAAGTGACAATCTATCGGGTCTGCGAAGAACTGCCTCGACATGGTGAATAATGTTAATACGGAAAGAATTGTTACTAGGAACTAGACATCATACACACACATACAAGGAAAACGTGCTATGATCTCTACATTCGTCACGAACGTTTCAAGATTACAGAATGTGAGTAGCGGAGGTCTGAGAGCAGGTGAGCTTTGCTCAGGTACGTTAGATTGTTGTGTAGAAGCTGACACTAGCCTAGGATCGACGTTACGTTACTAGAAGTCTAAGTGTAGCGTCGCGGCGTTCACGGGCTGTGCGGCTGTGATTTTCTTACTTTTCTGCAACACCTGCAAGTCTTCTGCAGAGATTTATGTCTAGAACTTATCCAGGAGCGTGCCGGGAGGCTAGTGAGCATCGTTTGTAGTGAAAAAATTCAAGTGCATTTTGAGTCAAATGCATCCTAGTGCATGGGGTTAACATTGCAATGGCAAAATTCGTAGTCACACCTGAATCTGCATCTAGGCATTATAGACCGCACAGTCCTGTGTTCCTCACTGTAGTTCTAACCGAGAGATCGATGTCCGCTATCGCCAATCCATTTTGCACAAACTGAATTCCTCTTTCCCCACATTCAGTGCTATCGTTGCCACGCACAGTTGTTTTGTTTTGAAGAAACGTACAATTCAAGAGCATAAGTGAACCATCTTAAGAATCATATTCCTGTGCAGTTCTCAAAGGGTATTTGTAGCTTCAAATTTGTTTTAAAATGTCTTGGCGTAAGACGAATTCTTTGGGCCTGAGGGACAGCTAATAATGCCTTACTTTTAGCATACTCATTTTAGCTAAACTTGCACCAAATACCCTGTATGTAGCTGTAACTGCAAAGGAATTTTTTCCTGAAGCACTAATGCACTTATGCTCATGTACTGTACTTTACGCTAACGGGGTCCAGTATCTCTGCAGGCGACTGTACACCGGCTTGACAGAGCAATGCATTTCAGGGGCACAGTTCTACGAAAGGACACCCGAAGTCACCGAACACGCAATACCATACATCCAGTCTGGTGAGGCTCTTTCATACATACATTTTATTCAGTCTCGAAGCGAAAGGAGAGAAAGATTTAAAGTTAGCGACTGTATACCAGCTGGAGTGCGACCGCCTGAGTCGAATTGAACGTCGCCATCTTTAAGTAATAGAATCGCAAAGCAATCTCTACCAATCGCAACGGAGCTGTCTTGCTGCGAATGGTAGAGAATGACTTACGATTCTATTGCTTAAAGATGGCGACGTTCAAGTCCAAGTTAGGCGGTAGGGCTGACCTGAAGAGCGACCGCCTAATTTAAATTGAACGTCGCCATCTTGTAACATTGTATCGCCATCTCACTCGCCCAAACCGCAAATGCTATGTGCCATCTCATTTGGCACACTGGATACGAGAGGCAAATTGAATCAATTTGAGTTCTGCGCTTATTACATTTGATTAAATTCAGTAGCCTAAATTTAGAAGCAAAAAGCGTGATAGCATTTTTGTATCAATTATATAATGGTACGCGTAGCTCTGCCTTTCTAAAGCCGTGATACAAAAATGGATCTTATTTTATGAGCAATTATTCCACTTTGATTGGCACTCACGCCTTTTGCTTCTGAATTTAGAGTACTGAATTTAATCAAATGTAATAAGCGCATTAGGCGGTCTCTCTCCTGTCCTGACATGTTTTTTAATGAGTCATGTCAGTTTATAAAATGACAGGAGTACATACAGTCGCGAATTTTTGTCCGCGATCTATCTCGCCTCTTGGTTTTTATACGATATATTTTTAAACAGTTTTAGTACGCGTTCCCCGTATAAATTCAGAGTTCAATAGTTTCGGCAATGAGAGGTTTTCAAAATGACACCTTAAAAAAACTTGATAAAAAGTTCAGTACAGCACCAGATGGTGCTTGATGACTTACGAGGAGATAAAACTTGCTTTTTTTCTATAACTGTCAAATTGAAAACCTTTCATTAGTACAGAAGTCAGCTCCTCAACCTTGTTTAGAGTTTGGACCGTCTCCGGTTTGTATGCTAGCTCATTTTATACTGCTTTTGGATAGGTTTATGTGCTGACTTCTGTACCTCCTACCTACTTCCAATCTTACAAATTTTACCTTATATTAGTATCAGAAATTATACCTTACCTTTGATAGAAATTGACACATGGTTTCGGAAGATAATTATCTGGGCGAAACAGACATACATTGGGATACAAATAACAAGTCACTTTATTTATTAAAATCCCAACAAACACAAAGCTTAATGCACTTAACATTTCGCTCGAGGGAGAGGTCACTAGATTGCCACCTTAAATGTTATTTAACTATAAGTGCGCTATATTGCCTCCACCGCTCTTTAGATCTCCTTTCAGAGCGTCTAAGGTTGGCTGGGAGAAATCAAATTGTGAAGTAAGCCCGCCTTCGCTTTGTAAAATTATATTTTTCTTATTTCTGTATTTAGTTATTATGCAATAAAGAGTTTACATACATACATATCTTACACGTCAGGTTATGCGTGAGTCGCAGCGATAACAGAGATAAAACCTATTACCAAAGAGCATTATCGACACCCCATCTCTACCCGTCCCACCCCTTTCAACATAGCAACGCTAGCGAATCCTAGCTAGTGCAGTGTATATATTTATATAAAAATAAAAATGAATTTATTGACACGAATTATAACATTTTGATAATATAGGTTTACAAAGTGACAGTAGTATGGCATCGTTCGATAGTGTCGTCATAAAATGCCTTTCAGTGCAGTATTACACTGCAAAAGCGCGCTCTTTTTTCTATCTCGTACTGTCGCACGAGCTAGCGACAAATCAGTTTCTCTTTTTCCCGGCTGGCCATTTTAAATGACCTCCCTAATGTATGAAAGCTAGTACTACAGAGAGGTCAAACTGTATCTCTGGTTCTACCTAACCGAGTTAGATGAAATATGGCCTAGATTTTACGTTGGACCCCAAACTACTAAACTGTGAAAACCCCGTCAAAATCGATTCGTCGCCATTTCTATATTTCTTATAGTTTAGCTGGCCTGTTATGGTTCTACATCAAGTGTTCCAGTTTCCAAAATATAAATTTCTCTCAAATCAGTCCAGTAGTTCCGGAGATTTATGTGTGTGTACAGAAAGACAAACAAATTTTTTTAAATTCTTTTCCATTACTATTTCATCAACGCCCTAAATTATATTTTTTGTATATATATTTAATGTACAGACACCATATTTTACTGGTTTATTATATGTATAGAAGGTGCTAAGCTAAATAATGTCTTCTCGTGTCCAGGGTTTGCCAGCGCCTATGCTGGGTGGAGAGCTATCACTTATACCCATCGAACAGCTGATCCAAGTGGAAGATGTGATGCCTAGGCCATCATAGATTAAAAATAGCTAGTACGTGACTGTAGCTAGTACTCTATGTAACCTGTTATATTTTACTACTAGGTTTTACGGAAGAGTATTGTTCTACTATTCAGATTAACTGTCGCTATGGTTGGTGTTCATATGAGATGTATGAATTTGAAAAATAAACTTTTTTTTTTTTTTTTTTTATGTTATCCGGCAGACAAACAGGCATGCGGGCCACCTGATGGAAAGTGGTCACCGCCGCCTATGGACATCAGCATCACCAGGGGTGCTACCAATGCGTTGCCCGCCACTAAGGAGACCTCTAATATACCTCTTGAACGATCCCATGTCATAGACCAAAGGAAACACCGTTGCTGGGAGCTCATTCCACATCCGAATCGTACGAGCGAGAAACGTTCTTTCGAATCTTCGCGTGGACACCACTAGAGGGTCCACGTAATGGGGATGAGTACCCAGCCCACGGCGGGTGGTGCGATTGCGGAATTGTGCTGTGGGCACCAGATCAAATAATTCCTCAGAACACTCCCCATTGTACAGCCGGTAGAACACACACAGGGAGCCAAAGTCCCTTCGATCAGCCAGTGGTTCCAACTTGCCTGTCAGTACGGTATCGTCGACAATTCGTACGGCGCGCCTCTGTATAGAATCCAAGTGATTAAGCAGGTCGGCGGTTTCCCCGGCCCAAAGATGGGAACAATACTCCATATTTGGCCGCTCACTTCACTCACATACAAGGCGAATACTTATGCTTTCAGATGGCTTTCGTATAACAAGTCAGAAAAATACCTATGTCTTACCATAATCTTATTTTAGTACCAAACAGGAGGGCTTATTTTCGATTTCGCTCATTTTCCCGAATTGATCCCGAGCGCTCGTTTCCGCAAGGCGAGTCAATCGTATCACCGTAAAGTTTCGATCACGAGTTTGCCATGTCAAAGCCATGTATGTGTAAAGGATTTGGTTCACTCATTTGTGTGTATGTGAGTCATAGTGTGAGAACAGCACTCGCGATCGGGCTTCGAGGGACAAAATTGTCTATCCGCGATCGATGCGGGAACACGGCGATTTAGCAAAATAAGCCGCCAGTTCCTTGGCCCATAAACATTTCGTTGATCATACTTGTTTTTTTTTTAAACTTGTGAACCTTTCTCTTTTAACATTTTATTTTGCTCCCATAGTGAAAGTTATTACGAATTACGTATAGAACATAGTGCCATGAACCTGTCTAGTAAAATGTAGCTTACCTTACCTATACTGGATGTAACATCATTGATAGGTATGCACAAAAGTTAAACCAACAATAATTACAATACTATATTACAATTTAGCAAAAATGAAAAAAGCGACAATGTTATTAAATAATGACCGTGACGTTGAAGGATAAGGTAGCCAGCGCCATTACAGGCATGAGGCATTTCATCTTACTCCTCACAGTGACAACGCACCTGCGGTTCTGCGTTTTTGTTGCCTGCTACCTAAATGCATGAACCGTAGATGTGTTGGGAGACAGTTACCGCTTACCATCAGGTGGGCTGTCTGCTCGTTTGCCACTGCGTAGCATAGAAAAAAGAACGTGGCGCCAATTGTCTTTTCTTCAGTATAGTTATAATGGCGGCATGTTAGTTCCTTTTTACGCCACATTCAGTATAACAGTTGGTAACTACAGCATTTCCTTTCGATGATGTTACATTCGTGTATAGATTTCTACATACTTTTGGCATGATGTATTCAGCTATTATATTATACTTAAGTTATCTATTATAAAATTTATATCTTACAATGCAGAGATTTGAAAGTTATGCCATTGGAATATAAGCAAGAAAGAAGGATTATAAAACGCAAAAATGTATGTAATCTGCACTTAGCACAAGTGTGCCTGCGACATAGCTCGCGCCGCGAGAGCGTTTGTTTCCTTCTCTCAATACTAAGATGAAAGAGATAGCAGCATCTATGTCGCTCCTTTTCTTGCTTTCAGCGCGAGAGCACACTTGTGCTAGCCGTGCTGCTGATACAGCGTAATGCTAGCCTAAGCGTAATGCTGTGAGACAGTATGTTAGTCCATCGCAGTAAAGTGAGGGTATTCCGATTTCAAAATCCAACCAGATGGCTGTATAGAGCCTAAACCTTGTCATTGGCTGGAATGCAAGAACAGCAAGGATATGTCATTGGCTGGAATCGATGTGTCAACTTACAGATTTTTACAGTGCCACAAACTTATCTAACCCGGTGGCCAAAACTGGAACTAAGTGTCGCCATTTTGAAATGTCATTTTGTTAACAACAGCGACGCTGTTAACGGGTCAGATAAGTTTGTGGCACTATACTTCTAAGTACTAATACTTTGGATTTTTGAATTCAGAACAACTTCGTTCCAATGGAAACAAGTACAACGTTGTTAGCAATATTTACACCATAGCACAGTGTAGACATTAGGCGCAGTAGTGACACTTCACACTTTTAGGAAAGGACAGAGAGAGATGTTCGGTTGATTATTTCCAATTAGTTTCTAATATTCTACTTCAAAATTGTGCGCATGACATTGAAATATCGCTCTTAAGCCAGTCTAATAAGGACGGCATTATAAGTTACCTTCTTTATACCATTAAGGTGGAAACAAGCTTTTGGCCTAACTGATAGTAAACACCGCGGCCTATTTGCGTTTGCAAACCTTACAAAGTTTTAAAGGTGTGTTCCGGGTTTCCTACCACGTACCTTTGTTGACGAGTAGCCCGATATTTCGACGCAGTTGCATGCATCATGGTCACGGGACGACTGGTCAGCTGTGAGCGTCGGACGTGGGATAGCGATAAAGCGACCGAAGCCGATCTACCCGCTTTAAATCGGGTCGAAATATCGGGCTTCTCGTAAACAAGAAATCCGAAAGAAATCCAGAACATACCTTTTAAATGTTTGATAATAACAGCGATAGTTTAAAACATTATCTTACAAAGTTGTGTGTAAATGATTACCTATTGATAGCTTGATATTAAATACAGTAAGGATTATTAATGTTGCATAGAATTTAGCTTCTTTTAGAATTTTAAGTACTTACCTGTAATTTTGTATTTGTTAAGTAATGCAACAGATGGATTGCTAAATCATTTTTGATCGATTTTGGAACTTATGTCCTTGAGTAAGATGTAATGTGTGTATGTATTTAGAAGTAACTCATGACAGTATTATTGTTAACTCTGTAATACCATACTAACAAGCAATAATAGCAATAGATAATAGTAATTTACAACTATAAGTATTAGCTAGAATTGTTTGTAAAACTGTTGTTATTGTATTCATCCTAAGGTAATGAAAATACGTTTAAGAAAATAAATGTAGGACTATGTTAATTTTAAGTTTCCAATGTCATGTTTTAACTATTCAATTCTATATATTTTAAAATTCCAAAGGAGTGTATGAAGTGTCTCTACTGTGTTCACGTACTGTGGTAAAACGTCTACTACTAATACACTATATTTAGGCGAACTAGCATAGTTATTTAAATTATAATATACCTACTTACCTTTTTTTACTATCTAGTTAAATAGTTGAAAAATAATGGTATGTAATACATTATTGTGCCCATAGGTGAAATATTGTAGATAGTTTGTTTTATGCAAGATTAGTTGCAGAGCACAAAAGAAAATTAGTGTCCGATAGTTTCGCTGGTATTCGATTACATTAAATAATTATGGGACTAGTGCCCATACCGTCTCAGCGTATACTGTAATAAATAGATCTGCGTCCAATATTTAAAGAATGTAACGATACGGGGTGGTTTTGAATTTGTGCAAAACTGGTGAAGTTTGTTCTACCGATTGTTATGAACACCCTTTACTATGAACATCAGAGAAAATAAAAAAAAATAGTGGGAATTGGACTAATTGCCGTAGGTTATCCTATGTCACCAAGTACAAGAAAAAATCAACTTGGTAGCGATAGTAGACGTTTCGGAGACCCACAATACGTTGGTACGCCCGCGCATAACATGACACAAAAAAATTGTTTTCATGATTCGGTAAATAAAAAAATTTGTGCCAGATTGTGAAACGGGCAGACCAACGATTTAAGGGTCTCCTACAGGTCAGTGCCCCGTTCGGATGATGATGATTCCATAGTAAACGTTGTTCAGAATATTTGGTTCGGTTATACAGTATCTTGTTGAGGTCTAAGACCCTCCCCCTTCCCTCCAGAATTTAGTAGAAGCAGAGAAGAGTCCTCTTTCTTTTTCTATGAGAACTCGCTAGGCGATTCTCGCGCTGTGACATCTCAGATTCGACTTTTTCTCTAGCCGAATAACTGTATTAAAACGTCACTGAAATTGATCTTCGACAATATACGACTGTCGAAGATAGTTGAGAAAATATTTTAGCTGCAATAGACATTTGCCCATTTTTTGCATGCAATAGACATTTCAATGTCATTATTCAAAAATATATGGGGCTAGTAAAAATGTCAAATTCGAGATGTCACAGCGAGAGAATTAGGTCCCAGGCCTTATTATAAGGCTCTGCAGGCGACTGTACCTCTTGAGTCTTGCACGAAACAAAACCATTATGTATTGCCTAATCGATATGAAATCATGTACTCATACCTAATATGTAATATTGTAATATTAATGTGATATGAATCGCGTACGAAGACAGTGGGGAGCTTTTTTGAGCAATTTTAATATGGACATTTTGAATACATTTTTGAACGTTGTTAATGTTGTTCAGTTCTGAAACGCAAATCTTTATTCGCAATGGGTCTGTTGGCTTAGCGTAGGTCTCCGAAAGCAATCGTCTGACAATAATTTGGCGTTTGATCTGTGTCTTGGCGATTCTAGGGCTGTGACATCACAAATTCGACATTTTCTCAAGTATCAATCCCTCAGATCAATTTCAGTGACGTTTAAGTATAGCCAAAAAACTGTACTGAAACGTCACTGAAATTGATCTTCAACAATACGACTGTCGAAGATAGTTAAGAAAGTATTAGCTGCAAATGCTGCAATGGACATTTCAATGTCATTATAAGTGGAGATATGTGGGTAGAAAAAAAATCTAATTCGAGACGTCACAGCGCGAGAATTAGGCCTTTGGTGTTCTGTAGTACCTGACATAGATAAGTAATCTTCGTACAAGAGTCTAGACTGGGGCCGTCCTTTTCCATCCTCTCCATACATTCACACATTCTTCGACGTACATGTATGAGTGACGAATGTGAACGAGGTAGAGCAGTGTTACGTTTTTGGAATATTAGTACATTGATGAGTATGATGTTTTTCTTAATTTCTGAAAGATCAGGCTAATATACAATGTTTCAAAATGAAATTGGAAACGGATCGTTACTATAGGCGGTACCGATTCTGTGACGTCATTCTACAGGATTGGATCAAGATGGCGGCGTACTGTCGCAGGAAGAGAGATAGACATCCCAACTCGACTATGTTTTCGTTCTCTAAACGAAGCTACACTAGCTAGATTATTTATCCTGTCCAGTACTAAAGAAAACTTATGCCCGCATGCATTAAACTTGGACGACGCTTAAGTTGCCACCTAAGTGATTTCAGCTGTTCCTAACAAGAAGGCATTGAACCCACACCGACTTTAGGTGAAACCTAAACAGGCTAATTGCCTTTTTTGCTAAACTTAGGAATCGGCTAAATTCTTTCTTACCTCAATTTAGACGTTGCTGATTGGCTAAAAACTAGATAAGACTAAGGCGATTCCTAAGTTTAGATAAAACGGCCATAAGTCTCTCTTAACTACCTACGCTAGACTTTGTGACGCCTAAATACTTAGGAATATCTTAAGGTGCCAACTTAGCGTCGACCAAGTTTAGTGCAAGCCGGCACTAGTACAGTGTAGGTACTGCTAAACCTACCTATTTTGAAATGTGTAAATAAATTCTCTACAACGATATAAGATTTTGAGCACTATTTATACTATTCCTAACGGATACTGACAAGCTAGAATACAGGCACAGTAGGTATAGTAACTGTGAAGGGTCCGTTTATCTACAGGCGACAGTCAAAGGGCGCGGCTAAACTTTAGAGGCACTGACGGTCATAGGAATTGCAACCTTATGGTCATACTATGAGCGTCGGTAACTCCGTGTCACATGGCGGTCTAACTAAATATACCCTACCTAACAATTGTAGCGACATCTATCGCACCAATAGGGAAACTCAACAATACTTATGAAATATCACGAGTACACGCATATAGATGGCGCGGACTAAGCGAATCTCTACTTTTCATATACACCTGCATCGCGCTAGTGAAGTGTCTATCTTAACCCTACTCCGTCAAACGCGTAATTTCGGATGTGGTACTGCATTCACTCATAACTTATGTGTCCGAGAAAGAATACTAAAAATAGTTGCACAGTTCTATAGCAAAGCGTCAATTCGCTTCTTTAGTAAGTCTCTTTCTCTCGCTAGTTGTAAGTTATATTTTCAGAAAAATCTCTTCATCATCGTCATCATCATCACACACAGTCCACAGCAAGACAAAATCTTAATTGCTATGCATTTATTTTGCATTTATTCTGTCTGTATTATTTTGTGCTTACATAGTTCAATTCTGGAAAGTTTTAGCTCTACCGTCTTTTGGATAGACTGTTTTGTTCCATGGCACGGTGTTATCTTCCATTTTTATACCAGTTGTAAATACCTACTACAACAAATATACCTATTTAATATTGCAATACGATCTTCTGCTTAGCAACGGCAAACTACAAGATAGTGGCCCAAAACTTAACCATACGTAAAATCTGTGACTGTTATCACGGGGTCTAAAACTGCCCCGCTTAGAGCGAGACAGCGCTATACGTGTCACATAAGTTTGTCTCGTTCTTAACCGGGCAGTTATGTTTAGGTCCTGCTATAAGAGCTCATGGTAAGGCCCCAGGTGGCCAAAACTGGAACTAAGTTATGCCATTTTGAATTGTTATGTCAATACCAACAACAGCGACGCTGCAGTTGAGTTTGTGACAAATTAATATGAAATATAATATGAAACACTAATGTACGCTTTTTAGATCCCCAGATCCTCTTTTGTGGAGAAGTAATAGTCACAACATAAATTAATAATATCCTTAAAAACTCCGCCTGGGTGACTACCATTATTGTATTCCGGTTTGAAGAAGGTAGCTAGCGCGATTACAGGCACGAATCACAATGCATACTAGTCCACAGTGAAAACGCACCACGGATTTCCATTTTTTTATCAGCAAATCTAAAAGTGTGAATCATAGGTGTCATGGGCGACAGTTACCACTTACAATCAGGATGGCTGACTGATCCTTTGTCAACGAGTTGTTCAAATTTTGACAGTTTCGGTCAAGCAAATACTCTTACTTTCTTATAGCAGGAGGTTATAAAAAATATGTTTCGCAATCCCTGGCAATCCTATCCCAAGTTAAGTATTAAATATGTTTTAATTAAATTTCAATTCATAAGTCAATAAATACAACATTAACAGTCTTCCATTTTGTTTTTTGGAAAAACTTGTGCCGTGGAACATTACGAATGGTTTTACGCAATAAGCAAATTGTCGTAAAACTAATTCCATATTGATTGAAGAACTGTCCTGTACCTTATTCTAACACGGCCACCGCAAATTTCAAGGACCCTGCCTCCTTTAAGTTCTTTTTAACAGCCTTCGTCCTGCCAATTTTCGAGCTTAACCTGCATGAAACGTAGGTATTATGTGGGCGACAGTTACCGTTTACCATCAGAGGCCTTAGTGTGAGTTTCGCTTCGAATTTACTTTACTATCGCGTTTGCGTTTACGTAAAAATTAGTATGGAGAAATGTATAGCGCCGTCTAGTGGTACGTAAACGAAGTTAATTTCTTCATACAAATTTCGACGAAAACGCAAACGCGATAGTAAAGTAAATTCGAAACGAAACTCACACTAAGCCCTCAGGTGGGTGTCCACGCTTGCAGATAAATCTGAACTCTGTAGCATAGCAACATTAGACCTACTAGTAGGCAGGCGTGTTAAATGAAGGCAGGCATATAGCTTTTGTATGATCTAATGGGAGATTTTCAGGGAGCCGAATAAAAAGAAAATATAGTTCGCGTTGTATGACACGATTTTCAAAATTAAATCAAAATAAGACCGTCAGATATATGAAAATGTTTTTATATATCTGACGGGACTGACATTTTGCAATTACTTTTCAGATAAGGTACTAAAACTAAGTATATTTTCACGAAATATCTTTTCGAGTAACTTCGGTTACCAAATTAAATACTGCACGCCGAACTACGCTTTTTACTTTTTAAAGTAGCTGTCTGAAAATAGACTATTGTTTACCGATAGCAGCTCCATCCATACCTACTTTATATTATACTTACCTATAATCTAAATCGTCTTTACTGTCAATTAAATTATTGTTACCTAACGTTTCTTCTATTTTGAAGTAATAAGGATAGTTTAAGTTTACAAAATGCGTATTCGTAATTTATTTTAGAGCGTAAAATAAGAGTGTTTTTCCTTAAAAAGTGATGCGTTACTTATGTTTATTATTTGATTCGCATAGAGTTCTTATATTTTATATTCTAAGTTTATCTTATCCCGTTTTAGACAAAGTTGCGATCAAATGATATCAAATTATAGTTATAACATTTCTTACATAGGTTACAATTAAATACGTACTTTAAAATGCCGGATATTTCAAATTCTTTCGATGCATAAGTTCGCGCATATTTCGAATACGTACCTACCTAATTAATATACTTTTACATCTATACAACCTTATCAGTCTCTTACTTCTTGTTAACCTATATGGTGCAGCAAAATAAAACAATAAAAAGTAAAGATTTCGTACCGACAAAATACAAATAACAATCACGGTGTCAATGCGCCTTGAACACCATTAGAATTAGAGTAAAATGAAGGAAGAGCCAAGGAAAGGCCAATTTGATATCTTTCTTCACCATGTAGGCCTCTGCGACGAAGGTATCACCTCATGTATATAAAATGCTTTATTTAGTAGTTGTGCTGTAGCTAAAAGTAAAATATTTGTTGGTAGGTATGTAATTATTTTTTATACGAGATATTGATGAATGTTGCATTTTTAGTAGATTATAATTAAGTTTGCAAAATTACCTGTGTGTTTCATTGAACAATGCTGAGCGAGTCATCCTTGTCGTTTCGACCATTCCGTTAGACCATATTCGGGGTAGTCTTGGCGTCCGCCCGCAGATAAGCTACAAGACTGCCGCCTTCGATGGTATGGCCACGTCTTGTTCAGACCGATAAATTATGTAAGAAAAAATGTAATGTCTGGCCATGCCACCACCGCCAGGCACGGGGAGGAGAGGTAGGCCAGAAGCGATGGTTTGATGTCGTTAAGGATGACATGTGTGCCAATAAACTCACCACTATGGATGCCGAAGACCGAGCGAAATGGACCACGTGGAGTAGGAAGACAGGCCCCGGACCCTCGCGTGCCGCGCGAGAGCATAACCGGGATTTAACGCCAGAATGATTGTTTTTAATACGCATGCTACGCAGTGACCAAACAGCAGACAGCCCACCTGATGGAAAGCGGTACTGTCGCCCGTAACATCTACGAATCATGCATTTAGGTTGCAAGGAACAAAAATGCACAACCGCAGGTGAAGGATGATGATGTGAAGTTTATGCTTCACCCTAATAGGTAAGTGGAAATCAAGGCAAAGAGGACCGTCGGAGGCCGAGTGGTTAAGGTATCCGACTCGTAAGCGAGAGGTACCGGGTTCGAATCCTACTTCGGACATCTACAAAAACCTATTTTCTAAGTTATGTACATTAGTTGAATGATAACTGCTGAAATGGCAACACATCAGCAAGGCGTCTCGTGATTCCAAAATCCACCAGACGCAAAGTCTGCTGACAAAGACCTTGCGTCCCTGTCATTGTCTGTTACGTATTATAATTATAAGTTCGAGTTTCCTTTCTAGAGCTGTATTTCCATAAAAAATTATTTGCTGGAAAAATCATTTTATTACCTGCCTATTGGCAGGACAGTGCCACGAACTGGAACTTATGCCACACTCATTATAAGCACGAATTCATGTCATTATAATTATTGGAGCAAATGCTGCTATAATTATTGGAGGAAATGCGACTACACATTTTGTTGTCAACAGCAATGCCGTCATTACCGGGTCTGCCAACCTAATAACTCAGGTATTTAAACCCGTATAGTTTAAGTAATCCTGCAAAGGCTTGGCAACACTTGCCTCGTGAATTTAGAAATCGCGAATATCTCAAGACAAGTAAGTAGCATTACTCATCAATGCGTAGAAGAAGGAAGAGGAAGGCCAAGATATGAATATTGGAAGGACGTGAAGAAAAAGTGAGCGCCCGGAGAGAAGAGATGAAGAGGTTGGCAGATACGAGAGAAGAGTGGCGATTGCTCCACCGACAAGAGTCATACTCTTAAATATATGATGATGATGATCAATGTGTAGGTAGGAGGACACTTCGGAGGGAAGGCGGAAAGGAGAGGAAGGATAGCAGTTGAATTAGCAAGAAAACACTGTTTACCAAAATTAGACGTCGTTCTTTAAAATGTCTATAGACAACTTTCTCGTAACTGCTGTCCATTTCCCACAAATTGAGAAGATTAAAAAACATTAAGGGTATTAAGCCTTTTTTTCAAGTTCTGTTTACTATCCGTGCGCGTTCTAAACTCCGGCATGGAAGAAACACCGTCCGGCTGTTACGCATACGCGCGATTTTTCGCATGAAGTGAAACACGAGTTGTCATTTTTAAATTTTGGGAAACGAAATGTAGCCACTTAGAAAAGTGGGTCATTTTCTTGAATGGGTCACCAATGACGTAATGTATTCTTTAGTATGCCAAATGAAATACAATAATGTTTGAATATAATTTATTTGTTTTGCCAATAAACAGTTATGCCTTTTTCCCATAGGGGGTAACGTATTTGGTTAAGTATGATTATAATTGCATTATACGCATGTTACACAAAGGTGATGCTTAAATCTATTTATTAATAGATACATTATGTAGGTGATCAATCTCTAAGAGAATTGACGTACAAAGTTAAAATAAATAAAAAAATAAAATAAAAAAGTCTTGTAAAAATAGCATTAGATGTAGAAAGATGTATAAAAATAACAATAATATAAAAATAACAAAAATATAAAATTTTTATGAAAAAGTATATGGTTCAAAAGTTCTATAACTAATCAATATCATTAATTAGCAACTTGAAAAATAAGCTCTCCGACCATACAAATAAAATTGATTATCCTAATAAACTACAAGTAATATTTAGAACAATTAAATTTTTCGTACATCAAGCATAGTACCTCTTCATTGTTGAAAGCTTTTATAGAGTTTATTAATTCCGTAAAATATGTGTTAGGCGTTTCAGGGCGATCTGGCGAGATCAGGAGACCCATTAGTACTGTCTCAAACGACTTAACATTTACCAAATACCCAGCAGTGTGTATTGTATATTGGATATCATTAGCAATGCAAAATGGCAGAGCATCTTGTACATATCTCATGTTAGTAACAATTATATCCCTAATTTTATCCACGAGAGTTAAATAAAACTTGCCACTTTTCACTGAATCTGTAACTAATTTTTCCACTTGACTGCCGAAATTATTTGCAATATACCTTGCCAATTTTATAACATGATTTGATTCATCTTTTTCATTCGAAGCTTTCTCAATTAAAGCAGCTAGGTCTTCGGAGACTTTCAATTTAATATCATGAACTATGTCGTTTACAATCGACGCCATTTTCAATGTCCAACCTAATAAATATATCTCATTACTAGGCAAGACATTCTGTATCTTGTGAGAAATCGTGCCGAGTACAGTATTTATTTTGGTGTAACTCCTTCTCGGATTTAAGACCACTGCTAGGTTATAGCGAATAATGTTATCAATGAAGCTCATAAGAAGTGTCCTAAAAGGGAAAGTCTCTAGTGATTCATTTACATGAACATGCTCATTCCACATTGCAAGACATGTGTTCAATACTAACTCTAAAACTTTTGAAACTATACCCATATTCTCTTCACTTTCAACATTTACAACAATATAGGTCGCTACTAAACTCCATTTCTCTTCATATAACAATAGTTTCTTATTATCTGGCTGTATCAATTTATTCTCTGCTAATATTTCGTGGATGTGCTCGTCAATGACAATACGTAGAGTTTCATTGGGGACAAATTCTATATAGTCACGCATAAAAGAAATTACACTTGTCTGTCTTCTGATATTAGCAGAATTATTTTCAAATTTACTAACAACACTCCAAGCTGTTTCAATGAAATCACCTTTGATAAAATCTGGACATTGACGTGGACGTGTTAAAATTTCTAAGACTTTCTCGTCGTCATCTTGGTGAATAGTCTCCATAAAAGTTTTTAATGTTTCATATAATTGTTTCTGCAGTGCAGGGTTCCGATGCAATTGAATAATGTACTCATACAAATAAGTGAACATCACTGAGCGTAATGATACATTCTTACTTTTCTTCCAAGCTTCATTGAGTATTATTTTCAAATTGTCAGCGTCAAAACATACAAAGGCACCTCTTAGACCATGCTTCTGCACCGACACCGGTGAGTCGAGTAAATGTTGAACAAATTCTTTAGCAAGTGGCAGGGGAAGATTAGCCAAAAATAAATTGAACATTGGCAAACTGTATTTTACATAATCTCCCTTGACATACATCATTATATTCGCCAATGGGACAGGAGGTCTTGAATAGCAAGCCATATTACATATAGCTTCTTGTATATATAGCAGCTTACGGGAAATGGTGCTGTGAGCAATCTTTGGCTCAGTTGGGGCATATTTTTTCAAGAGCTCAATTTTTAAAGGTTCCTCAGCCAATTGAAATACGCAAAAAATAGTAGAGAAAATTATCCATGGTCTTTCAGAATCATTAATGTCCTCTTTTAAAATTTGCATGAAATATTCCAGTACCTGTTTTGCAATATCATGTGAAAAGTATGTTTTTAATTTTTTCAGTGCAATATTAAAAATGGTTGAATCAGGTGTTTTGTCGAAATATGCTTTTATATTCGGCAGCTCAGCTATTATTTGCGTCGCATCATCTTGTTTCAGCAGACGTAATACTTTTCCCGATGTTAACTGTGTTTCCCCCTTTTTAGAAATACAAAAATAATCACTGTCAAGTTCAATGTACTTTTTAACAAGCACTGGAAATTCAGAATCTGGTGTTTCATAATATTTGGTGATATCTAAAACGAATCTAATATAAAATCTTAGGGTAGGACTGTATTCTTTATATTCAAAATTTTTAATAGCATCCTCATAGAATTTCAGCAGGTACTCATACACAAGTTTGTTTTTGTCTTCATTCATCTTTTTCAAATAATTCTGCAGGTTCCAAAAATGTAATCCACCCTTGTAAGAATGTAAGAATTTCTCCAATACAGGAGGAATTGGTTTCTTATTGGAAATATAGTAAAGGATTGCTACTATCCTAAACCGAATAGCGTCCGAGTAGAAACTATAATAGAAGCTTTCTTCACATTTTAATGGTTCATATACCTTAATGCTATACAGTATGTTATTGAACACAGTCCAACAACGTTCGTCAACATCAAATATGTTATGATGTTTTAAAACAATGTCAAGGAACTTCTCTTTCATATTGACGTTTTCATTGACATGTCTGTCATAGTAGTAGCTCAGCAGTTTTTCAAGTTGTTGTTCATTTCTCACTGATTCAACTAAAACATTTACAATATTACTTCTTTTGTCAGGATCACTGGTAACCATTATATACTTCTTCATTTCAGGAAGTGCTTTATCCAAGTTTACAAATTTGTACCAATAATATTCTTCACCTTCCCTGATAGTCTCTGTCTTCTCCATCAAATTTTTCAACGCCCATTCTTCTTGCTGTTCCACACTCATGTATTCATAATAAGAATTATCATAGAAGCATTGACTCATTTCAAACGAGTTTTGATACCTGTTTTCGTATTCAGTTTTAACGTATGCAAATCTATCTTCCAAAGGAATTAAATTCAATATACGCTCATACTTTCTCCACAAGTTTAAATTCCAAAATGAATCACAATCTTGTGGAAATAAGCTTGATATATAGAGTTTTGCATCATTTGCATTGCTGTGTCTTACCAAAATGTTCATGTTCAAGAATTTTACATATAGAGCTGATTTCTTTATTACTCTGTCTTTATGTTTTGTGACAATGGCTTTAGAAAGTCTTGATCCCATTATTTGTCTATTATATTCAGAAACATCTATAACATATTTTTCCACCATATCCACATACTTTGTGCTAGACACTGAATATAAATGGCTAATTGCACAAATTTCAGCTAGTACATTTCGCCCATCATGAACTAATTTATCCAAATAAGCCAAAGCTATAGTGAAAGAGAGCCCAACAAAATTGACTAGATTCTCTAAATTTATGTAAAACGAAATGCTGTCAGTGCTATTAATGAATTCCAATTTATAAGACTCTGGAGTCTTTATTAGGAACTTCAAAGCAAAATGTGTCATGTCTGTTTTCTTACAGTACTCATAGAAGACTACAGCTCTCTCATTACCAATATGCATTGATATTAAACTTAACATCTTTTTCTTCATTTTTATTGACATCCATGGGAATATGTTTTCATGAAGGTACTCCGGATTGATAAAATTTGAATAGTCATCATTGTAAATCCAGTTATTCTTTAAAGCTCTTGTAATATAAAGACTATCACCCGATTTTAATACATCTATGATGAAATCGATATGTCTATACTTTGACGCTACATCTATTTTGAATATTTTGTCAATGTCCGATTTTTCTTGCTGGCATTTTATTCCTTCAAAATCTGTATTTTTCTCTGTCACTTCATTAACTTTTTTATTTATTTCATATTGCCTCTTGCCCAACGTTTTGCCAGTTAGGATCATTTTGATCTGAAAATAACAGTTCAATGAGGTTATTGAGCGGTTCAAATATATTTGAGAAGGAACAAACACAGTGCAAAAGAATTATAGGCTGGTATAACATAATCAAAGAAATTGGACAAAGAGGCATAGAAGGAGCCTACTTACAGCTAAAGACATAGTCTATATTTTGTTGTCAACTAGCCCTCCATTACCACTGCTATTGTCAAATTTAGTGGCCTTGGTCACCTAATGTTTTAGCTTTTTGTATGCTATTGAGTAATTTGTATAGAGTTGTAACAGTAAGAGTTTACATTCTCTCTAGGTCGAGTCTCCATCTATGCTCTATGTCCAAAATCTTAATACAATAGCTTCAAAATTCACATTATTTTTTCAATACACGGCTTTCATTGCTGACCTTTTAATTGATTAGGTGCTTTTATAATTATGTATGTCACATTATCGTGGACGTAGACTCCCACATTAAATGCGTTTTACAGTTCTTCCGTGGACACGATGGATGCAATTTTTTCATGCAATTTTTTTAATCTGTGTCTTAAGTAGTCGAGCCCGGGAGAGGAAGCATGTGGACTTACTTATACATGAATTACCCTTGTAATTACTCACTACATTGCAAAAATATTGATATGGTTTTAAGGCACTACCCTAACACAATTTTACATACAATCTGACTAGATTGGCAATCAAATTAAATCAGATGGAGTAGTGTGGACGGACTACCAAATCAGGGTCTCCAGGTTGGTGGGGTTTTTGCTCATTTCGGGGTTAGAGGATATCAAAGGGTGCAATTAAAAAAACTGTACATGCATAACATGGAGAATGGACATTCAGATTGGCAATCAAATTGTCTCATATGGATGGATAATCAGATTGTGTAGATAGTGTTATATAATGGACGCGCACGTTATAACGTGATCGTGCACGGAAATTTAAAAGCGTCTTCATGTCGGTTGGAGTGTAGCAAAGGGAGTGCTGAGGAAAAACGACATGTAAATTTATTGGAGGCGGAACCCATAGCATCGCGTTACAAATTATAAAAGCACCCGTTGGTTGCACAAATGTACGCTAGTGAAGAAGATATAGTGTGAAGAAACTATTAGCAGGTAGTTTGTCGAGCCGATTATCATAATATGGACGCTGGTTGTTTACTAGTAACAGCCTTGTAAACTGCATTAATGAACACAGAGTGGTAGAATATGGTTATGCTCATTGTTTCTAGTAACAGACTTGCTTCACTTGCAAGCAAAATCAAGAGTGATAGATAAGGTGTTCTTACAATACTTCCTAAAATGTGAAATTATGGTGGAAGCGCGGAAGCCCCTATCTGCTGTGGCAAAATGATGAGTCAAGGAGCACAATTAGATATTGATTTTTGGCGAAACTTACATGAGCATCGAATTCTTGTAAAAATCACAAGGGTTCCGGATTCCCAACACAGTTACTAGCCAGGGGTAGATAAAAAACATTAGTCACACCGCCAGGCGCCAGCATCGGTTTAATCGGTTTTGTCCACAGATTACTATATATTACCTACGGGTTTTGTCTCCCTCTACGGTTTTGACGTATTGATTGTTTTTGACGTAAAAGTGTCAAGTGCTAGTGCTGCGGTCATGACGCTTTTCGCATTCTATCGATTTCGATTTGGACATCGATTGCACATTATCGATGTTCATATTGTACTTTATTATTATTACGGAGCGTCGGTGGCCGAGTGGTTAAGGTATCCGTCTCGTAAGCGATAGGTACCGGCTTCGAATCCCCTTGCGGCCACATGGCCGATTTGCTATTGGTACATACCAATGACTACTTTCTGTGTTATGTACAACAGTTTAATGCTAACCGATGCTCTTACAGTGAGGGAAAATATCGTGACGAAACCTGTACATGCAGGCGTCTGAATGTGTAACCATGATCCAATCTGGTCAGGTTTCCTTGGTAGCAGGGTCACTGAGGTCAGATGGCAATCGCCCTCCTGTAATTTTCTGATCTGCCAAGTCCTGGATCATGGTCAAGGCGCCAAGTGCTACATGTAGTGCTTGCCGTTGCAATGTGGGCGCCACATTAATGAAGGCGGAGTGCTAGGCCAAGTACAATACTCCGCTGAGTGCTTGCCGTTGTAGTGTGGATCGGGTATCAATGGAGGCAGCACTGATTAAAAATATTATGATCATGGGCATTGGAAACATGTATAAACACATGGCTTTATATGCATCATGCCTTTTATTTATGTTGTTGTTAAAAAGTCTAAAAATGACCTGTATAAAAAAATACGCCCAATTTAAGTATAATTTTACCCTGTATATTTTATTGGTTTTACTTTTCGAGGTAACGACCCATCGATGAAATGAACCATCGAGGTACTGACCTTTCGAAGTAACGACCATCGATGAAGTGTACCATCGATGTAATAATTGTAAATCGAAGTAAAATATTAAAGTTTAAACTTTTACCTCAAATAACGTTACCTTGACGATCATTACTTCGATGGTACATTGATGGCTCGATTTGCTATTCTTTATTGTACAACAAAAACATTTTTTTAATATTTTCTTAAGGAAAGCCAACAGCAGTTGTTACAATAAAAATAATAATAGCATTATATGTATAGCCAATTATAGGCTTCCACTGATAAAATTATAATAGATAAAAAGAAGTGCAACAGTTGATTAGACACAACAACTTAAGCCTAAAAATTATCTTAGCTCGACTCAATCAATGAAATTACTTACGCTAAATAAATTAAATAAGCCTGTATTGCTGAAACATTCCTTCTCCTTAAATCTAAATTTATTACACATCGACAACCGATTGCTCTTCTGTACCAGCTTGTCCCTTGACAAAGGCCTCCTCCAACAATTCCAAATTTACTCTGTCCTTTGCAGTTCGTATCCATAGAGGGCCAGCCGGTCTAGCCATCTTTGACAGCTCCGCTTACGTTATCGTGTTCGGTAGAAAATTGACAGCTCAAAGTTCGACTATTTCTACCAAACATCTGACTCTTTATTGACTCTGATTTTTCGGCCGCTGTCAATGCTGAATGCGTCCTATGTTGTAAATAAACCTGTCTGCCTATTTTTCGATTAAGTATTTAAATTAACATTAAGAATATTAAAGAAAAAACACGCCTACAGTGAAAACAAATGTTCGCCAGTCGCCGCAATTCTCGTCATGGTGCTTAAAGGTAAATTTCATTGAAAATTCTCAAAGGGCAGAGTAATGTCATATGATCAATATTTTTACATGTTCTATACACCGTGACTTTCTGTTTTTCCAATAAAAACAATTATATCTATCAGTAACTTATCCGTTGGCGAAACACTTGCCGTTTTTTTCTATTTCCATGTGGGAATAGTACCTACTGGGGTGATTGAGAACGTTGGGTAATTGGTACATCAGTAAATTCTATATTTAGTACTTTTTCCCATTAAAGATCATCCCGCATAGATTTACTAGAAAAATCAACGTTACTCCTTACATCCGCAAAAGTTACAGTGTAGAAATGTACCTAGTGCGCGTATTTTCATGAGTGTAACAACATATTGTAAAGTAATCGAGTGGCGACCACATACCGGAAAACGCCGCGCAGGTAGGCCTCCCACAAGGTGGACAGACTTCCTGCTAAAGATTGCAGGTACTTTCTGAATGCAGATGGCACAGGGCCGGCCTTTGTGAAGATCTCTGGGGGAAGCCTATGCTCATCAGTGGGCGTCTTCTAGCTGATATGATGATGTTAATGGCCTCTTACTCAGTTCTGATTTCAATTATTATTCCCACCTTGTATCACTTGTCTGCTTATGGACATGTAGTTTAAACTTACCCAAATAATATTTACATTTAAATTATCTGCTGCAGGTAATTAGGAACAGTTTAAGAAATAATTAGGAACTTTCACAATAAAGATCTAATTTTTTACAGATTTATCACAGCCATTGTCACCACCACCACCATCATAGACTATTTATAATGGTATTGCTTTTGGAAGATGTTGATATGAACACTGTAGATACTAACAGAAATTTGGTGATTGGAAACTAGACAATTGGACTCTCTAAAGGATTATAGTCATATGAGAGCACACAACTGATGGGAATAGCAAGACCACTGTGGCTAATAAAATATTGCAGTAAGTAATGAATAAGTATAAAAAGTATTCCGTGGTACCTGTGATACTGAATTTTCACATTTATATGACCAAACAGATACTAATAGCTCATATTATTATTAAGATTGCTAGTTGTTATTTAGATTTGTTATTACTTTGATACTTCCTTCTGAAGAATTATGTTACATGGCAATAACTATTGTAAAATTGTAATGTGTACTGAGCATGTTGTTATTGTTACTTACCTATTTACTTTAATTAAATCCACTGGTTTTGAAGTCTGTATAGTTGTTTTTTGATATCCATATAATAAAATACTTTGTTACATTTCAAAGCCAAACCGATATACATACCTACTTAAAGATAATTATTCAGATAAGTTGCTAATATCTTCATATAACTTCTAATATTTTTTTCAAGTATATCTATGACATGTAAGGTGGTACGATATATATTGTCTATGTAGTATGTAAGCATTGTAAACTTAGTATAAAACTTCATGCATTCGCTCAAATAAACGAGTACTACATCGACTTTTGTGTTGTTTACTTGCTCCACAACAGCCCGCCTCACACGGCGACCCTGCCAGGATGGTGTCGGGTATCCGACGCGACTTATTAAAAAGATAGACCCGTACAGTGTAGCAGAGTGAAAACATAAAATTATACAAACACAAAAGTCAATGTAGTACTCGTTTATTTGAGCGAATGCATGAAGTTTTATACTAAGTTTACAATGCTTACATACTACATAGACATTATATATCGTACCACCTTACAGACAAACCCGTTTCCCTCACACCAGTAAGAAAAAGTCGCCTGCCTGTACATTTAGTCTCTAGCCAGGACAGGAAAAATACCTATTTCTTATTGTTTAGGTAGGTACTCTTATTTCAACACAATATAAAGATTAATATTTTTTGTCCAAGGACAGATTAGAAACGTCCATACAGCCACTACTGTCACTGTGAGACCAATGGCAGCGTCTTTGATCTACTCTTTTGGTGAACATATTTAATATTGCTAATACTGCAGGCATGACGTCGGTTAGACATTGTAATGTAATATCTATTACACAACCAATGTCCATAATGTACCTCATTAATGATTTTCAATTTATTGTTTGATGTAAACACAAATAATACATGCTAATGTACATAAAATTTTAATTTGTCTAGAAAATTATTACACAGTATTATTACACAGTAGGATTCCTCTGGCTTAATATTTTACATATTCAGATTATTCTGAAAATAAAAGACAAAGTTTACATTTAGGTATCACAATTGAAGGAAAGTGGTATTTGTGGTATTAATAAATAATTACAATAGAATTGTGATAGATTAGCTTTTAATTCGGAAGCACACATCCAGTGAAAAAAGCAGCAAGGTAGAGAGAGAGTGACAGTGACAGCCACTCAAATGTCAAAATGGTTGCGTTCCATTACACAATCTAACACCCTCCCTGGGAGCGCAACCCCATTTTACCTACACAAAATAAATGTTTATCAGATGTACTAACCCTTAGTTAAATTATCAGCTATCATTTTTTCACCTCTAACATAACAAAATTTAATGTCTAAATTACTTACATGATGCTTAAGAAAATGATAATGTATATCTATGTGCTTAGATCTGGGCAAATAACAATCATTGATGGACAGCTTTATGGCACTTTGGTTATCACTGAAGATGACGAGTGGGTTGACCTGTTGCTGACCAAGTTCACCGTGCAGCTGTCGTAAACACAGCGCCTCTTGCGCCGCGGAGGACATCGAGATATACTCAGCTTCAGCTGTCGATAGCGCGACTGTCTGTAGTTTGTGTGACCGCCAGGATATAGCACCAACCTGTAACATGAAAACATAACCGGTGCACGATTTACAAATCGCGCACATCACTGGTCCAGTCGGCATCACGGTATCCTGTAATTTTATCAGTACCATCTTTGGTATAAACTAACTTAAGGTCTTTCGTGCCCTGTAAGTATCTCAAAATCCTTTTTATTGCAGTCCAATGTACAGTGCTGGGATTCTTATAAAATCTGCTCAATGTATTGACTGCAAAAGATATATCAGGGCGTGTACCCTGGGCAATATATAATAAGGAGCCAATGGCTTGTTGATAAGGACAATCTATCAATTCATCTTCTTTTGTTTTGTGATCAAACTTCATACCAACTTCAAATGGTGTTTTTGCAGGTTTACAGCCAGACATTCTGAATCTTGCTAACACTTCATTTATATATTAGGGTATTTTAGGTGTATTTTAGTAAAAGTTTGAAATTGTAGTCTTATAGACTGTTCGGTTTGCTTAACTTTTAGTTAAGTATGTATTAGTTTATACAATGTCTATTGGTGAAAACCTGTAATTGGCTCTGTGCTTCCAGTGTTATTTTATATTGTAATCATTGCTGTTGGTTTTCCTTAAGTAAATAAAATAAAATAAAATAAAAATATTTTTCTTGATCCAACATAACTTTGTCCTCATATCTGGTTATGTGTAAACCCACACACTGACTGGCCGGACCATATCTTTCATTTCAAAGTGTTGCATTAATTTTTTCTTCAAAAAAAGTTTTGTATATTCTTGATTAGTGAATAAAATTAAATCATCAACCCAGACAGCTATGAAAGTGTTTTTCTCATTATTGTAGTACACACAAGGGTCTGTTTTTGATTGTAGCATTCCCAACTGTAGTAGGACATTATTCAATTTAATATTCCACAGCCTGCTGGCCTCCTTCGGTCCATATATTGATTTATGCAATAAACATACTTGTGATCCTTGTTTGTACTCTTCTGGCTGTTGCATGTAAGTATCTCTATCGATTTCTTCTTGTAAAAAGGCAGACACTGCATCCATTTGATCAATATCCATTCCATATTTGGCCGCAAAGGCAAATGGATAGCGAATAGTAGTATACCGGACCACTGGTGAGTATATTTCTTCGTAATCTGTGCCCTTTCTCTGAGCATAACCTTTTATTACAAGGCTGGCCTTGTAACGGACCACATTGCTACACTGGTCAGGTTAGAGTATATGAAGAGTACAGGTGCAAAACAAGGAATGTCACTAAAATTCAAAAAGTTTATTTTTTATGGCAATACTTTAATTTTCCCGCGTATTTTTATTTGGCATTACACAAAAATTTTAACTCTGTAAATTTATTCATGTACAATAAAGAATATATAATAATAAAAAGCGTAAAATCAAGTATAGTCAGATGTATTACGTAAGTCTCAAAACTGTTTACAGGAACAAAACAGGGAAGGTACATAGTGTAACGGAACGTAAGAAGGAATGTCCAAGCTGTCAAACAATATCAACTTTGAGGTTATGTCGAGTGTTTATTTGGGAGCGGCTGTGTATAATTTCGAAGAGATAATTGTTTTTTGGTCTATCGTTAGTAAAATGAGTGATAGTGACGAAGAAAGTAATAACAGCTTTGTGCATAAAACAAAGAAATGAAAGAAAACAGGAAGAATGCGGGAAGTGATGAAAAAAATGAGAGTTGCTACGCACGAGCCGGGAGATGATTGTAGGTGTTAAAGATTAATGTGTTTGATAGAATATCATCAGAGCAACGTGTAAAATTACTTAAAGACTTCAACAGCATCAAGAGCACAGACGATCAAAATTTATACTTATGTGGCTTAATAAATGTGTGTTCAATAAAAAGGAGGCAAAGTAGAAAGACAGATGAAATGGATGCTGATTTCCACCAAACCCATTTGACCTACAAAGTGAGGGTGATAGAAAATGATGACACAAAGGAAGTACCTGTTTGCTATAAGGCATTTTTATCCATATTTGGGATTACTAAAGGAAAACTTGAACATCTTCAAAAGTCATTGAAAACTACAGGTACTGCACCAAGTGACAAAAGTCGAGTTCAAACAAGAGATTAGACGATAACATTAAAAATCTGATATGTAATCATATAAAATCCTTCAAAGGAAGGTTAAGTCACTACAGCTTAAATGACACAAAAAAAGAATATCTGCCCGAAGATCTAAACATAAAGAAAATGTATAAGTTATACTTGGATGCACATCAGTCACAAAATCATGTATCTTATGTAACTTACAGAACCATCTTTAACACAGAGTTTAATATATCATTTGGCTATCCAAGGACTGATACTTGCAGTGCTTGTGATGAATTTAAAATAAAAGCAAAGGCATTAAGAGCTGAAGGAAATACTGTTCAACTTAATCGGTTAAGTATTCTTAACAATTTGCATAAGAAACAGGCTCAAACATTTTATGATCGCAAGAACAATGCAAGAAAGAAGTGCAAAAGAGATGTGGAATTTCAAGCAATTGCCGTGGACTACCAGAAGAATGTATCTCTGCCAAACATTACCACAAACGATGTGTATTACAAGCGTCAGTTATCTATTAGTGCGGAAAAATACAAGGATTTGATGGACTTGAAAAGATTTTGTTCGGAGGGGGCTCAAACCTAATTCGTAGGCATTCCTCATGAATAATTAGTAAAAAAAATATTAAGTTGGACATTCCTTGTATGGGATACAGTGGACATTACCAGTTTTTGTATGTTCCAAAAGTGAATTACTTTAATTTTTTAATTATTAAAAAAAATACATTTTCATTTGAATATTTTATGTTCCTAAAAATAAGACTTTATAAGGTAAACTAAAGTTCCTATTGGTAGTTTATAATTTTAAGTGACACCTAAGAATGTTTTTAACTTTGAAAAATTAAAATTTTAATTACATAACTTTTTGTTTTTGACATTTCTTGTTTTGCCCCTGTACCCTTCATATAGAAGCACCTTTTTGCTGGGAGGAAGATCTGTCAAACTCCAAGTTTTTTTTTATTAAACTGGATACCTCATCCATGGCTTTCTTCCAAGCTGTGGCCTGTGGTGATGATAAAGCTTCCTCAGTATTCTGTGGATCAGTAGACAAACACATATATCCCTTGTTTTCTTAGTTGTTTTTCTTACTCCGTGATCAATTTTGCCTAACTGTTACATTACTATCATAATCTTGTCTCATTGGATAAGGAGGATAGTAAGTTGGATCTAGTTCTCCAGTGTCAGTGTCATACTCACTTCACTATTATTCTTTTCCACATCAGAGTCATTGCAGGATATCATAGGTGAAGATTCCGGAGTGTGTACATCTTGCTCCTGACTGACACGTGGATTTCCGGGCTTCTTAATTTCTGGTGGACTGGAGCTGGCACTGGGTACCTGGCGCTCGCTAGCTGAAACATTAATTTCAGAGGGCATGGGTACATTGGCATTCTCATTACAATTCTCCAAGAAAGCAACATCTCTGCTTTTCATAATTTTATGAGTTTTTTGGTCCAATAAGCGATATCCCTTGGAGTTATCACAATAGCCCACCAATATCATCCGCACCGATTTCTTATCCCGTTTTTGCCGTTTCTCTTACGGCACATGGACCATAGCAGTAGAGACAAACATTTTCATATATGAAAGATTAGGTTTTTTACCTTTCCACAATTCATATGGAGTAAGGCCATCCAATGACTTTGTAGGAGAACGGTTCACAACATATGCTGCAGTCGCCAAAGCTTCAGCCCAAAAGCTCTTCTCTAGGTTAGCATAGAATAACATACACCTTGCTCGTTCCACCAAAATTCTGTTCATTCTCTCTGCTAAGCCGTTCTGCTGAGGTGTATACGGAGTGGAGGTCTGGTGAAGAATGCCATTATTAGATAAAAAGATTTCAAAATTATTATTACAGTACTCTTTGCCATTATCTGTGTGGATTTTCTTAATTTTGTGATTTAATTTATTTTCTACTTTTAATTTAAAATCCTTAAATGTCTCCAAAATATTTATTTTGTCTTTAAGAAAATACACATGGAACATTCGTGTGAAGTCATCGGTGAAAGTAATAAAATATTTCATACCTTCATTTGACACATTTTCCATTGGACCACACAGGTCAGAGTGAATTAGTTTGAGCAGTTTTTCTGCTCTAGAACCAACATTTTTAAATGGCAATCTGGTCTGCTTTCATTCCAGGCAATGTGTGCAGGTAATGACATTACTTTTATCCCGAGTCAGAGTCACACCTTCAGTGCAATCAGGCAATCTCTTCACATCTGTAATATTCAAATGGTCCATTCTTAAGTGCCACAGGTGAACGCTGTTACAATTTCCACTACTTGACGAGGTTAAGTGAGCCATTTCTACGCTAGTGTTCATGATATACAGGTTATTGCTCAGTGTTGCAAAGCATATTAACTCACTGTTTGAATTTCGAATTTTACATCTACTATTATTGAATATAACCTTATATCCACATTTCACAATGGCACTGACTGAAAGGAGATTTGCAGCTAAACCAGAAACAAACAAAACATTTTTCACCTGAATTTTATTTTCTGATTTATATCAATGTCTACACATCCGGCTCCCTTTACAGCTAAAGGCTCTCTGTTTGCCACTGTAATATTCTTTACTGATGATTCTGTGATTGTAAATCCAATCACTTCTGCTTGACATGTGCATGGATGCACCGGAGTCTATAAACAGTGGCAGAAAATGCTGCTACAAAACTGGTGCTTTCTACTTTATTAATTGCTTTCTTCGGCTGCTTACAGAACTTAGCATAATAACCATTTTTGTTTCAATTATAGCATCGCGGTCCTTTAGGTTTCATTGAGGTGTAATTTATTGTTTTCTTTGAATTTGTATAGAAGGCAGCAGACTTTGAAGTATTTATTTCTTGTATAAGCTTAGATTTAACAGAGTCTGCACTTATCTGAATACCGGAACTCTCTAACCCCATGATCATGGGCTTATATTCTTATGGGAGGCCAGCCAGCATCAACGTTCTGAGCCATTCATCATTGACATCAAATCCAATATTTTGCAATTTGTGGGCACTGTTCATGATCTTACTCACATAATCCTCAACACTGTTGCTTGAATCTAGTGTGATGTTAATTAAATCTTTAAGAAGTCCCACTCTTCGAGTGAGCCCATTGTCGTCAAAAGCTCTTTGTAGTCATTCCCACACTTATTTAGCTGTTGTGCATTCTTGAACATTAACGTAATTTTGAGGATCCAGTAGCAAAATTAATTTTGCCTTCGCTTTGATGTCTTTCACGGGGTCAACAGGCTTGTCGGTTGTTGGATCAATACAGCACCACAAGTCTTCGTGCTCCAAATAGGTTTTCATGCTATATTTCCAGGGCACACAGCACCTACATAAAGAAATGAATTGTTGGAATGTGAACAAGAATACAACAAAATACTAACAAATAGGTACCATAAAAAATAATTTTCTTACCTTAGTTTCCAAACTTATTTCGCGTGTTCCGGCTAGGTCAGTTTCCTCTTTAAGTTCAGCACAAAGGGCTTTGAATGTGATTTTACCTAGCCGGATATTTTTTTGGAACTCGAAGACGACATTTCTTCACATTCATGAAGAAATGCCCGATCTTCGCTTCTTCGCACCCTTAACAAATATTTATGCTCATTGCGAGCTTCCTCTAGCATATTTAATGCATGCATTTTTAGTTAAATTAACGCAAACGATTGCAGAGCAAATTGGTCTCAAGAACAAACCGAGAAAATTCACAACCAAATGTCAAAATATCGTGTGTAGCACAGTGTTACCAGCAGTAGTTTCCAAAAAAGTATGTCCGGGCTCCTAAAATAGTATGAAAATGACTAAAAAGGTACGGTTTACCTTCTCTTCTATTTTATCGACCTTGGTGGGGGGGTGGGGGGGTAGGGTTTGTAGCCAATAAAACGTCGTTATTTTGACAAGACAAGACCTTATTTACTCGCCGGTGGTGCCATTGAGCAAATACACGTCAAAATCAACCCTTCCTTACATTATTTTACGGTATTTTGCGGACAGGAAAGGCAATGTTTTGTAAAAACGTACTAAATAGTACGATGTGGAGCAAAGTACGCCAAAGGTACGATAGTCAGCCAAAAAGTACTTAAATCGTACCAAAAGGTACGATCTGGCAACGCTGTTGTAGCATCATCCGCCAATCCGCCTCCTTTGTACACCGAAAGTATGTGAATTGTCTATGGACCAAGAATTTCTACCACGCTTATGTCAGTTAACGTGAGCTTATGTCAGTTAACGTTAGCTTATGTCAAATCCCATACATTTTTTCTACCGAAAACGTTTAACGATTAACGATTAACGATTAACGATGGTACTTGGCTAAGGCCGCAGCTATTTTATTGAAGTCGTCTTCCCATCATTTTGTTTGTTGACCTCTACTTCGTTTGTTACCTCTTGTTTACCACTCTGTTGTGATTGTATCAACTGTCGATACCAGCTGCCCTAAGTAGATGTATTCACTTACATTATTCAATATCTACATTATTTATTTTTATGCTTCTGTGAGTGCTATTTGTGCTACTCATTATTTTGGTTATAGTGGTGTTCATCGAGATACCTGCTTTGGCGCTTTCATCTAACAACTGTTGCAGCATTGTTTCCAGTACTTGTGGGCAGTCCGAGAATATAATTAGGTCATCCGCAAATCGTAGGTGGTTTAGCTTTTCGCCATTGATATTAAGTCGGTAGTTGTCCCAATCTAGTTTTCTAAATATCTTTGTCGTCTCTAGACTGGAAATTTCAGGTGAGTAATTCCCAATAGAAAGAGGTGTCCGTCAGGGAGACCCAATCTCACCAAAACTTTTCTCAGCAAATTATGTCAAAGTTAAGTATACGATTTCTCTTTTTTAAACCCTCCGGTAGCGGTTGGCAGGGAGGAGGTGAACTGGTGAACTCTCATAGCGTACCAGCCGGCCGGCCGGATTGGTTTTGCACGACTCGCCAAAAAGAGCCTAGGCGCCTACGTGCTAAACACCCACCCCCTGTGAGCACCTATAGCCGGCTAGGCTTTCCAGGTTTCATCGGAAGCGACACCCCGTGGGGACGGGGAGCGCACAGCGTCACTCGTTACGGAGCATACGCTGGAGAAATTATAGCGAGACCCCAGCAGGGTGTCATTTTAAATTCGGGAATCTAAATATAATTCTGGCAACATTTTGCTTGCATTGGAGAAAATGGCGGTTGTTGTCTTGAGAAATATAATATTTCTACATTTTAGCTCGTTCTATGTTTATTGTGCATAAATAAAATTGGATTTAACATTGTGTTCCCATAATTTATTTATGTTTTATATAATCATGTCCTTGGCGCAAATTTATTGTCAAAGTTATGAAAAAGACATACTTTGAGTTCTTGGCGAATTCGCATGATTTTCTGTTGATTTTTTGATTATTACTTGTTCTAAGCTGCAAATTTCTAGTTTATGTACCCTTTGGATTGAAGCAATAATATCTGAGATAAATGGAGAAGTGAAATAAGTAGTGAAAAATAGAAGTTCACGTGTGCAGTGCATAGCTGTTATTTGATAATAGTTCCGGTAATCTATTTGATAACAATGGGTGAAACTGAAGATTTCAACACGTTAATGTTTGAGAAGAAACTGATGAATTTGAAGGACACCCAAGAGAGTATCCAATCTTTGTCGTCATGGTGCCTCAAACAGCGCGAGCACCATAAAAAAATAGTTTCAAGCTGGTTGAACGTGCTCAAAAGAGTGAAGATAGAGCAGCGACTAGTGTTGTTTTACTTAGCCAATGATGTTATTCAGTATAGCAAACGAAAGAACTATGATTTTGTAGAAAGTTGGGGGCTCAATTTGCAAAAAGCTACGCCTCTGGTCAGGTTAGTTTACAGGTTAAAAGGTTCAGGATACTGTCTGTTTATAGTTTGAAGATTTGTATATGTTTTTGTAAAACTACTGTTATTACATTTTTTCATGGCTGTAGAGCAATTCACATGTACCTGTAAAGGACTTGGGATTATAATAATATTATTAAAACATTGGATGGTATATAATATCGTGAAATAACTGAACCTGAAGTCAGTAAATGTAAGCTGCACTGTTTCAAAGTGAAAGTGGGCACCCACTTCTGATCCTAAAAATTAAAAAGGAATAATAGTTGAATGCAGGATTAATAATGTTTATTAGTTTTACTTGTTTACATGGTAAATGATGGAATGTACTTCTATTGCAGAGATGAGAAGGTCCGTACAAAGATACTACGTATATTCAAAATCTGGGAGCAGAGATCTGTGTATGATGATGAGTTTTTGTCTGATCTCACTGGATTGCTCAGTGCTGGAGCTACCAAAAAGACTGATGATGATCCTTTGGATTTTCAAGTAAGTTTTTTTATTCATCTAGATATAGGGAAAAATTTAAAGTTAGAAATTACTGGTATTCTCTGCAAGTACTGAACCAATTTTGACAATTTACTAATTTGAAGTTACTGGAGCATGTGCGGCCGAGTGGTTGAATATCTGACTCATAAGTGAGAGTTACCGGTTTTGAATCCCGCTGCAGCCATGTACCAATGACTCTTTTCTGAGTTAAGTAATTAATTTATTATTACAAGCATTATCATTACAGCTAAACCAATGCGATAATGTTGACGTCAGGGTTAATTAATTCAATATTTGTCATGATTTATACAATACTATTAATTAATGAAATATAAAGTTATGTACATTAGTTGAATTCTAACTGATGCTCTTACGGTGAGGGAAAACTTTGATGAAACCTGCAAATTCAGGTAACTGAATTTGTAATCTGGTCAGATTCCTCTGGTAGCAGAGTCATGGAGGTCAGATGGTAGTCTCTCCACTGTAATTACTGATAGCGAAATCCTGGATTATGGTCAAGGTGGACTGCGGGCCCTTGTGCTCGAGGGCACAACCAGGACATTAATGCCAAGATCATTATTTTTTATTTTACTAAATTGAAGCTACTCTATTTCCAAGTGTCATACGGCATTTTTACCCTGAATTAAGATATAATATTTATTGAATAGCTACAAAGATTTAAGACTGGTAGGTATGCATGTGTATTATAAAGCTTCCAGAAAAAAATCTGTCAAAATCCGTTGGGTTATAGTTTTTTATTTATAGTTATAGTTATTGGGCATAGTTTAGGAGGAGTTAGTAGATATTCAGATCTGGGACTAATACAGATATCGTCAAAACCGGTACCGGAACTGGATATGAAATTATTTAGGATTATCCATAAATTTCGGTTATGGTATTAGATTTTTAAGGATTTGTAAAATTAAAATGCAAAATATAGATAAATCAAATAATTAATTTTTTAACTTTATTTCTAGAGACCATAACCAGTATATTGTAACTTAAAAATGCAACAGCATCTCTCATATTATGCCGCCTTTAGACTCCACTCCACTATCCAAAATTATTCACAACTTTATTTTTTAATTTTTTATTGTACACAAACTTGCCATAATCATACAATACGATAATAGAGATGTACAAAGGATTAAACTATTTTATATTTTTGGTTATGAGTACGGAGCTTCATAACATCTTTGTGACAGACTGACAGCAGCGGAAGGCAACTAATAATAAAATAAGCAACATGGTGTTACTGGCCCGGCTGTACTTGTGGGCCTGGGGTCTGGCGGACCTTGATCATCATCCAGGATTTGGCAGATCAGATAATTACAGTGGAGCGACTGCCATCCGACCTCGGTGACCCTTATGAACTTTTTTTTATACTACATAAACATAACATAAATTAAGCACCATGACATCTTATTTACAATTTTTTTTCCAGCCCCAGCAGTTGGTAAACAAAATAAAACAATGTTCAGTACTGGAGGCTGATACTGACTTACGATTGAAGTACATACATGAGAGTCATTTACAGTTGTCTGATGCAGATGCTTTGTGTGCTAATCTTAAAGGTGAGGGTAATAAAATTGATTATTGTAATTTTAAAATTAACTAGCTTGTGGAACTTATGGAATTTCGCGTGGATTTTATGACATTTGCCTTGAACAAAATCGTTTATTAAGTTTTTCTTAATAGCGAATTACTATCATAAATTAAATAGTATAAAATTAAGTCACTTTCTGCCTCTATCATCCCCTGTGTCTGTTAGACTATTAACTCCTCCTAAGCCACGGTACGGATTTCGATGCTGATTTCACTGTTGGTTGGGTTGGGAGTTGGGAGAAAAATCGATTGGATGAATGTCAAATAAGTTGAGGATAATGCGATACCGACATATTAGTTGTTCCAACTGCCTGTTTGTTCAAGAATAATAATAATTTGTGATTCAATTCTCGTTGCGAGAGCCTAGGATGAATAAAGTGGCAAGCGCATACTAGTGCAGTTAAATCAGAAGTTTTGATCTGGTTAATTAGGATACAGGAATGTAGAGGGTGTATTAGAGGAGCGCCAGTGGCCTAATAAATCGCGGGTCGGACGCGGGAGGTACCGGGTTCGAACCACAGTGCAGCCATGTACCAATAATTTTCTGAGTTACGTACATTAGTTGAACACTAACCATTGCTCTTACGGTGAGGAAAAACATCGTGATGAAACCAGCACATTCAGGTGACTGAACGTGTAACCATGATCCGATCTGGTCAGGTCAGGTGGTAGGGATACGCGGGAAATAGGTGCCTGAACCTGCCGGTATCAGGAAAAAGGCAACCCAATAAGCTATGGATTGACATCGCTGGGTCGGATGCGAGAGGCAACAGCTTACGACGCGCGGATGCCGATGACCGGGCGAAGTGGATGCTGATGAGTAGGAACGCGGACCCTGGCAGAGGCCGGTAGATATTATTAAGTGCTCAGTCAAGCAGTGTTCTCTTACTGACTGTATGAAATGTATACCTTTTCAGATAGGAGCAATAAGGATGACGTGGAAAAAGAGCTGAATGAGGGCATAGGATGTGTGGAACGGTATACACAAGCGTTGCAGAGAGAGATTGTGGCGAGGGAGGCGTTGCTGGCTCTATTGCAAACGGCAACACAGTATTATGGCACGCAGAGGGGCGAGGTCAAAGTTGTTGCATATGTAAGTATTTTACGTGTATTACATTGCATATTTGGATAATGCATACTGTTTGACACTCAAGTGCATGTGTATCCCAGTGTTTTGATTCGATTTCTTTTCTTTTAATGCTATTCAGTGACAAACGAACAGACAGCCCACCTGATGGTAAATAGTAACTGTCGCCCGTAACATCTACATACATTTAGCTTGCAGGTAATAACTGAACCGCAGGTGCGTTGTCACTGTGAGAACTACGATGAAATGCCTCATGCCTGTAATTTTTGAATAATAACTTGTCGAGCTGAATGAATGAATTTCTTAAGGTTTGTTTTGACCTGGAGAAGGATTTGATACACGAACGGGCATTTGTTCACATCACATCACAATATTCGCGCAACATTTTTATGAGTATGTTGAATCGAACATCGGGCCCAATGTTCCGCCAACTGATACCAGAGAATAGCCGGATACAGGCGTCAATCAGTTGTTGCGACAATTGCTTGCCTGTATAATAATCTATACATAGTATAAAACAAAGGAGGGTGACCACAAATAGGGAACAAGCCACGAGATTGATTGATAGTATAAAACAGTGTCGCTTCCCGCCGTCTGTCCCTATGTACGCTTATGTCTTTTCTACGCAACGGATTTTAATGCGGTTTTAAACAATATATAGCGAATTCGGGTTGTGAGCATTTGCAATTTGCAACATTGCGCGCGCAATAACGTAGCTTCCTATAAGTGGAAGAATTTTCGAAATCAATTCAGAGGTTCCAAAGATTAAGCTATTTACTAGTTTCAAAAATGAAACTTTTCTCGCAAACTACACGATTCAATAACACAATTATCTGTGTAATATGTATGCGATGGTGCGAAATGTGATCGCCCCTAGTGCGCTTTGAATTCCGGTATTTCCGTGTAAATGGCGTCGCCAACAAAGCAATTTGATTAGATCTTTGTCGAATGTTTTCTTAGTCAGTAATAGTAAAAAATTTGTTCTTCTTTGGCTGTGCAGTCTCCGGCAGAGAAGGATAAAAATAAAAAAAAAATATCATCTTGCCGTTAATGTCCCGGTTGTGCTCTCGAGAACGAGGGCCCGGGGTCCGCCTTGACCATGATCCAGGATTTGGCGATCAGGTAATTACAGTGGAGCGACTACCACCTAACCTCCATGACCCTGCTACCAGGGGAACTAGACCAGATTGGATCATGGTTATGCTGCCTAAATGTGCAGGTTTCATCACGATGTTTTCCCTCACCGTAAGAGCATCGGTTAGTGTTCAACTAATGTACATAACTAGGCCGCAGCGGGATTCGAACTCGGTACCACTCGCTTACGAGTTGGATACTCAACCGCCCGGCTATCGACGCTCCAATATTAGGATATTGCACCAAAACTAGAATGTCACTTCGGCTGTCAGGAGGGAATCCTACGTTGCGCTTGCCGCGGTCTCCACTCAACAACTGGTTCGCCCCATCGGTTTCAGTTGAAACAAAATGTAGCGAGATTTGGCCGCGTGATCATAGTGACAGTGACAGACAGTCCGCGCAGCGGCAATTGCCTTTTTTTTAAGACATTGGCAACTGGGCCATCAGCCATACGCGGCGTTTGCTTCCGAACCGCATTGTCCACAACATCAACGGGCTAAACAAACCATTGCCGTCTCGATGACGCCGTGCAAAGCGTTTTTGTATATTGACATTCATAACTGTTTTGTGTAAAACACAACTTGAATAAAATTATTTGACTATTGACTATTGACATCATAAATCTCGCTTCATCGTCACAGCCCATACCAGTCTAATGCAGGATTTAGGGTCTCTCCCACGAGAGGGGAGGTTATTGCCATAATATCCGCGCTTGCCACGCTGTCGCTGCTGCCCATTTTCCAGTCTACGTAGACTCTAGATATGTTGCGTATAACGCGTATTTTGCCTCGAAAACATTGGTCGCCTTGTACGACACCCACGAGTGTAAAGGGTTGATGCTATTCTACTCTGCCAGACACCACACGGCAACACTTGTAGGCACACTTGTGTTAGCCTTATTGACCATGGTCTTTTATTTTGAAACCTCTAAGGTGTCAAACAAGCTTACGGCCAGCCTGATGGTAAGCAGTCACCGCAACCTATGGACATTTGCAATACCAGGGGCAACACCCACGCGCTGCCGACCCCGTGAAACCCTTTTCACCACCTTCTTGAAGAACTCCATGTTGTACTCTCCAGGGAAAACCTCTCCGGTAGTTCATTCCACGCCAAGTTTCTCTGTCGCTACCGATGCGTACCGACTGTATTCTGTGTTTATGCAATAAAGTGTTCCTCTATCGATCTCACCATCTCTCCTGACCGTGGTGTATCCCACCAGGAGTACTGTCCCTCTATCGATCTCCCCATCCACTCTCCTGACCGTGGTGTATCCCACCAGGCGTACTGTCCCTCTATCGATCTCCCCATCCACTCTCCTGACCGTGGTGTATCCCACCAGGAGTACTGTCCCTCTATCGATCTCCCCATCCACTCTCCTGACCGTGGTGTATCCCACCAGGAGTACTGTCCCTCTATCGATCTCCCCATCCACTCTCCTGACCGTGGTGTATCCCACCAGGCGTACTGTCCCTCTATCGATCTCCCCATCCACTCTCCTGACCGTGGTGTATCCCACCAGGAGTACTGTCCCTCTATCGATCTCCCCATCCACTCTCCTGACCGTGATGTATCCCACCAGGCGTACTGTCCCTCTATCGATCTCCCCATCCACTCTCCTGACCGTGGTGTATCCCACCAGGAGTACTGTCCCTCTATCGATCTCCCCATCCACTCTCCTGATCGTGGTGTACCCCCCAGGCGTACAAGAACTTCGGCGCCCGCGTCCGAGCCTTGAAACGCAAGCTGGACGAGCTGATCCCGACGCTGGGCGCGCGCGCGCCCTCGCCGCCGAGACGCGACGAGGACGTGCCGTCGCCGGGGCCTGACGAGGATTTAGACCTGCCGGCGGCTATTGGGGAGGACGACAGTGAGTTCTTTTTACCTGTTTGCACCAACAAGAAGCGAGAAACAAGCGGAAGACGCAAGACCGGCCTTCGGGTTACCCATCTTAAATTCCAAATTTATTTCATCGAATTTTAGTATCCCGAAAACGTTTCTCTATTTTTTGTTTTCCAAAATTTTCATTTCACCGAAAACACATTGGAAATTCGATTGTTACTTTTTTTAAATTCAGTTTATTTTGAAATCACACTCAACGTTTGGCCGAAGCTATTAATGCTAGATTGTAGAGTAACCAGAAAACTTTTGAGACACTGCGCAGATTTGGGACGAAAATATATTGTATAGCCGATAAAATCAGCATCAAATCACAATTAAAATTTCTTTATTGAGTAGGACATTGAATATCTCTTTCAATTGTCAAACGGGATAGTGACAGAAAAGTACTAAGGAAACACAGTGATATACTGACCGCCCCAGAGACGGAGCACACCCACCCCACGCCGAAAACAGTGGATGGCAGAGACAATGTCTGCCCGGGCAGGGCCGAACGCTATCCAACCGAGTAACATTCGTCGATTGACCTTTTTCTCGAAATTTGACCTACCTAGCTGGACTAACTGTCCTAGGTATTGTCGTCAAAAGCTTAAAGTGGATATCCAAATATAGTCGGGTGTTACTAACTTTGACCACGAAACTTTTTTTTCTTCATGCTACTCAATGGCAATCGAGCAGCCAGCCCACCAGATGGTAAGTGGTAACTATGGCACATAACATCTACGATTCATATATTTAAGTTGCAGGTAACAAAAATGCAGGTGCGTTGTCACTGTGAGGACTGAGATGAAATGCCCCATGCTTGTAATTATGCTTAGTAAACTCTCTCGGTGGTCGCAAACAAAACCTGTAAGGTCATCTTCAAAACAGCGTGTTAACACAACAATTTCGCCCCAACAGTATCGTACAACATCGACCGAACGTTCAACACGTCCGTGTCGGCCGACGGGTCGCTCTACAACCTGGGGCTGTCGTCCTTCCTGACCTCCGACAACCCGATGGCCATATTCAACGAGCCGGCCGAACATGGATCTAGCGGTGAGTGATGCTTAGATATGTTTATTTGTTTATTTATTAAAAATTTATGCACTTAAGGTACATTGGTGGACTTAAAGCTAAAGTAACCTTATCTACCTGTCAACCGTGAACAGATGTGATCGAAAAAGGTAGGCGGTGCGGGAGAAACAATAAAATAAGATATAGGCAATGAGGAAGCTCAACAATACACCTTATTACGAATACACGTGCACATAGTTGGCAAGCATCGCACATAGATGCCGCTGACCAAGGTCTCATACAAATCCCAAGTTTACTGCCTAACCTACATCGCGAAATCGAAATGTTAAACGTTGACCGCACATTCAACACGTCTGTGGCGACCGACGCCCTCTCGTTTAGTTATTTTTTTATCAGTTTATTGTGCACAGGAAATGCATAGCGAATAACAGGCATAGTAATAAATGGCACAACAGGCGCTACTTATTTCTAAAAGAAATCTCTTCCAGCAGGCCTTCGGAAGTGTGATGTGATCATGAGACGCCGATAGGACGTGCACAATATTACCTATCGTCGTTGTTCCGGCAACCTGGTGGCCTTGTTGACTAACCTGGCCGAACTTGGGTCTAGACTCTAAGCAGCTATAGGCTCTGTAACGACATCTATGGCTTCAATCGAGAAGCTCAGCAATGCACAAGCACACGAGCACTGGCATGCATTGAATGCTGCCCATTTTCCAGCCTATGGAGACTGGAAAATTGAACTTTTGCCTCGAGAACATTAATGGCCTTGTACGACACGTACGAGAGTAAGGGGTTGGTGCTATTATACTCTGCCTAACACCACACGGCCATTGAGGCATAATTGCCGGCAAACTAGAAAAAAAAACTTGTTAAAATAGGAATCCTTTTATTTGTTTTGCAGCCAATAAAATCGAGGTGATAAACTCGCGGCCTAACGACAAACAGGATTTCAATATCAACGACTTTCTGAAGACCCTAGTGCCAAATGAGAACTCCACCGCATCGGACAATAACTCATGTAAGTATTTTTCAATCACGAAAGGAAAGTTTCCAATGAGGAAAGAAACGCCTTACTCCGTTAGGAGGACAGACCGTATAGTTTAATTCTATGGCAATGTCTGGAGCCATAAGCATGCCAATTCGTCATGTTATGTAAGGACCACTGAGACTAATGTGCTTGCGGGGTTATTATTATATGCTTGGACAATTCACATAGCGCCATCTAGCCCCAAAGTAAGCAAAGCTTGTGTTACGGAAGTACTGGGATACCGTTCGCCTTTCTTATTGGTTACAAGCCGGCGTTCACATCAACCACCAATCCCAACCACCAATCAATCCACGCCGTGAAAGCCGCCTTAGCGTACTTAATTTGAATGAACCAAGGAGTATGTCGTATTCAGCCTCAGTACTTTATACTTAAGAGTATAATAAAAGGCTTAATTTCGAAAATTACTATTAGCCACATTGATTGATTAGCCGTTGATTAGCAATTGACACAATTACCTCCGTAGGCATATTAGCCCTGGTGGAATCTTGAATAAATAATGCTAGGGAATTCTAGTTCTTATGGTAGTTCTTTTTGGGCACATCCGTGTGCCATTTTATATATCAAAAGGTAGACACGCATTATTTGACAGTATGGCCTGTCCTCTGAGGAGTTTCTTTCGTCATTGGTATTTTCGTACAGAGGCTTCTTAAATGGGCAGAATTTTTAATGCAATATGTCGATGAAGTGTTGTCGCCGTGCAAAATGTGACTATGCCGAGTTGATAAGGTGCACTATGCTGGTCGCAGAACATTATAGTGCAGCTGAAACAACAATAGAATGCCATGTATTGGTTGCCATCCGCTAATCATTATAATCTAGACGCCTTCATGGCTAGAGCGAATAGGCTGTTCTTAGGCAGGCATGCTCCATCTTAGGCCGCATCGCCACTTACCACCAGGCGAAATGGCGGTCAAATGACTGGCTAATCTCTATCAATCATCTTAGTGTCGATGTCCCGGTTGTGCTCTCGCGCACGAGGGCCCGGGGTCCGCCTTGATCATGATCCAGGATTTAGCAGATCAGGCAATTACAGTGGAGCGACTGCCATCTGACCTCCGTGACCCTGTTACCAAGGGATGCCTGACTACTCTAAATAAATAAATAAAAAGGTAGCCAGCCAGGCTCGTCACATATTGCATTGAATATATTGCATTAAGAAAACCAAATTGCCTTTCTTTTTTACTGATTGTAAAACGTATTTACTTATAATTTATTTTGTACGGTAATTCGAGCTGAGTGGTTCAGTTGGTTAACATGCCGATCTGCCACGCAGAGGTCCCGGGTTCGATTCTCGGCCGAGCAGAAATTGAAATGAAAAATTTTAATTTCTACTACGGGTCTGGGTGTAGTATTATTATTTAAAAAAAGTATATAAGTAGTTTTTCAGTTATCTAACACCCATAACACAAGCTTTGCTTACTTTGGGGCTAGATGACGCTGTGTGAATTTGTCCAAGCATATTTATATGTTTATTATTTTATTTAATCCAGCGACAAGCAAATCGCAGGAGCTCCCTGGGCTAGAGCCAGTGCCGGACCTGCCGGCGCCTATTTCTTTCTACGGAGCCGTGGATGCCTTGTCAGGTTAGTTGGATTCTTTATCTAGTGAAAGAAAGAAAGAAAGAAAGAACATTTATTGCCACAAACAACTACACCACAACATTGAAAAAGATACAAGAAAACAAAATAACATAAAAATAATACAATTAAATATACGTTACGTGTTAAACGTAGCATATGCAAAAACCGAGTTATTCGGCTTTTTAATTAGAAAAAACCGTTAGCCTGTGTTTTTGGGTATTGCTCGTGGACTGTTTCCAGTTCATGGTACCCCATGGAATGGGGGAAAAAAAACGAGCGGTTTTCCGGTTTTTTCGGTTATCTGGATAATTGGTTGCATGCTAGTTAAAAAGTAAAATATAACCTACAAATTCGTTTGGGTGCGACTGCACCAATGCGCGATTGGGCCAATGGTTCTTCTTCTTCGTGGAGTCAATTTTTGAAAACCCTAGATCTGGTTAAAAATAGCTTTTAGCTATTGGTCCGATGAGCCGTTTTCAAGAATAGCTTCTCGAAAATTCAAATAGATGGCGCGCTCTAAGGACTCAAACATTAATATAATCTTTTGACTATATGGAGCTATTGTTGTAGTTGTATGGCAAATCATATGTGTGACTGTCATCATTAATTGCCTCAGAACAAATTAAACCGCGTTAAAACGCTAGTTATTATTTAATATTTGCTAAAGTGCATTCTAACCCAAAGTTTATTTATTTATGGTCGATGACGTACAAAGGCGGACATAAAGTTACACAGCTTTATCTTCCAGTCAACCAGAAATCGATAAAAAAATGTATAAAGTAGCGCCCCAAGGAGCGCTCAAAAACCGTTAAATTAATAAATCTAACTTAAATTCATCGACAATACACATCAACCCACCCACCACTAGTACAAAACGGGCAAGCATCGTGTGGATGCGTGTACATACCAGAGACGGTGAGAAGTCTATACAGGGTAGGTTGAAGTGCTGCGTTTTGTACTTTACTTAAGGATTTGTCTCCATCATGATTGCAGATGATCCTGAACCGTACAACCCGGAGAATATACAGTGGAACAACAATACGTCGTGGAGTTTACCGGTGAGTTTATCATAGACAATATTCTCTTACGGTAAGGGAATACATTGGGATGAAACCATGATCTAATCTGGTTAGGTTCCCCTGGTAGCGGGATCACGGAGGTCAGATGGCAGTCGCTCCATTGTAATGTTACCCGATCTGCCAAGTCCTGGATCATGGTAACGGCGGACCCCGGGCCTTCGCGAGAGCACAACCAGGTTATTTCGCAAATTCCTCAGACTTTTTAAATTTAGTTTGGAAAGACGATGCTTTATCATCATCCTGTCGTCAAATCCCGGATGTCCGCCTAATGCGCTTGGCTAAATTCAGAAGCAAAAAGCGCGAGAGCAAATCAAAGTGGAATGTATTTGCTCATAAAATAAGGTCTACTTTTGTATCACTCCTTGTTAACGCCAATTCACGATATTTGCCTAAATCTACAGTATATAGTTCCAAAACATGTTACTAGGTGTCGCTGCATCGCGGTAACGTTTGTGTCCTTACGAATGTATACTACCTAGTCGAGTTTGATGTTTAAAATGCTTTATTTCTAATACTTACAAATATTTTTGAACAACAATAAACGTGTTGTGCTACCAGTACGGACGTTGTATTGCGCACCTTTAGGGGACTTTAGATAAATGTAATAAGCGCATAAGTCGATGCACTATAAGATCATTTTTTTTATATAAAGTACTATGCAAGTAGATGTTGTTGGTAGACTCGTTTTGACATGATTTTTCACTCACTTAATCACTCTCTGCATGGTCTGGTGGTTGACTGTTAGACAAAGCCTCAATGGCTTTAAGTCCGCCAATTGCTGTTATTTGTGCAATAAAGTTTTTAAATAAATAAATAAATAAATAAATTTTTACCACCGGATCGCTTGGTATGTCCTGGAGTGACTGTGGTTGTAATTGTGACTGACTATAACTGTACAATAACTGACTACAGTTGTGATTATTATGATTATGTGATGCATGACTGACTATGTATGACTGACTGATAATGATTGTTATTGTTATATTAAACGGGACTTAGACGCGACGTACCTTTTCGATTTGTTTTACCGACGTTTCGGTAGGGTTACACCCACCGTGGTCGCGAGAAGACTGCAGTGGAGAGGTGATAGCTGCGGTGGTGTGCGTGTAGTTTGCCTACCCTCACGTGGGTGCGGGTAGGCGCCCCACCCTCACATCGAATTGTCAGTTTGTTGTTGATAATTTAGTTTAAAACAAGTGATTATGATTAATCATGATTGACTAGGCCTTTCACTATGCCTTTGACTATGATGACTGGCAATGACGAAGATTAACAATGACTATGAAAGAAAGAAAGAAGGAAACGTGTATTATAACGTAGACACCACGAAACAATTCACATCACGGTATCTCGTCTCTGTAGCCGGTCCCAGTCCCCTCAGTGCTGCCATCCTTGTTTCTGGCGATGGCGGTGGTTGGTTGAAGAGTTGATTGACTGGACTATGTTTAGGAACATGACCATCACTGTCACCACGACCATGTTCCATGTTCGTTCGTTGATTAAATTGAGTTGATTGGTTGGACTATTGACTGACTGGATATTCGAATATTATTCGAAATATTGTGAAATCTGCAATCAGGGTGTTAACTACGTTTTTCATGTAAGTTTGTGCAATTGACCGTTAATAAATGTATCCAAATGAACGTGAAATGTTAATAATAATAATGTACAACAAAGCGATGAAAAATAAAAACATCGTGACCGTGACCGCGATCGTGATAGTGACCGTGATCGTGACCGCTACCACTACCGTTACCGTGACCGTGACCGTGACTATTACCACAACTACATGCACGACCACGATAACTAAGATAACACTGGTCCGCCCAGCCGGCGCCGGTGCCGCCGGTGCTGCCGCTGCCGCTGCCGCTGCTGGCGGGGGCGCCGGCCGCGCCCTTGCCGGGCCCGCTGCCGGCGCCGGTGCTGGGGTTCCGCTCGCCGCCGCAGTCGCCGCCGCCCGCGCCGCCTCCCGCCAAAGCCGCGCTCTCGCCGCCCATCGTGCCGCACCATCCGCAGTATGCGCAGGTACGGGGACTCCTTTTTTTTTATAGTGCTCAGTCACAAGCCACCTGATGGTTTTTTTTATTTTTATTTTTATTTTAGTCTATCCAGGCATTTGACCGCCATCTCACTTGGTGGCAAGTGACGATGCGGCCGAAGATGGAGCATGCCTATCTAGGAACAGCCTATTCACTCTAGCCTTGGAAGCATCCAGATTATAGTGATCAAGGAACACTCGCAGGCAACGCGTTCCATTCCTTAGCCGTTCGCACAATAAATGTTAAACCAAAGCGGTTCGTGCGGATAGCTGAAAGATCCACGACATAAGGATGAAGCGCTGGCCCGGATCGCGTTTGCCGCTGGCGGTAAGCGGTAACTGTCGCCCATAACATCTACGATTCATGCATTTAGGTTGCAGGCAACAACCCGCAGGTGGGTTGTCACTGTGAGGACAAAGCTGAAATGCCTCATGCCCGTAATTGCGCTGGCTACCCTTATCAACAATGCATTGTTGCTTGGGGGCGAAAATAGATAAGGCGATGGTACTCACCCAGGCTAAGTCCTCATGCTTGACAGAGTCCTACCACTTGATAATTGAAGTTAGCTGAAATTACATGATATGAAATGACATTTATTGCGTAACAGAGACACCACATCACAATCACACGTAAAATACACATTAACCATACTAGAATGTATGTAATGCGCTATACGAGAGATATCATTAAGATAATACGTAAGAGAAATTAATAGAGCGTCTGTGGCCGAGCGGTTACAGTATCCGACTCGTAAGCCAGAGGTCCCGGGTTCGAATCCCGCTCCGGCCATATACCAATGAAGGTTTTTTTTTGAGTTATGTACATTAGTTGAATACTAACCTTACGGCGAGGGAAAACATCGTGATGAAACCTGCACATTCAGGCGACTGGATATGTAACCATGATCCAATCTGGTCAGGTTCCCCTGGTAGCAGGGTCATGGAGGTCAGATGGCAGTCGCTCCACTGTATTTACCTGACCTGCCAAATCCTGGATCATGGTCAAAGGCGGACCCCGGGCCCTCGTTCTCGAGAGCACAACCGGGACATTAACGCCAAGATGAATATGTAAGAGAAATCACGCACAGCAAAGCGTTCATTTCCGAACCAAGTGAACTACCTTCATTTTAGAAGATTTTGATCAGTTGGTGTCTACCCACATATATTACACGTAGAAAAAACAAAATACATTAAAAACATGGCTTGGTACTTAAATATACACTCTCCCAATGTGTGTTCTACCACTTGTACAATCAGCTTCATAGTGAATGGATCCTACATACACTCAATCAGCTTACTCTGCAACTGTCTGGCCAACGATAATGATGATGTTCCTATACAGGCATGCTTCATCTTCCCCATTGTCACTTACTAACTTTGTGAAATGAGCTCCCTGGAGTAGTTTTGTTTTGAAACGTGGAGTTCCTCAAGACATGGGTGCAATGAGAGTTTTCACGATTACAGATGACAACAGACTTTACGTTTCAGTAGCGCCATCTGTAATCGCTAAAACTGTAATTGTTTTGTTGATACCTACGTACTTTAATTATTGATGATTGTGTTGCCAGGATATGCCATCGGTGGACGTGGACCATAGAGGGATATTGCCGCCGCCGCCGCCGCCTCCTGTGTTGCCAATCTTGGGAAGTAAGTACGAGTATTGTAAAACTTTTTCTCTGATTGTCTTGTAAGATAAACCTATGGAGCTTTAAGTAACAGTGGGCTGAGGCTTTAGGCCTCTATCTTTAGGCCGGCGAAACTGCCGACCTGCTTAATCTTCTGTCCTTTTGGTGTCCTTAGGCGGCGGTAGACCACTTTCCATCAGGTGGCCCGCTTGCCTGTTCGTCTGCCGTGTAACATAAAAAAATGTCCGCCATTGTACTGTTATATGCGGGAAGTTTATCTTTTTTTCTTACTTGTCAAACGATAAAATATATGAAACGCCTACATTTGACTTCCCACGGTCAAACTCTCTAGATTATTTTCCATAGATAGCGCGTATCCAATTTGATACGATGCTAGCTATTTTTTAAACATTACAAATCGGTGCTCGGTTCATTGTACTGGTATAAATCAATAAATGACCGTTTCCAGATGTAGAAGATGTCGACCATCGGCTGCTACCTGCTTTACCAACGCCCCCCGCGCGGACTCACCAAGGTATGACATACATACATACATATATCTATACATACAACTATACATAAATAGATACATCAATACGCCTGTATCCCACAGTATCCCATAGTTAAGCAGACACTATCGAGTGCCACAAGCTATGATCCTGACATCTCTTTTGCATCTTCTTTATACATTTCTTTGTTATATTCTACTTAGTGACAAATGCGTAGACATTCCACCTGATGGTAAGCGGTAACTGTCACCCATAATATCTAAGATAACCTTAAACTCGTGGGCGTCGTACAAGGCGACTAAAGTTTTCGAGGAAAAAGATCTAGAGTCTCCGTCGGCTGGAAAATGGAGAGCAGTGTTTTCCAGTGTTATATTCTGTTTCCAACCCGCCTGCCAAGCGTGGAGATTATGGCAATAATCTCCTATTTCCTGCTGTGGACTCTTATGGGCTGTGATGATGACGATGATGATGATGCTCTAGAAAGTTTCATGTAAAAAACAGCATCGTTGCTGGAAGGCAGATATACTTACACCTCGTGTCTACGTAACTAGTGGGACCACGATGTGAGACCACTGGTGAGACAGAGTAGTAGGAACATGATGGACTGAGTGGTGCCCATCCAGGCGGACTGATATCCTCAGGCTTGACAGAGTCCTAGCACAGTCATTACGTTGTTAATTTTTTTGGTATTTTAAGTTGTACACTTATCTAAGAGGGGGGGGCAGGAGATCCATAACACAGGCTAACCTAGTTTGGACTCCTGTCTCCCAATCAACTATTTGATATTTTAAATGTCTTTGTAAACTTTTTGGGACAAATAAATACCTATAATAATAATACCGTAAAAAAATTGTCCGACAGTATAAAAATACTCCATAAATATACACAATTTGAGTCACCGACTACACGCTTAGGTTCTCGACAGATTCCCACTTGATCAGTAATACGAAGGTATATCAATAAGATAAGAACTTGTCTTGGACGACAGGTGGCGTTACTAGCTCAAGTCAGCCGCCGTGAACCTTAGACCAGTGACTCTTCATACCGAATCAGCTCTATGAGAGTTTTCGCGATCACAGATGGCGCTAGTGAGGCGTAAGGTCCGTTGTCAAAATACTGTCGTGCTGTTGCATAGACAAACCCTGTTGTAAAGTGACGAATCTATTCTAGCCAATGACCGGGCTTTATTGTGACGTCATAATTCAGACCTCACGTCTCAGTAGCACCATCTAGTATCGCGAAAGCTCTCATTGTTTTGTCTTTATCTATGTAGCGACATCTATCGCTCCACTAGGGAAACTCAACAATACTTATATTTCGAGTACACGAACACAAGGTTGGCAAGCATCCGCACATAGATGGTGCTGACCGTCCTACATCGCGCTAGAGAAGTGTGCCAACTTCCGCAATGGAAAACGCTACTTCCCATTATCCAGCCTACGGAGACTAGATCCTTAACCTCGAAAACATTAGTCGCCTTGTCCGACACCCACGAGTGTAAAGGGTTGGTGCTATTCTACTCTGCCGGACACCACACGGCATACATCACTTATCGAGCCACTATTGCAAAAACATATCTCTACTTATACAGGTTTCAACGCTACGCCTGACGTGGATCATCGAAACCTGATATCCCTGACGCAGCGGCCGCAGGACCCGCGCGGACACCACCACAAGATCGATCAGGTACCACCCACGGTTGGGCTACAGTTGGACCCCTGCTGGACTTCGGTTGGACTTCGGCTGGACCCCGGTTGGACTCCGGTTGGACCCCGGTTGGACTCCGGTTGGAGCCCGTCGATGTGACATCGGTTAGATCCCGGTTGGACCCCAGCTGGAGATCATTGGTTAGATAGTTGGGGCCTTTGGGGCCTGCTAAGTGGATCTGGGTTAAGCCCCGGTAGGACCTTGCCGGGTTGACTTCGGTTGGATCTCGATAGGAGACTGGTTGGACCTCGCTGGTTTGACTTCGGTTGGAATATTGACGAAAGAAACTCCTTTACTCTCAAATAATGCGTGCAATGCATGTATACCTTTTGGAACATAAAACGACCGACGGATGTGCCCAAAAAAATATACCGCACGAAATAGAATTCCTTAAATCATAGTATATAACATAATATGGCGAATCGGCACTCTCATGGCTTGGCTTGTCATCGCCATAGATATTGCGTAGTAAGAATATTTCTTTCCTTATTCCACTACGGTTGACCCCGATTGGAGGTCGCCGGTTTGACATCGGTTGGACCCTAGGTGGAGATCGCTGGTTGGACTGTTAGACCCCGCTAGGATGTATCTCGGTTGGCTCCGCCGGTTGGACTTTGTCTGCGGCACACGCAGACGGTGGGACGCGATTTTATTTTATACTATGTATATTTTTTTTATCTTTATTAAGGAAAATAAACAATAAAAATAATGTACATAGTATATAGTATAGTATAGTTGCATTACGTATATTTTGGTGCATTCCAGGACTACAGGGTACCACCGATGGTGACGCCCAGCGATATCGTCGAGAGCGTCGACATGGATCTGTCAGAAGATGAGGAACAACGTAAGTATGATATTAATGAAAAGAATCTTATCAAAAGTAGACCATCCGGGCGACAAAATCATGGTTGTAGACTGTGAGGGTGACGTAGGCTATCCTGCGTTGTCGAGTACAAAAAAAATTTCCGTTTGTAGCGATAGTAGAGGTTTAGGAGACTTACGAAACATTGGTCTGCCGCTATTTTATATATCAAAGTGTCTTTTCTCTTTTGTGACTAAAATGTGGCCGAATAGCGAAACTGCCAAGAGTATATTACGCAGTCCGGTTTTTTTTTACTTATAGAACCCACACAAGAGGATATCTAAGTATTATCGCTAAGAAAAGTTCGAAGCCTGGCCAATAAAAAAAAGGTGTGCCAAACTGTGCACGGGCTGTCCAACGTCTTGTGTGTTTCTTAAACGTCTACTAACGCTAGAAAGTAGATTTTTTCATACTCGGTGACGTAGGACGCCTGTTGTGTCGTAACTAATCTGTACTTTCTGTATTTGTTATCTTGTGTACAATAAACTGTTAAATAAATAAATAAATAGGATGACCTACGGCGCCCTCACAGTCTAAATAGTCCAGTTTCACCTTTTAGTATAGCCCATCTTAATAAGAAAATGTGTTTGTTAAACTGTCTTTCTTTCACGCGGCTACAGAGCAGAAGTAGTTTGTGTTTAGCATAGATTATTTTTTACCAAAGTCTGTAAATATGGTGTCGCAAAACCTACACATATAGTTAAGGGATTGTTTTAATCAAAGATATTGGACATAGAGCATAGATGGAGCCTCGACCTATAGACCTATAGCAGTGTACATTTACTGTCAATCTGTCACAACTCTATACAAATGACTCAACGTCATACAAAAAGCTAGTACATTAAGATGACCAAGGCCACCAAATTTGATAATAGCAGTGGTTATGGAGGAGTACTTGTAGCCGGCCCTTTTGGACACGTTACATGCACTATTAAGAAAAGAAACAAAATATAGATTGTGACTTCAGCTGTGAGTAGGCTCCTTCCATGCCTCTATGCCCAATTTCTTTGGTTTTAATAACTTTGAAGCTGGTGACGACACCAAAGAATTTAGCGAACGCTTTTGAATCTTATTTTAATGTTATTAGCTCTCAGATCCCATGCACAGCTACTAGTGATGTTCTCTTCAATTAATTTTGAATGGTAACCGCCCCAAAATAAGGTCGAAAATCTTTTCCACACAGAGAAACCAGCGTTTTGTTAGGCATTAGCGTATTACCAGCCATGGCATACGCTGAGTGTGACCCCTTTGCACGTTTTCCCATGGCACGGGTAGCGATACATTATGGTTATAACGTCACTGTTTCCTTTTAATATTTGAATGTTCTATCATCCTGTCATGAGTTTATGTGTAATAAACGTCATTTATTTATTTATTTATTAACACCTTTCCAGACGGCATGTTCCCGCCTCAAAGTCAGAACGACCACAATCGACGGAACAGTTTCAACAACAACAAGGTCCTAGTGGGCGGGGACAATGGGAAAACCAACCACAAAGACCACTTCCAAATCAACACACGAGACTCCTTCGAGAAGAACGACCAACTCTCGCCAATGTTGCATCCACCACTGAGCTTACCTCCTTTGTCGAGTCTGCCACCGTTGTCGAACCCATTCGACAACATGCCGCCAGCCTTGAAAAACTTTAACATGCCGTTCCAAAACTTCCCGAACGACGAAGAAAACTCAAATGATAGCGCATACGAAGATGACGTCAGAGCAAGAGTGTTGGACCACCCACCTCCCACAATAGAAAGACATTCCCCCCCAGAGTACGACTACGACAGTGAGTGGCAAAATAGACCAGAACAGAGACCTTTCAACAACCAGAGGTTCCCAAGGAATTGGGGGCCCAGGACTAATTTCAGGCCAGCGTTCGGGAGCCCCCCTTTCAGGCCTAGGAACGCACCTAGACCCCCCAATAGGTGGATGGGCCCCAGGCCGCAGAGGTTTTGGTGATCTGTGATTGAGTGTTGTGTCGGACTAGTGATGGAGGTTTGATATAGGTCCAACAATTTTTCTGCGGGTGCTTACTGTATGATATATCGGTCTGGGATGAAATTTGGAAGGAATTTGACTCGTATGTACCCATAGACAAGGTTTTGAATTTTGTCGTCTTACTAGTGTCAAAACGCAAGTGTCGACTTTTATATAAATATGTGTACATGGTTTCTTTTTAGTTAATAAAATCAATAACAGTATGTTTTTTGTTGATTATTGTTAGCAGTGTTGCCATTGGATTGGCCGAAAATTTTTAATGCAATATGCTATAGTATACTATTTTAGGTTTGACTGCAGTGGTTTTATTTTTAGTTGAAAAATTAGTCGTCATGATTTGAATGGTACAATGCAAGAAAAGAAAAGACTAATGCCAATATTAATATAAAAGTTTGTGCTTGTCTATGACGTAGTGACAAATGTCTCGAATAATATGTAGGTACTGAAGGATGGAGATTGTTGGTTGGTTGATAGATGGAACTCTGTTGCAATAAATACGTATGCAGAGCTGTGAACATATCTCGTTTTGGTGGATGCTATTGGTTAGAAATACAAATTCAAAGACTCGAAAGTAATTAGGGTAATATAAATATACAATAGCCACCGGGAAAGATAAGTTTACCGCGTTACTATTGCACATTAATCGTTACGATGAAGTAAAATCAAATTGGGAGCCTCGATGGACGAATGGTTAGCGGGGCCGACTCGTAAACGAGAGGCACCGAATTTCATCCCCAGTGACGAGTGAGTGATGACTCTATTCCGAGTTATGTACATTAGTTAAATACTATCCGATGCTCTTACGGTGAGGGAAAACGTGATAAGACCTGCACATGAATTGGTAACATTGATCCAAGCTGGTCAGGTTCCTTTTTAACAGGGTCACTGAGGTCAGACGGCAGTCGCTCTAATGTAATTACTAGATCTGCCAAACCCTGGATCATGGTCAAGTCAGACCCCGGACACAACCGGGATTATTAAGAGTACAAAAAGAATAATAATTAATATGAGGCATCAGTGTCTTTTCAGTAGTTTTCCTATTGGCAGCACCTAATTTCTGGCAATTTCTACGCTAGGCATGTACAGGCAACTGACTGACTATAGGCTGGTCCTAGACAGATATCCTAACAACCATGGTCGTACGACCACTGCCAATTATGACAGCGCCTAATCTTCTCAACTAAATGATACGAAATAACGATATTAGACGGTATCGAAGACACTAGTTTGTTTCAGAGTTTCTGAAACACTGGATTTATGTAGACTCCGAAAACCATTGGACCCGAGGCGAGCGGCTCAAATGTAGTGTCCTTCTGAATTTGTGATAAACGTATTTAGATTTTCTGAATTTTTATCCAAGTCTTTGTGGAACGATAAATGTGCGATAGGTCTTTAAATTAATCGTATGGTGTATAAAAGTATAAGTCGGTCACGTCGCATGTAAATAGACCTGAAAATTTATGAAATTGTTTTAAAATTTATATTGTCTACGAAATATTGTTCTAACTAATGTCTTGAGACTTCGATTGAGAGTATAATAACCAAAGATATTGGACATAGAACATAGATGGAGCCTCGCCCTAAAGAGAATGTACACTGCCAATCTGTCTCAACTCTACAAATAACTCGATGTCATTAAAAAGCCAGTACATTAAGATGACCAAGGCCACCAAATTTGACATGGAGGGGTATTTGACAACTTATAGCTGTCCCTTGTGGACATGTTACATGTATAATGAAACAAAATATATAATGTGAATTCAGCTGTGAGTAGACTCCTTCTATGCGTCTATGTCCAATATCTTTGATAGTAACATATTTATTTTTATTCTTAATTATTTCTGTCAAGGTTATCCCAACTATTGGATAGTTACCGTATCAGAACAGAAAATAATTATAATTATATACCTTTATGCCTTTATACATTATACGATTAATTGTAAAATATAATGAATAGCAATGTAGTTAATTTACAAAAGGCAGTTGAAATACATTGTATAATATGATGTATTTGTTACTATAAAATAGAATTGTTCACACAAAAAAGAACTGGAATGTACATAGAAAAAAAAATTTATAGATTTATTTAAAGTGTTAATAATTGCAGTGTTGTGGATTTTTTTGTATGGCGTTGTATGAGACATATACGCAGTTGTTTCATGTATGATGTTTTCCTTCTAGTCTATAGGTTCCTTTTATGGCAGCGGAGAGTAGTATAGACTTACTGCGTTTGTTTTTATTGTTTTCCATTGAGTATTGCAGCAAGTTACACATAGTCTGGCGTTCTTTTGATGTGTATGAATGAATTGTATGAAACATCTCTCATTACTGAAGTGTGAGGTGACGGAAATGACGGCATGCGCTCAGGCGCTGTCCTAATTGGCAACGGTAGTGCGACCATGGTCGTCCGACGGACGTCGGCTGACTAATAGGAGACCTCAAAACCGCCCGTCGCACGACCATTGCTAATTAGGACAGCGCCTCACGCCGGCACCGTTAGCGTGTTCCTTCGTATTATTAAAGTTTAATATAAGAAGTGTGTATTGTGATGTTGCTGCAAAAGTCATATTACATATTGATTTATTCATATATAAACTTGTATCATAGTTTTAGTATAGAAACTCGCTTTCCTATAAAGGTTGACGGCAGTAGGATTATTTTTAAACATTTTAAACATAGATACGTCAAAATATTGCTTCGATAAATAAAGCTTACCAATAAGGTTGTATGTTATTTCGCAAGATTTGTTTATTATATGTAAGAACGTACTACAGCTACAGCGCTATTTGATTCCCATTTTATTGTTTCGATTATTTATTTTTATCCCCGTACTGACTGACCTGAATGAACTTATATATTTATTCTTTATAATTTTAGATGTATTAACATAATGTAAGGATACTATATTCAGATAACATCATTAGCTCTTCATGAGAATGCGAATAAACGCCCTTGTGCTTTTCTATAAAGTCATTTTGTAAAATATAGTAAATTAGTGTTAAAGTGCTGGTATTTTATGTAAAAATGATTTACCAACAACAAGTAATCTTTCTGCTGTTTTAGGGCTGAATTTTTGTGTCTAGAGGGCCAATAGGGATAGTTGCTCTACCTTGTAGGATAACATAGGTTTGAATCCCTCAGGCATTTACCAACGGATCATTCTGATGTACCCATTGATTTTTTAATGAAAAATAAAATATGGAATATAGTATTTTTTTAAATAAAAGAGCTAGCCAGTTCTTTGTACGCCATCTCATCTGGTAATAAGTGACGATGCGGCCGAAGATGGAGCATACCCGCCTAGGAACAGCCTACTTAATCTAGCCTTGAAGGCGACCAGGTTATAATGGTCAGGGAACACAGACAACGAGTTCCATTCCTTAGCCGTGCAGCTAGCTGGAAGGTCCACGACATTAGAATGGAACGTTCGCCCGTGTTGCGTTTTCCATTACTAATACATTATTATATACTAGCTTTTGCCCGCGATTTCGTCTGCGTGGAAATCGTTTTTAGGGCACTTTATCTTGTCCCGAGCGACCATTTTAAATTACCTCCCTAATGTATGAAAGGTAGTTCTACGGAGAGGTCTAGCTGTATCTCTGGTTCTACTCAACCGAATTGGATGAAACATGGCCTACATTTTAAGTTGGACCCCAAACTACCAAACTGAAAACCGCATCAAAATCCATTCGACGCCATTTCCATATTTCTTATAGTTTAGCTGGTCCTTCATGGATCTACACCAGGGGATCCAGTTTCCAAATTCAATTATACCCTATATGTTGCCCAGGCCTAATAGCTACACAACAAAGAAAGTTTCATTCAAATTCCTGTAGTTCCGGAGATTAGCGTGTACAAACAGACGAACAGACCGACAAATATTTTTAAATTCATCGCTCAAAATTATTTTTTTGTAAATATATTCAATTTACTGATTTGTTACTGTTTTTCTTATAAAGATATGTTCTTAGTTTGCACCTTCAATCCGCATCGTTAATTACCACCAGGTGAGACGGCGGTCAAATGTCTGCCTCGAAAATAAAAAATAAATCGTTTCAGAGGGGCCATGGTTCCTGTTTTCTGAAACCATGCTCTGCGTCCAGGCATCCTACAGCCTAACTTACAATCCAACTAAATTACCTACCTACTGCCACTTTAGATGCTACCTTTTCTGTTTGGTATTGTGCAGGAAAAGAAAAAGGATATCAGCGCTAGGCCTACGATTTGTCAGTACGAGGCTTGTATTTTAGAAATGGAGCGACTTATAGTTGTATGGGCTTGTTTGTGTAACTTATTGTAATTACTGAAATAAACGTAATAGTATTATGATTGTAGACAAAATTTATAATACATACACTCATACATACACATTCACGCCCCTATACCATAGGGGTAGGCAGAGACTATCGAGTAAATATTATAATATGTATATTTAACAAACTCACACAGCGCCATCTAGCCCCAAAGCAAAGTATAGGCTTGCGAATCGAACCGGGGACCTCTGTCTAGGGCAGACTGGCCTTGTTGACCTCTGAATTACTCGGTTGAAAAAGGTATACTTATTTGATACTAGTAGACCCGGCGCGAAGTCGTTCGCGTGGCGTCCTATCCCTACACATACCCTATACCTCCTCAACACCTATCCTACACCTACGTTATTTTTGTAACGTGAAGAATACCTGCGATCCAGGTACCCAGCCCCTGGGAGCTGGGTTACGTGGGACTTCTTATGGCCTCCCAGGCTACAACACTTCCCAGCATTGCAGCGACCACTGCAGGCAGGGAGAGGTCTGGGGTGATTTCTTGGACCAGGTCGCTTCGCTCACAGAGCCGAGCAGGGCACCGATCCTGGTTCGAACCGCAATGGTGACACTGCGGTGTCTGTTCAATGTCTGTACATCTGCCCTACACCTACCCCACACCTACCCTATGCCTACCCTATACCTACCCTTTTTTTCTTGCTTATAAACCTTTCTCTTGAATCACTCTTATCTATTGTTGAAAATAGCATTGAAATCCGTCGCATACTTAAAAGGTTAAAATGATTTAGACGGCGGGGATCGATTTTGTTTATTACTATGTATAGATTGATGACAAGAGCGAGCGAAATAAAACAAATGTGATATTTGCTATGCCAGTTTCAACCTTCCACCTTCAGCTAGTGTAATTCTTTGGTCTCTGTCTATTCCTACCGGAAAAAGGCGTGACGGTATGTATGTATCTACTTTGCCGCAGATACACCTGTTTTCAATTTTAATTTCCATTTATTTTTCTTGACGTAACAAAGTTTTATCGTACTTATATTTTTTCAACCTACCCCTCTAGGTTATGAGTGGTTTAAGATGTTTCCCGGTTATAGAGTTTAATCTTGTAATAGACAGGGGTATTTAGGTCTAGTCTCGCCCCAGGCCATATAAAATTTTTAGGACTAGGATTTTTAGGGTGGGCCAAGAGGACTTTAGGGCGAGCTAGCCGGCGCCGCCTCCTATAATTGGCCGCCCTGGGCCATGGCCCATTTATACGATCTGTAGCTGTCAACTTTTCTGAGATATCACCCAGATTTATCTTTGTTTTGTAGTTGTGACAAGCGAATATTTTACTAGAAAATAAAAGCGAGTTTCTATACCGAACTGCACTACAAGTTACTACAATTTAATTATCGCCAAGTATAGCTTGACTAGAAACATATATTTTTTTAGTAATATCATATGTCTGTTACGAAGCAAAATATCTACTTTCTCTCGAATCTTAAAACTAGACTCGACTTGTTTTCTCAAAGTAATTATAATTATGGGATTAAAATAAAATTAGGACCGGCTGTTGAGTAACTTCACACCTACTAAACACTGGGATGAAATTCAAGTGTAAACAAATTGCCCATATAAAAATAAACTCAAGTGGTAAATAAAATAGTGTTTTTTTGCTAATTTATACGATTTTATTTCATTTTGAATGTGAGAATTTTTATCAATTGTGGTTGGATGGAGGATTTTAAATAATCCACCCCTTGGGTTTATTCTTTATAGTGGCAATTTGTTTACACTTTTGATCTTGAACTTACAAATTCACGTCATGTTAAAGGACCTACGATAATAAGAACTGTAAGGGCACGGTAATGGTATAAAGATAATATTACTGTGGTGATGGGGCGCCAGTGTCTTTAGCAGTAGTTTCTCTATCGGCGGCATGTTACGACAATAATGAATGTGGCGTAAAAAGGTGCCTCCTAACATGCTGCCAATACTAGTGACGTAAAGTGAAGTGAAGTTAGTCAATAACACGTCTTATTCTTATTTGAATCACAAAGTAGTAAAGTATTTATATGTCCAGTCAAGCTTTACTGCTACGCAGATTTAGGTACATTGAGTCAGTCACTGACTTCAAATTCGATTCTTGCGCTGTGACATCTCAAATTCGAAATTTTCTCTAGCCAAACAACTGTATTAAAACGTCACTGAAATTATTGATCTTTGGCAATATACGACTGTTGAAGATAGTTGAGTAAATATTTTTTGAATGCAATAGACATTTCAATGTAATTATTAATGGAGATTTATGGCTAGAAACAAATGTCGAATTCAAGATATCACAGCGCGAGAATTATTGGTATGTAAATTGGTTTAAAGCCAGTACAGTGCTGTCGCGTCAGTGCTGACTTAATTATTCCCGCTTGAATATTGTGAAGTCAGTCACTACCCCAGCCACCCGCGCCAGCCGTACAGACCTCGCCTAACTGACCAGGGGCCCCCTTTTTGAAAACGTTCGCATTCACGCGAGCGCTCGCCTTTTAATGCTTGTCTTTTCTATCTCTAGCAACTTACTACTAGTGTGAAAGAGATAGGTAGCGCACGCGAGCGAACGGATGCAAGCGGTTTCAAAAATAAAACACCAAGGGCTATATTTTTAAATCGCTCGCCTCGAGTCGAACGGTTTTAAATTTTGATTTAGGGCATGAACAATTTAATATTTATTAAATCACATTGGCAACACCGAAATTACATAACACCGGATTACTGTTCAAAAATCGGGAACTTCAGCATCATGCAAAAAAATATGGATTTTTCATGCCGAAAATCAAAATTGAAAATCGTACGAATCAAGGCGGGCGATTCAAAAATATAGCCCCAGTACTTGGTCAGTCGCTGGCGCTGCGTGAACATTTGTGATTGCACAGTGAATAAATCGCTACGAATATTCACTGCATAAAAAACAGTTTGAGTCAGTTGTCAGCGCCAGGACTGACGCCTAGGCGCCTGTTAGTGACCCTGTGTAAATTTTCCTTTACTGTTTACCTACACAACTTTGGTAACTTACTTTGACAATTCGGTGAGTACCTACAATGTAATCTCACACCGCGAGATAGTAGGCGGTGCTGCTTCCCACCTTTGCGCAAACCGGATGACCTAAAGGCCCACACGTCAAAGAAGTAAGTCGATCTCCTGGGTAACCTCTTTGCCCGACTCAACTTTGTAGGATGGGGGAGCTAGGTTGGCGGTGCCTACCATCTCGCGGTGTGAGAGCAGCATGCCTGAAGTTCGCTTCACCAATTAAATTATAAGACGTGTGCTTTTCTCCCTAGACCTCCGAAAATCCGGTGGACCTGATGGAATCCTGGTGGGTTGGAACAATTTCTGAAAATATGTGCTTCCGAGTTGTTCCACATTAATACGCTTATTCGATATTTTTACACCACCGGTCTTCATTTAAGTAAGCTCATGTGCATTCGATACTTAAGAAGGGTGACAATTTAGACCCATCAAATTACAGGCTAGCGGTAACCTCCTTGCTCTCTAAGGTGATAGCGCGAGTTATCAAAATCCAGGTTCTTGGTTACCTTGAGGATCACCAGCTGAACAGTGACCGGCTGTAGGGGAAAGTTGGCATATAACGCGTCGTAGATAATTCCGTGCATGCGCATATCACAAAAACTACGTATTATGCGAATCCCAGTGCTAAAATATCCTTGCCCAATATCTTTTCGCTTCCCCAAGCGCACAGGCAGCCTTTTCGGAATTGTCATCGAAAGACAACACGTTACGCAAGTTTTTATGCCTACTCTTAAGTTTTTACTCCTACTCAACTTTTGATAAGACGCATCTATACATTAAAAATACAAATATATTGTGGAGTTTATGTGAGAAATAATTTAAGACATAATTAATTTTGCTGTGTTATTTTGAGGTTGCAAAATAGTATGATCCAGTTTGACAATTGCGCGCCCCAGTAATACTTACAGCATTTATTATATTAGCAATTGCCATCAACCAATAGTTTAAAAAATAGTCTCGATAAGTGATTAAAAGTGAACTTAAAAACTCTGTACAAGTAATGTGTATCCCGTATTTCGGCTGATCGAGGACGATAACTAAACATATTGCACATGTTTCGAACGCAATTATTTATTAGTATTTTCATAAATATATTTCACGGCTTTCTTGCTGTGAAACTTTGTGATTGGGTTGCTCGATATTTCACGATATTGTCACAGATCAACTGGGTCGTCGGTACCCGGTAAGAGATCGGGGCAAAATATATATGTGCCTAAAAATAAAGAAGTAGTCGAATTCAGTTTATTTATTTATTTATTTATGTTATAGACGAGCAGCATTATTGCTGATGTGTCTATATCACACAGTGTTGAAAGTCATTTTAAATCAGGTAGAGACAGTTTGTTCGACTTCAACCACTCGTCCAGTCTGTTCTTGAAGGCATTCACTGACACGGCTGTCACAATATTTTGTGGTAACTTGTTCCAGTTTGATACCACTCTGTTAGAGAAGAAGTGATGTGCAGTATTGGTGTTAGATGGTGCGCGTTCCAATTGCATTTCGGGACCTCTGTGCGACTTGCAGCCCTTTTAACAAACATTTCGTGAATGTGAGGGAGATTGTATTGGTGTGATAGAATCTTGTACGTTTCAATGAGGTCACCACGTAGTCGTCTTTCTTTCAGAGTAGTAAGGCGTAGTATGCGAAGTCTTTCTTCGTAGGATTTACGACGCAGAGCTGTCGGTATTTTAGTAGCTCTTCTTTGAACACCTTCTAGAAGGTCGATATCTTTTCGAAAGTACGGGCTCCAAACCAAGAATCCATATTCCAGAAGTGGTCTTATGTAGGTCTTGTATATTTTGAGGAACATATCAGTCGTAATTGTTTGGAATGATCTTCTTATTATGTAAACAAATGAGTTGGCCTTCTTCACTATGGTTGATATGTGCTCCTCCCATTTCAAGTTACATGTAACCGTGACACCCAAGTCCTTCTGTGATGTAACTGGTTGCACCGTGGTCCCCTCTATACAGTACCCCATACCAGGGTTATTTGTACCCAAGTGTAGAACACTGCACTTTGAATGATTTAGAGTGATGATCCAATTCCTTGTTCAATGCTGAATGCAATCGAGGTCATGCTGTAGCTGCCCAGAGCTGACTAGTGGGTTAATAAAGAACTTGCCATCATCGGCAAAGAATTCAGATTGGGATTCAATGCATTCGATTAGGTCTGTTATATAGATGCCGAATAGATGTGCTGAGAGCACTGAACCCTGTGGTACTCCACTTAATACCTGTCTTCGTTGGGAGAGGGAGCTACCAATTCGTACTTGAAATGTTCTATCCTTGAGAAAGGTCTCAATCCAAGTGAGCAAGGGGCCTCTTATTCCGTAGTGATCAAGTTTTATCAACAATAGTTGGTGAGGCACCCTATCGAAGGCGCGCTGGAAGTCCAGGTATATGACATCCACTGGATTCCTATTATCCATCTCTGTTGACCACCAATGTACACAGGACAGCAGATTAGTAACAGTTGACCTTTTCTTAACAAAACCATGCTGTTTGGTGGATATTATGCACTCTTGATGGAGGAATAGTGACAACTGGTCACAGATGATTCTCTCCATAACCTTTACCGGATTACTTGTAAGGTTGACTGGTCTTAAGTTTTCTGGCAGGGTTTTATTCCCCTTTTTATAAATTGGTGTAAGAATCGCATGTTTCTAGTCTTGAGGTACACAGCCATTGTGAAACGATTCATTCATCAGCACTGACAATATCGGTGACAAAGTCTTAATACAGTTTTTAAGGATACAGCTTGGAATTTGATCTGGCCCAGGGGCTGAGGTCGGATTCATTTTGGAGATGGCTTTTTCCACATCACCTACACTGAAATTTATTTCACTTGGCTATTCTCAACTCGCGGTCCTTTAAGCAGATATGCATGAGGCCGCAATACTGGTTCCCTAGAGTAAGCTTTTACAAACTCCTCCTCCTGGTTACCAGGTCACCATTTTGATTTTTTATCGCTGGGGGAATACCAACTTTGGATGTGGTGGACTGCCTTATGTGGGAGTAAAAGGCTTTATTCCCATAATCCAATATTTTTTTGTCATAGATGCTGCGACGTTTCCTTGTTAGTGCAACACATTTGTTATTAATATCTCTATATTTTGAGTATTCCTCTTCACTTCTAGATGCTCTGTATTTGTCCCAAAAAACTTTTTTCTCTTTGACTAGTCTTATAATATTGTCATCAATCCAGAGCTTGTTTCGGGGTTTGTTCCTTATTATCTTTTCAGGAGCATGCTTATGAAGAGTAATGCTGATTGCGGATAATCGGATAATGTCCCCCCCCACAGTATATCAGTATCGCCTGACAGGTTCAAATTTTTTAGAGAATTATATAGATCTGAGTTAAATTTTTCATAGTTAATTTGGTATTGACGTCTGACGATAGGTATACTGTTTGTTTTATGTGACAGGCACTGAATGCAAAACTCAAGTACACAATGATCACTTTTTTCAATTAGGGGCCTATGAATAATCTCTTTAATCAAAGAGTCTTCATTAACCATTGCCAAATTTAGTAGAGATGGTTAATTCCCTTGTCTAAATCTTGAAGGATTTTCTACTAATTGGATGAGATTGCTATTGAGAAACATGTTAGTATAGAGTTCTTCTGGGCCAGATTGATGTTGACCCATGTAATAGGCCATTTAATGGAAGGATAGTTGAAGTCACCAGTGATTATCACTGTATTATTATGTGTGGCAGCAAAAAGATTTTCCATTAGTTTAGTGTTTAGACATCCTCACACATGTATCGTGTGTTTGGTCTCGCTACCAAGGGAACTCCTTTGACATTATCCGTTACATACATTGCCACACCTCCGCCTCTAGTCTTTCCCTCTGATTTTTGTTTTTATGTTTGCGGTCTAATATAAATAGGGTATAGCCAGGGACTTTATATGTACCATTGGGGTCTTTACTTTAGTAGTTAGGGATTAGTTTTTTTTAATGATCTTGGGAGCTCCCTTCACATACTTTATTGTTAAGTCAGTCTCTCCATTCTCGATTCTCGTTTTAAGAGTGTCGCGAAGTTGGTTCAGTTCATCGCGCTGTGTAGAGGTAAGAATTTATGATAACATCATAAATTCTTACCTCTTTGCTGGCCTTAAATTTAAAACTAAGATAGCATCTTGACGGGACCGGAGCATCACTTTCATTGGTCGCGGGCGCGCGGCACCTGGTTCGCGGCGACTCAGACGATGCATCGCGATTACCTTGTCCGAAAAATCATTTCCATTGTTTACTTTCAGCAAAACCTTCTTTACAATTGATTCATCATGTTGTTTTCGGTCATTACCACTATCCAAATCGCACTCTGTGACACCCACGATAATCACATTATTAGCCCTCCGTTCACGTTCTGCGATTTCCTCGAGCAATGAGCTAGTATCGGGCAGGGGCTGGGCTCCTACGGATGCACTTCCATCGGGCGTCACATGAGTCTCTGCTAGCTGCTTTTTAACATTATCTAGTTCTTCTCGTAGACCATCATAAGCCTTTATAAGCTTTGGCACCTGAAAAAGAGCTTCATAACACGGGGGGCACAAGTATAGTAGGGTTCTCTTGCCCTTTAGCCCCATCACACGAGCCTCACTACTCGTCAAGTTGCTACATTGTAGGCAGATATTTCTCTTGCATCCATCACATTGCACTGTATTTTCTTCATTGTACTCGTAGTCATTGTTGCACACAAAGCACTTCATATTGTTGGATTTTAATGTTTAACTTCGATAATGTAACAAAGGTGGGTTGGTACAATTTCACAGTCTCATCAATCTGCACTGATACTTTGATGTTACACTGGATAACACTTCCGCACAACAAGCCGACAATACCCAGCACAATTAACACCTTTTTTTTTGTAATTATTAGTGAATTAATTATTTTATTTGCAAATCGAAACTGAAAGACAAAGGATGATGGGCATTTTGGTATCGGTTGGCACTTGTGTTCAATCAAGATGAATCATACATCGTTGGATAGCTCTTTTCAAGTGAACAAAAAAGTGCTATGACGACCAACCCGTACAAGTTGTCCATTTCGAAATATAGTCTTCGGAAGATATTGAATTTTGTAGTTCTAACTATAATTATAAAAATCGTATCTCAGGTTCAATTAAACCGATACTCACGATTCTTACGAAAATCAAATTAAAATAAACAGTGTTTTTTTAAATCGACCCAATAGTGTTAACAGTTAGGTGTGACCTATGAAAAAAGTACCTCAACCACAATTCGTATAATAACACTCATTATTCAAGGAAGATTTTTTATTATTATTACATACCTATTTCTATTAACCCCAATAAACAAAAGGATTGCTAACACTGCGACCTGTTCGTTCTCTTCCCCGTCTCGGGGCGGTGCGGGGGGTGGGTATACTGAGGAGCGCTTGCGCAGGTAGCTTGATCAGTTGATCGCTGATATTGTGTTGAGTGACTACGTTATTACGCTTCCTTGTTTACGTCGTCTTTGACCCTCGCATAGTTTTGGACTCTGTTTCCCGTTTTATATGATGACTGTGGCTTTCTTTTGGACTTAAGTGCTTAACGACTTAACATTATTGCACATGTTTGACTGGACGCCGCACGGTAGGTTCCTGTGCGCATATAGTTTCCATTGTGTGGTATTTAGGATATGCGAAACATATGGGCTTCATTGAACCAGCATTATTTTTAAATGACATTATTATAGATGAAGAATAGTTTCATGTATTGTTTATATATATTTTGTTCCACATTAAATGAGAAAACCTACTTTGTACTTGTTTTGTTTACTAAGAGAATAAACAGCCAATGACAATAATTAATAATGATCGTATATAATTGAAATAGTAAATAAAAATACTATGCCAAAATGAAGAATTATGTCACAGAATAATTAAAAATAATTTACTTTCAAGACAGGATTACTCTAATTGGACAGTGAATCAGAAGTAGCGCTTCGGTTATTCTTATTCTATAGAAAATGACCTTTTTAAAGATGTATCATTTATTTCGATTGGTGCCGATACCAGGTTCTATACGTCTGTGCCCATCATCCTTTCAACATTGTTTACTCTTTTAAGTCAAGCGACTTGGGAAATTATAAGTATTACTACAAGATAGTTTTTTGTATTTATTATTACCTTATTATAACCTTGTATTTTCCCAAGTTGCTTGACTGTTTAGACAGAGTCTACCTAACACACCGGTGAGCTGAGGCTGTTGAGACTAAGGGGGATGCTCTTGCTCTCGTCTTGATATAGCCCAGTTTGATTGGGTCTGCCACAGAGCACTGATATCTAAACTTCCGATGTGTAGTATCTCCGAGAGGCTCTGCAATTGGGTATCCAGGGATGGATGTTGCTCCGATACCAAGAGAATTTATGCTGGACCACCTCAAGGTTCAGTGATATATCAGCTAGCGCTGTTTCTGCTGCATATGAATGATATGTTGAATATCCCTAGTATTCATTGTTATGCAGATGACAGCACTAGAGATGCTCATTATACCGGCTGAGCAAATCCCTCGCTCTAAGCTTTCGGAAAGGCGAATTAGACTTGTGTCGGACAAAGAACACTCCTTGGAGCAAGTTGCTCAATGGGGCAGACTTCTTCTGGTCGGATTGAACCCCTGTAAGCCACTGGTCTGCGCATTTTCCGCCAAAAAGGATGTTTTGTGTTAGTGCCGCAGTTGCAAGTTCTTACCATCTCACAAGGATTGGGAATCCTTGGTGTCGACAATTCGGCTATCGTGCGCTTTCGGAGTCATTTGGAAGATAAGGCCAAATTGTCCTTGAAAAAGCTTGCTTAACCGGTTTAAAGAGAGTTTACTCCCGGAGCAGCGCCTGTTGCTGTACAAAGCGCAGGTTCTTTGGGCTGGTAAACGGCCAACCAGCTTAATCCTCTTGACTCTTGACTTGACATGTCCAGAGGCGCGCCATACACATTATCGATGATCCCATACTACCAAGCAAGTTAGAACTACTGGCTGTTCGAAGGGACTTTGACTTCCTGTGTGTACGGCTGTGCAACGGGGAATATTTTGAGAAAATTTTTACCTTATGCCCACTCCCACACAGAGTACAATTCCGCCATCGCACCACCCGCCTCATCCACAGTACACATCTACATTACGTATATCCTCTGTTGGAGTCCACGCGACGATTCGAACGAACGTTCCCTGCTCGTACGATTCGAATGTGGAACGATCTCCCACTGCCACAGTGTTTCCTTCGGATTATGGTATCCTTCAAGAGGTAGGTATATTAGAGGTGGGCACTGATGACGCCTCTGGTGGCTGATGTCCTCAGGCGGCGATGACCACTTTCCATCAGGTGGCCCGCTTGCCTGTTTGCCCACCGTACTTGTAGCATAGTAAGTTCTCAAATGAAAAATTGTTTTCATAACAACATTCTATCGCGTAGCTTTTGATTGAATATTATAGAATAAATACGATGGGGTTATCGTGTTGCGTTCTGTAGTTCTTATGGCCACCTTCCGTCACCATCATCAGAGCTTAAATGTCATCTAGGGGTGCTGCAGTATTCATCAAGACCATTCCAAAGGGTCCAAACACAATGGAGTTATCTTCTTGCGTTCATTATTTCCGATGACCACCTTCCGACTTCATAAGCAGACTAGCTCTATGGTACCATATTAATGCATTGTCATCTAACTTATATGTATACCAAATTTCAGCTCAATTGAAGGACGGGAAGTTTGTCAAATTAGGCTTGCAAGATTTCACCCGAATACTTGCATAGTTAAATAAAAACTTGTAAGCTTGTTGTTTTTGTTTCACGGATGTGGCCGTTCGGGTGCTAATGTGAAATGTGGTCATATTTCTTATTCGAAGACAGTGATTGGGTACGACCGGGTCTACCAGGAATATATGGACCATTCGATAAGGAAGTGGACGTTCGCGGGAAATAGACGTTCGGTTCAAAGTTCTCTCAATCTCAAAAATCATGTAGGTACATAATATACAGTTTAATTAACACTTTCCATACTGTTGACGAGCGATCTCGATGAGGAATGTCATCTAGGTCAGTTAAATCGCTTGAATCTTTAGGACCCTGTAGCTTAAATGTCTGAAAATTCCTACACCTGTTTTTGTTTTATTTAAATCGTTTCCCACGTTATTCCGAAAGCCGTTGAATCGATTTTCATTTCGACGAAAACTGTTATCTATCGCCCAATTGAACGATGCCTCGTTTGTACGAAGCTTTAATTATCCCATGTCATCATCATCATCTTGGCGTTGATGTCCCGGCTATGCTCTCGCGCACGAGGGCCCGGGGCCCGCCTTGACCATGATCCAGGATTTGGCAGGTCAGGTAATTACAGAGGAGCGACTGCCATCTGACCTCCGTGACCCTGCTACCAGGGGAACCTGACCGGATTGGATCATGGTTACACATCCAGTCGCCTGAATGTGCAGGTTTTATCACGATGTTTTTCTTCACCGTAAGAGCCGATGTAACGAGGGTTTTAAATCTGAAGTTAAGTGTGTAAGTTAGACAGTATAAGCCGACTAATTTTAAATAATGTACAATAACGAAAGCGGCTTATTAAGGTTATAGACTACTCAATAGCGTCAAGTTATATTTCCTATATATAGTTTATTATTATTGTCCGCAATGTGTCAAAGTAACCTGAAGTCGTGGTACCCCTATATACTTGTGGCGACATCTATCGCACTACCACTCCAATAGAGAAGACTCAACGATACTCACATTTCGAGTACACGAACACAAGGTTGGCAAGCATCCGCACACAGATAACGCTGACTTTCCTACATCGCGCTGCCGAAATATGCCAACTCCGCAGCATATATACAACTTCCGACGATCCAATGTCGGACCCTTGGTCCCCTGGTCACAACACCCGGCCAGGTGGGTAAATACCTTTTTCCAACTTCTCCATCTTCGCTTGCCAACATTGGCGGCTACCTTATATTCTTACCACCGCCAAATACTAATTTTTCTGCATTGTGTCAAAGTAACCTGAAGTCGTGGCACCCCTATATGCTCATTTTTCCGCAATGTGTCAAAGTGACCTGAAGTCGTGGCACCCCTATATGCTCATTTTTCCGCAATGTGTCAAAGTGACCTGAAGTCGTGGCACCCCTATATGCTCATTTTTCCGCAATGTGTCAAAGTGACCTGAAGTCGTGGCACCCCTATATGCTCATTTTTCCGCAATGTGTCAAAGTGACCTGAAGTCGTGGCACCCCTATATGCTCATTTTTCCGCAATGTGTCAAAGTGACCTGAAGTCGTGGCACCCCTATATGCTCATTTTTCCGCAATGTGTCAAAGTGACCTGAAGTCGTGGCACCCCTATATGCTCATTTTTCCGCAATGTGTCAAAGTGACCTGAAGTCGTGGCACCCCTATATGCTCATTTTTCCGCAATGTGTCAAAGTGACCTGAAGTCGTGGCACCCCTATAGGTACTAAATTAAAGGTCGCCGAGGCGCGTCGCAGTGTTCGGGATCACGATTGCAGGTGGCAGCAGTATACGGCTTTTTTATTACTTACACCATTTTAATAATTCTTGTACGATGTATAGTATAAGGGAAATTCAATAAAAAAAATAATTAATACGCTTGAACAATTCACACGGCGCCATTTAGCCCCAAAGTAAGCAAAATAATACAATTATGAGCGTTTATATATTTTAAAATACATACTTATTATACATATAACACCCAGACCCGTAACAGAAATTAAAAGTCATCATTTCAATTTGTGCCTCGCCGGGAATCGCACCCGTCCTGCGTGGCAGACCGGCGTCTTAACCAACTGAATCACTCAGGTCATCAGGGATATTGGGATAGTTCAATCGTTTATCCTTTGCGGAATCGCGGACATTCATTTTTTTGATAATAATCCAACGTGTTGTCGCTGCAGCGTCGTTGGGACTGCATCTGCAGTTAGGCGTAGTGTCGTCTGCCACTCGCCGTGTAGCGGTATAGGATGTGTCGAACGGAAGGTATTTCATATAAATACATTCAAACCAGTCGTGTCGCGTAGACATGTCCTCTGCTGCTCTTGCGTGCGGTCGGCTACCTTGTTTGTGATTTTTAACATACACTGTTTCACCCAATAGCGGTCAAGTGGTCCCCCGTACCCCGAGGTACCGGGTTCGAACCCCAGTACCGCCATGTACCAATGACTCATTTATGAGTTAATTCATTAGTTGAATGCTAACAGATGCTCTTACGGTGAGGGAAACATCGTTACGAAACCTGCACATTCAGGTGACTAAATGTGCAACCATGATTCAATCAGATTACACATTCAGTCAGGTCAGGGTCAGTTTCCCCTATTAACAGGGTCACGGAGGTCAGATGGTAGTCGCTCTACTGTAATTACCTGATCTGCCAAATCCTGGATCATGGTCAAGGCGGACCCCAGGTCCTCTCTCGAGAGCACAACCGGGACATTAACGCCAATATGACCAGATGATCACTGTTTCACCCAAACCGAAAAATGGGAAAGAGAGAAAAGTTACTCACGTGTTAGTACTTCATCATCAATCATCATCATCATCATCTCAGCCGTAGGACGTCAACTACTGAACATAGGTCTCCCCCCACATCTTCCACACTCAGTTCCTCTTGCACCCAGTTTAGAACTTAGACAAAGCTTAATTTACTACCATGACAAATATTTAGTAGCTGCAGAATGTTAACTTGGATTTCCACGAAATATCTATAGGGGTACCAGGACTTCAGGTTATTTAAATATAATAATTAATTAATATAATTAGCTTATAAGCAGTTAGCTTACTAAGTAGCAAAGTTTGGAAATGAAATAGGAAACTTTAGGTTTAATTAATTATCTAGTGAAATGTACTATTTGTGTAAATAACTGTTTGTTTCTAAAAAAAAAAAAAAAAAAAAATATTTTACTGGCAATTACTAACTATATAGAGGAAATTATATTACTCGACGCTATGGAGTATTTTATAACCATAATAAGCCGCCTACGATATTGAACACCATTTAAAATTAGTCGGTTTATACTGTTTAACTTTGGTGTCAACGTCTACTATGTCAAATGTTGACACATTTGACAAGAATCACAATTCCATGAAGGAGGGCGCTAGGTCTTTTCTGAAACGGTATTATTCTAATTTCACAATAGGGCCAGGTTAATTTCTTTTACCGTCACGTTCCTTATTATCCATGTCGCATTGACAGGTTTTAGATAATTTAAATATATATTGTTACGCTTGAATTGAAACCAAACAGTCGAACAACTCTCATCGGAAATCCACTATTTATCTTTGTAACAAGGCAGACGAAAACACGCCGACCTTCCGCCACCTTTCACCGTGAGTTTTACGGTGTGTTATTACAAGGCTTTACCACGAATCTAAATATAACGTTGTTGAAGGGAGTATTATTCTAATTAATATTTGCAATTAACTTAAAGGCTGTCGAAAGTGATTTTTGGTACAATGTCAAGGACTGTTGAAAGAGAATATTAATAAGTAAATAGATAGATAAATTCTTTATGCCAGAAGACGCCCACTGCTGGGCATAGGCCTCCCCCAGAGATCTCCACAAAGGCCGGTCCTGTGCCTTCCGCATCCAGCTGGTACCTGCGATCCTTACCAGGTCGTCGGTCCACCTTGCGGGAGGCCTACCCACGCTGCGTCTTCCGGTACGTGGTCGCCACTCAAAAACTTTACTGCCCCATCGGCCATCTGTTCTGCCACTTCAGTCTGGCAATCCTTAGAGCTATGTCGGTGACCTTAGTTCGCTTGCGGATCTCCTCATTTCTGATTCGATCGCGCAAAGAGAATAATTACATTAACAAGTTCCGATAACAACCATAACTAGTTGTGAGCAAAGGCGACTTTATCGCTGCAAGCGATCTCTACCAGGCAACCTTTGTCTAAAGAATCCCTTAATAAACAGGCAAGTCAACGACATGGACTTATACTAGCGAACTTATACCTAATACAAAGTAGAAATATACACACATATATATACTCTGTTGGGAACACTTATTATAGGAAATAATCACGATTTTTCTTCCACTAGTTACGCTCTCATAAGCAGTCTACGGGCCGCTACACCCGTAGCAAGCCTGTAGCAACTTGCTACGAATTGCTACGCACAAAGATTCAAAGATTCAAAATATTTATTTGTAAAAGATAGGTATTACAGATGTTATCATTATTTTCAATAGTTTCTCTATCCTTTGCCCGCATGCTGAGGCGTACAAATCTTTAAATATATCTCTCAAGCACCTAAACATAGTTCACGGGCGTGATGCCCCATGCTAGTTTTAGCTTTATATGTGCTGCTACAAAGTGTAATATCGTGTGCAGGTACTTGAATAAGCGACGTACGGCTTATGCTGTCTCTTTAACCTTTTTCGTGAAATATCGTAATTCTAAACATTCAGACCAAATTCCTCGATACGAATTTTTCTATTAAATTCTTATAAAAAACTATTTATTTGGTTTACCTAGCGGTTTAGGAAAAACACAGTAAAAAAAACCCGCATAATTATTTTTCTTTGTCCGAGGACTTCGGACAACTAACTATTAAAATGCTTATTTTTCTGTAACATCATCTTTGACGACATCGGTGGCCAGGTGGTAAAGGTATCCGACTCGCAAGCGAGAGGTGCCGGGTTCGAAACCCGCTGACCAATTACTCTTTTCTGAGTTACGTACCTACTTTAATAGAACACTAACCGATGCTCTTACGGTAAGGGAAAACATCGTGATGAAACCTGCACAGGCGACTGAATGTGTACCCATGATCCAACCTTGTCAGGTTCACGGAAGTCAGATGGCAGTTGCTTCACTGTAATTACCTGTTCTACCAAAACCTGGATCATGATCAAGGCGGACCCTGGGTCCTCGTGCGCGGCACAGCCGTGACATTAACACCAAAATGGTCATTATATTACTTATTCCTGACGCCTATCCAACTGCCCATATGTCTACTCTGGAAGACATATTCACGAGTGATCAGATATCAGTTAGCACTTCAAAGTTGCTAGTTCGATGTTAGAGACTCGCCAGAGTAACTTTAGACTCGTTACTTTAGCAAGTTTAAGATGCAGATGTAACAGGCGCTGCGCTAACTTGGGAACCTTGGACCGAATGTTGTTTTAAAGGCTTGCATGCTGTGAGCGTCCGCCGACGTCGGTATAGAGCGTCGGTAGTCGGGCGGTTGAGTATCCAACTCGTAAGCGAGAGGTACCGCCGCGGGTTCAAATCCCGCTGCGGCCATGTACCATTGACTCTTTTCTGAGTTATGTACATTAGTTGAATACTAACCGATGCTCTTACGGTGAGAGAAAACATCGTGATGAAACCTGCAAATTCAGGCAATTTGTAACCATGATCCAATCTTCCCCTGGTAGCAGCGTCACGGAGGTCAGATGGTAGTCGCTTCACTGAAATTACCTGATCGCCAAATCCTGGATCATGGTCAAGGCGTACCCCAGGCCCTCGTTCTCGAGAGCACAACCGGAACATTAACGCCAAGATGATTATTTTTATTATTTTTATGCTGTGAGCGTCCGTCGGTGGGCTAGTGGTTAAGAAAGAAAGAAAGAAACACATTTATTATACATGGCACACCACGACACAATAACAGATACTTAATTGCAAAAGGAAACATTAGTAATAACAACATTTAAACAATGAGTAGCCCCCCATGCCACTGTCGGTGCCGCGGCTGTCAGCGTAAATGGTACCCACTCAGCACGTTAGGTAGGTTAAGGGGTACCGGGTCCCAACCCCAGCACTGTCAGGTACAAATGACTCTTTTCTGAGTTATTTGTCTGAGCAACACAGCTGCGGTTATGCCTTTTTAAAAAGTACTTATTTGACAAAGTGCATGAATGGTAGACGTTATGGGCGACATTTAGGCGCTGTCCTAATTAGCAACGGTCGTGCGACCAAGGTCGTGCGTCGGGCGGTTTTGATGTCTCCTATTGGTCGGGCGACGTCCGTCGTCAGCCCATGGTCGCACGACCGTTGCCAATTAGGGCAGCGCCTTACTGTCTTCTGGTCTGAATGTTTGCTGGTTAGGTTTGTGACTGAGTAGTATAAAATACTATAGATATTATGGCTAACTTCCATCAGGCATTTTCTGGTCACCAACCGCTTTCCAACTAATTAGACTAGAAACATGGAACCTAGATCTAACTAGAACCATTCGGCCATATCCATTACGAAGTTCGCGCGTCCGTATTCATAGTATGGTAATAATATAAATGGAGCTGCTTCGTTTCTATGCATAACCAATGCACGCGTTGAGTCGCCCGGTATTTCCGAACGTTAGCGGAATGAGCGTTCGGTGTTCCGGAATGTTCTGGAATATTCCGAACGGAGGTGAGGTGTTCCGATAATTGTGTTGGCGGGAACTTGCACGTCTAGCGGAATGGTGGATCGCGGAATGTGGTGGTGGTTTGTTGTTCTTTTTTTCACCGACAGGGAGTTCATCCTCACGCCTTGGAGCCAAATTGGTCGCGAACTGTGCGGTTCCAAAGGAACTTTCTTCCACGCACACTAAGGTTATGGAATAAACTACCTGGAGAGGATTTTCCTGGAGAGTACAACATGGAGTTCTTCAAGAAAGGGGAGAAAATGTTTTTACGGGGTCGGCAACGCGTGGGTGATGCCTCTGGTATTGCAAACGTCCATAGGTTGCGGTGACTGCTTTCCATCAGGCGGGCCGTTAGCTTGTTTGCCGCCTTAGTGGAATATATAAAAAAATATTATACCGTTGAGGGAGAATAATGTGATCCTATATTATATTATTATCTCCGTGTTGCGCAAAGTATGGGTTCTTGCTTGTTGCTGTAACCGCTACAGTCTGCTACGGTCGTAGCACAAATGCTACAGAGCTCTACGCCGTAGTAGACTGCTTGTTGCTTGCTTGCGTAGTGATGTCCGCACATCGATATCTATGTAAATATTCAATATGAATTCATTCAACTCATTCAATATGAATTGTGCTCTGTGTGGTGAAAATTTTAATGATGGCGTTCAGTGCAGCAATTGCAGGAAGAATATGGGCTTCTGCTGCGCCAACATTACTGAGGCGGGCTACCGCAAACTTGGTCCTGAGCGTAGAGCCGTATGGAAATGCTCCCAATGTAAGCTGAGTGGTTGCGTTAGCCCTGTCACCCTGGATGTCCCTCTGGTTCCAGCTGTTACCGCTGCAGTGGCCACCGCATCGTCTTCCGGCCCGGATTCGGTCTTTGTCCACGATATTCCAGGAGATTTTGGCCATCAAGAAGCAGCTAGTCAATCTTCCTACACTATTTGCAGATATTAAAAGCATTAAAAGTGACATAGCTGAACTTAAGTTGACCACTGAATTTTACGGCTCAACTCTTGACGAGCACAATGGTAGAATCTCGGTATTGGAGGATAAGATCGCGGGGATTAAGTCATTAGAGGAGACTTTGAGTACTGCCTTGGCAGATATTGCTGGATTAAAGACTGAAATTGCCGACAGGGACCAGCGATCCAGGCTAAACAATTTGGAGATAAGAGGTGTCCCAACCAGAAAAAATTAAAATCTTTTAACAGTTGCTCAGAATGTTGGTAAAGCCATTAGCTGCAATATTCATAGTTCTGACATAAATTATATCGCAAGAGTTCCTATTCACAACTCAAATGAGAAGTCTATTGTCATGACATTCCACAATAGATATCATAAAGAAGATTTCGTCGCCGCAGCCCGTGCTTGTAAAAAGCTGTCCACATTCGACGTTCTTGGCGCTGGTGATACTAGCCAGAGAATCTATGTTAACGATCATTTAACCCCGCAAAACAAGCAGCTGTTAACAAAGACGAAGGCTATAGCGAAAGAAAAGGAATACCAATATGTTTGGGTTTAATTCTGTAAGATCCACGTGAGAAAGAACGATTCTTCTAGAATTATAATCATAAAGAAAGATGGAGATTTAAACAAATTACCGTAAAGCGTAACATATTTTGCTTGCTTCTATTTTGCTTACTTGTAATTGTTGTAATCACTAATTTTAATGTTTTAACATCCGTTCATTACCGCACTAACTCACAACATAGAATGTTGCGCATACCTGGCTTACTGCACCGCCTTACTAACTTGACCGCACATCGCTTTGTTATTCAACGCTTCTTGCACTTTTTGTCTATTTCTTTCGCACTGCTTATTGAATCGTATTACGCCGCTCTCGCTCGCACTTGCATGCTACCGTTCTATGTCTGTTTGCGCTCGCGCAGTTTATTTATTTTAGATGAATTAAGTTTAAATCCTTATTGCAATGGAAGTTTTAAGCTAAAATGGGAGGTTACTTTTAATGGAATGCTGGTTTTTAGTGTGGTTTTCTTATATAACGATTTAAATGGCTTCCAATCGTAAGTTAAGTGTTTATTACCAGAACGCTAGGGGCTTGCGAACTAAATCAGCAATCTTTTATCGTAGCCATTGCTTGAGAAACTATGATATAATTATAATTACGGAAACCTGGTTGCTAGATGGGATTTTAGACGCTGAATTCTTTGACGATAGGTATGTTGTCTGGCGGAGAGATCGTGATTATACAACAACCAAACAGAGGTACGGTGGTGGTGTTCTTATTGCTACTCGTAAGGAATTAACTGTCTTACCTCAACCTGCCTTCCACAGCAGTGCCGAGGATCTCTGGTTGACGGTCTGCCTGAAGGGGAATCGTGCCGCAGATACAATAAATATTCACATCTGTGTAGTTTACTTATGTAGACAGAATCTTGGATTTTCATTTTCGCAACAACTACACAACTTCTTAAATAATTTAGAATTAGTGGTTAATGGACATTGTGACAGTAATTTTTTCATTGCGGGGGACTTTAATATGAGTAACATTACATGGTCTACTTCAACATCGGATGAAGGCTTCTGCGACCCCTCTAATTACACCACCAGTGATGAGTTGCTCCTGATTGATACCATTAACTCACTAAATTTATCACAGTACAACAACATTAAAAATAGTTATGGCAAAACTTTGGACCTGTTGCTCGCGTCAACTAAATTAATGGTCTCGGACTGCAGCGATGACCCTCTTGTCCCTGTTGATCCACACCATGGTGCTCTCACCTGTGAAATCTCCTTTGTTATCCAGGAGTACCTGGATCGTTCTAAATATACTAAATACCTATATGACAAGGGTGACTACGAGTCTATAAACAAGGAGATATTGAGTGTGGATTGGGTTAATGAGCTGGGTCATTGTTCAATGGAGGATGCTACCTCATTTTTTTATGACGTTTTTACGCGTCTAAGGGATACTTATGTTCCTTCGGCAGTAGTTTCAAATAAATCGTATCGAAATGGTATTCTAAAGCATTGATAAAAGCGATTAAAGAAAAACGTAAATATTTATTAAAATACAGGAACTATGGTAACCGGTCCGATGAGCATTGTTACAAGTTACTACGTGACAGAGTCAGAACACTGGAGGCTTCTTGTTACTGTAATTATATTAAGTTGGTAGAGAATTCCATAAGAGAAAACTAAAGTACAACGGTTCAGTATCTCTCACAGGGGATAGCATATGTAATGCATTTTCGACGTACTTCCATTCTACATTCTTGAAATCATCCAGTTCTATTCCAACCGACTATGATAGTGAGTCCTTCAATACAGTGTCCGACATCTCCTCTATTTATGTTGATAGGACTTCGATTGTTAAGATGCTCAAAGATTTGGATCCGAGCAAATCAGCTGGGCCGGACCATCTACCTGCCTTGTTTTTAGTTAAATGCGCAGAAACTATTTCTTATCCCATAGTACTATTATTTCAGAAATCCCTAGCTACCGGTTATGTTCCTAGTATGTGGAAGCGCGCTTTCATAACACCTGTGCATAAAAAGGGTTCTAAAAGTGAGATCACAAATTATCGCCCGATTTCTAAGGTACTGGAGAGAGTGATCTACGAGCAGTTGTACCCGGCCCTTAAACAATCTTTTAGTGACACTCAGCACGGTTTTCTTAAAGGTCGATCAACTGTGTCTAATGTAGCATTACTTAATAATAACATAACAGAAGCTATGGAAGATGGTTCACAGGTTGATGTCATTTATACTGACTATAGTAAGGCGTTTGACAGAATACAGCACAACATTCTTTTATCGAAGTTATTGATGATTGGTGTAAGGGGGGACCTGCTCAGGTGGTTTTCCTCCTATATTGACAATCGATCACAGGCTGTAGTCATCAATAATTATATTTCTGGATGGGTGTCTGTTCCCAGCGGTGTTCCCCAGGGATCTCTGCTGGGGCCATTATTATTTGCTATCTTTGTGAATGACATCGACCAGTGTTTCCGTCACGCACATTTACTTTGCTTCGCAGATGACATGAAAATATTTACCAGAGTTGATTCTTTGCATGATGCTGAGGCCTTACAACTGGACCTTGATCGGCTCCAGCAATATTGTGTAGTTAATAATCTCGAATTGAATCCTTCTAAGTGCAGTGTTGTTACTTACAGTAGAAAGCGAGCTCCATTTTATTATAGCTACACTCTCAAGAACGAGCTGATTGGCAGAGAGGTTACAGTACGGGATTTGGGAGTAATACATGATGCAAAACTTCTCTTTGATTGTCATGTAGATAGCATTATTGCTAAAGCTTCGAAAGCCTTAGGCTTTATCATGCGCGCCTCGAAAGAGTTCACCTGTGTTAAAACTATCAAGATACTTTACTGTACCTATGTAAGGAGTCACCTCGAGTATGCCTCTCAGATATGGAATCCCTGCTATGCCACGTATCTGCATCGTATTGAAAATATCCAGAAGAGATTCTTACGATACCTAAGCTTCCGTACTGGTGACCACTTTCGATCTGACGACTATATCATCTTTTGTAAAAAGTATCACCTTCTACCTCTATATAAAAGGCGCGAAATTGCTGATGTTGGGTTCCTTTTTAGAATTGCTTCGGGTATCATAGATTGTCCACATCTTTTGGAGGCTATATCACTTAGATCTCCAAATAGAGCCCTGCGTTCAAACTTTCTAATATCATTGTCGAATCCCTGTACTAATTATCGGCGTAATACGTTCCTGTGGCGTGCATGTAGTTTATTTAATGGTTTGTGCAAAGACCATGACTTTGATTTATTCAACAGCAAACTCGAAACTGTAAGGCGGTTGTTAACGCGGTCATTCTTTGACGGCGTTCCATAAGGTTGCACTTGAGGATTGTAGGTGTATGTTGTTAATTCACTTATGATTGTACCTACTATAGCTGTAAGTGTTATAATTGTAATTTGGTATGTACTTATCTATTCTTTATACTATTTTCACGTTTTCGATCTATTTAATAATTATAGTTATTATAATTTAAATTATAATAATAATACCTAGGTGCCTATTGTACGCGCTACTGCGTGATTGTGTGCTTGTGTAGTTTTTTACTTATGCTGTCTTTATTGGCGAGGACCTGTAATTGGCTTAATGTTTTATATTAGAGTTTTATACATTGTAATATACAGCTGTTGGTACTCCTACAAATAAATAAATAAATAAATAAATAAATAAATAATCCATACGTAGGATAAAACAAAGTCTCTTCAAAAGAAAATGTACAGCTTTGTATGTAACGGCTTTTAATGCGGTTTTCAACAATAGATGAGTGATTCAAGAGTAAGGTTTATAAGCAAGAAAAAAAAGGGTAGGTAGGGCTAAAGCAGGTGTACGCGAACGAAGTCGTGCCGAGTCCACTAGTAAAATAGCGCCACACAGCGGCCGATATCTATTGAGTCGGTGGAAGCGAGCGTAGTACACCCGGGTGCGGGTGCGGAGTGCGGGCGGAGCGCGGAGTGCGCCAGCGACGGCACAGAGGAGCCTACTGCGACAACGCCGATACCTGCACCGTCCCCGCGGGGCGTACGCATGAATGAAGAGCGTAGTAAGGATACAGCTGACGTAACGGTGAATGAGCAAACGCGGGCAATGGCCGATGCAGTACGAGATAGCAATAGGAAAGCAAGTGAGAATAAACACACGGATAATGACTGGACTACAGTGCAACATAAGCGGCGTAAAATTGTTAATCGACGCGGAGAAGCGGACCCTCTGAACCAGTTTAAGTTCAAGGCAATTGAGAGGACAGCAGCCCTATATATATCAAGGGTACATAAAGATACTACGCCACAAGACATTGAAAACTACATAAAATATAAGATTACGCTCAGTGTAAAGGTTATTGAAATCAATACCGTAGAGAACGATTTCAATGCCTATAAGGTCAATGAAATTGATTGATTGAATTGATTGAATGATGGTATTGTGTCAATGAAAGATATTGATATATTTCTCAGCGACAAAAGTAACCAGCTTTGGCCTACGGATATAGTATTTAGAAAATTTAGAGAGCGAACATACAAGTGATTCCCGAAAGATACTTCAAAATCGCAAAATGAACTAATTGAATATGGATAATACAACAATAAATTTTTTATCATATAACTGCCGATCGTTCAAATTAGGACGTTCTGCAGGGACTATCATCTAATCGCCTTGCAGGAAACATGGCTTTTTCCTCATGACTTAGGACTGCTAAACACTGTTCATGATCGTTTCGCTGCCCATGGAGTTTCAGCAATAGACGTGGAACAAGGAATGTTAAGGGGAAGACCGTATGGTGGAGTCGCGTTGATATGGGATATGGCAGTATTCCCATGCGCTGAAATAGTCCCATGCTACAACAAACGCTATATTTTTAGCTATAAGATGCTATAACTTTGTTAGTGTTAGTCTTGTAGGATGTGCTAAAAAAAAAAAAAAAACAAAAAAAACTTATGGCAGCTGTTAAATTGGGCCGCGGAGATCGTAGTATACTGGTGTTTAGTATCTACATGCCTACTGATTGCCAAGATAATCTACCGGAATTTATACATTGTTTGTCCAATGTTAGTGCGATAATTGAAACTTGTGAAACTGAGTCAGTCTTTATTATGGGAGACTTCAATTCCCACCCTACTACCTTGTTTGGAAAAGAGTTACTGGAATACTGTGCGGAGGCTTCGCTATCGTGCATAGACCTAAAGTTGCTCGATGTAAACACATATACCTATGTAAGTGAAGCGAATGGCGCGTGCAGGTGGCTCGATCACTGTGTAGTCTCCGCGGCGGCCGAATCCATTGTGAGAGATATGCATGTGTTGCGAGATGCGTATCTGTCGGACCACTTTCCGCTCGCAGCTTTCCGTGTGTTGCGTTTGACTGTATTAGGCCTAAGGTTATGACACAATGTCTGACAAGTGCATTGAAATAAGAGATAATAAGCAAATAGATAATTATTCTAGGTTATGTTATGATGATGACAAATTTAAATCAATGTTAAATTGTAATAGTAAATATTTAAATGTTTTATGTGATAATGAATATTGTACGGACTTTAAACATATTAATTTAATCGACACGTTTTACTGTGATATAGTTTATACGTTGCAGTCGGCGGTAGAGTCCACGTTTCGCAGTAAGGATTTGAAACAACGTAAAACAACTGGTTGGAATTATAATGTTAGAAATTATCATATAATGGCTAGATGAAAATTTAGCCAATGGGTAACATTCGGTAAACCTAAGTCGGGTTTTTATTATAATGAAATGTCAGCGGCGCGCAGGGATTTCAAGGCTGCAGTGAAGTACGTGCATAATAATTAGGAAAAAATAAAGTTAGAGATACTGTTCCGTCAAATCGAAAATAAGAACTTTGTGAGTTCTGGAAACAGGTCAAACAGCTTAATCCTAGAAGTAGCATGCCAGTCAGTGTGGAGGGCGAGACTGACTTGAGAGGGATAGCGAATAAGTTCAAGCAGTACTTCGAAGTAGGTTCAAATGCCACCAGACATACTAGAGACGTGCAGCGTGGCGCGGAGGGTTTCCATGTCTCGGCAGAGGATGTGGTGTTGGTTTTAAAAAGTATGAGGCGTGGAAAGTCTCCGGGCCACGATGGTCTCAGTATTGAGCACTTGGTATATGCAGGCGAGAATATATGCGTAGTGCTGGCGAACCTTTTTAATATTTGCGCGCGGCATTGCTACTTACCAACCAGCCTAATTCGCACGCTAGTGGTGCCAATACCGAAGAGTAAGACGGGTGACGTCTCATGTATGTCCAATTATAGGCCAATTTCTCTGGCGACGATTGTGGCCAAGGTGCTTGAACGACTCATCCATCAGAAGCTGACTCCGACACTAAAAATCGACGATGGACAGTTTGGCTTCCGGCGAGAAGTCTCTACAGACATGGCCATTTTTTCCCTGAAGCAGGTCGTCAAACACTATGTAACCCAGAAAACAAGTGTATACGCATGTTTTCTGGACCTTAGTCACGCCTTCGACATCTTAGACCATGATCTGCTGTGGGAGAAAATGGAAAAGGAAAACATTCCGAGTGGAGTTGTTGGACTGATGCGATATTGGTATCGTAATCAGACCAACACTGTCAGGTGGGGTGGTGCTGTGGCCGATGAGTTCAGACTGACATGTTTGACAGTGACGGTGACGGTGTTAGGCAGGGTGGACTTACCTCTCCCGACCTGTTTAATTTGTACGTCAATGACTTGATAGTGGAGCTGAGCAGGACCCCCGTAGTCTTAAAGTTGGGCAACCGTTACGTGAACAACCTTAGTTATGCTGATGATATGGTACTGCTCAGCCCCTCTATCAAGGGCATTAGAAGGTTGCTAAAAATATGTGAAGGGTATGCTGAGGCTCATAACCTAATGTATAACGCTGAAAAAACAGAACTTCTAGTATTCAGGTCGGGAAAAGGACCCCAAGACATTCCGTCAGTCACTGTCTGTGGTCAACCTCTTAATGTTGTGAACAAATTTAGGTAACTTGGCCATATTCTTACGTCAGACTTAAAGAACGATGCCGATATCGAGCGCCAACGTAGGTCGCTCTCGATGATAGGCAATATGATTGCCAGGAAATTTTTTAAAGCTGGTAAGAATGTCAAAATTAATCTTTTTAGAAGTTATTGTCAGAGTTTCTATACGTGTCAACTATGGACGGAATGTACGGTGGCCTCGATGAACAGCATTCGTGTCCAATATAATAACATTTACAGGCACTTGATGGGGTTAAAATATAATTGCAGTACGTCTGGAATGTTCGCGGAAGCGAGATTGGACACATTCAATGCAATTCGGAGGAGGCGTATTGCTTCATTCCTGTCCAGGGTTGGCACGTGTAGAAACTCATTTATTAAAGAACTGGCAGACAGACTGCATACCACTGTCTGTCTGTCGATAGCAACCTAAGCGTAGATAGTAAGTGGACATTGTTATAATGTAACTGTATTATTATTATTTTAGTTTATTATTATGTTTTTCACATTTATTATAACTGGGTACTATTGTACACATTATGGATCATGTGTCTGAAATAAAGAAATTTATTATTATTATAATAAATTGGTTTTAAGGGAGGAACAAATCTTTGCAGTAAAATATCTCTAAAACTCATAATGTCGCTTGTGAATCTTCGTTGTACCTTTTATTACTGTACTCAAAATGTTCGTTTGTGGGCGGGTAGCCAGGTAGAAAATGAATATTTAACTAACCCAAAAGTAATGTAGACACAAACGGACGGGAATTGTTACTATTCTCATTTGTATCTCACATCCAATTAATTTTATTTACATCACTACATATTATAAAACAAAGCCCCACGCCGCGACTGTCTGTCTGTCTGGCTGTTCGCGATAAACTCAAAGACTACTGAACGGATTTTCATGCGGTTTTCTACAATAGATAGAGTGATTCAAGAGGAAGGTCTTTATTTTAAATCGTTAATTTTATAATAATTGACACTTTAATAATTGACATTATTCTGGCACGCAGAAGTCCCGGCTTTTGATCACTTTGGGAATTTGTCCAAGCATCATCATCATCGTCCTAGCGCTTATCCCGGCCTCTGCCAGGGTCTGCTTTCTTACTCATTCTTCTCCACTTCACCCGGTCTTCGGCATCCTCTCGTCGTTAGCCGTTGGCTCTCGTATTCGACTCAGTGATGTCAATCCATCGCCTATTGGGTCGCCTACGGGGCCTCTTTATATCGGTAGATTAAGGCACCTATTTCCCACATACCCCTGAGGCTTACGCAATACGTCACCAAACCAGCGCAGACGAGCCTCCTCGATCTTATCTGCGATATCCCTCACGCCAAGGCTGCCACGGATGTACTCGTTACGTATTTGATCGAGTCGCGTAACTCCGCACATCCACCGCAGCATTTTCATTTCGTTAGCGTGGAGTTCGCGAACGTGTTTCGTCAGCGCTGGCCATGTCTCGCAGCCATAGAGCATCACAGGTCTAATTATACTCTTGTATATAAGCCATTTGAGCTTTACAAGGATTTCAGGGTCACAGATGACTGCAGTGGGTTTCCGCTATTTGGCCCAAGCTGCTGAGATTTGGGTCTTGACATCCGGACCGATATCGCCGGACTCGTGCATCACGGATCCAAGGTATTTGGATTTATCTATTCTATTGACAGCTTCGTTACCAGAAGGATGGTTTAGGGATCTGCGCTGCAGCTGGCCATATCCTCCGTTTTGGCGACATTCAACTTCAGACCACCGTTTTCTAGCACATCCTTCCACGTATTTACTCTGGTCTCAAGATCCTCCAAGAGTACAATGTCGTCAGCGCACTTCATAAGCCTAGGAGGTATGTCCTGAATTTCCGCTGAGAGGGCATCGAGCACAATGCAAAACAAGTAACGCTCAGCACAGAACCCTGGTAAACACCTACAGTAATCGGGAAGGGTTTAGTATGGCCTACGATGGTTTGACGACGGCTCCAGTATTGGAATACATATCCTGTATAAAAGATCTCAGAGCCCACCAGATTATCTCCCGAGGGACACTGTCGAAAGCCCTCTGAAAGTCGAGAAATGCGTAGTGCAGAGGTTGATTCTTACTGCAGTGAGACTCCTGGAGGACTTTGAGGGCAAAGATTGGATCCATGGTGCTGCAGCCCGGCCTGAAGCCGTACTGGCATTCCGACAAAGAACATTCCTGACGAAGTCTCTGGTCAATAATCCGGTCGAGTAGCTTCATTGTGTGGCTCATGAGTTTGATTCCTCGATAGTTGCCGCACTCCTGCACACTGCCCTTTTCTTTATAAATTGACGTAATAATATTTACGCGCCACGCGTCAGGTATAAGCCCCGTGGCTACGATCCTATTGAATAGTTCAGTGAGCAAGAGTACGCCTCGGGTCCCCATTGTTTTCCAAGTTTCTATGGGTATTCCGTCATGGCCAATAGCTTTCCCAGTCTTTATATGGGCCAGAGACCTCTCAGCTCATCAGCGGTAATCGGGCTTATCAAGCCAAGGTTGGCAGGAAGCTGTGGTGGTGGTACGTAGTTGTTGGCCTCGTTAGACAGTTCCTTGAAATGACAGCACCAACGGTCTTTGATAGAGTTTGCACTTGTGAGAAATTCGCCGTCTACACCCTTTATGGCAACACATTTTGTCACATCTAAACTGGTTCGACTCCGCGACTTGGCAGCTTGTAGATGAGCTTTTGCCCCTACACAAAATCCAGCGCATCGTAGAGCGGAGCCAGCTGAGCCGACGGTGCTTTTGCCACCATCGTTTTAGCTCGCCGCTTTGCCCCCAAGTCTCCTTATCCGATGGTGAGTAACTGTGCTGCCATTTCTTGAAACATGCCTTTTTGTCCCTAACTGCTTCCTGCACCTCACTATTCCATTATCCCCTGTCCTTGTCAATTCTTCAGCCGCCTTTCGACGTACCGAGTACTGTTCGTCCGAGTTTGAGGGTGGACTTTTGCAAATAGGCCCAGAGCTCATTAGTGGTTTCGCCCTTCGTGTTCCAATCGAGACGTTCGGCTGCCTCCATGAACTCCTGGCCCTTGCTTTTTAGAGTCCACCACTTAATAGACGGTTTGCAACGTTCTGTAGTAGGCCGTCTACTTCTTACTCGGACATCCATGAGAAGGACTCGGTGCTGTGCAGTGAGGCATTCCCCCTGGATGATCTCGCACTAGGCCGATGTCACGTCTGCGGAGCAGCAGATGATCGATCTGTGATTAGTGCGTTCCACTTATATAGGTGATGAGGTGTTCGGGGCTCTTCTGGAAGAAGATATTAACCACGGTTAAGTCGGCGGCCAGTGAGGTTCGGAGAATTTCTTCTCCTTCACTATTTCGCTGGCCGTAGCCAAAGCCCCCGTGCACCCGACCGAACTCCTCGCTTCTCTGGCCCACGTGGTCGTTGAGGTCCGCACCAACCTCGAGTGTCCTCGAAGCTATTCCAGAAGGCAGTCTTTTCAGTGTCGGTACAACCGGACTGAAGAGCATAGGCGCTGATGAGGTTATACGTTGATCCTTCTATCGGCGGCATGAGCCGATCGCTCACTCTGTTCACCTCCAAGATACCGTTCCGGAATTCGTCGCACACCACAATAGCGACCCCATTCCTCCCTTCTGCCGATCCGGTAGCTTGTACCCCTGCCCGATCTCCCGGGACTTGGATCCCCGCCATCTGATTTCTTGCAATAATGCCACCTGAACGCGGCGCCTGCAGAGCAATTCGCCCAGCTCCCGCGAACAGCCAGTCAAAGACACAACGTTAATAATGGCGAAGCGGAGCTTACAGATATGCGCTAACGTCTTTAGCCCTGCCCGCGCGTGGCCAGGTAACCCTCGCCCATATTTCTCAGGTTTAGGGCGATGTCCCTGCGCGTCGTTAAACTGCGACGCCCTAACCCGTGCTGTATTTCCTGTACCTGACTTTTCATACAATTTTGCGGTGTTTTTGCTTTTTATGTGCAGCGACTACCATCCGGCCCGCACAAACCCTTTAGGTAAAAGCCGCTTCGCCAGAGCCTCGTCCGTCTGTCAGCAGAGGGACCACTGGCAGGTGAGGTTGACTTGGGCCAATGAGATGGTAATTACGCCCTATACCCCCCATTTGTCCAAGCATATTATTATTATACTAGCAGCCGCCCCGTCTTCGCACGGGTACGTAACAAAAATATCAAAAATTATAAATTTTAACACTTTATTTCTTGACATTGACTCCCCCCTCCCGTACCCCGTGCTGCCTAAATAGCCGAGCGGACTGAGCGGCGAACACGCGACTTTTTTCTAATATTCACATTTTTAAACTCGTGATATCTTTCGCATGGAATGTCTAGTTAAAAGTTATATAAAGGTATTGAAGTAGTCGTGAATATGAAGTAATTGATTTTGATAAGGATTAATACCAAGATACCAATAAAGAGCGTTTTTTAGCAGCGGCATTTCAATTAAATTTTGAAAATTAAGAACACTTATTGTGACATAACTATAATAGTTAGACATATACTGTCGTGACACTTTTTGTAGATAATGATGTGTTCTGCAAAGTCGTAGTACATTATTTTGTTCTATCGTCAATAGTTTTCGCAGCACACGCGATGTAAGGAATTTTTTGGGTATTTTTTTACACCTTGGGTTACATTATTGGAGTTTTATTAATGATCCGTAATTTTTTAGAAAATATAATATAGCCTATGTCACCCGGGGATAGCGTAGCTTCCCAACGGTGAAACAATTTTTGAAATCGGTCTAGTAGTTTCGAAGCCTATTCAATACAAACAAACAAACAAAAAATCAAACCTGTCCTCTTTATAATATTAGTATAGATTAAGCATATAAGCGACCCATCCCGGCTTTGCACGAATGATCTCATATGTATATAAATCTACCAGCAGAAATAATCTAAATAATAATGAAAACAGCATCAAAATCCGGTGGTCTAGAAGGAGTTGGGGGATATGTCGCAGCACGATGGTTAAATCAGGGACCTCTGCTAACCTAGTCTGGGACCTCTGCGTGGGGACCGGTATCTTAACCAACTCATCATCATCGTCCTAGCGCTTATCTCGGCCTCTGCCAGGGTCCGCTTTCCTACCCATCGGGGGATAACGGGAATGATCCATTCTTCTCCACATTGCCCGGTCTTCGGCATCCTCGCGTCGTAGGCCGTTGGCTCTCGCATCCGACTCAGCGATGTCAATCCATCGCTTCTTGGGTCGCCCAAGGGGCCTCTTTCCTGATGCCGGCAGGTTCAGGCACCTATTTCCCAAGTATCCTTGAGGCTTACGCAACACGTGGCCAAACCAGCGCAGGCGAGCCTCCTCGATCTTGTCTGCGATATCTGCGGCATCTTAACCAACCGACCGACGAATTTTTTATCACCTAAGTTGTATTCGTACGTAGTATATTATTTAGGTACTCTGAGATCTGAGTATCCTAAGACCTTGTCCAGACAAGGCTAATTCATCACGATGCAGTCGTGTATTGACGAGGTCTACATATTCAATTGGTTCGCGACAGTTTACCGCGTTCCATCAGGTCCGTGTCATCATCATCATCATATCAGCCGAAAGACGCCCACTGCTGGGCATAGGCCTCCCCCAGAGATCTCCACAAAGGCCGGCCCTGTGCCTTCCGCATCCGCATCCAGGTACCTGCGATTGCGATCTTTACCAGGTCGTTGGTCCACCTTGTGGGAGTCCTACCCACGCTGCGTCTTCCGGTACGTATCCTCGTTTGTAATTTGTATTATACAACCTCTTAACCTACATTATATACCTCTATAAAAAATCCATAAACTTAATACCTAACCTACTACTGTTTCTCGGCACTAAAGTACGCAGTAATACGTCATTTCGCGCCTTCTTGGTCTTAAAACCTTAGGTCCTAAGAGTTAGGACCTATCTGTACTGCGCATTCCAGAGTTTTATAGTCTTTCAGCGCCAAAGTATCTTGGACTGTTTTAGGGTTGCTTACTTTACGTCTAAAACAAACGAGGCTTGTCATCGCACAGTCTGTTTGCCCGGAATCTAAGCCCAGAGGACCTAGCCGGGAACTTGTTAATATCGCCATAATTTTCGCGAACCTTGTTTTAATATTGGGCCGAGGGCCATTCGATTTTATTGAGCCCCAGAGAGTAATGCGTAAAACGCGTTTAGAGACCACCTCCTTCCGAATTATGGTCCCGGCCTGGAAGTCCTGATGTCTCGTAACGGCTGGCTTATATTAGATAATACACACATACTGTGCGAGCGATGTGTCCATCAGGCACGACCGCTTAAATAATTCGAGAAGCAATTATTGATGGCTCGATACATCGCCATCTCATTCGGTTGCGTTTTGAGCGAGTGAGATGGCGATATATAATTCGTTAGAGATAGACGGTGCACATGAACTCTCGCTCTGTATATACATTGGTACGTACACACTCACGCCGTATACCATAGAGGTAGGCAGAGGTTATTGAGTGCCACAAGTTACGACCATACGATACGATTTCGATGTGTGAGTGCAAATATTAATAACGACATTTCTTCTGTGTGGGAGCGTCGACTGCTCAATCGAACGATGCTTGCTCCTACGTTTGAGTCTCACCGGCAACTGTATGACCATTTACAACGGTATTTGTATATGTATTGCGTCCATATTTTAAATTTGCTTGTGTGCGTTAATGCGATAGTGGGGCGCGTCATTTCAGCTTAGACGAGCTCTATATCGACTAGTTCGGCTTCGCCTCTATAAGGGATGCTACACACATGATATTTATCGCGATACGTTGATTATGATCCTGGATCACGATATTTATCGAGTGTGTAGGACCCACGGATCGTGATACGGATCACTGGATTTCTAGAATATCAGAAATACACGATCCGTATCGTAGATACGTATCGCGATAAATATCGTGTGTGTAGCATCCCCCTATCGTACACGTATGAGCCGAAACTAGCGATGTGCATTATTTGTAGCCGACTATACCATCTTTATAACGGCTTAGCTTAGTTTAAACGTATTCCAACAGGTGGACCGTCCGTCTATGTGTCTCCCATGCCCATGTAAATAATGTCCATAGTCTAAACTTTCGCGGAGCGTCGTTTCTGTCGCACGCGTGTAAATAGGAATTCCAAACTTACGTATGTACATTATTTACCTTCTTCACCTTCTACGAATTAAGTCGAATACGTCAGCAAAACAGCATTTTAGCCACGTAGCGTTTCCCAAGACCTTGCAAACCGCACTGGTGGCACAAACACTGACAACCGAACAAATTGTCGGCCTCCAGTACCGTAAGCCGCTTTCCATTTGGATCGGGTTATTGGGATCTAAAACATGAAAGAGATGAAATTTTTTCTGTTAGCTCCCGCAGTCCTCTGGAGATCCCTAAATTTAAAGCAATTTATACCCTTACCTGTTTCGCTGAAAGTAGATCAGCAATTTCTTTTTATTTCCTGGCACACCTTGTCCTTTGAGAGATAACTATAAATAGAACTCATTAGTAGAAATGTTGAGAAAATAAATAATGATAAAGTACATTGCCATCGATTACTTTTTTATTCTTCTTCTAATTTTTTATTTAACCACTCAACTACCACACAGGTCTGTGACGACCTGAGTGGTTCAGTTGGTTAACGTGACGGTCGCCACTCTGAGGTCCCGGGTTTGATTCCCGGCCGAGCAGAAACTGAAATGAAGAATTTTAATTTCTGTTACGGGTCTGGGTGTAGTATGTGTAATATGTATTTAAAAAAAATACACTGTATAAGTAGTTTATAACTTATTTACCACCCATAACACAAGCTTTGCTTACTTTGGCACTCGATAGCGCTATTTATTTATCATTATTATTTATTTATTTATCGAGTAACGTTGTGGAGTCCCACAGGGTAGAACATCGACAATTGCTTTTTAAATTACACGGCACTCAACAGTGGTCTGAGTGATCTCCACAAATGCCGGTCAGTGCAATAGTGGTTACCACAAGGAACACAAAAACAATGTGTCTTTCCCTTAATAGATACAATAGGAAAAGTGTTAATGGACAATTCTTAGTGTTATTCTAACATAGCTAATTATGCTGATTTTAAATTATTTATTAGTCTTTAGGCTAGATGGTAATTTTAATGTTTTACCTTTTAGATAGGTAGGTCATAATACAAAAAAAGAACAGTAGACTGAGTGATCTCCACAAATGCCGGCCACGGCGAAACTGTACCTAGTAGCATAGACTAGCTACGTATTAAACGGAATTCGAGGGAAATACAGCCGAGCCGAGTCAATGTGTGCCCGTTTGCGGTTCCCACGGTCTCGGATCGTTAGTAGACGCGGTGTGTCACAGGAAAACATTAGACGGTGGATTTAAGTGTCTACGACCCTTAATTACTTACCCTGGTACCCTCTTTAGCTGTCCGGCGAGGTTTACGTATCGATTCCTGTACAATATGCGTGCGAGAACGACAGAGGTTCTTACGAGGTCGGCAACGCGTGGGTGATGCCCCTGGTATTGCAAACGTCCAGAGGCTGCGGTGACTGCTTACCATCAGGCAAGCCGTAAGCTTGTTTGCTACATTAGTGGTGTAAAAAAAAATCGAGTCAAGGCACGACAGAAACCTGCTATCTCTTTAATCTTAGTATTGAGAGAAGGATATAAAGACCGTCTCGCGGCGTGAGCTATGTCGCGGGGACGCTTGTCCCAGCTGTGCTGGTGCTGTTTCGAGTTTGTTGTTAATATGATCGCTGAACGCGAGTTTGAGATAATTGGATGACTGTTCTGTTATTTGGGGTTCTTTAAAAGGCATGTCTGCCTGGTAGCTCAAAGGTTGCGGATTTCTGGACGACGATGGATACGTACCATCACCGTCCACTGAGGGAGGCAACAAAAAAAGCATTTCCTGTTTTATAGTTGTGAATTATCGGTATGGGATAAACCGAATATGCCCGAATATTAAAGCCTTAATATGTGCGAAATTAGGAATAACACTTTTAGAATAAAAAAATCGAATTTCTTGCTACCTTCTAATGCCTTACTAATTAGATGATCATTGTAAAAAATCTGCTCAATTTGAAGCATCTAGAAATAGCAATGAACTATTTTTACAAAGCTACAACCTACCGTTTTAGCTCTTCAAATACATTGTCTATGAATAGTTTGCTACAATGAAAAAAAATTTTCATAACCAGCTTTTATCTCGCGGTATAGTATTTATCAAAACTGTTCTAAAGAACCCAAACACGATGGGGTTATCTTGTTGCGCTCAGTAGTTTCTATAACCATCTTCCGACTCCATTAGACCAGCTCCATATTAATGCATTTTCAACCAAGTTACCAGGATACCTACTTCAGCTCGATCGAACGCCGGGAAGTGCGTCACCTAATTAGGTTTGCAAGATTTGACCCGAAACATTGTTAAATAAAAGCTATGTTTCTACAGAACAGGATAAAATGATGAGGGGACTTCCCGATTGAATTTCCTTTTCTACCTGTTGCACATATTTATCGTACAATTTGGTAACCACACCGCACATCAAAATCTATTGGAGAGCAATTTCAAATTCCGCTTTCATTCGCCTATAATCCTAATACAAGGTCGGTGTTTCGCAACAAAATTAGAATGCAAATCGATACAATCATTTTCTGATCAACGTGAGTGAACTGGACTCATGCTTCTAAAATTATACATAGATCGTTATTGCTCACACAAGGAAAGTAATTAAAATAGGAAAGTAAAATAAATGTACAGAGACAAACTTATAAATTCGCAATTTTGTGAGTGTTCATGGGCGGCGGTGATCACTTACTATCAGGGCCTCGAGTACGCTAATTTACTTGGCTAGATTACATTGAAACACCTAAATGGCAGTTTTAATTGAAGCGAAATAAAAACGCAAAATGCGATGGCAATTTGATTACAATTCAATCGAGCCATTATAACAGTAGCAGAATACCAAAAATGTGTCAAACTGCCATTGAGCTGCTAATGCGATTCCATTACAATTCAATCGAGTCATGAGTAAATTTCAGAACATGAGCGAAGTTACATATTCAGTCGCCTGAATGTGCAGCTTTGCCCACCATGTTTTTCCTCACCTCACCTGATACTAAGTCTCGATGTGGTCCACAAAACTTCCCACACATTGTCACATCCGCGCACCTGACGTCGGCCACCCAAGGCCGAGGATTAGGGAGTGTGACGGACGTACGGACCGGGCTATCCGAGCGTGTTGTTTACAAATGAGCCCTTGAGCCCTGTGAACGTGGATGTACAACTCGGGAGGCTCAAATGTGCATGGGAATATAGCTACGGTTGCACCAGAACCGTACAGTTAGTACCTACAGTTACAAAAGTACAGTTTACCTAAGAGCCTGCACTGCTTCGGAAAGGATCCACGCGCGGTCGGCTGTTTGATTCTGCTATGTAATCAATAGGATGTGTTATAGGACGGCGGCGAGTAGTAACTACATAGAATAGAACTACGATAAGGCTGCATTGATTGGCAGTGGTAAAATATATAAAGTATGGCAATATCGATTTGTTAATCTGTCCTTGTCAGTTCTTATGCTCACAAAGAAATATGGTGAGAAAAATACAGCGTCAGCTTTTATAAAATAGTGGTCCGGAAAAGAAGTATCACACGTTTTCACAGGCGAAATTCCATAAACATTCTCCCTCTAAATTACCGTTTTTTACATTTTACTTGACCAAAATTTCACCTCATAGAAAGTGACGATGCGGCCAAAGATGGAACATCCTTGTTAAGAAATAGCCTATTCACTTTGACTTCGAAGTAGTTCAGGCTGTACCGTTCCGGGAACACATTGACAGGCAAAGCGTCCATTTGCAACCTACCTCTCTGTAATGCTAATTCGTCAGCATAATCTTTCCATTACACTGTACATCCATGTATTTACGTTTTACCCCTGTCCGGTTTTTATTATTACGCTCGCGTTTCGTCGGACATGATTTAATTTCAAATAACCGACAGCTATCTCGCCTTTGTAGGCCTTTGATGCCCTTCCATTTTTCGGTTGGGCTCTTTATTTTAAAAGCACGTTTCAAACTCTTTACCTGCGATACATTAATACAGGGTGTCCAGTGGCAGATTTCAAAGTTCGAAAAGTTGTAAAAAAAAAACTACACCTCTAATACAAAGTATGTTTATTGTAATTTAAAAACAACAAATGCGGATTTCATTTTTTGAAAACCACGTTCTCCAAATGGCGGCCATCGAGCCTGACACACTCTTCGAGTCTAGCACGCATGTTTTCAAAAACGCGTTTACAGAGAGGCTGGGGGATCCTGCTGATTTCGGCTCGAATATTGTCTTTAAGTTGTGTCGCAGTGCTCGGATTGGTTTTGTAAACAACGGATTTTAAGTATCCCCATAAGAAAAAGTCACATGGGCTTAAATCTGGTGACCTAGGTGGCCACGGTATGGTGCCGTTTCGGAATATGTTTTTTTCTTGAAATAACTGCCGCACTGCATTCATAGACACATTAGCAGTATGAGCTGTGGCCCCGTCCTGCTGGAACCACGTGTTTCGGTTGAAGTATGGACTATTCTGTAGTTCCAGTCTAAAAAAGTCATTTATCATCTCGGTATATCTCTCCGAATTCACAGTTACAGTTTGGCCACGTTGGTTTTCAAAGAAATAAGGCCCTATGATGGCAGATGCAGACATTGCACACCAGATTGTAACTTTAGGTTTATGTAAAGGTTCTTGATGCATTTGTCTTGGGTTGCGGACATCCCAGTAACGGAAATTTTGCTTATTCACATATCCTCCGATGTGAAAGTGGGCTTCGTCACTAAATAATATGTTACCCATCCGAGTAGCAGTACGAAATCTCAACAACATCTCCTCCGCGTAAGTTTTTCTTAATGCAAAGTCAGAATCGTGTAAATCTTGAACGATTTGAATTTTATACGGATGGAACTTGAGTTTTTTTCGCATTATTACCTGTAAACTTGATTTCGTAATTCCAAATATCGATGAACGTGCACGAAGTGATAAACGGGGATTTTCAGTGACAGAAACCATAACACGTTCAACATTTTCGTCCGTGGCTACCGTTGGTATAGGTCCTGGTCTGGGTCTATTTAATGTTGATCCTGTAGCTCTGTACTTTGCTACCCATGACTGAATGAGGTTGATCGATGGTCCATCACGCAATCGACGAATACCGTAATGATAATTAAATCGACGGCGTGCTTCAGACAGCGAAAAACCACTCGAAATGTACGCCTCGACAGCAAAAGCGCGGTGCTCTCCACTCCACTGTTCCATGGCTACTAAAAAATCCGCAGCGCTTGCGCTTTCAACGACGCCCCCCGCGCCACTCTCACATGTTGCATTCAGAAACTACGTTTGTTCAAACTTTGAAATCTTCCACTGGACACTCTGTAGCATGCGCCTACGTGTATAACGTTACGCCCTTCTCTCTTAAGGCTAGTCGGACACGAGTTCTCACGTCCGGTTGCACGATCCGGTTGCCGGGCAAGGACTGTATCAGGTAGGAGGACTCTGTCAAGCCCGATTTATTATTGGTATAAGTGTAACAACAGATTTTCTTATTTGTATTCCAAAATCACCCAGCGAAGACCTGTAACTGGCTTTCTGTTTCGTAAGAATATTAATATTATGTTGATAAATATCTGACGGTATTCCAAAAAAGAACCTGTGTAGGGCTAGGTGATTACCACTACCTCCACTAATGCCATCAAGTAACAATGTTGGCATTACTTTGTTTCGCTTCGAAAGATAAGGTAGCTTACAGGCATGAGACACTTCATTCTAATCCCAACGGAGTAACGGAGAAAAGTAACCTAAGGATATTGGCGGTAAATAATATACATCGGCCCGGATTATTGTATTTGTCAAATAAACGTAGGTAGAATACCTATGCTACTTTCACTATATACGAAGGATTTTTAACGAATCAAAGTCTAGACTTCTACCACACGTTTACCTTTAACGTTCTCGTCAATATCCCAGCTTGCACTCTCGCGCGCCTGGGCCCAGGTTCGAACAGTTTCTCAACAGCAGTAGAGCGGCAGCCACTGGATCCTGGCCAGATTGAATCATTGTTACACACCCAGTCTCCTGAATGTGCAGGTTTCCTCACGATCTTGCCTGTCACCGTAAGAGCATCGATTAGTGTTTCACTAACGTACCTATCTCAGTCAAAAGTCATTGGTAGGGACGTGGTGGCACTGGAGATCGAACTTGGTACTTATGAGCCCGGCCTGCTACTTAGGCCACCGACGCTCTGTTCAAAATTATGAGAAAGACTAATTTGCAGACGTCAATGAAGCGAAACGTCTAAAATCAAGGTCTAAGTTGTAAATGTCCAAGAAGCAAAATGTCTTAAATGTAAATTGCCTTGTCTATAGAGGTATATATTCTACTTAGTACCGATAGCGCAGAGATCCTCGTCTAGAACAAGACAATTAGCGACAATATCTGGAGTTGTCGCGCTCAATTATTTTACCTCTTTCTTTGTCATTTTAAACCCTCATTCACCAGAACAAGCATCCGCATTGCCGACGGGCACTGCAAAAACGAAGTAAAAAAATCACCGACAATACGCGTCACACGTCCTAGGGCCGCAGGTTGTCCAAATAAAAACTTTGCCAGAACCAATTTGAAAGTAAAATATATTGAAATTGTTTACGCAGTTGCGTCGGGATAGTTGTTTCGTTGTTTGTTATTTTGTTTTCCACCGCCCTTTGGCTCGTGGACAATGGCATGCCGCCCTTCAATGCTTTGACCGGCGTTTATTCAAAAACAGAATGAGAATTGCTCATTCACGCCGCTCTACAGAGATCATGTCTTGTCTGTCGACAAAGTAAAATGAAAACAGTTATCGCAGTTAACGCATAAACGCGTTTGTTCGCAGGGCTTTGACCGAGGTTTGCATCTGCCACCATTCTAATGAAATTGATTTAAAGCGGCAGCTAAGTAGGTAGAACTTTTTTTTATTGCCCAGGGAGGCACACGGAAGGATGGTCCACCGGAAAGCGGCCACCGTCGTCCAGATCTGCAACCTAAGGGGAGCGGAACGCAAAACAACAACTTGTTATCTTTACGTACTAGATACGTACATTGCTAGGATCAAGAAGTATAGGTACTGTGCCACCAACTGATCTGTAGGAGTTTAATACGTTGTTACCTCTACGATCATTACCTCGATGGTACATTTCATCGATGGTACATATCATCGATGGGTCGTTACCTCAAAAGGTACCACGTACTTCGACGATTATTAACTCGATGAATCTACTTCGATGATTCATTTTACCTCGAAAAGTAAAACTAATAAAATATATTTATTTATTTATATAATACATATATAGTACCTTTATTTTTTATAGTTTTTGAACCATCAAGGTACTGACCTATCGAGGTCACGACCCATCGATGAAATGTACCATCCAGGTAATGATCGTCGAGGTAACGTCATTCGGGGTATCGTATATGGACGCTATTTTATGAATGTTATTAAATTAGCTTCACTAGCGCCGCCGTCTAGTGAACAGACAATTTCGTGACACTATCTACTTCCCACCGTCTACGGGCCGGCGATTCTGGTTTGCCGTTGGCCCATGTTCCATAAGGTTATCTAAACCATAAAGTCTACAACTCGTTTAAAGACAATGAAGGGACATTTTAAGGGTATGTCTCGGGTTTCCCACAGCATACCTTTGTTGACGAGTAGCCCGATGTTTCGACGTAGTTGCATGCATGCAACGCGTACGCGTTTTGAAACTCGAAACATATCCTTAAAATGTGTGATAATAACCGTGAGAAGCGAGTATTATCACACATTTTATAGTAAGAGAGCCTTTAATTTTAAACAAACAAGTGTTCCAGCCATGATTTACACTACAATTTAAAGGAAATGGAATGTTCAGTAACTATTAACGCTAGCTATTTTCTATAATTGAGCACGTACCGATACAACTACGTCGCTTTGTTTATTGGACCAATTTCCTTTCAAGAATCTCGAGGACGGGCCAATGGTTTGGAAGCGGCGAGAAGAGTATGGCGCGGGTTTCGTTCAGAGGACTGAGTGTAAGTTTTGCTTAAATTTTATTTTACTATCGGTTTTGCGTTTACGCCACTAGATGGCACTATACACTTTTTCCATGCTGAATTTCACGTAAACGCAATCGCAATAGTAATGTAACACCGAAGCAAAACTTACACTTAGCTCTCTGTTGTAGGTACAGTCAGTGGCCGAGTGGTTTAAGTATCCGACTCGAAAGCGAGAGGTTTAGGGTTCGAATCCTAATGCGGCCATGTATCAATGATTCATTTCTTATTTATGTACATTAGTCGAATGCTAACCGATGTTCTTACGGTGAGGGAGAATATCCTGATGAAACCTGCACATTCAGGCGACTATGAGTCAAGCTGGTCAGGTTCCCCTGATAGCAGGGTGACGGAGGTCAGATGGCAGTCGCTCCAATGTAATTATCAGATCTGCCAAGTCCTGGATCATGGTCAAGGCGGATCCCGGGCCCTGGAGCGCGAGAGCACAACCGGGACATTAACGCCAAGATTATGATTACTTATTAGGTACAGTCAGGAGCATATCACCTACCAGAATAGATGAGCTAGCGTCTCCGTTGATGCTCATAGCAATGTTACTGGTTATTGGTAGGTCGATACTTAGCTTTATGACTGAGAAATAAATAGATTGGAAATTGTTTTTTGCTCTGTTGTTACAGTCTACTATGCTAGATATAAGCCAAAACATCCCCTCCTCCATTCGGATTCCTCATGTAGTCAACCCTGACGGTCAAGAGTTCCCATAACCTTGTCATGGACAATGGCACGCCACGTTTTTCGCTATCAGGAATGCAGTGTTTCTTGAAAAGTAGTCTTATATGTGGTTCAGAACTCCGGATCTAATCGGACCAACGCATAAGGTCTTTTGCTATCTCCTTTTTCAGAGATCAACAGAGTCCAAAGCATGTTTTAATATTATTTTTATGTTATACGGCAGACAAACAGGCAAGCGAGCCCCCTGATGGAAAGTGGTCACCGCCGCCCATGGACATCAGCAGCACCAGGGGAGTTACTAATGCGTTCCCCGCCTCTGAAGAGACCTCTAATATAGCTCTTGAACGATCCCATGTCATAGTCCAAAGGAAACACTGCGCCATCTAGTCCCAAAGTAAACAAAGCTTGTGTTATGGGTGTTAGATAACTGATAAACTACTACTTATATACTATTTTTTTAATACATTCTTATTATACATACTACACCCAGACCCGTAACAGAAATTTAAATTCATCATTTCAATTTCTGATCGGCTGGGATACGAACCCGCGACCTCTGCGTGGCGACCGGCTTGTTAACCAACTGAACCACTCAGGTCGTCATATGTGTGTGTCTTTCGTAAAACTAAAAACTATAGAAGGCAATAAATTCAGGTGTCCCAAATAAAAATGGTCCACTCCCAATATTCCCGACACCCACACTAAGCTTCTAAAAGAAAAGCCATTCGAAACCGTAAGGTGCCATTTATTTCGTCGATTACAAACACTGAATGGCGATTCCCGAAATGAAATCCCAAAAACCAACGTAAGTCGACCTGTTGTGACGCGGCAATGTGGCTAAAGGGAACTCCTGGGCTACAACACGGTGTTAGGCTGAGCGGTTTTGTAGTATCTATGTTTTCTCCTTATCGTGGTCCACCTGATCAGTTTATCTCGGTTATCTACTTTCAATTTTCTGTCAGTCAGGTATAGATAGTTCAACTCAGTTGTACGCGCGGCGCTATGGGTGTGTGCGCTTGTAAATATACAGCTTTCATTTATGTGGCAGTGACGCGACCACTTGGCGTGCCAATGGCGTGGCGTCATTGTGACGTGTCTGGTTGACCCACACATAGGGCCGCGCGCACAACTGAGTTGAAATATCTGTAATAAATTATCTGTAAAATATGCTTCCCGTGGTCCACTTTTTAAATTTCATAGGCATAATTGTGTAAGTTACCGTTATCTGTCTAGTGGAAGCGTGTTCGCGAGACCGATAACCATGGTTAACTTAGGTTAACTGGATGGGTGACCGTTTAGAACTTTGAGGCTAGTCAATCTTCAGTACCGCAACGAGCTCGCCGCTCGTTAGGTGTGCCTCCTAATATCGTTGGTGAAGTGAGATTCCGCTGGTCTTCCGCTGGGGACCCTAAGGCGCTGATCTAATTGACAACCGTCGTACGACCATGGTCGTGCGACGGGCGGTTTTAAGGTGGCCTATTGGTCGGGCGATGTCCGCCGTACGTTTTTTTTTTTTATGTCATAAAGTAGGCAAACAGGCAATTGGGCCACCTGATGGAAAGTGGTCACCACTGCCTATAGACATTAGCAACACCAAGAGTATCGCAAATGCGTTTCCCACCTCTATAACACGTTGCTCTGGCAGCAAAAAGGCATATGCCCCTCCACGGCCAAAGCCACGGTTCCCCAAATCCCCACCCCATGGAGCACTGGAGACCTTACTCACCGGCAGAAACACAATACTATTTAAAAGAGTATTGTTAAGCTGCGGTATTCTGTAAGATGGAGGTACTTCCCCAGCCGGGCGGCTCCAATTCAAACGGGATACCCCGCTATGCCCTACCTCTCTTAAAATGGTAGCACGACCATTGCCAATTAGGAAAGCGCCTAAGTTTGGTTGAACGAACAGTCTCGGGAAGAGATTGACACCCCGTGATGATATACATATATTCATGGCACTTCTATGTATTCATAACTTTGACCGCCTACCTCCAACCCGCTTCCTCCCGCACCGCGCGCCCCCCGACGCAGTGATCATGCGAAATGGCCGACAATCGCAAAATGGCGGAAAGAAACGGAATAGCAATCTATTTTGCAGTGCGCGTGTCCGGATTCCCATTTAGTTAACACGTTCCCTTTTTACCGGTTTCTCGGCATGTGAACCGTTTTTTTTCTAATCTCCATTAAGAGCATAGGGCAGCCGGGTGATTCGCAAAAACCTACCTTTGACAGCGCAAGCCGGGAAATGCTTTTTTTGTCTGTTTGCAGCGCGCAGCTTTCGGCCTTTTATCTCGGCCCGTTCGCCATTTTTTGTAAATAAACCGCCCAAATTGAGACTCATGCATGGCGAAATTGTTTCGTACTGCCCGCCGAAATTGGCGGTAACGAGAGGCGGTAACTGGTATTGCTATCTTTTATAACGAATTGCCAGGTACAGTACAAGAGCATAAGAGCACTTCAAGAAAATTTTTCTTTGCCGTTACAGCAACATTGATAGTTTCCTAAAATAAAGAAGCATTAGCTGTCCCTAATGCCCAAAGGACTAGTCCTTTACCCCCCAGGGTATGTCATATATAAATCGTTTATCAACTACACAGGAATATGATTCTTAAGGTGGTCATGCATTTATGCTCATGCATTGTACTTCAGATACTGGAACAGGAACACAACTTTTGTTACTGGGCAGCAGACATGGATAAGGTTGTTACTTACTCTGAAACACAATAACGCAACTATAATTATTGTTTGGCTGCAGATGGGGTGTCGCATCCGATGAAAGCTGAAAAGCCTTTCCGGCTACAGGTAGTCCCAAGGGGGTGTTTAGCACGTTAAGCACTAACGGTTTTTTTTCAATATTAAGGTACAGATCAAAGACAACCAAGCTCTCCGTGTTTCGGATGGCCCGTTTGCCATAGGTCCCCGTTGCTATTCCCTAATAAAACCGAGCCGAACATTTCAATTTCAGTTTATTCCATCAGGATGGGATGGAACCTTGTCGAAGTAAATAAACTTAGTACATATAGTAGTTCCAGGTCTAGCCAGAAGTTCAAGTTTGTGGCACTTTAGTCGCTAGGAAATGTCAACAATGGGTATTAACACAAAGAAATTAAAAGTACATTCCTGCTTGACAGAGCCCTAAAACAGGACAGTGACCAAAAAAGTTGGTTCAAGCTCTTTAAAGGTGACAATGTAATTATTTTACTCGACTCCATTGAACGTAACCCATTTGTCAAGGCGTTTGCATAATAAATCTTAAGGTAAGCACCTAGAACACAGTTTCCTTCCACCGCCGAGTTTAGGAAAAGAAAACTTTTAACGAAGCATTTTTAAAGACGGTACGCTCTCTTCTCAAATCTATTTACATATAACGGTGGGGTGTACCATCCCGAATTAGGTCCCAATTTGGAAATAGGGGGATCCGGGCATGTCCCTTTGTAACTTGTTACAGATACAATTGTATTACTGAAATCGCAACTGCCCTTACCTCCATTTCGGAATCCCAGTTAAGGGGATAATCCGACGTCTTTGAACTGCTTTGGAAACGGCAAGTCGGTCTGGTGGGCTATTTGATCTGTCTCTGTATGAACACGAGTGTCTTAAAAGGCCAGGACGATAAACATGTGTATTAAGGCCACCTTTAAAATGATCCAGCAATTCTAATGCAAAATTTGCGAGCAAGATTTATTTATTTAGGTAAGGTACACCATTTTTTTAGACGAGGGGAAATTTTCGGTAGATACCACGTCACCCGGGGAACGCAGAACATAATTTGTTATATTATAAACAGTTTACATGTAATAGATTGTTCTAATATGAGTCCCATCAAGATTGGAAAGTTCACCTTCACGGCTTAGACATTTTAGACTGTCATTTTTTTTCTGTTCTGTGAGTCCCACATTGATGACACCTCCTCCTGTATATAAAAAAATTTCTTCCATGGGTGACACAACATTCGTGTTCAAATGACAATTTAAAAATATATATGCGGCACTGAAAACCAGCGCCACTGTAGCTGTGGCATTATGCTGAGTGCGGCCCAGTGCACTTCTACATGACACGACAATAACTTGTATTTTTGTTAAAATATTTTTTTGTTTTTCTCTTTTTATGGTTTGTCTTGTATGTTTTTCATTTTGCCTTGTTGCCTATAGACATTAGCAACACTTTTGCATTTGTGCCTTGGAAGTAAGTGCAATAAACATATTTTACTCATAGAGAAATAAATTTTACTTTTATTTTAATAAACAAATTAAAGAAAAAACAAAAAAGGTCAAATATTTTGAACAAAGCCAAATTGGAAAAGAAGTCAACTTATGATGATTTTGATGGAATCCGTAGAATGCATAGTCGGATTGGCATATGCGGGAGACAGGAGAGTGGGATCCAATATCCGAGCTTATGATTCCTATTCCAATAAAAATACAACACCTAAATTGTGCAGCTTTTGTACACGTCTTTGTCATGTAGCAAACTGAGAGCAACGTAAAAGCAATCAATTGAAAATACTGGATAAATGGATAGATGAAAGACCATTTACGTGTTGTATTAGCGAACGTAAATGGATGGGTCAGCAGAGAGCACCCGATGAGAGGCTAGGCGTAATGGAGCTTTTACTCGTGGTCCCACAGAGTCGACCTGTGAACGTTCCCACGGGCCTAATTCTCGCACTGTGACATCTCGAATTCGATATTTTTTCTAGCCACATATCTCCATTAATAATGACATTGAAATGTCTATTGCAGACAAAGATATTTTCTCAATTATTGAGATTGCTGTGAGAAAAGACAGCTTTTTCTGGTCGACCGAGTCCGCTAACTTGCTTGGCACGATTGAACTGTAATTGGATAGCTGTCGCAGCTCAATGGCAGTTTTACTGGTAACACTGAAAAATGCGTAAAACTAGTAAATTAGAAGTTAAATAGTTAATTAGCGGACTTAAGGCCCTGGTTTGCCTCTAGCAAATGGAACAATGTGGTCTCTGCCTACCGATTTGGGAAAACGACGTGCTGTTTTGTATGAATATGTATCAGCCTTTCAGTCAGACATGATAGTGAGAAAACTATTGCCGTATTTTAGAATGGAATGAAAGGGGTTGATGCTAAATGGCTGTGTGGTGTCCGGCAGAGTAGAATAGCACCTACCCCTTACACTCGTGGGTGTCGTAAAAGGCGAGTAAAGTTTTCGAGACAAAAGATCTAGAGTCTCGGAAGGCTGGAAAATGGGCTGCATCGTTTTCCATTGTTATATTTATAACACTGCGATCTCCAACCCGCCTGCCAAGCGTGGAGATCATAGCAATAACCTCCCCTTTCTTAGGAGAGGCACTAAGTCCTGCAGTGGATTGTTAAGGGCTATGATGATGATGATAAATGTAGTCCGTCCTCCGGTGTGTATGTATAATAAAGGTATATGAAATCTAATTGCAAGCAATGCGACCGACCTAAAACCAGTTTCCCCTTAACACCTCCCCAAGCGGACTGCGTCGGAGGGCGGTCATAAACAAAATTCACAAGATAATAAGAACAATAAAAGCCTGAGGATTGTTCTCGGCGCTTTCTACAACTTATTTTAGGGGAATATTTTATCGCCGCCCCGGACGGAAAGTTTGCAAAAGGTTTAAGTGGTTTTTCGAATAATTCGCCACTCAGACAACAAGAGAATTGACCGTGAGATGTCTGTTGCGCGGAGAAACACGGGCCTCCTTCAGTATTACTGTGTTACTGTCATCATAGGGTGTTCAGACAGAAGGCGGTCACGCATTCGAGCGTTACGCGTTCGCGGTCTGCTTTCGTTGTCTTGTATCTATATATAGTATAAATAAAACAAAGTTGCTTCCCGCGCTCTATGCCTATGTATCTATTTATGTACTTATGTATGTATGTAGATATGCATGTAACTATGTATATATCTATGTACGCTTAGATCTTTTAAACTATGCAACGGATTATAATACGGGTTTCAACAATAGATAGAGTAATTCATGAGGAAGGTTTATAAGCAAGAAAAAAAGGGTAGACTGGGGTAAAATAGGTGAACGCAAACTAAGTCGCACCGGGTCAACTAGTTACGTTACATTGACATACCCATACAATAGGCATTCTGATCGCGTTGGTCAACCAGAACGAATAACTGAATGTTCGAACGCAGACCAGAACGCGGAACGCCCGAATGCGTGACCGCTCTCTGTCTGAAAGATCGTATAGATAGCTTGATTATAAGAGTTATAAAGTCAACATCTTGCAGAATGGAGGATGCAGAGTGAGAAAGCAGACTCTGGCTGAAGCCAGGATCATCTGCTACGAACTTAGAGCTAGACCGGCCACCGGAGAACTACCCAGTGGCTATATTCCGCAAAGTAAACAATGGCTCGCCTTTTTTATTATTTTGTAGTACGACTCAGTATAAATGCGAATAACTCAAGCTGCTACAGTTTTAGCAGACAAGTGGGGCTAGTTTAGTTCAACAATACCAGGTGTGGTATGTAGCAAAAAATAGTTGTCGAAAAAGCCGGATGTTTTATGGCTACACCAAAAAGGATTTATGCCATTGTGCGTGCTGAAAAGAGAATGGAAGCAAAACAAAGCAGAGAGAAAAAAAATTACTCTGGTAGAGAGCGACAGCTCTTGTTAAAGCATGTCAATTTGACAGAGTAATAAACAAAGACCCCAGTCAGAGGACAAAAACGGACTAACATTTCTGATATTTCTTTTTACCTACTTAGTTTACCGATAATGGGGATATGATATTTTTTATATCTAACGTTTATACATGAGTGGAATCTCTTAAAACTTCTTAGCAATACTTTTATTGAAAAAAAAATCAACATGAGTGACTCTTCTATAAACGATGTTACAAACAAAAATAACGATAGCAACAAACGCAATGAAGACAACGTGGAAATAACTCCAAAGCAAATTAAAATAGAAGCAATAGAGACTGTAAGTGAACATGCTATCAATAATAATAAATCGACTAAAAAGGAAGACGTGATAATAATAAATGATGTGGACGAGGACAGTAAGCCTGAAATTCAGGAAACTAAGATTGATATGCAAAATATGGAACAATTTAAAGCTAAATTGAGCCAACAGCTAGAAGATATTGTTATGAAGAATCATAACAGAAAAGAGCTAGAACAAGTAACGAAAGCTACTCTTGAAGAAGTGATTTATCAAGGAGAGAAATCTTCACTTCCAGCTCCGCCCCGAAGGAAAGTATTCGTTTGGTGTATGAGAAGTAAGTACATTTTCTCGTTATTCTCTATCTCATTATGATATTTCTTATATTTATGATAATGATATTTTTTCTATTTTTGATACTGGTGTAAAGATTTTTGTATCAAAATAAACAAATGACCCGAAAGTTTTTCGACAAGTTACTATCGTAGAAAGTGTTTCGTAAAACACTTATATTTTTCTTAACGTTATCCCATCTACACTTCTCGCTCTTTTCTTTAAAAAATATTGTCCCACTAGCTTTTTTACCCGTGACTTCGTCCGCATAAAATTCGGTTACAACGGTCCGCACCCGTCACCGTGGGAACCACATAGAATTTCGGGAAAAGCAATAACCTGTATTACTCGCCGATAATGTAGCTTTCTATAGGTGAAGTAATTTTTTAAAATCGGTAAATTCGTTTTTCTGTTTATCCATTACAAACTAACAATAATGTCTTTTCTTTCTATAATACTAGTATAAATAATCTGCAGTATCGATCGTCTTCATACGACGTTCGTCAACTTCGTGGGAGATCCATATTCCGCTTGCCGTGGTCGTCACGTTTGCCATCTGATTAGATTACTTTAATAATTATTTTGCTGAAACCTGCAAATTCAGAGAACTGAATTTGTAACCATGATCCAATCTGGTCAGGTTCTCCTGGTAGCCGGGTCATGGAGGTCAGATGGTAGTCGCTCCACTGTAATTACCTGATCACCAAATCCTGGATCATGGTCAAGGCGGACCCAAGGCCCTCGTTCTCGAGAGCACAACCGGGACATTAACGCCAAGATGATTATTTTAATATTTAATAATTATTTTGCTGATCTCCTCAAACATCGTACGTATGATCTCTATAATTATTTTTTCAGAACAGGATATTGAACCTATCGGGGAGCCACTACAGTATGAGCCAGAATCAAGGAACGGATTCGTGTTGTTGGTCCTGATATTGGTGATGTCTATGCTGGTCTTTGTCTTTGCATTTGTCTGTTCGGTCTACTTTGTGTGAGTATCAGTTGTGGGCTCGTTTATGAAATTCAGTATTAAAAGGGTATCTTTAATTCGAAGGCAATATTAGTATACCGTCCCGTCATCTTAAAATCGATCTCCAACCCGACGGCCAAGCATGGAGATTATCGCAATAACCCCTTTCGTGGGAGAGGCCCCAAGTCCTAGCATGGACTTTTATGAGCTGTGATGATGATGATCTTAAAATCAGCAAACAGTTAACAGGCATAGGTAAGCCACTAGCCACATAGTGGTCAACTATCGCAAAGGATCTAAACACCGAAAACCTGGCACCGATGGCAACCCGGGATAGATGTTCTTGGTGCAAGTGCACAAGGAGGCTCGACCCCAGCTAATCTGGGACAAGGGTAGGAAGAAGAAGAAGATGAAGAAGATTAGTATACCGTCCCAGCACTAACGATAATGGGGTGACTACGAATACATCCATACTTTGCCTATTTCATCATCCATTCTAACGGGAGCAAGCCTATCGCCATATTTTTAAATAAAAGCTATCCAACGTGGTCTACAACGGCCGCTATCAATCTTAAAGTTAATTAAGGATTGTGATGTTTAGAGGATTACCGTGGTCACAAGCCTATGAGTGTCTATGAGGGTCTACAAAACTTATGAGGCCTACAAAACCTAGGGCAAGATGGCATTCGACCGCATTTACTATCAAGACATTTTTATTTATTGAAGAATGTTTTCTTATTTCGTACTTTTTAGAGCCTGATTTTTTCCGTAGGCGGGTTCTAGTTTCAAACTTTTCTTTTTTTCCCGATGGTGATGCAAGTAGGACGAGAGTATCAGTAAGCTGAGTTTGTTGACTATATGATGTTAATAATGATACTGATGCTAATGTTATCTTGTCACCAGGCCCGTGATGTATGAAATATTCACGACAGGATCCACAAGATTGTTTATGTTGATCCTTGCGATGTAAGTAGGTATTTCATTTTAAATTGTAACTGCATTTTGAAGAAATTTTCAATGCCGTTTAGCTATATAGAAAGTATTTGTAACAAGTGGTGGGTTACATATTGAGGCATACTATCAGTTAGTAAAAAACGTATGTACCTAAATGCGTGCAGTAGTTTTTAGATTATTTAAAACTTAAATTATTTACAACTGCGTCGAAAACGTACATGCCGCTACTCTCCTATTGCCTTCCTTTAGAGTATTTACCGCACCAAGTTTCATTAAAATAGAGCCATTATTTAATACAAAACTGAGTACGTAGCAAAAATACCTTTTCCATCCTCTGAGAATTAGCTAAATGCTAGTCTATGTCCCTCCCCAAGGCCTGGAAGCTGTGTGAAAACATTTTTCACAGAAATCTTTGTGAAAAAACTTTTGGTAAAAAAGCTTATGGCCCGCCTGATCGAAAGCAGTTACCGCAGCCTGTGGACGTCTGCAATACCAGGGATATACTCATAATCTGCCGATACCGTAAACACCTTTTCACCTCTTTCTTGAAGAACTCCCATGTTGTAGGTAGGTGCCTGTTCTCCAGAGAAATGTTAACAGAGATCTTATTTGTATTTTTCTTGGACGCAAAAGCCACAGAAGGGAGGAGACATGGACAGTGCACGGACGTAACATACCATTCCCGTCCAGAAGTGGTACCGTCGATCTCCGATAGTATGCCGCCATCTTGATCCATTTGAGTTTAAATCAATCGCAGCAAGATAGGTCTGGTTCTGACTTGCAGCGATTGGTCCCTACTCAATTGGATCAAGATGGCGGCGTACTATCGGAGATCGGCGGTACGGCTGTTGGACTCATTGTAATGTAAACAATCACTCGCCACTATTGCCACTGTACTTGTACCCGCCACTCGCCCTAGGTAAGTACAGTGAGTAAATACAGTGGTGTAAACCAATAGAACAGTAGCGGGTCAACTTGGTTTGCAACCCGACTTGCAAGTAGATGACACGTGACCAATGTTCATCAGGTTTAAGGCGCTCTTCTGGCAATAGTTGTGCGACCACGGTCATGCGACAGACGGTTTGTGGTCTCCTATTGGTTGGGGACGTCCGTCGTACGACCATGGTCGCAAGACCGATGCCAATTAGGGCAGCGCCAAAGAGGCAAGAACGAGTAGATACTAATTAAATATTGTTTGTAGGGCTATAATAATACCTATGAACTACGTAATGGTCTGCTCCAACTGTTCAAGAGTGCCGCCCTGCAATTTCGTATGTTTAGCATTAGTTGTAAGTAATCATGCAAATAATATTTTATTGTCCCTACTCGAAAATATTGAAACTTATATTAAGATACTCTAAATAAGCAATAATATCACTACTTTTGTTTTGGTTTGCCCATGTAGTTACCTATAATTAGAGCTACTCTACAACCTCTTGCAAACTAAGAGGCACAAGGGAAATTTTCATACACTGGAGACAATAGGGATGTGACTAAAAAAACTATGTTTAGTCCATCAGGTTTTTCTTTTGCTACATAAACTAAAATTAACGCCGACAGTACGTTGAAATGTTGTATGAAGTCACGCCTGAGGTGAAATTTTACTCAGAACTTTGATACTCTTTATCTTTGTATCTTTTATTGATCTAATATTTTTTTTTACAATTTAACTGACGGACTACTTAGAATTTAAATATGTTGACCCAGTCACCATCCCTATTTGGAGACCTTGGATCTCTGTCTGGGAACTTTCTGGGTGCAATCTGATTATGCATATCTAGAGCATGGATGGAGGAGGTCCGGAGATCCTAAGGTATCAAACTGATTCTAGAGGCCATTTACTCTAAAACAGGAAAGTTTGCACCGGAAAGTCGATTTCATACACCGGTTGTATGGTTGTCTTAATTGTATGCAAATGGCCCGTGTGTCGTTTTTTGCAACAGGGTTTATTATAAATGCGAATGTTTGTAAGAACGGATGTACATTTGCATTTTTATTACTCCTTCAAGCAATGAACAGATTTTGATGAAAAAGCAATATAGCTAGCACAGAATAGCACATAGGCTGTAAATTTTCTCGAAGTTCAATGTGAGCACTACGCGATCGTAGTACGCGCGTTGCTGTTCCAACACTAAATACTCTGTATGTGTATAGAGTGGTAGTAGTATCCTTTGACATTGGATTGCATTTCAGACCTTTGGATACGCTCTGGTGGTCGCTATATCCGTGGCGCTGGTGCCTATCTCACTGGTGATGACGGCGGTGGGCATCACCCTCGTGGTAATAGGATTATGCGTCTGCTTGGCCTTGACGTCGGTAAATAAACATAAAATATCAAATAAAATTATATAAAATTTAAATTTCTTTATTTAGTAGGACATTAAATGTCTCTTTCAATTATCAAAGAGGAGGGGATAGGAAAGTACGGAGGAAACACACAGTGACCTATTGGCCGCCTCAGAAGCAGAGCACACCCACCCCACGCCGACGACGGCCAAACAATACCAGACAGAACCGGAAATGAGAATTAAATCTTTACATCTGTATCTCTCATTAGTAAGTAAGGCAGTGGACTGTTCATATCTGCCGAAGAACCGACAACCGCTGGGATAAACGAGTTCTAAATGGAGACCGCGACTTGGAAAGCGGAGCCCTACACTCTGTGGCCAAAAGGAGTGACGTTTTGCAGCCAGCTGCAGGTGGATGCTGGAAGCGGCAAGCCTAGGGCATCGGCGAGGTGCATTGGCGCTCATTGAGGGAGGCCTATGTCCAGAAGGGGACTAGTATAGGGTGATAATGATGATGTTCTGTACCTGGATGGGTAACGCAATTTATCTATTTCTACCAGCGAACAATAATGCATTCGTTGTGTGAAGAATACAGTGACACGGTAACCAGCGTTATTAACGGCATGATGCAAACCAGGCTAGTCCTTGCAGTGACAAGACTGTTTGTAATTTTTATTTTTAGCATGAAAAACTCGATATTTTGATGCATGATGCTGATTTTCCCTATTTTTTGACCGTACACTTTCGCTATTGCTAATGTAATTTCAAAAATAATGAATTTTTCATCCCGAAAATAAAAATTGAAAATCATTCGAATGGAGGCGAGCGATTCAAAAATAGAGCTCCTGGTTATTATTTTTGTTTCTTACATATTCACGAAATCGCCACCTACTTAAAAATAATACAGGCCACAATTTTACATATTAATCATCCCTTCCATCCAGTTCGACTTCACGAAGCTGATCCTCCTGCTGATGGTGGCCTCCCTGGTGGTGATGCTGTGTATGCTAGCCGTGATCCTGCTCCGGATGGTGTTCCACATCTACTTTAAGCCGGTCCACATTGCCATACTGGTCGTCGCGTGCCTCACCACTTGTCTTGTTAGTATTAATTTTAAAGACACATTTTACTATCGCACCGCTCGCCAATTGGCAATGGAAAGGGCTATACTCGGAGTCTTGTTGCGCGATAGAATCAGAAATGAGGAGATTTGCAAGCAAACCAAGGTTACCGACATCCAACCAGCCCGAAGAATAGATGGCCGATGGGGCAGTAAAGTTCTGGAGTGGCGACCACGTACCGGAAGACGCAGCGTGGATAGACCTTCCACAAGGCGGACCGAAGATCGTAAAGATCCCAGGTACCAGCTGGATGCGGGAGGCACAGGACCGGCCAATGTAGAGATCTCTGGGGGAGGCGTACGCCCAGCATTGGGCGTCTTTCGCCTAATATGATGATGATGATAACCGCTCGCCATCGAGAAGGAGTTCATCATCATACCTTGGAAGCATATTGGTCGCGAACTGTGCAATTGTAAAGGAACTTTTCCCAGGCACCCTAAAGTTGTGGAATGAGCTCCCTGGAGAGTACAACTTAGAGAAAGGGGTGAAAAGGTTTGTACGGGCTCAGCAGCGAGTGGGTGATACCCGTGGTGTTACAAATGTCCATAGGCTGCGGTGGCTGCTTACCATCAGGCAGGCCACTTGTAGCCTAGGCTACCGGGAGGCATGTTTACCATCTTAGTGGTATAAAGAAAAAAGAAAACTTTTGTCGAGTCGGTGCAAGATTTGTGCATGGGATGAATCCATTTGTAGCGAGTTGTGAGAAGGGGAAATGATTTTTCACCATTTCATTTTAAGCAATAAATCTGTAATATTAATAACAAATTTTTCGTTTCAGAGCTTCATCATCGAGCTTCAAATGATCATCGGCGGGAGGTCCGTGGAACTTGGGGTTGACGACTATGCACTGGGAGCCTATATGGTGTTCACATCAGTCATAACACTGTTCTTGAATATCTTGCATATTCTTAACTTAATCGACATGTAGGGTAAGGTACTATGAACTTGGCATCCCGTTGGTATATGCCTTGACCATAAAGTTGCTATAAGGTATCCTAAAGGAGACTCCACATGTTGGCTGAGACTTTGATCGACCCTCCACATTCTTATCTAGTAGGGATGTGGTAGGCATCAAAAAGTGTCGACGACATATCGTCGGCCTTAGAAAATATTGTCTTATTGTATTAAATGGGACTCGCACGCGACGTACATTTTCGATTTGTTTTACCGACGTTTCGGTAGGGTTACGCCCACCGTGGTCACGAGAAGACTGCAGTGGAAATGCTAGACAGCTGGAGTGATGCGTGTGAGTTCCGTTTGGTATAATAATATGTGTACTTTGTGTCTAGTTTGAAACAAATATTGTCTTGTGCTGAAAGTTACGTTGGTATGTAATTTTGACTTACAATTCTCGTGTCTAACTGAAGCTTGAGACATGTAAATGGCCTCCACTCTGGGGTCTTTTTTGGAAATATTTTTGATTAATGTAATACTTTAATTTTTTATACTTATTACGTGTCACGTTTTGTATTGTTTATTATTATTATTGCTGTATTATATGATCAATATTATTATAAGTATCCTCGTTTCATTTTTCTAAACACTTTTTTCAAGTTTGATATTTGTGGGATGTTCCGTACGTCTGTCCGTCCGCGTAATATTCAGTTTTTACGTTCCGGACCCGTTTCCGCGGGAACCTTGAATTATGGGATAATTTATAGCATATGTATACCCATTTGTTCTATAATTATAACTACTCTTTTAGGAGCACAGACGTTACAAATAAAAAGAAGAATTTCTAGTATTAGGAGAAATATTTGATCAATAATGTTGCTATCATATCTTCTAAAAAAAATTCTCTATGTATTATATACGTTTTAAACCTTACGCGCACTTATTCTTCATCGCTTCAGCAGCATATAATAAAGAAAAGTACTTCATAACCTAAGCAGACTGACCTAAGTAGGGAGAAATGCAATCTCTCCAAAAATTTGAATACTTTCTTGGACGACCTTTCGAATTTTATTTTACTTTACCAAAAAGGATTTATTTTGAAGGCTCAAAGAAAAGAACTTTTCTCTGTGGAAATCATAGTGACAGCTCTTTTATATACGTCACTTCGATACGGTGGCTGGGCAATCTTATTTACATGTTTATGTTTCTGAGTTTATGTTACTTAATTTACCGATATTTGGGTATGGTACTTTTTAAATTAACGTTTACATATGAGTACAACTTCTTTGCATATTAATTTTATTCGTAGAGAGGGAATTTAATATGAGTGACTTATCTATACACGAGGTAGCAAACAAATATAATGATAGCAACAATCCCTATGAATTAGTTCCCACACATATTAGAATAGAAGACGTTAAGGCCATAAGTGATCATGCAGACATTAATAATAAATCAAATAAGAAAGAAGACGAGGTAATAATAAATGAAACGGACGACAAAGAAATGGATTTCAATAATATGGCTTGCTCAGTTCATGAAACTAAGGTTGATATGCGGCTTGATGAGATTGCTATCTATAACAGAACGGAACTGGATCAAGTAATGAAAGCTAAGCTTGAAGAGATTATATATCAAGGCGAAAAATCTACGCTACCAGTTACACCCCGAAGGAAAATATACGTTTGGTTTATGAGTAAGTACATCGCCTCATCAAGGTATTATCTCATACTTTTATACTTTCGATTTCATTACCAGAAAATCTGAGACAGAATTGTTTTATTAGAAATCAAAACATTCTTTAAGTGTTTTGTAAAAACCCAAATTGAATAAATATATTTGAACTTAAACTTGAAATTCGACTTTTTTTGTCAGATAAAGACATTGAACCCAACGGTGACCCATTGGACTATGAGCCGGAAGAGAGAAATGGGTTCGTTTTGTTGGTCTTGTCCTTGGTGCTGGTTATGTTGCTGTGCGTCTTCGGCTTCTGTTGTCTGGTCTATTTTGTGTGAGTGCTGGTTGCAATGTCTTATATCAAATTCCATTATTTTATTTATAACAGGTTGTTTATATATAAGTAGCAATATAAAACAGTCAGAAGCCAATTATAAATCTTCACCAATAGGTAAAACCAAGTTTACGTTACAAGTGATAAAGCTATTCCTTGACATATTGTAAGTGAGTGAAAACATCATGTAGCTTTACAAGAATTTGGAAAAAAAGTACGTGAGAGCAAACTAAAACTAAAGAATGCAAAAGCAAACATTGTACTGATGAATAAGTAGATAGTTCGCAAATTGACAGCAATGATAATAATGTCACTGCGTGTAACTGTAGTAGCACTCGTATTGAAGTGGTCAATATCATGACGAGTAGTTAGGTTATTAAATTGTGTACTGACCCTAATGAAGAAAGATTAATTATTAACATTATATGATTATGAAAGAGTTAGTATTTTATGCGAATAGATAAAATAAAATAAATAAATAATAAATATTCGTGGACAAATTTACACAGCGCCATCTAGCCCCAAACTAAGCAAAGCTTGTGCTATGGGTGCTAGATAACTGATAAACTACTTAAATACTTTTTAAATACATACTTATTATACATAGAACACCCAGACCCGTAACAGAAATTAAAATTCATCATTTCAATTTCTGCCCGGCCGGGAATCGAACCCGGGACCTCTTGCGTGGCAGACCAGCATGTTGACCACTGAACCACTCAGGTCGTCGATAATTATTTACTATTATCTTCTTAGAATAGTTCTCGGGAAGAAAATGGAATAGAACTATATTCTAAATACGAGTAATGCCGCACAAGAATACATAAATTTTCTAGTACAAGTGTCATCATCATCATCGTCCTAGCGCTTATCCCGGCCTCTGCCAGGGACCGCTTTCCTGCCCATTCTTCTCCACTTCGCCTGGTCTTCGGCATCCTCGTGTCTTAAGCCGTTGGCTCTCGCATCCGACTCAGCGATGTCAATGCATCGCTTCTTGGAACGCCCACGGGGCCTCTTTCCTGATACCTAATAATAATAATCATCTTGGCGTTAATGTCCCGGTTGTGCTCTCGAGAACGAGGGCCTGGGGTCCGCCTTGACCATGCTTCAGGATTCGTCAGGTCAGGTAATTACAGTGGAGCGACTGCCATCTGACCTTCATGACCCTGCTACCAGGGGAACCTGACCAGATTGGATCATGGTTACACATCCAGTCGCCAGAATGTGCAGGTTTCATCACGATGTTTCCGACGATCTTTCCTGATACCTGATTACTAGTACAAGTGTTCCCGCAACATTTAGACCTGCAAGAGAGGATAAACCTAGAACAGGCTCCAGGTTTTGTACTCTACTCTATACTGTTGTATGTACAAATTTGAGAAATAAAATACTTTATACTTATACTATACTTTATAGTATAAGTCGCGTCCTTGAATCTGTGCGAGCGTGATGCAAATATATTTACGCGCGAGCAACAGAGACAGGTAGTAACAGGTCAATGTACGCATTTCTTTCTCGTCCGCGACTTAGGTTCACAATGAAATCGAACAGTTTTTTTTAGTTTAACATATTTATTTTCATACAGTGCATATTGTTACTGATGATTGTGTTGTATCTGGTTAACAGGCCTTTCTTGAATGAACTGTTCATGAGGCGCGGCACAAGAATGCTCATTATGATCGGTGCCATGTAAGTAAATGTTCGTTTCAATAGAAAAAGATAACAATTTATCGCGGCAACGGGAAACTAACATATCGCTTATACGGAAACTATACCGGAGAAGGATTTTCGCGATTTCAGATGGCGCTAGTGAGGCGTAAGGTTCGTTGTAAAAATGCTATCGTGCTATTGGTCAGAAACAGCTGCTATAAAATGGCGATACTATTCCAGCCAATGACAGGGCTTTATTTTAACATCAGACCTCACGTCGTAGTAACGCCATCTAGTGGATTTTGGGATAGGTAAATCTCTCACGCCCTCTCACTGCCGTTATTACCGTTTAGTCTTTTTTTAATGCACCTGCCATAAAAAACGATGTTAGCGGTAATGTCCCAAATGTGCTCTCGCACACGAGGGCCGCGGTCCGCCCTGACCATTATCCGGGTTATGGCAGATCAGATAATTACAGTGGAGCGAGTGCCATCTGACCTCCGTGACCCTGCTACCACCTGAACCGGGAACCTCCGGGAACCTGACTAGATTAGATCATGGCGACACCTTCAGTCGCCTGAATGTACAGGTGAGTGAGTAAATTGGGGTTTCTTCATGTCAGAGGATAACTGTAATATGTACTACAATGCGCTTATTACACCTGGCTAGATTTAGTTGACTAAATGCAGATGCAAAATGCGGAAGAGCAAGTCAAAGTGGAATGTATTGCTTATACAATTAAGTTATTTTTGTATTACTCATATTATGTTTCGCGTTACTCCTCTGTTCAAGAGGCGTGATACAAAGACGGACCCTTTTTTATAAGCACTACATTCCATTTTGATTTGCTCTTACTAAATTTAGCCAAATGTAATAGGCGCATAAGCAAGGTGGTTTAAAGGGTGTATTCTTATTGTCCCCGTAGAAGCTGTCCCCGTCACGGAGGCAACGAGTCGAAAGTACAACCGTGATATTGACGCCAAGATGATGATAATGATTATGACACAAAAATATGGTGGTGGCGTTAATGTTCCGGTTGTTCTCTCGCGCACGAGGCCCCGGGGTTCGCCTTGACCATGATCCAGGATTTGGCAGATCAGATAATTACAGTGGAGCGACTGCCTTCTGAACTCCGTGACCATGCTACCATAGGAACCTGACCAGCGGGGCTATTGCCTAACTCAGTCGGAAACTAAATTTGACATTTGAAAATTCTACACTACGTCATCTACGTTGGCCACTGGCCATAGCGTCTACCAAATTAGAGTGGTATAACATTATTTTATGTAAAATTCAGTTGTCAACTGAGATAGCAACTAGTAGATTTGATCATGGTTACACATTCTGTCGCCTGAATGTGCAGGTTTCATCACAATGTTTTCCCACATACTGATGGAATTCAAAATTCAAAATACAAAAATTCAAAATTTTCAAAGTTTAAAATATCTTTATTGAGTAGGACATGTTGATGATTATTATTATACCTTATTACCTTGTTCTTTAGGATTATAATATTCCCCATGAGCTGTGTAATGGTCTGCTCCTCTTGCTCAAGAAGGCCGCCCTTCAATTTTATATGTTTAATTTTGATTGTAAGTAAAATTATGTTTTATTGTTTTATTTTATAATAACGTTAAAATTCATGATTAATTGCTCAGTTATACAATACATACAGTTCACACTCAAACATTGCATCGTTCTCAAGCTGCTCTGGGGCTCTGATTTTGAATTGCTCGTATCTATTTAAACGGTTTTCAATAAGGATTCTTGCCATGAAAAAAATAAATATTTTTTAAATTACATTGGCAACACGAAAGAGTACGGTTAAAAAATTTGGAAAATCAGCATCAAAATATTGAATTTTTCATACTACCGGATACCTATGGAATCGAGATGAGCTCTTCAAAAATAGCCCCTGGTTCTTGTAGAGTCGACTGTACTTGTCATAGCAAATGAATAGATCACGATCGATAATCGCTAGTAGGTGTAGCGTAGGTATGCAGGTAGAGGATGGGGGCCATAAAGCCTTTCCCAAACAGATGCGATAATCGTAAAGGGCGAAATTATCGCAAACGTTCTTGCGATAATGCGTTATGTGGTTTTTTATACTGCTGCGTTATTGAAAATTGTTTACACAATTTAATATGTACATAATACAAAATTACATAAAACAAACATTTCAATAACGCAAGCGTCCTAATTTATTTCTACTTTATTATCGCAGCGATGTGTAAGATCGCGTGTATCCTAATTTAAAATGTACCCTAAATAGATATCGCAAAAAGGAACGCATTATCGCAAACAAATCGCACCTATCTGGGCTTAAAGATTAGATATAGATTTGGCATAGACTTAATGTTTATTTGGCAATTTCTACAAATAAATAAACAACAAAATGTTTCTTACTAAAGCGATTTGCGTTGCAGACCTTCGCGTACTCGTTGCTGGTGGCACTTGCCGTTACATTTGTGCCTATGTCACTGGTGATGACAGCGGTCGGCATCACGCTCGCTGTGATAGCCGTATGTACCTGCTTGGCTTTTACCTCGGTAAATAAATATAATCTATTCTTAACCTATAAATATCCTAACCTGAAAATATCTCTGATGATTACGAAACCCATTCCAAGATTCCAATTATACGCATTTTGCATACGTTCTAGGATTTTTTTTTATTAGACTTGCCAGGCATTTGAGCGCCATCTCACTCGGTGGTAAGTGACGATGCGGCCGAAGATGGAGCATGCCTGGGGGCGATTCTCGCGCTGTGACATTTCAAATTCGACATTTTCTCTAGCACAAGCAAAAAGACAGTATTAAAACGTTACTGAAATTGATCTTCAACAATATACGACTGTCGAAGATAGTTGATAAATATATTTTTTGGTTGTAATAGACAGTTCAATGTCATTAATTGATTATGTGGCGATATGGAGATACGTGGCTAGAAAAAATGACGATTTGGAGATTTCACAGATGTGTTTTAAGATCCGATTATATCAATTATCCTATACGAGATGTCAAAAACTGTGTGGAAAGAACGCCGAACGCATTTTTGTTAAAACGCACGCGATATTATCGCGACGTTTAATCGCGCCTGTTTAAGTGAGCTTTTTAAAACCTAACACTAATATGCTTCTCATCCTAGCGGTAAATCCCGGTTCAGAGGCTAGCGGTAAATATGCCAGCTAGAGTCCGCCGTTCTTCCATTAAAAATAGGCTCTGTTTTGGCTCTTTGCGTGCGGCGACTGCCATTTAACCTGCACAACCCATTAGGGCGCAGCCGATTCTCCAGACCCTCGTCTGTCTGTCAGAAGGGAGACCACGAGCAGGTTAGGTTAGGTTAGGTTAACTTGGGCCCCTGATAGTAATGACGGTTCTTTTGAGGACAATAACTCTCCCGTACCGCTCCGTAATCCCCCCAACACTGACAATTTCTTCGTATCCAGTTCGACTTCACGAGGCTGATCCTATTGGTGATAGTGGCGTCCCTGGTGGTGATGCTGTGCTTGCTGGCAATAGCCCTGCTGCGAATGATATTTCACATCTACTTCAGGCCGGTGCATATCGCCGTGCTTCTTGTCTCGTGCCTCGTCACGTGTCTTGTGAGTATGTTTGTGTTCAGCTAGTTTGAACTGAGTGCTGAGGGAATTAGGTTGTTTTTCAATCGTTTTCGCCGAGAATTGAGGCGGTCAAGGAGACGACGGGGACAGTTAGGTGCTGTCCTAATTGGCAACGGTCGTGCAACGGGCGGTTATCAGGCCTCCTATTGGCGGGACGACGTCCGTCGTACGACCATGGTCGCATGACCGTTGCCAATTAGGACAGCACCTTACAGGTTTCTGTGGAATTTGTATAATCAGCTGCAGAGTAAACGTTCCGTTTTCTCTGCAGCTGACTGTACCTGTGGCGTTATTCTGTCTATGCGTTTATTTTAATAATTATAATTCAATCACACTTTGTTTAATATTTTTTTGAGATTCGTGCCTTGGAAGAAAAATGGAAGCCTCGTTGATTGTAGGTCTCTGTCAAGCCTGAGGAGTACGCTTCGATGGGTGCCAAAGTTGGGAACACTAAACAGATAACGCTGCTGCTCCTTTTCTCCTGGAATCCGGATTCCCTGGTTCTTAGATATTGTACACCTTAATGTCGAAGGAGTTGGTGTAATATTCTACTGCAAGCAGTGGTTTACTGCTATCTCTTAGCAAGCTACTATTGACCATTATCATCATCTCAGCCGCAGGACGTACCCTACGCCTTCCATACCGATCGACTTCGTGCCATTTGCATCTATTATCTGTGATCTACCTTACAAGGTTGTCGTCGACATCAGGTGTATTATAATGAGTGAGTTTTGGTCGAAGGGTGTGGTGTATCGTCGATTCTGCGGACATTTACGTGCGCCGACATCATCACCGATGTGACCCAGTGCGTACTAATTTTAAGTACTTACCTCCTTAGTTATACTGTATATTATATAGCTTTTGCTACTATTTATGTAAAGTTTATTGTGTTTTATATGTTTTATTGTTATTTATATGTTTATTATATTATATGGGTCTTGTTACCCAAAATAAATAAAAAATGACAATTTTATTTTCAGAGCTTCATCATAGAGCTTCAAATGATAATCGGCGGAAAGTCAGTGGAACTCGGAACCGACGACTATGCACTAGGAGCCTATATGGTGTTCACATCCATAATATCGCTGTTCTTGAATATCTTGCAGCTGCTTAATATACTCGACTTTTAGGTACATATACTTAAAGATACGTTTATTTTTAACTAATAAATGAACAATGGATTGCATTTGTTCGAAATCGAATTTAATGCTTTAGTGAAGGTCAAACTTCCATTAACACTAGTACTGTTTTATATGTAATACAAATTTTATTAATTTCCGACTGGTTTTGATCGAAACTAAAATTTATAAAAATTGATTAATAAAACAGTGAAACTAGTATTAATAAAAATTGACTTATAATCATAAAGTTCCATCAAGAATACACTATACAAAGTAATAATTAGAAATGAGGGACTTTCCTATATCGTAATTTTTCGTCTCTATCTTTAAAAACAACTCAAGCACTTACCTATAATACGAAAAGTATGTGTGACGACAAAAGTCACGATGTGAATCCTTGCGTAACCAACTTTTGTTGAGCCCCATGTAATATTTTTCTTTATTTCCTTCATTGTATTATCTAAATATTACCTAAACCTATCTTAAAAACAATTTTAATTCCTTGTTCAATAAAAACACCCATGCATGTGCTAAATTATTTAGCAGAAGTTGCACTCAATTCGATTTTAACTTTCACAGCGACGTCTAAAGTGAACTTGTGCTGCCTTCTGTACTTCGAGTGATCTGTACATTCGGGAACCCTTAAGGTATGTGCACACTTTATCGGACCGTGGCGGACCGGATCCGGCCATTTTAAGCTGCAGTGGGCCTTTGAAGATTGAAAAGAGACGCAGCGGGCCGCAGTGGGAAAGTACAGTCCGCACTGCTTCGTGAAATGTAAACTTCCTACGCTTCAGCTTGCTGGACCGCAGCGCATTGACGGATTGTAATTTCATTAATTGTGGTTAAATAAAATAATAATCCTTATATTTTGTGAATTTTTGTGGACGGAGTTACGTTGGTAAACGTCGACATAGAAAAGTGATGTTTCTATGTAAAGTAAGCCATGACGTAAAGGCTCTCTAATACTGGCGCGATATAGGTAATACGTTCAGCGTCCTTTTCACGCACCAGAGTTTTTACCGTCGTCATTAAAATTGTATCTCATGATATCATTGGTTGTAATTCTCTTTAGCCATTGTAAACGTTCTCTGATTGGAGGACGCGGGATAGAAATTCTATTTGTGTAATTTTCGCACCGGTTATAAGATTATATGTGGCCTGTTATGCGATGTACTCTGAACAGATATCGCAATAACGCATTGGATATCATCGCATCTGTATGGGAGAGCTTTAATTCTATATTTGAATAAAATCAAATATGGCATCAGGTAGGTTTAATTATCATAATGCTTAAATTGTATGTGGTAGTTAATTTTGTTTCAATCTTCTTTTTCGATTTTTTAGTGTTATTGCTCTATTATTAGCGAGTCTTTTGTCAAAATTACTTTATTTTATTTTATTTTATTTACTTAAGGAAACTACTAAGTACTTTAGTTTAGCGCATAACACATTTTTGTCATATGACATTGTTTTGTTTGGGATGAGTTGTGTGTGACATAACATTATTGTCTCACGTTAGTAATAGTGGATCCGGCGCGACTTAGTTCGCGTACACCTACTTTACCTTTAACCTACCCGTTTTTCCTTGCTTATAAACTTTCCCTTTACTATTGAAAACCGCAATATAATCAGTTGCGTAGTTTTAAAGATCTAAGCGTACATCGATACATAGAGACAGACGGCGGGAAGCGACTTTGTTTTATATTATGTATATTGCCATGTGAAGATTAGTTTTATTTCAAGATAACATATCCGTGGCAGCCTTGGCGTGAGATACATTGCGGAAAAGATTGAGGAGGCTCACCTGCGCTGGTCACGAGCTGCGTAAACTTCAGAAATAGGTGGGAAACAGTTCTCTAAACCTGCCGGTATCAGGAAAGACATCCCGCGGGCGGCCAAGGATGCGATAGATTGACTTCGCCGAATCGGGTGCCAGAGAAAATGGCCTACGACGTGAGGATGCTGAGGACTGGGCGAAGTCGAGGAAGAAAAGTGGGAAAGTGGACCCTGGAATAAGCCGGGATGAATGCTAAAATGATAATGATGATGATGTTATACCTCATGCAATCAATGTTTGAATGTAATTTTGAATAACTTAAATACCTCTGTCTAACTAAAGCCTGAGAGATGACATCATGGCTTTTCATTCATAGTCCAGTCATTATATACATTTGGAAATGAAAATGAACCGAGAAAGCCAAATTTCGGATATTACGTGGGGGGCGCCTAGAAAACCTTAAGTTCAAATTGTCGACCAAAATAACCTTGTGCGTTTTCCGCCATCTTGAAAAAAGGGTTAAATTCAGTTTTTTCATCATAACTCGATTCCCCGTTGAGATACGAAAATGTTTATGGAATACTTTTTTGTTGCTCTTTGCACGATCTACAATTAAGGTTCTATACATTTTTCACGTATCGATCATCGTTATCGAGATATTGTTGTTGTTCAGGGAATTATTGCTATACAAAATAAATGAATAAACCAGCCAAATTATAAATCAAACACATGAAATTTATTAAGTAATCAAATAATTTTTTTGCAGCAAAAATAATAATTACACGTGGTCATTTTTTTCACACGTTTTTCGTCGTTTTGATGGTCCTGGCTGTTGAAGTTCCTCCTCGGTACACTCTTCGAGTCGTGAAAATTCTTCAATCGCAGGAAATGATGCTGTGACGGTCGAAAAATCGTAATCTTCATCATCGTGATCGTCGTTGAATAAGATCTCGACTTTGGCGACATTGTCGCATGTCTGTCCACTACAGTGCAGGCAAATAACCGAGCAACTAATTCCTGCTTTCCTGCACCCACAAGCAGCTCCACACTTTCTTTTACATTTGCACGAAATGAGTTTTAAAAGTTCAGGTGGAGCGGGTGCGGCTGTGGTGCAAATTGGTTCAAGCCCGTAATTCGTCTGTCGCCAACCCCATTCCTGAGGATCTTTAAAAATTCCGAGCCACGTTTGTACTTGTAAATATGTCCGGAAAACGTGTTGGCGGACTGCGCTTTGCGAATTTTTTCTCCCCAAATTTATGTTTTTTTTTTATCGATATCTCGATAACGATGATCGATACGTGAAAAATGTATAGGACCTTAATTGTAGATCGTGCAAAGAACAACAAAAAAGTATTCTATAAAAAATTTCGTATCTCAACGGGGAACCGAGTTATGATGAAAAAACTGTATTTAACCCTTTTTTCAAGATGGCGGAAAACGCACAAGGTTATTTTGGTCGACAATTTGAACTTAAGGTTTTCTAGGCGCCCCCCACGTAATATCCAAAATTTGGCTTTCTCGGTTCATTTTCATTTCCAAATGTATATAATGACTGGACTATGAATGAAAAGCCATGATGTCATCTCTCAGGCTTTAGTTAGACAGAGGTATTTAAGTTATTCAAAATTACATTCAAACATTGATTACATGAGGTATAACATCATCATCATTATCATTTTAGCGTTCATCCCGGCTTATTCCAGGGTCCACTTCCCCACTTTTCTTCCTCGACTTCGCCCAGTCCTCAGCACCCGATTCGGCGAAGTCAATCTATCGCTTCCTTGGCCGCCCGCGGGATGTCTGACAAAAGACTCGCCAACAATAGAGCAATAACACTAAGAAATCGAAAAAGAAAATTGAAACAAAATTAACTACCACATACAATTTAAGCATTATGATAATTAAACCTACCTGATGCCATATTTGATTTTACTCAAATATAGAATTAAAGCTCTCCCATACAGATGCGATGATATCCAATGCGTTATTGCTATATCTGTTCAGAGTACATCGCATAACAGGACACATATGATCTTATAACCGTTGCGAAAATTACACAAATATCATTTCTTTCCAGCGTCCTCCAATCAGAGAACGTTTACAATGGCTAAAGAGCTCAATATTCTTTGGAAATGGATTCACTACCTATTCTTTTTTTTATAAGTTTTTATTTTCAATGTGGCTTCTGTACTTCTAAAGTGGTTGCAATACAGGCGTTGCTGGAAACCATTGTTTCAGTTTTTTTTATTCTTGTTTCAGTCGCACTTTTTTGTTATGGCATTGTGCATCCTACTTACTCGGCATAAAGTTTTCCGTGAGTGACAATGTGACAGTATTGCAGCAAAAATATTCTGTCATATAACGCAAAAGGGCGCATTTGACAAATATGAAAAATTAAGTTAAAAATAAATGTTTCCATATATTTTTAAATTTATGCTGTCCCCGAAATAATAAACTGCATGAAAACGATTATAAATTTTTGATGAGCTCTCTGATGACTTAGGTTGCTGGATTAAGCAAAGGTGTAATCGGCTCTAGAGAGTTGCGCCAAGGGCAACATACATTTATTTTTTTGTTTGGGTTCTAAAATGCCCGAAAAGGTTTTTATGGGGTCGGCAACGCGTGTGTGAAGCCTCTAGTATTGCAAACGTCCATAGACTGCTTACCATCAGGCAGGCCGTAAGTTTTTTGCTACATAGTGGTATAAAAAAAACTATTCGTTAGTATTAAAACAGTATTTGCGCCGGGTAAAAATAAATCTTACAATCTTCTATGACAGAGGTTTCTCGCCGATATGGTACGGCTTTGTGGGCCGAGTACGCATCCCTGGGGAAATCCCGATACAAACCACTGTCTCCGTGTGTTATTGGATTGCTGCAGTCACTGAACGTTGGAGTGCTATACTTAGATGAAGTTTCATCATAGCAGGACGAGGAAGCTACCTCCCAAGACGGTTATTCGAAATTACGGGTTCGTCAGAAGTCGAAAGAAAACAAATATCTTATATATCTAATACACAAATATTTAACTTGAATGCTTATTATATGCTTGGACGCCATCTGGCCATAAAGTATGCAAAGCTTGTGTTATAGGTGCCAGAAAACTTATAAAATACCTACTTATATATTTTTTAAATACCTAGATACTTATTACACAAACAGCACCCAGACTCGTGACAGAAATTAAAATTCATAATTTCAATTTCTCCGCCGGGAATCGAACCCGGGACCGCTGCGTGGCAGCCTTATGCGTGGCATGTTAACCAACTGAACAAGTCAGGTCGTCGAAAAAATTCGGTACTGCGGTCGACCGAAAGAAACCTATAGCACTACAGAAAAAATCATGAATTAGGTACGAAATAATAAAAGCTGACAAAATATTTTGATGTTACAGAAAAAAGTTGTGTTGTTTGGGGTACATACCTACTCCTCAAACAGCTAGAAATACAATTTGATCCTTGCATCGACAGCTCAATAGTACCTGGTAGATTATTTTGTAAGTACTTAATCAATCAATAGAACATCGTCCGAGAAACATCTCTCTCTCTCATCGTCACTCCGAAAAACATGTAATTAGTGCTTTCTAAACAGTTACCAAACATAAACTTCGATTAAACAATTTTCGGTGAAACGAATCATCGGAGAAATGGGCGTTCGAGAATGAACCGTTCTATCTAATTCTAAGGGTTAACCGCCATCCGGGGGTGTCATAACCATGATCCAATCTGGTCAGGTTCCTCTGGTAGCAGGGTCATGGAGGTCAGATGGCAGTCGCTCCACTGTAATTACCTGACTTGCCAAATCCTGGATCATGGTCAAGGCGGACCCCGAGCCCTCGTTCTCGTGAGCACAACCGGGACATTAACGCCAAGATAATTATTATTATTATTAACTGTCATCCGGGGTACGTCTTTCTATAAATACTGTTTTGAAATAGCGTATGAGACCCCTCCATAAGATAGATAAATAGAAAGACAGATAGATGTCCAAATGAATGCATCCAAAGCGACGCAGTGTGACATCGAGACAGCATTTTTGTGCAAACTGCTCTTTCACACGCAGTTATGTTTCCGGTGCTGTTAGTTTGTCTTTTTGCCGGTACACTGGGTAGTTTACTTGTTAAGGAGTGCATGTTGGCCATGTCTCGTCTGTTTTCCATAAACAAGAGGCTCATCACTAGATAGCTATGGTCCCAGGAAGTCTTGTAAGTACAGTAAGATGTAAGTATAGTAAGTTGTAAGATGTCGATTAATAATCCAAATGTACAGTAATTCATAGACAACAGCGGACTCCTCAGGCTTGACAGAGTCCTACCACCTGATAAAGTGCTTATTTATGCTATAGGACTTATAGTATAGGTTATAGAAACCAATTAATACCCGTATAGCTAGTTTGGTTCAAGTAGTCTTTTACGATAGACAAGCTTGCGACTTCGATCTCGTAAAATAGTGTTATTTTTTAGAGATAAAAAGTAGCGGGCGTCCTTCCACATGGTGACAATAGTCTCCTTGCCAAATTGTATCTGTTCAGCGGTTTAGGCGTGGAAACTTAAGCGATAGATAGGGTTGAAGTTTAGATATTCGTTTAGATTAGGTATGTCTAGTCATAGTCATTATAAGGAGTAAAGTCAGGCATGTACAATCAGCGGCTAGTTTCGGTTTTGTATTTACTCACACACGTGCGACAGATACGACATCCTGTTAATATGATGAGAGGAGGCACCCTCATCCTTCCTAGTCTAGTAATGTCTGTATTTACACTACTACACATTATCATCACTAGGAGCGCCGGTGGCCGAGCGGTTACAGTATGCTACTCGTAAGCCAGAGGTTCCGGGTTCGAATCCCGCTCCGGCCATGTACCAATGACTGTTTTCTGAGTTATGTATATTAGTTGAATACTAACCGATGCTCTTACTGTGAGGGAAAACATCGTGATGAAACCTGCACATTCAGGCGGCTGGATGTGTAACCATGATCCAATCTGGTCAGGTTCCCCTAGTACCAAGGTCATGGAGGTCAGATGGTAGTCGCTCCACTGTAATTACTTGACCTGCCAAATCCTGGATCATGGTCAAGGCGGACCCCGGGCCCTCATGCGCGAGAGCACAACCGGGACATTAACGCCAAGATGATGATGATGACTGGCATAACACTGGTCGAAGACCATCGTCTTGAGTGTCTCTGTTATTTTGGACGAGATTTTCCGCAATTGCCCTAACCCTGCAAATCGTTACTGAAGAAGAGTTTTTAAGATGTGAAGTATTATTTTGCCGTGGCTTTTAAATCAAAATCAAATAGTAGCAATATACTGTAGTTTCTATCTATTTATTAGTAATTTCAAGGGTGCTATAATTCATTTTTAACCAACTGAACAACTCAGGTCGTCGAAAAAATTCGGTACTGCGGTACTAATGTAATAAATTAATTATTATTAACGTAGACATTCTGAATTTTATGTCTTGACATTTTAAATTATAATTACGTTTCATTGTTATTGTTCTTGATAACGTAAACGTTATCCTTGTGTGTATGACATTATAATTATTAATGTACATTTGACCATCCGCACCCGTGTCCTACACCCATATATGGGACAATACAATACAATACAAAACTCTTTATTGCACACCAGAGGACACAAGTATAGATACAAAAAATATGCTAGGTAGTACAAAGGGGACCTGAAATAAATGTCATTTATTTTTAATTTAAATCAAATAAACTTTCGTAATAGAAAAATTCTCAATTTACGTCTTCAGGGTAAAATATTAGTCATTCCCCAAACAGCCCTACCATTCAAGTACCACGCAACTTGGCACTCTGTTTCCAATTTCCGAGGACATATTTCATAGCGACTGGTAATTTTGTCGCTGAGGGTAGTTTGACTGGTATAAAATGAGCCCCTAAGGTTGTGTTTTCCCATTACGTTCTGAAGTATTGCTGGGGTCTCTGTAGTTCATAGTTTGGCTAGCTCCGACTAAAAAGACTGAAACATGTTGTCTAGGAAACATATGTTTTTGTAACTATGGATAAGTCGAAGCCAAACTTGTATTAGGGTAACTCCCTGATAATTGGCGGGGTCGGGTAGTTGTCGCGATTTCAGAAACGCTGTATTTTCTCGCGAGGTGCGAACGGTTTCCAAAATATTGCCCCTGTACCTGTCGCTTACGAGCCGGATTCCTTAACCGCTAGGCCACCGACGCCCAATTTTTCCCTTACGAGTTTTTTTTTACCATAAATCAATTTAAAGCTTTGATGGAGCGTCAGTGGCCGAGTGGTTAAGGTATCCGACTCATAAGCGAGAGGTACCGGGTTTGAATCCCACTGCGGCCATATACCAATGACTCTTTTCTGAGTTGCGTATATTAGTTGAATGCTAACCAATGCTCTTAGGGTGACGGAAAACATCGTGATGAAACCTGTACATTCAGGCGTCTGAATGTGTAACCATGATCCAATCTGTTCAGATTTCCCTAGTAGCAGGGCCACGGAGGTCAGATGGCAGTCACTCCATTGTAATTATCTGATCTGCCAAATCTTGGATCATGGTCTAGGCGGACCCCGGGCCCTCGTGCGCGAGAGCAAATCCGGGATATTAACGCTGAGATGATCATTATTATCATCTGTTGAGAGAGTTGAGAGCGTCGGTGGCTGACTGGTCGGACTTGTAAGCGAAAGGTACAGGGTTCGAACCACAGTAGAATCGCCATGTACTTTTACTGAGCTATGTACATTACTTTGAACGGATGCTCTTATGCTCTTACTAAATGTACAGGTTGCTCTATGTTCCTCTATTAACAGGGTTACGGAGCTTTTTCATTTAAAGCTTCGAAGTAAGTAAAATAGCTAAGAGATGTCGTAACAGCGTTTTCACATGCGCGGCGCATGTGGAAAAACGTCCCGATGCGAGTACACGGCACTCAAAACGCAAGATTGATTAGGTTCCATTTGGACCGTGGTGATATTTCAGCGATATTTCAACGGGACCATCGATCACGCGATTCGATATGGAAGTGGTTTTATTGATTCCACTGTTTTTTCTATAAACCGAAGCTCGTGAGAGTCTTTGGAGATGCGAGCGAATAATTTCTCATTCGTTCGGGTGAGGAGGTTTACCTCTTGTCAGGATGGAATACTCGTCTGTGGGTGTGGTTACGAGCGTCTGTTTTAGGACGATTTTTAATTTATTTCAAATATTACAGGACCGTTATTAGTTAAAAATTAAAATATACCATATTAAGTAAAATATATTACAATATTGAGAAGGACAAGACTTAAACGATGTCATCTCTCTCGCGCGTGTGTTTAAATACGAAGCTGATGTACAAATTAGCTACTCTTGATTCCCTTCTTTACTCGCTTATGAATATGACCAGACGTACCTAATCCAAATGAATATATAATAGAAGTTTATGCAACTGTCATATGAAAGGGGGTATTAAAACATGACTGTCTGTTAATTTTGAATTTGTTGAAGACATTTAGTATTCAGCCTACATTTCGCCGTGTCCCGGCGCCCGACAAAAATTTAAAAAAGAAAAGTGTTGCATAATGATTAAAAAGTTATTTTTCGATACAGCTGTAATGAAAATAATATGGGTAATGCTGTATCGAAAAGTAATTTGTATCCTTAAACAACTGTTTTCGAATATGTAATTGGAACATTACGCTATGAGTGTAGATCACCTTTATTATACATGCGAAACTCACCCTGTCTGTCGTCCATCTACATATTAAGAGGAGTGTTTCCCGAGCGAGATTTCCATACAAATTTTAAATCCCTTGTGACTTCTCGAAAATCTGACAAACCACAAGCATAGACATTGTTTTCTGGATCACGTCTACAAATTTTCATCGGTTTTGATAACGTAATATCGACAATTTGATCAAACTACGTTTAAATGGTGAGCGCTCCGGCAACGCTAGCCGTTTCCCGAGCTAACGTTTTCATGCCCCAACTACTGAACAGATTTGGATACAATTGCCTGTTGCTACCCCCCTTGCCTTGCCTTGTTGTTACCTGTCGAAGGACCCACGCTCTATTTTATCTCGAAAAAATAACCCATTTTACGCATTATACCCACCAGACGCATGCAAGTCTGCCATAAAAGACCACTTCAAGACGCAATCTTGCTCTACGGGTATTCATTAGTTTCTATAACCTATACTATAGGTCCTATAACATAAGTGTAGGTATATCTTGCCCGGAGGCATCTTCGCACCATCCCTGGCCTCTTATTGAGTTATCGCAAGGGAGTATTAGATCCAATCTCCTCCATAGACGTCGTCCATGTAAATAAGTATGCATATGCTTGATATTACCTTCCTATCTGCGAGGAGCGTATGTAGCGACCTAGCTGTACAAAACTGGACCTTTGACTTCATAAATATTTTCATAGAGAGAATACTTGTTACAATTATAACTCCCTATAGATATTTAATCATTTTACATAGCTCACACATTTGTTTTTATACATATACTAATTTATATTAATAGTCAGAGCGTCGGTGGCCATGTACCAATGACTGTTTTCTGAGTTATGTACATTAGTTGAATACTAACCGATGCTCTTACGGTGAGGGAAAACATCGTGATGAAACCTGCACATTCAGGCGACTGAATGTGTAACCATGATCCAATCTGGTCAGGTTCCCCTGGTAGCAGGGTCATGGAGGTCAGATGGCAGTCGCTCCACTGTAATTATCTGACCTGCCAAATCCTGGATCATGGTCAAGGCGGACCCCGGGCCCTCGTTGTCGAGAGCACAACCGGGACATTAACGCCAAGATGATTATTTTTTTATTTACTAATATTATTAATTGTAAACACACCGACACATAAGATTGTGGGTAGATATACGGCACTACGTTACCTGTCTGACCACTTGGCGAGTAATGCACGCACCAACTGTAGTAAAAAATCAGCGCTGTGGTTCACTGCCTAGAGCATATGCTCAGCTGAGCTTTAGTTTAACATGACACTACAATATTTAACCTTTTTCAGATGGTAAGAAATATTTCGTTTACTTGTATTATAGAAATTGCCAAGCAAACTGATGTTTGTCATCTATAAATGCACTAAGATTATAATTATACTAAAATTAATAAAAAGTTAATTTCGGGCGCAATCCTAAACAATAAAAAAATGTAAAAGAGATTATGAAAGAATTATTCTGTCCAGAACTTACTAGGAAATTGTATGCGACATTATTCTGTGCACAGTTGGCGTATATAGCCTATACAGTATGCACACTGTTGGGGCACTATTGAAATATGCAGCAACGCGCAGCGGAGCATTTGAATAGACAGCTTTAGCATGCACACGGTCTCTGGGTACTGTTTGTGTTCTTCATACTTCATCCTAGTGTTCATAATATGCAGGAAGCTGTACATGCTGTGTACACTGGTATTTTACTATGGAGTTGCGATGCGACAACTTTTGGAAGTTCTGTCTATACATAGTACAAAACGTAGTCGCTTCCCGCCGTCTGTCCCTGTATGTATCTAGGTACGCTTAGATCTTTTAAACTACGCAACGGAATTGAATGCGGTTTTCAACAATAGATAAAGTGATTTAAGAGGAAGGTTTATAAGCAGGAAAAAGAGGGTATGTAGGGGTTAAGTACGTGTTTGTGTAGGGATAACGCCATGCTAAGAAAGTCGCGCCGGGTCCACTAAAGAGGAATAAATAGTGGCCCTAGAATGCCTCCCTGGGGTGGCCCTATGCTAGGCGATTGTTTTGGCAATTTAATCGAAAACAGACTATATTGCCTATCACGCACCGCACAGTCCCAAACGACCAATTCTCAACACGATTCCAATCCATTTGAAATTAAGAACAATCAGTAAAAATCGCTGGGAGCAGCAAAAAAAGGACGAATTGGAAGCCATTCGGCGCTCACTCAGCCGATTTCATAATTCCATTCATTCCAGCGATTGCCGGGGGAAAATCAAAATCTAAATCGCCAAACTCGCTCTTATTGGCGATTCCTATTCTCCTAGGCGGGCCGCGGGCGTGCTGCCGATTTTCGTATTTACCGAAGGAAACCGGAAAATATTACTTCATTCACCGCCAGAGAGTCTTGTAAGTGGATTTTTACGGCGCAGTAACGTGAGCAGAAGAAATTATTGTTTATTTCCTTGTTGGAATATCGTCTGATCTCCGATTCGGACACAATATTTCACAATTAAGGATTGTGAAATATTCTTTCTTTCTGAAATTCTGACCTTTGGTTTTATTCAGTTGTTACACTAATTAGAGTCAAGAGTAGTCAGTGCTCCTATTAAATGTTTTTTTTTATTGCCTATGGAGGTACACGGACGGTCGGTCCACCTTATGGAAAGTGGCCACCGTCATCCAGGATATCTGCAACCTAAGGGGAGCAGATGCGGTATCGGCCTTTGATGTACCTGTAGGCATGTTTTTGAAGAATCCCATGTTGTAGTGCAGATGTTGAAAGATAATGTTTGGAGATTTTAATGAATATTTGAATTCTATGGCATTTTTTTATCTTATACGGCTGACAAACAGGCAAGCGGGCCACCTGATGGAAAGTTGTCATTGCCGCCTATGGACATCAGCAACACCAGGGGAGTCACCAATGCGTTGTCCTCCTCTCAAGAGACCTCTAATATACCTCCAGAATGATCCCATGTCATAGTCCAAAGGAAACACTGCGGCTGGGAGCTCATTCCACATCCACTAAAATATTTTTTAAACTATAGTACCAATTTTAATGAAACAAATCTAAAACGATTTCGATTAACCTGGATTACAAATAGAGAAAATAACTGCATCAATCGGTCCATACGTTCGGGAACTACGATGCCACAGACAGATACACAAAGGCACAGATACCCCTCTTTTTTCGTCGGGGATAAAAAATATATCTGTACACTACCTATTTCATGTCACAGTCTAATGATTCGGGATAACAATCCAAAGCGAAGTCGCAGAGAAGTGAAGTGCTTCGGTAATGAGATAGGTAATAGAGAGAGAGAGTTAAATCCTATTTCATCGACGTTTACTCAAAACACGTCACAGAAATTAAGTTTTTAAATACTAACTTCGTTCACGTGGCCTTCAATAAATTATAGCCAATGGTGCTGTCGAAATTAGCAACGGTCGTACGACCATAGTCGTGCGACGGAAGGATTTGAGATCTCCTATCTCCTCCGTACGATCTCCATCGTACGTCCATGATCGGTAGGTAGGTTTTAAACTATCTGTGTGCCAAACTTTGCGAGATTGAGCAACAAATAAATACACAAACTTTCACATTTATAATATTTGTAGGATACTTCTATGCTCGTACATCATAGTATGTACATTAGTTGAATACTAACCGATGCTCTTACGGTGAGGGAAAACATCGTGATGAAACCTGCAAATTCAGGCAACTGAATTTGTAACCATGATCCAATCTGTCCAGGTTCCCCTGGTAGCAGGGTCACGGAGGTCAGATGGTAGTCGCTCCACTGTAATTACCTGATCGCCAAAACCTGGATCATGGTCAAGGCGGACCCCGAGCCCTCGTGCTCGAGAGCACAACCGGGACATTAACGCCAAGAAGACTATTTTTATTATTACGTTATAACAAGGTCTTTTATTAGAAACAATCTCTAGTTAATGTCTTCAGCGGAGTGGCCGAGCGAGGAGCACGCACGCACGCACGTGATAAAACTCAATATAACGTGTACACGTCCGTATCCATGGGCAGTGGGGAACTTTTTCTTTAGGCGACATTCTATTTGCTGTTGCTGTATTGTGTACTTTCTCATTTTAAGTGTCAGCTTCTTGTTTGTGGATATAATAAGAGTATTTTTCGGTATCGAAACTACATAAAAATGTTTAGTGTACAAATTCATCATCACCATCTTGGTGTAATGTCCTGGTTGTGCCCCCACGTGTGCAATTATTGCTAATTAATAAATATTAAATAAATAAATAAATATTCGTGGACAAATTCACACAGCGCCATCTAGCCCCAAACTAAGCAAAGCTTGTGCTATGGGTGCTAAATAACTGATAAACTACTTAAAAACTTTTTTAAAAATACATACTTATTATACATAGAACACCCAGACCCGTAACAGAAATTAAAATTCATCATTTCAATTTCTGCCCGGCCGGGAATCGAACCCGGGACTTCTTGCGTGGCAGACCGATGTTGACCACTGAACCACTCAGGTCGTCAAATTATTAATTTTGATTTGAACTTATGATATTTCCAACTCAAACCTTTCAGGTTTTTTATTATGCTTTCAATCATTTCGAGGTAGGACGGCGTTAAAATTTTAATGCCGTTTTACAACTACTCAATTTATCAATACATTATAATGATCTTAACCACTAGGCATGCTAAGTTTATGGTCTTCAATATTTAGAGCAATATTCCTCCAGAGAGGAATTGAATTTGGGTGACAAAGAAACTAAAATTTGGGGGACAACGTGAATGATCCCAATGTCGACTGAAAAGAAGTTATTCCAATAATTGAAAGGGATGGCTTGCCGATTGTCAATTTAGGGAAAGTGACAAACATGTGATGCTCCAATCCAATTCAGTTGTGTCAATTACCCTAATTTTAAAAGGGCGCCTTTTTCAGTAGGTACCGAAGACAGCATTGCGACCTCCATACAGACAGACAACATATCGAGGTACCACTATAAAAGGAGCTAACAATTCTATACGCGTCTATAGATATGCTAGGCCATCTTATACTGGATTATTGTAGGTCGATATTCTGTGGACTGTACCATTTTACATAATACGAATGCCTGATCGAAGCTGGCAGAGATTGAGATGTTTTAGAGGTGGAAGCTTTTAAATGAGATTAAAACGCTAAAAGTAATGTTAAAAATTATGCAATTTTGCGTTTAAGCATAATTCTGAGTAGCTCTCCATCAGGGGGTTATATCCGCTAACTCCTCCTAAACCACGCACCGCATTTTGATGCGATTTTTACTATCATTTAGATAATTTCTTCAGGAAGGTTTATGTGTATAATACATGCATATAATAGTAATGAAAGCCGACAAAACCCTGTTAAGCCGGGCGGGTCGCTAGTAAGGTAAAATAAATGTGCGTCTGTTTTTCCGTTAACTGTTTCTGCACTTGTTTTCACCATCAGTTAGAGAATTTCTTCCGGTAGGTTTATATGCATAACACATAAATATAAATAAATAAATAAATATTCGTGGACAAATTCACACTGCGCCATCTAGCCCCAAACTAAGCAAAGCTTGTGCTATGGGTGCTAGATAACTGATAAACTACTTAAATACTTTTAAATAAATACTTATTATACATAGAACACCCAGACCCGTAACAGAAATTAAAATTTAACATTTCAATTTCTGCCCGGCCGGGAATCGAACCCGGGACCTCTTGCGTGGCAGATATTAGAGAAACCTCCGAGAACACCCGTGCGAAGCCGGGGCGGGTTGTTAGTACGCAAACATTATATTTATTAGGATAGCGAATAGTTGGTATTGACCACGGTAACCGTACACGGAGTAAAATCGATGCAACTAGCTTTCCTCAATTCGATATATCTTAGATTTGATTGAGTTTCTACGTGTAAGGATAAGACTAGAGGAATACCAACAGGATATCTGTAATGATCTCTGTAACCAGACGTTTTTTTTACCACTAAGGTAAAAAGTAGCCTATGTCCTATTCCAGATCCTAATCAGATACTTTTAAAATGCCTGAAATTGGCGTCTTTTTAAATGTCGCTGTTACATTGACCAAACCTATTTTTTGTTTAAAATTACGAATCAAACAACACTTAGTAAGACTGAACTGAGTTACAAGTTTAAAACATTTTGAACTGTTTCTATATACATTTTTGCTATTTCAGAAGTTTAGAAGTACAGTTTTAAACACAGGTTCTGTCCATGTAACAGCGAAATCAAAAAGGCGCCACTAGTCGATATAAACCCAGCATTACCATTTTATCCAAATCCGTTCATCCATTTCGGAATGTCGGAAAAGGTTGTAGCACCCAAAAGGACTTTCAATCAGGTAAATATATTAAAATTTCACCAAAATAAACTGAAACTACACTTTCCCAACAACTTTTGACAACAAATTGAATTTCTATTTCTATTTTATACTTCGTTCGCGTAGACCTACTTTACCCCTATCATCCCTATTTTTCTTGCTTATAAACCTTCCTCTTGAATTACTATCTATTGTTAAAAGATCTAAGCGTACATAGATACATACATACATAGATGCATAGGAACAGACGGCGGGAAGCGACTTTGTTTTATACTATGTATAGAAGACAATTCATTTTGCCATATTTTGTGGTACAAACAAGCCTCTGAAATCTCTTGATACGCTAGTATATAGAAGTGTCTCACACATATTCTCACCTTACATCTTTGTAATTAACTACCTAGATTCACAAAGGGACATTGCATCAATCAAACCGGGGTTGCTCGCGTGACTTCTCGTGTCACTCCAGTCACGTATTACACGGCGTGACCCCTGATGCGTGTCACGGATGGGCCCGGGTAATTGCAGGGACATTGTCACGGAAGAATGGAGAAACTCAACGGGTTCGATGAAAGGGCAAGGGCGACATAGACGTTTAAGGACACAGAGTTTTGCACGAAACTAGCTTTATAGAGATAAGGGTTGCTCGGATCAGATGGCCGTGTCGGTTTTTTGCGTTTTATCGTTCTTTTACAACCAAGATCGTCGGTGGCCGGGCGGTTGAGTATCCGACTCGTAAGCGAGAGGTACCGGATTCGAATCCCGCTGCGGCCATGTACTAATGACTCTTTTCTGTGTTATGTACATTAGTTGAATTCTGACCGATGCTCTTGCGGTGAGGGAAATCATCGTGATGAAACCTGCAAATTCAGGCAACTGAATTTGTAACCATGATCCACTCTGGTCAGGTTCAGGGTTACAACTAGCCTATAACTAGTGACAGAAGTTCAGTTTTGGCTGGAGCCGACCAACTGTCAGTTGCAATTAATACTAATGCTTACGCAGTAAAAAATGAAGTCGGTTTTGGGTGCGGCGGACGTGGTCGTACGTCCGACCAAGGTTAGCTCGCCCGCGCAACCAATTTGATCTAAAAGCAACTTTATTTTGTACAAAACGGTAACTGACGGCTGGTCAGCGCCAGCCAAATAGGGGCTGTTACTTGTTTTAGTCCTATTCCAGGCTCTAACCTAAATAGTCTAATTCTAAATAGTAATCTACCTACGTTTCATCCAAATCCGTCCACCCGGTTTGAAGTGAAGAGCTAATAAACATACACAGACAAATTTTCGCATTTATAATATTAGATTAGTGGGATTAATATTAAAAATGCAATACAAAATTTGGCGCGCGCGAGTTAATGTCACAGGTGGGCAAATTTTTTTCTGCTCTATGATGCTAAAGTTTGTAAAGATCTTTTGATTTTTTTTATGTAATACGGTAAGCAAACAGGCAAGCGGGCCACCTGCTGGAAAATGGTCACTGCTGCCTATAGACATTAGCAACACCAGGGGTATTGCCATTGCGTTGCCCACCTCTATAACATGTTACTCTGGCAGCAAAAAGGCAAATGCCCCTCTACTGCCGAAGCCAAGTTTCCCCAAATCCCCACCCCATGGAGCACTGGAGACCTTACTACTTACGAAACACAATATTATTTATTTATTTAAATAGATTATTTATTTGGATGATTGTATTTTAATGTCGCAGTAATGTAGTTTAAAGCCCGAAATCATACTTAGGCTCAAGAGGTATATTAGAGGTCTCCTTAGACGCGAGCGAAGGCCACATAAAAACTACTTAGCACTGAATTGAATCGATTCGGTGTTCCAGCACCGCCAATAAGTTAACTTGAAACAACTTCGCCATTATAAAAAGTTTTCCCTCTTTCCACATAGTAAAAACAACACGCAGGGAGCTTCCGATATCTACCGATATTCCGAACACGACGGCTCAAGTTAAAACATAGGGTACCTAACTAGCGTTGTACGTAATATGTACAGTCAGCTTCAGAGGTTACGGACGGTCCCCCAGCGTACATATATGTGGGAAATAAGATTATTATTTTATTTATCTTCATTTTTATAAAATGACGGTAGTGTTCTTATATTAAAAACCACACATGCGGGTACACCGCAGTCTATGAAAAAGCGGCCATCGCTCTCGGCAGGTCAGACGTTGTCCGACTGCGGACACGGCACCACCAGTGCTCTGAGCTGTCTTCCTCAGGTTATCTTGCTTAGTCGTATAACTCGTATTATTTCTATGTTCTATTTGGTTTCTTTAGAAATTTCAATTTTATTTATTGTGAATTTGTCTGTATTTTGCTAATTCTAAGTACATTGCATAAACTAATAAAATATGTCCTCTCGATCTGTTGCTGTCTATTTAGTATGTTATTTGCAATAATATACATGGAATTATTTTTCATATTTCTTTGTTTAATTTTTATACACTTATTCCCACATCTATATCTATACTAATATTATAAAGACCGTAAAACTATTAAAGATATTAAAAACAAAAATACAAATCCTCTCGATTTGTATTTTAGTTTTTAATAAATAACAAAAAAAATAGCCATTTTAAAAATTTTGTCACTAATAGGAAGCTACCTACGTTATTCCCGAGCGACATAGGCTGCTTTTTATCCCAAAAAAATAAATAAATTATGGTCCCGCGGGAAAGTGGAATTACAGAGATCCGAACTACGCGCGTGTGAAAGCCGCTGGGACCGGCTAGTTAAATATATGGGGGCTGGGGGGTTCGTTCATTTTGCAGGTGATTGTACAGTCGTGATCACCGATACGTTGATATCTAGAACTTTCAAAAATATTGAAGCTTAGGCATAATCAGGGGTTGATAGATAGGTATTCTTTCAGGGTTAGACCCGAAACGTCGGCCATCGGTAATAAATTAAATACTTTGTGCAATATTACTGTTCAATTAACAATTTTAATTAATTTAAACACAACGTTACTTTTTCAACACGACAGACAGACAAACAGGCGCCCTAGGTACCACGACTTCAGGTTACTATGACACTATGCGGAGAAATGAGCGTACTAAATGTATTTTACTGCCAAAAATAAACTATATAGAGGAAATATAACTTGCCGCTATTGAGTAGTCTATAACCTTAATAAGTCGCCTTCGTTATTATATACCATTTAAAATTAGTCGGTTAATACTGTGTAACTTAGGAGTCAATGTCTGCTACGTCAAATGTTGACATATTTGACAAGAATCATAATTCCATGAAAGAGGGCGCTAGGTAATTTTTCCGAAACGTCATTATTCTAATTTCACAATTGAGACATGTTAGTTTCTTTTTCCGTCACGTACCTTCTTATACATGTCCCACTGTTGGCGACATTCAAATTATGTCACAGAATACTACATCCTATCGGTGTTGCTACATAAAACGCAGAACATCGCCACAATTGACAGGTCACCTCTGTCGCGGTCAAGCATCACATGCACCTATTATACATACCTTCCGAAGAAATTTTCTGATGGTGAAAACCTCATTCAAACGGCGAAGACATACATACAGACGCAGAATTTGCTTTATACTTTGTAAGAATGAATTTAAGAATTGGATCATGAAACCATGAATCGTGAATTCCATACAAAAGTGGAATTTACGACGATCCACACTTTTTAATAAAATCTGGATAGTCAGTACAATTGCGAACTCGACTGTACTTATAGATCGTCCAAGCTTGTATTCGATATTGCAAGTACTGGCACGTACACAACTGTTAACAGAGCGGTGCGAAACGTTGGATGTATAATGGAATTGCCAGGAGTTCGATTTTTAAAATCTCATTACCGAAGCACTTCACTTCTCTGCGACTTCGCTTTGGATTGTTATCCCGAATCATTAGACTGTGACATGAAATGGGTAGTGTACAGATATATTTTTTACCCCCGACGAAAAAAGAGGGGTATCTGTGCCTTTGTGTATCTGCCTGTGGCATCGTAGTTCCCGAACGTATGGACCGATTGATGCAGTTTTTTTCTCTATTTGTGGATTACAAAGGAGTTTAATCGAAATAGTTTTGTTTCATTAAAACCGGTACTATAGTTTAAAAAGGGTTCATAATGTTAATGTAACTTATGAAGCAATAAATAAATAAAAATAAAAATAATTTGAGTGGATGGTGGATAGCTCCCAGCCGCAGTGTTTCCTTTGGACTATTACATGGGATCGCTTAAGAGGTACATTAAAGGTCTCTTCAGAGGCGGGCAAGGCATTGGTAACTCCCTGTCGCTGATGATGTCCATAGGCGGTCACCACTTTCCATCAGGTGGCCAGCTTGCTTGTTTGTCTGTCGTATAACATTGAAAAAAAAAACTTGGTCGGGAGTTATCCGACTTTTTTGTTGTTTTGGGTTATAAATAAAAATAAACTCAGGTAATCCATCAGGTACACGCTCGGAGTTTCGTTACGCGATAAAATCAGAAATGAGGAGATCCGCAAGCGAACCAAGGTCACCGACATAGCCAGAATTGCAAGACGTAAGTGTCTGTGGATAGATGAACAGATGGCCGATGGGGTAGTAAAGTTCTTGAGTGGCGACCACGTATCGGAAGACGCAGCGTGGGTAAGCCTCCCGCAAGGTGGACCGACGACCTGTTAAGATACCAGTCGCAGGTACTCGCTGGATGCGGAAGGTATAGATAGGAACGGTCTTTGTGGAGATCTCTGGGGGAGGTCTATGCTCAGCAGTGGACGTCCTGCCTACACAGACAACTGAATTTGTAACCAGCTCCAACCTGGGCAGGTTCCCCTGTTAACAAGGTCACGAAGTACAGATGGCAGTCGCTCTTCTGTAATTAGAGAGTAGACAGTATTTATTCGGATCACCATTACATACTTAACTGAACTTACTTACTTGAACAGCAAAATCCTGGATCATAATCAAGGACCCCAGGCCCTCGCGCGCCAAGACACTCTAACTAATGTAAAATATAATTATGCTTCATTATTAAAACCTCTATCGCATATTCCGTACAATGGCTAACCATTATGATTACAATGTATGCCCGTGTGGAAACACACCGCATTTCATGGACCAAAACACAGCAGTGCGTGTAGACCTATTAGGTAATTCAGTTAACCCCATTAGTAATAATTAGATAAAACATTGCAACTACGTGCAGAAAATTTGCAGCAGCAGCTTAATACTGAAATATGATTGCGTATTTCCGACCAATGTTGTGGTTTTGGATTCAGATATTAACGCCTATTAAATCTGTCGGCCGTGTGGTGTCCGGCAGAGTACTCCTTACACTCGTGAGTGTCGCACAAGGCGACTCATGTTTTTGAGGCTAAAGATCTATAGTCTCCGAAGACTGGAAAATAGGCAGCAGCGTTTTCCATTGTTATATTTATAACACTGCGATCTCCATCCCGCCCGCCATGTGTAAAGATTATGCCAATAACCTCCACTGTCGTGAAAGAGGCCCTATGTCCAGCGGTGGACTGTTATGGGCTGTGATGATGATGGTGATGATTAATTGTGTATTTTCAACCCGCCTGCCAAGCGTAGAGATCAGCAACGCTCTCCACGAATGTGGCGAAGGCTTAAGTATAGCTGTAGACTGTTATGAACTGTTGATATCAGTTGATGTGAAAGCCGCATTGCTAAACTCGTGTGGTTCACTTGTTATGTGAAAAAATAAAAAAAATTTGCAATGGGCTCTAAACTGAGGGCTGAGTGTAAGTTTTTCTTCGATTTTACTTTACTATCGCGTTTACGTTTACGTCGAAATTACATACATACATACATAACATACAAAAAGCTCACGCCTGTGTCCCATAGGTGGGGTAGGCTATGTAGGAGACTATGGATGTCGAAATTAGTATGAAGAAAAAACTTTATTTACGTACCACTAGATGGCGCTATACATTTCTTCATACTAATTTCGACGTAAACGCAAACGCTATAGTAAAGTAAAATCGAAGAAAAACTTACACTCAGCCTTCTGTTCAACCAATCTCCCGGTCCCCAGCGAAAGACTGGAGTTGAGTGAATGTCTTCCATAAAATAAGTAGTACAGAAACTGAAAATCCCGACTGCTAGCAGAAGCTGAAAAGTAAAAAATTATTTTAAGGTATATAGCCCACCCAATAAATCGCGTTAAAATATGTACTCAAATGAAAAAAAAATTAATAACAAGCTATTATTGCGCGGTATATTACCTACTCATCAAGACCATTCCAAAGAGCCCAAACAGAATGGGGTTATCTTATTGCCATAATTAGTTCCTATGACCACCATCCGACTCCATCATCAGTCCAGCTCCATTGTACCATATTAATGTATTGTCATCCAAGTTACAAAGGTGTACCAAATTTTAGCTCAATCGGATACCAACAAATGGTTGAAAAATGATTTGCAAATTTTGACAACAACTTACATACGAACAGTGCAAGTTAAATAAGAACTTGTACAAAGGGTACCTACCTTGCAAAAGGTCAGGTATGGGCGATTTATTTATACAGGTAGAGGTCTTAATAAAAAATCCATGTTTTCGACCTCGGGGTGCTGCCGCGGGCTCAGCAAAGTCCATAAAACGCTGAAAATTACGACGTTTTTGGGTCACTTACTAATATCTCCAAAGCGGTGCGTCGTAGAAAATATTTCTTTTGTCGAATGAGTATTCATCACCAAATTGATTTCTGTACAACATTTTCTCCTAGGAGGCAATCCCTACTAATATTATAAATGCAAAACTATGTTTCTGTGTGTGTTTATGTTTGTTACCTCTTCACGTCAAAAGGGGTAAAAAGATTTTATAAGGAGTGATACCCGAGTGGCATCGCAAACTCCATAGGATGTGGTAACTACCTACTATCAGGCTGAACATAGCCTTGTTTACCACCATGGTGAAAAAAAAGATGCGTCATAACTTTTTCAATTGTCGCCGAGGTCGTACCGTCTAGGCTACCCGGGCGCATCCGGTATTCCCGTCATCGGTCGGTTACCCGGACGCCGCTGACTGATGTCTTCCGGCGCCCGGGCTAATTTCGGCACCCGGTTCGCCGCGTGTCCGGTATGCGTTTACCCGGCTATTTAGGGAAGTGCCGTTGTTTGGTTTTCTGGCGTTGTTGGTGTCGACGACCGTGGAGATAGGTGACATCCAAATGTACAAATTAAAGGAATTAAATATGAATAAATCAATATTGCTCATCTATAGGTACTAATATTATAAAGAGAAAACGTTTGTACGTTTGTAAGTTTGGATGTTGGGTTGACCTTAACTACTGAACCGATTTTGATAATTCTTCACTAATAGGGAGCTACATTGTTCCCGAGTGTCAATGGATACTTTGATCTCACACATGTGTGTGTGTGTGTGTGTGTGTGTGTGTGTGTGTGTGTGTGTGTGGGTGCGCGTGTGCGCGTGCGTGTGCGTGTGCGTGTGCGTGTGCGTGTGCGTGTGCGTGTGCGTGTGCGTGTGCTTGTGTGTCTGTGATAGTGTTTACAGAGATCCGAAGTGCATTCGGGTCAAGCCGCGGAGATCGGCTAGTTTCTCTAACAGTTTATAATGCTTACTTGATTTGTGACAGCTTGAGTATTCTAAGTGTATTCCCTCCTTCCTACCCTCTGGTGAGTTTAGGTCAAGCAAGCCTATTGATAATAAAAAAATGGCTTAAGTAGAGCTACGGTGGCCTAGTGATAGAGGTATCCGACTCTCAATCGAGAGGTACCGGGTACGAATCCTACTGTCGCCATGTACCAACGACTCTTTTCTGAGTTATGTACATTAGTTGAATACTAACTGATGCTCTTACGGTTAGGGAAAACATCGTGATGAAACCTTCACATTCAGGCGACTTAATATCTCACGGAGGTCACATGGCAGTCACCCGACTGTAATAACCTGATCTGCCAAATTCTGGATCATGGTCAAGGCGGACCCAGGGCCCTCGTGCGCGAGCGCACAACGCCAAGATAGTAATGATTAACATTGGCTTAAATGTGTAAGAGCGATCTCGAGCTCCAAAAAGCATCGTACGCTGAAAATTTAATCGAAACTTTTCACGCGTGACATTTAACGCTGAACGTAGCGTATCGTATCGTATCGTATCGTATTTATGAAAATAGACGGCGCATTCGCAGTAACTTCGGCTGTGTACCGCACAATTACGGGCGCTAGTGTTGTACCGAAGTAGCTATCGATGTTTTTATGAAGGCAACTCCGAGAGGAAAATGAAAGGAACCCATATTCCATGCGTATATCGATGCAATTCGGCTTTTAATATCAAACTTTTAAAACGAATCCAGCTTCAGTTTTACAACCTTAAGGAGCTTGGTCATAGGCTGCGATTACACAAACCCTTATTCAGTAACATTTTCATGAGATAAGTAACATTATCTTCATTAACAGTAGTTTCGTTCACTCACTAAACTATCTTTTAAACAAAGTTTAACCAACACATAAATAATCGACTGACTGAATTTGTCAAATTATTCCATAATCACACTTTGTTTTGACTTGATTTTGCTTTACAGCTTGACAAAAAGTAGTTTGTCGTGATGCAGGCGGAACAACTGTTTAGTAATGTCTACACTACGAGACTGATATTCCAATGATATGGCTTTATTATGATGATAGTAGTAGCGCAGTCATTGCCGAAGCAAATTCTTTTTACCAAGCTACACATGAACTCACGCATATGTCTTTCTTATATAATGTGGTAGACAAACAGGCAAGCGGGCCACCTGGTGGAGAGTGGTCACCGCTGCCTATAGACGTTAGCTACACCAGCATAGCTAGCACGAGTGTGCCAGCGAAATAGCTCGCGCCGCGAGTAAGCCTATGTCTCCCTCTTTCAATACTGAGAAAGAGAAAGTAGTATCTATATCGCGCCTTTTCTCGTATCTCACGCGCGAGAACACACTTCTGCTAGTCGTGCAAGGGTAGGTATAGCCTCTCTTCATAACACTATAATTATTTCTAACAATTACTGTCATTTTTAATTGAATTCTGTTAACTACTTCATTGATATTAGCTGCGGCACACAGTTCAATGCCTTTTTTTGGTTTATCTTTAGCAAATCTTCGATTGAAAGATAGATTAAACAAAAAAAAAGGTGCTCAAGTTGAAGAAGCGCACAGAGCTAAAGAAGTTTTCACTTTAAAAAGTCCGTAAAAATAACGTAGAATATATATTATTTATTTATTTATTTGTAGGAGTACCAACAGCTGTACATTACAAAGTATAAAGTTCTATTATAAACCAGTAAGCCAATTATAGGTCCTCGCCAGTAAAGACAGCATATATAAAAAGCTACACAAGCACACAAACACGCAGTAGCGCATACAATAGGCACTTAGGTAAATTATCAAATAGATTAAAAACGAGAAAATAATAATAAAAATAGAGAACTATATATTTAACACTTACAGTTATAGTAGGTACAAACAAGAATCACACAAACAACATACACCTAGACTTCATGGAACGCCGTCAAAGAATACCGCGTTAACAACCGCCGCACAGATTCGAATTTACTGTTAAATAAATCCATGTCATGATCCTTGCACAAACCATTAAACAAGCTACATGCATGCCACAAGAATGTATTACGCCGATAATTAGTACATGGATTCGACAATGAAATTAAAAAGTTTGAACGCTGGCTCTGTTTGGAGATCTAAGCGATATTGCCATTAAAAGATGTGGACAATCTATGATACCCGAAGCAATCCTAAAAGGAACCCCACATCTGCAAATTCACGCCTTTTAAATAGAGGTAGAAGGTGGTACTTCTTACAAAGGATAAAATAGTCGTCAGACCGAAAGTGGTCACCAGTACGGAAGCATAGGTATCGTAGGAATCTTTTCTGGATACCTTCAATACGATGCAAGTACAAGGCATAGCAGGGATTCCATATCTGAGAGGCATATTCAAGGTGACTCCTTACATAGGTACAGTAAAGTATCTTGATAGTCTTAACAGAAGTGAAATCCTTCGAAGCGCGCATTACAAAGCCTAACGCTTTTGAAGCCTTGGCAACAATGCTATCTACATGGCTATCGAAGAGAAGTTTAGCATCGTGAACTACTCCCTAATCTCGCACTACAACCTCTATTGGGAGTTATTAAGAGCGTCGGTCGCTAACAGACCCGACTTGTAAGCGAGGGGTAGGGTTCGAACCACAATACCGCCATATACTAATGACTTTTCTGAGTTATGTACATGAGTTTGAACCGATACTCTTAGGCGAGGATACATAAACATCGTGAGACAACCTGCACATTTACGTTGACATATATTTAAATTTATATGTAGCAGGGTCACGGAGGTCAGATGGCAGTCGCCCGACTGTAATTACCTGATCTGCCATATCGTGGATTATGGCCAAGACCCGGGCCCCCGGGTGGACGGCGCGCGAGAGCACAACCAGGTAATTGACGCCAAGTCGACTATTTTTATCGATACCTACTATATCGATTCGTCGCCATCACTACTTGTCATGGGACGTTGATTATTCAGTGTTCAGTGTCGTGCGAACACAAAAGCACGCAGAGGCGGAACCTGTAACTCTCCTTTTATACCGAAATACTTGTATTTTTATCACCGCAGTGTAATAGGTGCTATTATTCGATGGAGTTGTTACGTTATTACATTTTATTGTAGTAAAAGTAAGACCGCAATACAATTTGCGATTCTGTTCTGAGGGTAATGTTTTTATCAGCCTATATGTAGTAAAAGATATGTATGTATGTTTTTTTATCATTAAAGTAGCTAACAAGCTTACGTTTTGCCTGATGGTAAGTAGTCACCGCAGCCTATGGACGTTTCGCAATACCAGGGTCGTCACCCACGCGTTGCCGACTCGGTAAAAACCTTTTCACCCCTTTCTTGAAGAACTCCCTATTGTACTCTCCAAGGAAAACCTCTCCAGGTAGTTTATTCCACAACCTTAGTGTGCGTGGGAGAAAGTTCTATTGGAACCGCACAGTTCGCGATCAATTAGGCTCCAAGGAGTGAGGGTGTTTGTTCCTTTGTGGCATTAGAGACCTAACGCGTGGGCCGATTTTGACGATTTGTCTTAATCTTGCGAGTGTCACTGAAGACATGAGATTGATCAAATTTCAATACGGCGACTATTATCCGCCATTTTATGAAAAATAATAAAATTTAAGTCAAACTATAATCGCACATGTTATCGGGTTTATTGCTACGGTTAGTATTGTTTTTACGTCGATATTTCGACGCAGTTGCATGCGTCATGGTGACGAGTAGACTAGAGTAGGTAATAAACCCGAAAACATGGGCGATGAAAGTGTAGTGAATAACCACTAAAGTCTTAAAACCTATATCGTCAAACTATGTCATGTGGGGTATCGTTGAATAGGTAACAAAAATCATCTTTAGGTTACTCTTCCAATTTTTGATTTAGAATGACCGTTCAGGATCTATAACGATTTAAAAATATTTAGCAACCATTCTCTCTTTTATTTACTTCACTTACACTTTCATGGTACCGATCATTAATACGAAAAGCGGAAAATAATAAAAGTTGTACAAAAACTAAAAAGCCCGACCGCTATTAAAAAACTGAAAAGTTAGACACAAGCCGAATGGTGTAAGTAAATTAGTGTGTAAAGTGCAAAAGTTTAATTTAAACTTGAAAGCAGGCGGGGAACGATTTTATAAGTTTCTATAAATATTAAGTAGCCGTATCTATCTACTATGAAAATGGTAAATAAAATAAAATCACATCTAAATTTATTTATTAAGCAGGACATTCCACATCTCTTTCAATCGTCAAAGAGGAAGGGGTAGGAAAGTAGGAAGGAAACACACAGTGACATGTTGGCCACCACAGGACCGGAGCACATCCACCCTATGCCGACAACGGCCGGACCGTGCCCGACAATACCAGACAGAGCTGGTTAGTGCCCGTCTCAATACATAGGAACCTATATTATACTTAAGAAAACAAAAAAAAACTATCAACATATAACTATAGACCTAGGTTGCAAAAAAGCACTGTACACCACACAGCGAAACGAGCAAGCATCAGAGATAAAAGTGTCATACTACACAGTCTAAACGGTAAGGCAAAACCACTTCCAATTGCGACCAAAGAAACAAAAAATAAAGGGCGAGGATCAAACAAAAGCGAACTGATAAAATTAATTTGAAACAAAAGTCCCTTGCGAATGAAATTGCGGGGTTGATACACTGTTTTCTACACACAGTCGTATCCATGTCTCCGCATAGCTATCGACTTGGAACAGTAATAAACAGTCTTTTGAGGCAAACAATCCCTCGTAATACCCCTTAGGTACATGACAGATTCTTTGGCAGTGCGGAAAATGAGTTGGCTTACAAGGAAGCCTTTGGAGGCTTTCTTTTGTATTGCGTTACAGCCAGCTTTTGGTGTTCCAATCTCGAGTATTTGGTTGAAGCCCTTGCGAGCTTCGCGATCGTCATAATGAGATGCCAGGTAGCTAACCGTGCTGTCGATAAGGCTCTGGGGGTATATAAGAAACGTATACATTGAGAATGTTTTTTTTTAGTTAGACTAGCCTGGAATTTGACCGCCATCTCACCTTGTTGTAAGCGACGAGTAAGATTATGGATCATCTCTGTCTAGCAACAGCCTGTTCACTCTAGTCTTGGAGGCGTCTAGATTATATTGATCAGAGAACACAGTCGTAGGTAACGCGTGCCATTTCGTGGCCGACGTTGGTTTTCAAGATTTCAAAATGTCTTAAATGATTACATACTCTGGTGCTGGAGCGTCGGTGGCCTAGTGGTTAAGAGGAGAGTTTCTCAAGCGCGCTCCATACAAACGTAGTAGTAGGTTTGTCAGATTTTCGGTAAAATAATATATTTAACGATTCAAAGTTGCACTCGATTAAAGTTTTATTTTAAAACCCCTTTAGCTTTGAAACGAATTTTTTTATAGAGAATCTGAGAAACCACAAGCATAGATATTAATTTCAGGATCACGTCTACAAAATTTCGTTGGCTTTGATAGCGTTATATTGAAAATATGATCAAACTACGTGTGTATGGAGCATGCTCGGAAAACATTCACATTAAAGGGTTCGACTCGTACCCCGATGTACCGGGTTCGAATACCGGTGCCGACCAATGTCTTTTTTCTGTACGTATCTACAGAATGTGTATGATGTGAGTGAAAACATCGTGATAAAACCAGCTCATTCACGCGACTTAATGTGTAACTATGATCCAATCTGGTCAGATTCGTCTGTTAGCAGGTTCACGGAGGTCAGATGGCAGTCGCATTATATGATCTACCAAATTCTAGATCATGAGAAAGGCGGACCCCGGGCCCTCGCGCGCGATAACACAACCGGGGCATTAACGATGACCACTCTTGTGTTGCTGATATCCTTAGGCGGCGATGACCACCATCCATCCAGTGACCCTCTAGTGATTGGTAGTTATTACCTAAGTGATCTGTCTTGTCTGCGTATATTATAAAAATACTGTGTTTTTGTGAAATTTTTGCGGCTTTTAGGAGTCTTGTAAATGTTTTTCAGAGTCCATATACAGGCTGTTACATAATATTTGTATGGAGCCGTGAACTGGATGGAGTGCTTAACATATTAAAAAGATAGGTACAACTATTCCACGTACGACTGAAATTATTGTACCTATCGTTTTAATACGTTTAGCACTCCATCCAGTTCACGGCTTCGTACCTATATTATGTCGCATCCTGTATATATGTTTTCTATTTAGACCAGCCAGGCATTTGACCACCATCGCACCTGACCTCATCTCAATACATATTGACTTTTGGCCACGACTTAGCCCAAACAGTGCAATCTTCCCGAGTAATCTTGCTCAAAGAACACGAAATTTCTGGGGAGGCTCCAGTCCGCTGGCGAAAGTTGGAAATCTTTATGAACAACAATAATTCCCCTTTCACAAAATGACTTTCGGAACTCATTACTCGGCCGGCGACAACTCAAACAAACACTAAGATTGGACTGAATATTAACAGAGCTCATTATATAGAATTAATATTCTGTGTCATTATGCTAATGTGCCCGTAATAATATATCACTCGCCGGTATTGTTTTCGTCGAGTTGTGTTTTCGAAAACTGAAATTTTTGTTTTTGTATCAAATGGAAAAGTGGGTGAAGCTCCCTCCCTTCGTGGGAGGGCGCTGGTGTGGGACGCTACTTGTGTGGACACTCTGGCGCCGTCCCATGTAACCTCTACCGCCCGCAGCGCTGGAGCTGCGGCCTCTGCTGCTGAGGACCTCAAACGGCGGAAATATGAAAGCCTAGCCCAGGACTTGATATTTCAGCCGTTTGGGGTTGAGACGTTGGGACCGTGGGGCCCTGATGCTTTAAAGCTTTTTAAAGTTTTAAGCAAAAAGCTTATCGACACCACAGGTGACCGGAGAGCTGGCTCGTTCCTCGGACAGAGGATAAGTATTGCTATCCAACGAGGCAACGCAGCTAGCTTTCTGGGCACCATTCCGCTGGATAACGGTGTGGATGATTTAATACTAAAGTATTATAGAATATATCATACTTTAGTCTTAGTGTTTAATTTTATTTCTAATTGTAAATATTTTGTATATATCAATATTAAAATCGTAATAATAATAATAATAATAATAATAATAGTCGTTTATTTCAGGTATTTTACACCCATATTAGAACAATAATAATATTAATACGAAATTATATAGGTACAATAGTACGACTGTCATTAAAAGCATAATTAATACCTACGTACAATAGTGCGACCGTCAATAGGAACAGTACAATATTAAAATAAAAACGAAAATACAAATTAACTACATACATAAAAGAAATGCTTAACGAACGTGTGGTGTGCTGTGCACGGATATCCAGTGCCTAAAAATAGGACTGTTCACATTTTCTACCAGCGTCTTTAAAATACTGTTACCGCTGGATCGTAGTCGGTTCCAGAAGGCTATAACACGGGACCTCAATATCGCGTAGAAGTCAGGGACTCTTGCCTCAGCGAACATGCTCGAAGCGCTGCAGTAGGGCGGATATTTTAATAAAATTCGAAAAGCGTTATTATATTGCACCCTTAGTTTATTGTAACTTTGCTTGGTATAATGAGTCCATAAGTGACTTGTGTAAAAGCTTTGACAATAAGCTTTAAACAAAGTTACCTTCACCTGTTCCGTGCAGCGTGAGAATCTGCGCGCGAGCATGTTACACCGTGTAGCAAGAGCCATACGCTCACGCTCCATGTCCTCCTCATCCCGAAGATATTCATTAAGCATGTGACCCAGATATCTAAATTTGCTTACAACCTGCACTGACGATCCATTTAAATAAACTGAGGGAACGTTCTCCGGACCTGCCCCAGACCTGAATATCAACATTTCAGATTTTTTAACATTGTATGATAAACCATGTTGATCAGCGTATGCTACGCATACACTGATCAGCTTTCTTAACCCTTTAATCGAGGGGCTGAGGAGCACCATGTCGTCCGCATAACTAAGATTATTAAGACAAACATCGCCGATATGACAACCGACACCGGTGCTCCTCAGCTCCACGATCAGGTCGTTGATATACAGGTTGAAGAGATCCGGAGAAGTCAACCCACCTTGGCGAACACCACAGTTTAGCCTATATTCGCTAGACTGTGTGTCACCCCATCTTACGTGATTCGTTTGGTTCTCATACCAGTATCTCAACAGACTCACTATGTTATTATTGACGTTGCCGCTTTTTAGTTTTTTCCACAGTATGTTATAGTTGACCAAGTCAAATGCACGGCTAAGATCTAGGAAGCAGGCATATACCGAAGTTTTTCTCTCTATGTAATAGTTGACAGTATGTTTTAAACTAAATACAGCCGAGTCTGTTGAGAGGCCGGGACGAAACCCAAACTGCGTGTCATCAATATGCAATCCTTTCGCCAGTGCAGGTTGCAAGAGTCGCTCAAAGATTTTCCCCACGATGGTGCCTAGCGAAATCGGCCTATAATTACTAAGCCGAGATATATCACCAGTCCTATTCTTAGACACAGGAACCACTACAGTCCTCATCATGTTGTCCGGCAAGCAGCCGTAACGCATGCATAGGTTAAATAATTGCGCAAGGACACGATGGATCTCATCACCAGCGTAAGCGATATGCTCGATACTGAGCCCATCGTGTCCAGGCGACTTACCTCGCGTCATAGCACTGACAACCTCACGAACATCACGAGAAGTGAATGTCAGCATGTCATTGCACTCGAGCGGCGACGGTGGTGCCTTGTCAGATACTGATCCACTAATCAAAACTGGTGGTGAAGCTTTAAAATGGTGTGAAAATAACTCAGCTATATCTCTAGGATCGTTACACTTTTCTATACAGTTAGGAATACCTACCTTACCATTTAACTTTTTTACATTGTTCCAAAATTTGCCGAAGTTTTTATCTAATCGAAATTTTGATCTTGTCCTCATTATTCTGACACCACCGTAGCCTGCTTTTAAATACCCTACGACTATCCAACATACAGTTATAGACAGCGCCCTCCCTAGGCTTCCCGCTTTGAACCCACAAATTAAAATATGTTCTAGCCACTTGGTGACTCTCCTGCACGTGCAAATTCCACCCGGTAACATATTTTCTTGATTTCCGCACACAACACCCCAAAGTAGCGCTATTTATTGCGGCTTGCGTTAATATCTCAATAATATTACTATACAATGTATTAATTAAATTAATATATTTAGAGGACACAAAACTAAAACTATCACAGCTTAAATCACAACACTCTGTGTTAACCAAAGTTTTCAGCCTGTTGTTACAATATTTGCCATATGCATTTATCTGCTCTAGATCTCTAGATCCCCACCGAACTTTGGCATCGCTCCTATGATTATTTGATACAACAGACCGCTTTATTGGTAGGTTTCCTATATTACTCTTAACGTAAACAGGTAAATGGTCCGACCAGCATACATCAGAATCCACGCTTATGGAAGCTATAGTGTCACGTGCCGCTTGTGTCGTGACACAATGGTCCAGCCAACGAACCGATCCACATGACTCACTAATGAAGGTGAATGTCCCAGAGTCCACGCCCAAAATGTCCACATTAGCGCATATCAGCTGGTGTTCAGCACAATATGACATCAGCTCACGACCGAATCTGGTGCCCGGGTGGGCGTTAAAGTCGCCCAACACAAACGCAGCTTCAGCCCCACTCTCGTCGATAATCGCACTTATACTAGCGAGACAGTCCGTAAATTCTACGAGGTTGTCGTCGTGGTCCACTGGCATGTATACATTCACAAAAACTACTTGACGGCATCCACAAACCACTTTGATGGCCGCCAATCTGTCACTTGCGAATTCTATGACCGAAACAGATGTAAACAACGATTTCCGCCACAACAACGCCAACCCACTATCCACTGATACTATACTGTATCCACTGACGACTTCGCATGGGTTGCGAAGTCGTCATCAATTTCATTCACGAAAGTGAGATCGTGCGACATGAGCCATGTCTCCTGTAACGCGATAATATCTGTTTTCTTACAGAGCTTTTCCAGGTGATGTCGAGACCTCTTCATGGATTTACAGTTGAAGGACGACATCACTATGTTGTTTTGCGAACCGTTACTTTCCATATTATTCTGTTTTTTTTTAGCATGAAAATCACGTACATGGTATCTTCGATAAACGACTCCCTTCGGCCAAAAATTGCTGTCTAAATATGTACTAATTTTACATAAATTAATTTCTATTTTGAATGACTTAAAGGAGGTTTCATAATGCTGTTTAAGTGCTTCTACTTTGATACAGCTCTCCCCCATATCCCTTATATGTTCCATTATATCATTCTCCTGAATCTCCTTCTTTATGCGTGATATATAAATAAAACAGGTACTATCCACTACTTGCAATTTTGAAACCTTCTCTAGTGTACCCCTACAGTTTCTATTTTTCTTATTTTGACGTCTCTTCACAAGCGTAAATGAGCTTTCGTCTCCGTTATCATCACTATCATTGCCTATTGTATCGTCCGCACGAACAGCTGATCGTTGCGATAACAAAATATCTCGGTACGCAGGCGTGCGCGGGAGCTCGGTGCACTCGGAAACCGGTCCTACTACCCGGCTAGGTTGCGACGGCGACGATTGTAACAGGCGGTACGCGTATCGGTCGCATCTTCCCTTGTTTTCTTAGATGCATCACGGTGTTATCACTTAGGTTAGAACTACTACGCTCGGCGCGGTGATTATGTAATTGCGTGAGTTCGTTGTTTAGTTTAGATTCGATATTTAACATTTCCTTAGGCATAACCTTATGGCTTGCATCTCAGATTTAAGATATGTCAAGTCTTTTAACAGACGTGTGACGTCTATATGATTAAAAGTCCCGGGACGCAGGCGGTTTAAATCTTTAGCAACAAACGCTGGATGCGTTGCTAGGTCAGTTTCTTTAAACAGCTTGTAAATATCCTTTAGATTCTTCTTAGTCCGGTCCTCTCCCTTTCTCACAACATTTCTCGGCGCTTCCGGGATTTTGTCAAACAGTAACGCCTTCGACGTTTCCACATCCGCCTCGGTAAAATTACATAAACATATTTGCGTGATACTAATTTCATCAAGTATGTCAAGTTTGTTCTGCACAAAAGTTAACAGCTCGTCTATAATGATCACTGGTTCCGACATTTTATATAATATTTACGCGAAGTCGCAGCGCATAGTGTTACCGATTACACGCACGCGTAGTTCGTATCGCGAACAAGGACGGACTCGATAATAATCAGGAACTGATGTAGAGTTGACGCTCGAGTCCGTAATGGACTGATTAGATTAGATTCAAAGTGAATACAAGTACATTTATATACCTAGAAGTAAATGCGGACAAAAAATGTGCATTAATTTAGGGTTCGTCAATAATAATAAGCGATACAATGTAATTAATTGTAACATAATAAATATATTATTGTTTTGTACGAAAGTACCTATAGGATCAAAATGTCAACTAAATAAATCAATGGAGTAAGAAACAAATTTGAGAATGTCATAATAAAATAATAGAAATGTCAAAATTCAAATGCCACAATAAGTAACAGTAAAATAATATAAAATGTCAAAATAATAAACTAAATGTTATGTAATAATATAATGTCAACTCGAATGAAAATGGCAATAGCATCATTTAATACTGTTTTTTGGCTAGAGAATATGTCGAATTTGTGGTGTCTCCCCCCCGAATCGCCCCCTGCGTCTCGTCGAAACGGCCGTCCAAAGCCTTATTCCATTACCGCCCCAGAAAACGCGTACAAATACATACGACATTATATAGGACGTATTACGTGCAGAGTCTATGAATAAAACATCAGTTCTGCCGGTGTCAAATTGTGGGTACAAATCAGTGAAATTAGGGAGACAGTAAGCGGTGAGCGGCCAGGGAAATTTATGCGTCGCCCGTGATTTAGAGCTGTCAGCTGTTTGGACTGCGGCGTTTACGGCAAAGTAGCTTGTGGGAAGAAAAAAATTATCGGGTTTATTGTGTTCTGGTTTGTCTTTTTTTACCCACGACGAAAAAAGAGTAGTGTTTTAAGTTTGACGTGTGTATCTTTGGCTTTGTGTGTGTTTGAGGCATCGTAGCTCCCGTACGGATGGACTGATTTGGATGCGGTTTTCTCTATTTTATAGCCAGTTTAATCGAGATTATTTTCAGATTTGTTTTATTTAAATCGGTTTTGTAGTTTTGTAAACTTGGTCGGTGGCCGTGTGGTGCCCCGCAGAGTGGAATAGCACCAACTCATTACACTCGTGGGTGTACTACAAGGAGACTAATGCTTTCGAGGTAAAAGACCAAGCTAAATGGGAACCAGCTTTTTCCATTGTTTAATTTTATGACACAGCTATCTCCAACCCGCCGGCCAAGCTTGGAGATTATGGCAATAACCTCCCCTTTCGTGGGAGAGGGCCCTTAGTCCTGCAGTGGTCTGTTATGGGCTGTGATGATGATGAGTGTGAACGTGACATAAAACCGCTGCAATTTCTGTTTCATCTCTTATTGGTCCGAGTCCCAAACTCAAACTGTAATTAGGTCACGTAGCGGTGTAAAAAAAAATCATCTTGGCGTTAATGACCCGGTTGCGGCCCGGGGTCCGCCTTGACCATGATCAAAATTTTGGCGATCAGGTATTTACAGTGGAGCGACTACCATCTGACCTACGTGACCATGCCACCAGGGGAACCTGACCAGATTGAATCATGGTTACAAGTTCAGTTGCCTGAATTTGCAGGTTTCATCACGATGTTTTCCCTCACCGTAAGAGCATCGGTTACTTAACTAACGTACATAACTCAGAAAAGAGTCATTGGTACATGGCCGCAGCGGGATTCGAACCCGGTACCTCTCGCTTACGAGGTGGATACTCAACCGCCCGGCTACCGACGCTCTGGTCCGAGACCGAAAGGCCAGTGTAACTCAAACTGTAATAAGGTCACGTAGCGGTGTAATTGTGAATATATATCTCCTCTGTCCGAGATCCAATCTAGGTGGAAGGGACAAGCATTAGCTAAGATTGAGGTGGTCCGGTCCGTCCATTGCACAGCCAATGCGGGTGAAATTAAACTCTTGAAGTGAATTGGAAAAATTAAATTCGATTGGATTCGCTCCGGGGGTTCCTTTAGGTCACTCACAGTTTGAGAAACCGTGTCTGGGTTAATGTTTTAAACTATCGCGGTTATTATCACACATTTAAAGATGCATGATGCATGCAACTGCGTCGAAATATCGGGCTTCTCGTCTACAAATGTACGTGGTATGAAACCCGGAACATACCCTTAAAACGTGTCTAGGTTGGTTTGCGTTGACATAGACATTATTTATTTTGACACCACAATATTCGTAATACTTACATTTAATAAGTTATAGTTCTAAATCAAAATTCTACTTACCTGTATCTATTTAAAATTTACTTAAATAAAGCTATTCGAATATGGAGTAATGCGATGTCAAAAAGGGCCCCAACTTAGCATTAGCTGCAGCAGAACGATGTAGCGCTGGATTTCAGCGGGACCTTATCGATGTAAATAAAAAAATAAATATAAATATACTTTGGATAAATTCACACAGCGTCATCTAGCCCCAAAGTAAGCAAAGCTTATGTTATGGGTGTTAGATAACTGATAAACTACTTTTATACTTTTTTTAAATACATACTTATTATACATACTACACCCAGCTACAGAAATTAAAATTCATCATTTCATTTTCTGCCCGGCCGGGATTCGAACCCGGGACTTCTGCGTGGCCACCGGCATGTTAACCAACTGAACCACTCAGTTCGTCGACGGTGTGGAAACCTGCACGAAGCACACAACTATCACTTTATATATTAAAACATAGTAATAGTGGAATAGTAATCATCATCATCATCATCACAGCGCGTAACAGTCCACTGCAGGACTTAGGGCCTCTCCCACGAAAGGGAGGTTATTGCCATAATCTCCACGCTTGGCAGGCGGGTTGGAGATCGCAGTGTTGAAATATAACAATGGAAAATGCTGCTGCCCATTTTCCAGACTACGGAGACGCTTGATCTTTTGCCTCGAAAACATTAGTAATAAGTTAGTAACATTAATAAGAAGGAATAGTAATAAATACTACTATTCCAGCCAGTAAGTTAGTAAGCATTGCAAGCCAGATATTCGAGTACTTTTATGCTGCTCAGTGGCAAATAAGCAGACAGCCCATCTGATGGTAAGCGGTGACGTAAAAAAGTAAAAGCTCTGCCTTTTTTTACAAGCTTTTATTTAACTTGCACTGTTCGTATGTAAGTTGTCCGTCAAAATTTGCAAACCATTTTTCGACCATATTTTAATATCCGATTGAGCTGAAATTTGGATGGCAATGCATTAATATGGTACAAGGGAGCTGGTCTGACGATGTACTCGAAAGGTGTTCATAGGAACTAATGAACGCAACAAGATAACCCCATCGTGTTTGGACTCTTTGGAATGGTCTTGGTACCGCGCGATAAAAGCTTGTCATGAAAAACTATTTTTCGTTTGAAAACTTATTGGTTACTAACAACCTGAATAAATGAATCTTAGATGTTATGTAATGTTATATGTCATGGGCAACAGTTAGACTAATGAACACTCTACAAGGGAATATACTTTCGCGACATAAATTCTCAGCATATCGCGATTGTGGCGCTTTAAAAATACTAAGTAAATTCAAAAGAAACACATTATGACGCGCAGGAGAATCGCCCTAATGTGTTTCTTGTTAAATTGTTAATATTGGCAACTACGCTGCTAATGGCATGTGAATAAATAAAAAATAAATAAATGCTATGAAAATACCTAATAATTGTTCTGATTAGCTGAAATTGACATTGTAAGTTAAATTTAGTTCCACTTCCAGAAGGGTGAAAAGTCTCGTGGCCCTCACTCTACAAATCGATGTGCTTTATGGCTTTTTTACCTTATTTGGCGACGATCAAATATCAAAATTATCAAATTGACCTACTGATCGTTAGGGTAGGATAGGCCACGCGGACGTAGTCGCGGCGGGCCAGCTAGTGTCACAATAAAATCATGAGTGATAGTCACACGCGAAAACTCATGTTATTCTTTCTTTGAACCTATCTCGTTCTGACATGACCTGACCAGTAATAAAAGTTATTAATAAAGTTATTTTAGGTATTATTTGTCAACAGGATCAGACTCTGGAGTCATGGTGGTGCACTAAATTCTTAGAAATGGACGTCTGTAACTTGAAAAGGAACTGCACTTACCCTAGTTGAATGAAGATCGAAGGCACAACCCCATGTGTAAAAAAGAAATCTCAACATCGGCAAACAAAAAAATGTTTTAAATTGAAGATGCAAGCGGCAACTAAAGTGATGTGAATGTCAGACTTTAGCATTAGTTAGTGCAATACTATATTTGGAATTGTTTGTAAAAGTAAAAGTGGTAGTTTAAGTGATTTCTGATTTTTTAGATTCTGAATAAAAATATATGTACCTAATTCATAATTTGATTTTTAATTTCCTGCTATAATTACTAACATTAGTATAGTATAGGTATAGTACAGCTAAAACAATAGCCATGCTTTTTTCTATTATCAATACAATCACATAGTTATTTCCCAATAATAATACCTAAGGTTAAAATTCTAAATGACCTATGTGTAAAACCCCAACCTCGTTAATCACTTCAATGTCTTAGAGGCAGACCAACTAAGACGTTTGTAGACCAGAAAATAGACAGCAGTTTTGTGTACTTGTGTGTTCTCAAGACTGGAATCTGGACCGAGGCTGGAGATCCAACGGCATGTCAGGTGCAGAGATTATGGTAAAACCCTCCACTGATGTGGAGGAGGCGAGGAGGAGGAGGAGAGGTCCAACTGTGTACCATTAAAGACTGTTGTGTGTGTGATAAAAATAAAACAAAATATTAATTTTTCTTATTAATTTAATATTTCATAGTATGGCACATAACATAAATCTGTTACAATATTGTTGTTGGAAGCAGTTTAGTGGCTTTATCTAGAGCACAATGAAAAACAAAACATATTTGTTCATCTCATCAACTTAAAAATATTAGTTTTTATATGTAAAATACATAAAACGAGCCAGCGAGTAACTTATATTATAAATATCACTTTCCACAAATTTTATTATTATTATTAGGTGTTATAGGTTATTAGACAAGTAGCATTTCTGCTGATATGTCTATACAACATAGCAGTGCTGATAATAGCTTTTACTTCCTTAACACACATATTACATTTTTGTTCACTGAATAATTTCATTAATTTTGCACCATTGTCCAACTTGTTTTTAAAGAGTTTACAGAACTGGCGGTTACCTACGAGAGCCTATTGTCCCATGTCTGAGAACTTATTCCAACTATTCACAATTCACAACCTTATGGTGTAGCAAGTGATAAACAATATTAGTCTTAGATGGTGTGCGATTTATTCTTGTGCTGTGTCCACGCGACGCTTCAGCACCTTTCATATTATACATGCGGTGAAAGTAAATCTAGTAAGTCTCAATGAGACCACCCCGTATCCTTATTTCTTCCAGTGAGGTTAGTTAAATTCTACAAGATTTCTTTCCTCATATGACTTCTGTATCAGGGCTGCCGCTATCTTGGTGGCTCTTCGCTGCACACTCTCGAGAAGATCAATGTCTTGTAGGGAGTTTTAACTCGAAAATAAGTGAAAAAACTTAAAAAATACTTCTCGCTTTAGAAAATACAGCGAGAGACGTAACCACGTATTTTCATCAGCCGCTTGGGCTTCGGCAAACATCCTTCAAGCTAAATATCGCTTTCCAGACATTTTTGTCACGAAAATAATTACTATCTCCGAACGAAAAATACTTCTCACATTATAAATTTCAGTGAGTGACGTAACCACATTAGTAACCGTAATTTACTATCGCATCTGTCAAATTTCTGGCTTATGGTACGGTTTTGTATGCAAAACGCTATGTAAACTACACTCCCTACGTAAACTGTAACGTGAGTGGTAAAGTATATTAACCAATAGCAACTCATGGTACGGATTTTAGTTCCGCTACTGCCCAATAGAGGCGCTGTACGAATTCTCATAGAAATCGATTCACGTTTACTGTACAGTAAACGGAAAAAAAAACTCATGATAGACGCACAGTACGAAAAGATAGGGAAATTACATTTTTTTAAATCTGCTATCTATTGATAGCAATTGCGCATTCGATATCACGACAGAAATTTATCTGAACCGGCGACGGCGTCGCTGTTGACAATAAGGTGACATTTCAAAATGACAACATTAAACTTAGTTACAGTTTTGGCCACCGGATCAACTAAGTTGTAGCATTCTTATCTGAGTGGTAGAACGATAATACTCAAGTATTGATAACGTAGCATATAAAACAATTTGTATGACAAAACTGTCTATACTAGATAACCACCTTAGAGTGAACTGTCTGAACTCTGAATAGTGTTAAAACGGTTTTTGAATATATAGAAAATAATTGTTTTTCATTTTAAAAATGAGTCTTCGAAGAGTACTACAGGTTGGTGGGGGAGTAGCAGCCGGTGCTGGACTAGTGGTTGTGGCTGTACCTGCAGTTGTCGGAATGCTTGGATTTGGAGCTGCAGGAATTGCAAGTGGAAGCTTTGCAGCCTGGATGATGAGTTTGTCTGCTGGAGCGACGCAAGCTGGAGGCATTGTAGCAATATGTCAGAGTATTGGAGCAACTGGAGCTGTAGCTACTTCCACCGGTGTTCTGGGCGGTGTTGTAGGAGTAAGTAACAAAGATATAATATTAATTACAAAAAATAAATTACTCGATTATGTTCACGTTACATATATGGTACACAATAATAACATTCATTCATTTTTCAGGGAGTCGCAGGATTTTTTGCAGGTGGTTCTGAATCAGAAGAAGAAGAAGATGAATAGGATGTTTAGAAAATATTATATTGACATATGGAAAGGTACGCCTCCTAAGTAAAAGTAATATATATGATTATATAAGTACCTACCTATGCATGTAAACTGAAAAAGAGTATTAAATAAATCTAAGTCTAAAATTTGGTTGAGAACTGTACTTAGCGTGAAGATTGTGAAAGGTGTTTGATTTCCATTAAAATTATTTGTAGTCTTGATCATGTTTCAAGGATTTGACGCGACATGTTGTTTTACCTTTTTAATGTTACGGGTCTGGGTGTATATGTAATTATGACTTGTAAACATTTTTTACCAATAAAATAATGTCTATGTCTATGTCTATGTAGTATGTATAATGAGTATGTATTTAAAAAATATACAAGTAGCTTATCAGTTTTCTGGCACCCATAGCACAAGCTGTTGGAACTCCTTGTTCTTTTAATACTTTATCTTTTAGTTGTCAAATAATTCAATGACAAGAGGAAGCGCATTGTAATATATTTTTAATTACCCGGGTGGTTACGTCGCTCCAGGTTCGCACACAAGCTTTGCTTACTTTGGGGCTAGATGGTGCTGTGTGATTTTGTCCAAGCATTTTTTTATCTTTGAGTTAATAGTACTAACTAAACTACTAACTAAATATCGTGATTTACACGCATCAGCTTACAGCTTAGAGCGTCGGTGGCCGAGCGGTTACAGTATCCGACTTGTAAGCCGGAGGTCCCGGGTTCGAATCCCGCTCCGGCCATGTACCAATGACTGTTTTCTGAGTTATGTACATTAGTTGAATACTAACCGATGCTCTTACGGTGAAGGAAAACATCGTGATGAAACCTGCACATTCAGGCGGCTGGATGTGTAACCATAATCCAATCTGGTCAGGTTTCCCTGGTAGCAGGGCCATGGAGGTCAGAAGGCAGTCGCTCCGCTGTAAATACCTGACCTGCCAAATCCTGGGTCATGGTCAAAGCGGACCCCGGGCTCTCGTACGCGAGAGCACAACCGGGACATTAACGTCAAGATGATTATTTTTATTAGACGCATCAGCTTACAGCTGCTAGTGTATAAAAAATAAACATAATAATGTCGCAGTTAGTTAAGCTCCCGCACACAAAGGCCCGGGGTCTGCCTTGACCATGAGCCAGGATTTGGCAGATCACGTAATTACAGTAAAGCGACTGCCATCTGACCTCCATGACTCGGCTACCAGGGGAACCTGACCAAATTGAATCATGGTCACACATTCAGCCGCTTAAATGTGCAGGTTTCATCCCTCACCGTAAGAGCATCGATTAGTATTCAACTAAAATACTTCACTCCGAAAAGAGTCATTAGTACATGGCGGCAGTGGGATTCGACCCCGGTGCCTCTCGCATTGCGAGTCGGATACCGTTACCACTAGGCCACCGACGCTACGTTAGTTTATATAAGAAATATTAGTTTCTTTTTTACTTTCATGCATACTTTACTAAATAATCGCCTACTAACAAGAAAATTGTTTCCGGCCCTACGAGCCGATCGCCGTAAACTTTACGGCACCGACAAATCAGATAAATTCATAAACAAAACAGTCATAAATCTTTATAGACTACTAGGTGGGAACAAAAAATGGCGCACAAAAACGTCCGAAGAATTTCCTCTTTATGTTCGCCTGTTAGGCACTCCGGTCGTAATCCTGCCGGTTAAGGTAGGCCGTAAAAGTAACAACACATGTTTATAATTTTACGACTATGAACTACCTACCGAATTTATGCGGGTTACATTATGTAGAAGGCTCCCGGAGACGGGTGATGTGAAGTGAATTTATTTATGCCAATGCCGAGGACGAGTGTACGATAAGGGGTAGGGATAAGGACGATATTTCCGTGTCGCTCTTTAAAGAGCATGTTTCAGCATTTTTATTTAGTTTTATTTATTTAACAGTTTATTGTGCACAGGAAATCCATAATGATAACAGACAAAGTAATAAATGGCACACAGGCGCTACTTATTTCTAAAAGAAATATCTTCCAGCAGGCCTTCGGAAGTGTGATGTGATCATGAGACGCCGATAGGACGTGCACGATATTACCGATATCTAATAGGTATATATATGTACAAATATATTTTTATAATATATGCCCTTGTTACATTTGGCTAAATTTAGTCGATTAAACTCAGAAGCAAATAGCATGAGAGCAAGTCAAAGTGGGATGTATTCATCATCATCATCACAGCCCAAAGGGGAGATTATTGCCATAAATTCCATGCTTGGCCGGCTGGTTGGAGATCGCAGTGTTATAATTATAACAATGGGAAACGCTGTTGCCTATTTTTCTGCTTACGGGGACTAGATCTTTTGCCTCGAAAACATTCGTCGCCTTGTAAGACACCCACGAGTTTAAGGGGTTTGTAAATGGGTTGTGAAATGTATTGCTTATAGAAAAAGAAATATTTTGTATAACTTTTTTGCGTCGCTCCTCTTTTTATTTAAATGTAATTTTGCTTCTGAATTTTGGCGACTGAATTTAGACAGGTGTAATAAGCGCAATAAATAGATATATTGTTCTTACCGATCTAAAGCAGAGAAGTTACGAATGTCATATATTCGACATTCGCCAATGCGAATAAAATCTGATAATTAAATAGTATTTATAACCGTTCGCGTAACGCGCGTGGGATGCATGGGCTTTTCTGAAAACCAGTGCTGCGGCAGGCGTGAGCCCTCACAGCATTATGCTGAGACTGTTCCATTTCGGTTTCCGTTACATCACTGGCTGGTCTTACGTAATTTTAATTTCTTCGTAATAATAATTTACTGTACTCACCTTAGGTTAAGGATGTGGAACCGAATAAAGTGCTGCCTATGTCTAATGCGAATGCTAATTGCATTCATTGCGATGCGAGGAATTTAAATGCGAATGTGCGAAACAATGCAAATGTTCAGGTAAGTCATTGAGAAAGTAAATAAAATTTGTTATAATCGTCATTTTTATTATTAATTGCAAAAAATACTAACATTTTTAAAGAGCCACATTATATTTAATGAATAGTAATTAAGCGGCCTTCTCGCCTATCAGGAGATTTTTGAGTGGTTCTTATCAATGGTTGGCTGTGGAAAATATGGATGAACGCTAGGATGATGATGACGATAAATAAAAAATAATCATCTTGGAGTTAATGTCCCGGTTATGCTCTCGCGCACGAGGGCCCGTGGTCCACCTTTACCATGATCCAGAATTTGGCAGATCAGTTAATTACAGTGGAGCGACTGCCATCTGACCTCCGTGACCCTGCGACCAGGGGAACCCAGACCAGATTGGATCATAGTTACACATCCAGTCGCCTGAATGTGCAGGTTTCATCACGATGTTTTCCTTCACCGTAAGAGCCTATATGCCTATTTAGATAGGTGATATTGTGCACGTCCTATCGGCGTCTCATGATCACATCACACTCCCAAAGGCGTACTGGAAGAGATTTCTTTAGAAATAAGTAGCGCCTGTTGTGCCATTTATTGCTTTGCCTGTTATTTGCTATGTATTTCTTGTGTACAATAAACTGTTAAATAAAATAAATAAATAAATAAATAGCATCGGTTAGTATGCAACTAATGTACATAACTCAGAAAACAGTCATTGGTACATGGCCGGAGCGGGATTTGAACCCGGGACCTCTGGCTTACGAGTCGGTTACTGTAACCGCTCGGCCACCGACGCTCTGGTGGTTGATGATGATGACGATATTGGTACAAAAGAGAATGCTATCCAGAGTTAATCAAAACCTAGACCTGAGCAAAACCGATGGCTTGATAAATTCAACGGGCACCGCTATTCAAATTGACGAAGTTAGTTTTTTCCACCAAAGTCTATTCAATATTCGCGTCGAGTATTCCTGTGTTCGGTTTCGAATGAAAAAAAAAGACCAAGCGCGACTCTAGACTCGCATATGAAGGGTTCCGTTGCTTTTAAAAGCGCAGTAACACTTAGTAATAGTGTACAAACACTTGTCTGCTCAGTACTCTGAGATGAATCTTGATACTGAGATGGTCTTGATAGTATAAAATATTGATAAAATTTGTAGGAAGTAGTTATTGATTCTTGAAATTTGAAGGACCGGCAGTGGCCGAGTGGAAACGGTATCCGACTCGCGAGAGGTATCGGGTTCAAATCTCTCTGCCACCGTGTACCAATGACTCTTTTCTGGGTTATGTACATTAGTTGAATACTATCCGATGCTCTTACGGTGAGAGAAAACATCGCGATAAAACCTGCACATTCAGGTGACTGAATGTGTAACCATGATCCAATCCGGGCAGGTTCCCTGTAATTATTTGATCTGCCAAATCCTGGATCATAGTCAAGGCGGAACCCGGGCCCTGATGATGATTAGATGATGAGTTATTGATTCTTGATACAATGTGCGCGCACTAATTAGGTACGAACTGGAACTCGAACTAACGACCGCGAGTTAAGCTATTACGTAAATAATAAACTTTAACGCTGAGTTAGGGCGCTGATGTGCGAATGCGATATAATCGTACAAATATGTAAAGATAGAGAGTTACATGTAAATCATAACATTTACTACCTATACGAATCTTTTGGCCGATAGGACAGTGATGACCTACGGAACTGAAACGTTGCCGCTCACTATGGGCCCTATAAGAAAGCTCACTGTTACCCAAAGGGCAAATGGAAAGGGCTATGCTCAGAGTCTCGTTGCGCGATCGAAGCAGAAATTAAGATATTGCCAGATAAAGTGGCAGTGGGCAAGGCACATAGCTCGAAGAGCAGATGGCCGATGGGGCAGTAAAGTTCTTGAGTGGCGACCACGTACCGGAAGACGCAGCGTGGGTAGGCCTCCTACTAGGTGGACCGACGATCTGGTAAAGATCGCAGGTACCAGCTGGATGCGGAAGGCACAGGACCGGCCTTCGTGGAGATATCTGGGGGAGGCCTTTGCCCAGCAGTAGGCGTCTTTCGGCTTTCGGCTTATGATGACGAATCTTTTGCTTTTGCCGACTAACGCTTGATCAGTTTTTATCATTTTTGACACTAGTTTTAGCACTTTGTCCCTATACAAAGTATCGGACTTGAGGTGACCAAAATAATGGTAATAACAGAGCGAAATACCTAACAATACACATAATACCAAACACCACTAATAAGCCTGAACAAGATTATTTGTTTTAACTTTTAAAACGAAAATTTTAAAACATTCTGCTTGCTTTTGGAGAGGTCTAGCTTTTACGGTTCCATAAACACAGTCATAGGGCTGTTACATCTCATAGGAGATAGATAGATGGACAGACAGCAGTAGCTCACTATTAGGGATCTGTTTCAACTGTACGGGTACATCATTAACTTAACAGTCAAACGCACACCTACACAAACACAAGTATTACATATATTTTAGTTTGTGGGAGTGAGTGTACAATGGCAAAAAATAAACATTTTTGACGTTTGGATTCGAGCCATGACTTAGGAACAAGAATAAAATATGACAGACAGCCGTGTCAGTGAGTACCATGGACCTTTTTTTTTTTTATATATTGTACAAGGCGATGCAGCCGAAGATGGAGCATGAATGAGGTGTACGATGGCAAAAAAGCAAATCCGTTTATTACACCTAATCTGTCGAGTCTAGATTTACGGAATCCTAAAAGAGGCGGGAATGAAAAAAAGACCGAAACTTCTACGGCAAAATTGTAAAATAAACTTTCTATATCGGAGTTTTGGGGGCTACGGAACTTCACGGACATAACTTCGGAGGGTGTAGACTGCTTTCCAACGTATACGATGTACGGCGGTGATGTGAATATAAATCAAGGAATTATAGACGGTTGGCGAAACTCTGTCGCGGGGGTTTGGTATAGTTTTCACATTAATGTTGAGTTGAGTTTATGTACGTAAACAGAACAGCTCTAGCATCTTGCCAAGTGGGCTTTATCTATAAAATAAAATAAATAATTATCTTGGCGGTAATGTCCCGGTTGTAATCTCGCGCGCGAGGGCCCAGGGTCCGCCTTGACCATGATTCAGGATTTTGCAGATCAAGTAATTATAGTGAAGCGACTGCCATCTGACATCCGAGACCCTGCTACCAGGGGAGCCTGATCATATTGGATCATGGTTACACATTCAGTCGCCTGAATGTGCAGGTTTCATCACGATGTTTTCTCTCATCGTAAGAGCATCGGTTAGTGTTCAACTAATGTACATACGGTCGTTGACCGTTGGTCGTCACCTGGTTTAAGACCGTGGTAGCAATGACTGCAGCGATCACGTACCGACAGATTGTATAAAGTGCGGTCATCTTGGGTGGGGGAAAGTGTGTTGTTTTTCAACAAAGTGCCTGTGGATATTCAGAAGTTTCCCTTCGATAAGTTTAAAAACTTTGTCAGAAGCAGACATTTTTTTAAATAATACTGTAAGGAATACCCCTTCCGTGGCTACCACCTACCCTACGCGCCTTATAAATAGCGAGCAGATAGACGGCAAGTTCTTTTGCTACTTGGCGCTAGGAACGGACGGACGTGCTACAGATTCGCTGTTGGTTGTTATTAAGGTCACGTGAGCTATTTTCCTGGTTAATTTCATTCTATTTTTCACTTCATTTCTGTGTATCTGATCTGGGCTAGTAGATAATCGTTATTGTGTTTAAATTTAATAAAAACTGCTGTTAATTTTGATTATTTATATGTGATTTGTAAATTTATTAGTTTGGTACGAAATATAAGACTGTTTTCTGTTAAGTCTTGTTTTTTTAATTAATTTTAGCCGTAGTTCCTAAAATCAGAAGTGGGATAAAGGACTCGCTAGCCCACATGAACAATTTATTTTTATTTTTTATTTTTATTAATTTTCTTATGAAACTACCCACGTGTCGATTGCTTGCTTGCCTAGTTATTAACTGCTGAAAATTGTTTCGGTGTGTTTTCTAAGCATCACTAAGTGTTATTTTGTAAAAATTGTGCGAGATGGATCACGTAGTTGCGAACGGCGACACACTCGAGGTAGGTCGCGAGATCGAAAAACGCGTAGACCTCGAAATAGCCGGGGGCGTTCTTCGCGTATCGACCGTGAATGCACCCCAGGAAAGTTCTTCCCAGCGGACGCAATGCTCTTCGCTTGCTGAGTTGAGGTCGCGGGCAGACAACGCAGGCTGCGGCGCAACACATGGTGTCATGGCGACGCGAGTGGTGCCCCGAGACGGGTGCAGTCTTCATGGAGAGTGAGTTGTCTGGATGCTGTGCTAGGTGTAAGTGGTAGTCGCTATGGTACTAGACACTCAGACACGCTGCACCTATGCACATGCATGTTTACCTACGTTTGGATACGGCCTGCGTAAGGTAACCTGTAGTTTGAATACGGTCTGCTACAGGTGGTCTGTACACATGAATACGGTCTGTGTCAGACGGGTCTGCACACATGGATACGGCCTGTGTCAGATAGATCTGTACGTGTGAATACGGTCCACATCAGACAGGATGCGTTGTCACGCATCGATTCGTTCGTCGAATCATGTTTCAGATGGCGGAAAGTCGTCAAAAGCTAGACGTAGCTTCATTTAATTCTTTCGTTAAAAAGATGGATGTGTGACTGCTGTGTGCACTGTGTACAAGTTGAGCTTTGAATTAAGTAAATGCGGATCGAAAGAAAGAAATGTAAGGTTGAATGCATTTACTTGGTACGTTGAACTATTTTTAACCAGCTTTCTTTTTCAGATGATCATGAAGACGAGAATCTTCGAATCTTCTTCGAGTCTTTGTTGGACATAGACCCTGAAGCTGGGCCCTCGGTACCCGCCGCTGGTTCCAGAGGCATCACTCAAAAAACCTGTGTCGCGGACGACACACGGTCAGGAGAGGCCGTGTAAGGAATACCCCTTCCGTGGCTACCACCTACCCTACGGGCCTTATAAATAGCGAGTAGATAGACGGCAAGTTCTTTTGCTACTTGGCGCTAGGAACGGACGGACTTGCTACAGATTCGCTGTTGGTTGTTATTAAGGTCACGTGAGCTATTTTCCTAGTTAATTTCATTCTATTTTTCACTTGATTTCTGTGTATCTGATCTGGGCAAGTAGATAATCGTTATTGTGTTTAAATTTAGTAAAAACTGCTGTTAATTTTGATTATTTATATGTGATTTGTAAATTTATTAGTTTGGTACGAAATATAAGACTGTTTTCGGTTAAGTCTTGTTTTTTTAATTAATTTTAGCCGTAGTTCCTGAAAATACATTAATGACAAGGCTATGCAATAATTCATAATGATTTATCATTAATAATTTTAGTTAGATTTTTGACATTGCTATTATTATTATATGGCGCACATGTATATTATTATGATGACTGTGAATTCTGAAATTATTTAATAAAGCTATTAATTTTCTATTGCCATTATTATTGTGATGATTATGAATTATTGTTATGATATTGTATTTTTCATATAAATGACATGGATTAATATTATGTGGAATGAGCTCCCAGCTACAGTGTTTCCTTTGGACTATGACATGGGATCCTTCAAGAGGTATATTAGAGGTCTCCTTAGAGGCGGGCAACGCCCCTGTGTTGTTGATGTCCATTGGCGGCGGTGACCACTTTCCATCAGGTGGCCTAGCTGCCTGTGTGTCTGCCGAATTACATTAAAAAATTTAAAAATATATCTGAATTTATATGTGTTAGACAAGTCTAATTTTGTATGTAGTAATTATTATTTAAGAAACGTTCATAAATGTTTCATCGAAACTTAAACTGAATAAATGATTTTGAACTTGACCTTGACAAGCGCCGCGTGGGACCCCACGACATCGACGGACAACTTTTCAAAGGTCGTAGGGTATCGATGGGTGCAAGTGGCACTAAGTAGATTAGTGTGGTAGGTTTTATCAGGTGGCAGGACTCTGTCAAGTCTGAGGAATCCGCCTGGGTGAGTACCACCGCCATATCTATTTCTACCGCCAAGCAACAATGCTTGCATTGTTGTGTTCCGGTTTGAAGAATAAATTAGCCAGCGAAATTACAGGCATGAGGCATTTCATTATTTAACCATTTATTGTACACAAGATTTTTACAAAACTATATGACAGAATATATCAGACACAACAGGCCAACTTATTTCTATTAAGAAATTTCTTCCAGCAGGCCTACAGCAGTGAGATCGTGACAATTAAATGCAGTTCATGTTATGTTAGTCTTCACAGTGACAACGCACCTGCGGTTCTGCATTTTTGTTGTTATCTGCAACCTAAATGTAAATCAAATTTTCTTCTGTCCTTGTATGTACAATCAAGAGTTATAAATAAAATAAATAAATGTTATGGGCGACAGTTACCATTCACCATCAGGTGGGCTGTCTGCTCGTTTGTCACTGAGTAGCTGGTTCTGCTGGGCGGCCAATGCCCAGCAGTGGGCTTGCTGCGACTTAGTTTTTCCAAAGTAGTGGAGAGCCGTAAACTTTCGCTTCGCTGGCCGCTTAAATGTAAATGATAATAACTTACACAACAGATGACTAAATACTGTGCAAATGTGGTTCTGTGCTGCAATTAAACAAAAATCTTGATGTTTGGTGCAATGGATTATTGTAATAGATTTAGAGTACCTTGATATCGCGTAGATAATAATAATCATCATCTTGGCGTCAATATCCCAGTTGTGCTCTATAGAGTGCGGGCTCGGTAGTAGAGTCCGCCTTGACCATGATCCAGGATTTGGAAAATCAGGTAATTACAAAAACCTGACCAGATTGTATCATGGTTACACATTCAGTCGCCTAAATGTGCAGGTTTCCTCAAGATGTTTTCCCTCGACGTAAGAGCATCGGTTGGTGTTCAACGTACATAGGTAACTCAGAGAAAGTCATTGGTGCATGTCGGCACTGTGCATCGAACTCGGTAAATCCTGGTGACGAGTCGGTCCCGCAAGCCATTAGGCCACCGACACTCCTGATATTGCGTACAAAGTTGAAAAAGAAAAATAATCATCTTGGCGTTAATATCCCGGCTGTGCTCTCGCGCACGAGGGCCCGGGGTCCGCCTTGATCATGGTACAGGGTTTGGCAGATCAGGTAATTACAGCGGAGCGACTGCCATCTGACCTCCGTGACCCTGCTACCAGGGGAACCTGACCAGATTGAATCATGGTTACACATTAAGTTGCCTGAATGTGCAGGTTTCATTACGATGTTTTCCCTCACCGTATTAGCCATCGGCTATTATTCAACTAATGTGCATAACTCAGAAAATAGTCATTAGTACATGGCCGCAGCGGGATTCGAACCCGGTACCTCTCGCTTACGAGTCAGATACTCAACCGCCCGGCCACCGACACTCTTAATATCGCGTACCTAGATATCGGTTATAAATAAAAATGAAATCGACGAGATTGACCTAAGTCTATAAGCAAAGATTATAGCGTTTCTTAAGTTATTTTTGATCACTATGAAGGGAGAGTCTGTCCAGCGCACCCCACCGTTCCCGATTGCTTTTAAATGGGGCCAAAGTTTTTTCAAATGTAAATCTACTTCATTCGATTTCGAATTTCGAATATTGATTCGGTTCATCTTGTTACCGCTTTCGGGGGCGGTATCTGTAATCACAATCCAGGTTTCCTTGGTAGCAGGGTCACGGAGGTCAGATGGCAGTCGCTCCACTGTAATTACCTGATCTGCCAAACCCTGTACCATGATCAAGGCTGTCCCCGGGCCCTCGTGCGCGAGAGCACATCCGCGACATTAACGCCAAGATGTTTTTTTTTATCTGTAATCGCAATCGCTGAGACATGGAATAACAATAGCAGCTCAAATGGTAGGCTGTTTTAATACTAGCAAAAATTGTCTCGATTAAATTTAAATTGGGTCGCAATAGCAGTTCTATGGCTGTTTCAATTGTAGCAGAATACCACAATCGCGTAAAACTGCCATTGAGGCTGCGACACCGATTCGTTTACAATTCAATCGATGCATTAGTAACAGTAGTAGAATACCAAAAACGTGTCATAATGCCAGTGAGCTGCGATTGCGATCCAATTGCATTTCAATCGCGTCGTTAGTAAATTAGCGAAATTGAGACCTTGGACGACGGCACAAATAAATTGATTTAATTTTTCGAATTTCAGTTTCAGTTTAATTTTGCTTTATGGTTTAAGTAACTTTTTCTCGGATTCGTCCGCGTAAAATTCGGTTGTAACGTTCCAGACACGTTCCCGCGGGAACCACATTGAATTTCGATTTATAATATGGCCTATGTATTATTCGGGGCAATGTTGCTGCCAAATTTTATTTAAATCCGAAGCAGTATCACAAGTCTCGCAAACTCGCTGCGACTAGACCAGGGCCGCTGTTCTATTTATTAAAAAAAAAGAATAATATCCTTGAACAATTCACACAGCGCCATCTTGTTCCAAACCCGTAACAGAAATTAAAATTCATCAAAAATAAATTACATGTTAAATTACCGTGTGACGAACGTAGGTAAACCAAAACCGTGTGTAAATTGTCAAAGCTTATTTTATTTTATTTTTATTTATTTATTCACTGCTCAGTTCCTGTATCCCGTATCTACCAGCGGAACTACATCAAGTGTAAATTGAAAGAATAGCTCCCAACTGGCTGGTGAATATTAAATATAAAATTTCTATTTCTATGCAATAAAATAAGCCGATATCGGTTTCTGAACACTATCCTTTTCCTTTGGGAAACCGCAGCGTAGTGGTGCTGCGTTTACATGTACTATCTATTTGGCTGCATTTGCATTTTGCCGAACGGGCGAGTGGCTGTCAGCAGTTCTAAATTACTAATACCACGGTATTATTTAGTTTGTCGTGAATGGGAACTCAATCAATGGGAACTCAACATCTTTATATTTTAGACGGCTATATTTTTAATACGTGTTGGTGTCACTTTATTAGTCTTTGGCAAAATGTACAGCTTAGCCTAGAATCAAGACTTGATCCTAGAGCTTAGCGGAAACCCATAGACTTACCATGCAGAAGCCACAACATAAAAAGAAGAGCATCACTGTACCCGTCAATGTACATAACAAGAATGTTATAAGTTAATGAAGAGTGCAACACACTTATCAGACCCGATAGCCGAACCTGAAACTAAGTGTGGCCATTTTAAAACGTCATGTCAATTAAAACAACAGTGACGCTGTCACCGGAGTGTAAGTTTGTTACGCTATTTCTAAGAATGTTTTTATTGCTTACGCTAATCGATTGAACGGATTTTGATGACACTGTACGTTGTTGTAGCTTATATAATATAGCAAGGTAGGGCTACCTACAGTACTTTAATAACGTATAGAAAGTTTGTAACTCGGCGTCTTTCTGTTGAGAGTTATCTCCGAAAACACTGAAGTACTTTTGAAAATTATTTCACTATATGGACCAAAATTATTCCTTAGATTGTTCGGCTGCAATATACATTTCAATGTCATTATTAATAGAGATATGTGGCTAGAAAAAATATCGGATTCGAGATTTCACAGTACGAGAATTGAAACTATAGAATTTGAATTAAAAAAAAAAATTTAATAAATTACTTTAATAGAAATACGTATTCGTTTCTGTCCATTGTTTTTTGTATTTATTTAGAATCTTCCATTCTTAATATAACAACCTAGTTCTCAGTGAAGGATGAATAATTTTTTTTATTTCTTTACGTGCCTCGAAGTTGTTACTCGAAGGTGTTGTAACAAGCTTAGACCGTGTGAAAAAAACTATTTTAACAATAAAGGGACCGGAACTACCTATTTACTTACCTGCTTTAGGTAAACTTTATAGAGCCTATTGTTTAAAATTTACAAATTACTTCTTATCTATTCAAATAATGTACGATACAAAAGAAAGATAAGAATTAGGGTTAAACACTAGTTTTAAGAACTACAATAGCATAACTAGTAGTCTTTTGTTTTTGTTATCTTAGTTTCACAATATTACAAGGCCAAAAAAAAGGTTTCTTCTGCAGGCTTTCATAAGAAATGGCTGGTGGTGTTAAGAAAATAGATAAGGGTTTAATAATACAACTATTCTGGTTGATAACTACGTTTATTATTTTAGTTTTCCTTTTTAGAGGTCCGCAACAAAACAATGAATCCATAAGAAACAGGTACTTTGCTACGGCTAATGGCAGCGCAAATTGAGATCAAACATCTCCAGCTCAAAGCTCTAAGATCCAAATCTATATCCTAAGTCTAGGGTGTTCTATCTCTTTTATTTGATCAGGTTGGATGTCTGCTTCTTTGGGATTCACAAAATAGGAGCTTCAAAGTAATGAAACAATAAAATAAACATACATACCTAGGTACTATAAAAACATTAGAGCAAAAAAATGGTAGGTATTGTTAAGAAAAATAATTAGTATCTAGGTATCTCAATATAATCTAGCATTGTCATATTAAATACAGTAATTTTGAGTCACAGTAGGAAATGAGCATTTAATAAAAAACTACGCACAATTTAAAATGAAAATGTAATGAACGACACAACCATACATTCACAAAAGTTCGATTCAAAATATAAACAAACGGATGTGAACTTTGGAAAGTAAACTCTCTTACGAATTTTGAGCTGATTTTCGATACTGGCAAAATAAAAGTTTCGCATTCGAAGTATTCTGTAAACAGAATATAATAAATTATCTAAACATATCAATGCAATTTGTCAATTTAATATACAAAACACTTTACACATAAAAAAAATTAAATACTTAAAAAGAAGAGGCACCGGTACAATGTTTTTAAAATAATGTTTATAAAATTTATCATCTTGGTTTGTGTCTCTTTTTGTTTATTAGGTTCGTCAAAATTGGGTATAAACTGAGTACAGTACTGATGATAAACCCAATTTTGACATTTCTTAAAAAACACTTTCGAGGGTCTAATCGCATTTTTCTAATTTTCAATTTGACAATAATCAGAGATACTAATAGACATTTTTAATATTCTTACTTTCACAAGGCAGCGTGTTACACAATAGTATAAATAAATACAAAAATGCCACTGATCAGAAACAACTACTTATTGCCGCGCCGAGTAAGCAATAGCAACGTAAAGAGGTGGGGATAGCGCTCAAAAAAAACCCCGGAGCCGGCAGCGGCGACCGCAGTCTGTATTTGGCAGTGAACCCGCGTATTACGTTGGTAAACGTTCTTTCGCTAGAAAGCTCATTATTGTGATTTTTATACACTTCAATAAATTTTTGGTGTGCAAGATGGCCAGCAGTACTAAGCAAAACTAGAAGCGGGGGATCTGGAGGAAAATTTTACAAGAGAAAACCTATCTCGGGTGGCAACACAGGAGAAGGAGTTGCTGGTTTCTGTAATAGTCGTGCTGTTATAGATAGTTCAACTCAGTTGTGCGCGCGGCGCTATGTGTGCGTGCGCTTGTAAATATACAGCTTTCATTTATGTGGCAGTGACGCGACCACTTGGCGTGCTAATGACGTGGCGCCGGATCCACTAGTACTTACGTGAGACAATAATGTTATGTCACACACAACTCATCCCAAACAAAACAATGTCATATGACAAAAATGTGTTATGCGCTATACTAAAGTAACTCTGACAAAAGACTTGCCAATAATAGAGCACTAAGAAATCGAAAAAGAAGATTGAAACAAAATTAACTACCACATACAATTTAAGCATTATGATAATTAAACCTACCTGATGCCATATTTGATTTTACTCAAATTTAGAATTAAAGCTCTCCCATACAGATGCGATGATATCCAATGCGTTATTGCTATATCTGTTCAGAGTACATCGCATAACAGGACACATATGATCTTATAACCGTTGCGAAAATTACACAAATAGAATTGCTTTCCAGCGTCCTTCAATCAGAGAACGTTTACAATGGCTAAAGAGAATTACAACCAATGATAACATGAGATACCATTTTAATGGCGACGGTAAAAACTCTGGTGCGTGAAAAGGACGCTGAACGCATTACCTATATCGCGCCAGTATTAGAAAGCCTTTACGTCATGGCTTACCTTATATAGAAACATAACTTTTCTATGTCGACGTTAACCAACGTAACTCCGTCCACAAAAATCCACAAAATATAAGGATTATTATTTTATTTAACAGCATTTAATGAAATTACATATCTTTAATAAAATTACAATCCGTCAATGCGCTGCGGTCCAGCAAGCTGAAGCGTAGGAAGTTTACATTTCACGAAGCAGTGCGGACTGTACTTTCCCACTGCGGCCCGCTGCGTCTCTTTTCAATCTTCAAAGGCCCACTGCAGCTTAAAATGGCCGGATCCGGTCCGCCACGGTCCGATAAAGTGTGCACATACCTTAAGGGTTCCGAATGTACAGATCACTCGAAGTACAGAAGGCAGTACAAGTTCACTTTAGACGTCGCTGTAAAAGTTAAAATCGAATTGAGTGCAACTTCTGCTAAATAATTTAGCACATGCATGGATGTTTTAATTGAACAAGGAATTAAAATTATTTTTAAGATCAGTTTAGGTAATATTTATATCATATTATTTATTATATACATACATAATTAGATACATCAAACAAAAATGAGTACAATGGCGAACTTATCTCTATGATAATAATAATAAATATGATAATATTAATATTTAGATAATACAATAAAGGAAATAAAGAAAAATATTACATGGGGCTCAATAAAAGTTTGTTTTTCATCGTGACTTTTGTCGTCACACATACTTTTCGTATTATAGGTAAGTGCCTGAGTTATTTTTAAAGATAGAGACGAAAAATTACGATATAGGAAAGTCCCTCATTTCTAATTATTACTTTGTATAGTGTATTCTTGATGGAACTTTATGATTATAAGTCAATTTTTATTAACACTAGTTTCACTGTTTTATTAATCAACTTTTATAAATTTTAGTTTCGATCAAAAGCAGTCGGAAATTAATAAAAATTTTTTTTTTATATTCAGGGTGTCCCGTAAGTCGACGTCAAGCCGGAATCGGGTGATAGTCCAAATCATAATAGTTACTAGAAAAATAAAAAATAAAATCTAAGTCTTGAATTTTTTTAATTATAGGCATTTCTTTTTTTTTCGAGAAAATGTAATGATTTTTTAACTCCTGTTGCTACAAATCTTAACTTATTTTCAATTTTATTTTTCTTATGTAATCCCGAATAGTGCTAATCTAACCTATTACTTAGAATTCCAAGTCAACTGCTCCAGCTTGGAAGAAAGTGTCACATTATGCCGTACAATGAATAGACAATTAATATTTTGTCCAACTTTAACGGACCGTACTGAAAAAAAAAGAACTACGCCAGGTTGGCAAGTAGCACTAAAAGTTGACGCATTTAATAAGGATTCTAAAATGGTATAATACTTGCTACATTATTTCTTTGATTACGGGGAAAAAAAAAATTCTTCAAGAAACCCAGTTTCGAAAATTTTTCTTTACCTACTAAAAATTATTCTAGTGCGTTCAAAGCTTGCCTAAGACCGAGTGAGACGGAGAGTCATTCATGAAATGTGAGTGAGACAGGTAGTGATACTTTCAAGTCAGAGATGCTAACTTTTTGTTAATTTAGGACCCATTTTCCTTGAGTTTAAAATTAAACACCAATTAGATGCAAAGATTTATTATTTACAAAAGATGTTCAAACTGCCTTCCTTCAACTGCAATACAAGCTCGACATCTTCTTAAAAAAGATCGGATTATCACACGGGCAAATCTTCCGTTGTTGACAAATCCAGCTGCTTCCGTAATTCTTTGCCGAAGCTCAGCTACATTTTCGATTGGCTTAAAATAAACTTTCTCTTTCACTGCTCCCCAGTAAAAAAAATCTAATGGATTTAAGTCCGGTGAACGGGCTGGCCACGAGATCGTACCAGACCGACCTATCCATCTGCCCGGATATTCTTCATTGAGAAATGCTCTAACTGAGCGGGCATAGTGCGCTGGGCAGCCATCTTGTTGATACCACATCTCTCTGTAAATACTGAGTGGCACGTCTTCCAGTACACTAGGTAAACTGTTTTGTAAAAAATCTAAATAAACTTCAGCAGTCAAGATCTCTGGCAACTCAAAAGGTCCTATGACTCTTCCATTTAAAATTCCGGTCCACATGTTTATTTTAAAACGATACTGAGATCTATCTTGTCTCATTAAATTCGGATTCTCTACGTGCCACTCGTGTAAGTTGTGTAGGTTCATGTAACCGTCTTTTTTAAATGTCGATTCATCCGACCACAAAATTTTCTCTAAGAATCGCGGATCTTCGTGGTGTCTTTGTAGCATCGTTTGACAAAACGCAACCCGAAGTTGATAATCCTGAGGATGCAGGGTTTGTACTCGCTGTACATGGCATGGGTGGAGCTCATGTTTTTGTAAAATTCGGTGAGCTATAGTTTTGGGCACTCCTGTGCTTTGCTGGATTGCACGTACCGAAATACTTGGATCTTCTTCAACTGCTTGAAGTACTACGTCCTCGTAAGGCAAGGAACTTCTTCCTTCACCATGTGGTCGGTTTGGAAGTATGCCTTCTGTGGAGAGTAGACGGTGCACATTTGTAAAAACTCGGTGATCTGGATAACGATCAGCATTTGGGTACCTCTCGCGATACAGTCTAGCCGCAGCACTAGCATTCCCTCTGCATTCGCCATAAATAAAGTGCATGTTGGCATATTCCTGAGTGGTGTACACAGGCAAGGTGGCACTACACAATCACACGATAGTCCAGGAGAAAGCAAAGGTCGTTGTAAAGAGATCGAAACTGTCCAAATCACAAGCAAACAAACAAGTCCAATAAACGAAGCAAAAAGTCGAAAGTACGAAATAACACGAACGAATACAGAAAGATGCGTAGTAAACGAAGGAGCGTAAAGTACTGATCTGTATTGCGTGTGCCAATATTAAAAAAGTGGCGTCACTATCTATCTCCCTCACACTTCATAAAATGACTTTCTCTGTATCTGACTCATTAGCGTCACTATCTGTCTCACTCACCCATTAGAATATTTGACTCGAAAGCGTCACTACCTGAATACACTACACTTCATGAATGACTCTCCGTCTCACTCGGTCTTAGGCAAGCTTTAAACGCACTAGAATAATTTTTAGTAGGTAATGAAAAATTTTTCGAAACTGGGTTTCTTGAAGAATTTTTTTTTTCCCCGTAATCAAAGAAATAATGTAGCAAGTATTATACCATTTTAGAATTCTTATTAAATGCGTCAACTTTTCGTGCTACTTGCCAACCTGGCGTAGTACTTTTTTTTTCAGTACAGTCCGTTAAAGTTGGACGAAATATTAATTGTCTATTCATTGTACGGCATAATGTGACACTTTCTTCCAAGCTGGAGCAGTTGACTTAGAATTCTAAATAATAGGTTAGATTAGCACTATTCGGGATTACATAAGAAAAATAAAATTGAAAAAAAGTTAAGATTTGTAGCAACAGGAGCTAAAAAACCATCACAGGCTGTACATTTTCTCGAAAAAAAAAGAAATGCCTATAATTTAAAAAATTCAAGACTTAGATTTAATTTTTAATTTTTCTAGTAACTATTATGATTTGGACTATCACCCGATTCCGGCTTGACGTCGACTTACGGGACACCCTGTATATCAGGTAGATTCCATTATTTTTAAGCTTTTATTCGTACGTTTTAAAATCATTAGATTGGGGTCATTCGGGGAGGGGTCTTGCATGACCCTCCATAACCAGCTTCCTTTGCTTCATTAAAGAGCTCAGTCCAGCGTTCATAGCCCGTATGTATGGATGTACTTGCAAGCGGATACTTACTGGAGAATCAATCAATTATAATTTACCATAAATCACCTGTCAGATCTTTGGAACGACGAACCCGGCTTTGCGGAGAGACATAATATTCTCGTTTAAAATAGCTTATAGGGAATATGATGTAGCCAGTTTACTGGCTAGGGGCAACGACCACGCTCCCCACCACCCTTATTGTTTACCTATCATCATATATACCATATCATATAGAATTATTTGACGTGCTTGGTATGAATCAATTTACCTTAGTGTATTTATATGTATTAATTTTCTATTTTAACATTGATTACTATATTATTTTAATTTATTAATTATTTGAAATTACTTTCTTGTATAAGAGCAATTAGTCTATGCTTATAACTTGACGATCTCTTTTATTGTCCTAGTGTAATAAGAATATTATTATTATTATGTAAAAACTTTAATAGAGAAATAAATAAATCTAAATCTGTCGGGTGGAGGAAGGGATGCAAAATCTGAACAACATTAGTTATTTTAGGACCAAGCTAAACCTGTCATTGATGTACTACCTCATAATCGTTTATACTGTAAAACCATAATAGCCTGTTTATCTTCCAACTCTAAACTTCTTGGGTTATCACAATCTCAACGTACGAATATCTAAACGAAATTAACGACTACGCGATTAGTAATAAATAGAAGCACCATTTCTGGGTTAATATATTATTAATCACCTCCCTGATCGCCGTGACAACACACTGCTTTTTATTGCCTATCAGATCGCGCGATTATTGCGGTTAAATGGTACATCTGTTGACGTTCCTTTGGACAAATTCTGTAAACCCCTCGAAGTTGTTACAGTGCCTAAACGGTCATACAAGCTTAGACCATGTGAAAAAAATTATAAGAATAAAGGGACCGGAGATACCTACTTCCTTACCTGCTTTAGGTACATTTTGTAGAGTCTATAGCTTTACATTTCCAAATTACTTCTTATCCATTTAAATCACGATTCAAAATAAAGATAAGGATTAGGGTTAAACACTAGTTTTATGAACTACAATAGTATAACTAGTAGTCTTTTGTTTTTGTTATCTTAGTTTCGCAATATTACAAGGCCATAAAAAAGGGTTCCTTCTACAGGATTTCATAAGAAATGGCTGGTGGTGTTTAGAAAATAGATAAAGGTTTAATAATACATCTATTCTGGCTGATAAGAACGTTTATTATTTTACTTTTCCTTTTTAGCGGTCCGTTATAAAACAATGAATCCATAAAAACCAGGTACTTTGCTACAACCAATAGCAGCGCAAATTGGAATCTAACAGCTCCAGCTTAAAGCTCTAGGATCCAAATCTTTATCCTAAGTCTAAGATGTTTAATCTCAATTATTTAAGAAAGAAATTAAAACAAACCTGCTAGAAATTTATAATTATCTCCACCAGTGCTACTCCAGCACTTCAAAATTATTTTTATGCAAAATTAATGCATAAAAATAATGAAATATCTTTCGCTATCGGCTGTCAACAGGATGACCCTCTCGGGCCAGCCATCTTCAGCCTCGCCATTAACCCCGTTATCCAAAGTCTGGCATCTAAATTTAACGTTTGGTACTTGGATGATGGGACCCTGGGAGGCTCAGCAGATTCCGTCTTAGCTGACCTCGGCAATGTAATTCAGAAATTTCAAGCAATAGGTCTCGAACTGAATTTAGACAAATGTGAACTGTTCATATCAGATAACATCCCTTCCGGAGATGTCATAACCATTACTAATAACTTCAACATTCTGACCCCCAACATCAAAATTATTTCCAAGACATCACTTAGCCTCCTAGGGTCACCCATCTTCGATGACTCCATAACACCCCTAGTACAGCATTCGATTTCTAAATTCAACTCATATTTGGACCGCCTAATTAAAATCATTTTGAAATATTGCCTCTTTGTACCCAAAATTTACTTATCTAGTCCGGTGTTGTCCTCTCTGGAAATTCAAAAATTTAACTGATTCTATTGACAATCTGGTCAAAAGTCAATTAGAATCTATTTTAAATGTCAACCTTTCCGAGTAGGCCTGGACTCAAGCCTCTCTGCCTATCCGTTTTGGGGGTTTGGGTATCCGCAAAATTTCAAACGTATCTTTACCAGCTTTTTTATCTTCAATCCACAGCACGTCCAACCTCATAGAAAAAATTCTAAATCCTTCCGTCCCAAACTTTGAGGTGGCGTGTCTGGGCGAGGCTACTAACGTTTGGCTTACGGCTGTCCCGAGTCCAAATTTACCATTATGCCCTAACAGTCAAAAGAGCTGGGATGAAATTCAATCCAAATTTATACGTTCAACACTATTTAGCAACTGCACCGACTCTACCCACGCCAGGTTGGAAGCTGTGTCCAGGTGGGAGTCTGGCCAGTGGCTCCAGGCCTACCCATCGGCCAATACCGGCACTTTTTTAGATAACTCCACCTTTCGTTTGGCCGTGGCTCTCCGCCTCGGTGCTGAGGTCTGCACCCTACATAAATGCCCGTGTGGAGTGGACGTCGACCACCTGGGACACCACGGTCTATCCTGCCAAAAAAGCGCAGGCCGCTTTTCACGCCATGCAGCCATGAACGACATTTTGCGCCGCTCTCTCGCTACCGTCAACGTGCCGGCTATTCTAGAGCCGAACGGTATCGCACGTGACGATGGCAAGAGACCGGACGGAATGTCGCTCATCCCGTGGAAGATGGGTCGGGCCTTAGTGTGGGATGCAACGTGTGTCGACACTCTGGCACCCTCCCATCTTCCATTTACTTCGAAAAAGGTTGCTGCTGCGGCTGAGACCGCCGAAAGGCAAAAAATTGTGAAATACCGGGGTATCGGCACCCAATACAATTTTGTTGCATTTGGTGTCGAGACCCTGGGTCCGTAGGGCCCCGGGGCGCTCGCTTTGTACAGAGAAATTGCAAAGAAATTGGTCGACACCACAGGTGACCGAAGAGCTGGCAGTTACCTCGCACAAAGAATAAGCATTGCTATTCAGAGAGGTAATGCTGCCAGCATCTTGGGTACGCTTCCACACGGCCCAAATTTTTTACATATTTTAAGTTAGTTAATTTATTTTTCTTTTTATTGTACTTATTATAATAAGGTTCCATTTATAAATAATAAAATACCAATTAATTTGGTCATGATCTTAAAAAAATTACTTAATCAGGTTGGATGTCTGCTTCTTTGGGACTCACAAAATAGGAGCTGCAATGTAATAAAACAATAAAATAAACATACATAGGTACTATAAAAACATTGGAGCAAAAGAAATGGTAGGTATTGTTAAGAAAAATAATTAGTATCTATGTATCTCAATATAATCTAGCATTGTCATATTAAATACAGTAATTTTGAGTCACAGTAGGAAATGGGCATATAATAAAAAATTACGCACAATTTATAATTAAAATTTAATGAACGACACTACCATACATTTACAAAGGTTCGATTCAAAATAAAAACAAACGGATGTGAACTTTGGAAAGTAAACTCTCTTACGAATTTTGAGCTGATTTTCGATACTGGCAAAATAAAAGTTTTGCATTCGAAGTATTCTGTGAACAGAATATCATAAATTTTTAATCTTCTCCACACAAATCAATGCAATGGAAGTAGCTGTCAATTTTATATTCAAATTACTTTACACAAAAAATATTGAATATTTCAATACTTAAAAAAAAGAGGCACCGGTACAATGTTCTTGAAATAATAAAAAAAAATGTTATCGTCCTGGCATTTGTCTCTTTTTGTTGATTAGGTTCGTCAAAATTGGGTATAAACTGAGTACAGTACTGATGATTATCCCAATTTTGACATTTCTTAAATATCACTTACGAGGGACAGACCGCATTTATCTAATTTTCAACATCAATTACTTGACAATTATCAGGGATACTATTAGACATTTTTAATATTTTTTCTTTCGCAAAGGCATCGTGTTACACAATAGTATACATAAATACAAAAATGCCACTGATCAGAAACAGCCACTTATTGACGCGCCTAGTCAACAATAACAACGTACAGATGTTTAAACTCAGTTGTGCGCGCGGCCCTATGTGTGGGTAAACCTTGTACATATACAGGCACGTCACAATGACGCCACGCCATTGGCACGCCAAGTGGTCGCGTCACTGCCACATAAATGAAAGCTGTATATTTACAAGCGCACGCACACATAGCGCCGCGCGCACAACTGAGTTGAACTATCTATGGAGAGGTAGGGATAGCGCTCAAATAAATACCTCGAAGCCGGCAGTGGCGACTGCAGTCTGTATTTGGCAGTGAACCCGCGTATTAAGTTGATAAACGTTATTTCGCTAGAAAGCTCATTATCGTGATTTTTGAACACTTCAATCACTTGTGTGCAAAATGGCTAGCCGTACTAAGCAAAGCAGAAGCGGTGGATCTGGAGGAATATTTTACGAGAGAAAGCCTATCTGTGGCGGCGACACAGGAGAAGGAGTTGCTGGTTTCCGTAATAGTCGTGCTGTTAGCATGAAACGAGGCAAACACCATGGCTGTGTAACCAAACGCATCAATTATCCTTGGAAACGTGACATTTTCAATAAATTTGGTAAAAAGAGGATATCCAGAGACAATGCCATTGCAATGGGTGCTGCACAGATATTATTTTCAAATGTGGACTGTAAAGGCTCACATGCCGCAATACAAGAGCTAAATTCAGAATTTACCAAACTATGAATTGCCGACGGCGGCGGCGAACGTTAAATTTTGTTTTATCGTGAGTGCAGTAAAAGAGACAAAATTTTTTATTTATTTTGATAACCGTATATCCGTGACCTTATTTTTTTAAATAGTAATGTAAAGTAGTTTTAATTTCAATAATAAACTTGTATATATCAGATATATTCTATTATTTTTAAGCTTTCATTCGTCCGTTTGAAAATAATTAAGCTGAGGGCATTAGGGGAGCCGTTGGCTCAGCATTTGTGGTTTGCATGACCCTCCATAATCAGCTTCCTTTGTTTAATTAAAATGCTCAGTCCGGCTTTCATAGCCCGTACTCATAGATGTATTCGCAAGCGTGTACACATACTTACTAATCAATTATAATTTACCATAAATTATGTCTAACTTGGCATATTTAGAAAATATTTCTTGAACTTCTGGAAAACAGGTGGCCCAAAGATGATGGTGTAGTATATTTTTAGAACCGGCGTATGAAGCCCTTACATTTGATAACAAACACGAAAGGTCTCTAAAAAAAAATTTTAAGTCGCATCCAAAAAATTGATGATGTCATCACTGCTGCCATGGGTATATTTGTAAGAACTACCGCTCAAAATGATTGTTTTAATCTAAAGTATAGATAGTTCAACTCAGTTGTGCGCGCGGCGCTATGTGTGCGTGCGCTTGTAAATATACAGCTTTCATTTATGTGGCAGTGACACGACCACTTGGCGTGCCAATGGCTTGGCGTCATTGTCACGTGTCTGTATATGTACAAGGTTTACCCACACATAGGGCCGCGCGCACAACTGAGTTGAAATATCGTACCAAACGGCTATCCTGTACATCGATTTGCGTTTTTATTTCACTTAGCTCGACCACTATTGCGTGGAGTGTTTTGCGCGCAGGGTATGGTCAATTTTTGTATCACACGTCACATAATATTAGTGTTACAAAAATGGTTTCGCGTTTTTTGCTTCTGAGTTTGGTCGACTGAATTTGGCCGGGTATAATAGGCGCATAACTAATATAATATTTATTTTTACAGACCTACCTGCATATTTTGTATTTATATTACGTTTACTTTTAGTTATTTATATATACTATTTATTTAGGTAGTATAACGCCCGTCACGTACCTAAAAAATGGACCTACAAAATACCAGCGCTGTAAGTTGTTTCTTGAGCACATGCTGAGTGGGTACCATTTACGCTGGCCGCCGCGGCACCGACAATGGCATGGGAGGCTACGTACCGCGTTAAAGCGATAAGGCCGCCCCAGTTGCTCTGCCGTGGTAATGGGGCAAAATGCAAAAATAATGCCATCTGCTCCGGTCGCCCCGGCTCCGGCGTACACCGGGGCAGATGGTACAGAACAAGTTTTATTTGCCCCGGTGTTTGATGAAGAGAATATAATATTATTCTACATTTCCAAAGAGATTATCTTTAAATATAATAATAGAATTTAATAATCATTATTTATTGGTCAAATGTTTACAAGGCTGTTCCCAGACAGACTCCATCATTGGCCGCGTCGTCACTTGCTGCCAGGTGAGATGGCGGTCAAACGCTTGGCTAGTATAAAAAAAAACTATTAAACACAACAAACTGAATACCAATCTTTATCAAAAAACAACTCAGTTTATCATATTATGGTGCAAAATAAAACATATATGAATTATAATCTTCTATTTACGCGTTGATTAAATATTGGAATGAAATTTTTGCCGGAAAAATCGCGGTTTTTTATTTCATTCTATCCCGACGATTCGATTACTTTACAGTTATCGTGGTCACGAGTAAACTGAAAAACCACGAGCAGGCCTTTAAAAAAAGTTTAATTTAAAAATATACGAATTTGTAGAACCATAGATAATGCGTCAGTACCTACTAGTATCTAAATTACTAAATGTAATACTCACACTGACATAACAGACTAGACACAAATCACAAATATTCCCTGTTCGCTCACTCTACAATGATTATGAATCTTGCTATCTCGTTTTTTCATCTATTGGAATATGTCGAGTCGATGGAAAATGACGCGCGCAATGTTTTGAACTTTCGACATGTTGCTGAAGCTCCATTAGACCTGACGTTTCTTTTGAAACATCGCTGTAAGTTTTATAATTTAGGAAATTATTATAAATATATCTTATCTACACTCATAGCGTAATGTTCCAATTACATATTCGAAAACAGTTGTTTATGGATACACTTTTTTCACGCAATTAAAAAAATAGTAGTTTATGCAACTGTCATATAATGCGGCGGGAAATCCACTTCACTACTTTCACATTTATCTATTTATTTGCTTCAAACAAGAAAAAACATTCACAAACACAAATTACAACAATAAGAAAAAATATTTTGTTTAGCGGGAAAATAATTCCAAATGTACCTACACAATCACAACCACAGACTATGAACTGATCACAAATATAAACAGGAATTTTGAATTTGTTGAAGACATTTAGGTATTCAGCCTACATTTAGCCGTGTCCCGGCGCCCGACAAAAATTTAAAAAAGAAAAGTGTTGCATAATGATTAAAAAGTTATTTTTCGATACAGCTGTAATGAAAATAGTATGGGAAATGCTGTATCGAAAATAATTTTATCTACACTCATAGCGTAATGTTCCAATTACATATTCGAAAACAGTTGTTTAAGGATACACTTTATTCACGCCAGTCTATAAAATTTTAAAAAATTACGATTTTAATTAATTTTAAGAAATATAACTTATCTGCAGATGGGCTGCCTTGTTCCGTCCCTGCATTTGCATTAGTGTGTGTGTGTGTTATAGAGATGTGTGACATTTTGTCTCGTATTTCAACTTGGATTGTACTCTCTGCTTCCGTATATAAATTTTTTTCTCTATGAGTACTCATACAAATTGTTATATGTATTTTTTAAATACTAAAAGTATTACCATAAATATTAGTTTAAGTAATCATGTTGATTTATCTGTGGTCCTAGAAGTCGAATAATTATATTTTCTATGTCTGCGAGATGTTAGCAATTTATTTACAGAACCACAAACAACATACATCATCTTAGCGTTAATGTCCCGGTTGTGCTTAGGTAATTACAGTGGAGCGACTGCCATCTGACCTCCGTGACCCTGCTACCAGGGGAAACTGACCAGATTTGATCATGGTTACAAATTCAGTTGCCTGCATTTGCAAGTTTCATCATGATGTTTTCCCTCACCGTAAGAGCATCGGCTAGAATTCAACTAATGTACATAATTCAGAAAAGAGTCATTGGTACATGGCCGCAGCGGGATTCGAACCCGGTACCTCTCGCTTACAAGTCGAATACTAAACCGCCAGGCTACCGACGCTCACAAACAACATACATACTTACGTAAACGGCCCCGAAAGTTTTGCACAAACGATCTCCATTTTTTGTTTAATTTAAGAGTTACCTTAAATAACTGTGCTATGAATGTTTTTGTTTCAATATGTAGATTATTTTTATTGAATAATATATTATAGTCAACTCATACTTAAGTATCTAGAGTACAAAAACGGTTAATGCAAAATCTCTAAGAGTTCTAAGACATTTAACATTATTGCGATATGTGCCTTAACACATTATTTCAAAATAAATAATGGGGTGTTCTAGGGATATTACATTTAGAAATAATGCGTTATGTGTGTATTTATCTGTTGCTTTATAATAAAAGTCAGTGTCTACTTATTATTTAGAAATTTTAATAGAGTTATGGTGCCCCATTACCATCAAACAAGGAAATAAACAATATGAATTATATGAATTATAGGCCCAAGATGGCAAATACTCTTTCATACTCCAAGAACTCGGCATCAAGCAGTGTCTGTCCACATTCATAGAAGCTTACATTGTCAAGTCTTGTCGTGCAGTGGGTGAAATATAAACCGTGCGGTTCATCGACCCTAACATGAGTAGGCATGCTAGGTCGTCAGCTTATAGGTCAAAGCAGAAGGAAATTGTGAGGCGAGTGGCAGCTGCTTAAATCGTTAAATCACATAACGCATTAATGCTAAATTAATACTTGTACATTTATTTTGCAATTATATGTTATGGCACATAACACATTAATGCAAAGTTGAAAATAGTAAAATAATTAACGAATTAAACAGTAACCATTCTTATGCTGTAAAATGTTCAACGAGTTTTTCAAAAAATAATGTATAACGTGATAGTAATCCTCATAATCTGAACAATAAATCTGCATTCATAACTCAATAACCGATTTTTTGTGGGTTAACACACTATTGCTTTAAAGCGTCCATTTACAGAAAAAAAACCTCCTCCAGGGCATCCCCGCGAGGCATGGCAACATTTCGCCTTTTATAAGTTAGGTTAATATTATAAGTAAATACTTATTTACTGAAATTACAAACGTTTTATTTTTTTCCTTTTAATATTACAATATTCTCTCTATTAAACTGATCACCGGGGCAAATGAAACTGTCCCATCCGCCCTGGTTAACACCGAAGCCGGGGCAGATGGCACTATTTATTCTATTTGCTCCGTTACCGGGGCAGAGCCAACGGGGCAGATGGGACTAATCCCAAGCATATACGTAACCCTTTTTAATGAAGACAGTTCATGTTCTGAGGACAAAATATGTACGCAATATTGTTCGAGTACTGTCCCAGTGTGAACGCTCCTCGCATGGCTCCACTGTAGACCTCAGACATCTGCATCGAAGCTTACCGCATGAATACAAAGTACAAAGATAAAGTTGTTCTCAACGTACGGGCTTGATCTGAATGCAGTAATATGCATAGTATAGACAGCTTTTGAGCTTTCGACAGAGCTTTCGACATTCCAGGTATTGGAAGCCAAATTGGCAGCTTTGATTTCAGGATGCTTTGTTTTTCGTAGACTGATGTTTTTATTTAGCTCTGGAGAACAATAGTAGTTTATGTAAATCGCTTATTAAAGGGGATATTAAAAAATGAGTGTCTGTTTATCAAGCCACAAACATAGACAGGAAAGATTGAATTTTGAATTTGGTAATGGCATATTCCGACGGCCTGGCACGGATCGCAGGTACCAGCTGGATGCGGAAAGCACAGGACCGGCCTTTGTGGAGATCTCTGGGAGAGGCCTATAATCAGCAGTGGGCGTCTTCTGGGTGATATGATGATGATGATGATGATGATGAATGACATATTTAGGTATTTAGCCTGCATTTCGCAGCGCCCGGGCATTAGACAATTTTTTTTTAATAAATGTGTTACATAGTGATTAAAAAGTTATTTTATGTTACAGCTGTAATGAAAATAGTTTGTAAAATGTTTTATCATATAGTATTTTTCTTTTATTTTATAGACTGGCGTGATTAAAAGCTTTTCTTAATACGATTGATTTTCAAAATGTAATTTAACATTACACTATGAATGAAAGAAATGAACATGTAGAGGACAAGACAAGAGTGGCGATTGCACCAACAACAAGAGGATTTATTATTTAATAACTTATGAGTTCACACACTCATCAAAAAATTAAAAATGATTCATATTGTAGGTTCATGCCAAGGTGCATTTAAATCAAACCAGCGAATGCTCTTCTTACTACTTGCTCGGTTAGCGTAAACAAAGAGAGAGCAGTTTATTGTTCTTCTATTCCGAACATTCTTGGAACTTAGCGTTCTTAGGCACTGTCCTAATTGACAACGGTCGTGCGACGGATATCGCCCGTCTAATAAGAGTCCTCAAAACCGCCCGTCGCACGGCCATGGTCGCACGGCTTTGGCAAATTAGGACAGAACTTTAGAGCTTAGTCTTAGCCTTAGTCTTAGCACAGGGACTGAACAATTTTGTGCTCCACATAAAGGTAGTTAACTTTTTGATCTCTGTGGTTCTAAGCTCTCTTGAAACGATTACAGTATATATACCTCAATCTTACTGTTAGGGGCATTAGAAGAACATTAGTTCACGTGATATGGTTATCGGTGGACTGTTCGAGCGAATGCCAAAGCATGTCAGAGAGCTGTCAGAGCATTCTCTTTGAGAATTCCCTTGACTCTCTATCTAATAACTGAGTATAGATAAAATAGTAACACAACAACCATCGAATGCTCTACTTGTTACGATATAACTTTCAAGGACGACATTTTATTTATTTATTTTATTTAAAAACTTTATTGCACTAAAAATAATACAATTGGCCGACTTTCGGCATTTTGTGGCTCTACTATTATTTACACCAGCGAAACAGCATTCGCTAAAAATGCAAATGCTGTTTCGCTAGATGGAAAAAAGCTCCTTACGGCCTGCCTGATGGTAAGCAGTTACTGGAGTTAATGGAGATTTCCAGTGCTAGGGGTACAGTCATCTTAGCGTTAAAATACCGGTTGTACTCTCGCGCACGAAGGCCCGAGGCCCGCCTTGACCGTGATCCTGGATTTGGCAGATCAGATAATTACAGTGAAGCGACTGCCATCTGACTTCCGTTAACCTGCTACCAGGGGAACCTGACCAGATTGGATCATGGTTACACATACAGTCGCCTGAATGTGCAGGTTTCATCAAAATGTTTTCCCTCACCGTGAGAGCGTCAGTTAGCATTCAACTAATGTATATAACTCAGAAAAGAGGCATTGGTACATGGCTGCAGATTGATTCGTACCCGGTTCCTCTCGCTCACAATTCGGATACCTTAAACACTCGGTCACCGATTCTCCCCAGTTTGGACTAATTTAAAGTTGGCGCAAAATTCGTATCTTGAAACTGATGTGTAGCAAGTTAAGCTTTTTAGAAGTTTCATATCTCCGTATGAGGCAACTTTGAGCAGCCTAACTAAGCTAGCAGGCTTCAAGAAGATTAAATAACAATTTGAAAGTTACGTTGAAGTTGATGTTAAGTTTCGGGAAGTCAGATGCGACTACTTTTCACAAGCTTTTATTTAACTTGTACTGTTCGTTTATATGTGTGTAAGTTGATCTTCAAAATTTACAAACCATTTTTCGACCATTTGTTGGTATCCGATTGATCTGAAATTTGGTATACGTAACTTGGATGACAATGCATTAATATGATAAAGCTTCCTAGCCAGTGCCAAGGCTACTGACGATGCTCAAAAAACCAGAGCAAGTCTGTGGCGTGAAAAGTACGCTCCTCAATCGTTTATCCCACCTGAGGAGAAACTGCCACCTGGTTGTGAACTGCCCTGGTCGATTTGGAAGTCGATGAACAGGTTGCGTGCTCAGGTCGGCAGATCAAGAGAAAACTTATGCAGATGGGGTATATCGCTCTCACCGAAAGCGCCTGCGAGTGTGGAGCATCGCCGCAAACCATGCCGCATTTGCTAGTCTGCCCGGCCTGGCCAGACTCCTGTTCGCTCGAAGATCTATATCAAGCCTCAGACAGTGCCATCCGCGTCTCTCAGTTTTGGACTGGAAAAATATAAATAGTATTAAACTAACCAATTTCAACATTGACACGATAAGAAGAAGAATATGGTACCATGAAGCTTTACTGATGATGGAGTCGGAAGGTGGTCATAGGAATTAATAGACCCAATAAGATAAGCCCATCGTGTTTGGGCTCTTTGTAATGCTCTTGATGAGTAGGTACTATACCGCGCGATGAAAGGTTGTTGTAAAAAATATTTTTCATTTGAGAACTTATTTGATCCACTGTGTCATCGAATAAATATTCTTTCTTTCTTTCTTTCATGGACACTGTTTGCACTAGGAGGCACTAACTCCAATTAGGTTTCTGACAGCTGACTTAAAAGAAAAGTTGTTCAAAAAGTTTGAAAAGATTTGTATTAAGAAGCATACTTAACGAGTGGCGAGCTCGTTTCCAATCTGGTCAGGTTCCCCTGGTAGCAGGTTAACGGAAGTCAGATGGCAGTCGCTTCACTGTAATTATCTGATCTGCCAAATCCAGGATCACGGTCAAGGCGGGCCTCGGGCCTTCGTGCGCGAGAGTACAACCGGTATTTTAACGCTAAGATGACTGTACCCCTAGCACTGGAAATCTCCATTAACTCCAGTAACTGCTTACCATCAGGCAGGCCGTAAGGAGCTTTTTTCCATCTAGCGAAACAGCATTTGCATTTTTAGCGAATGCTGTTTCGCTGGTGTAAATAATAGTAGAGCCACAAAATGCCGAAAGTCGGCCAATTGTATTATTTTTAGTGCAATAAAGTTTTTAAATAAAATAAATAAATAAAATGTCGTCCTTGAAAGTTATATCGTAACAAGTAGAGCATTCGATGGTTGTTGTGTTACTATTTTATCTATACTCAGTTATTAGATAGAGAGTCAAGGGAATTCTCAAAGAGAATGCTCTGACAGCTCTCTGACATGCTTTGGCATTCGCTCGAACAGTCCACCGATAACCATATCACGTGAACTAATGTTCTTCTAATGCCCCTAACAGTAAGATTGAGGTATATATACTGTAATCGTTTCAAGAGAGCTTAGAACCACAGAGATCAAAAAGTTAACTACCTTTATGTGGAGCACAAAATTGTTCAGTCCCTGTGCTAAGACTAAGGCTAAGACTAAGCTCTAAAGTTCTGTCCTAATTTGCCAAAGCCGTGCGACCATGGCCGTGCGACGGGCGGTTTTGAGGACTCTTATTAGACGGGCGATATCCGTCGCACGACCGTTGTCAATTAGGACAGTGCCTAAGAACGCTAAGTTCCAAGAATGTTCGGAATAGAAGAACAATAAACTGCTCTCTCTTTGTTTACGCTAACCGAGCAAGTAGTAAGAAGAGCATTCGCTGGTTTGATTTAAATGCACCTTGGCATGAACCTACAATATGAATCATTTTTAATTTTTTGATGAGTGTGTGAACTCATAAGTTATTAAATAATAAATCCTCTTGTTGTTGGTGCAATCGCCACTCTTGTCTTGTCCTCTACATGTTCATTTCTTTCATTCATAGTGTAATGTTAAATTACATTTTGAAAATCAATCGTATTAAGAAAAGCTTTTAATCACGCCAGTCTATAAAATAAAAGAAAAATACTATATGATAAAACATTTTACAAACTATTTTCATTACAGCTGTAACATAAAATAACTTTTTAATCACTATGTAACACATTTATTTAAAAAAAAATTGTCGAATGCCCGGGCGCTGCGAAATGCAGGCTAAATACCTAAATATGTCATTCATCATCATCATCATCATCATATCACCGAGAAGATGCCCACTGCTGATCATAGGCCTCTCCCAGAGATCTCCACAAAGGCCGGTCCTGTGCTTTCCGCATCCAGCTGGTACCTGCGATCCTTGCCAGGTCGTCGGAATATGCCATTACCAAATTCAAAATTCAATCTTTCTTGTCTATGTTTGTGGCTGGATAAACAGACACTCATTTTTTAATATCCCCTTTTATAAGCGAGTTGCATAAACTACTATTATAAGTTCTCCACAGCTAAATAAAAACATCAGAAGGAAGCTACGAAAAACAAAGCATCCTGAAATCAAAGCTGCCAATTTGGCTTCCAATACCTGAAATGTCGAAAGCTCTGTCGAAAGCTCAAAAGCTGTCTATACTATGCATATTACTGCATTCAGATCAAGCCCGTACGTTGAGAACAACTTTATCTTTGTACTTTGTATTCATGCGGTAAGCTTCGATGCAGATGTCTGAGGTCTACAGTGGAGCCATGCGAGGAGCATTCACACTGGGACAATACTCGAACAACATTGCGTACATATTTTGTCCTCAGAACATGAACTGTCTTCATTAAAAAGGGTTACGTATATGCTTGGGATTAGTTCCATCTGCCCCGTTGGCTCTGCCCCGGTAACGGAGCAAATGTGAAAAATAGTGCCATCTGCCCCGGCTTCGGTGTTAACCAGGGCAGATGGGACAGTTTCATTTGCCCCGGTGATCAGTTTAATAGAGAGAATATTGTAATATTATATAGGTCCCTAAAAGGAAAACAATAAAACGTTTGTAATTTCAGTTAATAAGTATTTACTTATAATATTAACCTAACTTATAAAAGGCGAAATGTTGCCATGCCTCGCGGGGATGCCCTGGAGGAGGTTTTATTTCTGTAAATGGACGCTTTAAAGCAATAGTGTGTTAATCCACAAAAAATCGGTTATTGAGTTATGAATGCAGATTTATTGTTCAGATTATGAGGATTACTATCACGTTATACATTATTTTATGAAAAACTTGTTGAACATTTTACAGCAAAAGAATGGTTACTGTTTAATTCGTTAATTATTTTACTATTTTCAATTTTGCATTAATGTGTTATGTGCCACAACATATAATTGCAAAATAAATGTGCAAGTATTCATTTAGCATTAATGCGTTATGTGATTTAACGATTTAAGCAGATGCCACTCGTCTCACAATTTCCTTCTGCTTTGACCTATAAGTTGACGACCTAGCATGCCTACTCATGTTAGGGTCGATGAACCGCACGGTTTATATTTCACCCACTGCACGACAAGACTTGACAATGTAAGCTTCTATGAATGTGGACAGACACTGCTTGATGCCGAGTTCTTGGAGTATGAAAGAGTATTTGCCATCTTGGGCCTATAATTCATATAATTCATATTGTTTATTTCCTTGTTTGATGGTGATGGGGCACCATAACTCTCCTATAATTTCTAAATAATGAGTAGACACTGACGTTTATTATAAAGCAACAGATAAATACACACATAACGCATTATTTCTAAATGTAATACCCCTAGAACACCCCATTATTTATTTTGAAATAATGTGTTAAGGCACATATCGCAATAATGTTAAATGTCTTAGAACTCTTAGAGATTTTGCATTAACCGTTTTTGTACTCTAGATACTTAAGTATGAGTTGACTATAATATATTATTCAATAAAAATAATCTACATATTGAAACAAAAACATTGACAGCACAGTTGTTTAAAGTAACTCTTAAATTAAACAAAAAATGGAGATCGTTTGTGCAAAACTTTCGGGGCCGTTTACTCGAAAGCGACATTATGTTGGTTAACACGAATACTTTACAGCGTCCAGATTTAGGTTTAGGGTTAAGTATGTATGTTGTTTGTGAGCGTCGGTAGCCTGGCGGTTTAGTATTCGACTTGTAAGCGAGAGGTACCGGGTTCGAATCCCGCTGCGGCCATGTACCAATGACTCTTTTCTGAATTATGTACATTAGTTGAATTCTAGCCGATGCTCTTACGGTGAGGGAAAACATCGTGTTGAAACTTGCAAATGCAGGCAACTGAATTTGTAACCATGATCAAATCTGGTCAGTTTCCCCTGGTAACAGGGTCACGGAGGTCAGATGGCAGTCGCTCCACTGTAATTACCTAAGCACAACCGGGACATTAACGCTAAGATGATGATGTATGTTGTTTGTGGTTCTGTAAATAAATTGCTAACATCTCGCAGACATAGAAAATATAATTATTCGACTTCTAGGACCACAGATAAATCAGCATGATTACTTAAACTAATATTTAAGTAATCGTGCTATACTTTTAGTATTTTAAAATACATATAACAATTTTTATATAGAGAAAAAAAATTATATACAGAAGCAGAGAGTACAATCCGAGTTGAAATACGAGACAAAATGTCACACATCTCTATAACACACACACTAATGCAAATGCAGGGACGGAACAAGGCAGCCCATCTGCAGATAAGTTATATTTCGCTACGACTTTCTAGTAGTAATGATCACAAACAAATCTGACTTGTGGGTATTTCGCTGTGGACGATTTCGTATTTTTTTTAAACTTGTCCTTAATTTAATATTGTCATTATAATAAAAGGTAAGGTGTCTAGTAAATCAAACCCACGCCCTGATACCTACCACCGTCTTTTCGATCTCTCGATCCTACATACCGTGAATCGGCGGTGCTTGCTTTTGCAAAAACGAGGGTTATGATTTTGACCAGTATGAATGTTTATTTGTTGCCTCATAACTTCTAAACTAAGTAGGTACCTACTTACTTATCGTTAGAAGCGTCTTCATTGTCCACAGGTAGGCGTATGTGACTTCACAATAAATTGAATATGATCGATGATATGATGTCCTCTAGAGGACTAGTCATGAAAAAAAGAATAATAATGAAAAGGATAGGTACATAAATATATTAAACAGGCAGCATATTCTTTAATTTATGTAAAAATTCATGATGGTGCACCAGGACAGAAGGGACTTGCATCTAATTATTATCTTGTTCTTCATAATGTTTACAACGCAGCACTTCCAATTTGCAACCCAGACATCACCATTTCTGGTCTTTAGGAAAACTAGAAAAACAAATAAATGTAAATAAACGTAAATATGCGATTGATCTGTTGTGTCATAAAATGTCTGAACGTTTAAAATGTCATTTAGAAATATTTTTGGTATTAAACCCTAATTCATATAAAATTGTGAACCGCTATTAGCCGGCTATATAGCCGTGATACCAGCTAACATGCTCACCAAAACCGCACGGAAAGGTGCCTGACGCGGAGACCGCGGGGACGCCCGAACCCCCCCAGATTGGCTACCTGGCCCTCCCATCCGGTCGCCAACCGGCAAGGTAGAGCAATCTGGGGTTTTTCGTAAAATGGCGGGGCAGCCTTTCACTGGTGGCTAACCAGCTACTTGGGCCCCCTACTATCTACGGTTGGCCAGCGGCGGCACCGTGCTTCGGATCCCGCTGCCCTCCGAAGCCAGGCACCCGGTACGGGAGTGGTGAGCATCAAGAAAACCGTAACCTTTACGCAGAGCGACTACAACTGTCCAGACCCATCCTCCTAGATGGCTACTCCAGACATCGCAACGTAACACGGCTGGGCCGCTTGGCGCCGCATTCGCCTGGAGGGTGGTGACCAGCCACGGCCGAAGCCTACCACCGGAGAGACTGCTGTCCATTTCGCACTACCCGGGGATCACGTGTAGGGTATCTAGAGTCATAAAGCCCAAAGTGGGCTTCGCCTACGGACGCGGACAGCATTGATCCCCAAAATTTTAAATGGTTTAATGTAATAGTAGTTTATGCAACTGTCATATAAAAGGGGGTATTAAAACATGAGTGTCTGTTTATCTGTTATGATAATAGTTTGACACGAGTGTTTTAATACCTAATTATATGCAGTTGCATACACTACTTTATCTACACTCATATTTTGATGTTAAACTTTCGTACCTATAATTTTATGGATGTTAACTTTGCTGGATGTAACTGCGAGTCAATTCTGTTGTATCTTCGCGTCAAGGATATCAAGCGGCGGGAAATTCACTTCACTACTTTCACATTTAACTATTTATTTGCTTCAAACAAGAAAAAACATTCACAAACACAAATTACAATAATTAGAAAAAATATTCTGTTTAGCGGGAAAATAATTCCAAATATACACAATCACATCCACAGACTATGAACTGATCACAAATATAAACAGGAAAATTTTAATTTTGAATTCGTTGAAGCCATTTAGGTATTCAGCCTACATTTAGCCGTGTCCCGGCGCCCGACAAAAATTTAAAAAAGAAAAGTGTTGCATAATGATTAAAAAGTTATTTTTCGATACAGCTGTAATGCAAATACTATGGGAAATGCTGTATCGAAAAGTAATTTTTTAAAATTTTATAGACTGGCGTAAAAAAGTGTATCCATAAACAACTGTTTTCGAATATGTAATTGGAACATTACGCTATGAGTGTAGATAAATTTTATTTATAATAATTTCCTGAATTATAAAACTTACACCGATGTTTCAAAAGAAACGTCAGGTCTAATGGAGCTTCAGCAACAAGTCGAACGTTCAAAACATTACGCGCGTCATTTTCCGTCGACTTATTCCAATAGATGAAAAAACGGGATAGCAAGATTCATAATCATTGTAGAGTGAGCGAACAGGGAATATTTGTGATTTGTGTCTAGTCTGTTATGTCAGTGTGAGTATTACATTTAGTAATTTAGATACTAGTAGGTACTGACGCATTATCTATGGTTCTACAAATTCGTATATTTTTAAATAAATCTTTTTTTAACGGCTTGCTCGTGGTTTTTCAGTTTACTCGTGACCACGATAACTGTAAAGTAATCGAATCGTCAGGATAGAATGAAATAAAAACCCGCGATTTTTCCGTCTTAAATTTCATTCCAATATTTAATCAACGCGTAAATAGAAAATAATAATTCATATATTTTATTTTGCACCATGATATATGATAAATTTTGAGTTTTTTTGCTAAAGATTGTTTTTCAGTTTGTTGTGATTTATAGTTTTTTTTATACTAGCCAGGCGTTTGACCGCCATCTCACCTGGCAGCAAGTGACGACGCGGCCAATGGTGGAGTCTGTCTGGGAACAGCCTTGTAAACATTTGACCAGTAAATAATGATTATTAAATTCTATTATTATATTTAAAGATAATCTCTTTGGAAATGTAGAATCATATTATGTTCTCTTCATCAAACACCGGGGCAAACAAAACTTGTTCTGTCCCATCTGCCCCGGTGTACGCCGGAGCCGGGGCGACCGGAGCAGATGGCACTGTTTTTGCCTTTTGCTCCATTACCAGGACAGAGCCACTGGGGCAGTTTGTCGCTTTAACGCGGTACGTAGCCTCCCATGCCATTGTCGGTGCCGCGGCGGCCAGCGTAAATGTACCCACTCAGCATGTGCTGTGAAGCGCAAGAAAAGACTCACAGCGCTGGTATTCTGTGGGCCCATTTTTTAGGTACGTCACGGGCGTTATACTACCTAAATAAATATATATAATTAACTAAATATAAATGTAATATCAAATATTTAGGTAGGTCTGTAAAAATAAATATTATATAAGTTATGCGCCTGTTATACCCGGCCAAATTCAGAAGCAAAAAAGCGCGAAACCATTTTTGTATCACTAATATTATGTGACGTGTAATACAAAAATTGACCCTACCCTGCGCGCAATACACTCCACGCAATAGTGGTCGAGCTACGTGAAATAAAAACGCAAATCGATATACAGGATAGCCGTTTGGTACACGGGTACTTTAGATTAAAACAATCATTTTGAGCGGTAGTTCTTACAAATATACCCCATGGCAGCAGTGATGACGTCATCATTTTTTTGTATGTGATTAGAAATTTTTTTTAGAGACCTTTTGTGTTTGTTATCAAATGAAAGGACTTCATACGCCGGTTCTAAAAATATACTACACCATCAACTTTGGGCCACCTGTTTTCCAGAAGTTCAAGAAATATTTTCTAAACATGCCAAGTTAGACATGTGATTTATGGTAAATTATAATTGATTGGTAAGTATGTGTACACGCTTGCGAATACATCTATTAGTACGGGCTATGAAAGCCGGACAGAGCATTTTAATTAAACAAAGGAAGCTGATTATGGAGGGTCATGCAAACCACAAATGCTGCGCCAACGGCTCCCCTAATGCCCTCAGCTTAATTATTTTCAAACGGACGAATAAAAGCTTAAAAATAATAGAATATATCTGATATATACAAGTTTATTATTCAAATTAAAATTACTTTACATTACTATTTAAAAAAATAAGGTCACGGATATACTGTAATCAAAATAAATAAAATTTTTTGTCTCTTTCACTGCACTCACGATAAAACAAAATATAACGTTCCTAATCAAATATTTTTAAAAGCAGTCTTCTAATTTTCCATATCAACAATTACTTTACAGTAATCATGATCACGGATAGACACTGTTATTATGTTATGTTTTCCAGAGGCACCGAGTTCAGAGTCCATTTCATCAGCCACCGGCGCAGATCGCCCCCCGCCGCCGCCGTCGGCAATTCTTAGGTTGGTAAATTCTGAATTTAGCTCTTGTATTGCGGCATGTGAGCCTTTACAGTCCACATTTGAAAATAATAGCTGTGCAGCACCCATTGCAATGGCATTGTCTATCCCTACCTCTGTACGTTGTTATTGTTGACTCGGCGCGTCAATAAGTGGCTGTTTCTGATCAGTGTCATTTTTGTATTTATGTATACTATTGTGTAACACGATGCCTTTGCGAAAGAAAAAATATTAAAAATGTCTAATAGTATCCCTGATGATTGTCAAGTAATTGATGTTGAAAATTAGATAAATGCGGTCTGTCCCTCGTAAGTGATATTTTAGGAATGTCAAAATTGGGATAATCATCAGTACTGTACTGAGTTTATACCCAATTTTGACGAACCTAATCAACAAAAAGAGACAAAAACCAGGACGATAACATTTTTTTTTTTATTATATATAGAACATTGTACCGGTGCCTCTTTTTTTTAAGTATTGAAATATTCAATATTTTTTGTGTAAAGTAATTTAAATATAAAATTGACAGCTACTTCCATTGCATTGATTTGTGTGGAGAAGATTAAAAATTTATGATATTCTGTTCATAGCTCAAAATTCGTAAGAGAGTTTACTTTCCAACGTTCACATACGTTTGTTTTTATTTTGAATCGAACCTTTGTAAATGTATGGTAGTGTCGTTCATTAAATTTTAATTATAAATTTTGCGTAATTTTTTATTTTATGCCCATTTCCTACTGTGACTCAAAAGTACTGTATTTAATATGACAATGCTAGATTATATTGAGATACATAGATATTAATTATTTTTCTTAACAATACCTACCATTTCTTTTGCTCCAATGTTTTTATAGTACCTATGTATGTTTATTTTATTGTTTTATTACATTGCAGCTCCTATTTTGGGAGTCCCAAAGAAGCAGACATCTAACCTGATTAAATAATTGAGATTAAACATTTGGATCATAGAGCTTTGAGCTGGAGCTGTTAGATTCCAATTTGCGCTGCTATTAGCTGTAGCAAAGTACCTGGTTTTTATGGATTCATTGTTTTATAACGGACAGCTAAAAAGGAAAAGTAAAATAATAAACGTTCTTATCAGCCACACAAGTTGTATTATTAAACCCTTATCTATTTTCTTAACACCACCAGCCATTTCTTATGAAATCCTGTAGAAGGAACCCTTTTTTATGGCCTTGTAATATTGCGAAACTAAGATAACAAAAACAAAAGACTACTAGTTATGCTGTTGTAGTGCTTAAAACTAGTGTTTAACCCAAATTTTTATCTTTATTTTGAATCGTACATGATAAGAAGTAATTTGGAAATGTTAAGCAATAGAATGTAGCCATTCTGCCACTATAGTAAACACTAACACTAAAACCTCTCCCAAACAGGCGCGATGTAACTAACGCGCGATAGTAGCGCGTGCGTTTTTGCGATAATGTAATCTGCGTCCTTTCCGCTGCGTTTTTATCATCCTGTAGCTTACCACTAAATGTACCTTTCTCATAATCTTATTAGTTGTAAATCTCGTTAGGCATTGTTAACGTTCTTTGATTATAAAACGCAGGAACGCAAGCCTCCTACTTCTTCTTCTTCTTGATCGTTGCCTCACTGCTAAGGATCGTAACATCTTTGGAGTTTGTCAATTACATTTCTCCATAGGTTTCGATCAGTTACCTGGTGCACCAGACGGAATTATCCAGATAGTTGGATATTTGGTTTGCCCATCTGTTCGGACTTCGGCCTCTGAGTCTATTGCCTTTGACTGTTTCCGTCACCGTCCAGTCGCATCCAGGTTATTGTTAGGCCGACGGGCGATATGGCCGAAACAGCACACCACTCTCTGCACCCAGATCGATGATAATCGCTGTGTAACATGCAAGTTTAATTCTTTTGAAACCGACACGTTAGTGCGGTAAGCTGTCAATGTGATTCTAAGTAAGCGGCACCAACACCACATCTCGAACGCGTCAACGCCTGCTCCTGCTCTTTGCAGCGGTTTTTATAGTCCATGTCTCCGCTCTATAATGAAATATGGATAAAACCAGTGTGCAGACCAGATGTCGACCTTCTACTTCTATTTCTGCGTTATTAGTGTAAGATCGCACGCATCCTAACACAAAACTAAAATACTCTGATCAGATATCGCAATAACACGCGATATTTTCGCGCCTGTGTGCGAGAGCCTTAAGACGCTATTTGCAATGAGAATAAAGTCCTCTAAATGAGAATAGTGAGTCTCCAAAGTGCATTCTGTATTTTTATACGACGTCAAATACAATCACAAAGTAAAGTGGAAGTTTTATGAAGGAAGTAGAGGTCAGTGGTACACTGCTTTCTTTAGTGGTCTTTATCATTTAAGTGCAAAGTCGGCGTGCGATAAAAAGTAAAGTAAATTTCTTTTTCATTTCTGCAAGTTTACGTTATGTTTTAGCAATGCAGTTGGAACCTTGGCACTCTATATTTTGAACCATCATGTAATGTATTAGGCCCACTTCCTGGTATTTTCAGACGGCTTGTATGGCTTAGTTAGTATGATGGTGGTATAATGATGTCAGGGAGCTGATGATGATATTTAAAGGTGACCACAAGAATCCTTGAATGTTACAATGCAACTAGTAAATAAATCAGGAAATTGTATGATGTTTCTCTATGTATTTTACTGTGTGCAAATAAACTGTTAAATAATTAATTAATAAATTATTGTTACTTTTCGTTGCTTGTTATAAATAAAATTATACTGCAAATAAAGCCTATTATTTCCACGTTTTTTTTTAATGTCGATAAAAACGTGCCACAGCCACCGCGTTGTTCTTACCTAATTGTCGCGCTGCGCCCGCGTGGTCACCGCGTTATGTGCGTGCCAATAGCGTTATAATACGGTGACTATACAGACACGACGTGTACTTGGGTTGTAGCGGCGACGTACAAACGGGCCCTTGGTCTCTTAAAAAGGGGGGGTTATAAATTTTACATGTGTATCTGTGGGTCTGTGTAACTGTGGCTCTGTCTATCTGTCTTTGGCATCGTACCTCCCGAACGGACCGATTTGGATGCGGTTTGCTCTAGTTAAAAGCCAGTTTAAGCGAGATGGTTCTTAGCTTTGTTTAATTAAAATCGATTTAGTAGTTTAGAAAATACTCACTTAAGTTTAAGTAACATCACTTCTTAACATGTTATACCTATCATTGTTGATATTAATACAACTTGTCATATACATTTGTAGTTATTGCCAAATAAAAGCTATGTCTATGTCTATGTTAAAATAAAAAAATAAAAAAATAAAATAAAAATGTCTAAACTTGGACCGGGGGTATTCGACTTTATCTGTCGGTTAGATTATTAAAAATACGCTGTCAGTGGGTGCCAATCGGCTCCCGAGACTGTTCAACCAGTCTCAGAATCCGCAGCAGAAGACCTAGGTCAACTTAGCTTCGCCAACGGTATTCGGAGGCACACCTAACAAGTGGCGAGCTCGTTGTGGTGCTGAAGTCCGACTAGCCTCAAAGTATGAAACGGTCACCCATCCAGTTCCCGGCCCTGTGAGCATTGCTTAACCTTGGTTATTGGTCTTGCAACTCCGCTGCTATAAACTGACAAATTTAGGATGTGATTTTTAAATGGATGGTGTAGCGTAAAATTGTTATGAATCTATTCGATTATCGATTATCATTCTCATGGAACTTAGAATCGTTAGTAGCATGGTTATGCCACATAGCTACGTATTGTACAACCAGACATTTCTTTTTCTGTTGAATTAATATATTTTAATATTACAACAAAAACCCTCCCACAACGATTTCGACTCTTGCAATTTTTATTCGGTGATAACAAGCGACATAAAAAAATATGACACTTCATCGGTGCCAAGGACCAAGAATTAGTGAGCTGTCAAAATTATCATCCTAAATAAGACAGCGCATAGATCAGTGCCGCGCCAGTTACTTCGGAACGGCTTTAATATTTTATTGAACTGCGTCAGTCACGTATTTCATTTCATACTTATTCAAAGCGTTTAGGGGTCTTATGGAAAAGAATGCGATCCGAAAAGGGGGCAAAGGGGAAAATTCGTGCATACATTAGTCGCACCTTCCCTCCTTCGTGTTATTAACGTCATATTACTCGTAGGACACGTCTGAGTATTTTGGGATTCGAAAGATTATTGGGATGTCGTTATTTTTAGGCTGTCTTGGTTTGATGCTACTTCTTTTCACAAGATTTAATTTAACTTGCTCTGTTCGTATGTAAGTTGTGAGCCAAAATTTGAAAACAATTTTTCGACCATTTGTTGGTATCTGATTTAGCTGAAATTTGGTATACCTGTGGCAATTGGATGACAATGCATTATTATGGTAACATGTAGCTGGTCTGATGATGGAGTCGGAAGGTGGTCATACGAACTAATGAATGCAATAAGAGAACCCCATCGTGTTTGGATTCTTTGGAATGGTCTTGATGAGAAGGTAAGGAAGGTAATAATTCAAATTGACATATTTTATTGACACTTTATGGAAAAATGATTAAATTTGAATTATTATTACTTGACATTATATATTTTATTGACATTTTATAGAATAATTAGTACATTTGAGTTGTTATTATTTGTCATTGTAATTTAATTATTTTAACTTAAGACATTTAATTTCAATTATTTGACATACTGAATTTTAGTGATTTGACATTTATTTAATTTACTATTTAGTTTTATTATAAACAATCAAGTTCATATGCAACTTGTAATATTTAGTATGCTTTACGGCGCATCATGGAGCCGCTACCGTTATTATTTTACCACCTTTATGTACCTGTGATGACTGAATAAATGATTATGAATGATTATGAATTATGAAAGGTACTACACCGCGCGATAAAAGCTTGTTATGAAATATTTTTCATTTGAGACCTTATTTTTAAATACGCAGACATTTGTCCGCCATTTCACCTGTGCCCTAAGTCTGACTGAGGATGTATCCTGTGGTAGAATCCTATTAATTCTGACACACATTTCATATGTAGATTATTAAGCCTTTTATGTGGCACGTACATATATTTAATTATTTAATATACGTCTTACCCTTACACAACCCCACCCCTACACTACCCTACCCTTACTCCTACCCTACCCTACAACTACCCTACACCTACTCTTTTTTTATTTGGTAATGTGGAGAAAACCTGCGATCCATGTACACAGCCTCTCGGTGGAAGAACTGGGCTCAGCTGGGTTATGTGGGACTTCTACCCACAAAAAACTCCACGGTGGTCCACGTTAGTGCAGTTCGATGGACTCCGGTATCTCAAAATAACGCAATCAGAACCCTTCTAGCACCCTACCATACACTTACCCTACACCTACCTACCCTTTTTTTCTTCCCTATAAACCTTCCTCTTGAAGCACTCTATCTATTGTTGAAAACCGCATTAAAATCCGTTGCGTAGTTTAAAATATCTATGCATATAGATATACATACATACATAGGGCCAGACGACCGGAGTCGACTTTGTTTTACTCTATGCTAGTGGACCCGGCACGACTTCGTTCGCGTACACCTACTTTAGGGGGTCTACTTATTATTATTTATTTAATTTAAGTTAGACAACAATAAATATAACAATTCAATTAGTTCAGGCACTTAAATCTACTAAAGATTTGTAATGTGCCAAGCCTGGCGAGTATGTTAACTTAATGATATCAATAGGGTACTTACCTTTATTTTGCGTCTAAACCATTAACTTGAATCACTATACATATATTTATTGCTGAAAACCGCATTAAAATCCGTTGCGTAGTTTAAAAGATCTAAACGTACATAGATACATAGGGGCAGACGGCGGGAAGCGACTGTGTTTTATACTATGAATAGAAAAGATAGTTATTTCTCGAGAAATATAGCAAACTGTGCCGCAGCGCAGCGGCAGTAGCTACGTAGGGTGCGATTACTCGCAGCTTACCAGATATTGTCTTCATAAAACGTCACCGTCGCTGTAAATACTCGGCGACCGCTTTTGGGCCACGAAGCCGCAGGCAGCAACATGGAGTTCTTCAAGAAAGGGGTGAAAATGTTTTTACGGGGTCAGCGACGCGTGGGTGATGCCTCTGGTATTGCAAACGTTCATAGGCTGCGGTGACTGCTTAGTGGTATAAAAAAAAGACAGTTTATTTATTTATTTTAGTTATTAAACTGTTTATTGTACACAAGATAACAAATACAGATTAGTTACGACACAACAGGCACTAGTCATCTCTAAAAGAAATCACTTTATATGAATTTATGTGAATTTTGCCTCGAATCCGCTAATTTACTTGACTTGATTTAATTATAATTGTCAAACTGCCGTTGAGCTGCGTTTGCGATCAAATTATAATTCAATGGTAGTATTAGTAAATTAGCGCACTTGAGAGCCCAGACGCGTTACTAACTACTCTGTGTCTAGACCGAAATAGAAGGGTGTTATAAGTGTAACATCTATATAGCTGGACCGACTTCGATGCGGTTCGGAAACCAGTTTGATCCAAATGGCCCTTACACCTGTATTCACACAACAGTACCTATAGGTAAAATATCATTGCTATGCGTTTTCATAGTGTTCGTCTGTTAACTTAACGTACTGCGTGCAATACGGCTGTGTGATTGATAAATTTCGTTCATTTTGATGGACCAAATAGCGCCCATAGCCGCTCAAGCATTATCAATTGGAACCGTGTTCGACCACGTAGTAACATTTGTGAATAATAATCATCATCTTAGCGTTAATATCCCGGTTGTGTTCTCGTGCACGAGGGCCCGGGGTCCACCTTGACCATCATCCAGGATTTGGCAGATCAGGTAATTACAGTGGAGAGACGCCATCTGACCTCCGTGACCTTGCTACCAGGGGATCCTGTCCAGATTGGATCATCACCGCAAGAGTAACGTTTCTGAATACGGGTGATAATAACGTCACGCTTTTTTCTTTATTTTTCTAATATTTCCAAAATGATAAATCGATTTTAATGAAACTAGCTCCAAATAAATAAAAAACCTAGTTTGGCCAGGATCAAAAGAAGGAAAACCGTTGAGTCTAAACGCTGCCTATTCAAGCAACCATATCCTCCATATGTGTGTGTCTTGTAGTATGCAAATAAAGAGTTTTTGTATTGTATTGTATCCTCCTTCCACAGTCACTGACAACAGTAGATGCCTACCGCGTAATAAAAAGCTATTAACTGTCTATGGAAGATTTCCGAAAGCCGATGAAAAAGAAAAAAATAGTTCTAATAATAGATGGCGTCTAAATCTAAATTAGATGTATAAAAATGTACACATTTTCAGTGTTTTTTCCCAGAAATTATACTAAAACTAAGTATCTACCTATTCACGAAACACCTTTCCGAGTGACTTCTGTTACCGAGTTCAATACTTGAGAATGCTGTCTAAGCAGCGCCATCTAGTGAGGCACGGCTAAACTACACTTTTTATTTTTTAAAGTAGCTGTCTAAAAGTCCCCCATTGCTCACTATGGTGGACATAACAAATCTGACAGAGTCTGCGAACCTCTGTTTTCGTAGCCCCATGCTTCAGTCCATCAGGCGACCCTCGAAGAGCTCCAATAAACCCATGACCTTACTACATTCACTCATAAAATTGATCCCTCAAATCGGCTGCAGCCGTCCCACTAACCGTCGTAACCACTAAGCGGTTCTTTGGCACGCGTTTGTTTCGATGAGGAAGTTAAGTGGCAATTCTCTGATTGGGCAGTCCTAAGAACCAAGCAGCTTGGGTAGGCCTTCCCCATTGTGGATAGACTACTTGGTAAAGATCGCAGGTACCAGCTGGATGCGGAAGGCGCAGGACCGGTATTTGTGGAGATCTCTGGGGGGGCTTATGCCCAGCAGTGGGTGTCTTTCGGCTGATATAATAATAATAATAATAATAATAATATAGTTTTTATTTTCTCTACATAACTGCAACATGTGATACAATAATGCACATCATTTGATAAGTATAGGTAATTACAGATCATGAGAGAACTGACGTCTGAAGTAGGTTTGTAATACAAACCTGTAACACAGATCGCCAGATCTTATGTCAGATTATCAGTATATGATGAAGAACCAAGATGAAATGATAATTTTCAATTGAGACCCTATTTTTGAATTGCTCGCCTCGATTCGAACGGCTTTAAATTTTGATTTTCGGGATGAAAAATACAATATTTTGATGATGATTCTGATTTTCCCTATTTTTGAACCACTCTTTTGGTGTAGCCAATGTGATTTAAAAAAAATAGAAATTTTCATGCCGAAATTGGAATTGAAAACCGTTCGAAACGAGGCGAGCGATTCAAAAATAGAGAACCCTGCTAACAAATAGTCCAGTCAACGAACTAAGACCCGAAGAAGTATTAGGAAATAAATGCAATAAATCGTGTACCTCCCCCCGGTTTGTACGAAACAGTTTTTTACCCGACTGTATCTGTTTCAAAATTTAGTACATATGAAGAGTGGCGCTGTTGTCTCTGGCCTAGCTATACACTTATAATCATGTTTGTAGTTCCGGTGATACCTGTGAGACTTGGTTTGCTTTATTGCTCATTATTTATTTGTCATTTCCATGTTGCAGTATTATGAAACCTACTATTACTAAACCTAACATTGTAATGAAAAATATACATAATAACTTAACATAACCCTTTTCTGCGTTAGAAGGGGGATTCATCATAATCATCATCATCCGAGCATCCATCGCTTCTTAGGTCTCCCGCGGGACCTCTTTCCTGATACAGGCAGGTTTAGACACCTATTTCCCACGTATACCTGGGGCTTAAGCAACACGTGCCACGTGACCAGCGCCGCCGTGCCTCTTCGATCTTATCCGCGATATCTCTTACGCCAAGGCTGCCACGGATGTACTCGTTACGCACCCGATCAAGTCGCGTAACGCCACACATCCACCGCAGCATTTTCAATTCGTTAGCTTGGAGTTCGCGAACGTGCTTCGTCAGCGCCGGCCAGGTTTCGCTGCCGTAAAGCATCACAGGCCTAATTATGCTCTTATACATATTAGCCCCTTAAGCTTGAGTGGGACTTTAGGGTCACACAAAGGTGACCGCCGTGAGCTCCCGCCATTTGGCCCAAGGTGCGGATATTCGGGCCTTGACATCGGAGCCGATATTGCCGGACTCGTGCTGCACGGATCCGAGGTATTTAAATTTATCTGTTCTATTGACAGCTTCGTTCCCTAAACGGATGGTTTTAAGATCCGCGCTACAGCTAGCCATTTACTCTGTTTTGGCGAGGTTCTGCTTCAAACCAGTTTTCTAGCTACTATTCTAGTTTACCTACTCATTCTACTCAACTTTTTCATAATCATTTATTTGCAAGAACATAGTTTTACACGTGACCACGTGACCAGCGCAACCGTGCCAACTTCGCTCGTTCTTCTGCATCCTCGCGTCGTAAGGCCTTGGCTCACGCATCCGACTTGGCGAGGTCAATCCATCGCCTTGGGTTTGACGTGGGTCCATTTTCCTGATACCGGCAGGTTAAGGTACCCATTACCCATGTATCCCTGGGGTTAATCACACATCGATCCTATCCGTAATGTTTTTACCATCGATAAAAAATAACCACTGAATAACGAATCTTAAAGATTAAAGGCAACCTCGGCTCGGCAATATCGGTTTATAAAAATATTATAAAGAAGCTAAAATGCTACAAATTAAATAAATGAATAACCACCCACTGAATAAAATAAAACTTTAAGACATTTGGACCACCGTAGTAAGTAGGTTTAATGATTTCCGTGTCTCATATTGCATGGTTAATTGTCCTCAATAGATTATAGTTGTGGTACTTCTCCCTAAGGACTCCTTGGAAATCGTCGGTTTCGATACTCCAAACCATAATGCCAGCCAGTTTGTGCTGCTTTGCAAACCTGAAAGCAGTGATAGAATTTATAAACTCGATAATGCGCTTATTACATTTGGCTAAAATCAGTCGTCTTAATACAGAACCATAGAGCGTGAGAGCAAATCAAAATCGAATGTAGTGCTTATAAAATAAGGTCCCATTTTTGTATCACGCCTTTTGAAAAGAGGTACAACGCGAAACATAATAACTGATACAAAAATGGACCTTATGCTATGCGCAAGTACATTCCACTTTAACTTGCTCTCACGCATTTTACTTCTGAATTTAGTCGACTGGGTTGGAGTGTAGCAAAGGGTAAGCTGAAAAAAAATATATTTATTGCACACTTTGGTATCCTCTAACCGTCTACTGATTTCACGCAACACGTATAAAACGCATAACTGAACAGATACCATTAGAAATTTTGTAACGGTATCACCTGTAATATTAACCACATTACTTCCTTAGGTTAAGGATCTTATATGGAACCGAATAAAGTACTGTCTATGTCTATGGTTCATACATTTTAATTCCGTTCGATGACACACTACGACGGAAGGGAAAGTTTGAGGTAACGAGAGGTAAAGGAAGACCACAAGTGAAGCAGAAAGTAGGATAAAATAAAAGAAAAATCCGATGATAGAGAGAAATGGCGATAGTATAAGTAATTCGTTGTTGACAATAAAATGACTGATGTCCATTCCGGATTTCAATAAGACGACAAAAAAATCATTTCCTAACCTAATTACCTACAAGAGACTAATTAATCCTATTTTAATAATATATTTATATTTTTTTTATATAGAAACTAAAATTTATTTAAAAATTCCAAATTAAACATACCTACTTACCTAACTTAACAGTAAACTAAAAAATGTATCCACCTGTTTTACATCAGTCAATAAATACCACTTTTTTATACCACTAAGGTGGGAAACAAGTTTACGGATTGCCTAATGGTGAGCAGTCACTGCAGCCTAAATAAATAGCCCTCCTCTGACAGTACCCGGAGCAAAGGTGGCCATCACGCTGGCATCAGGTGGCATTGTCACGTTGAATGACTATGGCTAACCTTTGCACCAGGTACGAGCGTGACCCGATTTTCTTAATAATGTTTTAACTTACTTGACTTTCTTGGCTATGGAGGCCGAGTCGTCGTACGAAATTACTTTATTTCCATTCTGCAAGTACGGTGTCTCACTTTGTTGGTCGTAGTGTTTCGTCCAATTCGTTGGCGAATTCATAAGTTCGTGACAAATCTATGAAGTTGAATTATATTTAACTTTAACCGGGTTAATCCATTGAAGCGTCGGTGACCGAGTAGTTAAGGTATTCGACTCGTATGCGAGAAGTACCGAGTTCGAATCCCACTACGGCCATGTACATTAGTTGAATGCTAACCGACGGTCTTACCATGAGAAAAGGAAACTTGCACATTCAGACGACTGTTCCCCTGTTAACATTGTCACGGAGGTCAGATGGCAGTCGCTCCACTATAATTACCTGATCTGACAAGTCCTATATCATGGTCAAGGCGGACCCCGGGACCTCATGCGAGATAGCATGACCGGGACATTAACGCCAAGATGACCATAGTATTCAACAAGACCATTGCAAATAGCCTAAACTGGATGGAGTCATATTGTTGCATTAATTATCTTCTATGACCACATTTCGACTCCATCATCAGACCAGCTCCATGATAGCATTCTAATACATTGTGATCCAAGTTACATAGGTATACAAAACAAACTTCGGAAAATTTGTCAAATTAGACTTGCAAGATTCCAGGACGTACTTTCGAATTGTTGTTAAATAAAAGCTTGTAACAATGCATCAATATACGCAACATAATTTCGCGTACTACTTTATCCGTAAAAGTTCGAAATAAGAGTTTGATATTGTAAATGACATTCATATTTTTATTTAATTGACAAATAAATTAGAATAGGATTCGGAAATTACGTTGATTTGATATATTCTTTATGATAAGGCTGTCTGATATAATTAGTACAAATTTGAAAATTTCTCATGTATTATGTAGATATCTATCTATCATTGACATTGTATATTTTCATTTATTTTCAAGTACTTTTTTTCAAAATATGTGAATTTAATTATTGCTACTTATATTGTATGTCCGAAATGGGCAGTGTTGAGTCTCACAAATATAATTTGTAATAACTGAATATACCTACACAGTTCAACAATAAACTTATGCTATTCTATTCTATTAAAACCGGAACAAACAAAGCGGCTGCCCCCTCCAAGCAAACTCTTCAGATTTCACCTCGTACTACCCTACGTTTCTAAGCCTGATCTCCAGTATTACATTCACGTATTAAATGCTCTCATACCTCAACGTATCCAATGGAATTCTCCTCCTGTATCAGGGGGCCAGGAAAGCCGCCTTGTATTGGGGTGCTTCCGAACACTATGGGGGCTGAAGGGTCCGGCACACCCAGCACTAGTTTGTGAGCGCTGATGCCGTGGCGCAGCAGGTACTGGACTGAGTATTCCTGAAAAATAGATTTTTCAGTAAAGCGTTTATGGTGTATCAGTAGTGTTCTCTGGCTGTGACGAACGCTGACTACCACTTACGACTACCTGTCTCACTCACACTTCATGAATGACTCTCCGTCTCAATCGGTCTTAGGCAAGCTTTGAACGCACTAGAATAATTTTTAGTAGGTAATGAAAAATTTTTCAAAACTGGGTTTCTTGAAGGAATTGTTTTCCCCCGTAATCAAAGAAATAATGTAGCAAGTATTATACCATTTTAGAATCCTTATTAAATGCGTCAACTTTTCGTGCTACTTGCCAACCTGGCGTAGTACTTTTTTTTTTCAGTACAGTCCGTTAAAGTTGGACGAAATATTAATTGTCTATTCATTGTACGGCATAATGTGACACTTTCTTCCAAGCTGGAGCAGTTGACTTAGAATTCTAAGTAATAGGTTAGATTAGCACTATTCGGGATTACATAAGAAAAATAAAATTAAAAAAAAGATTTGTAGCAACAGGAGCTAAAAAACCATCACAGGGTGTACATTTTCTCGAAAAAAAAAGAAATGTTCAAGACTTAGATTTTATTTTTTATTTTTCTAGTAACTATTATGATTTGGACTATCACCCGATTCCGGGTTGACGTCGACTTACGGGACAACCTGTATATGGACAGACTGAATACTAAAGGGCCAAGTGGATCCCCCTGCTTGGGAGGGGGATCCACTTGCGAGAAGAGAAGAGAACCGTCATAGAATAAATTGGGTGTGATAAAGTTGGTGAAGAAACGGATATAAAGAACGCAGCCTATCCCTGGCCTCGCTCATAAGAACGTCCCTCTCAACACTGTTAAAGGCGTTTTTAATGTCCAACTTGATAATTCGCCCTCTCCGGATCCATCACAACAGTGCGCACCGCGTGGATTGCCGCCTCACAGCTCAATGGAGTACCAAAACCCAATTGACGAGGACGAAGGTAATTCGCCATCTCCTCCTTGACTGCGCAGCATCCGAGCTTAGCCACTAACGATGGATAGGTCTCCCTATCGCACCTCCCTTTTTTTGATAAAGCGCACAACGCTGCCCCATAAAGAAAAGGACAAACTTCGAAATGAGAGAAAAGCACTCCAATCTTCCGTCCTTTTTGTTCTCCATACATTAACCAATGAGATCACTCATTCTACCGGCAGCCAGACTGCGTGCCCTCTTAAGTATGTGACGCAATACCCGTACTGTGCGTCTCAGTGTCGCAAGACTCCTAAGTACTATGATACCACTAGTATCCGGCTGTGGTAGCTGACTGACGACTACGCTGCCGGCAGAGGACAACGATGTGACTGGCACATTTTTGTGCATTCGGCCTAAATGTACCTTTAGGCTGTTATATTGGGAGCTAAATAAGACCACGTCCATCCAGTACAACGTTTATTGCCGAACAATAAATACAAATATATGTATACTCCTACCTCCGTACATCACATAGGCCATTTGACGTAAAACAGCGAAACGAGTCCGCGCAATATGGGCATTCCAATGAATAAGAGGAACTACTCATATTAAAAGTACACAGATAAACATGTATCAATAACAGAATATATGCAAAAGCTTGTAAATAAATTTTACATGGACTAGATATGTAGGGTACAGCCGGAGGGTCGAAAAAAATAAAAAATGATTTAAACTAAATATAATTAATTAAAATGAAAATTACAAGGAAACTTGACGTAGAAACTAGTTCGAAGTGTGAACATAGAATGACTTAAAATTAAGTGAAATGGTGGTCGGCGACAACGCGATGTCAGCAACACGTGGTCGTCCACTGATCGGAAAAATGCATCGCTTGTAATTTCTCTCGATGAGGTGACTGCTGCGTCTACGGTCTTTATAGTGTAGGTGTGCGTAATTCGCGTTTTAACTACTTTGTCCAAAGTATAAATTGTATAATTATTATAATGTATTTATTTAAAGAATAGTTTCTTTTTCTTAGTAAGTAGGTTTAATGCTTTCCACGTCTCGATACTTCATGATTAATTGTCCTCAATAGATTATAGTTGCGGTACTTCCCCCTAATGATTCCTTGGAAATCGTCGGTTTCGATACTCCAAACCATAATGCCGGCTAGTTTGTGCTGCTTTGCAAACCTGAAAGCAGTAATAGAATTTTTAAACACGATAAGTGAGCAGATACTCGTTAAAATTTTGTAACGGTTCATACATTTCAATTACGTACGATGGCCGAGACTTATCATGGTATAAGTATAGATAACGTATAGTAGAAAAGAAAAATAATTCTAATAGGTAAATCACCTCAAGTCGAAGTTTTAAAACCTCCATAAGACAACAGAACTAGCCTTCACATGGTGTGAATATTCTAAATACTAGCTCTAAGCCCTTCTTTTCTCCTTAAGATCTATTGGTTATTCTAAGTCAAATTGTTCTAAAAATATTTACTGTAATAATAATCAATAATAATAAATACGCTTTGACAATTCACACAGCGCCATCTACCCCAAAGTAAGCATAGCTTGTGTTATGGTCGCCAGTGAACTGATAAACTAATCATACGTATTTTTAATTACATTATTATACATATAACACTCAGATCCAACAGACAACACAGAACAGAAATTAAAATTCATCATTTCAATTTCTGCTCGGTCGGGAATCGACCCCGGGACCTCTGAACCACTCAGGTCGTCTATAAAAAGTTTCCTAAGTCTATTTTTTAAATAATCTTTCGATAGATTAATTTATTAAGTATTTTAAGTCTAAAACTATTATTGTGGCAAAATATTATGTGATATGGATAAAGTAAGAAAGCGAAAAAAACCTTTGTATGTATTTATATTGTTATGTAGTAATATGTAAATGTATAAGTATGTATGTATTTATTGATATAAAATACAAAAATTAATCACATTCGTATGTATTTTATAATTATACGTAATAATGCTCGTCGTATCTGCATTTCTTAGCTAAATATTTCCCTTCTGTGGGCCTGCTGGAAGATATTTCTTTTAAAAATAAGTAGTGCCTGTTGTGTCAGTTATATCTATGTTATATCTCTGTATTTCTTTATTGTGTGCAATAAATGGTTAAATAAATAAATAAAAAATATAAAAAGGTACGAGCCAGAGCAGAAGTCACCCGATTTTTCTTAATTATGTTTTGACTTACTTGACTTTCTTAATTATAGAGACAGAGTCGTCGTACGAAATGATTTTATTTCCATTCTGCAAGTACGGTGTCTCACTTTTTCGGTCGTAATGTTTTTTCCAATTCGTTGATGAATTCTTTAGTTCGTAGCGAATCTGTGAAGTTGTTTTATATTTTTCATTAACCGGGTTAATCCATAGGAGCGTCGGTGACTGATTGGTTAAGGTATCCGACTCGTAAACGAGAGGTACCGAGTTCGAATCCCACTACGGCCATATACATTAGTTGAATGCTAACCGATGCGCATACGATGAGGAAACCTGCACATTCAGGCGACTGAATGTGTAACCGTGATCCAATCTGGTCAAGTTCCCCTGGTAGCATGGTCATGGAGGCCAGATAGCACTCGCTCCTCTGTAATTTTCTGATCTGCTAAGTCAAGGTAGACACCGGGCTCTCGTGCGCGAGAGCACAACCAGGACATTAATGTTAACATGATTATTTGTTTTTTTTAAACCATTTCTACGTTGTTATTTTAATCCAACTCACTTAATGAGGATATGTCGTCCACCTGATGGAAAGTGATAACTGTTACTCATAAATAACATATTCGACTGAAGCACTTGGGTTTCATGTAAAAAAAGTTCTACCCTCCGCTTCTAAACCTGTGTTCCAGTATTACATTCACGTATCAAATTCTCTCATACCTCAACGTATCCAATGGAATTCTGCTCCTGTATCAAGGGGCCAGGAAAGCTGCCCTGTATTGGGGTGCTTCCGAACACTATGGGGGCTGAAGGGTTCTGCACAACGAAAGTGCGTCCGTAGAACGGCACACCCAGCACTAGTTTATGAGCGCTGATGCCGTGGCGCAGCAGGTACTGGACTGAGTATTCCTGAAAAATAGATTTTTCAGTAAAGCCTTTATAGTTTAGATTTGGAGCTCCCATTTTCCGTACTTGAACTCGAATTCGGTTCTTTATACATAAGCCTTTATCAGTAGTATTCTCTGGCTATTGACGATGAGCTTCGACAAACTAATGGGTAGCGGGTTGGGCTCGTAAGCGAGAGGTACGGGATTCGATCCCCAGTACCACCGAGTACAAATAATTATTTCTGAATTATGTACATTAGTTCAACACATAGCTCTTACGACGAAGAAAAACATCGTGAAGAAACTGCATGTTCAGGCGATTGAATGTTACCATGGTCCAATCTGCTCGGTTTCCGTTGTAAACGGGGTCACGAAGGTAATTACTAACCTAACCTAACCTGTATGCCTAATACTGGATCATGGGCAAGGCGGATGCCGGGCCCTCGCACGCGAGAGCACAACTTGGAAATTGACGTCATAATGTTTCTTTTTATTATTAGTCACTTACCACGGAAAGGTTATCCCCTGGATGCGACCCTCGCAAAGGAGCGTTGGCTCCAACCACTCCATCCCACGCACTATGGTAATCATAGCTCATAACGTGAATCAAATCCAAGTATCGATTCAACTGAGGCAGGTCATAACCTGCTTCCAACTTGTCTTTGCCACCTGCAATAGCTGCAGTGAGGATGTAGTGATGCGGCTTGAAGGCTTCTTTCAACTCCTGTTTAAGAAAGCCCGCATTAAGGACTTCGTTTCACAAACAAAAAAAAGGAGCAGAGACCCCAAGCGCGTATTGGACGCCCGAGGACGCCATCAGCTGTTATTAGTTTTTGTATGACGCACCATTCCAGATACGCATATACCTGTTCCTCCATAAAATTAAAAAATATTTATACTTGAAAAAGCGACTTTAGACCTATGCTAATATGTACCTATTTTTCGTGAATAAAAGAAAATTCTAAACAATTTGAACAAAATTCCTCTATCCGTATTTTAGCTGAGTAGGTATATGTTAATAGTTTTTAGGAACTTGATTTATGGTTTAGGAGAAAAAGCGAAATTATCTTCCAAAATCATATCGCACCAGATTTAAAGTATCTCATGGAATATTTAATTAATCTTGTTTTGTTCGAGCGTTGATGACCGAGTGGTAGGCATTCGACTCGTAAGCGAGAGATACCGTGTTCGAATCCCACTGCGGCCATGCACCAATGACTCTTATTTAAATTATGTACATTAGTAAAATGCTAACCGATGCTCTTACGGTGAGGAAAAACATCGTGATGAAACCAACACATTCAGGCGACTGAATGTGTAACCATGATCCAATCTGGTCAGGTTCCCCTGATAGCAGAGTCATGGAGGATGTCATTCGCTCCACTGTAGTTATCTGATCTGCCAAGTCCTAGATCATGGTCAAGGAGCACAACCGGGATATTAACGCCAAGACGAATTAATCTTGTTTTTGGTTGTGATACTTAGGTATGAGAATAGGTACTAGATACGGGTTTCAAGAAACACATACTGTTATGTTATGTTATGTTATAAATGCTAGATCAGCATCTGTGATCAAAAACCCTTAAATATTTAAAGCGTCCACTTACAATATGCACTATGGCTTCATTTTAACATTACATCTTTTTTCTCCCTTTCTTACTTTTCCTACGGTCATACCTACTGACTGCCTATCCAATCACTCCACTGTTCTTTAGCAGCACACCCTGGGCAACCAGTTTAAACAGAAAATGCTGCTGATCCTTTCTGGTGTCAGAAGGTTTTAGTCGCTACCCCTTCGTCGCATAATGTCCCTTTCTCAAAGTGTCCCTTGGTTGTAAAAGATATCTTTCTCATATTGCCTCTTTCGCGAAATGTTCCTTTCAAAACGTCTCTTTAATTAAATTACCCCATCTACTTCGTACGACACCCGTAACGGATGGGTGGTGCTACTCTGCCGGACACCACACGACCTGTCTAATGACAGCCCTACAACGTACAAAAGTGGTTCTGTTAACCTTAACCAGGGCGACAAAGTTGCTTTTATCTTCAGGTTTGCCTCCTTGTGGGCCGTGTGCAGGGTACTCCCAATCGAGGTCCAGACCGTCGAACTTGTAAGTTCTGCAAACAGTATTAAAAAACAGGCACGTAAAAATAGAGCAACTCGATTTTAAAATCTCATGTTAAGAGACCGGTTTTAAAGCCCGATATTATAACATGTATTAAATTAAATCAGAATAATCATTTATTTCGGACCATAATCCTTATTTATGTTAGTAACAATGGTTCTCTTACAAAACTATATTCGTAATATTAATTACTTCAAATTTTAAATGTCAAGTTAATAAATAAAATTAATTTAATAAGTCAAAAATTACATTACATTAAATAACTGCCTTCAATATAAATAAATTAAATTCCAAATAATGTCAAAATATGACACCATGTACTTAACTAACTAGAAATGGACTTTCTATCACATAAAATTCAATATCATTCAATTTAAAATTAGATGTCACCATAAAAATATGCATGTCACCTTACTAGCTAGAGCTAGTTAGCTAAAATATTTCATAATATAATATCACAAGTCAAACGCTTAAACTACCAACATAACATTAAGATATGGCCCACGGCTTCCAATCTTCTAAGTTCTGTTTAATTGCAGCGATGGCAATTGTTGTAATCCGTAAGTATAAAATTAAATGTGTCCGTAAATATGAAAAGGAAGATGAAAATAAAAATTCAAATTATTAACTAAATGGAGCTTACCTCAACATGTTTAGGACACTCTTTATAAATTTGGACCTGGTTCCATGAGTGGCAGCCATACTGGAGAATTTCTCCGACCTCTTATTCCATCCTCCGACAGCAAGAGTCACTTTCAGTGATTTATTTTTTCTTTTTAGTGCCACGGCTCTTTGGAAACCAGCTTTCCCACCATTGTCCCCTAGATCTTGGAATGGGTCTGTCGATATAAAGAATTAATGTAATAATGAGCAATTTTTCAATAGGTATCTAAAGCATTCCTTATCACTAGCTAGAAGATAGGTACTTAGCAAATAGGATATAAAGCAAAGCAAAGAGGTTTTAATAAACTTTTATTAAAAAATACAGACATCAATTTGACTGAGTCAGTTCGTTTCATGGACGCCAGGATCAAGAATTAACGTATTTCAAATATAAAAGGATTGAATTAAAATATAACAGTGTCTAAAGACACTCATATACATTTAATACTTTGTTACATTTTTTTCAACCTTTCAAAATAATGTTTATTTTGATCAACTTTTTATTTTTAAGTTTAGTATTAGTTAGCTGCATGACATCACTGCTACAATCATACAGATTTAAAAAAACGTAGGTACCAAAATTATGGGAGCGCCATCTATTTATGTTTTTTGAAACCAACTGGAATGACAATGCTTGACTCCTCAAAGCAGATGGTATAACACTAAAGTCTTCCACTAAATAAACAATATTTCTATTTCTATGTCCATGTCTAAATCGGAAGGTAAGTTTCGAAGATAAAATAGTAGTACCCATTTTGAATGCGGCCGAAGACGGAGGATGTATAGTAGAAACTTGAGTAGAACAGCTCTCAAATCTAGCCTCCAGAAGTCATAAGCAATATTTTAGTTATAAACATCCTCAACTCGTTTATTAATTTTTTATTTACCTTTGCTTGCTATTTCCAAATTGTTGTCCAGAACGGCAAAGCAGTAGACGAGATGGGTGCATAGTGTGGGATCTATGTCATCAATAGTGAATTTCGCTGGAGGTTGACGGTAAGCAGCCCAAGAGCCGAAGTAGCAGACTACCTTGGCTAAAAAATTGTGTTAACGTTGATTCTTGTTAATACAGTAACCACTTTACACAATTTTTTTTTTTATATTATACGGCAGACAAACATGCATGCGCGCCACCTGATGGAAAGTAGTTACCGCCGCCTATGGACATCAGCAACACCAGGGGCGCTACCAATGCGTTGCCCGCCTCTAAGGAGACTCTAATAAACCTCTTGAACGATCCCATGTCATAGTCCAAAGGAAACTCTGTATCTGTTTTTATCATAGAGCATATTTTCTTTGATTAAATGAATAATGAAAAATTGTACCTACAATAACTTTTTTGCCATTGCGGTGGGTGAACAAGCAAGCAGGCCACCGGGTGGAAAGTGGTCACCACTGCCTATAGACATTACCAACACCAAGTGTATCACCAATGCGGTGCTAAGATATAAATTCTATAATGTATGACAATTATGACACAGGAATAGATAGTCGTTGTTTTAATTTAAAATTAAGAGACATGACAAACACCATCTCAGTCACATGACGTCCAATGCTGAACATATACCTACTTAACATAAACCACAAAACATGATTTATTATAAATCAAGATACATAATGATTAATAAATAATGAAAAATCGGGAACAAAACGGTCACTGATCAAAATAGTATATCTAATTACAGTGTCAGTATTTTTGCTATAAACTTTTTTCAGGCGTTTACATTTTCGATTTAAGGGAAGTATCTATTTTTTAAGATTTCTTGTAAACTATAGTACTGACAACGGTGGCCAGCCCTGACAAGACGGGCGACGACCTTGTAAAGGTCTTAGGGATCCGATAGCTGCAAGAGCCACACACAAACCCCATACGAACCTACAATAGGTAGTTAGAAGATGTGGGGTATTTAACTACGTTAGTCGCATACTGCCTACGTGCATCATTGAATGTCCGTGATTATGATGATGAAACCATACAACGTTCCCGCTTCTTTCTTTTCTTATGCAATTCATATAACATTAAATGATTAAGCAAAAAATATGTTGACAATACTTACACATTGTGTGAAGTATTCACAAAGATCGCCAATAATCACTTATCTGAGATAACCCGTTCGTTGTCAGCTTACTCGAATGGCTATTTTGTTTAAAAAAAGTATTTTGACACTATCACAAACGAAATTACGAAAGTAATGTATGACCACAATGAAGTAAGACAGTGAATTTTGTTGCTGTGTCTTATATATGGCTCTAATATAGTGGCGTCTCTTTCTCTCCTCGAGATATGTAATTCGGGGAATAACCTGTGCAAATAAAATGTTATTGTATGAATGAAGTCATCATCATAGAGTAAGATCCCAGAGCGATCAGACATAACTTATTTTACATGGATGAAACCTTAGGTTCTCAGTAGCGTCTCGTGTACTTTAAATACCTGCGTGTTTGTGGAGCTTGCCCTGTGACACCTGGGCAGGTACCAGGTGAGAAAGGTAACTAAAAATAAGAGTTATTTAACTTAAATTTGTATGGCTTTGGCTTATATTGTTATATATATTTTGTAGAACATTATTCTGAACTAGTATCATAGGTCTCAGACACTTTTCATGGGCCAGAACTTTTGTCAGACGCTTTAAAGCTCAACAAAAAATAAATAAACTTTACTTATTTTTACATATCTGACTTTTACATATGTTATTAAAGTAACTATTACAGAGTTATATTTCATCAGTCAGACAAATCTGAGAGACCAAACATAATTCAGACAAAACACAAAAATTATTCAACCGGGAGTGCAAGCGCGAGAGCGCGATGCATGCATTTGAGAGCGAGTGAGACGTCCATAGCAACTTGGTTCCCCTTCTTAAATTTACCATCTGCTCCACTCAACTGTGTGTGAGAAGCTGCCAGCAACGAGAACATAACTGATGACGACGAGGATAATGACTCGACCGGACAGTATCATGATTGGATGAATGATGAAAATTCCAATGATTGTGTCGATGATTAGGATGATTACAAAATAAACAAATACTTGCTGCAATTAATCATAGTTATATATTTTTTCTTAAAATTATTCTAACTGGTATCTTTTTACAATAAAATAAAAATAATGCCTTGTAAAACAAAATAGCTCCTAATATATTTATTATCCTAAATACATGCAATAAATAAATTTACTTTAATATTTATAAATTATTAACTTAACATTGAAACTCACTTTATTAAAATTAAAATGCAAAAATCTTGGATTGAGGGTAGTAAGTATTTTTAATACATTTACATTTTTTACTCTGAGACGCATGCGCATAGCGCTCTCGCGCTCGCACTCCCGGCTGAATATTTTTTGTGTTTAGGGGATGTTTGATCACTCAGATTTATCTGACTGATGAAATATAACTCTGTAATAGTTACTTTAATAACATATGTAAAAGTCAGATATGTAAAAATAAGTAAAGTTTATTTATTGTTTGTTGTGCTTTAAAGCGTCTGACAAAAGTTCTGGCCCATGAAAAGTGTCTGAGACCTATGATACTAGTTCAGAATAATGTTCTACAAAGTATATATAAAAATCAGACATACAAATTTAAGTTAAACAACTCTTATTTTTAGTTACCTTTCTCACCTGGTACCTGCCCAGGTGTCACAGGGCAAGCTCCACAAACACGCAGATATTTAAAGTACACGAGACGCTACTGAGAACCTAAGGTTTCATCCATGTGAAAATAAGTTATGTCTGATCGCTCTGGGATCTTGGACTATCAGCATCATCTTGGCGTCATGTCCCGGTTGCGCCCCCGCGCGGTACGCGAGGGCCCAGGGTCCGCCTTTCTGCTACTTTTGACCCACCTCACTCGGTCTACGGCATCCTTAGTGGTGAGCTTATTGGCAAGCGTATCAGTCTTGACTACGTCAAGCCATCACTTCTTGGGCCGGCCTCTCCTTCCCGTGACCAGCGGAGGCGGCATGGCCAAACACTTGTTCCCTACATAACATCTGCGCAAGACGTGGCCATACCATCGAAGGCGGCACTCTTGCAGCTTATCTGCGATGGCACGGACGTCAAGGCTACCTCGAATATGAGCGTTTCGAACACAATCCTTCCGTGAAACTCCACACATCCATCGCAGCATCTTTATTTCCGTGACGCGCAGCTCCTGCTTGTGTCGCTCTAGCAGGGGCCAAGTCTCGCTACCATATAGAAGAGCAGGTCTAATGATGGTCTTATTCTTTATTCTTTATTCTTTATTGTACACAAAATAATAAATATAAATTAACAGAAGGTATCTTAAGTACAAAGGCGAGCTTAACTCAACAGTTGAGTTTTCTACCAGCAAACCTTGGAGTCAAAGAAACCGTAAGTCAGCATTTAGGCATAGGAAGTGCACACAAGTAAACTAAATACTCTAATTAATAATACACAAATACTATAAATAATAATGAATACAATAAATATATACGTACTATAACTGTATATTAGAAAGAGAAAGATAATGCTCTTTTAATTTCCTTTTAAATGTAGTCAGAGAAGGACTAGCACGGATGTTAGGAGGTATGGAGTTCCATAAACGGTCTTATAGACCTGGCCCTTCAGTTTTATCGGCATTTTGGTTACAAATGATACCTGTTACCTCCCGCCATGAAATACTGTGGTAAATGAATCAAACCGTTATCTTGAAAAAAAAAATGACGAAGTTCGTCATTTTATTGATACTGTTGTCGTGAAAATGTTACTTTTTGAGCTGCCTTGTGTTACTTTTGAATATCGGGTACTGGTAACATTGCCCGTAGCGTACCCTGTATATACAATTTTTTCTCTATGAGCGTACCTACATGCCAACATGTGGAGTCTCCTCTATGTAGGATGCTAGATTAGTGCGCGTGTAATCGCAGCTTAAACGCTAGGATGATCACACTCGTTCCATTCGCACGCGTTTCGCGAGGACTGAATCGACTGTTGTTGTTAATGCCACGTTATTGTTTATTGGTACACGTATAGGAAAGTAACCAAATATGGAATACCATTTTGTTTTTTGAATATAAAAAATAAACTATTCATAGTACGAAGTCAATTTCTTTATTCGATGAGAAGTCATAATGTTTTGCAACACTTAGTGATAGTCTTATGATTTTTATAACTAATTACAGTATCAAAAATTTAGTTTAATCTAAAAATGAAAAAGGTAGTCAAACTATAGAATAGGTACCCCAAGTATGGACCATGAGAAAAAAGCACAACAAATTCTTAAAAATATGGTTTAATATAGTTTTGTAATAGGTACTTAATAAGTCTCATTATTTACTAAATTGGTAATTAGTGGTAAAATCATTACACTGTAGTAATATTGCAAAAAAAAAACATAACATTTTATTAAAATATAAATACTAATGAGGATCGCCATAGTGCGAGTGGTACCCGTATCTTGAGTGTTCCGTCTGACCTAACAAATAAATAACATTTGATGGAAATCAGTTAAGCTGTTTAAATCTTAAAAAAATGCTGTTAACCAACCGCAAATAACAAAAAACATTTTTTTGTGATAAGTGGATAATTTCTTGGATTTCGAATATTTTTCTTCACTTTATGTGTTAGAAAGCATTCTAAAAGAGAAGTATAAACACATTAAAAGTAAAACTTAAACCATCAATTGCAATTTTGACCCAAATATGGAATATTCCATAAGTGGACCCCAGTGCCTGTCCATATTTGGCATTTAATGACCTCAGGAATTATTGTCAATATTTAAATAATTATAAAACTGAAACAAATAAATGGCCTGAAAATGGAAGAACTACCATGTATGCAACCACATAAATATATGAGGAAAATTTTATAACTCTCTAAATAATAAGAAATACATAGTTTCTACGTGCCTAAAAATGTTCTGAACAGCGACCAAACAAAACACACATGCCATGCCACCGGCCTTCGGAACTTATACACGTCTAATATGAGTATATAAAACAGAATATGGCTTTGTATTGCGATTTCAAATATGATTTCTGAAGAAATCAAGGAATTCCATATTTGAACCCTATTCCATATATGGTTACTTTCCTCTAATGTTGTTGTAAAACCCGTGCACACTAAGGTTGTGGAATGAACTACCTGGAGAGGTTTTCCCTGGATAGTACAACACAGAGTTCTTCAAGAAAGAGGTGGAAAGGTTATTGCGGAGTCGGCAACGCGTGGGTGATGCCTCTGGTATTACGTACGTCCATAGGCTGCGGTGACTGTTTTCCATCAAGCAGGTTTTAAGCTTGTTTGCCACCTGAGTGGTATAACAAAGGTAAATAACCTACATTGTCTTTGAACAAAGTTACTTCGATAAAATTATTGCAGTATCTTATCTGTAACAGGACGAAGTTAAAATAGAAGTGCAAATAAGTGACAAGGTGGACATTATCTGTATATTTTCTTTATCAACGTGGCGTTCATGTCCCGGTTGTGCATTCGCGCACGAGGGCCCGGGGTCCGCCTTGACCATGATCCAGGATTTGGCAGATCAGATAATTTGCAGTGGAGCGACTGCCATCTGACCTCCGTGACCCTGCTATCAGCGGAACCTGACCAGATTGGATAATGGTTACAAATTCTGTCGCCTGAATGTGCAGGTTTCATCACAATGTTTTACTTCACCGTAAGAGCATCGGTCAGCATTCAACTAATGTACATAACCCAGAAAAGAGTCATTGGCACATGTCCGTAGTGTGATTTGGTGATTTGAACCCGGTATCTCTCGGTTACGAGACGGATACCTTAACCACTCGGCCCCTGACGCTCCTATGTCTGCTTCTGTGCATAGTCCAAGTAAGAAAAAACATTTATTGACACAAACGACAACACTACAACATTGAAAAACTCGTAACAAGAGACAAAAAGAATACAATTATTTAAACTTAAAATACACGGGGAGCCGTGTGTATTTAAGGAGCCGGACCATGAGCTGATACCTATTTTTGTTGCTAACGAATTACATAAACTGTTCCCAGTAACGTTCGACCACGTAGACGATACTGCATTACTCAAACAAATCGTAATATTTCAAAAATCAGTCCATAATATCAATCAAAAGTATGTTAATAAAACAACAATTATGGAGTTATCAAAAATACTATATCAAAAATAGTGGATACTTTTTGGATAACGGTCCGACGGCACTCTCTGTTTATGATATTGATAATAACGATGCATAGATCTATGAACATAGTTCGTCTCGCTTTCAAGTACCGCCAGGTAACATGCGCGTACGCCTGCGCGATGCTCTAGTAATGCAAGTGTAAGCGAGACAAGAGGTTGCCGCACAATTCCGTTAGTGAATGCAAATGCCAGCCGGCTCGTGAGTCAGCTGAGCGGTCGCCGGGGCAGGTTAACGTTTCTATACCTAAATATATTGATAACGAGTCACGAGATAACGATTAAGAAATCTGTTTTATTGCGGACGTAGTTAGTAGCGGAACAGAATGGAAGAAACCTTCGAAAAAAGAAGGAACAGGCTATTATCGAACGAGGGGGACAAAAGATCGTCATCCATATATGGTAGACTCCCCACCATCTCGTACAAAGCGTTTTGCATCCACTTTTCTAATGCGCACTGCATAGGACTGGAACACTCTGCCTGAGTCAACCGATAAGTATAATCTTGGGGTCTTCAAATCAAGAGTGAGTAGGTATCTTCTATGCACGTATGATACATCTTCGACCTCATCGTGGCTTTCCATCAGGTCAAATGCAAGACTAAAAATCATCTTGACGTTAATGTCCCGGTTGTGCTCTCGCGCACGAGGGCACGGGATCCGCCTTGACCATGATCCAGGATTTGGCAGGTCAGGTAATTACGGACAGAGCGACTGCCATCTGACCTCCATGACCCTGTTACCCGTGGAACCTGACCAGATTGGATCATGGTTACACATCCAGTCGCCTGAATGTGCAGGTTTCATCACGATGTTTTCCCCTTACCATAAGAGCATCGGTTAGTATTCAACCAATGTACAAAACTCAGAAAACTCATAACTCAGTCATTGGTACATGGCCAGAGAGGGATTCGAACCCGGGACCTCTGGCTTACGAGTCGATACTGTAACCGCTCGGCCACCGACGCTCTTATTAATTCTTAGCTCTAAATGCAAGACTATTGACAATACAACAATAAAAAAAGCAAATCAACATGGTAATGCGATAATTGCGTCAGAGGAACCTGAAAAAGGCAACTGGTACAAAGTCCTTATTTATCTCAAACGTACACAAAGACATTTCAGAAAGCGATATTATGTGTTCGCCAAGACTGGGGAGTCAGTTTCTTTAGTTAAGATTTAAACGAAGGAGTCTCGTGATTACAACGCGTACAAGGTTTTTGGAATGAAACATAAAATTGAGATGTTTTTAGATGACAGTCGTCTGGTATACGATGTATCTTTTAAGCGGTTTGTTAATTTAAAGCTCAGGCTTGAATCAAAATATAGTAGGAATGGCTTGTAAAAACGCAGTAAGTCAAAAGAGATCCTTGGAAGAAGTAAGAGCTATGTGCCGGTTGGCGGATTTGGTTGCTCTGCAAGAGACATGGCTGCTGCCTTGTGACTTGACGCTGTTTAGCACAATAGACGGCAACTTCGGCTGCACCGGTACATCTGCGGGCGATACGGCTGCCGGCCTTTTACGTGGTAGGCCTTACGGTGGCATTGGAATATTATGGCGAAAAAGTGTGTTCGAGAGAGCGTCTGGGATAAAATGTGACAATATGCGAATCATCATCATCATCATCACAGCCCATGACAGTCCACTGCAGGACTTTGGGCCTCTCCCACGAAGGGGAGCTTATTGCCATAATCTCCATGCCTGGTAGGCGGGTTGGAGATCGCAGTGTTATAAATATAACATTGGAAAACGCCAATGCCCATTTTCCAGCCTACAGAGACTCTAAGATATTTTGCCTCGAAAACATTAGTCGCCTTGTACATCCACGAGTGAAAGGGATTATTGTTATTCTAGTCTGCCGGACACCACACGGTCGCGAATGTGTGAGTGCGGCCAATGCGAATAGTAAAGCAATAATCGTCTTTAGTGTTTACTTGCCTGAAAATTCGATGGAAAATCAGTAGCGCAATTTAGACCATATTAGAACTAGAGGCAAATAGGGGTGTCGTTGCTGTATATGTGTTAGGCAACTTTAATGCTCACCCTGGCGAATTATTTTATTACGAAATGATAATTATTTGTACTGAACTAAATTGTTGTTCGGATGTGGATGTTTTAGATATTAATTCTTAAGATTCTTCAAAAGATTAAAGACGCGCACAACTGTGAAATAGAAATAGTCCAGTTAGGTAGGTCCAACTTCGAGAAAGAGGTCAATAGACGAATCCAACTCAGTTGGGCAGCGTTCGGGAAGCTACGCCATATATTTTCGTCCCAATTACCGCAATGTCTCAAAACGACGGTCTTTGACCAATGTGTGTTGCAAGTGATGACTTACGGAACTGAAACGTGGCCGCTCACTTTGGGCCATATAAGAAAGCTTACTATTACCCAAAGGGCAATGGAAAGAGCTATGCTCGGAGTCTCTTTGCGCGATCGAATCAGAAATGAGGAGATCCGCAAGCGAACCAAGGTCACCGACATAGCTCTACGGATTGCCAGACTGAAGTGGCAGTGGGCAGGGCGCATAGCTCGAAGAACAGGTGGCCGATGGGGCAGTAAAGTTCACGAGTGGCGACCACGCGCCGGAAGACGCAGCGTGGGTAGGCCTTCTACCAGCTGGATGCGAAAAGCACAGTGTAATGGGACACTAATAATTCAAATTCATAAAACATAACCCTCCTTCTGTCGCAGTCGGTTAAAAACATTGGCGTCGTTCGAACGTTTCAATTTGCTAACATAAGAGGCTAAACACCCACATGTGGCACCTACTTAAAATTCCGAAAACCAAAAGCAATAAATTCCCCAAAACGCAACGAGCTTAATTACAAGGGTCACACTTGTGAAGCGCGAGAAAAAATAAAAGTTCGTAATTCAAAATGTCAAATAAATTCACGCTGGGATATCGATGTAAAAACAATACCAAGAAAGCGAACAAGCTAGCCATAGAATAAAAAACTAACAGAAAAACCAAGGTTTCAGATACATTTAAATAAATCTGTATTCTAAGTCTTACGACTTAGGGATGATTATCAAATATGATATTACGCGGCAAACCGTTGGACAATTTCAGGGACGAGCAAGTGAGACAAAATCAGTCGTTGGTGAAAGGCGCATACGCGGGAAGCGACGGGGTTGGGAAATTGCACTCCCCGCCACAAGGGATGATGCGCAGGCGTCGGTTACCATCCGAAACAACCAAAGGACACCAAGCAACACAAGCAAAGAGGAACCTTATGTTAATTAGAGTAGATACTAAAACTGTAATTAGTTATTAATAATGGTCAGCGAGACGAATCGAGGGGTAGAGGGTTGACACTTCTGATTTCGGAGCTGAGCGAGGCGGCTGGACGAGCAGTGGAGCTTTTATTAGGATCAGATCTTAAAGTCCAATAATGTATTATATAATATCTAAATTTACTAATAAATTAGAGTCAGTGTATATTGGCAGTCGGTGACAAAAGTTAAGTTGATACCTTGATTTATGTAAATGGTTTAGGTATTAATTGAATCGATCTGATTAATTACATTTATAAATTACATCAATTTCCATTAGAATTGTCACTATTAGAGATTTCTATAACTTAATCAAGATGGAAAGTAAAAGTTACCCAATCGATTGACATTTACATTAATCTTAACGTAATTATTAACTATGAATTATCTCTGCAGGAGATAATTAGAGCATGGTATTATTTAAACAAAATATACCGAAGCCTATGTCTATCATCATCAAATCAAGTAATTAATATGTCTGATATATCTCTGTACGAGATCATTATGTGCTATTGTTTGATTAAATTCAACCAAAGCCTATGTATAAGTACCTATGTATTGTGTAATTCACGTTAACGCTCATCATCACGTTAACTCATCCCTGCGTGAAATATTCGTAATGTGGAATTATTTGAATAAAATGATACCAAACCTACCTATGTCTAAAATGCGATGCTTGGGAGTTTGTAATGTATTTACATTGAAATCATCATCAATAACAAATACTCCCAAAATATATATAGTTTGAGTGTGTTCTACCGAAGTATTCAGACCCTAATTTATTGACGAAAAGTTCTTTAAGATGGCTTAATGGACTAGTCAATACCATCTAATGACTTAAACCAGCGGTTTATTCATAATGTTATTAGACCAAAGGGCGTATGGGCTGTCCCAGCTTATATGACTAGTCTAAATAACGAGTATACCTATAATCTACATTATTATTAGGCCAAAAGGCGTGTGGGTTAATCAATATCCACATGAATAGCCTAATCCTGACTACCTGTTGGTAACGCGCAGCGTTAATGAGTCGAATACTTCACTGATAAGTTAGCATTTATATTGACTGATTATTTCACATTAATTAACATAATTAAGCTTATATTTGACTATATGTTTTAGCTTTTGCAAACCAAGTATGACGCTTAGTCTTATAAGTATGTACTCGTAAAAGTAATGATTTGATTTGAACGAATAATTGTTGAAATGATATTAATTAATTAATTAATCATAATTAGTCTTAACTGGGCAGAGTGGTTTTTATACGTTGTCAGAACAGTTTTTGCCCACTCTATCAGGAATTGGCCCTAGGAAACGTGTTCTGAACATCACGGATTTCATTATTATTCTCTAATCTAGAAATCCCTGGCGTAAATCTTTGAGTTTCAATCGTAGAGTCACAACATACATACATAACATACATAAAGCTCACGCCTGTGTCCCACAGGTGAGGTAGGCAGATCGAGAGGGGGTCAATCGTAGAGTCACAATTAAGTAAATAAACGTATATTCATACTTTAAACTCTACCTGTGACTTTAATTTATATTCCCGCATACCTTGACTAACTTTCAGTAAACTACATTCCATATCTAATGATTGAGATGCCTAAGTAACTTCATTCTGGACTAATGGTACTTAAATGCCTTAAATAAACTCATTTGCTTTAGAGAAAATCAATACAAATACCCATATAACTTCTTGTAATTTAACGCATGGCATTCGAGTTTTGATTTAAAGTAATACTTATCAAACCCTAGTTGGTTCTATATTCAGTAAGATGAAGACACCACCGTTGTTGCGATCCTTCATCTCGTGAAACGTAGGAAACTAGCTGTACATGACAAGCCTACGGGTTTATAATAAATGACAGCAGTATATCTAAGGATATACCTAGTTATCTTGCCAATCCAAGCCAAGCTTAGGGAACCTTGGGGATCAGAAAGCTTCGACACCTTCCATCGTGGTACTCCTTGGAGCACATGAAAGGAAGCAGGAGCGTTAAAATATCCTAGTGGCAGAATAATATCGGCTGGGAACCTGGCTCCTTGTGACCAACTTCAGGGGGCTCAACTTGCTGTCTTATAACTAAAACTATATTTATATATCACTCGAATCATTGCCATTGACGTAGTAGAGTTTTATTGTAAGTTCCTGTCATCTCATTTGACATAGACATTAGAAATGAATCAATATTACAGTTTAAGGCATTTATAAACCAATCATCAAATCCTAATCTCATAAAGATAAATGGACTGTCTATGTACGGCCTATGTACAACCCATTTTATATTGGACTCACACACAATGGTGAGACCGCTTCATGTGACACGCGAGACTCCATCGACCAACGCTAGGTTTCTAGATCGACTCTAGGATCACCTCATCTGGGGACGTAATGGTGCATATTAGGGGGGACCACCACATCAGGACCGGCCTTTGTGGAGATCTCTGGAGGAGGCCTATGCCCAGCAGTGGGCGTCTTCTGGCTGATATGATGATGATGACAACTGTGAAGATGGTTAGACTACTGCCTAGTCACACAATCAGCACGTACCATTGTAAAGAAAGTATGGATGCAGTATGACGTGCATTGGTCTGACCATTTTTCATTTTATTTTGAGAGTGTAGTCTAGACAAAGTGTAACCTAAAATTGTAATATCTAGGGAAAATCACGTGTTAAAAAACCGTGTCGTTTGGGGGGTAAGGAAGGACGAATCTATTATAAAATTTAGAGAAATTTGTAATTCTAAGCTTAGTCATCTCTCTAAGGATTTCAAAAGCTTTTGGAAACAAACCAATAAATTTAATATAAGGCCTGGGCTTTCTGTGAGTGTCAATCTGACGAACTAGGTAATTCTATTTTTTAATCAACTAGCCTATTAAAGGATTTTCGTAGGAAACTTACCACTAGGTTGAGGAGAAGTTAATTTCAGTATAAAACGATGTCCTAATTGGCACCGCCCAATTGGTCGTGCGACCATGGTCGTACGACGTACGCCGCCCGACCCATAGGAGACTCAAAACCGCACGACCGTTGCCAATTAAGGCAGCGCCTAAGTATAAAATTTGTATCTCTATAATCCAAGTCGACCCATTACAAAGGTGCTCGAACCGCCAAGCCCTCATACAGAGGTACGAGACCGAGCAACACGGGCAACACCGACCGAAATTGTTCTAATTTCCAGCGAATTATGCGGAGCAAAGAGATTCCTTGAGAAGTCAGTGAATGAATAAAACATTAGCCACATCCCGCCTTCAAAGAGTAATCATACCATTCATCCGAGCTGCAAGCGTTAATAAACAACCAACGGTATGCATTATAATCGTACGTGAGTCGAGAGAATCATATTAGAACCTACGCTGGAAATGTTTATTTTCTGAGAAGGTACGGCTACAGACTGGGTTAGTACCTATGATTCATTCCTATGCCCCAGTACTAAGTACCCAAAACCGAAGTCTTTGAAAACATAAACGGTCGATTTCATAAAAAATAATCAATCAATTGTTGCTGATGTCCATAGGCGGCGGTGACCAGTTTCCATCAGGTGAACCGCTTGCCTGTTTGTCTGCCGTTTGTTGTTTATAACATAAAAAAATAAATAATCCCGGATGTACTTTCGCGCACGAGGGCCCGGGCCCTATTATTTAAAAAAATTGCATTTGCAGATCAGGTATTATCAGTAGAGCGACTGCCATCTGATCTCCGTGACGATCTTATCAGGGTGACCAGGCCAGGTTGGACGTTTGGGGGACAGCGGGAATGAACCGATCATGGTTACACATTAGTCGCCTGAATGTGCAAAAAATCATAGACACTGAGGGCGCCGTAGGTTATCTTACATCATCGAATACAAGAAAAAATCCTGATTTCTAAATAAAAATTCCTGAAAGTAGACGTTTTGAAGACCCATATAACGTTGGTCTGCACATGCACAACACGACACAAAAAACATTATTTTATTTACCCAAACATTGAATTTTCATAGCGATAGTACTTACAAATCCTCTTGTGTGGGTTCTATAATTAATAATTACAGATCGGCCTTGCAACCTCTTGGCAGTTTCGCTTTTCAGCTACATTAAAGTCACTTTTCTTTTTTATTAAATTTTTCTTGTACTCGATGACGTTGCTTATCCTACGGACATGGCGGTACTGGAGAATGGAACTCTACCCATCTCGCTTACGAGGGCCTTCCTACTCATTCTTCTCCACTTCGCTCGGTCTTCGGCATCGTCTCGTCGTAGGCCGTTGGCTCTCGCATTCGACTCAGCGATGTCTACCCATCGCTTCTTGGGTCGCTCACGGGGCTTCATTTCGGATACCGGCAGGTTCTGGCAACTATTTCCCTAGTATCCCTGAGGCTTACGCAACACGTGACCAAACCAGCGCAAACGAGCCACCTCGATTTTACGCCAGTGACACTCTTAACCTTAATACCTAAGTAGAAAGGTATTCTGTCGGAACGTCGGTGGCCGAGTGGTAACGGTATCAGATTCGCAAGCTAGAGGTATCTGGTTCGAATCCTAATGACTATTTTCTGAATTATGTACATTAGTTGAAAACTAACCGATGCTCTTACGGTGAGGGAAAACATCGTGATGAAACCTACACTTTCAAGCGACTGAATGGACTGTAACCATTATCCAATCTGGTCAGGTCACCTGGTAGCGGCGGTAGCGTCAGATGGCAGTCACTCCACTGTAATTGCTTGATCTACCAAATCCTGGATCATGGTCAAGACGGACCCCGGGCCCTAGTGCGCGATAGCACAACCGGGACATGAACGCCGAGATATTTTGTTATTAGTAAGGTATTCTGTGCTTAAAAAATTGAAATATTTTTAGACATTTCGTGTTACGTATAAAATAACCAAGCCGCATAGACACCGCGTTTTAGTTTACGGCCAGCGACATCTGTTGAGTGCGACAACCCCGAAGCTTTGAATAACATAAGAGATTTCGTTCCAACGATATTAATATAAATAGCCGCGAAACACATGGGAAATCTTCGGTTGCCCATTCGAAATCATTCGGCCGGCGAAAGATAGAGACGGCGTCAGTGACTAAATCGGGATCGGTCAGAGCCTTAAAGTATTTTAGACCGTTTTTATTTCTTAACCAGTAGACAACAGGCAAGCGGGCCACCTGATTGAAAGTGGTCACCGCTATGCACAGTCGCATATATAAGTGCATGACCACTTTTAGGAAAAAATATTTTTTAGCTACTGCCACATAAATACAGGATATTAGGTTTATTGTTTAACAAACACAATTGGCTAAAAGAAGAGCCTATTAGCTGTCGCTTAGGCACCAATAACTCATTCTTAAGGATAAGGTTTTATTTATTTAATAAATAAAAATTGCTTTAATGAATTTCTATACTTTGTCTTATAATATAAAATTAAAATATTTTTGATTATACATCTTTAAAAAAATATTAATGTATGGTTACCATAAATAAAAAGTATTTGCATATAGGTAACGTAACAAAACCATTGTGACTGTTATAAGGTAAACTGACAAAGTGATTTTGATTTGTAATAAAAAAATAACTACAAGCGTTTTCGATATAATTTAAATTTTTAAAACTGCAGGCATGAAGAATTTCATCTTAGTCCTCACAGTGACAACGCATCTGCGGTTCTGCATTTTTGTTACCTACAACCTAAATGTATGAGTTGTAGATGTCATGGGCGACAGTTACCACTTACCATCATGCGGGCTGTCTGCTTCACAAACTCTTCACAGGTCACAGAATAGCAAAAAACAAATTAAATTGAATTTTAATTGTTTCCTACATTATTCTGTCTCCGATTTTGGACGTCACTGTCTCTCTAAAGACATTAACATCGTCGTATTGGCACAAGCAAAATATTGTAAAGAACGTACAAGTATGATCACGCTTCAGATGAGATACGGTACGCCCAAAGGGATACGCCCTCACGAGCCTTTTTGATTAGGGCAAACCAAGGTTAAAGGACTTGTCAGACAACCAGAATTATAATTTATAGCACGTTCCGTGAAGGATTCTGAAGGGTCGCCGATCGCGGGCTCCCGTTTATGTGTATTGGCATTAATTAATGCTTTATTGTGTATGGAGAGGTAGAAGTGTCGCGCCTCGGTGGTTGAGTATCCGACTCGTAAGCGAGAGGTACCGGGTTTGAATCCCACTGCGGCCATACACCAATGACTCTTTTCGGAGTTACGTATATTTGTTGAATGCTAACCGATGCTCTTAGGGTGACGGAAAACATCGTTATGAAACCTGCAAATTCAGGCAACTGAATTTGTAACCATGATCCAATCTGGTCAGGTTCCCCTGGTAGCAGGGTCACGAAGGTCAGATGGTAGTCGCTCTACTGTAATTACCTGATCGCCAAATAGTCGACTAGACTCAAAGTTCGGTCACCCATCCTGTTCCTGGACTCTGCGTGCTACCCTAACATCGATTATCGGTTTCGCAAGCATGCTGTCACATGTGCATGTTTTTATTAGAGTTCGGTATCCGAAGTTTTAAAAACAGGAATCGTATTACTAAGCAACCGCTATCTGGCCGTCTGTTTGTCTATCTGTCTGTCACAGGCCTGTATTTTTGGAACCATAACAGCCAGCTACTTGAAATGTTCACAGAATGTGTATTTCAATCAATGGTAGCAGTGACCACAAATAAATCAAAACTGCAAATTAATATTGTATAGAGACACAAGAAGTACTATAATTATAAAAAATACAATTCGTGCTTTAGGCATTACCGTTATTACAATAGAGAAATAACAAAAATACTTTGAAAAATGCCGAAAAAGTAATGTTTCTTGTGTCTCCATCATCATCATCTTGGCGTGAATGTCCCAGTTGTGCTCTCGAGAACGAGGGCCTGGGGTTCGCTTTGACCATGATCCAGGATTTGGCGATCAGGTAATTACAGTAGAGCGACTACCATCTGACCTTCGTGACCCTGCTACCAGGGGAACCTGACCAGATTGGATCATGGTTACAAATTCAGTTGCCTGAATTTGCAGGTTTCATAACGATGTTTTCCGTCACCCTAAGAGCATCGGTTAGCATTCAACAAATATACGTAACTCCGAAAAGAGTCATTGGTGTATGGCCGCAGTGGGATTCAAACCCGGTACCTCTCGCTTACGAGTCGGATACTCAACCACCGAGGCGCGACACTTCTACCTCTCCATACACAATAAAGCATTAATTAATGCCAATACACATAAACGGGAGCCCGCGATCGGCGACCCTTCAGAATCCTTCTCGGAACGTGCTATAAATTATAATTCTGGTTGTCTGACAAGTCCTTTAACCTTGGTTTGCCCTAATCAAAAAGGGTCGTGAGGGCGTATCCCTTTGGGCGTACCGTATCTCATCTGAAGCGTGATCATACTTATACGTTCTTTACAATATTTTGCTTGTGCCAATGCGACGATGTTAATGTCTTTAGAGAGACAGTGACGTCCAAAATCGGAGACAGAATAATGTAGGAAACATTTTAAAATTCAATTTAATTTGTTTTCTGCGATTCTGTGACCTGTGAAGAGTTTGTGAACCAGACAGCCCGCCTGATGGTAAGTGGTAACTGTCGCCCATGACATCTACAACTCATACATTTAGGTTGTGGGTAACAAAAATGCAGAACCGCAGATGCGTTGTCACTGTGAGGACTAAGATGAAATTCTTCATGCCTGCAGTTTAAAAAATTTAAATTATATCGAAAACGCTTGTAGTTATTTTTTTATTACAAATCAAAATCACTTTGTCAGTTTACCTTATAACAGTCACAATGGTTTTGTTACATTACCTAAATGCAAATACTTTTTATTTATGGTAACCATACGTTAATATTTTTTAAAAGATGTATAATCAAAAATATTTTAATTTTATATTATAAGACAAAGTATAGAAATTCATTAAAGCAATTTTCATTTATTAAATAAATAAAACCTTATCCTTAAGAATGAGTTATTGGTGCCTAAGCGACAGCTAATAGGCTCTTCTTTTAGCCAATTGTGTTTGTTAAACAATAAACCTAATATCCTGTATTTATGTGGCAGTAGCTAAAAAATATTTTTTCCTAAAAGTGGTCATGCACTTATATATGCGACTGTGCATAGCGGTGACCACTTTCAATCAGGTGGCCCGCTTGCCTGTTGTCTACTGATTAAGAAATAAAAACGGTCTAAAATACTTTAAGGCTCTGACCGATCCCGATTTAGTCACTGACGCCGTCTCTATCTTTCGCCGGCCGAATGATTTCGAATGGGCAACCGAAGATTTCCCATGTGTTTCGCGGCTATTTATATTAATATCGTTGGAACGAAATCTCTTATGTTATTCAAAGCTTCGGGGTTGTCGCACTCGACAGATGTCGCTGGCCGTAAACTAAAACGCGGTGTCTATGCGGCTTGGTTATTTTATACGTAACACGAAATGTCTAAAAATATTTCAATTTTTTAAGCACAGAATACCTTACTAATAACAAAATATCTCGGCATTCATGTCCCGGTTTTGCTCTCGCGCATAAGAGTCCGGGGTCCGTCTTAACCATGATCCAGGATTTGGCAGATCAAGCAAATACAGTGGAGTGACTGGCATCTGACCTCCCTGCTACCAGGTGACCTGACCAGATTGGATAATGGTTACCCATTCAGTCGCTTGAAAGTGTAGGTTTCATCACGATGTTTTCATGTACCGTAAGAGCATCGGTTAGTTTTCAACAATTGTACATAACTCAGAAAATAGGGTATTAAGGTTGAAAGTGTCACTGGCGTAAGATCGAGGAGGCTGGTTTAGTCACGTGCTGCGTAAGCCTCAGGGATACGAGGGAAACAGGTGCCAGAACCTGCCGGTATCCGAAAAGAAGCCCCGTGGGCGACCCAAGAAGCGATGGGTAGACATCGCTGAGTCGAATGCGAGAGCCAACGGCCTACGACGAGACGATGCCGAAGACCGAGCGAAGTGGAGAAGAATGAGTAGGAAGGCCCTCGTAAGCGAGATGGGTAGAGTTCCATTCTCCAGTACCGCCATGTCCGTAGGATAAGCAACGTCATCGAGTACAAGAAAAATTTAATAAAAGAGAAAAGTGACTTTAATGTAGCTGAAAAGCGAAACTGCCAAGAGGTTGCCAGGCCGATCTGTAATTATTAATTATAGAACCCACACAAGAGGATTTGTAAGTACTATCGCTACGAAAATTCAATGTTTGGGTATATAAAATAATGTTTTTTGTGTCGTGTTGTGCATGTGCAGACCAACGTTTTATGGGTCTTCAAAACGTCTACTTTCAGGAATCTTTATTTAGAAATCAGGATTTTTTCTTGTATTCGATGACGTAAGATAACCTACGGCACCCTCAGTGTCTATGATTTTTTGCACATTCAGGCGACTAATGTGTAACCATGATCGGTTCATTCCCGTAGTCCCCCAAACGTCCAACCTGGCCTGGTCACCCTGACAAGATCGTCACGGAGATCAAATGGCAGTCGCTCTACTGATAATACCTGATCTGCAAATGCAATTTTTTGAAATAATAGGGCCCGGGCCCTCGTGCGCGAAAGTACATCCGGGATTATTGATTTTTTTATGTTATATACAACAAACGGCAGACAAACAGGCAAGCGGTCCACCTGATGGAAACTGGTCACCGCCGCCTATGGACATCAGCAACAATTGATTGTTTATTTTTTATGAAATCGATCGTTTATGTAAGTATTTTCAAAGACATCGGTTTTGGGTACTTAGTACTGGGGCATAGGAATGAATCATAGGTACTAACCCAGTCTGTAGCCGTACCTTCTCAGAAAATAAACATCTCCAGCGTAGGTTCTAATATGATTCTCTCGGCTCACGTACGATTATAATGCATACCGTTGGTTGTTTATTAACGCTTGCAGCTCGGATGAATGGTATGATTACTCTTTGAAGGCGGGATGTGGCTAATGTTTTATTCATTTACTGACATCTCAAGGAATCTCTTTGCGCCGCATAATTCGCTGGAAATTAGAACAATTTCGGTCGGTGTTGCCCGTGTTGCTCGGTCTCGTACCTCTGTATGAGGGCTTGGCGGTTCAAGTACCTTTGTACTGGGTCGACTTGGATTATAGAGATACAAATTTTATACTTAGGCGCTGCCTTAATTGGCAACGGTCGTGCGGTTTTGAGTATCCTATGGGTCGAGCGGCGTACGTCTACACGTACGTACGTACGTACAAATTTCTCTAAATTTTATAATAGATTCGGCCTTGCTTACCCCCCAAACGACACGGTTTTTTAACACGTGATTTTCCCTAGATATTACAATTTTAGGCTACATTTTGTCTAGACTACACTCTCAAAATGAAATGAAAAATGGTAAGACCAATGCACGTCATACTGCATCCATACTTTCTTTACAATGGTACCTGCTGATTGTGTGACTAGGCAGTAGTCTAACCATCTTTACAGTTGTCATCATCATCATATCAGCCAGAAGACGCCCACTGCTGGGCATAGGCCTGCTCCAGAGATCTCCACAAAGGCCGGTCCTGTGCTTTTCGCATCCAGCTGGTACCTGCGATCCTTACCCGGTCGTCAGGCCACCTTGTGGAAGGCCTACCCACGCTGCGTCTTCCGGCGCGTGGTCGCCACTCGTGAACTTTACTGCCCCATCGGCCACCTGTTCTTCGAGCTATGTGCCCTGCCCACTGCCACTTCAGTCTGACAATCCTTAGAGCTATGTCGGTGACCTTGGTTCGCTTGCGGATCTCCTCATTTCTGATTCGATCGCGCAAAGAGACTCCGAGCATAGCTCTTTCCATTGCCCTTTGGGTAATAGTGAGCTTTCTTATATGGCCCAAAGTGAGCGGCCACGTTTCAGTTCCGTAAGTCATCACTGGCAACACACATTGGTCAAAGACCTTCGTTTTGAGACATTGCGGTAATTGGGACGAAAATATATGGCGTAGCTTCCCGAATGCTGCCCAACTGAATTGGATTCGTCGATTGACCTCTTTCTCGAAGTTGGACCTACCTAACTGAACTATTTCTATTTCACAGTTGTGCGCGTCTTTAATCTTTTGAAGAATCTTAAGAATTAATATCTAAAACATCCACATCCGAACAACAATTTAGTTCAGTACAAATAATTATCATTTCGTTATAAAATAATTCGCTAGGGTGAGCATTAAAGTCGCCTAACACATATACAGCAACGACACCCCTATTTGCCTCTAGTTCTAATATGGTCTAAATTGCGCTACTGATTTTCCATCGAATTTTGAGGCAAGTAAACACTAAAGACGATTATTGCTTTACTATTCGCATTGGCCGCACTTACACATTCGCAACCGTGTGGTGTCCGGCAGACTAGAATAACAATAATCCCTTTCACTCGTGGATGTACAAGGCGACTAATGTTTTCGAGGCAAAATATCTTAGAGTCTCTGTAGGCTGAAAAATGGGCATTGGCGTTTTCCAATGTTATATTTATAACACTGCGATCTCCAACCCGCCTACCAAGCATGGAGATTATGGCAATAAGCTCCCCTTCGTGGGAGAGGCCCAAAGTCCTGCGGTGGACTGTCATGGGCTGTGATAATGATGATTCGCATATTGTCACATTTTATCCCAGACGCTCTCTCGAACACACTTTTTCGCCATAATATTCCAATGCCACCGTAAGGCCTACCACGTAAAAGGCCGGCAGCCGTATCCTCGCAGATGTACCGGTGCAGCCAAAGTTGTCGTCTATTGTGCTAAACAGCGTCAAGTCACAAGGCAGCAGCCATGAGCAACCAAATCCGCCAACCGGCACGTAGCTCTTACTTCTTCCAAGGATCTCTTTTGACTTACTGCGTTTTTACAAGCCATTCGTACTATATTTTGATTCAAGCCTGAGCTTAAAATTAACAAACCGCTTAAAAGATACATCGTATACCAGACGACTGTCATCTAAAAACATCTCAATTTTATGTTTCATTCCAAAAACCTTGTACGCGTTGTAATCACGAGACTCCTTCGTTTAAATCTTAACTAAAGAAACTGACTCCTCAGTCTTGGCGAACACATAATATCGCTTTCTGAAATGTCTTTGTGTACGTTTGAGATAAATAAGGACTTTGTACCAGTTGCCTTTTTCAGGTTCCTCTGACGCAATTATCGCATTACCGTGTTGATTTGCTTTTTTTATTGTTGTATTGTCAATAGTCTTGCATTTAGAGCTAAGAATTAATAAGAGCGTCGGTGGCCGAGCGGTTACAGTATCGACTCGTAAGCCAGAGGTCCCGGGTTCGAATCCCTCTCTGGCCATGTACCAATGACTGAGTTATGAGTTTTCTGAGTTATGTACATTGGTTGAATACTAACCGATGCTCTTATGGTAAGGGGAAAACATCGTGATGAAACCTGCACATTCAGGCGACTGGATGTGTAACCATGATCCAATCTGGTCAGGTTCCCCGGGTAACAGGGTCATGGAGGTCAGATGGCAGTCGCTCCGTCCGTAATTACCTGACCTGCCAAATCCTGGATCATGGTCAAGGCGGATCCCGTGCCCTCGTGCGCGAGAGCACAACCGGGACATTAACGCCAAGATGATTTTTAGTCTTGCATTTGACCTGATGGAAAGCCACGATGAGGTCGAAGATGTATCATACGTGCATAGAAGATACCTATTCACTCTTGATTTGAAGAACCCAAGGTTATACTTATCGGTTGACTCAGGCAGAGTGTTATAGTCCTATGCAGTGCGCATTAGAAAAGTGGATGCAAAACGATGACGATATTTTGCCTCCTCGTTCGATAATAGCCTGTTCCTTCTTTTTTCGAAGGTTTCTTCCATTCTGTTCCGCTACTAACTACGTCCGCAATAAAACAGATTTTTCAATCGTTATCTCGTGACTTTAACCTGCCCCGGCGACCGCTCAGCTGACTCACAAGCCGGCTGGCATTTGCATTCACTAACGGAATTGTGCGGCAACCTCTTGTCTCGCTTACACTTGCATTACTAGAGCAGCGCGCAGGCGTACGCGCATGTTACCTGGCGGTACTTGAAAGCGAGACGGACTATGTTCATAGATCTATGCATCGTTATTATCAATATCATAAACAGAGAGTGCCGTCGGACCGTTATCCAAAAAGTATCCACTATTTTTGATATAGTATTTTTGATAACTCCATAATTGTTGTTTTATTAACATACTTTTGATTGATATTATGACTGATTTTTGAAATATTACGATTTGTTTGAGTAATGCAGTATCGTCTACGTGGTCGAACGTTACTGGGAACAGTTTATGTAATTCGTTAGCAACAAAAATAGGTATCAGCTTATGGTCCGGCTCCTTAAATACACACGGCTCCCCGTGTATTTTAAGTTTTGATAATTGTATTCTTTTTGTCTCTTGTTACGAGTTTTTCAATGTTGTAGTGTTGTCGTTTGTGTCAATAAATGTTTTTTCTTACTTGGAATATGCACAGAAGCAGACATAGGAGCGTCAGTGGCCGAGTGGTTAAGGTATCCGTCTCGTAACCGAGATATCGGGTTCAAATCACCAAATCACACTACGGACATGTGCCAATGACTCTTTTCTGGGTTATGTACATTAGTTGAATGCTGACCGATGCTCTTACGGTGAAGTAAAACATTGTGATGAAACCTGCACATTCAGGCGACAGAATTTGTAACCATTATCTAATCTGGTCAGGTTCCGCTGATAGCAGGGTCACGGAGGTCAGATGGCAGTCGCTCCACTGCAAATTATCTGATCTGCCAAATCCTGGATCATGGTCAAGGCGGACCCCGGGCCCTCGTGCGCGAATGCACAACCGGGACATGAACGCCACGTTGATAAAGAAAATATACAGATAATGTCCACATTGTCACTTATTTGCACTTCTATATTAACTTCGTCCTGTTACAGATAAGATACTGCAATAATTTTATCGAAGTAACTTTGTTCAAAGACAATGTAGGTTATTTACCTTTGTTATGCCACTCAGGTGGCAAACAAGCTTAAGACCTGCTTGATGGAAAACAGTCACCGCAGCCTATGGACGTACGTAATACCAGAGGCATCACCCACGCGTTGCCGACTCCGCAATAACCTTTTCACCTATTTCTTGAAGAACTCTGTGTTGTACTATCCAGAGAAAACCTCTCCAGGTAGTTCATTCCACAACCTTAGTGTGCACGGGTTTTACAACAACATTAGAGGAAAGTAACCATATATGGAATAGGGTCCAAATATGGAATTCCTTGATTTCTTCAGAAATCATATTTGAAATCGCAATACAAAGCCATATTCTGTTTCATATACTCACATTAGACGTGTATAAGTTCAATCTTGTCAGTAGGGCGAAGGCCGGTGGCATTGCATGTGTGTTTTGTTTGATCGCTGTTCAGAACATTTTTAGGCACGTAGAAACTATGTATTTCTTATTATTTAGAGAGTTATAAAATTTTCCTCATATATTTATGTGGTTGCATACATAGTAGTTCTTCCATTTTCAGGCCATTTATTTGTTTCAGTTTTATAATTATTTAAATATTGACCATAATTTCTGAGGTCATTAAATGCCAAATATGGACAGGCACTGGGGTCCACTTATGGAATATTCCATATTTGGGTCAAAATTGCAATTGATGGTTTAAATTTTACTTTTAATGTGTTTAGTCTTTTAGAATGCTTTCTAACACATAAAGTGAAGAAAAATATTCGAAATCCAAGAAATTATCGATTTATCACAAAAAAATGTTTTTTTTTTAATTTGCGGTTGGTTAACAGCATTTTTTAAAGATTTAAACAGCTTAACTGATTTCCATCAAATGTTATTTATTTGTTAGGTCGGACGGAACACTCAAGATACGGGTACCACTCGCACTATGGCGATCCTCATTAGTATTTATATTTTAATAAAATGTTATGTTTTTTTTTGCAATATTACTACAGTCTAATGATTTTACAACTAATTACCAATTTAGTAAATAATAAGACTTATTAAGTACCTATTACAAAACTATATTAAACCGTATTTTTAAGAATTTGTTGTGCCTTTTTCTCATGGTCCATACTTGGGGTACCTATTCTATAGTTTGACTACCTTTTTCAGTTTTAGATTAAACTAAATTTTTGATACTGTAATTAGTTATAAAAATCATAAGACTATCACTAAATGTTGCAATACATTATGACTTCTCATCGAATAAAGGAATTGACTTCGTATATGAATAGTTTATTTTTTATATTCAAAAAACAAAATGGTATTCCATATTTGGTTACTTTCCTATACGTGTACCAATAAACAATAACGTGGCATTAACAACAACAGTCGATTCAGTCCTCGCGAAACGCGTGCGAATGGAACGAGTGAGATCATCTTAGCGTTTAAGCTGCGATTACACGCGCACTAATCTAGCATCCTACATAGAGGAGACTCCACATGTTGGCATGTAGGTACGCTCATAGAGAAAAAATTATATATACAGGGTACGCTACGGGCAATGTTACCAGTACCCGATATTCAAAAGTAACACAAGGTAGCTCAAAAAGTAACATTTTCACGACAACAGTATCAATAAAATGACGAACTTCGTCATTTTTCTTTTCAAGATAACGGTTTGATTAATTTACCACAGTATTTCATGGCGGGAGGTAACAGGTATCATTTGTAACCAAAATGCCGATAAAACTGAAGGGCCAGGTCTATAAGACCATCATTAGACCTGCTCTTCTATATGGTAGCGAGACTTGGCCCCTAAAGAGCGACACAAGCAGGAGCTGCGCGTCACGGAAATAAAGATGCTGCGATGGATGTGTGGAGTTTCACGGAAGGATTGTGTTCGAAACGCTCATATTCGAGGTAGCCTTGGCGTCCGTGCCATCGCAGATAAGCTGCAAGAGTGCCGCCTTCGATGGTATGGCCATGTCTTGCGCAGATGTTATGTAGGGAACAAGTGTTTGGCCATGCCGCCTCCGCTGGTCACGGGAAGGAGAGGCCGGCCCAAGAAGTGATGGCTTGACGTAGTCAAGACTGATACGCTTGCCAATAAGCTCACCACTAAGGATGCCGTAGACCGAGTGAGGTGGGTCAAAAGTAGCAGAAAGGCGGACCTTGGGCCCTCGCGTACCGCGCGGGGGCGCAACCGGGACATGACGCCAAGATGATGCTGATAGTCCAAGATCCCAGAGCGATCAGACATAACTTATTTTCACATGGATGAAACCTTAGGTTCTCAGTAGCGTCTCGTGTACTTTAAATACCTGCGTGTTTGTGGAGCTTGCCCTGTGACACCTGGGCAGGTACCAGGTGAGAAAGGTAACTAAAAATAAGAGTTATTTAACTTAAATTTGTGTGGCTGATATTTATATATACTTTGTAGAACATTATTCTGAACTAGTATCATAGGTCTAGACACTTTTCATGGGCCAGAACTTTTGTCAGACTTGTAAACTTTACTTATTTTTACATATCTGACTTTTACATATGTTATTAAAGTAACTATTACAGAGTTATATTTCATTAGTCAGATAAATCTGAGTGATCAAACATCCCCTAAACACAAAAAAATATTCAGCCGGGAGTGCAAGCGCGAGAGCGCTATGCGCATGCGTCTCAGAGTAAAAAATCCAAGATTTTTGCATTTTAATTTTTATAAAGTGAGTTTCAATGTTAAGTTAATAATTAATAAATATTAAAGTAAATTTATTTATTGCATGTATTTAGGATAATAAATATATTAGGAGCTATTTTGTTTTACAAGACATTATTTTTATTTTATTGTAAAAAGATGTAAAAATAAGTAAAGTTTATTTATTTTTTGTTGAGCTTTAAAGCGTTTGACAAAAGTTCTGGCCCATGAAAAATGTCTAAGACCTATGATACTACTTCAGAATAATGTTCTACAAAGTATATGTATATAAAAGTCAGCCATACAAATTTAAGTTAAATAACTCTTATTTTTAGTTACCTTTCTCACCTGGTACCTGCCCAGGTGTCACAGGGCAAGCTCCACAAACACGCAGGTATTAAGTACACGAGACGCTAAGGTTTCATCCATGTGAAAATAAGTTATGTCTGATCGCTCTGGGATCTTACTCTATGATGATGACTTCATTCATACAATAACATTTTATTTGCACAGGTTATTCCCCGAATTACATATCGCGAGGAGAGAAAGAGACGCCACTATATTAGAGCCATATATAAGTCACAGCAACAAAATTCACTGTCTTACTTCATTGTGGTCATACATTACTTTCGTAATTTCGTTTGTGATAGTGTCAAAATACTTTTTTTAAACAAAATAGCCATTCGAGTCAGCTGACAACGAACGGGTTATCTCAGATAAGTGATTATTGGCGATCTTTGTGAATACTTCACACAATGTGTAAGTATTGTCAACATATTTTTTGCTTAATCATTTAATGGTATATGAATTGCATAAGAAAAGAAAGAAGCGGGAACATTGTATGGTTTCATCATCATAATCACGGACATTCAATGATGCACGTAGGCAGTATGCGACTAACGTAGTTAAATACCCCACATCTCCTAACTACCTATTGTAGGTTCGTATGGGGTTTGTGTGTGGCTCTTGCAGCTATCGGATCCCTAAGACCTTTACAAAGTCGTCGTCCGTCTTGTCAGGGGCTGGCCACCGTTGTTGGTACTATAGTTTACAAGAAATCTTATAAAATATTTACTTCCCTTATCTCGATAATGTAAACGCCTGAAAAAAGTTCAGAGCAAAAATACTAACACTGTAATTAGATATACTATTTTGATCAGTGACCGTTTTATTCCTGATTTTTCATTATTTATTAATCATTATGTATCTTGATTTATAATAAATCATGTTTTGTGGTTTATGTTAAGTAGGTATAAGTTCAGCATTGGACGTCATGTGACTGAGATGGTGTTTGCCATGTCTCTTAATTTTTAAATTAAAACAACGATTATCTATTCCTGTGTCATAAATAGTCATAAATTATGGAATTTATATCTTGGCACCGCATTGGTGATACACTTGGTGTTGGTAATGTCTATAGGCAGTGGTGACCACTTTCCACCCGGTGGCCTGCTTGCCTGTTCACCCACCGCAATGGCAAAAAAGTTATTGTAGGTACAATTTTTCATTATTCATTTAATCAAAGAAAATACATTAAAAGATGCTCTATTATAAAAACAGGTACAGTTTCCTTTGGACTATGACATGGGATCGTTCAAGAGGTTTATTAGAGTCTCCTTAGAGGCGGGCAACGCATTGGTAGCGCCCCTGGTGTTGCTGATGTCCATAGGCGGCGGTGACTACTTTCCATCAGGTGGCGCGCATGCATGTTTGTATGCCTTTTGTGAACTAAAGTGGTTATTGTATTAACAAGAATCAACGTTAACACAATTTTTCAGCCAAGGTAGTCTGCTACTTCGGCTCTTGGGCTGCTTACCGTCAACCTCCAGCGAAATTCACTATTGATGACATAGATCCCACACTATGCACCCATCTCGTCTACTGCTTTGCCGTTCTGGACAACAATTTGGAAATAGCAAGCAAAGGTAAATAAAAAATTATAAACGAGTTGAGGATGTTTATAACTAAAATATTGCTTATGACTTCTGGAGGCTAGATTTGAGAGCTGTTCTACTCAAGTTTCTTCTATACATCCTCCGTCTTCGGCCGCATTCAAAATGGGTACTACTATTTTATCTTCCGATTTAGACATGGACATAGAAATAGAAATATTGTTTATTTAGTGGAAGACTTTAGTGTTATACCATCTGCTTTGAGGAGTCAAGTATTGTCATTCCAGTTTGTTTCAAAAAGCATCAATAGATGGCGCTTCCATAATTTTGGTACCTACGTTTTTTTAAATCTGTATGATTGTAGCAGTGATGTCATGCAGCTAACTAATACTAAACTTCAAAATAAAAAGTTGATCAAAATAAACATTATTTTGAAAGGTTGAAAAAAATGTAACAAAGTATTAAATGTATATGCGTGTCTTTAGACACTGTTATATTTAAATTCAATCCTTTTATATTTGAAATACGTTAATTCTTGATCCTAGCGTCCATGAAACGAACTGACTCAGTCAAATTGATGTCTGTATTTTTTAATAAAAGTTTATTAAAACCTCTAAAATTGTTAAAAATCATTGATATATCCAATATTATCCAGTAGACCGTACCAAGTGTTTATATCCTATTTGCTAAGTACCTATTTCAAGCGATCTTCTAGCTAGTGATAAGGAATGCTTTAGATACCTATTGGAAAATAGCTCATTATTACATTAATTCTTTATATCGACAGACCCATTCCAAGATCGAGAGGAAAATGGTGGGAAAGCCGTTTTCTACTTTTAATCCTCCATCTTCGGCCGCTTTCGGAATAGGGACTACTTACTTATCTTCATGACAGCTTCGAAACGTACCTTCAGATTTGGAGATGGACATAGACATATTATTTATTTAGTTTAAGACTTTGGTGGTATTCCCTCTGCTGGAGTCAAGTTCATTATTACAGTAATCCTTTATATCGACAGACCCATGGCAAGATTTAGAGCACAATGGTGGAAAAGCCGGTTTCAAAAGAGCCGTGGCACTAAAAAGAAAAAATAAATCACTGAAAGTGACTCTTGCTGTCGGAGGATGGAATGAGAGGTCGGAGAAATTCTCCAGTATGGCTGCCACTCATGGAACCAGGTCCAAATTTATAAAGAGCGTCCTAAACATGTTGAGGTAAGCTCCATTTAGTAAATAATTTGAATTTTTATTTTCATCTTCCTTTTCATATTTACGGACACATTTAATTTTATACTTACGGATTACAACAATTGCCATCGCTGCAATTAAACAGAACTTAGAAGATTGGAAGCCGTGGGCCATATCTTAATGTTATGTTGGTAGTTTAAGCGTTTGACTTGTGATATTATATTATGAAATATTTTAGCTAACTAGCTCTAGCTAGTAAGGTGACATGCATATTTTTATGGTGACATTTAATTTTAAATTGAATGATATTGAATTTTATGTGATAGAAAGTCCATTTCTAGTTAGTTAAGTACATGGTGTCATATTTTGACATTATTTGGAATTTAATTTATTTATATTGAAGGCAGTTATTTAATGTAATGTAATTTTTGACTTATTAAATTAATTTTATTTATTAACTTGACATTTAAAATTTGAAGTAATTAATATTACGAATATAGTTTTGTAAGAGAACCATTGTTACTAACATAAATAAGGATTATGGTCCGAAATAAATGATTATTCTGATTTAATTTAATACATGTTATAATATCGGGCTTTAAAACCGGTCTCTTAACATGAGATTTTAAAATCGAGTTGCTCTATTTTTACGTGCCTGTTTTTTAATACTGTTTGCAGAACTTACAAGTTCGACGGTCTGGACCTCGATTGGGAGTACCCTGCACACGGCCCACAAGGAGGCAAACCTGAAGATAAAAGCAACTTTGTCGCCCTGGTTAAGGTTAACAGAACTACTTTTGTACGTTGTATGGTTGTCATTAGGCAGGCCGTGTGGTGTCCGGCAGCGTAGCACCAACCATCCGTTACGGGTGTCGTACGAAGTAGATGGGGTAATTTAATTAAGGAGACGTTTTGAAAGGAAAGAATCAGCAGCATTTTCTGTTTAAACTGGTTGCCCAGGGTGTGCTGCTAAAGAACAGTGGAGTGATTGGATAGGCAGTCAGTAGGTATGACCGTAGGAAAAGTAAGAAAGGGAGAAAAAAGATGTAATGTTAAAATGAAGCCATAGTGCATATTGTAAGTGGACGCTTTAAATATTTAAGGGTTTTTGATCACAGATGCTGATCTAGCATTTATAACATAACATAACATAACAGTATGTGTTTCTTGAAACCCGTATCTAGTACCTATTCTCATACCTAAGTACCTACAACCAAAAACAAGATTAATTCGTCTTGGCGTTAATATCCCGGTTGTGCTCCTTGACCATGATCTAGGACTTGGCAGATCAGATAACTACAGTGGAGCGACTGACATCCTCCATGACTCTGCTATCAGGGGAACCTGACCAGATTGGATCATGGTTACACATTCAGTCGCCTGAATGTGTTGGTTTCATCACGATGTTTTCCCTCACCGTAAGAGCATCGGTTAGCATTTTACTAATGTACATAATTTAAATAAGAGTCATTGGTGCATGGCCGCAGTGGGATTCGAACACGGTATCTCTCGCTTACGAGTCGAATGCCTACCACTCGGTCATCGACGCTCGAACAAAACAAGATTAATTAAATATTCCATGAGATACTTTAAATCTGGTGCGATATGATTTTGGAAGATAATTTCGCTTTTTCTCCTAAACCATAAATCAAGTTCCTAAAAACTATTAACATATACCTACTCAGCTAAAATACGGATTGAGGAATTTTGTCCAAATTGTTTAGAATTTTCTTTTATTCACGAAAAATAGGTAAAATACATATTAGCATAGGTCTAAAGTCGCTTTTTCAAGTATAAATAATTTTTAATTTTGTAGAGGAACAGGTAAATGCGAATCTGGAATGGTGCGTCATACAAAAACTAATAACAGCTGATGGCGTCCTCGGGCGTCCAATACGCGCTTGGGGTCTCTGCTCCTTTTTTTTGTTTGTGAAACGAAGTCCTTAATGCGGGCTTTCTTAAACAGGAGTTGAAAGAAGCCTTCAAACCGCATCACTACATCCTCACTGCAGCTATTGCAGGTGGCAAAGACAAATTGGAAGCAGGTTATGACCTGCCTCAGTTGAATCGATACTTGGATTTGATCCACGTTATGAGCTATGATTACCATGGTGCGTGGGATGGAGTGGTTGGAGCCAACGCACCTTTGCGAGGGTCGCATCCAGGGGATAACCTTTCCGTGGTAAGTGACTAATTATAAAAAGAAACATTATGACGTCAATTTCCAAGTTGTGCTCTCGCGTGCGAGGGCCCGGCATCCGCCTTGCCCATGATCCAGTATTAGGCATACAGGTTAGGTTAGGTTAGTAATTACCTTCGTGACCCCGTTTACAACGGAAACCGAGCAGATAGGACCATGGTAACATTCAATCGCCTGAACATGCAGTTTCTTCACGATGTTTTTCTTCGTCGTAAGAGCACTGTGTTAAACTAATGTACATAATTCAGAAATAATTATTTGTACTCGGAGGTACTGGGGATCGAATCCCGTACCTCTCGCTTACGAGCCCAACCCGCTACCCATTAGTTTGTCGAAGCTCACCATAAAGGCTCATGTATAAAGAACCGATTTCGAGTTCAAGTACGGAAAATGGGAGCTCCAAATCTAAACCATAAAGGCTTTACTGAAAAATCTATTTTTCAGGAATACTCAGTCCAGTACCTGCTGCGCCACGGCATCAGCGCTCACAAACTAGTGCTGGGTGTGCCGTTCTACGGGCGCACTTTCGTTGTGCAGAACCCTTCAGCCCCCGTAGTGTTCGGAAGCACCCCAATACAGGGCGGCTTTCCTGGCCCCCTGATACAGGAGCAGAATTCCATTGGATACGTTGAGGTATGAGAGAATTTGATACGTGAATGTAATACTGGAACACAGGTTTAGAAGCGGAGGGTAGAACTTAATTTACATGAAACCCAAGTGCTTCAGTCGAATATATTATTTATGAGTAACAGTTATCACTTTCCATTAGGTGGACGACATATCCTCATTGAGTGAGTTGGATTAAAATAACAACGTAGAAATGGATTAAAAAAAACAAATAATTATGTTAACATGAATGTCCTGGTTGTGCTCTCGCGCACGAGAGCCCGGTGTCTACCTTGACTTAGCAGATCAGAAAATTACAGTGGAGCGAGTGCTATCTGGTCTCCATGACCATGCTACCAGGGGAACTTGACCAGATTGGATCACGGTTACACATTCAGTCGCCTGAATGTGCAGGTTTCCTCATCGTATGCGCATCGGTTAGCATTCAACTAATGTTTATGGCCGTAGTGGGATTCGAACTCGGTACCTCTCGTTTACGAGTCGGATACCTTAACCAATCAGTAACCGACGCTCCTATGGATTAACCCGGTTAATGAAAAATATAAAACAACTTCACAGATTCGCCACGAACTCAAGAATTCATCAACGAATTGGAAAAAACATTACGATCGAAAAAGTGAGACACCGTACTTGCAGAATGGAAATAAAATCATTTCGTACGACGACTCTGTCTCTATAATTAAGAAAGTCAAGTAAGTCAAAACATAATTAAGAAAAATCGGATGACTTCCGATCTGGCTCGTACCTTTTTATATTTTTTATTTATTTATTTAACCATTTATTGCACACAATAAAGAAATACAGAGATATAACATAGATATAACTGACACAACAGACACTACTTATTTCTAAAAGAAATTTCTTCCAGCAGGCCTACAGAAGGGAAATATTCAACTAAGAAATACAGATACGACGAGCATTGTTGATGTATAATTATAAAATACATACGAATATGATTAATTTTTGTATTTTATATCAATAAATACATACATTATTTTACACTTACATATTACTACATAACAATATAAATACATAGATAATTTATGGACTAGACAGGAAAAGGTGGTCTTTCCCTCGCTTTTTTTCGTTTTCTTACTTTATCCATATCACATAGGTAATATTTTGCCACAATAATAGTATTGAACTTAAAATACTAAATAAATTAATATACCGAAATATTATTTAAAAAATAGACTTAGGAAACTTTTTACAGAGTATTCAAAGACTACATTACGATGACCTGAGTGGTTCAGTTGGTTAACATGCATGCAGAGGTCCCGGGGTCGATTCCCGACCGAGCAGAAATTGAAAAAATGAATTTTTATTTCTGTTCTGTGTTGTCTGTTGGATCTGAGTGTTATATGTATAATAATGTACTTAAAAATACGTATGATTAGTTTATCAGTTCACTGGCGACCATAACACAAGCTATGCTTACTTTGGGGTAGATGGCGCTGTGTGAATTGTCAAAGCATATTTATTATTATTGATTATATTGGTTATTATTACATTAAATATTTTTAGAACAATTTAAATTAGAATAACCAATAGATCTTAAGGAGAAAAGAAGGGCTTAGAGCTAGTATTTAGAATATTCACACCATGTGAAGGCTAGTTCTGTTGTCTTATGGAGGTTTTAAAACTTCGACTTGAGGTGATTTACCCTATTAGAATTATTTTTCTTTTCTACTATACGTTATCTATACTTTTACCATGATAAGTCTCGGCCATCGTACGTAATTGAAATGTATGAACCATAATGTTACAGGTGATAACTATCGTTATAAAATTTCAACGAGTATCTGCTCACTTATCGTGTTTAAAAATTCTATTACTGCTTTCAGGTTTGCAAAGCAGCACAAACTAGCCGGCATTATGGTTTGGAGTATCGAAACCGACGATTTCCAAGGAATCATTAGGGGGAAGTACCGCAACTATAATCTATTGAGGACAATTAATCATGAAGTATAAATACATTATAATAACTATACAATTTAATATTGTTATACTTTGGACAAAGTAGTTAAAACGCGAATTACATACACCTACACTATGAAGACCGCAGACGCAGCAGTCACCTCATCGACAGCCACGTGATGCTGACATCGCATTGTCGCCGACCACAATTTCACTTAATTTTAAGTCATTCTATGTTCACACTTCAAACTAGTTTCTACGTCAAGTTTCATTATAATTTTCATTATAATTAATTATATTTAGTTTAAATGATTTTTAACTTTTTTTCGACCCTCCGGCTGTTGCCTACATATCTAGTCTATGTAAAATTTATTTACAAGCTTTTTCATATATTCTGTTATTGATAAATGTTTATCTGTGTACTTTTAATAAGAGTAGCTCCTCTCCTTCATTGAAATGCCCATATTGCGCGGACTCGTTTCGCAGTTTTACGTCATATGGCCTATGTGATATACGGAGGTAGGAGTATATATTTATATATATTGTTCGGCAATAAAAATTGTACTGGATGGACGTTTTTTTTAAGCGAGGCCAGGGATAGGCTGCCTTCTTTATATCCTCCTCCCTAGCAAGGGGATCCATTTGGCCCTTTAGCCTTCAGTCTGGCCATACATAAGGCTATATCGGAGCTTAAATCTCCTTTAAATATGGTACTATTGGAGAGACAGCTGAAATAGCAAAGGAAGGCAATTTTACTACCGCACTTTCGAATTTTACGATATTATAGTTCGAACACACGGGAGGCATATGATAGGCCTATCGCATCCAGCTGGTAGGTGGTCGGTCCATGTCAAATAAGAATCATCGTCATTATTCCGGGTCCGCCTTGACCATGGTCCCAGGATTTGGCAGATCAAGTGATTATAAAAACCAATGCCATCTGATCTTCGCGGCTCTGTTAACAGGGGAATGAACAGATATGGTACAGATTCAATCGCTTGAATTTGCAGTCCTCATGATATTTTCCCTCGCCGTAAGACCATCGGCTTGTGTTCCACTAAACTTGACGACCTGAGGGGTTGCAGTTGGTTATCACGCGGAGGTCATGGGTTCGATTCCCGGCCGAGCAGAAATTGAAATGATGAATTTAATTTCTGTTACGGGTCTGGGTGTAGTGTCGTATGTACAATAAGTATGTATTTAAAAAAGTATACATATAAGTAGTTTATGAGTTATCTAACACCCATAACACAAGCTTTGGGGCTAGATGGTGCTGTGTAAATTTGTCAAAACATATTTATTTCTATATTTTAATGTACTTACAGTACTCTGAGTAACTCAGAAAAGGTCTTTGGTACATAGTTACACTGGGGATCAAACTCGGTATCTCTTGCTTGCGAGTCGGATCCGCTAACAATTAAGCCAGCAAGACGCTACATGGCAAAAAATACTCAGAATGTTGGGGTTGCAACTACACAACTCCATAGGTACAACAGTAAGTATAAATAAGATTGAACAACCACTCTTGCAACCAGAAAGCGTACCGAGGCTGGTAAAGTGAGAGCAGTCTCGAGACCTGCTCCAGCGATCAAGTAGGGGCTGCACGAGAAATTTCTGCCTTTGAATTTCTTGACGATTTCTTGGTGCATTTAATGTGCTCGAGAAATTTTCTCAAGCATCCTTTTTTTTACCTACGAGTCGATAAGAGGAGTACTATGTTTGATAGAAGATAAAGCCCCACCATTTGTATGTTTTGCGCAATAAAATAAATAAATATGCTTAAACAAATTCACACAGCGAAATCTAGACCCAAAGAAATACATACTACACCCAGAATCGTAACAGAAATTAAAATTCATGATTTCAATTTTGCTCGGCCGATAATCGAACCCGGGACCTCTGTGTGGCGATGCCGGTCGCCGTACCTGTCATCCAACTGAACCACTCAAGTCTCAAATAAGTTTTACAAATATAAAATAAAAAATATTTTTTCCAACCTCATTAATATCACACAAAGTATAAACTTGACACAAAGTATACCCTCGAGATAAGGTGTAAAACGTCAAGTTTATTATTATTATTATATACATACATAGTTATAAACTTAAAATTACCATTTAGGAAACAAAATAAAAATATTACACAAAAAATAAAAAATATCAAGCTATCCCTATTGAAAATTAGAAAGATATTTTATGATATGAGATAGGTACGGCCGGCCAAAAAAGTGGTAATTACATTTGACGATAGAACCTAGACAATTATTACAAGGGAAAATCTACAACATTATTGTTTTATGACGTAGGTACAACAGAACAACAAATATTTTTCACAGCCTGTATTACACTGTCATGAATATGTGGGCGATTGGGTTAAAACATATGTGCGGTTATGTTAGCGTGTTTCATTATTGCACTTGAGCAACCTAAAGTATAAAAATAATAAAAATTGAAGTATTTATATATATATGTGTGCTGGGTATCTGTTTGTCAAGAAAATCGTAGCTTCCCAGCGGATAGGTTGTTTTCGATGTGGTCATTCATATTAAAAACCAGTATAATCGAGACGATTCTTAGCTTTGTTTTGCAGTTTAAGGCAATATCATAAATGTTCGAAGGCCTTATTGTGGGTGCGACTCGGTTAGGTTTGGAGTTGAGATCACTGAGTTTCATCTTGTTTTAATGGATTTGTTTTAAAGTAGGTATATTTAGTATTATCTGGTTTAAGAACTCTATTCCTAAAGAAGAATTTTAGAATTAACTTATAAAATTTATTTAACGGTCTGAGTAGTTCAGCTGGCTAACATGTCGATCGCCTCGCAGAGGTCCCGGGTGCGATACCCGGCCAAGCATAAATTGAAAAGATGAATTTTATATCTATATCCCGGCCCGGGGTCCGCCTTAACAATGATCCGGGATTTGGCAGATCAGGTAATTACAGTGGAGCAACTGCCATCTGACCTCCGTGACCCTGCTACCAGGGGAACCTGACCAGATTGGATGATAGTTACATATTCAGTCGCCTGAATGTGCAGGTTTCATCACGTAGTTTTTCCTCAACGTAAGAGCATCGATTAGCATTCAACTAATGTACGCAATTCAGAAAAGAGTCATAGGTACATGGCCGCAGTGGGATTCGATAGTGGTATGTCTCGCTTTCGAGTCGGATACCTTATTCACTCGGGCACCGACGCTCCTGCAAGAATACATGCAATAGATATAATAGAAGAATAAATTGATACAACAGTTTCGGGAGTCCCTTGGCACTACGATTGATCTAATCGAATTAAATTAATAGCTTGACAATAACAAGCTCGAAGAGTTTGAACTTCACATAAAATTTTAAGTCTCAAAATCATAATATGTAAATATCTACCTACGTAAGTTCAAAATTCAAATTTTTTTATGTCGTGAATTGGTCATCTTGGCGTTAATGTCACGGTTGTGGTCTCGCGGATCAGGGCCCGGTGTACACCTTGACCATGACCCAGGATTTGGCAGATCAGGTAATTAAAGTGGAACGAGTGCCATCTGACCACCGTGACCTTGTTAACAGGGGAACCTGACCAGATTGGATTCATCGCATGAATGTGCAGGTTCCGTCACGATGGTTTTCCCCCACCGTAAGTGCATCGGTTAGTGTTCAACTTATGTACCTAGAAAACTCAGAAAACATACCTCGGGATACGAGTCGGGTTATTATGGTCCATTAGGCCACCGAGCATTTGAAAGAAAAGGTGAAGAAAGAAAAAATCCGAAAAGTAAAGAAAGAAAGAAACAAGAGAAGAAATCTCCTAATTTCTTTTAGAAACAGCAGACAGCATACTGGAAAGGCTCGTTCATAAAAGTAAGTAGTAACTATAGCACCTAGTTGCTGTTGCCATAGTCTTTCCTAAACGTTTTTAATTTCTTCCTTGAATGACCTATATCGATGAAAGAAAGAGACACCATTATATTAGAGGCATATATAAGCCACAGCAACAAAATTCACTGTCTCACTTCTATGTGGTCATCCATTACTTTCGTAATTACGTGTGAGATACTGTAAAAATACCTTTTTAAAACAAAATATCTATTTGAGTAAGCTGATAACGAACGGGTTATCTCAGATAAGTGATTATTGACGATATTTGTGAATACTTCACGCAATGTGTAAGTATTGTCATAATATTTTCTGCTTAATCGTTTAATGTTGTATGAATTGCATGAGAAAAGAAAGAAGCAGGAACGTTGTGTGGTTTCATTATCATAATCACGGACATTCAATGCTGCAAGTGACTAACGTAGTTTATTAAACCACACCTCCTAACCACTATCGGATACCTAAGACCTTTACAAGGTCATCGTCCATCTTGTCAGTGGCTGGCCACCGTTGTCGGTAGTACAGTATCTTAAAAAATGTATAAGTATTTGCTTTTTCTCGAAAATATAAACGCCTGAATAAAGTTTGTAGCAAAAATACTAACATTGCAATTTGATATAATATTTTGATCAGTGAACGTTCTCCTCCTGACTTTTAATTATTTATTAGTCATTAGTAGGGAATGCAATCCCGGAAGATAATTTCAATCCAGGTATTTGCAGGACTGAACCATCTTAGTCCCGCTGGATCTAGATATTTGTGGGATCCATCATGGTAGACTTAGAGCCCAGAAAACAATCATAATAAAGAGCTTGTAGACCTTGTTTTCATGGTTTTTTAACCCAACAAAACAAGACTTTTTTGTACATTTTAAATGGTTTAATAGTACTTTTAGACATAAAGATTAAGACATTAATTGACTTGCGTCAACATCAAAAACACGTAAAGGCATATTTAATTCTCGTAAACATAATAGAAAATGAAATATTATTTTAGTAACTATAGAACTGTTATAGACTGATCTTTAATGCCAGAAATGTATGAGCGTATATGGAAAAATATGGGGTGGTTCGATAGTTAAGCTCGCAAGTGTAGGCTTGTATCGCTGAGCCAGCGCCCGGCCAGCCAGCCCACGGCCCACGAGCCGCCGCGCGCAGAGCAACACGTATGAACCATGCTTTTTGTAATCCCGCCAGTCCAGCGGACCCCGAATATTTTTTGACCGAAATTAGTTCCTCAAAATGTTTGCGGGATCCCGGTATCCCGGTATTGCATTCCCTAATCATTAGGTATTTTGATTTATAATAAATCATGTTTTGTGGTTTAGATTAAATAGAGACTTAGTTCAGCATTGGAGGCCCTGTGACTGAGATGGTGTTTGCCATGTCTCATGATTTTAAATAAAACAACGACTGCCTATTCATGTGTCATAAATAGTCATAAATTATGGAATTCGTATCTTAGCACCGCATTGGTGATACACTTGGCGTTGGTAATGTCTATAGGCAGTGGTGACCGTTTTCCCCTTTGCCTGTTTTCTCACCGCAATGGCAAAAAAGTTCCTGTAGGTAGGATTTTTCATTATTGATTTAATCAAAGAATATACATGAAAAGATGCTCTTTGATAAAAACAGGTACAGAGTTTCCTTTGGACTATGACATGGGATCGTTCAAGAGGTTTATTAGAGGTCTTTTTAGAGGCGGGCAACGCATTGGTAGCGCCCCTGGTGTTGCTGATGTCCATAGGCGGCGGTAACCACTTTCCATCAGGTGGCCCGCATGCCTGTTTAACTGTCATAATAAAATGATTTTGTGAACTAAAATGGTTACGCTATTAACAAGCACCAACGTTAACACAATTTTTCAGCCAAGGTAGTCTGCTACTTCCCCTCTTGGGCTACTTATCGTAACCCTCCAGTGAAATTCACTGTTGATGACATAGATCCCACACTATGCACCCATCTCGTCTACTGTTTTGCCGTTCTGGACGACAACTTGCAAATAGCAAGCAAAGGTAAATCAAAAATTAATAAACGAGTTAAGGATGTTTAAACTAAAATATTGCTTATGATTTCTGGAGGCTTGATTTGAGAGCTTATCTACTTAAGCTTTTCTACTATTAATCCTCCATCTTCGGCCGCATTCAGAATAGGTACTACTTACTTATCTTCATGACAGCTTCGAAACGTACCTTCAGATTTTATTCAGAGATGGACATAGACATATTATTTATTTAGTTTAAGACTTTAGCTGATGAAGTCAAATTAATTATTACAGTAATTCTTTATATCGACAGACCCATGGCAAGATTTAGAGGACAATGGTGGGAAAGCTGGTTTCAAAAGAGCCGTGGCACTGAAAACAAAAAACCAATCACTGAAAGTGACTCTTGCTGTCGGAGGATGGAATGAGAGGTCGGAGAAATTCTCCAGAATGGCTGCCACTCATGGAACTAGGTCCAATTTTATAAAGAGCGTCCTAAACTTGTTAGGGTAAGTTCCATTTAGTTAATAATTTGAATTATTATTTTCATCTTCCGTTTCATATTTACGGACACAATTTTTTTTTCATGTTTACTGATTACAACAATTGCCGCTGCAAATAAACAGACCTTAGAATTTGGGAAGCGATGGGCCATATCTTAATGTTGTGTTGGTAGTTTATGTATTTGACTTGTGATATTATGTTATGAAATATTATACCTACTCTAGCTAGTAAGTTTATTTTTAATAAAATGACATTAAATTTTATGTAATGTCCCTTTTCTAATAAATTTTGACATATTTCGATTTTATTTGGAATTTAATTCATTTGTATTGAAGGGCATTATTTAATGTAATGTAATTTTTGACATATTTAAGTAATTGTATTTATTGACTTGACATGTAAAAATTTAAATAATTAATGTTACTAATATAGTCTTGTAAGAGATCCATTGTTACTAACATAAAAATCGAGTTATCTCTCTATCTAAAATACAGTTATAGTACGTATATATTTATTGTATTCATTGTTAATTATACTATTTGTTTATAATTTTATTGAGTTTGTTTGACTCCAAGGTTTGCTGGTAGAAAACTCAATTGTTGAGTTAAGCTCGCCTTTGTACTTAAGTTACGATCTGTTAAAATGTATTTATTATTTTTGTGTACAATAAAGAATAAAGGATACTCTTTTTATTTTTACGTGTGTGTAAGCTAAGACTTTTTAATTTTGTTTGCAGTACTTACAAGTTCGACGGTTTGGACCTCGATTGGGAGTACCCTGCACACGCCCCACAAGGAGGCAAACCTGAAGATAAAAGCAATTTTGTCGCCCTGGCTAAGGTTAACAGAACTACTTTTGTACGTTGTAGGGCTGTCATTAGACATGCCGTGTGGTGTCCGGCGAAGGAGCACCATCCACCCATAACGGGTATCATACGAAGTAAATTGAAAGGGACAGTAAGAAAGAAAGAAGCATTTAGTCAGGGATCTTTTGAGGAAAGGACATTATGCGCCGAAGGGGAGGCGACTAATGCAGACCTTCTGTGACCAGAAAATGGGCCGCAGCATTTTCTGTTGGTTTTAAACCAGATGCCCAACGTGTGCTGCTTAAGAACAGTGGAGTGATGGGATAGGCAGTCAGTAGGTGCCTATCCCATCCCAAAAAAAATGTAAAGCTAGGGTAAAACCAAAGTGCGTATTGTACAAGATCGCTTTATTGTTTTAGGGTCGTTGATCACAGATGCTGAGCTAGCATTTATATCAAAACCGTATGTGTTTCTTGAAAGCCTTATCTAGTAGCTATTCTTGTAAGTAAAACCAAAAACAAGATTAATTGAATATTCTTTAAGATATTTAAAATTGTGTGCGATATATAAGATATATACTCTTTTTACCCTTTATCATAAATAAAGTAAGCACCATTAAAAATATACCTACTTAGCTAAATTTGTATATAGGAATTTTGTCGATATTGTTAAGATGTCCTGTTAATCACGATAAAACGTAAAATATGTATTAGCATAAATCGTAAGTCGCTTTTTCAAGTACAAACAATGGTAGAACAGGTAAAGGCGAATCTGGCATGGCGCGTATTTCAAAAACAAAACACAGGCGACGCCGTCCTTGGGCGTTCATTGGGTCTCAGCTCCTTTTCTTTTGTTTGTGAAACGAAGTCGTTAATGCGGGCTTTCTTCCACAGGAATTGAAAGAAGCCTTCAAGCCGCACAACTACATCCTCACTGCAGCTATTGCATGTGCCCAAGACAAGTTGGATGCAGGTTATGACCTGCCCCAGTTGAATCAATACTTGGATTTGGTCCACGTTATGAGCTATGACTACCACGGCGCGTGGGAGGGAGTGGTTGGGGCCAACGCACCTTTGCGAGGGTCGCATCCAGGGGACACGCTTTCTGTGGTAAGTGACTTAATATAAAAAAAAAACATTTTGGCGTCAATTTCCCGGTTGTGCCTCCGGGCGCGAAAACCCGGAGTTCGCCTTGCCCATGATTCAGGATTGGGCAGATCAGGTAATTCCTGATTTTGGCAAATCAGGTAAACCTTCGTGATCCTGTAAACAGGGGAAACCGAGCGGATTGGATAATGGTTACACATTCAGTCGCCTGAATGTGAAGTTTCTACACGATGTTTATCAGCGTAAGAGCATCGTGTTGAGCTAATGTACCTAAATCGGAAAAACATTGGTACTAGACGGCACTGGCATTGTAATCCGGTACCCTTTGCTTACGAATCTAACCCGGTATTCATCAGTCTATCGAAGATCTTCGTAAGTGGTAGTCAGCGTTCGTCATAGCCAGAGAACACTACTGATACACCATAAACGCTTTACTAAAAAATCTATTTTTCAGGAATACTCAGTCCAGTACCTGCTGCGCCACGGCTGCAGCGCTCACAAACTAGTGCTGGGTGTGCCGTTCTACGGACGCACTTTCGTCGTGCAGGACCCTTCAGCCCCCGTAGTGTTCGGAAGCACCCCAATACAAGGCGGCTTTCCTGGCCCCCTGATACAGGAGGAGAATTCCATTGGATACGTTGAGGTATGAGAGCATTTGATACGTGAATGTAATACTGGAACACAGGCTTAGAAGCGGAAGGTAGAACGAAGTGAAATCTGAGGAGTTCGCATGGAGGGGGCAGCGGCTTTGTGTGTTTCGGTTTTAATAGAACAGAATAACATAAGTTTATTGTTGGACAGTGTAGGTATATTTAGTTACTTATTACAAATTGTATTTGTGAGACTCAACACTGCCCATTTCGGACATACAATATAAATAGCAATAATTAAATTCACATATTTTGAAAAAAAGTACTTGAAAATAAATGGAAATATACAATGTCAATGATAGATAGATACATAATAATTTAAAAAATTTCAAATCTATACTAATTATATCAGACAGCTTTATCGTAAAGAATATCAAATCAACATAATTTCCCATACCTATACAAATTAAATTGTCAATTAAATAATAATATCAATGTCAGTTTATAATTTACAATATCAAACTCTTATTTCAAACTTTTAAGGATAAAATAGCACGCGAAATTATGTTACGTATATTAAGGCATTGTTACAAGCTTTTTTTGACAAATTTTCCGAAGTTTGTTTTGTATACCTATATAACTTGGATCACAATGTATTAAATCCTATCATGGAGCTGGTCGGATGATGGAGTCGAAATGTGGTCATAGGAACTAATTAATGCAACAATATAACTCCATCCAGTTTGGGCTATTTGCAATGGTCTTGTTGAATACTATGGTCATCTTGGCGTTAATGTCCCGGTTATGCTATCTCGCATGAGGTCCCGGGGTCCGCCTTGTCCGTCTGAATGTGCAAGTTTCCTTTTCTCAGCGTAAGAGCGTCGGTTAGCATCCAACTAATGTACATGGCCGTAGTGGGATTCAAACTCGGTACTTCTCGCATACGAGTCGAATACCTTAACCACTCGGTCACCGACGCTTCAATTGATTAACCCGGTTAAAGTTAAATATAATTCACCTTCATAGATTTGTCACGAACTTAAGAATTCGCCAACGAATTGGACGAAACACTACGACCAACGAAGTGAGACACCGTACTTGCAGAATGGAAATAAAGTCATTTCGTACGACGACTCTGCCTCCATAGCCAAGAAAGTCAAGTAAGCTAAACATAATTAAGAAAAATCGGGTCACGCTCGTACCTGGTGCAAAGGTTAGCCATAGTCATTCAACGTGGCAATGCCACCTGATGCCAGCGTGATGGGCACCTTTGCTCCGGGTACTGTCAGAGGCGGGCTATTTATTTAGGCTGCAGTGACTGCTTACCATTAGGCAGGCCGTAAGCTTGTTTCCCACCTTAGTGGAATGAAAAAGTGGTATTTATTGACTGATGTAAAATAGGTGGATACATTTTTTAGTTTACTGTTAAGTTAGGTAAGTAGGTATGATTAATTTGGAATTTTTAAATAAATTTTAGTCTTCTACATAAAAAGAAATTATAAATATATTATTAAAATAGGATTAATTAGTCTCTCATAGGTAATTGGGTTAGGAAATGATTTTTTTATCGTCTAAATGAAACCCGGAATGGACATCAGTCATTTTATTGTCAACAACCAATTACTTATACTATCGCCATTTCTCTCTATCATCGGATTTTTCTTTTATTTTATCCTACTTTCTGCTTCAATTGTGGTCTTCCTTTACCTCTCGTTACCTCAAACTTTTCCTTCTGTCGTAGTGTGTCATCGTACGGAATTAAAATGTATGAACCATAGACATAGGCAGTATTTTATTCGGTTCCATATAAGATCCTTAACCTAAGGAAGTAATGTGGTTAATATTACATGTGATACCGTTACGAAATTTCTACTGGTATCTGTTCACTTATGCGCTTTATACGTGTGACGTGAAATTCAGTAGACGGTTAGAGGATACCAAAGTGTGCAATAAATATTTTTTTTTTAGCTTACCCTTTGCTACATCCAACACAGTCGACTAAATTCAGAAGTAAAATGCGTGAGAGCAAGATAAAGTGGAATGTGCTTGCGCATAGCATAAGGTCCATTTTTGTATCAGTTATTGTTTCGCTTGTACCTCTTTTCAAAAGGCGTGATACAAAAATGGACCTTATTTTATAAGCACTACATTCGATTTTGATTTGCTCTCACGCTCTATGGTTCTGTATTTAGACGACTGATTTTAGCCAAATGTAATAAGCACATTATCGTGTTTATAAATTCTATCACTGCTTTTAGGTTTGCAAAGCAGCACAAACTGGCGGGCATTATGGTTTGGAGTATCGAAACCGACGATTTCCAAGGAGTCCTTAGGGAGAAGTACCACAACTATAATCTATTGAGGACAGTTAACCATGCAATATGAGACACGGAAATCATTAAACCTACTTACTACGGTGGTCCAAATGTCTTACAGTTTTATTTTATTCAACGGGCGGTTATTCATTTATTTAATTTGTAGCATTTTAGCTTCTTTATAATATTTTTCCGATATACTCAAGCACTTTTTTTGTCTAACGTAATACTTACCTCTTCCAAAAGATTGTCTGGAAGAGATCGCCTAAACCGATAAGGTTGCCTTTAATCCTTAAGATTTGTTATTCAGTGGTTATTTTTTATCGATGGTAAAAACATTACGGATAGGATCGATGTGGCTCGCCTGCGCTGGTTTTGTCACGAGCTACGTAGGTTAACACCAGGGATACATGGGTAATGGGTACCTTAACCTGCCGGTATCAGGAAAATGGACCCACGTCAAACCCAAGAAGCGATGGATTGACCTCGCCAAGTCGGATGCGTGAGTCAAGGCTTTACGACGCGAGGATGCAGAAGAACGAGCGAAGTTGGCACGGTTGCGCTGGTCACGTGGTCACGTGTACAACTATGTTCTTGCAAATAAATGATTATGAAAAAGTTGAGTAGAATGAGTAGGTAAACTAGAATAGTAGCTAGAAAACGGTGGTTTGAAGCAGAACGTCGCCAAAACAGAGTAAATGGCTAGCTGTAGCGCGGATCTTAAAACTATCCGTTTAGGGAACGAAGCTGTCAATAGAACAGATAAATTTAAATACCTCGGATCCGTTCAGCACGAGTCCGGCGATATCGGCCCCGATGGCAAGGCCCGAATATCCGCCTTGGGCCAAATGGTGGGAGCTGACGGCGGTCACCTGTGTGTGACCCTAAAATCCCAATCAAGCTTAAGGGGCCAATATGTATAAGAGCATAATTAGGCCTGTGATGCTTTACGGCAGCGAAACCTGGCCGGCACTGACGAAGCACGTTCACGAACTCCACGCCAACGAAATGAAAATGCTGCGGTGGATGTGTGGCGTTACGCGACTTGATCGGGTGCGTAACAAGTACATCCGTGGCAGCCTTGGCTTAAGAGATATCGCGGATAAGATCGAAGAGGCACGGCGGCGCTGGTCACGTGGCACGTGTTGCTTAAGCCCCAGGTATACGTGGGAAATAGGTGTCTAAACCTGCCTGTATCAGGAAAGAGGTCCCGCGGGAGACCTAAGAAGCGATGATGCTCGGATGATGATGATGATGAATCCCCCTTCTAACGCAGAAAGGGATTATGTTAAATTATTATGTATATTTTTATTACAATATTAGGTTTAGTAATAGTAAGTTTCATAATACTGCAACATGGAAATGTCAAATAAATAATGAGCAATAAAGCAAACCTCGTCTTTAAAGTCTCATAGGTATCACCGGAACTACAAACATGATTATAAGTGTATAGCTAGGCCAGAGACAACAGCGCCACTGTTCATATGTACTAAATTTTGAAACAGATACAGTCGGGTAAAAAACTGTTTCGTACAAACCGGGGGGAGGTACACGATTTATTGCATTTATTTCCTAAATTCGGGTCTTAGTTCGTTGACTGGACTATTTGTTACCAATGTTCTCTATTTTTGAATCGCTCGCCTCGTTTCGAATTTCAATTTCCGCATGAAATTTCTACATTTCTATATTTTTTAAATCACATTGGCTACACCAAAGGAGTGGTTCAAAAATAGGGAAAATCAGAATCATCATCAAAATATTGTATTTTTCATCCCGAAAATCAAAATTGAAAGCCGTTCGAATCGAGGCGAGCAATTCAAAAATAGGGTCTCAATTGAAAATTATCATTTCATCTTGGTTCTTCATCATATACTGATGATCTGACATAAGATCTGGCGATCTGTGTTAAAGGTTTGTTTGACAAACCTACTTCAGACGTCAGTTCTCTCATGATCTGTAATTGCCTATACGTATCAAATGATGTGCATTACTGTATCACATGTTGCAGTTATGTAGAGAAAATAAGAACTATATTATTATTATTATTATTATTAAATCAGCCGAAAGGCACCCACTGCTGGGCATAAGCCCCCCCAGAGATCTCCACAAATACCGGTCCTGCGCCTTCCGCATCCAGCTGGTACCTGCGATATTTACCAAGTAGTCTATCCACAATGGGGAAGGCCTACCCAAGCTGCTTGGTTCTTAGGACTGCCCAATCAGAGAATTGCCACTTAACTTCCTCATCGAAACAAACGCGTGCCAAAGAACCGCTTAGTGGTTACAACGGTTAGTGGGACGGCTCCGGCCGATTTGAGGGATCAATTTTATGAGTGAATGTAGTAAGGTCATGGGTTTATTGGAGCTCTTGGAGGGTCGCCTGATGGACTGAAGCATGGGGCTACGAAAACAGAGGTTCGCAGACTCTGTCAGATTTGTTATGTCCACCATAGTGAGCAATGGGGGACTTTTAGACAGCTACTTTAAAAAATGAAAAGTGTAGTTCGGCCGTGCCTCACTAGATGGCGCTGCTTAGACAGCATTCTCAAGTATTGAACTCGGTAACATAAGTCACTCGGAAAGGTGTTTCGTGAATAGGTAGATACTTAGTTTTAGTATAATTTCTGAGAAAAAACACTGAAAATGTGTACATTTTTATGCATCTAATTTAGATTTAGACGCCATCTATTATTAGAACTATTTTTTTCTTTTTCATCGGCTTTCGGAAATCTTCCATAGACAGTTAATAGCTTTTTATTACGCGGTAGGTATCCACTGTTGTCAGTGACTGTGGAAGGAGGATACAATACAATACAAAAACTCTTTATTTGCACACTACAAGATACACACATACGGAAGATATGGTTGCTTAAAAAGGCTGCGTTTAGATTCAACGGTTTTCCTTCTTTTGATCCAGACCAAACGATGTTTTTTATTTATTTGGAGCTAGTTTTATTAAAATCGATTTATCATTTTGGAAATATTAGAAAAATAAAGAAAAAAGCGTGACGTTATTATCACCCGTATTCAGAAACGTTACTCTTGCGGTGATGATCCAATCTGGACAGGATCCCCTGGTAGCAAGGTCACGGAGGTCAGATGGCGTCACTCCACTGTAATTACCTGATCTGCCAAATCCCGGATCATGGTCAAGGCGGACCCCGGGCCCTCGTGCACGAGAACACAACCGGGACATTAACGCTAAGATGATGATTATTATTCACAAATGTTACTACGTGGTCTCACAGTGCGCGCGAACACGGTTCCAATTGATAATGCTTGAGCGGCTATGGGCGCTATTTGGTCCATCAAAATGAACGAAATTTATCAATCACACAGCCGTATTGCACGCAGTACGTTCAGTTAACAGACGAACACTATGAAAACGCATAGCAATGATATTTTACCTATAGGTACTGTTGTGTGAATACCGAATAATTGCCGAAGACCGAGCGAGGTGGGCCAGAAATAGCAGGAAGGCGGACCCTGGGCCCTCGCGTGCTGCGCGGGGACGAAGCCGGGACATGACGCCAGGATGATGATGACTGTTGTGTGAATACAGGTGTAAGGGCCATTTGGATCAAACTGGTTTCCGAACCGCATCGAAGTCGGTCCAGCTATATAGATGTTACACTTATAACACCCTTCTATTTTCGGTCTAGACACAGAGTAGTTAGTAATACGTCTGGGCTCCCAAGTCCGCTAATTTACTAATACTTCCATTGAATTATAATTGAATCGCAAACGCAGCTCAACGGCAGTTTGACAATTATAATTCAATCGAGTCAAGTAAATTAGCGGATTCGAGGCAAAATTCACATAAATTCATATAAAGTGAGATAACTAGTGCCTGTTGTGTCGTAACTAATCTGTATTTGTTATCTTGTGTACAATAAACAGTTAAATAACTAAAATAAATAAATAAACTGTATATTTTTATACCACTAAGCAGTCACCGCAGTCTATAGACGTTTGCAACACCAGAGGCATCACCCACGCGTCGCTGACCCCGTAAAAACATTTTCACCCCTTTCTTGAAGAACTCCATGTTGCTGCCTGCGGCTTCGTGGCCCAAAGCGGTCGCCGAGTATTTACAGCGACGGTGACGTTTTATGAAGACAATCTCTGGTAAGCTGCGAGTAATCGCACCCTACGTAGCTACTGCCGCTGCGCTGCGGCACAGTTTGCTATATTTCTCGAGAAATAACTATCTATTCTATACATAGTATAAAACAAAGTCGCTTCCCGCCGTCTGCCCCTATGTATCTATGTACGCTTAGATCTTTTAAACTACGCAACGGGGCTTAATGCGGTTTTCAGCAATAAATATATGTATAGTGATTCAAGTTAAAGGTTCATAATCACAGCCCATAACAATCCACTGCAGGACTTAGGGCCTCTCCCACGAAAGGGGAGGTTATTGCCATAATCTCCACGCTTGGCAGGCGGGTTGGAGATCGCAGTGTTTAAATATAATAATGGAAAATGCTGCTGCCCATTTTCCAGACTACGGAGACTCTTGATCTTTTGCCTCGAAAACATTAGTCGCCTTGTACGACACCCGTGAATGTAAGGGGTTGGTGCTATTCTACTCTGCCGGACACCACACGGCCACAGTTAAAGGTTTAGAAGCAAAAAAAGGGTAAGTAGGGGTAAAGTACGTGTACGCGAACGAAATCGCGCCGCGTCCACTAGCATAGGGTAAAACAAAGTCGCTTCCGGTCGTCTGGCCCTATGTATCTATGTATGCATAGATATTTTAAACTACGCAACGGATTTTAATGCGGTTTTCAACAATAGATAGAGAGCTTCAAGAGGAAGGTTTATAGTAAAGAAAAAAAGGGTAGGTAGGGGGTAGGATAAGTGTAGGGTAGGTTGCTAGAAGGGTTCTGATTGCGTTCTTTTGAGATATCGGAGTCCATCAAACTGGACCACCGTGGACCACCGTGGACCACCGTGGAGTTTTTTGTGGGTAGAAGTCCCACATAACCCAGCTGAGCCCAGTTCTTCCACCGAGAGGCTGGGTACATGGATGGGTTTTCTCCACATTACCAAATAAAAAAAGAGTAGGTGTAGGGTAGTTGTAGGGTAGGTGTAGGGTAGGGTAGGAGTAAGGGTAGGGTAGTGTAGGGGTGGGGTTGTGTTAAGACGTTTATTGAATAATTAAATATATGTACGTGCCACATAAAAGGCTAAATAATCTACATATGAAATGTGTGTCAGAATTAATAGGATTCTACTACAAGATACATCCTCAATCAGACTTAGGGCACAGGTGAAATGGCGGACAAATGTCTGCGTATTTAAAAATAAGGTCTCAAATGAAAAATATTTCATAACAAGCTTTTATAGTGTAGTACCTACTCATCAAGACCATTCCAAAGAGCCCACGATGGGGTTATCTTATTGCGTTCATTAGTTCGTATGACCACCTTCCGACTCCATCATCATACCAGCAACATGTTACCATAATAATGCATTATCATCCAATTGCCACAGGTATATCAAATTTCAGCTAAATCAGATACCAACAAATGGTCGAAAAATTGTTTTCAAATTTTGGCTCACAACTTACATACGAACAGAGCAAGTTAAATTAAATCTTGTGAAAATAAGTAGCATCAAACCAAGACAGCCTAAAAATAACGACATCCCAATAATCTTTCGAATCCCAAAATACTCAGACGTGTCGTACGAGTAATATCACGTTAATAACACGAAGGAGGGAAGGTGCGACTAATGTATGCACGAATTTTCCCCTTTGCCCCCTTTTCGGATCGCATTCTTTTCCATAAGACCCCTAAACGCTTTGAATAAGTATGAAATGAAATACGTGACTGACGCAGTTCAATAAAATATTAAAGCCGTTCCGAAGTAAGCGGCACTGATCTATGCTCTGTCTAATTTAGGATGATAATTTTGACAGCTCACTAATTCTTGGTCCTTGGCACCGATGAAGTGTCATATTTTTTTATGTCGCATTTTATCACCGAATAAAAATTGCAAGAGTCGAAATCGTTGTGGGAGGGTTTTTGTTGTCGTATTAAAATATATTAATTTAACAGAAAAAGAAATGTCTGTTTGTACAATACGTAGCTATGTGGCATAACCATGCAACTATCGATTCTAAGTTCCATGAGAATGATAATCGATAATCAAATAGATTCAAAACAATTTTACGCTACACCATCAATATAAAAATCACATCCTAAATTTGTCAGTTTATAGCAGCGGACTTGCAAGACCAATAACCAAAGTTAAGCAATGCTCACAGGGCCGGGAACTGGATGGGTGACCGTTTCATACTTTGAGGCTAGTCGGACTTCAGCACTACGAGCTCGCCACTTGTTAGGTGTGCCTCCGAATACCGTTGGCGAAGCTAAGTTGACCAAGGTCTTCTGCTGCGGATTCTGAGACTGGTTGAACAGTCTCGGGAGCCGATTGGCACCCACTGACAGCGTATTTTTAATAATCTAATCGACAGATAAAGTCGAATACCCCCGGTCCAAGTTTAGACATTTTTTTTTAATTTTTTAATTTTTTAATTTTTTAATTTTAACATAGACATAGACATAGCTTTTATTTGGCAATAACTACAAATGTATATGACAAGTTGTATTAATATCAACAAAGATAGGTATAACATGTTAAGAAGTGATGTTACTTAAACTCAAATGAGTATTTTCCAAACTACTGAATCGATTTTAATAAAACAAAGCCAGGAACCATCTCGCTTAAACTGGCTTTTAACTAGAGCAAACCGCATCCAAATCGGTCCGTTCGGGAGGGACGATGCCAAAGACAGATAAACAGAGCACACAGATACACAAACCCACAGATACACATGTAAAATTTATAACACCCCCCTTTTTAAGGGACCAAGGGCCCGTTTGTACGTCGCCGCTACAACCCAAGTACACGTCGTGTCTGTATAGTCACCGTATTACCACGCTATTGGCACGCACATGACGCGGTGACTACGCGGGCGCGGCGCGACAACTAGGTAAGTACAACGCGGTGGCTGTGGCACGTTTTTATCGACATTAAAAAAAAACGTGGAAATAATAGGCTTTATTTGCAGTATAATTTTATTCATAACAAGCAATGAAAAGTAACAATAATTTATTTAATTATTATTTAACAGTTTATTGCACACAGTAAAATACATAGAGAAACATCATACAATTTCCTTTTTCCATAACAATTTTATTTACTAGTTGCATTGTAACATTCAAGGATTCTTGTGGTCACCTTTAAATATCATCATCAGCTCCCTGACATCATTATACTACCATCATACTAACTAAGCCATACAAGCCGTCTGAAAATACCAGGAAGTGGGCCTAATACATTACATGATGGTTCAAAATATAGAGTGCCAAGGTTCCAACTGCATTGCTAAAACATAACGTAAACTTGCAGAAACGAAAAAGAAATTTACTTTACTTTTTATCGCACGCCGACTTTGCACTTAAATGATAAAGACCACTAAAGAAAGCAGTGTACCACTGACCTCTACTTCCTTCATAAAACTTCCACTTTACTTTGTGATTGTATTTGACGTCGTATAAAAATACAGAATGCACTTTGGAGACTCACTATTCTCATTTAGAGGACTTTATTCTCATTGCAAATAGCGTCTTAAGGCTCTCGCACACAGGCGCGAAAATATCGCGTGTTATTGCGATAACAGATCAGAGTATTTTAGTTTTTGTTAGGATGCGTGCGATCTTACATTACACTAACGTGTCGGTTTCAAAAGAATTAAACTTGCAGAATACACAGCGATTATCATCGATCTGGGTGCAGAGAGTGGTGTGCTGTTTCGGCCATATCGCCCGTCGGCCTAACAATAACCTGGAACGACTTACGGTGACGGGAAAAGTCAAAGGCAATAGACTCAGAGGCCGAAGTCCGAAGAGATGGGCAGACCAAATATCCAACTATTTGGATAATTTCATCTGGTGCACCAGGTAACTGATCGAAACCTATGGAGAAATGTAATTGACAAACTCCAAAGATGTTACGATCCTTAGCAGTGAGGCAACGATCAAGAAGAAGAAGAAGTAGGAGGCTTGCGTTCCTTCGTTTTATAATCAAAGAACGTTAACAATGCCTAACGAGATTTACAACTAATAAGATTATGAGAAAGGTACATTTAGTGTTAAGCTACAGGATGATAAAAACGCAGCGGAAAGGACGCAGATCACATTATCGCAAAAACGCATGCGCTGTTATCGCGCATTAGTAACATCGCGCCTGTTTGAGAGAGGCTTTAGTGTTAGTGTTTACTATAGTGGCAGAATGGCTACAGCCACAGAATAAATAGAACTTACTCTGCTTTCAAGGGGTTTGTGGATCTAGCTAGTATATGGGTCAAGGTTTACGTCTCGTAAGTAGTGTAAGAAGTGTTAGGGTGCTTTTTATTGTTATTATAGCGTATAAATAATAAAATGTAAAGGATATGTCATGGTGAGAGCAAATCACACTGAAATGAAACAACATCTACAGAAAGAACACTTTTCTATTGGAACTAATAATAGTTTTATTGTTTTATCTAGAAGAATTAATCTTGATTTATTTTACACATATAACACAAGGGTTGCTTACTTTGGGGCTAGATGGCGCTGTGTGAATTTATCCAAGCATATTTATTATGATGAAATTGTAGTCTTATAGACTGTTCAGTATGCCTAACTTTTAGTTAAGTATGTATTAGTTTATCCAGTTTCTATCGGTGGAAACCCATAATTGGCTCTATGCTGTCAGTATTCATTTATATTGTAATCATTGCTGTTGGTTTTTTTAAGTAAATAAAATAAAATAAAATGAGACTTCTCGCGGGAAAGTCACTGCGCAATATCGGAAAGTTATTATGAGCTCTCTAAAGAGGGAGAAGGAGAGTGCAGAGTTCTTCAAGAAAGGGGGGAGCGGCCATAATAACACACATTCTGCGAATAGTTCAAATGTCTAGCTATTACGGTTCCGAAGATACAGTCACAAAGAGTTTCAGTGTATGGGTAGCCCCATAGTGGCGGACGGGATGCCGGCCTGGTGACGTCATGCACAAATTCGCGCACCTAATGAAATTATTTCTGCAATCGCAACTTTAAAGTCTCATAACTTGTTTGTTTCTTAAAATATTAAAAAAAAAATTCACAGTTTTGTTTCATTGGACTCAAATTTTTATATTCAATAAAAAAAAATATTTTGGAAACTTCCTCATTGTACATTGCCTACTAGTTTTTCGCATACCGACTTCCACCAAATCCATGTAGGTGTTGTATGGAAGAGATCGCTACTGACGATAAGACCACCCTTATACTGGTTATAATTTTACAGAATCTGTATTTATTATACTGTTGTACAATAAAGAGTTCAATAATTAAATAAAAATACGGTTTAAAGTACGCCAATGTCAATAAGAACTAATAAATGCCTTCCAATTCAGTTGTAAAAGTATCAAATTCCGCCCTAAGGGTCCGGTTCCACCATACAGAACTGATTGGCGCCCACGACTCGGTATCGAATGCATTCGCAAAAATCACAGCCCCATAAGTTATCCAGTTTCAAAGAGACATCATTATTCAAATAAAACTTCGGCGGTGACATGGAGGAGGATCTTGGGCACTGTAGGAGCGCGCGTAGGTATTTTTATCTATTTTATTCGATACTGGCTTATACCCGCGACGTATTCGTGCAGGATTCGATAAAATCTGCCAGTCTACAAACATATCATCTTGACGTTAATGTCCCGGTTGTACTCTCGTGCACGAGGCTCAGGGTTTGCCTTGACCGTGATCCAGGATTTAACAGATCAGGTAGTTACAGTGGAGCGACTGCCATCTGACCTCCGTATCAATGGTAGCAACCAGGGGAACCTGACCACGGTTAGACATTCAGTTGCCTAAATGTGCAGGTTTCATCACGATGTTTTACCATGGCGTACATGACGGCAGTGGGATTCGCACCCGGTACCTCTCGCTTGCGAGTCGAATACCTGTACCACAAGTCCACCGACGCTCTTCTCGTCGTTTATTTATATAAGTAGTTTACGTTTTAGATGATATATTCTTAAGAATATAACTTAAGGAACACTACACAGGACGTTCACTATGTCTACGAAATCATAACCTCTGAAGTGGAGAGAGAATAATTTTTCGTTTGAACCGCCTACTGAACCGCTTTCGAAAATTGTGTTACTAATATGTAGCTATAGGTATTCTTTACACATTAGAAGGAACGAGGTTTACTACGGAACCCTAAAAAGCAGGTAAGTAATTGAGTTTGCCCGTGTGGTGTCCGGCAGAGTAGAAACCAGCAAACCCCTTACACTCGTGGGTTTTTTTCGAGGCAAAAGATCTAGTCCCCGTAGGCTGAAAAATGGGCAGCAGCGTTTTCCATTGTTATATTTATAACACTGCGATCTCTAACCTGCTCTAACTGACTGACTGATCTCCAACCCGCCTGCCCAGCGTGGAGATTATGGTAAAAGCCTCCCCTTTCGTGGGAGAGGCCCTAAGTCCTGTAGTGGACTGTTATGAGCTGTGTTGATGATCTCTAACCCGCCGGCCAAGCATGGATATTATGGCAATAACCTCCCCTTTCGTGGAAGCGGTACTTAATCCTGCAGTGGACTGTTATGGGCTGTGATGATGAATTGAGTTTGAAAAAAAATATAGAGATATCATAATAAAAAATTACAGAACTAGTCAGCAATTTAGTTTCTCCAACACCGTACAAGACCGACCCCCATCCAATTGTAGAGAGACGTGACTATACTTTTACTCAGTTCGGGGTTGGGTAAAAAATCCCCCCTCATAGATCCCGTTTGTCGGCGCCATGTTCTTAATATTTCACCCAACTATTAGGCCCCTATTGAAACGTTAAACTCACAGGGAAATTCGTGCGTGGAATATTTTGAGGGAGCTTTCAACTTTACCTTCGTGAAGGCTTCTTAATTTACTCACTTAAAGACTGTAAGGGGGGCAATGTAGGTAGTATAAGAAATATGATACTTTCTAGCAATAGTAGAGGTTCCATAAACCTACAAAACGTTTGACTTTGGTCTGCATACACAAACTGGCATGCTCGGTACAGTCGAAAAGAATATTTTTTTTTAATCGACCCAAACTTTTGAATTTTTGTAGCGATAGTAGCTTCTTATAGAAGTAAAAAAGCTGGTCTCTTTTAAATCCTCTTGGCAGTTTCGCTAATCAGCCACATTAAAGTTACCAGAAGGTGACACACCTACGGTGCCATCATTGTCTATTAGCTTAACAAGCTTTATTTATTTTTAGGTATAATTGTGACGTCAATTGACAATGTAAAAAGCTCAAAAGCTTGTGTGGGCTGTGAAAGCTTGTGTTGTGTCTGATGCTCTTCTTCGGTATATAACAGAATGTGTTGTATTGTATGTATCCCAAAAAAGACAAGTCAATCTGGTCAGATTCTACTTGTATACAGCTGTGACTCGGACAGCATTTCCTGGATCGGATCGGAAGCAGTGTGTGAACGATCTGTGGCGACATCTATCGCTCTACCTCTTCAATAGGGAAGACTCAACGATACTCACATTACGAGTACACGAACACAAGGTTGGCAAGCATCCGCGCATAGATGGCGCTGACCGTCCTACATCGTGCTAGCGAAATGTGCCAACTCCGCGGCATATATACAACTTCCGACAATCAACCGTCGGACCCGTGGTCCCCTGGTCACAACACCCGGCTAGGTGGGTAATTACCCTTTTCCACCTTCTCCATCTTCGCTTGCCAAAATTGGCGGCTACCTTATAACTTACCACCGCCCAAAGATCCATCTCGCTCCCTGTAGTGCTGAATATTAATGTGACTTGCTATGTATAAAACATGGAGCCTTTTCGGTAATATAGCGGTTATCTCGTATCGGATTAGTTCCGAATACTGGATATCGTATATTTGATACGGTGTCCGGGATGTAGGCTGCGTCGTTCTGGTTTGGAGAAGGCAGTTCATTCACTCAAATTTTCTTTATTGAGTAGGACATTAAATATCTCTTTCAATCGTCATAACGGAGGGGGTATGACGGTAAGAAGGAAATCATAGTGACTTTTGGCCACCTCAGGACCAGAGCACACCCACCCCACATCGACAACGGCCGGACCGTGCCTGACAATACCAGCCCGGCAGGGCCTGACCGCGCCCGACATATTATATAGGTATATTATACTTAAGAGAAATACCGTCTACAGCTAGAGTAACCTAGTCCACCAAGGCATCACCCGTTCACGAGTATAACGCAGGGCCCAGCCATCGACCAATTCCACCATATTAACCATGTCTACAGGTACCTCAAAGGTAGGCACTGCGTCCGTTCCCCTTAGATTGCAGATGTCCTGGACGACGATGACCTCCTGTGGGTTCACTTCTGTGTGCGGGAGGCAATAAAAAAATATATGTATTAGAGAGAAAAGAGCGTCCCGCCCCCCACGCTACCGCCAGACAGACTTTAAAGCGAGCGAGCATTACAGATGCTGCATATGATAGATAAATACTGGTTGATGTGCAAAGACAAGGAAGGTTTTGGGCTCTGGCTGACATAACGATCAGTTATCAAAGGTTATATAACTCTCACAAGCGAGATGCACTCTTAGTTGCCGTATTTGTGGGATACAATCATTTAATAACCGAAAGGGATTACTTATGCAAATAAAATTGAATCGTAAAGATAAATCTATAAATCCAATTTAAATTTTTATGAAGATTCCACGCTATGACCATGATTTTCCGCTGGGGACTCGCCGCTGTCCTAATTGGAAATGGTCGTGCGACCATGGTCGTACGACAGACTGTGCCAATGTGGACAGCGCCGAGAGCCTGAAACCTCACTGTAACTAATGTGCACAACTCAGAAAAAGTAACTGATAAATGGCGGCAATGGGGTTCTAACCCAGTACCTCGGGGGTACGAGTAACCATTAGGCCACCGGCAGTCTAATTTGCCTATTTGCTTTCAGAGCAACATATCCCACGGTTTAAAAGGTATGCATCGCATTGGTGATGATTCTCCTGGTGTTGCTAATGTACATAAGAAGTGGAATGGAAATGGTCGTGCGACCATGGTCGTACGACAGACGTTGCCAATGTGAACAGCGCCGAGAGCCTGAGACTAATTGAACAGTCTTAGGAGCTGATGTGACAGTATATTATAATTATAAAATGTACTTAAACCTCCTTTTCATAGGGTAGTTTTCCTATAACCGGGGTTTTTAACAAGCATGATAGGTGGTCATAATGTGGAAGGAGTCACTTGAGAATGGTCGTCGGAAAATAAATGTGGCGGAAAGAGTTCACGTTTAGTTCAGTTCTTTAGCTATCCTCTGTATTTTTAACCCCCGACGAAAAAAGAGGGGTGTTATAAGTTTGATGTGTGTATCTGTGTGTCTGTCTGTGGCATCATATCTCCCGAACGGATAGACCGATTTGGATGCGGTTTTCTCTGTTTGAAAGCGAGTTTAATCGATATGGTTCCTAGTTTTGTTTCATTAAAATCGGTTCTGTAGTTTAGAAAATATTTAAGTTGAAGTAAACTTGATCGGGGGTTATCCGACTTTTTCTTTCGGTTAGGTTACTTTAGGTTGGGCCCTACAATAGGAGCGTCGGTGGCCGAGCGGTTACAGATCCGACTCGTAAGCCAGAGGTCCCGGGTTCGAATCCCGCTGCGGCCATGTACCAATGACTTTTTTCTGAGTTATGTACATTAGTTGAATACTAACCGATGCTCTTACGGTGAGGGAAAACATCGTGATGAAACCTGCACATTCAGGCGACTGGATGTGTAACCATGATCCTATCTGGTCAAGTTCCCCTGGTAGCAGGGTCATGGAGGTCAGATGGCAGTCGTTCCACTGTAATTACCTGACCTGCCAAATCCTGGATCATGGTTAAGGCGGACTCCGGGCCCTCGTTCTCGAGAGCACAACCGGGACATTAACGCCAAGATGATTATTTTATTGTTATTTAGGTTGGGCCCTACAATGTCAAGCTAGACGTTTAAAAATTACTCGTGTCAATGAAATGAACGCCGTTTGCGTCTTAAAAGGAAACATAATTAAATTATAGTTAGGTTAATGAATGGTTTGTAGAGTATCGTCCCTGCCCCACGCGTGTGAGTAAATTCGAAGCCGAAACTATAGTTCGTGCCAAATGAATCGACAATAGTGGACATTAATCTACACATTTTATATTGAGCACTGTTCCACAAATTACGCTACCAATTCTTTATACAGACCCACCGCACGTTTCTATATTGACACGCTGAGTGGTCCCTATTGTTTTAAATATTTTTATTATTAATGTTTCAGTTGTCAGTAACTGTTATTGTGTCGTGGTCTGCTATGTATAATAAATGTATTTTCTTTCTTTATTTCTTCTTTATTTCATTTCGACATTTCTTAGTAAACAACTTAGTAAACAAACAGTATAAACATAAATTAAAACAAACTGTTATGTACTAGCACTGTAGAATAACCTGTTATATTTATCACGGTTGTAGCAAATTATTTTATTTTCGTACTTAATATTGTTGTCAGTCGTAGCAGTTTGTTATACCATTTGTAAATTACAAATAAATAACTATAGATCAATTTAAATATCTTTTTGAATTTATAAAACTTGTGAAAGCAGTTTGTTTAAAAAAAAATTATCTTTCTCATCGATCACCGAGAGATCAATACACGATATTGCCAATGCATTTGGCATGAACTATAAGCTGATGTGCATTTATTTACCACCGACTAGTGTACTAAGAAAATCATGGAACGTCGGTGGCCGAGTAGTTACGGTATCCGACTCGTAAGCGAGAGGTAGCGGGTTCGAATCCCACTGCTGCCATGTACAAATGACTCTTTTCTGAGTTAGTACAATAGTTGAATACTAACAGATGCTCTTACGGAGAGGGAAAACATCGTGATAAAACCTGGATATTCAGGCGACTGAATAACCATTAAGTAACCATGACCCATGGTCAGGTCAGGTTCCCCTGGTAGCAGGATAACAAAGGTCAGATGGCAGTCGCTCCACTGAAATTACCTGATCTGCTAAATCCTGGATCATGTTCAATGCGGACCCCGGGCCATCGTGGGCGAGACCACAACCGGGACATTAACGCCAAGATGATTATTTGTTTATTTTTCCCTTGCTTTTTTATGTCTGTTTAATGTTGTGACATGTACGATATATTTGGCGATAAATAAATTTATCTATCTATCCTATTTTTTTTATGTCATACGGTAGCCCAACAGGCAAGCGGGCCACCTGATGGAAAGTGGTCACCACTGCCTATAGACATTAGCAACTCCAAGAGTATCTATAATACGTTGCTCTGGCAGCAAAAAGGCAAATCCACCCTGCCAAAGCTACGGTTTCCCAAATCCCTACCCCATGGAGCACTGACCGCGATGGTAGCGTAGTAAGCAAACCGCCATATCCAACAGCACCCAAGCCTTCCTAACTCGGCTTGCGACAGGCGAGCCTAACCGGCAGTGACGCGCGTTCCCGCTCCCGGGATCCGCCGTGACAGCAGCGTCAGACGCGGTGGCTGTGACGCGTCACATGTCTAATTAGTATACGGATATGTCGAAGCTGTCTTGTTGGTACACTAGTACCAACTACGATTATAGAAGCACTAGAGAGGTTATGGCATAGCTAGATTGGCCGTCAATATCGTGGGTGTGTTCGCGCGCGCGAGGGTGGGGGGTCAGAATTGATTTGGCGGATCAGGTAATTACAGTGGAGCGACTGCTATCTGACCTCCGTGGCACTGTGAACAGGGGAAACTGACCAGATTTGATCATGCTTACATATTCAGTCGCCTGAACATGCAGGTTGGCTCACGATGTTTTTCCCTCACTGTAACTAATGTATACAACTCAGAGAAAGTAACTGATAAATGGCGGCAATGGGGTCCTAACCCAGTACCTCGGGGTACGAGTAACCCTAAGGCCACCGGCGCTCTAATTTGTAACATAACCCACGGTTTGAGAGGTGGGCATCGCATTGGTGATGATTCTTCTGGTGTTGTTAATGTCCATAAGAAGTGGTTAACACTTTCTATAAGATTTGCTCATTTGCCCGTTTGTCTAAAGGTTGAGATGAAAACTAGTGTCTATGTTATAATTAAGTACCTACTCTTAAGTGTTTTTTATTAGAGCTCGATGTGAGGAGTACGCAATTGTTTTACTTCGATATGTGAATTTTAGCCATGTACGCAATATATTTATTCACAAAACAATTAAAAGAAAGGGTATTTACAATGAAAGTAGAAGAGGAAAAAAATCCATAAAAAGAAAGCACTTTACATAAAACCAGAGTAACAAGTACTACATCAACTTGTCTAGACAACATTTTTTGTGATATTCAGGCATGTCGCCAGTCTGTAATAAACAAACTACAATCCGATCATTGTGGTCAATTAGCTGTCTTTAATGTTTATATGAGGAAAGAGACAAATAATACTATTAAATTTGTACCAATTAACAACATCCGTCTGAATAGTTTTAGAAATAACATTATAGAGAAATCTTCTAATTTAAAGTATTGTGATGATACAAATGAATATTATAATTCAATTTTACACATGACAGAAACTGAATGCAATCGTATATTCAAACTAAAAGTAAAGGCAATAAACAGCAAACTTATGTTTAGCGATTGGGCGACAGCAGGAATACATAAAAGTAGAAACAAATTATATGAGCTCTATGCGGAACGGGCGTATAATAATAGCGTAGAATTTGCTGACTATGTTAAGCATTACTCGAAGTTATTTGAACGCGTTTGTGCTACAGCAAAATCGAATTTCTTTAAACACAAACTAAAAAATAGCAAAGATGTAGTAAAACTGAAAAATATTGAAACTGGAAAAGTCAAAACTCGCGATAACAAATACAATTTAAAAATAAATGATAATGTTGTTACCAAAAAGTTGCGGAGGCTTTCAATGAATTTTTTACAGACATTCCAGTGTCGACTACAAAATCATTAAATGCGTCTCCTGCTCTCGCTGAATCTTTGCTAAAACAAAACGTACCCGAGAGTGTCATCGATTTTAAGTTCGAACATGTAACAAGATATAGTTAAGGCTTTTAAAAGCATAAAAATAAAAGCGACTGCCGACATTGACGATTTGTCAGTTAAAATAATTACCATTGTAATTGATGTTATTGCTATCCACTTAGCGAATATATTTAATAAATGTGTTGATAATGGCGAATTTCCTGACCTGATGAAGCATAGCAAAATTATTCCATTGTTTAAAACAGGTAGCACAACAGATCCCACAAATTATAGACCAGTTTCGGTGTTACCGGCGTTAAGTAAAATATTTGAGAAAATCATATTAAACCAACTAAAAGTCCACTTTTATGGAAATAATCTATTGCATCATAAACAATTCGGTTTTACTCGGGGTCGTTCAACAACCGATGCAGGTGTTGAACTAATTAAACGTGTTTTTGGGGCCTGGGAGGAATCACGTGATGCCTTAGGGGTGTTCTGTGATTTATACAAGGCCTTCGATTGTGTTAATTATGAAACAATGGTCGGGAAATTGCAACATTATGGAATAAAGGGCTTAGCTCAAAACTTATTAAGTTCATATTTGAATCAGAGAATTCAAAAGGTTGATGTGTACGGAGAAAGATCTGCAGGGTCTGTTGTCTCTATGGGGGTCCCACAGGGGTCAATTCTGGGTCCGTTTTTATTTCATATTTATGTAAATGATTTGCCGTACTTTGTAAAAGATACTTACGAAATTGTTTTGTTCGCTGATGATACATCTTTAGTGTTTAAAATTAAAATACAACAATTAACATATGACGATGTGAACAAAGCTATTTCAGAAGTGGTAAACTGGTTTACGATTAATAATTTATTACTGAATGGCAAAAAGACAAAATGTTTAAAATTCTCCTTGCCAAATGTTAGATCAGTATCCACTAAAATACAAGTAAGAGGCGAAAATTTTGACCTTGTTGATTCCACAGTATTTTTAGGCTTTACTCTAGATAGTAGATTACAATGGGGTCCACACATTGATAAATTGGCGAAAAGGCTAAGTTCTGCAGCATATGCTGTAAAGAAGATGCGAGGTTATTCTGATGAGGCTACAGCAAGATTAGTTTACTTTAGTTATTTCCACAGTATTATGACTTATGGCATACTGCTATGGGGACACGCTGCCGACTGGCATAATGTAATTGTTCTGCAGAAAAGGGCTATTCACGCGATTTACCAATTGGGACCTAGAACTTCACTTAGAGATAGATTCAAGAATATTGACATTATGACAATGCCATCACAATACATTTATGAGAACTTGATCTATGTTCATAAAAATATACACTTGTTTATGAAGAACAGTGATGTGCATAGTAGGAATACTAGAAATAAAGATAAACTTGTTACTAGTTCTTGTCGTCTGGCCAAAGTCCACAAATCATTTATGGGTCAATGTGTACGCTTTTATAATAAAGTCCCAACAGATATACAGAATTTACCATTGAATAAATTTAAAGCCACTATAAAAAATAAATTATGTTAAAAAAGTTATTAAAGTATACCTGAATATGTGAATGACAAAAGTCCATGGAACTGAACTGCAGTTTTGAACAGGTATTAATTTAGTTAAAATTAGTATGTAAATATAATGTATTAGTATATAAGACATTAAAAAAAAAAAAAAGAAATATGAATTAACTTAGGCTCTGTGGGTTTGTTGCCGTTTCTTTACCACGGAGGACCACCTAGGAAGCGGCGTTAACATTCCTTCCCTTCCCACACACGGTGTCTTTTGGTCGTAGCGGGGCTGGGGGGCGTCTACTTTGCGCGGACTGCGGTAGGGATGGCGTTGGATAAGATAGGGGAAAAGTAGGGGTAGGGTTAGGTTAGGTTAAGGGGTAGGCCGGGGTAGGGGTGGGTAGGGTAGGATAGGGGTAGGCTACGGGCAGGGTAAGGGTAGGGTGGGAGCAGCTACCTAACACTGGTATTGTCGGACATGGTCCGGCCGTTGTCGGCGGGGGGTGGGTGTGCTGCGGCCATGGGGCGGCCAACATGTCACTTTGTGTTTCCTTCCTAATTTCCTACCCCCTCCTCTTTGACGATTGAAAGAGATATGTAATATCCTACTCAATAAAGTAATTTTGAATTTTGAATTTTGAAGCGTTAAAATAATTGTCAATCATATACCCCTGGTGTTTTAAACGTCCATTAGCTGCTATCACTTCATCTGCATCTTTTCAGGCATCAGGCAGGCCGAAAGCTAGTTTGCCCTTTAGTGACGTAAAAAATACAAAGAAATGAAAACCAGTCAAGTGCGATTCCCAAGTAAGCAACAATTAATTTATGCCAGAGCGACATGTTTCGTAAAATTATAATCAAGCTTCGAAACCTTGCTTCGACTTGCCTCACGATTGCTAGCTTCTAACATAGATGCACGCCTTCCTCCCCTCTAAAATTCAACACTAAGCTCCAAAATATCTATCTAAATCTCTCATATCTCCGGCCCTTTCACTGAAAGCGGATAACAAGGCCTCGTCATCGTTTTTTTGAGCAAAGTTCCCGCGTGTGGTGAAATTTCGTCGGCTTTGTACTTCTATTCGGTCAGATGAAAAATTAAAAAAGCATCACTCTATTTTTTCCCCGCCGGGGTTGGTTAAAACGTACTTCGTTAAGCTGTGCAAAAAGTTGGAGCCATTGTGCATTAATGAATGAAATTCTCTTTGGTCTTGTTGTAATCTGTTGATTTTTGGGTAATTGTTTTTGGTACCTATGAAAATTTGAGCGTCAGTAGTGGTAGTTGATCGAAGGTCGATGACCCAATGGCTAGTGGGTCCGACTCGTAAGCAAGAGGTACCGAGTTCGATTGACAATGTAAGAATGCATTTTTTTTGTCTACGCACATTAGTTCAATATTGAGGTAAGGGAAAACTTCCTGAGAAAACCTGCACATTCAGGCGATTGAATGTGTAATTATGATCCAATATGGTCAGGTTCCCCTGTGCCAAAATCTGGATCATGGTCAGGGCAAGTCTATAGGCAGAGGTGACCACTTTCCATCAGGTGGCTTACCTGTTTCCCTCGTTTGACATAAAAAAGTATTCTTAGAGAATACGGTTTAGTCTAATCTAGGTCCTAGGTATCTAGCCTAAACATATATGTTTATGTTATACAGTGAACCTAGAACTGAAACCGCAACCTCCAGTTCCCTGAAGCGGTTGATGTTTGCCTAAACTATGAAACTCGCGAGTACCAAATTCAAACTCCAATAAATTTATTTGTGGATTGACTTTGCAACTAAACTTGAAGTGAAGTGAGTGGGCGGTTTCCTAACAAGTACGGCAAACAACCTTCAAATCGGTAGTTGTGGGTTACTTACAGGCGTAAGGTTTGGGCAATTGCTCATCACTCCCATCCCAAACCAGTCCACTGCAGGACTTAGGGTCTCTCCCTCGAAAGAGGAGGTTATTGCCAAAATTTCCACTCTTGGAATGCGGGTTGGAGATCGCAGTGTTATAAGATAACAATGTAAAATGCTGCTGCTCATTTTTCAGCCTACAGAGACGCCGAGCGCCGCCTTGTACGACACCCACGAGTGTAAGGGGTTGGTGCTATTCTACTCTGCCGGACACCACACAAAAGTAAAATAAATTAACTAGGACCTTATTTTTGACACCGGTCGTAACTACGCGAGCGTGCGCTTCCTATCTCTTTTACACTCGTGATAAGTTGCTAGAGATAGAAAACACAAGCATTAGAAGGCGAGCGCTCGTGTGAAAGCGAGCGGTTTTAAAAATAGGGCCCATGGAATCGAAATATCATCATCTCAGCCGTAGGACGTCCACCGCTGAACATTAAAAAAAATATACGATCGCCATCTCACCTCATGGTAAGTGACGATGCGGCCGAAGATGGAGCATGCCTGTCTAGGAACAGCTTATTCACTCTAGGCTTGAAGGTGTACAGATTATAATGGTCAGGCACCGCGTTTCATTTCTTAGCTGTACCAATAAATTAGCTTTTGTACATTCAGATAGTATATAAAAAGATGGCTGTAGATATTTATATAAAAAGTAATAAGTATCTGCAATTTCGATTGGCGAGAGATGGCGCAGGTTACGAAGAGGCGGCGTTCTCTGGTCTCTGGAAAAGGTCCTTTGGGTCGCTGAGCCAACGCAGTAAGTACTTATCTAGTACGTGCGTAAGTGTTTTGTAGTGCAGTTCAACGGGCCCGAGAAATATTGAATTACACACCGTTTTCAGGTAAATCCCGTACATTGTAACATGGTTGTGGATCGCCCGGCGGGCGTCTCAGGTGCCAGGGCAACCCTTGTCAAAGTCGAGACTCTGCCGCCTCTACCCGAGTAACTGACGCTTCTTTATTACTTCTAATAATATTTATCTTTCGCCTAGTATTTCGGGCATTTTTGCCTCAAATGTCATTACGTTACGCTAGCTCAGATTCATGAGCCGCGTGACGGCTTTATTGGGTTTTATTTTGTTAGCGTCACTTTCGTTTTTCGCCTAGACATGGATATGGGCCAAAAAAATAAAATGCTTGAAGATACGTAGTTATCTTCAAGGAATAGACTTTCCTCGTAGATACCTGTAAAATAAAACGGTTATCTGTGAGGAAAATAAAATCTACAGAGATAGCTAGTCTAGCTACAAAATTTCTTTATTGAATGAGACATTAAATATCTCTTTCATTCAGCAAAGAGGAGGGGGTAGGAAAGTAGAAAGGAAAACACATTGACATGTTGGCCGCGCCAGGACCGGAGCACACCCACCCCACGCCGACAACGGCCGGAGGCCGAGAATACCAGACAAACCGGCTTTGTCCGACATTGCCGGACGCGGCTCGACAATGCCAAGCAGAGCCGGATCGCGTCCGACGTAATATATAGGTATATTATACTTAAGAAAACAACTGGAGCAAGATTAAACAATTCCACCAAGGCAGCACCCGTTCACGAGTATAACGCAGGGCCCAGCCATCGTCTAATTCAACCATATTTGAGACAACTAGTTACTGGAGGATACTGGAAGAAAAAAAATCTTCACAGATAACCTGGCCATGGCTATTTCTTTAGGGAACTGTTTAGAATTTTAGTATCAGCAGCTCATAAAAGTCAGTACATATTACAGAAACTGTTTTTCACGGTACGCACATATGCACAGACATGTAATATTATGATTTACTTTCATATTATGAGGTACAATTCGCTTGGTGATAGAAGTTACCGCCGCCCTCGGGCCAAGTAAAAACCTTTTCACACCCATCTTATAGAACTTTATACCGTACTCTCAAGAGAAAACCTCTCAAGGAAGCTCATTACAGAACCTAAATTGTACATGGATTTATCTATCACAGAGTGTTCCTAAGTTATAGATTATGCATTATGTAGTATATATTATTATTGTATTATAAGTCGATATGTATGTATGTATGCGTGTATATATGTATGTATTTATAGATACTTATATGTGTAGGTAGAATAAATATACTTATGTATATGCCTATTTAGATAGGTAATATTGTGCACGTCCTATCGGCGTCTCATGATCACATCACACTCCCAAAGGCCTGCTGGAAGAGATTTCTTTAGAAATAAGTAGCGCCTGTTGTGCCATTTTTTACTTTGCCTGTTATTTGCTATGTATTTCTTGTGTACAATAAACTGTTAAATAAATAAATAAAAAATGGATAATGAACAGCACAGTTTCAAATCATTTTATGCTGTAACAGTATTATAGGTAGGTATATTTCGTGCACGAAAACATACTAAGGTCTTTTTTATTGCCCGTTTATACGTCACCGCTTACAAATCGGATAGGAAACGCGTACGCGTTGTACTTGCATAGTCACCGCGTAGCAACCGGACACAAAACTGCAGTCTGCCTTATTGGTGCGCACGCGACGCGGTGACTACGCGGGTGCGGCACGACGACTGCGGGTATGACAAGGTTGCTGTGCGATGACTACGCGGGCGCTGCGCGTTTGTATACAAGTAATAAAACAGGTTTTCTGTCATTAGGACTTAAAGAAACAGAAACAGATAAATCGTGCCGAAATTGTGTACGTCTGTTTGGACTTTAAGGGTTACGAATTCGGCCATTGCACGCCAGTATCTTTGGAACCGTTACAGCCAGATACTTGAAAATTTCGCAGAATAAGTACGTGTTTCTTAGACCGTCATAACAATAAATAATCTAAATAATTTGAAAATTATGGGGACCCTATACAATAAACATGCTTTTTTCGACGTATTTTAAGAGGTTTCTTGTTATTTTTGATGGCAGTCGCTCCCCTGTAATTACCTGATCTGCCAAATCCTGGATCACGGTCCAGACGGACTCCGGGCCCTTGCAGGCGAAAGCACGACCGGGACATTAACGCCTTAACCACTAGGCCACCGACACTCCGGAGGCGGTACTCTTACTGACACGTAAATCATTTCTTACACCATTTCAGTTCACGAAGTAACTTTAGAGGACGCGTTTCGTACCAACATTTAATGGCATAATCTCTCGTGTTCAAGTGCATAAATCAGGATGTTGTTATGTAAAGTGAGTCAATTCGCGACCAGAGCGGGGACAGAGTGGAGGTATGTCTTCCACTGGGAGCGGAGCGGACGGAAGATATGCGAAAGATATTTTTACTACCTTGGGAATAATGTTGTAAATTATTCGAGTTCGGGAGTCTATATTTTAGGACTCGACTCATTATGACAGAGACTCTACTCCTCAATCTACTAACTACTACTCAATCTCTCTACTCTATCTACAGCATATGCTGAGCTGAGTTCTAATTTGGCATGACACTACAATATTCATCATAAATTTTAATCGAATGTACCCTAGCCTTAACATGTTATACCTAACATTGTTGATATTATTATAAAATAATCATCTTGGCGTTAATGTCCCGGTTGTGCTCTCGAGAACGAGGGCCCGGGGTCCGCCTTGACCATGATCCAGGATTTGGCAGGTCAGGTAATTACAGTGGAGCGACTGCCATCTGACCTCCATAACCCTGCTACCAGGGGAACCTGACCAGATTGGACCATGGTTACAGATCCAGTCGCCTGAATGTGCAGGTTTCATCACGATGTTTTCCCTCACCGTAAGAGCATCGGTTAGTATTCAACTAATGTACATAACTCAGAAAACAGTCATTGGTACATGGCCGGAGCGGGATTCGAACCCGGGACCTCTGGCTTACGAGTTGGATACTGTAACCGCTCGGCCACCGACGCTCTCATTGTTGATATTATTACAACTTGTCATATATATTTGTAGTTATTGCCAAATAAAAGCTATGTCTATGTCTATGTCTATGTCAATGCATTATAGACTGTGAGGGCACCGTAGGTTATCTTACGTCATCGAGTACAAGAAAAAATCCACTTTGTAGCGATAGTAGACGTTTAGGAGACCCACAAAACGTTGGTCTGCCCGTGCACAGAGAGGAACAAAAAAATGTTTTATTGTGGCTCAAACTTTGGCTTTTCTTAGCGATAGTACTTACACATCTTCTTGTATGGGTTCTAGAAGTAAAAAATCGCCTTATTTTTACTTTATATTATTTTCACTCGCCAACTCCATATATTGGTGATATATTTGGTATTTCTATCCAACCAGGATGTCTTGTATGTAAAATTATATTTAAAAAGTCATTTGACAGACACTCGATGCTGGCACATTGCTTTCACTAAGTTTATGGCTCTGGATACTGCGATTCCACCCCGTGATCTGTATAAAACCTAAATAAACATAATGCCAAAAGATAGTTAGTAAAATGCCAAACAACCATATTGCCAAACATTTTGAAAGTGACACGTCAAAACGTATAATGTCAAAGTGTTGGATGCCCTTAGAAGCATACATCCACAATATTTCTATTTTTCAGCCATTCAAAGAAGTAGGCAAGGCTATCGCCGTAGTTTTAACCCTCGATGCAAAAAGAGGAGCGTTATATAGACATTATTGTGAATCTGTGGCAACGTAGCTCCACAACTGCTGATCCGATTTCCATGCAGTTTCTTTCATTTGGAAACCAGTTTAAATGAAATGGTTCTTTGATTTGTTCCATTTATCACGGTTCCGTAGTTTGAGAAAATTTTAAGTGTATGTAGACATCGGGCGATTTTCCGATATCTGTCGGTCACAGACCGAACATAGTTATAATAGTACCACGAGAAATCCGAATTGACTGACAGTAGTAAAAATTAGAAAATGTAGATATGGCAATAATCTTGGGATAATCTGTCTTTGTCAGTCCTTGTAAACATTTAGATATTTGGCTTGAACTTGTACTTTTAGTTTGACTAAATTATTAATCATGCTGAAAATTATCACTCTCACTTCCTTTTTAATTGATTTGCCCATTATTTAATAATATTTTTCATAACTCACGAAAATAAACAATCCTACAGAAATCAAATTGTTTTTTAATTACTCTTATGAATAAGGTTCTATTACTTTTAATAAACTTGTTGCCATACAGAGTTTTTTTTTAATAAGTGATTCGGACTTAGCGTGGCGTTGTTACAACAATTAAGACAAAGAAATAGCCAAGACACTCTTCTGTTTTGTTCTTCATTGCGTGCGAGGATACATGCCAAAGAAACTCTCCCGAACTCTTCTGGAGTGGATGGCCGGCATAAACTGGCGCGAACTAACTACAACTAGGGCGGTGCCAAGAAAATATTTCATCCATATAAATGGGGCGAGCTGACGAGTGACTAGGTGGCGACAGATTGGTCTAGTGGTACGTGATATTCTGCCTACAACGATATAGACTGTAAGGGCGCCGTAGGTAATCCTACGTCATCGAGTGCAAGAAAAATTCCAATGAGAGTAGACATTTAGGATACCCACAGAACGTTGCTCTGCCCGTGCACAGCATGGAACAAAAAACTTTTTTATTATTATTATAAACTTAATTTCTCTCTCGAAACAAGTTCCTTCCCGTCGAAATGGAAAAAAGCTCTTGTCCTTCCTTTACCCAAAATTTCTAATCCCTCTTCCCTATCACATTATCGTCCTATCTCCATACTGCCCATCCTCTCCAAAGTACTTGAAAGTGTAGTTCAAAAGCAGTTATCAAATTACCTCTCCGTAAACCATCTCCTTAGTCCATTTCAATCGGGGTTTCGCCCTGGCCATAGTACTGTCACGGCTCTACTAAAAGTATCAGAAGACATACGCCTAGCCATGGATAATAAACAACTCACTCTGCTGACTTTATTGGACTTTAGTAGTGCTTTCAATTCAGTTGATTTCGATGTGGTGCTTGGTATTCTGAGATCTCTTAACATATCGCCATCCGTGACTAGCTGGTTCGAATCTTACTTGAGGGGACGCTCACAGTGTGTTCGATCAGATGATCGGTCATCGAACTGGTGTGACCTCACGGCTGGTGTGCCTCAAGGTGGAGTTCTCTCTCCTCTCTTATTTTCCTTGTTTATAAACGAGATTACTCAAGTGTTATCGTGTCGTTATCATCTCTATGCAGACGATTTGCAAATTTACTGCCACTTCAAAATCGATGAAGTTGACCAGGGGATTAGTTTGATAAATAAAGATTTATGTAAAATTCGGGACTGGGCTAACTCCTATGGGCTTCTTGTAAATCCGGGCAAATCACAAGCATTAATAATAGGCACGTCTTCTATGCGCGGTCGCCTGAATCTTGCCAGTTTGGCGCCTGTTAGCTACGACGGTGCACCGATACAAATTACCGATAATGCCAAAAATCTGGGGGTCCTCTTCGATTCTCACCTGTCTTGGGCGGGTCAAATTGGGCAGGTTAGTAAACGGATACATTACACGTTTCAATCACTCAAGCGGCTTCAAAAGTTTCTGCCTTTTGAGACTAAGGTCATCTTGGCACAATCGCTGCTTCTCCCTCTGCTTGATTATGCAGATGTCTGCTATCTTGACGCCACGGAGGAGCTGTTAAACAAATTGGAGAGGCTGCAGAATGTGTGCATCCGGTTCATCTTTGGTCTGCGAAAATTTGATCACGTTTCTGAGTTTAGAACTCAACTTAAGTGGTTGCCAATACGTCGACGCAGGGATGTGCATATTCTCAGCACATTGTATAATATACTACAAAATCCTTTGGCTCCGCAGTACCTCCGTGAGCGCTTTGAGTATCTGGTGCCCAAGGATAAGCCTACTCGTTCCATCAGATCCTTTCTCCTAAAGATCCCATCCCACACCTCAAATCGCTACGGCGGCTCCTTCACTGTACACTCTGCGCGTTTATGGAACTCCATACCTCCTAACATCCGTGCTAGTCCTTCTCTGACTACATTTAAAAGGAAATTAAAAGAGCATTATCTTTCTCTTTCTAATATACAGTTATAGTACGTATATATTTATTGTATTCATTATTATTTATAGTATTTGTGTATTATTAATAATAGTATTTGGTTTACTTGTGTGCACTTCCTATGCCTAAATGCTGACTTACGGTTTCTTTGACTCCAAGGTTTGCTGGTAGAAAACTCAACTGTTGAGTTAAGCTCGCCTTTGTACTTAAGTTACCTTCTGTTAATTTATATTTATTATTTTGTGTACAATAAAGAATAAGAATAAGAATAAACTTTATTGCACATGAAACAAGTTAAAACATATATTACAAGAGGTTGTTTACAAAGGTGGGCTTATCTCTGTAAGAGATCTCTTCCAGCCAACCCTACCGGGTGTGGAGAAAAGCAATAAACGGGGAAGCAGCAGAAAATGTGCACTACATTTCTAAATAAACTACGTTATATATGTACTTACCTATTATACATAAATACCTTTAATAATATATAATATACTATATAAATATATATTATAAATATTCTATAATGCTAATCAAGAGAAGATAAAATATGCTCTTTTAGTCTTGACTTGAAAGTAGTTACTGTTTGACTGTCCCTAATACTAGCTGGCAAGTTGTAGTGTCAAAAGAGAAATGTGACTTTAACGTGGCTGAATAGCGAAACTGCCAGGAGGATGTGAGGCACCACGGTTTTTTTACTTATAGGACCCTCACAAGAGGATATGTAAGTATTTCGCTAAAAAATACCTTCACATCGAACAACATGCGAATTGATCACCTCGCCATCATCCGAACTATCGAAATTTCTGCATAATCCATATTATAATACTCGAACAATGTACGATCTAAGAGATAATTATGTCCAGACCGTAGCAAGTGGAACGATTTGGTCTCTGTCTGCCCCTACGGAAAAAGGGCGCCTGCATGGTGTGTATGTAATTTACGATCTAGCCAGTTTATACATTGAAATCCAGAGCAATCTGACTAACCACAGTCTTCTTTATTGAAAACTGGGAGAATTCTGCAGAGATGGATCCTTCACAATTTATGTAAATGATTACGTAAGCTTTTGTTACTTTTGGGCCAGATGGCGCTGCATGAATTGTCCAAGTTTATTTATTTTAATTAATCCTAACTTGATCTAACTGTGTCTGAAACTGACAATTATTATTTCGTTCATCTGAACTATGTTATGTTGTTGATGATGATGAGATGAGATGATGATGTACCCAAAAAACACACTCCATTTTCCAATCCAATCATAAAAAAGTACTTTTATTCTTATTTTCACAAAAAAGTCGATTCCCGTGTCCTCATTCTAAACCACTAGTTAGAGAATTCCTTGCGGGTGGCTTATGTGTATAGTATATGCATATTGTACAAGAAAAGGCGGAGGCCTAGTATTTTATAAATAAATACTTTGGTGGCAAGTAACATTGAGGACGACAGTGGAACATGCTCACCTCGTCTTCCATGTGACCTATCTCAGAAATTGTAGTGTGCTATCTGCACCCTAAATGTTACTCTATGGCCGGAATTCACTCAGCGGCCTTGCACAGGAAGCAGCCTCCGCCTCGGGAAATGAGTTGCGTTGACGTCCATCGTCACATGGTTACAACGCTGTCCTGTTACCTAAATTCGACCGTAGGCTGTCTACGTAAGGTGCTATTTAGCGTACCCAGGTTAGACAAACAATTTGAATCCTGAACGATATTTGGCTATTTGCTATCGGTAATTCCTTGGGCTAGTTTGTTAATAACGTAATGTGTGTTTTAGCAAAAATGGGGCTTTAGTTCAGGCAGGTTTTAGCTGCACACATCCAACGTCGGAGTGACTATGCTATACTTAGGCAAGGTTGTTTTATTGCCTAGGGTGGCACACGGATGGACGGTCCACCTGATCAAAAGTAGCCACCGCTGCCGTCTAGGACATCTGCAACCTAAGGGGAGCAGATACAGTGCCAGCCTTTAAGGTACCTGGGGGGTAATTCTCGCGCTTTCGACATTACAATTAGACATTTTCTCTAGCCAAAAAACTGTATTAAAATGTCACTGAAATTAATCTTCAGCAATATACGACTGTCGAAGATAGTTGAGAAAATCGTTTTTGGTTGCAATAGACATTTCAATGTCATTATTAATGGATATATGTGGCTAGAAAAAATGTCGAATTCGAGATATCACACGCGAGAATTAGGCCTCTGTAGACATGCTTTTTGAAGAACCCCATGTTGTAGTGCGGAGGAAAGGCTTCGGAGACTTCTTAATTAATTTAATTAATTATAAAATTAATAGTCATTGGTCATTTTCGATTCGCACTGCTGTGTGCAAAGAGTCAGCTGCGGTAGATAGCTGCTTTCGTAGCCCCATGCTTAAGTCAATTAGATGACCCTCAAAGTGCTCCAATAAAGATGTAGGTATATGTAGTTTATTATTTTAGTTTATTATATGTGTATGTATATTTAGTTAGATATTGTGCATGTCTGATCTGCGACTACTTATCACATATCTCTTTGATAGGCCTGCTGGAAGAGATTTCTTTAAGAAATAAGTAGCGCCTGTTGTGTCATCTATAACTATGTATTTTTCCTCAAACTTTCATGTGTACAATAAACTGAAAATAAATAAATAAATAAATAAACCCATGATCATACTACATTCACTCATAAAATTAATCCTTCAAATCGGCCGCACCCGTCCCACTAATCATCGTAACCACTAAGCGGTTCTTTGGCACGCGTTTGTGTTTGGGGCCGCTATCGCCGGACTCGTGCCGCACGGATCCGAGGTATTTAATTTATCTGTTCTATTGACAGCTTCGTTCCCTATACGGATGGTTTGAAGATCCGCGCTGCAGCTAGCCATATATTTTGTTTTGACGACGTTCAGCTTCAAACCACCGTTTTCTAGCACTGCCTTCCACGTGTTTACCTTATTATAAAATATAAAACTTATTATCATAATCCGAGCGTTCAATCCTGGCTTCTGCCAGGGTCGGCTTACCTACTCATTCTACTTAACTTCGCTCGTTCTTCTGCATCCTCGCATCCGACGTGGCGAAGTCAATCCATCGCTTCTTGGGTTTAATGGTTAATATTTTCCTGATATCAGCAGGTTAAGGTACCCATTACCCATGTATCCCTGGGGTTAACCTACGCAGCTTGTGACAAAACCAGCGCAGGCTAGCCACATAGTTTTTACCATCGATAAAAAAATAACCACTGATTGTCAGACAAGGAGTTTTAATAAATTTTGTCTATCTATTTTTGTAAATAAAATCTCTTTATTGCATAAAGTACATAAAAAAAATCTTAAGGATTAAAGGCAACCTTATCGGTTTAAGCGATCTCCAGACAATCTTTAGAAAAAGGTAAGTTTTACTTTAGCCAAAAAAAGTGCTTGAGTATATAGGAAAAATATTACAAAGAAGCTAAAATGCTACAAATTCAATAAATGGATAACCACACATTGAATAAAATAAAACTTTTAGACATTTGGACCGCCGTAGTAAGTAGGTTTAATGATTTCCGTGTCTCATATTGCATGGTTAATTGTCCTCAATAGATTATAGTTGTGGTACTTCTCCCTAAGGACGCCTTGGAAATCGTCGGTTTCGATACTCCAAACCATAATGCCCGCCAGTTTGTGCTGCTTTGTAAACCTGAAAGCAGTGATAGAATTTATAAACACGATAATGAGCTTATTACATTTGGCCAAAATCAGTCGTCTAAATACAAAACCATAGAGCGTGAGAGCATATCAAAATGTAGTGTTTATAAAATAAGGTCCATTTTTTAAAAAAAGGTACAACGAGAAACATATTAACTGATACAAAAATTGACCTTATGCTATGCGCAAGTACATTTCTTAATTATGTTTTAGCTTACTTGACTTTCTTGGCTATGGAGGCAAAGTCGTCGTACGATATGACTTTATTTCCATTCTGCAAGTACGGTGTCTCACTTCGTTGGTCGTAGTGTTTTGTCCAATTCGTTGGCGAATTCTTAAGTTCGTGACAAATCTATGAAGTTGAATTATATTTAACTTTAACCGGGTTAATCCATTGAAGAATCGGTGACCGAGTGGTTAAGGTATTCGACTCGTATGCGAGAAGTCCCTAGTTCGAATCCCACTACGGCCATGTACATTAGTTGAATGCTAACCGACGCTCTTACAATGAGAAAAGGAAACTTGCACATTCAGACGACTGTTCCCCTGTTAACAGTGTCACGCAGGTCAAATGGCAGTCGCTCCACTGTAATTACCTGATCTGGCAAGTCCTGGATCATGGTCAAGGCGGACCCCGGGACCTCATGCGAGATAGCATAACCGGGACATTAACGCCAAGAAGACCATAGTATTCAACAAGACCATTGCAAATAGCCCAAACTGGATGGAGTTATGTTGTTGCATTAATTAGTTCCTATGACCACATTTCGACTCCATCATCCGACCAGCTCCATGATAGCATTCTAATACATTGTGATCCAAGTTACATAGGTATACAAAACAAACTTAGGATAATTTGTCAAATTAGACTTGCAAGATTCCAGGACGTACAATTGTTGTTAAATAAAAGCTTGTAACAATGCCTCAATATACATAACATAATTTCGCGTACTACTTTATCCTAAAAAGTTTCAAATAAGAATTTGATATTGTAAATTATAAACTGACATTCATATTATTATTTAATTGACAATTTAATTTGAATAGGTATCGGAAATTACGTTGTTATGATAAGGCTGTCTGATATAATTAGTATAAATTTGAAATTTTTCATTCAATATGTATCTAACTATCATTGACATTGTATATTTTCATTTATTTTCAAGTAATTTTTTTCAAAAGTATGTGAATTTTACTATGTCCGAAATGGGCAGTGTTGAGTCTCACAAATATAATTTGTAATACCTGAATATACCTACACAGTTCAACAATAAACTTATGTTATTCTATTCTATTAAAACCGGAACACACAAGGCGGCTGCCCCCTCCATGCGAACTCCTCAGATTTCACTTCGTTCTACCCTCCGCTTCTAAGCCTGTGTTCTAGTATTACATTCACGTATCAAATACTCTCTTACCTTAACGTATCCGATGGAATTCTGCTCCTGTATCAGGTGGCCAGGAAAGCCGCCCTGTGTTGGGGTGCTTCCGAACACTACGGGGGCTGAAGGGTCCTTCACGACGAAAGTGCGTCCGTAGAACGGCACACCCAGCACTAGTTTATGAGCGCTGATACCGTGGCGCAGCAGGTACTGGACTGAGAATTCCTGAAAAACAGATTTTTCAGTAAAGCCTTTATGGTGTATCAGCAGTATTATCTGGCTATTGACGAACGCTAAGTACCACTTACGAAAATCTTCGATAGTCTTATGGGTAGCGGGTGGGGCTCGTAAGCAACAGGTACTGGATTCGTTCCCCAGTACCACCTTTTCCTTGTTATGTACAAACATTATATATTGAGGATGCTTTCACAAGCATTAACGCTGACCTTCGACGCATTTCAGACTGGGCCAAATCCTTTGGCTTATTGGTTAACCCAATTAAGTCTCAGGCTCTATTAATCGGCAGCCCTTACATGTGTAGACAACTGCAAGGCAATGCTAACATTCCTCAGATACTTTTTGACGATGTTCCTATTCCGCTCAGCAAATCTGCGAAAAACCTCGGAGTGATATTTGACTCTAACTTATCATGGGTCTCTCACGTCAATGAGGTTAGCAAGAAACTTCATTACTCATTTCATTCAATTAAATGCTTCCAACGTTTTCTACCCCTGAAAACAAAAATTTCCCTCGTTCAAACCCTTCTCCTTCCTATCCTAGATTACGCCGATTCCTGCTATCTGGATGCCACTGAGGAGCTATAAACAAGCTTGAACGTCTACAAAATTTATGCATACGCTTCAATTTTGGTCTGCGTAAATACGACCATATCTCAAGCTTCCGGACACAGCTCAAGTGGCTCCCGATTCGGCTTCGCAGGAATGCTCGGATCCTTTCTACCCTCTATAACGTCCTTTATAATCCCTCCGCTCCCTCATACCTTCGTGAACGTTTCCAATTTTCCCGATCGCAAGACAAGCCCTGTCGATCCTCCGTTAAATCAAAATTAAACATACCTCCCCATCACACTGATTTCTTCTCCTACTCATTCACTGTCCATGCGGCAAGATTGTGGAACGCTCTTCCACATGAAATACGGGATAGCACTTCTATCTTCATCTTCAAGAAACGTGTAAAAGAGCACTACCTTTCTCTATCTGTCTAATATATGTATGTATAAGTATGTGTGTATGTATATGTATGCATGTATATGTATTTGTTTTTAAAGTAGGTATATATGTATGTTTTTATGTGTGTATAGTATAGGCTTTTATTAATTGAGCATTATATATATTTTTTTTTGTTACTACTGTGCACGTCTTAACTGCATTTAATTGTCACGATCTCTCTGCTGTAGGCCTGCTGGAAGAAATTTCTTTATAGAAATAAGTTGGCCTGTTGTGTCTGATATATTCTGTCATATAGTTTTGTAAAAATCTTGTGTACAATAAATGGTTAAATAAATAAAATAGTTCACAACAACACGATCAACACGACACGTCACGATACACGTTCAACAATCAACACGATAATCTTACGCTGAAAAACATTTACTCGATCTTACGCCAGTGACACTTTCAACCTTAATACCTGAGTAGTAAGGTATTTTGTCGGAACGTCGGTGGCCAAGTGGTAACGGTATCAGACTCGCAAGCTAGAGGTACCTGGTTCGAATCCCAATTACTATTTTCTGAGTTATGTACATTAGTTGAAAACTAACCGATGCTCATACGGTGAGGGAAAACATCGTGATGAAACCTACACTTTCAAGCGACTGAATGGGTAACCATTATCCAATCGGGTCGGGTCACCTGGTAGCAGGGAGGTCAGATGGCAGTCACTCCACTGTATCATGGTCACGACGGACCCCGGACCCTTGTGCGCGAGAGGACAACCGGGACATGAATGCCGAGATATTTTGTTATTAGAAAAGTATTCAGTGCTTAAAAAATTGAAAGATTTTTAGACATTTCTTGTTACTTATAAAATAACCACGCCTCATCGTCACCGCGTTTTAGTATACGGTCAGTGACATCTGTCGAGTGCGACAACCCCGAAGCTTTGAATAACATAAGAGATTTCGTTCCAACGATATTAATATAAATAGCCGCGAAACACATGGGAAATCTTCGGTTGCCCATTCGAAATCACTCGGCCGGCGATAGATAGAGATGGCGTCAGCGACTAAATCGGGATCGGTCAAAGCCTTAAAGGATTTAAGACCGTTTTTATTTCTCAATCAGTAGACATCAGGCAAGCGGGGCACTTGAATGAAAGTGGTCACCGCTATGCACAGTCGCGAACATAAGTGCATGACCACTTTTAGGAAAAAATATTTTGTAGCTTCTGCCACATAAATACAGGATATTAGGTTAATTGTTTAACAAACACAATTGGCTAAAAGAAGAGCCTATTAGCTGTCGCTTAGGTACCAATAACTCATTCTTAAGGATCAGGTTTTATTTATTTAATAAATGAAAATCGCTTTAATGAATTTCCATAATTTGTCGTATAATATAAAATTAAAATAGTTTTGATTATACATCTTTAAAAAAAATTAATGTTTGGCGATGGTAAGGAATTAAGGTTGCCGCCAATGTTGGCATGCGAAGATGGTGAGAAGGTGGAAAAGGGTAATTACCCACCTGGCCGGGTGTTGTGACCAGGGGACCAAGGGTCCGACATTGGATCGTCGGAAGTTGTATATATGCCGCGGAGTTGGCATATTCCGTTAGCGCGATGCAGGAAAGTTAGCGCCATCTATGCGCAGATGCTTGCCAACCTTGTGATCGTGTTACTCGTAATGTGAGTATCGTTGAGTCTTCCCTATTTGAGCGGTAGTGCGATAGATGTCGCCACAGTACTCCCCCCGGAGACTGGAGGTCGATACTGAAGCGAGAAGTGTAGAAGCTGACTAGAGTAGCGTAGTCAGTGTAGTGATGCGGTGAGTAGTGGCGAAGCTCTAGCGTGAGCTGTGTGCCGTAGCGAGTCTGTTCCCAAGCCTGCAGTGAGTAGCGACTGGGTGGGGACAGTGAGAGTGTGCGATTAGGTAGCAGCACGCGTCCGTGCAGTCGAGGGTAGTGACAGGAAACACGCGTCCGTGCCGCCTATGGTCGTAGTAGGGTAGGTAGTTCGGTAGGGAAGACGTAAGTATCACGTCGGGGTCACCACTTTGGCGATAGTAAGGAATTAAGGTTGCCGCCAATGTTGGCATGCGAAGATGGTGAGAAGGTGGAAAAGGGTAATTACCCACCTGGCCGGGTGTTGTGACCAGGGGACCAAGGGTCCGACATTGGATCGTCGGAAGTTGTATATATGCCGCGGAGTTGGCATATTCCGTTAGCGCGATGCAGGAAAGTTAGCGCCATCTATGAGCAGATGCTTGCCAACCTTGTGTTCGTGTTACTCGTAATGTGAGTATCGTTGAGTCTTCCCTATTTGAGCGGTAGTGCGATAGATTACGCCACAAATGTATGGTTACCATAAATAAAAAGTATTTGCATATAGGTAACGTAACAAAACTACTGTGACTGTTATAAGGTAAACTGACAAAGTGATTTTGAATTGTATTAAAAAAATAACTACAAGCGTTTTCGATAATACTCGTATATAATTTAAATTTTTAAAACTACAGGCATGAAGCATTTCATCTTAGTCCTCACAGTGACAACGCATCTGCGGTTCTGCATTTTTGTTACCTGCAACCTAAATGTATGAGTTGTAGATGTCATGGGCGACAGCTACCACTTACCATCAGGTGGGCTGTCTGCTTCACAGACTCCGCACAGGTCACAGAATAGCAGAAAACAAATTAAATTAAATTTTAAAATGTTTTCTACATTATTCTGTCTCCGATTTCGGACGTCACTGTGATCTCTCTAAAGACATTAACATCGTCGTATTGGCACAAGCAAAATATTGTAAAGAACGTATAAGTACGATCACGCTTCAGATGTGATACGGTACGCCCAAAGGGATACGCCCTCACGACCCTTTTTGATTAGGGCAAACCAAGGTTAAAGGACTTGTCAGACAACCAGAATTATAATTTATAGCACGTTCCGAGACGGATTCTGAAGGGTCGCCGATCGCGGGCTCCCGTTTATGTGTATTGGCATTAATTGATGTTTTTTTTATATTAGACAAGCCAGGCATTTGACCGCGAGCTCACCTGTTGGTAAGTGACGATGCGGCCGATGATGGAGCATGCCCGTCTTGGAACAGCCTATTCAGATAAAAGACGGATTAAGGGTCAAAGCGGCCCCCGGGCCTTCGTGCGCGACAGCATTAACAGCTAAGATTAATTTTGATTTCAGGCAAAAGACCCATAAAATGTAAACACATTACATATCATCATTATCACAGCCCATAACAGTCCACTGCAGGACTTAGACCTCTCCCACAAGAGGGGAGGTTATTAGCATAATCTGCACGCTTGGCAGGCGGGTTGGAGATCGCAGTGTTATAAATATAACAATGGAAAACGCTGCTGCCCATTTTCCAGCCTACGGAGATTAGATCTTTTGCCTCGAAAATATAAGCGCCTTGTACGACACCCCCAAGTGTAACGGGTTGGTGCTGTTCTACTCTGCCGGACACCACATAAAACACATAAGATAATAATGAAATAATTCAAATTTTGAATACAATACGTCGCGCTGCGCGTGCCTTCGAATTGCGACCATATTCAACACTCACTTCATTGGCATTGATATATTTTCATGGTCCTCAGGCAGATTTAAATCATCTGTAATAGAAATACTTACAAAATCGAAAAATGCGTTACAGTGTAGGATGTACTTTTTCTTATTTTCTGTTTCTTTTGTTATGTAGTATCCCTACAGCTCTTGTTTTGGTGCCTACCTATACATATAATTAATTTGAGGAAAATGTAGTTGATATTAGAGTTAATAAATACGTTGTAACCTAATCTTAAGGTATATATTGATATATTATAAATTTTCCCTAATAAAATAAAAATATTATAAAATAAAATATCGACGGTATTCCTTCGACAACTAAGCCTGACCGAAATGACATGAATAAACTTTGGTATCGAAGTATTTATATGTTATGTATGTAAAGTATGTATGTATATGTGAATAGTATGTATATACTACTCCGAGCTGTTTTAAATCGCCAATAAGTTAGCTAATATGCTTCGACGATGACGTATTCACCGCAACTTCGGTAATACTCCACGAAAGGCTTCTATTCCGCAGACTTCACTCTGAAACACGATGCAAGTCGTTTGACGTTGCGGCTTAGTCTGGAGGGTGGAACATTAAACTTTATAAAGCTGCCTTGTATTTAACAATACAGACGCAACTTTAATGCCATCTCCGTGCTTTCACGCACACATTATCAACGCAAATGTATGCTGAATCTAGAAATCGACTGATTCAACTTAATACTTTGAAGAGGAGTTGAAGTACTAAGCACTGTCTAATTACATTTCAGAGAGCACGAAATCTAGCGAAGCGAACTCGCTCAAACTTGCGACGTTGTTCGCTGAAACTGAGCAATGCAGGGGTACGTCTGAAGTATAAAGAGAGATCTCGTCTCAACATTTAAAGAATAGGTTAATTATGGCCCCCACACCCGTATTGAGGAACGTTTGTAAACATTTAGGAATATCCGGCGTGCGAGCAGTAATATTGAAGAATCGTTTCAGATCAAATTAGAAACTTTTAACATTTCTAAACAAATTCAGACAACAGTTTTAAAAAACTATGTATATTGATCGTTTGCTTGCAGTAACTATTAGTAATGAACTATATTCATTTGTTGACACATTGTTTATCTTGCAATTTCCCACTGATTATCTGCGCTTTATACGTAGGTATAACTGAATACCAAATACAAGACGTATAGTTTAGGTACCCTTAGTGCATATTACGTTTGTTTGGTAACGTAACGTAAGCAAACGTTTGTCAATGTCGGAACTCCCATCGCAATTGTAGATGTATAATATAGGATAGGATATGATCTTTGGACCAATTGGACATCTCCAAGTGGATTCCATAACAGAAAGACCCAGAAGAGTCGTCTTGGCAAGAAAACATCCTGGAAAAGGGAATCCAGTGACAGAATGAGATGGTAAAAAATTGTTGAGGAGGCCAAGATCACAAAGATCAAATTCAATATTATCAGTAAGACAATCAGTAAGAGGGTCAGTGTCTATTTTAATATTAAGCCATTATTTGGCCCTGGGGGCCGTCTTCAAGTCCTGCTGCGGCCCTGTTCCCAAACTGACATAACATCGCTCTAACTTCCTTCCACTAAGAAATCTTATATTTCCCGTCTACAGCATTCTTATCCCTTTGAAGCTTTTGAATTCTGTCTAAAAGCTAGAAAGCACGAAATGTTGCCACTTGAGCGCAGCTTTAAGCTCCAACTGTGCTTTGATTAAGCTGCAGTTAATTAAATCTCAGTATAAGGAAGTGGAAACTCTGAAGAAGGCTAACAAATAAATTTTCGAGGAATGTTCTGAATTTGAACTTTGCGATTCGCAGAGAATTTTCAGATTGCGCGGTTGGATTGTTCAGAGTTTTGATATTTATATTTACTGTGGGTAGGGAATAAGAATAGAAAAAATTATTTGGCACTCCATATATACAACTTATAAGTAACACAAAAGAAGAAACTTATTTCAGACGACGGACTACTGACCAACTAATTACTAACTAAAGTCGCATGTGTATGCTGCAGTAACACAAAAAGGTCATGGCTCTAATAGAAATGTTACTGATATTATCATCATCACAGCCCGTAACAGTCCACTGCAGGACTTAGGGCCTCTCCCACGAAAGGGAAGGTTAGGTTAGGTTAGGACATTGCCATAGTCTCCACGCTTGGCAGGCGGGTTAGAGATCGCAGTGTTTAAATATAACAATGGAAAATGCTGCTGCCAGTTTTCCAGACTACGGAGACTCTTGATCTTTTGCCTCGAAAACATTAGTCATTTGATCTAAACGTTAGTTATTTAATTTATTACAACTATTTACTAATATGGTTCCGGCAACGGTGGTTTAGTGATTAAGGGGTCAGACTAATTTACTTATGTCGTGTTTAATAATTACTTTTAATGTTCATGTTATAAAAATATAAAAAAACAAAAACATCTTGGCGTTAATGCTACAGTCCTGGCTATGCTCTCGCGCACGAGGGCCCGTGGTCCGCCATGACTAGCTGCCGCCAGAATTTGGCAGATCAGGCAATTACAGTGGAGCGACTGCCATCAGACCTCAGTGATTCTGCTACCAGGGAAACCTGACCGGATTGGATCATGGTTACACATTCAGTCTCCTGAAAATGCAGGTTTTATCACGATGCTTTCCCTCACCATAAGAGCATCGGTTAGTGTTCAACTAATGTTTATAACTCAGAAAAGGCTCATTGGTACATGGCGGCAGTAGGATTCGAACCCGGTACCTCTCGCTTACGAGTGGGATACCGTTACCACTAAGCCACCGACCTTCTCAGTCGGTATAAAAATATAATATTAGAAATTAATACCGATGCAGGTACAAAATCGTATCTAATAATTAAATATACTTAATGTAAAACCTTCATGTCAATATAATGTAAAGGTGCCAACCGAAGACTTCAGGTTTATATTATGTCTAAATCTTTGGTTCAGGTGAAATTAGTTGAGAATTTCTGATTCTTTGTTAAATGCCACGTAGACAAAAGGAAGCTCATAATTTTACTTTTAAATTGTTCAGGCCACCCTCGTTACCGAAAAGGGTGACTGGTAAATTGTTAGGAGCCCCGTGCATTCGTTAACATCACTAATTGACTAAGTTTTACAAATATAAGCTACAATTTTCTAACAAGGTTTGTTTCGTAGTTTCTACATAGACCGAATTATTGTTGAAAAATTTAGAGTGCCGTAGCCTGGTATTGCTTGGCGTAAAAAATTATAATTACGTTAAATTAAATGAATAAATAAAAATAAAATAAATAAATAATGATTATTAAATGATTTCAAATAACGCATTTGCATTTAAGATAATAAATAATTATGCTTGGATAATTCATACAGCGCCATCTAGCCCCAATGTAAGCAAAGCTTATGTTATGGGTGCTAGAAAACTGATAAACTTCTTATATATTTTTAAATACATACTTATTATAAAGAAATTAAAATTGGTACATATGAGTAAAATAGCTGCAAACGTGACAACCTTTAAAAATCGATCTACGTAGAAAAGCTACCGTGTTGAAGAAATTCAAATACAGAGGTAATCATTGTCTTATTGGCTTTAAAATCGCGAAAACCTAATTACAGTCTATTAAAGTACGAAGTTGTTGATAGGAAAAAACCACAATGTTCCAAATGAGTCCTGACAAACCTCTTTTTTTTATACCACCAAGGTGGCAAACAAGCTTACGGCCTGCCTGATCGCAAGCAGTCACCGCAGCCTGTGGACGTTTGCAATACCAGGGGCATCACCCACGCGTTGCTGACCCCGTAAAATTTGCTTATTTCTTCCACATCAACCTATACTATTTTCGTTGAAGCCAAATCTCTAGTAAATTCTCGTCGTCCTTTTCAGGTTTGCGTCATTTAATGTCAATGTGATCGGCCCACGCTCGACTTACCTTATATCGAATTCGCTATTGATGCCGTTAATATACACGTTATAGGACACTCGAGTGACCTAAATCGCTCACACCGAAGACGATAAGAACAGATAACAAGGAAAAGCGTAATATTAGACGGAGGCAAATGAATAAAAATAACTACAAGCGACTTTGATATTATTTTTATTTAAAAATGTTTTCTACTTCATTCTATTTCGAATAGTATGCTCCATGCTGTAAAACCTTTTGACAGCTGCACAGGAATGTAAATTTTAAGGTGGTCATGCACTTATAAACGCGACTGTACTTTAACCGCTAAGTACCATCATGACATTCAAATTGTCGTTCAAGAGAGCAACTCTTTCGAGTGGTATGGATTTAGGACGGCGATGTTTTGCAAAAGGTACCGGCTCAGACAAAATCAAACAAAAATATTTAAAAACTAAGGTATAACTTATCGCTTTAAGCGATAAAGCCGCTGGTTGCTTTTCTTTTTTCCTCTGATTTTGTATTATTTTGCAATACGGTGATGACCTATGGGTTAGGGTGTCTGAATGAATGAATGAATGAAAGAAATGTATTGATGAACAAGGTGTCTCAGCTGCATATTTGTACAAGACGGCATCAAAATCGGTCCCGGCAGTTTCGAGAAAAAGGCATGTCTTTTGCACAATTGTATGAGAAGTGTCGTATTCTGTGACCCAGCAGCGACGTGGTTACGGAGTATAGGTTGACCTTTAACTATGTTCTTATGCCGCACGACCTCAAAATTGGCCCCGGCAGTTTCGTGAAAAAAGCATTTATTTGTCACATGTTTGTATGGCAATTTCTGTATTTTTAGAACCAGCAGGGACATGGTTACGGATGATAGGTTGAGCACCTTCTACTATGTTCTTATGCCGCGCGACATTAAAATCGGTTCCTAGCCAGCCCCATTTTAAATCAATGAAACTGTTAACATTTCCGTGCCTGTACATATTGGAGTGTTGCATATTCGTGCATTGCAACCCAAACATATTTAAAAAAAAGCCTGTAGTTGACTCCATTAAGCTCAGACCCAGAAACATTATGATAGAGACATGTTGCTGCAAAACAGCAATGATGAGTAAAAATATTACTGAATTTGGTCCCAAACTGTATAACAATCTACCAGAATTTGCAAAATCTCTAGATGTTCAAAATTTCAAAGTATTTTTAACTAATGTGCTAATTGATAAATGTTATTATAATATTAATGATTACCTTAGTGATATCAATTTAAGAAAACTTTGACATTTGGCTATTTTAGCATTCTGTTTGGTAGTAATAAATTTAATTTTTTGTTTTTTTGTTTTTGAGCGATGAAATTATTTGAAATTATTTTAATAATTCAAATTGACATATTTTATTGACACTTTATGGAATAATGATTAAATTTGAATTATTATTACTTGACATTATATATTTTATTGACATTTTATAGAATAATTAGTACATTTGAGTTGTTATTATTTGTCATTGTAATTTAATTATTTTAACTTAAGACATTTAATTTCAATTATTTGACATACTGAATTTTAGTGATTTGACATTTATTTAATTTTCTTTTTAGTTTTATTATAAACAATCAAGTTCATATGCAACTTGTAATATTTAGTATGTTTTACGGCGCATCATGGAGCCGCTACCATTATTATTTTACAACCTTTATGTACCTGTGATGACTGAATAAATGATTATGATTATTATAATTATGATTATGATTACAGTTTAGAGAAAAAAGCATTTGCTTGTCACATTTGTCACATAATCTTGATGGCATGCAGCATAAGAATATAGTTGAAAGTGTTTAACTCATATATTGTAAGCATACCACCATTGGTTTATAGTAGGTATAGGGCACTTCCCATAAAAAATGTGCTGAGTAAACATGTTTTTTTTTAGAACTGCCGGTCAGATTTCGATGCCCTTCTCTACAAGGATGTATTTGTAGGTGCTAAATGTAAATACTATACCGATGTTGTTATTTGGCCATCGTCCACATCCCCTACATAATTACCCAGTCTCATTTACGAAATTATTTACTTCCACGGTGAAGAGACAAAAGCATACCACTCAGCCACCCACAGTTAGCTTCACACAACATTACCTACAGTCCTCTATTCAGCTCCCTAAAACCCAAACACGGTGAAGGATATCTCCCAAGAATCAATTAAAACCCGCAGGATTCTCGGTACACATTCCCATGTCAATATAGCACAATCGAACTTTAATTATAAACCTCACTCAGCCCTTACTATCAACCCCTATCACTGTACAGTCTGAAGCATTACGGACGCAGACCGATCACCGTATCAGATGTCCCACGCCAATACGGTATAGGCCCGCCGAGGACCGCACTCACCAAATAGTCACCTTTTAAGTACTTATTCTTTCATCATCGTCATCATCATATTAGCTGAAAGACGCCCACTGCTGGGCATGGGCCGCCCCCAGAGATCTCCGCAAAGGCCGGTCTTGTGCCTTCCGCATCCAGCTGGTACCTGCGATCTTTAACAGGTCGCCGGTCCACCTTGTGGGAAGCCTACCCACGTTGCGTCTTCCCTCACTCGAGAACTTTACTGCCCCATCGGCCAGTTGTTCGAGATTTTTATTGTTTATTCAACACAAAATAATAAATGCATTTAACAGAAGGTAACTTAAATACAAAGGCGAGCTTAACTCAACATTTGAGTTTTGTACCAGCAAACCTTGAAGTCAAAGAAACCGATAGTTAGCATTCACTCATAGGAAGTGTTTACAAGCTTATCAGTACCTACCCAAAGTAAATCAATACTGTATAACAATGAATACAATAAATATACTAAACGATATGCGTGCCAATAAGCTCACCACGAGAGATGCCGAAGACCGAGCGAAGTGGGCCAGGAATAGCAGGAAGGCAGACCCTGGGCCCTCGCGTGTCGCGCGGGGGCGCAACCGGGACATGACGCTAGGATGATGATGATGACAATAAATATACTAAAACCTTTATGAGTGGGTCGCTTACAACGGCTCATGCGAAACGGAAATTTGGTGATGCATTGGAGTAGCTAAGAACGCTATGGCGCGTCTACAGAAACTATGGAGAGACCGAAATATATCGAGAAAAACTACAATAATTAGACTAGTAAATACACTGGTTTTCCCTACTTTCTCTATAGACAATCAAGAAGGCCGATCGTGACCGTATTGCTTTTGAGATGTGGTGGTGGAGGAAGCTGCAAATCCCGCGGTACGCCTTCTGCACCAATGCATCAATTTTGCGAAACCACGATATGCGTTTGTTCTTCGGACATCTAAAAAAGGAAAAAAAGGGCTGCAAGTCGCACAGACGTCACGAAACGCAATTAGAGCTCGCACCATCCAAAACCAATACTGAACATCACTTCTTCTCTAATAGACTGGTATCAAAATGGAACAAGTTATTACAAAATATTGTGACAGCCGTGACAGTGAATTTCTTCAAGAACGGACTGGACGAGTGGTTGAAGTCGAACAAACTGTCTGTCGATTTACTTTCAACACAGTGTGATTTATTATTGACTTTAATTTAACATGACATGTTTTACACTATGTAATATAGACACATTAACAATAATGCTAGATATAAACAATATATAAATATAGCCAGGAAAGGCGGCCAAAACCTTGAAAAGTTAATGGTCACATGCCAGATCGACTGAAGAAGCCCAGAAAGCAGGAGCACCATGCGATGGACGGACCAAGTTTGCACTGCATTAGCCACGAATCTTCAAAAAGCGTTACACAACGCCAGGGATAGCCGTAAATGGCGTAACATCGTCGAAGAGATGTACTCTGGTGGGAGTCACGACCCACAGTAACGAGGCATACGATGTGAAGAGAGATATGCGTGGGATTTTTTTGCCAATCAAAGTGGTCTGGAGCTGCGTATCGATACTTGCCTCTCCCCCACGCGAATTAGTGTCAAGTTGTAAAACAAAAGCCTGCTGATTCGTTGGGTGAGTTGATCATGTAGGAGTAGCAGTAGAGTAATAGATGCTTGTATGTTTATTATTAGGTTGAAGGTTCTAGGTTCCCCTGTTAACAGGGTCACAGGGTTCAGACGGCAGTCGCTCCACTGTGTTTCTTCCAGCTTATAATTTCTCTGATATCACCTTGAATGTAAGAGATATCTTAAAGAGATAAGTTCGCCATTGTGACAACTTCTGTAATTAATGTTGAAACAGCGTTTGTACAATAAAAAGTTAATTAAATAATTACCTGATCTACCAAATCCTGGATTATGGTCAAGGTGAACTCCGAACGCTCACGCGCAAGAAGTTAGGTTATTAGGTTTAAAGTTCCAACTGTGGTTTGACACAGCAAACAATAAATGAATGAAAGAATAACACTTTATTGCATATTCAAAAGAATACAATGCCCACTTGAAAATTAACAGCAGAAAAAGCAACATTACAGCGATTTCTTCCAGGCAACCTTTTTGGGTTACGTACCAAAACTATCATGGTTACGTATTCAAAGTTCACCGTCTTTGGTCCCACAGACCTTTGCAAAATTAATTAATGTACCGACCTATCCGATATCGATTATTATCCATTTGACAAATCCGCTTAAGCCGAGCTGTCAACGCTTGGGATGAATCAATTTATCAATCTGTTATTGAGGCACGACTTAGGATAAAGGGACGACTTGGTCGAACTGTATTATGAACGTATTACAGTTATTATAAACAACAGGACATTTAGCTTTGATCATGAGGAGCGTCGGACGCCGAGCGGTTAGGGTATCCGACTCGTAAGCGAGAGGTACCAGGGTCGAATCCCGCTGCGGTCATGTACCAATTATTCTTATCTGAGTTTTGTATATTAGTTGAATACTGATGCTCTTACGGTGAGGGAAAACTTCGAGATGAATCCTGCACATTCAGGTGACTGAATGTGTAACCATGATCCAATCTGGTCAAGTTCCCCAGGTAGCAGATGACAGTCGCACCACTGTAATCATCTGATATGCCAAATCAAGGACCATGGCGGTAATTCTCCTCATTGCCTTGTTCGAAATCCGTAATGGGATGGTTCTAGATTATACCCTGCCGAACACGTCTGTTAATATGAAAATAAAACTTACCGCCCTGCCACTGCGTATGTGATATAGATTTATAGTATATTATTATATTCGATGGGACTTTCGGTAGGGACACCCACCGTGGTCACGAGTTGACCACTAATTTAATGACCGTCTAATATAATAATATATGTAAAGAACGCGAGTTTAGCTTGAAACAAAGATTTATAGTATTTTTACAAATTTCCTATTTTTATTCTAGACCGTGACAAACGAACAAGCAGCCCGCCTGATGGTAATCGGTAACTATCACCCATAATATCTACGATTCATGCAATTAGGTTGCAGGAAACAAAAATGCAGATCGGTGCGTTGTCACTATAAGGACTAAGCTGAAATGCCTCATGCCTCAAACCGGAACACAAAATGCAAGCATCGTTGCTTGGCGGCTAAAATATATAAGGCGGTTCTACTCAGGCTTGACAGAGTCCTAGCTTGCCACTTAACATTATAAACACTGTTTAATCTACTTATTAATTTACCTAATATAAAACATTGGTCCAACATCTGATAAGGCTCCAAATGTTACGAAATTAAACCCAAGAATACCGAAGTGCTTGTCCCGCTGATTACAACAATTGTAAATCTTAATTTATTCCAGCAAATTAACAAGGCCGAGGTTGCGAGGGCGAAATTATCGTGTCTTGGCGAAGCGTTTATTTTGAACGAGCCGGGTATTGCCGAGCCTATGGAGGCTTCTTTGAAATAAACAAATTTGAGCTATTATTGTTTTTCATGTACAAAGTAGGAAAGTGGAGCCTGGCAGAAGCAGGGATTGACCTCTCGGATGAAGAAGATGCTTATTGTTTTTCGTGTAAAAAGTAGTAACATAGTAACAATGTAGGAAAGCGGACCCTGACAGAAGCCAGGATTGACCCCTCGTATGATGAAGATAGTCATTGTTTTTCGTGTCAAATCAACTTCGAAACAGTTCACAGCTGGACTTCTGCCTTCAGCAAATTAATGAGGTTTTTTCTATGATCTCCATACCTAGCGACCTGGCCGGAAAGTTGACGTGTTGCACACAAACCGTTTTCTGGTTTTGGCAGGTAGAATAGTTTGCCTCTAAATAATTAGTATCCTTGAATGAAGATACCCGTAAAGGAATTTGTCGGTGTTACATTTTACTCTGCCAGACACCATAGTTTCACAGCCACCGCTCTTACATTCGACTCTTTTTTCTATATAATTCTAAATTTTTCTAAATATTTCACCTGATGGAAAGCGGCCACCGTCGTCCAGAACATCTGCAATCTAAGGGGAGTGGATGCGGTGCCGGCCTTTGATGTACCTGTAGATATCCTTTTTGAAGAACCCATGTTATAGTGCAAAGGAAAGACTTCGGGAGGAAGCTCATTCCACATCTTGCACGTACCTGATGGTAAGTGATCACGCCGATCACGTTGCCGGTCTATGAGAAATATGTAAATCGTTTTTGAAGGCTCCAATGTCGTAGTTTTTTTATGTCATACGACAGACAAACAGGACAGCGGGCCACCTAATGGAAAGTGGTCACCGACGCCTATGAACAATACCACCCAATAATCAGCAATACCTGAGGAGTTACCAATGCGTTGCAAGTTGCAAGGGTAATTGCAAGAAGTTTAATTCTATACAATTTCCACTCTATCAAACTTGAAGTGCATTGGATGACAGATGTCACTTCTGGACTTGTGGCAAGATAATTACTTTGGGTCACTATACGGACAATGCGTTAATATCCACTGGACAATATCACGAGCTTAATTCTCACTGTCATCCGGCAATATTTATTTCACGGAGGACAGTTAATTTTGGGCCTAATTAATGAGTTCATTAAAACAGCTTCCCGTATTTTCGACAAATTGTAAATAAGATAATTAAAATGTCTTATTAATAACAGACGTATTTTACGACCTTCACGACATTAATGAATAATTCATTTTTGGAACCTCTTCATTGTTTTAACACCTACAAGTAATTTACAGATAATAATTTTTAAGTATTTTACAGATTCACAGTAAGCAGTCGCTTAGCAAACGGGCACTGTGAGAACGCATAAGAACGCTCCTTTACATAGACGTGTTGCTTGTGACGGGTGTTACTTGAACTTATTTGGCCTTAAATAGGGCCATTATTGAAGAGCGTCGGTGGCCGAGTGGTTCAAGTATCCGACTCGTAAGCGAGAGGTACCGGGTTCGAAACCCAAAGCGCCCTTGTACCAATGACACTTTTCTGATTTGTGTACATTATTTAAATGCTAACCATTGTTTTTATGGTGAGGGAAAACATCGTGATAAAACCTGTACATTCAGGCGACTGAATGTGTAACCGTGATCCAATCTAGTCAGGTTCCCCTGGTAGCAGGGTCACGGAAGTCAGATGGCTCCACAGTAATTATCTGATCTGCCAAATCCTTGATCATGGTCAAGGCGGACCCCAGGCCCTCGTGCGCGAGAGCACAACCAGGACATTAACGCCAAGATTATTATTTAATGGGGCCATTATTGGCATTTAAGATACGTTTTATAGACTGCTATAGACCAAGAAATTGTTACTTGGATAGTACATGCTTTGTTCTATTCTGCCGGACACTACTTCTTTTTTACGCGGGTATTGCATTACCCTCCGTCGGGAGATAAAGGGCCTGACTGGGTGCCTCGGCCTTGTCATCCATGACACCTCCGACCGAGATCATAGTCTTCGCGTCTAAAACGCCGAGATTCCTGCCTAGACTGACACTGTCTGAATATGATGTAGGGCTGGACCACATACACTCGAAATATCGATGTCGACCATACATACATGTAAAAATGCACGAAAACTATTTTTGAAAGTTGTGTTTGTGTCATATTATTATGAAATATCTATGTAGCATAATGTCCAGTTGTGGACTGCCATGACTGTTGATATGACGTGATTTATAGATGATGATGAACGCCACAAACAATAAGAGGATGGCTGGGAGGGATAACCCACAATCACTCTAAATATGTATGTACAAAAGGTACAACCAATACCACAAAGAGGTCTTTAATACGCATAAAATTAAATTAAACAAACTACTAAAATAATGAGCATCGGCCAACGAAAACCGAGATGGGTTTTCGAGTATTTTATTTACCAGTAGGTACGAGTTCGTCCAATTTAACTTGGCCCGTTAAATCCTTCTTTGGAAATGAAATACTTCGAATAAACGGGGACCTCGCATCATAAGACCTAGGGGTCAAATTATGCTGGCCACCGACTTGTTTCACTGCGTAATATTTGCGCGGGTAGACAGAAAAAATGGCCCAGGATATGGATCGTGCCAGCCATCATTTATCAGCCGAAGAATCCTTACATTTCATACGGAAAAGTGATTTGGTTGGACGAGATTTATAGGCACCTAGCACTTGTGGACTGAGATTAAATTACATTTCAATCGGGTACGGGTCGCTTTGTCCACTGGCGGCTTTGAAACGATATTTTATTTGTTGTGTTGGCGATACTGCCGCGCTAATGATAAAGGCAGTAAGTACGATAATCGAGTTTTGAGTAAGCGGCGCTTAAAGTTTTACGTTACAATTTTACTTGCCCTGCTTTTTTTTTAAGTTATAGTAAGTTTGATTTTAGAAATTTGTAGCGTAAATAAAGTTATTTCGTGTGATGTAAATTTCCCATTCAGTTTATTATAGTATACCTACCTAAATAAACCGACAAAAACCGCAAAAAATACCTTAGCTTTTATATGAATTAACCCATTTTTTTCTAATCTACATACTGCTTTATGTTAAATAGTTCTTACAAACTTCCATCTCCTAATTTTACCCCCTACGAAATTAAATTCTTAAAACTTTGAATCACACTTATTTTTATTTGCATTGTAGACTATTTGTAGAAAGTTTCGAAAAAATCCTTGAAGGAAAAAATATTTCATACAAATTTTCATTCCCCATTTCACCCCTCAGGGGTAGAATGTTCCAAGAATCCTTCTAACTGCTTGCTTATGAATTATATAACAAACATTCTTGCATTTCAAGTTTCTAGACGGGTTTCGGCTGTGCGATGAGTTAATTTTTAGATTTCATACCCTACTTCCACCCCCCTTCACCCCCTAGGCCACGAATTTTCAAAACCTTTGAATTACACTTTTTATTATTTGTGTTGTAGGCTATTTGTTCAAAGTTGCTTAACTAACACAATTAATTCCTTGTTATTCGCCATGAGAATTCTAAATATAATATCATAATATTAATTTACTGCGCTTTTATGTTAAACGGTTTTTGTGGCAAACAAGCTTACGGCCTGCCTGATGGTAAGCAGTCACCGCAGCCTATGGACATTTGCAATACCAGGGGCATCACCCATGCGTTGCCGACCCCGTAAAAACCTTATAAATGTTATTTATTTAACTTTGTGCTATTCATGTTATTCAACTTTGTGTTATTAACGTAATCATATAACTTATTAAGTTTGTGGTATGTGTTGAACTTATATCTAATAAAACCTCCTCCTCCCAATTTGCTGTGCCAGACCGGGTCCATACTGTATTTTCATATTTATGGATACGAATAAATAAATATGAATGTGAATAAATCTTTGTGACTAACTTTTCTTTGGCGCCGCGTACTTTGCATCGCTCGCTGCGCTCATGAAGCCCTTCTAAAGCCCTTCGCATCGCTCCGGATTCAAAGTTGCGCCGTCCTCTTGTAACACAATCAACTATTTCTCTACTACCTATTAACCATCTTGAACAAAAGAAACATAATGGACTTGATATTTATTATTCTAAGGCCCGTTACATTACGCTGTAGGGGTTTTAAAATACTTATTTTTATTTTCCAGCCGGCTGCAATGGACACTAATATTAAACTTAGAATTTCTAAATTTTCTATACTGTGCTAAAACATGCGACGGATATGGAAGTGCTGAAAGAGAACTGCTATTAAACACGGCATACACAGAGTGCATTAATATGTAAACGTTGCTTAGGCGAATCAAGCGAAGCAATAGACATGATGGTAGAAATACGTATAATTTACATAATTTGATGAAGTTTTAATTTTTGAGAACTACTGGTCATGGTCCCGGTTGCGCTCACGCGCGCTAAGGGCCTAGGGTCTGCCTTAAACTTGATCCAGAATTTGGTAGATCAGGTAATTACAGTGGAGCGACTGTCATCGAACCTCCGCGAACCTAACAGGGGAACCTGATTAAATTGGACCATGATTACACATTCTGTCGGCTGAATGTGCAGGTTTCATCACGATGTTGTTGCTTACAATTGTAAGAGCGTCGGTTAGTATTCAACTAATTACTTAACTCAGAAAAGAGTCATTTGTACTTACATGATGGCACTGGGGTTCGAACCAAGAACCGCGGGGTAAATTTTTGAATACGTACGTCTAAAATAAACTACCTGCCGGGGTAACTCCTGACAAACACACATATTAATATGGCGAGACATCATCTTGACATCGTTCCTTGAAATCCAATTTGCGACGAAGAAAAGGCTTTAAAATCTACTTATTATAACGTGTACAATGATTTGGGAATACATTAAGGAGCACCTGTGTGCGTTTAGAAATGCTCCGACATACACGAATCTGCACATAATTTCATTAATATTGTGCTTTCGTAACGTGCCCCGAATTTTATATTAAACCTTGGGTTTACGCGATGTTGAGGCACATTAAATCAAATCACTTTTATTAATGGATTCATTGTATTAATTAACTACACGGATTTTCTACAAAAGCATTATTATTATTGTGATATTAAGCCCCTGAGTCAGCGTGGGATTTCGCCTCCCTTTGTGTGTTTTATCGCTTGTGTAACGGTGTTTGTTTTCAAGAACTGTTTGACATGATGCCTTTAGATACATTCTATCGTCTCACCGCTCGCCGCCGACAGGGAGTTCATACTCACACCTCAAAGCCAAATTAGTCGCGAACTGTGCGGTTCTAAAGGAATTTTCTCCCACGCGCACTAAGGTTGCGGAATGAACTACATGGAGAGGTTTTCCCTGGAGAGTACAACATGGAGTTTTTCAAGAAAGGGGCGAAAAGGTTTTTACGGGGTCGGCAACGCGTGGTTGATGCCCTGGTATTGCAAACGTCGATAGGTTGCTGTGACTGCTTACCATCAGGCAGGCCGTTGTACGTCACTTTAGCAGTATAAAAAAACACAACAATGTCAGAAATGTCGGGACAAAATGGTCAACATAAAATTTCGAATAATGCATTACACAGAAGTTGTTCCATATAAAATTGGCTACTGAGGCTGTTGATGTGCTTACGATTGATAACGACATGGCTTAAGTATGTGATTGATTCCTGGTTTTCATGCTGTGAATAAACTGCGAAATCAGACATGTAGGCATGTAGATACCATAATTCGTAGGAACAGTACCTCAGTTCTAAAATCCAAGTACTGAAAACTCAAAACTGAGCCACCGTAAATCGACTATCCCCTTTTAATTGATTTGATAATTCAATCTGATCCTATCGTCTATTGCATGTTCGCATCTCCCTAATATAATTAACGTGAACGGAGTCGCGGCCAATATTAGTGACCGTACATGAGCGAAATCCAATTTCAGTGCGTCAGGATAAAAAAGTTTGGTCTGAAAGTTTTGGATTAACTAGTTTGACCTAAACCTATACTAAGTTTCTCCTATTCGTGTCAGATTACTAAGTTCCCTACATAAAATGTAATGTTACCAGTACCAGATGCTGTGATAGGATCATGAATGTTAATATCCATAACAGAAATAGCATATACGTAGGTTTTAGAGTCGTAAAATTGAAGTAGCAATTTGTGGGCTGGACGGGATGGAAATGTTATCGATGAATGACCATGTATCTTTTTTTTTATGTTTTACAGCAGACAAACAGGCAAGCGGGCCACCTGATGGAAAGTGATCACCGCCGTCTATGGACATCAGCAACATCAGAGAAGTCACCAACGCGCTGAAGAGACCTCTAATATACCTCTTGAAGTCCAAAGGAAACACTGTGGCTGGGAGCTCATTCCACATCAGAATCGTACGAGCAAGAAATATTTTTTCAATTTTTCGCGTGGTGACCAACAGAGGGTCTACGTAGTGGGGATGAGTTCCCAGACCACGGCGGGTGGTGCGATGGCGGAATTGTGCTGTGGGCACCAGATCGAAAAGTTCCTCGGAAAACTCCCCCTTGTACAGCCGACATACAGGAAGCCAAAGTCCCTTCGGTTAGCCAGTGCAATATCTGCAATAGCATGGACAAGATGGGCCTCCGATCTTGTTAAAGTCGTAGCTGAGCTTCGAAATACAAACGTGCGAAGAATTGTGGTTCGCACGATCGTAGTTACGATAAACTGTTGGTCGACAGATTTCTTGTGCGATTAAGTATGAAGGAATGATAGTGTGATAAACTGTGCAGCAACAGAATCCTTCTTCGACGAACACTAGTGCGAAAGAACGACACGCACGTTTGATGATGATGATGATAAATAGTTACAAAACAAGCAAGTCGTACGACATGTTTACGCTTACCTACAACGCTCTAAGATTAGAGCAGCATACTCGGCAGAAGTGACCTCCAGAGGCTCAGATATTCCAAAACTCCCTTACCGTCCTGCTCACGCTTACCTCGAATCCCCCGTGAGTGACCAGCGCAGCATGCGTCGTGAACTCTGGTACAAGGGCCACATAGCCGTTTTGGAAGTACCTACTTAGAAACTCCAGCAGCAGTAACCTTACCGTCCTGCTCATTCTGACTTCCAATCCCCCATGAGTGACCAGCGCAGCATGCATCATGCCCTCAGGTGCCAGGGTAACATAGTCGGCTCAGAGAAACCTACTCCGAAACTTCAGCAGCCGCCCTGTTCACTCTTACCTCGAATCCCCCATGAGTGACCAGCGCAGCATGCAATAAGCCTTCAGGTACCAGGGCCGCATAGCCAGCTGGAATCGAGCTGGAACGAGCGTAATCGGCGCGCCGCATTGTCCGCACGGCAATAACGCGCGATATCTGTTGCACCTCCCCTCGTACGGATATTCTCGTTTTGGTAGGTGGATTTGGTTTTTGATAACACTTTTTAGTTCAGTTTTTAAATAATGACTATGTTTCTTGTACTCTACCTACCATATAGCTAATTTGGGTCATATTCAGTAGCCAGTACTTTTACTGTTCAGTACTGTGTATATTCTTTATACAAAAAGCTAGAACATTATGTGACTTTTTTATTTGGTATCATATGGTTATATTGGTTAAAAATTTGACAATAGCGGTGACTATGGAGGAATACCCCTCCGATACGAAGCTTTCTCTTTTGGACGCGTTATATGCAGCATTAAAAAAGGGAACAAAATATAGATTATAACTTTTATCTGTGCGTAGGCTCCATCTATGCTATATGTCCAAAATCTTTGCTGAAATCTAACAAACCATCGATATAATATATACAAGTATAATAAGACCACGATAAGTAAGAATCGCTTTTAAAAAAAAATTGAAATAATAAATCTCTGTATGGCAATTTATGCTAACTTTTTTAAACGTCATAGAACGTCATTCATAAAAGTCATAACAAACAATTTGATTTCTTTAGTATTGTTTTTTTGTGAGTTATGACAAATATTATTAAATAATGGTTGCCCTAACTGACAAGGACTGACAAGTACAGATTATCCCCAGATTATTGCTTTATCCACATTTTATAATTTTTACTACTGTCAGTCAATTCCGACTTATCGTGGTCCTATTATAGTAATAAATTATGTGACGTCAAAGTATGAAAAAATGCTCGGTCTGTGATAGTGTCAAAACATGGCAGTCTTTTCTATTTCCTCTTATAGGAATCGCAACAAGGTTATGTCTCTCTATCAAAGCGGGTCAGGTCCTTGTAACAAACAAATCATTTCCCAGAAAAAGACGAGTGTAATGAGATTGACGTGTGTATATTTGTATCTGTCTATGACATCGTAGCTCCCGAAACTTTGTCCCGAACAGATGGACTGATTTAAAAGGGGTTTCCTTTATTTGATAACCAGTTAGGAGATTGTTTTAAAAATAGAATTTAATTAAACTCGATACAGTAGTTCAGGTTATATTTGATAATATGTAGACTTTGTAGGGGGTTTTTGGCAAATATTTAGCAGCAATAGCAAAAGAACCCGCGTAAAAAATTGAGGTGGCTAGAAGTTAGGCTACTATCGCTGTTTTTTCATGAATTTGATTCGGTTGTTAATCTAGTAAATATCTTATCATGAATTATACCTTTAAAATCCTTATCAGTACGGATAATTTAGTTCTCTTCATAAGAAACCTAGCAATGAAGAAAAATAGCTGGATTATGTGGATGGCTGTGATGTAGAAATAGTCGACTTTCGAATTCGTCGCTCGGCATTTTCGCGAACCCGGTTCGAACTGGTGTCCTTCTATTGGGCTTTTTTTAAAGGATGAAGACGTTGTCTCTCCACGTCTGAAACTGGTTTTCGTCGGTCCCAAATGGGATAATCTCTCTTAATATTACAATTTGTTTCTTTCAAAGTTTCGGTCTCGCCATTTCAGCGTGCTAATATGTTTTCGTAAGTCAATAATAAAAGGTATCAAACACGCCTACGTTATCCGGACTGCGTCGAGTAGTCCGATGTAATATTTCCGCGGCTTGGCGCAGATTGCATTTCATGACATTTCATACGTACCGTCCCGTACTGACTGACGGCCGTAGAAGCCTTTTCATCTGTCTACGGGTACGTTCTACGGATACGTGGCGGGGGAACTCGTTTGGAAATAGTTTGATGCAAATTGTGCGGAACTCTCTTTGATTTCTGAACGAAGTAGGAGTTACGGCGACGTGATACGAAATCTGGATGTTCGTAATTGGTAATTTGTGATCATCATAATGTTATTTCATCAACAATGCCCCGTAACTGTCTGTTGCTGTATTTGATAGTCTTTAAACCTCTCGTGTGCTTTTCAGGCAGGTAGGTATAATGAGAGATTTTCAGACAGCTGTTTAAAAAAAGTAATTCGAGAAACCACAATAGATGTCGTTGATTCAATACGATTTTATTGAGCTAGCTTCAGATAGACCTAAAAAAAAAATACGGCTCAACTGTACACTATTCCTTCGAGTTAAGTTGTGTAAAGATATTTCAACTCAGTTGTGCGCGCGGCCCTATGTGTGGGTAAACCGTCGTCTCGCTCGTCTCGCTCGTCGCTCGCAAACGTCTTGCTCGGACGACGACTGCCGCGTCACTGGCACATAAATGAAAGCTGTATATTTACAAGCGCACGCACACATAGCGCCGCGCGCACAACTGAGTTGAACTATCTATAATAATGTTCTATTATAATAATATTATCGCTAATACCTAGTTTCAGGGTGCGGAGTGAAATAGTTTAGGACATATTAATTTTTCAATATACATTTTTTACCCATTCGCTTTCGCATCATCATCACAGCCCATAACAGTCCACTGCAGGACTTAAGGCCTCTCCCACGGAAGGGGAGGTTATTGTCAAAATCTCCACGATTGACAGGCGGGTTGGCGATCGCAGTGTTATAAATATAACAATGGGAAACGCTGCTGCCCACTTTCCAGCCTACGTAGACTCTAGATCTTTTGCCTCGAAAACTAGTCGCCTTGTACGACACCCACGAGTGTAACGGGTTGGAGCTATTCTACTCTGCCGGACACTACACGGCCTTCGCATGCGGATACGAAACTGATAAAAAGCTGTGTCTTACTCAAACTGTAGATAGATTTGTACAGTTGCATCAGTACCTGATGACGGTACCTATTATGGTGTCTTTGCCAATACATTTAACTTTTTTTTTAATGTTGATAATCGTGCCTGATTAACGCCATTTATCGAGTTCATTTGAACTATTTTGTCTAACTGCCAGAAAATTCCCCATTAATGCTGTTATGTATAAAAGCTTAAATCAGAGGGCTTAGTGTGAGTTTCGCTTCGATTTTACTTTACTATCGCGTTTGCGTTTACGTGAAAATTATAATGAAGAAATGTATAGCGCCGTCTAGTGGTACGTAAATGAAGTTTTTTTCGTCATACTAATTTCGACGAAAACGCAAACGCGATAGTAAAGTAAAATCGAAGCGAAACTCACACTAAGCTCTCAGGTAACGGTTTGAGAATGAACGCCTCTACCACGTAATTGAGGGTTTAGCCATAAACAATTAGTATTGTTAATAAAATTTGTTTTGCCACTTTTGTCACGTGTTACGTAAGCCCCTAGAAGGCGAGATTGAACGTTGGGATGTGAATGATGAATTAATATACAACTTTGAAACCCTATTTTTAAAACTCTAATGTTTAATATTCTAATATTTGTCTTGGCGCATGCGATAGAGTGGAGAGACCTAGCAACAAATGGATCTAAGTGGAAAATGGGAGAGAGACCTTTGACTGGAATGGAATGGAACCTTGTGAAAGTAAATCGAAATTATCATCAAAGTCCCGTGGTTTCTGGCGGAACTACAAATAAGTAGGTATATGTATACATATAGGTTAGAAACTACAGCGCCACACTTCATCGATACTAAATGTTGAAACAGATTATAGAGTGTTCAGAATGGAATGGAACCTTGTCGAAGTAAATCGAAATGACAACCGTTCAGAATGAGATGGAAACTTGTCGAAGTACAGACCTATAAGGATCTTCTGGCAGTTGGATGAGATCTTGATTGTCAGAGATCAACTCCAAATGTCTGCTAAAAGTGACGCTTTACAAGATGGCGGGGTTACTTCTGATTTGTGTGTACATGCTTCTGATTTTGGCCAAAAGATCCTTGTAGGTCTATAAATTGATATGACAGCTCCCAGAGGAATTAGAGCGTTCAGAATAGGATGAAAAAATGTCAAAGTCAATCAACCTTCATTTCGCACACGCACACGCACACACACACACAAACACACATAAGCTATAACGTTCTGAGTTATTGTAACAATTAAAATAACTATTTTATTGAATATAAAAGAAACCATAAGTACGTTTATATGCATTGCTACATCTGAACAACACCTGTCTTGTAATAATGACGGTGACTATAGCATAGGAGTTTCTTCTCCTATTTTAGTCACCAGATTTGTGATGTAACCTCAAACAAATACTGTTATAAGCTTATAAGTATAGACGTAAGAATACATATTTATAATATATATTTAAACAAATAAATATTATTTATTCAAGTTTTACCCATTCTGATTGCCAGCGGTTTACACTCGTTTTTAAATTATCATCATTCACACATTCCCAACACAAGCCAAGCTAAACCTCCTTGCATTACAGACGCTCACCAAGCTTCCTATAACGGCCTTAAGGGTCTTAACAGCATGCACAATAGCAATTGCTACAGAATCATATGCTTATGTTATAAAGAACATGTAAGCGCTCTTACTGGACACCGTTATCGGCGGGAAACGGGGCAATAACACTATTACAGCTGGAATTTCCAGCTGTTGTTAATATTTAGTCGCGTCTATAGCTATGGGTTGCATATTTGCGGGATTAGCCTACGGTGCTATCAAGTAGGGTGGATGATAATTCCTCTTCCTCGTTCTCATACTGTGGAAGTTTCTCACATTTTGGGAATCTTCATTCTCATCCACTTCCCCAAAAATTTTATTTAAAAATTCCTCTTCGTCTGGCGTAAAATAGGTATGAAGTCGCGCCGGGTCCACAAGTTTATTTATATAAACAAAATAAAACACATTCTCATGTTCTTCCTCAACCATATCCTATTCCTAAAATCCACAATCTATAAATCCTCATACTTATCCACATCCTCTATATTCACCGCCAAAAAGTCTAGGGGGTCTACTTGGATGAAATGAAACATATGATCATAATATGAAACACCTAATGTGACCTTTTTAGACCCCCTGAACTCAAAACCCCTTCCATACATATGGATGACGTAAAGGAGACTAATGCCATAGAGGCTAACCAGCCAGGACATATGGAAAAATGGGCAGCAGCATCCTGCTGTCTCCAACCCATTTGTCAAACGTGAAGATTTTTAAACCTTCACGGTCCACGCGGGATCTTCAATTGAACCACGATTTAAAAACTTTAACATTAAAAAGTTAAAGCGGTATGGCGTATAGTAATAATTAGGATAATAAGTTGCTTTTGTATCTTGCATCACTTTGGATAATAATATATTAAGTCGATACATTGTATGGATTGGCGTGGCACCCTTTTCCTATGAAATAAAATACTACACGAAATAAGTTTAATAAATAATAAATATTCATGGACAAATTCACACAGCGCCATCTAGCCCCAAACTAAGCAAAGCTTGTACTATGGGTGCTAGATAACTGATATACTACTTAAATACTTTTATAAATACATACTTATTATACATAGAACACCCAGACCCGTAACAGAAATTAAAATTCATCATTTCAATTTCTACCCGTCCGGGAATCGGACCCAGATTGCCCAGTAACTTAAAAGACTACAATACGCGTATGACTGTAAAGTTTACGTCCATTATTATGTTGCCATAAATGTTGCCACAACCTTTTATTTTAGTCGAATGCCACAACACTTCAGAGGTATGTCAGAAATTATGAAAATAATAAATGAATTAAAAAAACCTTAATAGTATAAATGAATAATATATTTGGACAATTCACACAGCGCCATCTAGCCCTAGCCTAGCCTTGTGTTATGGATGTCAGAAAACTGATAAACTACTTGTATATTTTTTAAATACATACTTATTAAACATACAACACCCAGATATAGTAGGATACTATATTAAAGTATAAAGTAGGTATGGATAAGTCGAAGAAGCTAGAGTCTGAATTTTATAGTAGGTCTGACGTCTGACCAAAAATATTAGAAAGTTAGCGACCTTCATAGAAAATGAAAATTTTTTTTGGTCTGTGGGTCTGACAAAGATAGCATGACAAGAATAAAAAGAAGAAAGTGGAAGACTGCTCCAGAAGGCGTGCTGCGTGACAAAAATGTATCCGTGAAGACATTCGGTTTTCAATAAGACTAGGCAAAGGACTGGGCCGTCTGAAAGTCGACCGCGACCATTTGGCAAGTAGCTTGGTATAAATTATGCACGTCGGCGACCCACTCTGCCAATTAATTCAGGCCGGCCCACATCTGGGACAGGATGTGACCTACGTCGCGCTCACTGGGCCGACTAAGACGATCGCGGTACAGGTATACAGTATGGGTTCATTCACTTTTTGTAAATTCACTCCCGAAAACACTCATCTTGGGTTTAATGACGCAGTTGTTATCTCGTGCGCGAGTGCCCGGGGTCCGCCTTGACCATGATCCAGGATTTGGCAGATCAGGTAATTGCTGTGGAGCGACTGCGACCTGACCTCCGTGACCCTGATGACAGAGGAAACTGACCAGATTGGATCATGGTTACACATTTAGATGCTTGTATGTGCAGGTTTCACCACGATGTGATGTGATTTCCGTTCAGAGGATCGGTTAGTGTTTAACTAAGATACATAAGTCATAAAAGAGACAATGGTACGTAGCGGCACTGGGGTTTGTACCTGGTACCTCTCGCTTACAAGTCGGAGCCGCCGACGTCGCCAGCAATAATGCACATCCACTAGTTTCGGCTTCATATTTACTCACACGCGTGCGACAGAGACGACGCTCTACGAAGCCGAACTACCCGATGTGCATTATTTACTGACGATATCTGAAGATTGAACAAAATTGTATTTCAAAATGAGAGCGCTGTTTAGAATCCAGAGTGAAGTGGCGGATTCTATAGTAGAATCTCGAGCGCGAACCGCTTCTACGGTATTGTCCTGATCTGGTGTATCAAAGTACGGCAGCCGCTCTCCGCTTCTAGTCTTACTTCAATTCAGTTGGCACAATTATTCCTCATATACGAGTACAAGACTACTGTGGACAGACAGGACGAAAGTCAACTCGAAAAGGTCATTCACTCCGTTCTTGTTTATTTGGATTGTCGAAATAGGGAATCAGCATTTTCTCTTGTGTAATTTCAACTGTGTAATCCCAAAACGTATTCATCTTTGTAAATTGACGACGTCGTTATCATACGGGTGAATAATTGAATATGCCAGTAGCACGTGGACAGTACATGGACAGTCAAAGAGACCGCAATTGTTCCACTTGTTTCGCAACCTCCACGCTTAACACGTGCAGGGCTGCCAAAAAATTTAAAGATTAATATGGGTAGGGCATTTTCGTTTGGGGTGTTAAAATTTAGTATCCTTTATTTTGCGCCATTTCAAAATGGCGACACTTAGTTTCAGCTTTGGCCACCGGGCAGATAGTTTGTGGAGTTAAACAGGGCTTATATTATCTAGTTAATAGGATTTCTGTCAAGTCATCCATACTTAGGTATTTGAAAGAAGCGATTTGCCAGGACCATAGTAAGTAGAACAATGTGGTCTCTACGTACCCCCAAAGGAAAAAATGTATGTACCGCTACCGTATACTCACACCGCGCACCCTGCGGAGCAAATAACACGCTTAACGTACGGTGTCTGTAACTTAATTAAGGAAATTTCTTGTTTAAACTAACGATAATTACAAAGGAAGGCCGTTCGGGAACGATCGGTGCTGTAATGGCGTCGGGCGAACGCTGAGCGAATGTTGAGGGTAATCGCGGCAAAATGGAACAACAAAACGCTTTTGTTGTTCTAGCGCTAATACAAGGATCATTTGGCACGTAGTCGAAAGCAGAACTAAATGCTGCCATCTTCTAAAATGACACTTTTGATAGACGCTTTCGCACCCACTTTCTCATCGAAGTCAGAAAGGAGATAAAAACTACAAGTCACAGTATTCTGTGTCCAAGTACCAAATCGTCGTTGCTTTGAAACATTGTATGTGTAAGTTTTTTCGAAAATAAGTATTACACGAATATGAAAACCATTTTTGATTATCTACCGTACGCAAGAACACCTATGTGAATACCTTAATATTTCACTGCGATGCAACAAATTTTTAAAATATCTCATGCTGGCGCATTACACTTACATTTTGTTTGTCATCAAAACCTGCAATGTGACTGTGTGTGCACATAGAAGGATTTAATTATCCTTGTATTCCATTTATTAGGTTAGATTTGTTCACCGATTATTTTTTACACATATTTGTAAATCCATTTTCTAGGAACTGTAATGTCGCGTAAAGAGATTGTCATAAATTAAAATCTAAATAAATACGATTACAAAATAAAAGTAAAAATTACGCCCGTTTACTACAAGTTGTCCCTGCCACAGAGTCAATATTGGTCCTTAGCAAGGGATAACATCCGATGAACGATATCTGAAAATCATTTACGAATTTGTAAAGAATTTCGTAACATTACATATAATTTGCCAGGGACTGGAAAACCATAGCAAGCGATCGCGAAGTATTGAAGAAAATGGGGGAGGCCTTTGCCCAGCAGTGGGATGTTTCAGGCTGATATAGTTTGGAGGTACCATATAGGTAGCCACAATAGATAGATAGATATATAATTTCCTATTTCTCCACACAATAAACATTCATTTTTAACATTGTTTAGAAAATTATTATTGTACTTACCTATTTTTGGCCAAATATAATTACGTTTTTTTTACTGTGTCCAACAACTTTAGTTGCCAACTTAAAAATAACTTTGCAGTCAAACTGGCGACTCGCAAAAGCACAATCGCATTGCCAGGCCGTTCCGCGAGCGTGCCACACCGAATGTTTCACAATCAACATCCAGGGTTATAAATCACTGGAACGCTGATAATGCAATAGCTGATCGCACGCGATGGTATGATATACCGTGTACCCAGGAAATTGGGTTAGATTCTTAGGTATGAGGTTTTCGGAATAATAGCATTGGCGTTTTGTCCTATGGTTCTATGAAATTGGCGTTTTGAATAGCGAAAGAATAGCTGACGGAATATGAAATTTTCATGCGAGCAAATTTTTCAAGGCTGAGGTGTTTGGGAGATTAGCATATTACTAGTAGGACCTATGAAACTGGCGTTTTGTATGGCGAAAATGACGAAACTGGAATTTTCATACAAGTTTTTTAATTTCTTGGAAATGGCCAATGCGATTACGATGAAACTTTGTAGGTATAATCAGACAACATGAAGCTAACTGGAGCATACCATTTCATTTTGATGACTACCCTTTTAATAAAATTACATCATCAAGTGTTAAACCCTTATAAAAACTTGACAATATCTAAACATAACCTATTTTCGAAATCAAGTATTAGTTTTAATAATTTGTGTAAAATTAAAAATATTTGAGGAATCGTGTTTTGGCAGATCAAGTAATAACCCCGTTAACAGGGGAACCTGACCAGGTTGGGTCATGGATTCAGTCGCCTAAATGTGCAGATTTCGTCACGATGTTTTCCCTCACTGTAAGAGCGTCTGTTAGTGTTTCTAGTGGTACTGGGGATCGAACTCGTTACCTCTCGCTTACGAGTTGGCCCACCAGCCACGAAGCCACCGGCACACTCTCAACGGCTGCATATTGTACACAATCTTACATTGTAATAGCTAAGTAGTTACCTAAAGTAATTAACTTAAGCGCAATCACCTAACGTCCTATTTTATTTTATTTCAATTTTTAAGCGCAACATTGCATTTTATGTGTGAGTTTACTGTTTTATCGTGGTTTCGTGGTTTCATGTAATTGAGCAGCAACAGTGGTAGTTCAAATGTGTTTCTTAATTTGCAATAAACCACGATTATTAAGTTAAACCGGGAATGTGGGGGTTGTTGTTGTTGTGTGTGTATTTCTTAAAATATAATTTTATTTATACCTATATTAGTATGGTAAATTAGGTAGTAAATTAGAGGCTTGCCTGATTTTCAGCAGTTACCGTAGCTTGTGGACATTAGAAGTACCTAAAATCAGAGATGAAATTTAAGATCAAAAGTGTAATTTGCTTTTGATCTTGAATATCATCTCCGAGTTTATATGGGTGGGTGTCGTAAAAGGTGACTAATGTCTCAGAATGTAGACTGTATTTTGGATACTGTGATCTCCAACCCGGTATCGAGGCAAAATTGTTATTCAATGTATAAGTATTCCAACCAACCAAATGATAAAGTAGACCAACCGACATTTGAAATGTATAATTATTATGGTTACAAATCATAACATATAACTTTATAAAACAAATATTATTATAAAACATATAGTAGCGTATTATAAAACAAAGTCACACGCCGCATCTGCTCACGATAAACTCAAAAACTGCTAAACGGATTTTGATACGGTTTTCACCAATAGACATAGTGATTAATAAGAAAGGTTAAGGTTACACCCGTGCGAAAAGGCGGGTCGCTAGTAAAGTAAAGAACTACAATTAAAAATTATTATAAATATATTAATCCACGTACGTATTTTTAAATACGTACGTATGTCAGTCGAAGCCCCGTTGAGCCATATACTCGTAAGTTGCCGACAAAACGTTTTTATCTGAATGTAGCTATTTGATGCAGCCATTGATGTGCATATAGAACCACCAATACGCCTGGTGACGTTGGGGAACAGACTGTACTAATCATGAAATGTAAATAAGGCAGCGGAGCGACTTTTTTTATAGTACTCAGTGAAAAACGAGCAGAAGGCCCACCTGATGGTAAGTGGTAACTGTCGCCAATAACATCTACATTTCATACATTTAGGTTGCAGGTAACAAAAATGCAGAACCGCAGGTGCATTGTCACTGTAAGGACTAAGATGAAATGCCTCATGTCTGTAATTTCGCTGGCTACCTTATCCATCAAACCGAAACACAACAATGCAAGCATTGTTTCTTGGCGGCAGGCACAGATAAAGCGGTGGTACTCACTAAGGCGAACTCCTCAGGCTTGACAGAGTACTGATAGGATTTGCCTTGCCGAATTCGAGCCAGCCAATTTGACTCCTTCTTGTGTATTGCAGTTCCACTCTACACGCTCTTATTGAACAGAGAAACTTTGACACAAAAGATTGACCCCTTCATATTTCCGGAAGAGCATTCGCGGTGTGATGAGTGTCCAAGGGTGTACTTCCCCATATGCACGACTAACAATAGGACGTACATGAACGAATGCAAACTCCTTTGTCAGTTGCGCTCCATAAAGCTGCAAGATCGGTACTGGATTAGACAGTATGTATAGACCTTTGTGCAGATAAAAAATAATCATCGTGGCGTTAATGTCCCGATTGTGTTCCTGTGCACGAGAGCCCGGGGTCCGACTTGACCATGATCCAGGATTTGGCATATCAGGCAGTTACAGTGGAGCGACTACCATCTGACGTCTGTAACCCTGCTACAAGGAGAACCTGAACATATTGGATCATGGTCACACATTCAGTCGCATGAATGTGCAGGTTTCATCACGATATTTTCCCTTAGAGTTAGTCAGATAACATAATAATAATAATAACAACAATAATACAAACAACTGCAAAAGGAATTGTAAGAAAGTTCCTCCAAACAGAAAATAATTTACTTGACTTAGGCCCGTGCCACATTTCTTCGGTTATTTTTTGAGCCAAGATCACATAAAAATATAAACGAATATAATAATTTAGTCTTTAGAATGATCCAATCTAGTCAGGCTCCCCTGGTAGCAGGGCCACGGTGGTCAGAAGGCAGTCACTCAACTGTAATTACCTGATCTGCCAAATCCTGGATCATGGTCAAGGTGGACTAAGATCCCTCGATCGCGAGAGCACAACCGGGATATTAACGCCAAGATGATTATTATTATTTATTTTGCTTACAGCGTCGGCCCATGCATGATTCTAAGAAGACATGATGCCCGCCAGACCAGGATTGCTGTACTGGTGCGAAACTTGACAAAACCTCAGATCATGGTGGCGGTGGATTCCTTGCCAAACAATATGTCATATCTTAAGAATTTTACCAACGATTATGTTAAACGAAACGGACTATATTCAAGTATGGTCAACGTAACAAATATGGAGCGTAGATAAAATGTTAAACAATGTTACAGAATTATGTAGTACCTACAGATCTGATCTGAGGCAAAGTGTCGCTATTTTGAAATGTCATGTTAATTCTCACAAAAGCGACGCTGTTAACGTTTCAGATAAGTTTTATAGCACTGTGGTGTCTTTTTGTAGAAATTGAGCGCAAGACCAATTGCTCCCCTCTCAATATTTTCCAAACTTATAGAGAAAGCGATGGCAAACCGACTCACCTCATTTCTGGAGAAATGTAATTTACTAAACAGTATTTTATTTTTTATTTATTTATTTAAGTTAGACACAACAATAAATATGACAAATCAATTCGGTTTCCATAAAAACCGTTCTACCATCAACGCGGTCGTGAAATAATTACAGGAAATCTTTGTTTTACATACAATATAAATCTTTTGCAGTAGGTATACTCCTTGACATGACAAAGGCATATGATAATATCTCGCACAAAATTTTGCTATCTAAATTGAACAATATAGGAATTCGTGGGAATCCGTATTTAGCGAACAGGCAACAGTACGTACAGTAAGAATTGAACACTAGAATAACAATGTACACCAAATAAAAAACAAACTCAAGAACTAGAACTACAAATTGGTCTATTCCCAAGGTGCAGTCCTCGGATGTATACTATTTATTATCTACGCCGATGAAGAAACAAATGAATATTCACTTTAGGGACTTACAATTGATATACATTTAAATTGGAAACAGCATTATCTATATTTGATATACATTTATTTATTTAATAGTTTATTGCACACAAAAATGGTAACAGAGACATGGCAAATATATACATGACATAAAAGGCACTACTTATTTCTAAAAAGAAATTTCTTCCAGCAGGCCTACAGCAAAGAGAATGTGATGACTGGAACCAGTTTAAGACGTGCACAATAATAATAAATAATTAAGTACATAAATATTTAATTATTAAAACTAGACTATACTATCGATAAATTTCTACATATATACCATATACCTAACAAAATATAAACATATATACAATACATACATATATACAAAATATTAGACAGATAGAGAGAGATAATGCTCTTTTACTCGCTTTTTAAACATCGCGATAGAGGAACTATCACGTACTTCAAAATCAAAATGGGGGATCAAAATTATCTCACTTCATATATGCATTGGCGGTATGTATAACAAATACAAACTACAGAACACCACTGCATATTATGCCTATGCGTATGCATGGATACGATAAGGAATTCTGTTATGGGGTTACTGTTCAGAAGTCTGCGACCGATATTCATAATGCAAAAAATGCTTTTACTCCATAAAATAATATTTCCAGGAATAGGTAGATATAATTTTTTTTTATTCCTTTCAAATTGACGAGGTAGGTAGGTACTTTACTCACATAATATCAATCTGAAAATCTGTATAGCTCTGATAATAATATTTAATTAATCTATTGATTAATTCTATTTCAATAGACATTTTAATTTAAATACTAATTTAATTATGTACTAAGTGAATAATATTGATTTACATATTAAACTGTAACTTCTTAAACTGTTTCTAATTGAAAATCATAGAAATTGACAAGCTCAAACGCTTTCTTAAAGCAATGTAACTTGCCTCACTGGGAATCAAGTACCGAGACTGTGATTATCTACTTATATATAAAACAAAGTCGTTCCCTGCCATCTGTCCCTATGTATATAGATGCATGTTTTCCTATAAGCGGCGTGTTAGTTCCGTTTTACGTTTAACATTTTTAAGCTGGTCTAACAGTAGGACCCAACATTTTTTTTTGCGCTACACCTACTGTAACCAACTGCCCTAGCCCATGACGGACGGCTTATCTGACGACACGAAAAATTCTGACGATGAGTAAGTCCATGCATCCTGAGCATAGTCCTAACAATGGAGCAAACGGAACGCACGCCCGAGAGGCTTATTACATTTTAAGTGAGGGCCCTTAACCGCTGGGGTTAAATTACTTTTATCTCTAATTCACCGTTTAAAACAATGAGACGCCCCGTTCTTTGTTTACGTTGCTCAAACGAAAATTAAAACGCCTCGAGAAACTCCTCCGGGGATTGTAGGGTGCCCACGCGGTGATGATGAAGTGGACATGGAGAAAAAAGATTGAAGATTAAGTCTTGTGGCAAATGAGGAGATGGTCGGCTTATGGATAGCCTGTCGCTCGTAAGATCTACTTTTTCCTTCTTAACTTGGATTTAATTTATTTGCATTGAGTTTCTGATCAATTCTTCCCAATTTCCGGTCCAAAGGAACATGTTAATAATATAAAACGAAGCAATGAAAAAGAAAAGTAATAAAATAACAAAACAAAGCCATGTAGCGGCCAATTGTGTTTTATTCGATTTGGCTGCTTTGTTTTATATCATTAACTTATAAAAAGACATAGACGTCATAGACATAATATTTATTTAAAGCCATTTGGGGCACCAATGAAAGGATTTATCAAAAGTATAAACAACTTATTTAATAGTTTATTATGCACAATATCAGGTAAACGATATTGTCATTAAGAAAAACAATACAATAGGTACAGGTTATTTCATAAGAAATATCTTACAGCAGACCTACGGAAGAGACAGGGCAAAATGAGAAAGGCGTGCAGACCTACTGAACTACCTAATACTAAAAAATACAACTAATAGGCACTACAAATGTAAATTATAATACATAGCTATATACGTACATACTTATATACATTCACATATTTATGGATAACAAATGGAAATATTCTCTTTAACTCGCTCTTTAAAGGTATCTAGCGAAGGACACACAGTATAGCCGCTTGAATAGAGAAGGAATTGCAATAATACTCAGATTGAAGGAATGGAGAGGAGTGCCTTGACGCTAGAGCGTTAAAGCATGTCCTGAGGACAGGAAAAACTGAACCGATCACGAAGGTAGGAACGGGCTCCACCGGTTCGAGGTTTTTTTTTTATAAAATAGACAAGTATTTGAGTGCCATCTCACCTGATGTTAAGTGCAGATGCAGTCTACGATGGCGCATACCTGTCTATTAGATACCTATTCACTCTTGTGCAGGCAGCGAGTTCCATTCCCTTGCCGTTCGCAACAGAAAAGAGTTAGAAAAACGCTGAGTGCGTTTAGGTAGAATGTCGACAATATAGGGATTGTACGCTGACCTACACCTGGAGCCCCGAAGATGGAATGGGGCTGGTGGAACTAACTCTGTAATTCTGTCGCACATTCCCCAAAGTGTAGTCTGTAGAAAACCGCCAAAGATGCCACTTTGCGACAGTGATCCAGATCCTGTAGATTATCCTGCATCAACGGGGGACTGTCTATTAGTTTCTTGCCGCGTCTATCAACTAAGTCCAGAGCAGCCAGATAGACCTTGGCAGTTTCGTCCCATAGGTGACAGCAGTATTCCATGCAAGGTCGAACTTGGGCTTTATATAGTAGCAACCTCTGCTCAGATGAGAAATACCGCCTTGCCCTAGAGAGGATGCCTAATTTTTTGGCAGCAGTTTTAGATATGGACTCGATATATCCAGCAAAATCCAGCCTGGATGACACTTTCGTGCCCAGCAGGCGGAGGCTATCACTTATCTGCACACCCTGGAAAGTTGGAGTCCGACGGAATGTACTTCGCTTGGCGGTGAACAAGCATGCTTGTGTTTTAGAAGCATTGAAATGCTCAAGATTGGCAACTCCCCAATCAGAAACATTCTGGTGAGCTTGGTCCAGGCGATCAACGAGAGACTCTCGACAAGACTCTACATCCTCTCTCTTGGCCTTTGCACTGGATGTGTACCTGTCCGTCACTGTGGTGTCATCCGCATACCCACTAGCACCGGACACGAGCAGATCATTTACGTGCAACAGGAACAGGGTTGCTGACAGAACGGTACCCTGGGGAACACCGGCGTCAATCGCTTGTTCTTCCGAAGAATACCACTCGAGGACGACCCTTATTGAGCGTTCCCTTAGGAAATCCGAAATCCAAGTGCAAAGATCCTTTGGGGATCCCGAATGATGGAAGCTTACTTATTAGGCCATCGTGCCATACCCTGTCAAATGCTTTGGATGCATCCAAAAACACAGCAAGAGCTTCTCCGTGCTTTTCAACGGCTTCATTCCAAAGATGGGTGGCATACACAAAAAGGTCTCCCGTAGATCTACCACGACGAAAACCGAACTGGCGATCACTCATTTTCTTCGAGGTATGTCTGGAGCTTGTTGTTAAGAACGCGTTCCATACACTTGCAGAGTATAGACGTGACAGAGATTGGTCTATAGTTAGTGGGGTCGGCACGGCTACCTTCTTTCGGTCTTGGTTGTACGTTTGCTAACTTTCATCATCTTGGAACAAGTCCAGTCCTTAGTAACAGCCTATATAAGCGCGTCAAGATAGGAGCCAAAAATTATATAAAATTATATACAAAAGACACAAAGAAATAAGAACATTTCTACGAAGGCGAATTGGAAGCCACTTGAGTTGAGCCCGAAAATGAGAAACATGGTCATAATCACGTTATCCAAATATGAAACGTATACATTTGGCAGCGTCAAGGTAACAAGTGTCAGCATAATCTATTATGGGAAGAATAATAGTTGTACAATAGAGATATCAGGTGGTAAGACTCTGTCAAGCCTGAGGAGTCCGCCTGGGTGATTACACCGCTTTATCTATTTCTGCCGTCAAGCAACAATGCTTGCATTGTTGTGATCCGGTTTGAAGGATAAGGAAGCCAGGGAAATTACAATCGTGAGACATTTCATCTCAGTCCACACAGTGACAATGCACCTGAGGTTCTGCATTTTTTTATCAGCAACCAGTATGAATTGAAGATGTTATGGCGACAGTTTCCATTTACCATCAAGTGGGCTGTGTGCTCATTAGTCACTGAGTATCATAAAAAAAGAGCTTTATGCGTCCAAGAGCAAAAAATTCTCGAATAGTTTGGTCATATCATATCTTCCTTATTCATGCAAAGTTTTGTAGAAACATCCATTGCGAGATTTGTTAGTGTAGTGGAACAGTGAAAGACTCCAAGAAGTTCACGAAGTATGGAAATTATTATACACAGGCAAGTGCGGACCTATGTATTGTGTATGTGAATGTTTTTTTTGGTTTGAAGCAAATTAATAGATAAATGTAAAAGTAGTGAAGTGAATTTTCCGCCTCTTGATATCCTCGATGAGTAGATACAACAGAACTGACTCGCAGCTTCCTTCCAGCAAAGTTTAGAAAATTATAGGTACGAAATTTTAACATGAAAATATGAGTGTAGATAAAGTAGTGTATGCAACTGCATAAAATTAAGTATTAAAACATGAGTGTCATGATCATGAGTGATAAACAGATATTCATGTTTTAATACCCCCTTTTATATGCCTATTGCATAAACTACTATTGGCTCATTTGTATTTGAATTAACAGATTTTTAATATTTTTTATTAGAGAGCCTACGACGCGAGGATGCCGAACCGAGCGAAGTGGAGGAGAATGAGTAGGAAAGCGGACCCTGGCACAGGCCGGGATAAACGCTAGGACGATGATGATGATGACTGACGAAATAAAAACGCGTTTATTAACGACGCCTACCGAGAAAAAGAACTACCAGACTATTAGGGTGTTTATTAAACACTCAAATGAATGAAAGAATAGTCAGAGAAATTTTGTATGTTTCACTTAACTACGTCACATTTCAATTAACTACTGCATATAGGTCAATGCACTTTTTCGTTTTACCTTTTGTGCAATTTTGATTATAATATAGTTTACACAAACCAGTACTAGGACCGCTATTGTAAATCATGCTCGTAGCTCAAAACAATCGGACGCTGCGAAGTCAAACTCAATTACTGGAACGCAGATAGTTGGAATGTTCCCAGAGGAAATACTAGACAGGAGAAACCCTGAAATATAGAGTCCAGATGGAATCCCTAGCCACGAGTTACGTAGGACCTTCGTCGTATTTTACCCGACCAATTTAAGTTGGTCTCCCGCATCTGCCTCTTTGTTAGGATAAGTACGACTGTTAGAGGTATTCGGTCACCGAGGCGGGGTGACAGTGAAATTGGCCGCTTTGTTATTCCACATTCGTAGAAGCTAATGACCCAGTGCCGGTTCTCTTTGGATTTCGCCGCGAACAAAATAATAGTTCCGGATTTGTTTATCTGTGGCTTTTTCGGGATGTAGGTAGTTGTGGTTTATTGTTCCGGAAAATGCTACGAAAATAAGATACAACAGTAAAAGTGAGACACTTTTGTGAGTCTTAAACTATCATTTGTCGTCCGTGGTGTCGTATTCACAATTGGCAACCTGGAATGGAATCTTCTTAAGCACACAAACTAATACTACACGAACGTAATAAATTTGGTAAAACTGATGTCGCCTTACGACTGGACACACCAACATGGACCGGAATCCCGAACATGTTCTTCCTAAAAACTCTTCATTTTCCCTCCTTCCCCACCACACACTAAGCCGCACTACTGGTAGTGTCGTGGGTATTTTTTTTCCCTTCTGCACTACTGTTCCGGTAGTGTCGTGGGTATTTGTAAAAAACATATACAGGGTGTCCCAAAACTCGACGTCAACCCGGAATCGGGTGAAAAGGCAAGTCATGCTGGTTGGCAGAAAAATAAAAAAAAAATCGAAGTTGCATGATTTCAAAATTATAGGCATTTAAAAAAAAAACGCAATATTGCACACCCTGCGACAGACTTTTTAGTCCTGTTGCCACAAATCTTTATCTATAATTTTGAAGTCATGCAACTTAGATTTTTTTAAATATTTTTCTGCCAACCAGCATGACTTGCCTTTTCACCCGATTCCGGGTTGACGTCGAGTTTTGGGACACCCTGTGTATACGATCCCCATTACACTATCAAATTTATTTTCTAAATCTGCTCGAAAAACTTCTGTCCGACTGAGCTGCTTGATGAACGTTCGAATTAACGTTTCGTTCGAATACAATTGTACCGATTATATTTTACACCGTACCATCGTTGAATTATAAACAATTTTCTATTCTGCATTTGATCGAATGGACTCTTTGTTTTCGATAGGTACTTTTACACCCGTTTTCACTAATCTCGAATTAAACATTACCTAACTACGACTTTAGGAATCACCATAGCCAATTGGTCTATTTCACCAAACCTCTACCTCTTGGCGATATTTATCTATGGATTCGCGTTGTAATGTTGGTAAACTGTAGAGTACCACAAACATGTCTGATCCGTTGACGGCGTCGCTGTTATTGACTACAAAGTGACATTTCAAAATGGTGACACTTAGTTCCAGTTTTGGCTACCGGGTCAGATAAGTTTGCTGTGTGAAACAGAACGCAACTGTCATTTTAGGCGATGCCTAGAAGCTAAGCACCACCCACTACTTCCTAACTTTACGCGTTACCTAACGGCGATAGTTATTTCCTAGCGGTCTTCGTCTTATGCAATTCCTAAGTATTTGGGCATTGAATTTAGGTGATTCCTATGTTTTAGTGAAAACTGGTAATAGTGTACCGAATTTGGGTTTTAGTCAATGACTTAAGAAATGCCTCCGTAAGGGTTTTGGTTGAGACGGTTTTCAATAGAAGGGGATGGACGCAATGGGGCTAGAAATAAATGCAACCACACGTTTTCATACCAATGAAGTAGGTTGTTCAATAACTAATTAGTGCATCAATATCATCATCATCATCACAGCCCGTAACAGTCCACTGCAGGACTTAGGGCCTCTCCCACGAAAGGGGAGGTTATTGCCATAATCTCCACGCTTGGCAGGCGGGTTGGAGATCGCAGTGTTTAAATATAATAATGGAAAATGCTGCTGCCCATTTTCCAGACTACGGAGAATCTTCATCTTTTGCCTCGAAAACATTAGTCGCCTTGTACGACACCCATGAATGTAAGGGCTTGGTGCTATTCTACTCTGCCGGACATCACACGGCCAAGTTAATCAAATATACAAGAACAAAAACCAAGCAATATCAAGCGCAACATGCAACAGTCTTTCCATAAACAATATTTAATAATCTTTATTTCCTCTATGTATTATGGAGCGTCAGTGGCTTAGTGGTTAAAATATACGACTCGGAAGCGAGAGGTACCGGGCTCGAATCGCACTGCCGCCGTGTACCAATGACTCTTTTCTGAGTTATGCACTTTACTTATATACTAAACGATGCTTTCACGGTGATACCATGGTTAAGCCATGGTCCAATCCGGTCAGATTCCCCTAGTAGCATAGTCACGAAGGTTAGATGGCAGTTCCTCCAATATAATTACTTGATATGCTAAATCCTGGATCATGCTCAAGTCGGACCTTGGGCTCTCGCGCGCGCCATGTCAACCGCGATATTAACGCCAAGATGATTATTATTATCTTTTATTTCCTCTACATAGAATGTACCTAAGTAATTTAATCTGATCAGGTTACCCTGGTAGCAGAGTCACGACGGTCAGATGGCAGTTGCTCCAATATAATTACGTGATATGCCAAATCCTGGATCATGGTCAAGGCAGGCCTCGGGCCCTCACGCGCGAGAGCACAACCAGGACTTTAACACTAAGATTATTTTTTTTTTTTTTTTTTTTCTCTACATAGAATGTACCTAAGTAAAAACACGCTTTTTACAATATTCACTTATATTTTTTTAAACTCCACGACCGGCATCGCCGCCAAGCCAGTCCACTACTGTAATGTTCAGCGACATAAGGACAGAAGTGTCTAAACTAGAAAACTGGCTTACTGCACTAACGATGTTTTTCACTTACCGCCTCTGCGTTGCGGAGGTTCGAACACAAAATAAACATTGTGGCCGCAAAGGGAAAACTACGCTGGAGCATTTTATTTTTCATTTCATTTCCTATCTTGGGTCTCTGGCTAGTGAATAATGTTTACTGGCTGGATCGTGTGACGGGAGTGTTTCCGTAATTACTATTTAGAAAAGGTGTGAGTTCATTTATTTCATTATTTTTCTTAGGAATTTGTCTTGACTTTGCAGAAACCTACCGAACATTCGCAAAGCAAATGAGAGCAAGAACTCGTGGTCATTGGTGTGACCTTTGTCAATTATTTGGCGGAATAGGATAAGTTAGCTGCCAATGTTGGCAAGCAAAAAGGCTGAGGTGAATAAGGATAATTAGAATTATTTACGGGTATCGTACCAATGGATCTGGGGTTCAACAGATGTTCATCGAATGTAGTATTTATAACACAAGTTGGAAAACTTCGATAGCGCGATGTACGGCAATATGGAACTTTGAGATTTTGTATTTTGGTCAGCGCCATTTATGTGCGATGCGTCCCAACAATTTGTTCGTGTTCTCGTAACGATGATTATTGTTGAGTTTTCCTATTGGAGCGATAGATGTCACTACTATTATGACAAAAATAATATTTTATGTAATACTGGAGACAGACAGGAAAGCAGGCCAGGCCAGGCCAGGATTACCAGCACAGGCAAGCGGGTCACCAGATGGAAAGTGGACACCACTGCCTATAGGCATTAGAAACACCAAGAGTATCACCAATGCGTTGCCCACCTAAAGTCGTCACCTAAACTGAAACCGCTGTTCCTCACGATATTAGAAACAATTTGTTTTCAATAAACACTCGCCTCGAAGTAACGTACGTAGCTGTAGCTCTTCACAACAAAACATCTCGCAACTCGATTCGTATGCGAGGCCCAAGCAAGAAGTTGAAGTTCCTCGGGCAATCTCCCAAGATTCTCGGGACTTCGGGAGTTTTCTAATACCCGCGAGGCTAAGACATGGCAATATGGCCAGTGTTTATTAGATCTGTGTCTATCGGCCATAATAATATTATAAAGCGGAGGGAAAGTTTGTACTACGCCACTTGTGCTGCATAAGTTTTTGCAATACTCTATTTTTATAAATACAGGATACTTTTAAGTATTTTTTTATATAGTGCCACTCATAACTAGACTGTGGTGGATATACAACGAGTTTGTAGACAGTGAAAGAGCCTTAACTAGAAATATCCGATTTGTGCGACGCCTGTCCGTCCATAGATGTTTTTGTTGAGGATATGAAATCTATACCTATTTGAAGGAAACTGTTCTCACCGTGCAACTGCATCATCATCATCATCATCGTCCTAGCGCTTATCCCGGCCTCTGCCAGGGTCCGCTTTCCTACTCAATCTTCTCCACTTCGCCTGGTCTTCGGCATCCTTTCGTCGTAAACCTGCACATCGTGCAACTGCATATCGGTGGTATAATAATGATTTTAAGCACGGTAATTTAAGAGTTTGTAATACTTCAATTTCAGGACCACCTATCGAGATACCGATATTTTACAAGTGAATACATCAAGCACTTATGAAATTCTTCACGATGTCGTTAGAGAATAAAAAGGTTTTTGGCTCCCGCAGACTTTAAAACAAACTAAAGCGAAGTATGAAAGGGTTATGAAAATGGGACGTCGTATTTGACATTAGTTGAATTGTTACCGATGCGCTTACGTCGAGGAAAAACATCGTGATGAAATCTGCACATTCAGGTGACTGAATGTGTAACCATGATCCAATCTGGTCAGGTTTCCCTGGTAGCACGGTCACGGAGGGCAGATGGCAGTCCACTGTTAAAGCTTGTACAGATATTTCAACTCAGTTGTGCGCGCGGCCCTATGTGTGGGTAAACCTTGTACATATACACGCCATTGGCACGCCAAGTAGTCGCGTCACTGCCACATAAATGAAAGCTGTATATTTACAAGCGCACGCACACATAGCGCCGCGCGCACAACTTAGTTGAACTATCTATACGAACATACGCGTCTTGTGCGCGTCATACCAAATGCTTAAATTTTGGGTTCTATTTCAAAAGTTACTGTGGCGCACACATTGAGTAGCGTAGGTGGCCTTGTGGTAAAGGTATCCGACTCGCTAGCGAGAGGTATCTACCGGCGTCGAATCCCGCTGCCGCCATGCTGCAATTCTGCACATTCAGGCGACTAAATGTGTAAGATCCAATCTGATCAGGTTCCTGGTAGTAAGGGTCACGGAAGTCAGATTGTAATCGGTCCACTGTAATTACCTGATCTGCCAAATCCTGGATCATGGTCAAGGCGTACGCTGGGCCTTCGTGCGCGATAGCACAACCGGGACATTAACGCCTAGGTGACACTTTTAAGTCATTCAATGTCTAAGGATCAGTAGTTCATAAACGTATAAAACTGTAGCGTACGCGCCACCGTTTTAAAATTGCTGCAAGTTCTGATTTTGAATCTGCCCGCGCCAATCAATCACCGCGCGACTCGAGCTGGACGCACCGGGGCGTGGGGTGCGGGGGGTAGAGAAAACAAGTGATGGTTATATTAAATCACTGCAAAATAATTGTACTTTCTTCACGCGCAAGGCTGTTCCATGTTCAAATATTCTTCTGAATAAACTTAATTGAAGAATGATTCAAACAAGTTTTATGCTACAAACACTATCACCTCCACATAACCATTGGCCAACCGTATGGGCGAACATGATATGCACTCTGCACATACATAAGACAGATGCAAGTCGATGCCAGACGCACCAGTACACTGAATATTTAAAAAACGCCATCGTCTAGCATTAGGTTAAGTTTAAGATGTAATATCATTTCGAATTGTGAAAAAAAGTAACAATATTTGACGGTAGTTCACACCACACAAAATCCTATTTTGGGATCACATAATCAGCACTCAATTTGTGGAACCAATTCTTACAGTAACAAAACCAAATCAAATTTTGATTTTCTATCAAATACTAAACCAACTGGCCTGATAGAATAGCACCAACCCCTTACATTCATGGGTGTCGTACAAGGCGACTAATGTTTTCGAGGCAAAAGATCAAGAGTCTCCGTAGTCTGGAAAATGGGCAGCAGCATTTTTCATTATTGTATTTAGACACTGCGATCTCCAACCCGCCTGCCAAGCGTGGAGATTATGGCAATAACCTCCCCTTTCGTGGGAGAGGCCCTAAGTCCTGCAGTGGACTGTTACGGGCAGTGATGACTAAACCAACCAACTTTAACATGGAGTGTAAATGAAGCACAAATTCAGAGAAGTCGTTAATTCTGACCACAATGTTTCCTAACACTAACTAATCGATGCGTGTATATAGCTGCTAACATCATCCATCGTTGAATCTGATGCTCCATAGACTAATGGTCCCTTATCACATGGTAGTACAAGCTTCATTAACTATCCGGGTCAGTAGGATGTCCAGTCTCAGTAGGGACGTTAGGAATATGTAATCTCGGATATATTAAAGATATTTATCCGTACTTGTTAGATTAAAATTTTACCTATTTCGTTTATCGTATGGCGGTTATAAAGTTATTCCCGATCTTCCAACAGTTGCGAATACCTACTTTAGATTTTATATTGATTGTCGGAACGGAAACGGATTGTTGAACGGAAAATCAATACTGAAGCCGTTTTGACCTTATTAAGAAAGAATTAATAAGTAATTTATTATTCGAATCTTTTTTCAGATTCGAGAACCACATGGATATGAAATTGACTAACTAGGCGCGACTTCGTTCGCCCGGTTTTAATTTAATGGATTTTACCCCTGTCCTACCGTAACCTATCTCTATCCTACCCCGAACATAGCTCAACCCTACCTCTATCTTACTTCTACCCTAAGCCTACTCTACCATACCCTTTTCTCTTTTATATAAACCTTGTCCTCAAAATTACAAACACAACAAAAAAATTTAGTTAAATATATACGCGAACATGCAACATTTTGATACTTGAGGTTATATTATTGCAATTTTCCTAGGCATCTCATGTTTTTTAAGATAAGCCTATGTTACTTGCTGATAATGTAGCTTTCTTTAGGTGAAATAGTTTAGAAAATCGGTTATGTAGGTTTGGATTTATCCATTACAAATAAACAAATAACCAAAAAAACGACAAACAATCAAATATTTTCTGTGTATTATATTAGTCTATTATACGGCTTTTTATTTTCCTATACTTTTACGGATCTCCGCAACGTTTGGTCTCAATCCCGATGAAGATAACGCGACCGTTTTTGGACCTGTCATTTTTACGCTCAACTACCCTCATTAAAGATCGCTCGAAAGAATTTTTTAAATCGGTTAACTAGTTTTTGAATTTATCCATTACAAACAATCAAATAACCAAAAAAACGACAAACAACCAAATATTTTTTCAGTATAATATTAGTTTAGATATTTTACGGATCTCCGCAACATCCCTGTTCTCAATCCCGATGGAGATAATGCGACCATTTGGGGGTAGACCTGTCATTTTTACGCTCAACTACCCTCATTAACGCTCGTTGCAAACGTAAGGGGATTTTGGTGCCATAAAAAACGTACATCGTAACGCTGGATAATTATTCGGCAATGACTTGTGGAAAATAAACGTTCCGAATTGTTTTGCGAATATGCTGTATGTAAATTAACGGAGCGGCGGTGGCCGAGTGGTAACGGTATCCGACTCGATAACGAGAGGTACAGGGTTCGAATCTCGCCGAGGCCATGTACCAAAGACTCTTCTCTGAGTTATGTACGTAAGTTGGATACTAACCGATGCTCTTACGGCGAGGGAAAACATTGTGGTGACAGCTGCACATTCAGGCGACTGAATGTGTAACCATGCTCCAATCTGGTCAGTGGTGGTATGTTTGGGTCAAATCTTACAAGCATAATTTGAACCACTTCCCGGCCTTCATTTGAGCTGACTTTTGTTATACCTATGTAACATGTATGACAGTTACATTAATATAGTAGGTTACCATTATCTATAGACAGCGGTGATCATTTTCTACCTTACAGTTTTTGAGATATTGAATTGATTAATGGTGGTTATTATCTCATCCTGTGTAAACTTCTCCACCAGCGGTCTTACGTTTATTAACCACCGATATTCGTTTGAAATTTGATTGTTTACTTGTTTAATGACTAAATTTCCATCATTTAATGATCATCAAAATTTCAGCCGCAGAGCAACCCCCTTATCTGTCGCTTTAGCCTTGAACGTCATTTACATATACACAGTCAAGAAAACTGATCGTCTGTCTAAAGATAGCCATTTCTGTTCAATATCAATAGTGTGATACTTTATCGCTAGATGGCGCTGCAGGTCAGTTTTATCTGAATGTATTCCACTTCGCGGTAGCGGTGAATCTTATGTTTTTGTGGTATGTTTTAATGTCGTATACCTAATATACTATCTTCAGATCTTGACTTTTGGGTTTCATTTAATGCCTATTTCATACTCTATTTACGTAAATCAATTTCTGGTCAAATTTATGTGTTCAGCAGCTTGTGCCTGAACAATACTTATATAGTATTTTCCGACGTGAGGTTTGTCATTAATTCAAGCGATATTTCTCGTAATAATACGACCAATTTAAAAAGACGATTAAACTGCTAAACACTTAGTTTCCTCGACTGTACATTTGCCACAAGAAATGTAGTATCAACGCCATAATACGCGATAAAAAAGCATAGAAGGTGCCGAAATTTGATCGCCAAGCTTGAGGCGCAGTAGGCAAAGCCCTCATTACCCAAAAATGTTGCCCAAACATGATCCGGAAACCGTATTTCCCATCAGCGGCATAATCAACTACGTCGGCCTCTTTAAACCGGTCACGGTCAATTACTCATAAAGGGCTGGAGCGAAAACTGCTTATAGCGGCCTAATTGGTTTTTAATTATGATTTAAACGTAACGTTTCGCCAGACTGATGCCCTCAACACGTCGGCAAATTAATGGCGTCTGTTAGAAATCAACTGGACTCGTTAAATTCTTTGTTTAATCGCTTGGCGGTGGCTAATTGATGGGGTGAGGTCAGGTCAGAGATATCTTTTTATTTTCTTTTTTATGCTGGACCACTAAAATGGGTATTAATATTCTGGATGGTTAGGATTCGCGGCAATTAAATTTCAAATTAGTGTTAAATGTTAGCCAGCGTTAGTAAAAATGCCGCACATTTAATAAATATCAACCTGTTAACTAATTATTTTATAGTCGGAGTTTGTAAATTAGTTCGCTTACGCATTGCATCCGATTACGGATCGAAGTAGCCTATCGTCTTTGGCAACTGGTTGAGTAGCACGATAATCTCTATTGGCAACTGGTTGTAAAACTCAGTTGTCATGGCGGCCAGAGGACCACGGTACTATTTATATGACAGCTTACACACCAGTCGTCTGTTTCTGTCTGAATTTTTTATAACCTCAGAGTTCCGTATAACTGAGAGAGAGTATAACCGGAGCTTAAAGTACGCTATCGCTGCGATAGCGCGGCTTACTATCTTTTGAGCCACGATGTGGACAGCTCGCGTCAAAAAACGCCGCGTTATCGCAGCGACAACATATTATGAGCTCCAGTTTGGTCGGCTCTTACTAAATTACATTTTGTCATAAAATGCGACCAAACCCTCGACGTATAGGACGCAACTGTCACGTTCTGTCTATCTGTTAAAAAAGTGACGCTTGAGCCGATGAGCGGCGTATACGCTGCGTCATATTTTGAGCTCCGGTGTAGACAGTTCGTGTCATAAACGCGATGCATGATCTGATGAGCCGCGTATACGCAGCGTAAGCCTAGTTTGAGTTGCTGTGTGTTTTAATTTAGTTAAGTTGTCGCGTGGCAAGAGATCAGAGTAATTTTTAACCCCCGGCGAAAAAGAGGGGTGTTATAAGTTTGACGTATGTATCTGTGTATCTGTCGATCATTGTGTCTTTCTGTGGCGCCGTAGCTCCCCAACGGATAGGCTGACTTAGATGCGGTTTTCTTTATGTAAAAGTCAGTTTAATCAAAATGGTTTTAAGCTTTGTTTCATTATAATTGGTTCAGAAGTTTAGAAAATGTTTGAGTCGAGTTCTTCGACTTTTTCTGTAGGTTAGGTTATAATAGTATCTAGGAGCGTCGGTGGCCGAGCGGTTACAGTATCCGACTCGTAAGCCAGAGGTCCTGGGTTCGAATCCCGCTCCGGCCATGTACCAATGACTGTTTTCAGAGTTATGTACATTAGTTGAATGCTAACCGATGCTCTTACGGTGAGGGAAAACATCGTGATGAAACCTGCACATTCAGGCGACTGAATGTGTAACCATGATCCAATCTGGTTAGGTTCCCCTGGTAGCAGGGTCATGGAGGTCAGATGGCAGTCGCTCCACTGTAATTACTTGACCTGCCAAATCCTGGTTCATGGTCAAGGCGGACCCCGGGCTCTCGTTCTCGAGAGCACAACCGGGACATTAACGCCAAGATGATTTTTTTTTATAGGTTATAATAGTATCTACTATATTTCGTGTTAAAACGAATTACCCGAAATAAAGGCCTACGAACGTGAAATTTCTTAACCACATAAACCAAAGGCTGTAACATAATTTCACTGCAAGGGAAATTAATTAAACCTAACTTCTTGGAAATAGTTTTTAGACTCAAATTGGAAAAGCCAAGACAGGATAGGGCTGGGCAACGACTGGGCGGTAAGAGGTGGTATCAGAAAATCGACCTGTCAGTTACAAGCCTGGCGGCGTTCCAGCTACGATTATCTATTCCATGTGCACGGTCGTGGGATATTTACTCGCGTATTTATTCATTTATACATTGGTCCGTGGGCGGTATCTCGTTGTGATAAGATGGCTTTTTGTCGGAATTTTCCGTGGGATATTTGCGAGGCACTTGTGGATGCTGTTGGAAAATTTAGGGATTTGTGTGCTAATAATAGTCATAATCATAAACATCTATCCAGGTGGTAATTTATTTATATATTTATTCATTCTTTGTACAACATTACAGTTAAAATGGAATGCGTCGCACAAGTTAGGTAATAAATTTCAGCAACTACACAACGACTTACTACTTAGGTAAAATTTTCATAGAACATCACAATTATTGTATGCATTTTTACTAAATTATTATTATTATTTATTTATAGATAGATAGATAGATAAATTCTTTATTGCTCACACAAGAAACACTACATTAAAGAGTTCCGACAAAAACCATAACTAGTTGTGGGCAAAGGCGGCCTTATCGCTGCAAGCGATCTCTACCAGGCAACCTTTGTCTTAAGAACCGCTTGATACACAGGCAAGTCAACAACATGAACTTATACTAGGGAACTTACACTTAATACAAAGTAGAAATATACACATATAACAAAACTAATAATACATATAACCACTACACCTACATAAACTAAATAATATATTACCAATTAAGGACATAGATATTCACATGCCAGGCAAGAGAAGATGCGTGCGCAGCTTTGCCTTAAAGGAGCTCAGTGTTATTTATTTGTTAGGAATACCAACAGATTTATAAAACAATAGTTATTCATATAAGAAATAGAATGCCAATTATAGGTCTGCACAGATAGGTATCGGCAAACAGATCGCATTCTGGTACCTCACGCAGTAATTTATTAAGTTGGATGCGTGCTTTTAATTAATATAATAGTAGTGATTTAAATAATATTGATAATGGTAATCTGTGTACAATAAAATAAATAGGTCCCTAAATATCTATCCGCTTACACTTCGCGAGGTAAAGGTTCATGTTATGTAAGTATACCAAGTATAAACATGCACAACACACTCTCACACACACACTAACACACACAAGCGCGCGCGCGCACACACACACGCACATACACACACACGCACATACACACACACACACCCACACACACCCACATTCACACATACACTCTCCAAACTGCAAGGGTTTGGGTTATATTATTGCAGATTTATATTATTGCAGATGCTTAATATAGTTAATTTTTAATATTTGGTTAACAATTTTTAATTTTCTGATTATAATAGCAATTTAAGGGAATATGCAACTGTTTCTCGTGACACATGTATAAAATGTAAGGAACCATTATGGAAATAAAAACCCATTATCCCGTCTTCGTAGAAGAGATTTAGTACAGATTACCATGTAGTAGCGTCGCCACGCGTTCGCACTCACTCGCACATAGTTATTTAGAAAGAGACAGAAACTAAACAACCCCACTACGGCCGGCACCTTGTCTGTGCACTGCCTGTGGGTCTTCATTATTGTCCGTGCGCGCGCGCACAAAACAAGTAGTAAAAAAAAAAATTTAATTAAGTTAGTGAAAAACTAGTGAAGAAGAAATGGAAATTTCGCGAGAAGTATCCGATGGAGGATTAAAACGACGCAAAAGGAAGATCGAAAGGTATGAGCGAAAGCTCGCAAGATTGACGAAGAAAAGGCGCCGTGAATGTGTTTCTCACTTGAATGACGACAACTACGAACAATCTCAGCGACCCCGTTGCGTTGCAGAATTTTCTCAGTTTGATAATGATGATTCACAACCTCAATCGATGAGTGCAGTAACATTCCAACACATCGCCGCCGATGAATACTCTCAGTTTGAAAATAATTCGCTACCCCAGTGGAGTGAAGTTTACGATCTCGACGACGAACTGGACGCAGCCAGCGCCTGGCCCACCGCGGCCGCGGAGCACACCCCTGCCGCGCACATTGTTGCTGCGCAGACCACTGCAGCGCATACCGATGCCGCGCAAACTACTGCAGCGCACATCGATGCTGCGCAGACCACTGCAACGCATTCTGATGCCGCGCAAATCACTGCAGCGCACACCGTTGCCGCGCAGAATACTGCAGCGCACATTGTTGCCGCGCAAACCACTGCAGCGCACATTGTTGCCGCGCAAACCACTGCAGCACACGACGCTGGCACATCCACCACCGCCACCAGCACACAAGCCTCCAAAGACGCCGCTGAGCCGGTCACAAACGCCTCTGGGTCGCTTGACTACTCGTCGAGTCCTGCGCCTGCTGTTCCTACACCTGTTGTGGATCTGGAGCTACTGCAGGCACTTGGTGATATGGTCGCAGAAGTAGCCGATTGAGGCGAAGATATATTGCCACAAATTGCTCAGAGATGGGAACCAATTCTTACAATAGGCCTTAAAAAGGACTTAAAAGAAGAAATAATTAAAAAATACTCATTTCCCAATAATTTAAGATACTCTAAACAACCGGAATTAAATCCAGAGTTATCAACTACATTGCCAGAAAAAATTAAGATCCGCGACAATTACGTAAGTCGTAAACAAGGACAAATCGGACGGGCAATAGCAGCCATTGGCAAGGTTATGACAGGAATCTTAACCAAATCACTAGCTAGCTGACTCACATTTCATGGAAACGCGCTCTAGACGCGCATCGATATACCCGATACTAGACAAAGCCTACGTGAAGTCTATTGAAGATAGAAAACGTGACGGGTTTCTTTTTGGAGAAAACTTGGGGGAATTTATTAAGTTGTCTAGAGGTATAAAGAAGACAGGCCAGATCATAACACCAGCTGCCCCTTCTACATCCAATAGTTTAAACTGGAAGGGCCCGCCGAACCAGCGCAGCAGCAGCAGGATGACGGCGCACGGCTGCCGCGGCGAGCCCCACCGCCGCCGCCGCGCTCGGCGAACGCGAGCAAACGCCCAGCGCAGCCGGCGAGACATCGGAATTAATTATACAGGCGGGTATATTAAAATTTTACATTGACGCATGGCGCAATATTACTAGTGATGTCACGATTCTTAATGCTGTATCTGGCTATCGCATCCCATTTGTTGAACACCCTGTTCAAGACCCTACACAATATCCTAAACAAACTTTTACTAAGACTGAGTCGCTGGCAATTAAAAAGGAGCTATATCACTTATTGCAAATTGGAGCAGTTAGACCTTGTAAACCGAGGGTTGGATAATATTTATCTAGTGTATTTGTTATACCCAAGAGCAGTGGAGATATGAGATTTATTCTTAACCTTAAAAATTTAAATAAATATGTTCGTGCCGAACATTTTAAAATGGAGGATACGAGATCAGCTACGCGACTTATGTCTCCTAACTGCTTTATGGCTAACCTAGACCTCAAAGAAGCATATTTTCTAGTTCCAATTCACAAAGAACATAGGTTATATTTACGTTTTTCCTTTGAAAACGTTATTTACGAATTTTGTGTTTTACCTTTCGGTCTTTGTTCGGCACCACACATTTTTACCAAAATTTTAAAACCAGTAATGAATCATATGCGCTCAAGAGGTTTTAAGTCAGTCATTTATCTTAACGATATCTTATGCATTGGGGACTCGTACCACGATCGCCTAACAAATGTAAATCATACAATACGCTGTTTAACTAACTTAGGATTTACGATAAATTTTGAGAAAAGTGTTCTAGTACCAAGTAATGTATGCCAATTTCTTGGCTTCCAATTAAATTCAAACAATATGTGTTTAGAATTGCCAGAAAATAAGAGACGTAGTATTTTGGAACACACCCTCAAAATAAAAAATTGTAGGAAAATAAAAATTCGTGAACTTGCTCGTTTTGCGGGTACTTTGACAGCTGCTTGTCCAGCTGTTTCCTATGGTTGGGTACATACAAAAAGTATCGAAAGTGCAAAATACTTATCCCTACAAAACAATTATCATTATGAAAGTGTGATAAAAGTTCCAAGTTATTTACGTGAAGATTTAGAATGGTGGGAAAATAATATTCTTTCTACTAATAATCCCTTACGTAGTTCGACATATATTATGGAAATTTTCACTGATGCTTCCACCACAGGCTGGGGAGCATCATGTAATCATGAAAAAATTGGTGGTTTTTGGATAAATGAGGAACGAAACAATCACATAAACTACTTGGAGCTTTTAGCAGCATTTTTTGGTCTCAGGTCTTTTGCAAAAAATTACAGTGAGTGTGAAATATTGATGCGTATTGACAATACGACCGCCATATCTTCCGTAAATAGAATGGGCGGTGTCCAATTTCCCCACTTAAATGAAATCACCCGTAAGATTTGGCAGTGGTGTGAGGAGCGAGGAATCTACATTTTCGCTTCTTACATAAAATCTTCCCTTAATACTGATGCCGATTCAGAATCCAGGAAATTGAACATTGACACTGAATGGTAGTGGTCTCCTTACGCCTTTGAGGAAATAGTTGAAAAATTGGGGAACCCAGAAATTGATTTATTCGCATCCAGGATTAACAAGAAGTGTGATAGATATATTTCATGGAAACGGGATCCCTTCGCTTTTAATATAGATGCATTTACGATCGATTGGGGCACTTTTTTCTTTTACGCATTCTTGCCGTTTTCGCTTATCTTGAAAACTTTGCAGAAGATTATTTCCGATAAAGCGACAGGGACCCTAATAGTTCCCTATTGGCCGTCGCAGCCATGGTTCCCCGTTTTTAAATCTCTTGTCGCAAGTGAAATTTTAACATTTTCACCTAATAAACAGTTACTTACATCTGCTTTCAGGGAGGCTCACCCCCTGCATCACCGACTTTCCCTGGCTGCGACAATATTATCAGGCAAGCATTCCTGAGAAGACAAATTCCACATTCGGCTCTCGATGTGATGATGGCTTCACTATCAAAAAGTACTAAGGTACAATATGCATCTAGCATAAAATTATGGTGGCAATATTGCCAGTCAAATTATGTACATGACATACATGACGTACATATTTACAATTTGATTGATTTTCTTAATATTTGTTTTAAGAAAGGTGCTGCATACGGCACTTTAAATAATCATAGATCAGCAATTGCCTTGATATCGATTAATAAATTAACAGAAAATGACTGTATAAAAAGATATTTAAAAGGAATTTTTAAGTTAAAACCCGTTTATCCAAGATATACAGTTACGTGGGACCCTATGATTGTGTTAAATTATTTATCATTTGTTTACCCTAATGAAGGTTTTCCTTTGGAACAAATTACAAAGAAATTAGTTGTTTTACTGGCACTAGCTACAGGCCAGAGGTGTCAAACCTTGTCTCTAATTCGATTAAATAATATAGTAAGATATGAAGACCGAATTATAATTAAAATAACTGATTTAATAAAAACATCAGGTATAGGAAGGTCTCAGCCGGTGTTAAACTTACCTTTCTTTAAAAATAAGCCAAGTATTTGTCCTGCGGAAACGTTAGTTTCCTATATTAATATAACTGTAAATAATCGGCCTAATGCAGAAACACGACTTATTCTAACATACAAAAAGCCCTTCCATGCGGCTTCATCACAGAGCATCGGGCGCTGGATAAAGCAAGTGATGGAAGAGAGCGGCGTGGACACAGCCGCGTTCAGCAGCCACAGCACGCGGCACGCGGCTGTGTCCGCCGCCGCCCGCGCCGGCCTTGGCGTAGACGCCATCCGTAAAGCCGCGGGCTGGTCCGGACAATCAGCCGTCTTTGCCAATTTCTACAATAGGCTGATTGTATCTGAGAATGATAATTATTTTGCTTAATCAATTATAATAGATTGAACCTATTTCTAATAATATATACATATTACAGTTGATTTCATATCTACTATTATATTTCTCCTATACCTACACATATTAGTAAATACGTGCAAAGTAACATTGATACATCTCCAAACATCTACATGGTAATCTGTACTAAATCTCTTCTACGAAGACGGGATAATTACATGATCAAACGAACTTACCTGAAGTGAAGTTCGATCTGAATTATCCCGGCTTCATAGAAGAGATTTAAGGTCCCAACCCTCCCAGTGTTTGATAACAAAACTTTAGTCCCTAAAATACTATCAATGTTATTATATCTCTAAAAATAATGAAGACCCACAGGCAGTGCACAGACGAGGTGCCGGCCGTAGTGGGGTTGTTTAGTTTCTGTCTCTTTCTAAATAACTATGTGCGAGTGAGTGCGAACGCGTGGCGACGCTACTACATGGTAATCTGTACTAAATCTCTTCTACGAAGCCGGGATAATTCAGATCGAACTTCACTTCAGGTAAGTTCGTTTGATCATGTAATTTTATTTTATTTTATTTATTAATGATAGCGGCTCCATTATGCGTCTTTAAGCAAACTAAATATTACAAGTTGTACATGAACTTGTACTCTTAAACTTGAACTCCTGTGACATTCCACTTAATAAATAAGCCCGATAAGCAAATATAGAACAATTTATGAATGTTGAACAAAATGGTGGCCATAGGAACTACAGAACGCAACAAGATAACCCCATTATCATTGGACTCTTTGAAAGGCCTTCATGAGTAGGTACTATATCGCACGATGAAAGCTTGTTATGAAAAAAAAACAATTTTATTTGAGAACTTATTTAAAATAAAACTATTCCAGTCTAAGTTAAAAAAAAACTGGATTTTGTTAGGTATATCGCAAGTTTGGGTAACAGTTGTTTTCTCCCGGTTCTTGATCAAAGCCGGTAAAAGTTTGAAGTTCTGACTACGTTAGTAATTTAGTATATTGGACGAGTAATTAGTAGCTACACTACTCGCTACTGCCCAGAAATAGTTCGCATTACTGTCGAGTACAGTTACATGAGTGAATGGTGTTATACAAGATGAACAGACTGCAACGCAATAAAGTGAATAAGCTAACAAAGTTTATAGTAATCAGAAACAAATTGTAAAGTTGTTTCTTCGTTCCAGCAAAACGATATTTTAACCTAAAATTATTAACCTTATTTTTGCGGCAGCCAAAGAGGATAGACAATTTATGGTTGTAATTTTTATTATAATTTATATTGTATTACGCATCGCTACGCTTTTCAAAAGACGTGATACAAAAGTGGACCTTAATTTATGAGCAATACATTCCACATTGATTTTCACTTAAGATTTTTCCTTCCGAATTTAGGCTACTGAATTCAGCCAAATGTAATAAGCACATTAGTTGGTAAACCGCCTACACTAAAGTGGATCGACTCGAATAAATTGCTTACTAATCTACTTGACAATTTTTTTGGTAGACACGTTTAGTTTCTAAATTACTTCATCATCATATTTTTAAGAGTATGACTCTTGTCGGTAGAGCAATTGCCGCTCCTCTCTCCTATCAGCCAACCACTTCATCTCTTTATAATCCCCGGCGCTCACTTTTTCCTTTACGTCCTTCCAATATTCAAATCTAAATTACCAAATTACTTGCTACTCGACCAAAATAACAACATAGCCCGAACTTACCTTTAGACAAGTATTGTTTATAGACACAAATGAAGGTAGTACCAACTCCACATATTTTCTCCGTCTACCCCCATTCCGTCTTAAGGCGACGTCATCAGTGACAAAGCCACGTCACGTCGGTACTAACGAGCTAGCTGTACCCTCTGATGACCGTAATTACGACACACGTGTACTGAATCCTTGTGTGATTAGACCAACCGAGGTAACGTTGATGTATTAAGGCGGTCAGAAGTTCGTGGTTTCGTGGTTTACACTACACGAAAACGTGGGTATCTGTGTATGTGTCTAGCACCCGTATGGACAAGAATACTTGTCTAAGGGCCTGATAAGTTTCCGATATCTTATACTACATATATCAGAGATACCGTATCTTTCATTTTGTTTTAACAAGAGGAAGACGGCATCACAGGTAATCTATACATAGTATTAAACAAACTCGCTTACCGCCGTCTCTCAAAAAAGCAAGAAAAAAAAGGATAGGTAGGGGTAAAGTATATGTACGCGAACGAAGTCGCGCCGAGTCAGCTCGTATATAAATAAAATAATATGCTTGGACAAATTCACACAGCGCCATCTAGCCCCAAAGTAAGCAAAGCTTGTGTTATGGGTGTTAGATCACTGATAAACTACTTATATACATACTACACCCAGATCCGCAACAGAAATTGAAATTCGTCATTTAAATTTCTGCTCGGCCGGGAATCAAACCCGGGACCTTTGCATTGTAGACTCACTGACTGACCGGCATGGTAACTAACTGTTTCACTCAGGTCGTCAAATAAAGATATCTGGAAGTTATCAGTAGGTTGCGAAACAGGCCCTTAGTGAAGTAGGGTTCCTATGCGTTTTCAAAGTGCTCACCTGCTAAGTGAACGCGCGTTGTTCAATACGACTGTATGATTCGGTCAATTGTGTTTATTTTGTGTGCCGATCGCCACTCAAGTATTGTCAGTTGGAATCCTGTGCGTTCGGGCGCGCTGTGAGACCGAGTAATGTTTCTGAATAGGGGTTAGTTCTTTCCGTCGTTGGGGCGTCGGTGGCCGAGTGGTTAAGGTATCCGTGGATAAGGTAAGCGAGGGGTACCGGTTTAGAATTCCACTGCAGCCATGTACCATTGACTTTTTTCTGAGTTATGTACCGTAAGAGCATCGATACTCTTACGGTGAGGGAGGATATCGTGATGCAACTACACATTCAGGCGACTGAATATGTAACCATGATCTAATCTGGTCAGATTCTCCTGTCGACAGGTCAGACGGCAGTCGCTCCACTGTAATTATCTAATCAGCCAAATCCAGGATCATGGCCAAGGCGGACCCCGAGCACTCGTGCGCTAGAGCACAACCAGGACATTAACGCCAAAATGTGTTCTTTCATTTTGGCCTTTCAGTTATGTGCACTTTTATGTGCACACCTAATACCTATGTAATTACCTAGTTACTACATACATGCATCATACTCGTACATAAAGCTCACGCCTGTGTCCAACAGGCGGGGTAGGTAGAGACTATGGACCGGCACTTTGCTCTGTCCTGACACAACTCCCTAGCATCGCAAATATCCACACAACTCTTTTCATCCATCTCCTTTTATTCTTGCCACTTCGGACCCCAGCTTTTTAGAATTACTGATCTGATCAGTCAATGTTTTTCTGGGTCGTCCTGTTATGGGCCTAATTACAATATTTTATTAACATACTGCAAGAGATTCTAGTGGCAATTAGCTTACGAAACTCCGATAGCGTTAGGTAACATTTCCCCCGTCCGGTAGCCGGGGGGACGGTATCCCAAGATAATTAATTAATTAAACAGCATGCGTGGAGCCAATAAGAACAGAACGCAAGTCACCTAGTCCCCTCTGATAACTAAATAGTTAATTTATCCAGCATCCACCCCTCGGGAAAGAATCGCAATCTGTACGATTACACACAACATTTGCCGCTAACAGTAAATTTTGTTCACCGCACAATTTTATGTGCGGCGACACGATGGCGACACGATTTTTTTTGTTATTGGTGTGGTTTGTTGTTACTCTTCGTGTTTCATGTTTTTTTTGTGTCACCGGTTTTAGTGGAGCGGAAAATATGTATTTTTATCTGTAGGTAAAAAAATTAAGATTTTTACCTTTTTCGCTTGTACGAGTCGGATGTGGAAGAGCTCCCAGCCACAGTGTTTCCTTTGGACCATGACATGGGATCGTTCAAGAGGTATATCAGTCAGAGGTCACTCCTGAGAAGGGCAATGTAATGGTAACTCCCCTGGTGTTGCTGATATCCATAGACGGCGGTGCCCACTTTCCATCAGGTGGCCAGCTTGCCTGTTTGTTAAGAAAACAGATAGCTAGCTGTAGATGAACTTTCAGTGTGTGTTTTAGAAACCTTATCTGTTTTTTCTTTTTGTTTTTAAATTAGACTAGACAGGCATTTGAGAGCCATCTACACAACCACGAAAACACGATTTTTTTACTTATAAATATTTTTAATTTACATTACTACTACTTTTATATTTAGTTTTTGAGAGATTATTTTGCTTTTTTCTTAAACCGCTTAATAAAATTAATAATTAGTAATTTAAAATTAATGTATCGATTTTTTTTTCTAAAGTAATTCAATCGAGTACCTACAAACGACGTACGACTTTATGTACCACATCTAAAGCCGAATCTGGCAAGGCGCGTCGCATACTCACGTAATATAAATCTAATTCGTACCCCTATTGACGCCAGAAGAGCCGCATGGACGCGGATTTGGAGTCAACGTGTTTTTTTAATTACATACGGTACACAAACAGGCAAGTGGGCCACCTGATAAAAAGTAGTAAAGTGTCTGCCTATAGACATCAGTAGCATCAGGGGTATCACTTATGACACCCTCCCACCGCCCACCTCTATGACATGTTGCTCTGGCAGAAATAAGGCAAATGCCCCTCCACTGCAGCCACTGTTACCCAACTCCCTATCCCATGGAACACTGGAAACCGTACTCACCGACAGGAACACAATTTACCAAGTTTGGCTGCGGTATTCTGTAAGGTGGTACTTACTCAGTCTAACTCTTACTTGGCAGAGTCCTACCACCTGTAGGCTAATTACGTAACAATGATCTGATTTCAATGATTGAAATTGTTACTTTTGCTGTTACGTATCATCGATTTCATGGGGTCAGTTGCTAACAACGGTCCATTCGATCATACGTAATCGCAAAAGTAACAATTTCCATAATTAAAATCAGAGAATTGTTAGCAACAGAGTTATGTAATTTGGATACTGATGTCGTGATCGTGTCGTCGACATCAAAGCCCCCCGCACAGTGGTAACCGGAATGCAGTGTGCGACATATGGCGTCAGTATTTCACTGGCGGCCCGCAGTTTTATTAAAGAGGGTGAATCGCTGAATCTCGCACAGAAACCAGTTAGCTCAGCGTTCGCGCCACATTGCCCTTAGAATCGATGTAATTGGAAACGCGATTGTGGGGTGTTGTCGTTACTGTTTTATGAGGCGGTAGTTGTCTTACAACAAAGCTTGGTGTCTGAAGAGGCTTGCCTATGTTGGGTTGGTTACGTGTTGCGCAAAGGCGTGTAAGTACATTTACTACGTGCTTTAAGGTGACTACATGGGACATTGGGCAGGGCTGATCTAGGAGGCAGCTAGATAGTTGATACTAATCCTCCGGTTGCTACGTAAGCAATCGACTTTACTTGAGGAGTGCGTATTGAAAATGACTTAATTACTGGTTAACGTTTCTTTTTTCAGAAATAGCAAATGATTAATTACTTTCAAATTGCTGCAGTATCTTAAATTTAAGTAAAGTTGACATAATTATATAAGTTTGTAAATTTTTTTATTTGTTTGATTTGTTTGTAAATTTATTATATTTTAATGAAATTAAAAATGAGTTTTGACAGGGACTTTATTGAAATAAGACGTTTTGATAGGGATATTCAGTTAAATAATAAGTTAAATTCAGTATGAATTTCAATAAATTCCATTGCTGTTTTTAATTTTTTTGTCAAGCATAACAAAGATGTCACTAAATACGCGAAGTATTATTTTTACCAATCGGTTGCACAAACGGTTTCGAAATAAATCGATTTGTCGTATAAAGGAAGTACGAAGAAAAGTTCTGGAAAAAAAAGATGGTGGCCAGTACGGTACCTTAACTTACAATAATACCAAAACAACGATTTTACAGTATACATTACCAAGACAATAAGACCCAAAACCGAGGTATGCTGTAGCAAAATAGCAGCCTCTCCGTTTTAGAAGAACATTTTCGAGCACATGACAGTTTGTACGTATGCATTTCCTAAATTATGAGAAGCCGGGAGGTCTGCTATTGCAGAATTGCGCTCACGACCCGGGCCTCACAATAAGCAAGGCATTTTCAGAATATCCACACATATTAGAAGCTTAAGCTTTAGCAGCTTAAGCTTTGTGTATTTGTGGATATTATTTTAAATACAGCTGCATACTCGGCCTCCTATCCAAAATAAAACATGTATATTTTCCTGTCACCCGATTTTGGTATCAACCGACGTAAAAGTAAACGTTACAAAATTGAAATAAGTAACAAAATTAATGCACAAAAATTGTTTTATACATATAAAGTTTCGAAAGTATAATAAGTTATCGCGTTCTGTAATTATTAGTTAAAAAAAAGTTTTTTTTTGTTTATTTATTTTATTAGTTATTTTTATTTTATTTTCTAAACTCCGCGTCATAAAGGTACAACTTCTGAATAACCCATTAGTGATACTCACCTCCAATAATATTTTAAATATAGCCCAAAAGTCAAAAACTTGTGACCCAAATGCCCAAAGAGCCAAGAACGTGTCACAAATTTCTTCGTTGGCGTCCATTATGAATTAAGTCACTTTTCTCTTTGGTGACTAAAATGTGTCTGAAAACCGAAATTGCCAAGAGGATTTTTTACTTTTAAACCTACACGATCTGTAAGTCTACTATCACTACGAAAAGTCGAAGTTTGGGTGACTGAAAATAATTGTTTTTTGTTCCAGATTGTGCACAGGCAGGCCACCGTTTTGTGCCTCTCCTAAACGTCGACTTTCGCTATAAAGTAGATTTTTTGTACTACATGACGTAGGATAACCTACGGTGCCCTCACAATCTAGTAGGACATAATAGGAGACTGGATAAAATACGTAAACAAAATTACAAAAAAAAAAAGTAATTTTTTTGAAAATCTAACCTCAAAATGGGGTGTTTAATTTATATTTTGTTATTCCACAGTTTCACGTGTAGAGATAGCATACGAAGTTATGTTACTACCGTAGGCGTCTATTTCAGATTCTAACCTTGTTCTAACCGAGTGCGCGCCACTGAATCCCATGATTTGTAGGCTGACGGTTCTGGGCGGAAACTACTATTAGCCTAGTAAGGGAACTTTGTCACACTACATTTGCTAGAATTTAATGGGTCGCTTTTAAAGTAAGGGCTGGTTCACATGTGAGTTGGGCATTTTAGTGACATTGGTTACATGTTCTGACTGTGGCTCCAGTTCTATAGTTATCTATACATAGTATAAATAAAACAAAGTCGTCTGTCAATGTGTATCTATGTTCGCTCAGATCTTTTAAACTACGTAGCGGATTTTAATGCGTGTAGTTTAAAAATTAATAAAGATTATTACGAAGATATTAAAAAATTCTGTTCCCTTTTATAGGGGAGGATACTATACCCCTTTGCTCACAGCAATAGAGAGAGAGAGGGTGAGGAATCGGGGAGGAGGGGGGACATCAAGACGTCTGTCACATAATCTCAATCCCTTATGAGTGTCGATGAGGAGTCGTCCACCCATATAGATCAGATGCCTGTAGTACGCTCTGTCTCTCTCACACTATCTGTCTATCTGTATGTTACGTTTTCATGTCTTTACTGCTGAACATATTTGAATATATGGCAAACCTTGAGAAGGACATAGACTACTTTTTATTTCGAAAAATGTTAAGGTGCCGAAGTCGCTTGAAAAAATTTAGTAATACAAAATAAAAACATAGGCCGTCGCTAGGCCCCCCAAAAGAGCAATCACACAATTTCGAAGTCGTTAAAACAGTCGCTCAGTGTAGAAGCGCCCTAAGTCGGCCTTCGTGCTATCGCGGTTCACACTTGGCTCTCCTTTGGTGACAGACTTGCCCCTACTACTGTTACTGCATAACGGGTTTAGAAAGAAGGGCGTATGTATGAAGTTGTTGATGGCTTTTAAGCTATGGATATAGGTAATATTAATTTTTCATACGCAATGTAAAGAACGTAGACGCAGCGTGGGTAGGCCTTCCACAAGGTGGACTGACGACCTGGTAAAGATCGCAGGTACCAGCTGGATGCGGAAAGCACAGGACCGGCCTTTGTGGAGATCTCTGGGGGAGGCCTTTGCCCAGCAGTGGGCGTCTTCTGGCTGATATGATGAATGTAAAAACCCCTGTTTGATTTGTATGGGGCAATTTGTATAGGTATCCCAATCACATACTAAATAAAAAATAATAATCATCTTGGCGTTAATGTCCTGGTTGTGCTCTCGAGAACGAGGGCCCAGGGTCCGCCTTGACCATGATCCAGGATTTGGCAGGTCAGGTAATTACAGTGGAGCGACTGCCATCTGACCTCCATGACCCTGCTACCAGGGGAACCTGACCAGATTGGATCACGGTTACACATCCAGTCGCCTGAATGTGCAGGAATCTCACCGTAAAAGCATCGGTTAGTATTCAACTAATGTACATAACTCAGAAAACAGTCATTGGTACATGGCCGGAGCGGGATTCGAACCCGGGGCCTCTGGCTTACGAGTCGGATACTGTAACCGCTTGGCCACCGACGCTCTCAATCACATACTAAATAATTTTTTTTATATGAAGAAGCTTTTAACAATGAAAGCTCCTATACGGAAGCGAGTATTGGCCCCTACTAGATAACTAGAGCTACACAAAGAGCTTCACATCACGGAAATAAAGATGCTGCAGTGGATGTGTGAAGTTTCCCGGAAAGATCGACTCCGAAACGTCCATATTCGAGGTAGTCTTGGCATCTGTGACATCGCAGATAAGCCGCAAGACGCGTGACGCTTTCGATGGCCTTGTCTTGCACAGACCGGCAAATTACGTAGTGAACAAATGTCTGGCCATGCCACTGCCGACAGACAGGCACGGGAAGGAGAGGTCGGACCAAGAAGACGGTCATTAAGACGGCAAAGGCAGAAATGACGAAGACAGAGCGAAGTGAACCAAGAGGAGTAAGAAGGCAGGCCAGGCCCTTTCGTGCCGCGAGAAAGCGAAACCGGGATTTACCGCCAGGATTTTTACTTTTTACGTTTTCTGACTTTAAACTTATTTTACGTACTTACACGACTGACAACATAAACTTTGAAGTCGTTAAATTACTGTTGTGGAACGTCAATGAACCTGTCGTCATCCAGTAGCGGTTTATACGTGGCTATTCTTTAGCGACAGACTTGTTTACACCCGTTTGGGCGGTGGTAGTTTAAATATAAAATATAAAATAATAATCATCTTGGCGTTAATGTCCCGGTTGTGCTCTCGAGATCGAGGGCCCGGGGTCCGCCTTGACCATGATCCAGGATTTGGCAGATCAGGCAATTACAGTGGAGCGACTACCATCTGACCTCCATGACCCTGCTACCAGGGGAACCTGACATATTGGATCATGGTTACACATCCAGTCGCCTGAATGTGCAGGTTTCATCACGATGTTTCCCTCACCGTAAGAGCATTGGTTAGTATTCAACTAATGTACATAACTCAGAAAACAGTCATTGGTACTTGGCCGGAGCGGGATTCTAACCCGGGACCTCTGACTTACGAGTCGGATACTGTAACCGCTCGGCCACAGACGCTCCTAGTTTAAATATACAATAATAATGTAAAAAAAATATAAGATAACCGGTATTTCATGACAATGCTAGAAATAAATTTAAGTTTTTTATGCCACTTAAGGTGGCAAATAAGCTTAGGGCCTGCTTGGTGGTAATTTAGTTTTTAATTATAAACGCTAGTCACCAGTATCGTAAATTAGCTCTATCTTTAATTAGACAAAAACCAAAAGATTCCAGTTTCAAATTCCAGAGTGCTGACCTAGTCCGGGATCTTCGATCGGCGCTCGGTAATGCTCTGAGGCCACCGTTTACACGATCTGGCTATTTTAAAGAGTCATTCACTGTGAAAGCTACCGTCTTGTGGAATCAGTTACCTAAAGAGATTCGACACTCCAAGTCACTGAGCTCCTTTAAGGCAAAGTTGCGCACGCATCTCCTCACGGCTGGCATATGAATCCTATAACATATGTCCATATGTATAGTATATGTATGTATGTATGGCATATGTCCTTAATTGGCAATTTATTATTTAGTTTATGTAGGTGTATTGTCATATGTGTATATTTGAATGTAGGCGTATATATCTACTTTGTATTAAGTGTAAGTTCCCTAGTATAAGTTCATGTTGTTGACTTGCCTGTGTATCAAGCAGTTCTTTACACAAAGGTTGCTTGGTAGAGATCGCTTGCAGCGATAAGGCCGCCTTTGCCCACTACTAGTTATGGTTTTTGTCGGAACTCTTTAATGTAGTGTTTCTTGTGTGAGCAATAAAGAATTTATCTGTCTATCTATCTGTCAAAAGACTATTTATCTATTAAACATTATAACTTAATCAATAGAACATACTGTATAACGACAACATGAATGAATTTATCCCAGAAATAATCATTGACATTCATGACGTGACACATAGAAGCGATGTTATGATTTTTTATTTAGTTACATCTGTCATCTGGCGTGGTGTTCGCGGTTCATACATAATTCCCGTGTAGTTAAGAAACCAGCCTAATACCTACTGCCAATAGCTTTCAACGACGATACAGCTCGTACGAACTGTTATCATACTTCCATATACGTTATGAGTTCGACAATAGTTTGAGCAAGAATATTGTAGTTCGGAGCTCTGGAACCATCGGGGCCATAGTTCTAAACACTAGACGATGTCAATCTAAGTTACGTTGCTGCTCATTCTGGTCCTAAGTTTGGAAATTAGTTGGTTCTAACGGGAGTTACAGAACTGGGAGCAAGCAACGAGAATCATTAGTAAGACCCATCATATTATATTATTACAGAAGGTTTTGGACTCGTCTGTAATAAGCAACCGTATTACAGTTGGAGTGTCGGTGGCCGAGCTTACGGTATCTGACTCGTAAGCGAGAGGTTCTGGGTTGGAATCCCACTGCAGCCATGTACCAATGAGTATTTTTAGAGTTATGTATGTTTATTAGATATATGACTTATTTGTCTTTTTATTGTCACTATTGAGCATCACGGACACAACACATTACTGTAATGTTGCAGGCGTTAACCTTTAATTGCCGAGGTGGGGTCAGCGTGACCCCGCGCGCTTTATAACTGTAATATTTCTGTAACCTTATGTACCTGTTACTTTCTGTAGCTGTTTTTTTTACTTGGACTTCCGTTCGCTCGTCCGCCAGTACACTTTTATGGGAAGTCTCGTAATCAACTCTTTTGGGGTCACCGTGACTCCAGGGGCACTATTTTTTTTCAATTTCGATTTTCGGCATGAAAAATTCGAATGTTTTAAATCACATTAGCAACACCAAAAGAGTACGGTTCAAAAATAGGAAAATTCAGCATCATACATCAAAATATAGAATTTTTCATGTAGAAAATCAAAATTGAATACCGTTCGAATCGAGGTGAGCGATTCCAATATTCTGCCCCAGGTCGGTGTAACGTAGCTATATTTTACCTTGAAATTTACTTATGTTGTCTTCGAGATAGATATCGCATACCGATAGATTAATAGCATAGAATGTTAATAAATAATTAAATTAAAATTCATTTCACACTTTAACCCATAACAGTCCACTGCAAGACTTAGAGCCTCTTCCATGAAAGGAGAATTTATTGCCATAATCTCCACGCTTGGCAGACTGGTTGGAGATTGCAGTGTTATAAATATAACAATGGAAAACGCTGCTGCCCATTTTCCAGCCTACGGAGGCTCTAGATCTTTTGCCTCGAAAACTTAAGTCGCCTTTTACGACACCCACGAGTGTAAGGGGTTGGTGCTATTCTACTCTGCCGGACACAACGCGGTCACAGCCAGCGGTGGACTGCATAAACCTACCTAATAACCAGTATAATAGGAGTTAACATTGCTAAGCGTGTCCATAAAGATGCTGGCTCATCTTATATTGGTTTTGGGTGGGTTGAAGTCCACTAGAGAAGCAGCAGCCTTTTGTACCTAATTACAGTTTCTTCAAGACCTTTCCATTGCGTATCAGCACCTAAATGAGTTTTATCGCGGCCCAAGGCCTACATCGGGCCGAAATAAAAAATACACTTTTTATACTGAACATCATAATATTTTGTCATTTTATAGCACATCAAATCTTTATGGCCAGCGCTATGCGTTTATGGAAGTCTTGTGTAATAAAAACGGTATAAGTACGGCACATTCGTTTCACTAAAAATCGCATTTGTGGATGAAAAGTAATATTTATTACTGTGCCCTGAAAATGCGTAATTTATCGACGCGGAAGTTGTTAACTGTTGGCATGAACAACGTTACATTTCCGTTCATTATATGGAAGTACAACAAGTTAATTTTGTAAATATTTGGAATGTAGGTTTTTTTCACTGTTTATTCTATTATTTCCTATCCTATTTATTTTTGTCTATTAAATAAACATTCATCTTTCATACAAGTTAAGGCCTTACAAATAGTCCTGTGCTCTGTAAGCAAAAAAAAGTGTGAGCCAATAGCATTCCGCGACGCTTATTTCTACTCCGCCGTAAGTCTGTAAAAATAATCATCTTGGCGTTAATGTCCCTGTTGTGCTTTCGCGCACGAGAGCCGTAATCCACCTTGGCCGTGATCCAGGATTTGGCGGACCAGGTAATTACAGTAGAGACTGCCATATGACCTCCGTGACCCTTTAACAGGGGAAACTGACCAGAGCCTCGAGTCCGCTAATTTACTAATGACTCGATCGAATTGTAATTGTATCACAATCCCAATTCAATGGTAGTTGGACACGTTTTTGGTATTCTGCTACTGTTACTAATGGCTCGATTGAAATGTAATCGAGTCGCAATCGCTATGTAAACAAGTTAAATTTAATTTTATTAAATATGTTGAGGCTGATATTCAGCATTTCAGAGGCCAATTAACATACATGCCGAGCATTAAACTAAAATAGAATTATCTATTCAAATCTAGCTTTAACTAGATAAGTATAAGTAAGATTTATACGACGCAAGGCATAGTGAGACCGCTCGAGTGAAAATGTTCCGAGTCTGCGGTTCGCAACATTTTGTTGCTTGCAATGCAACATAGAATATGCTTTCTGACCTAGACACGCGAATTTCATAATGTATTTTTTGTACAGTCTGTTGCATAGTGAATTAACCCCCCGTCGCATATATTAAGTATATGGTAGCGGGGTCAGCTCTCTCTGCAGTTTTTTTTTGCTGACAGAACGGATCCCTGGGGAACACCGGCGCCAATCGCTTGTTCTTCCGAAGAGTACCACTCGAGGCTTTCATCGGCTTCATTCCGAAGATGGGTGGCATACACAAGAAGGTCCCCCGTAGATCTACCACGACGAAAACCGAACTGGCGATCACTCAGGAGATAATTTTCTTTCAGGTATCAGGTTCAGTTGTCTGTACTATACATCGACAAACAGCAGACAGCGCGAATGATGGAAAGGTGCGTTGTCACTGTGCATGACTGGAGCATGCCTGTCTAGAAACAGCCTATTCATGCTAGCCTTTAAGGTATCCAGAATATAATCTTGAGGGAACAAATTCGCAGGCAACGGGTTCCATTCCTCAGCCGTACGTAATACAAATGTATAAATGTTGAACCAAAGCTGTTTCAGCGGATAGCTGGAAGATCCACGACAATTCTTATCCAGCCGGGATCGCGTTTCCAGCGAATGCACAAGTTTCGTCACATAAACGTTTATCACTCATCCGTCAGTTGATCTCAGGTAGCTCCTTTCCATTGTTACAATATCTGCGTCAGGACGGTCAAAGATACAAGCTTTGTTGTATATTTCTATGTCACGTGTAGTACCTACCAGTGCAGACACTACTTTGTAAGATCAAGGACAAAGTAAAGCTGTTTCCACTTGATGTTTCTCGATCTTACTGTTCGGATGTGAAATGAGCTGCCAGCCGCAGTGTTTCCTTTGGACTATGACATGGGATCCTTCAAGAGGTATGTTAGAAGTCTTATTAGAGGTTTGTTACGCGTTGGTGCTCCCTGCTGTTGCTGATGTTTACTGGTGGTTGCGGTGACCACTTAACATCAGGTGGCCGCCAGCACTGATGAATCGATAATGTTGTTATTAGAGTGATGTATTTTTTTTTACAAACGTGCAGACAGACCACCAGACGGGAAGCGGTAACTATCGCCCATAATATCTACGAAGCATTCACTTAGGTTTCATGTAATAAAAATACAGAACCGTGACACTGTGGGCACTAAGATGATATACATTTTATCTAATCCTTCAAATACCTAGAAAGGTCCCGTAATATTTATATTTAATGTCACGTTTACGAGCGATTGAGTTACAAGTAGTAAGTTTGATCCTTAACTTTGTCTGTATCCATACTGGTCATTGGACAGTAGCAGGTGTTTATATCAGATACCCCAAGCTTTGTTAAGAATACGCTAAGGATCGAAGGATGATGAATGAATGAATGAAAACGCTTTATTGCACATTAAAAAGAATACAATGGGTTTCATTACTATTTGACTAGCCAGGCATTTGACCGCCACCCCACCTGGCGGTAAGTGACAATGTGGTCGATGGTGGAGCATGCGTGTCTAGGAACAGCCTATTCACTCTGGCCTTGAAGGCGTCTAGATTATAATGATCAGGGAACACATTCGCGGGTAATGTGTTCCATTCCTTGGCCGTACGCATTATAGCGGTTAAATAAAAGCGGCTAGTGCAGATAGCTGGAAGACTTAAAATTAACAGCAACAGAAGCAACATTCGGCCTTATTTATAGCTTAAAGCGATTTCTTTCAGGTAACCTTTATAGGTAGATAACTGTCAACAGGACGATAGATAGTGTCCCCACTTTTATAATATTGGAAGTACACTCGTTTGAAGATATCGGGAAAAATACCCGAGGAAAAGAAATGTGACTCTGTATCGTATAACTTAGCAAAAAAGAGTTACCAAAAAGAAGAAGAGCATTGCCATCATACATCTATTTAATCTTTCTAGTCACGTTGTTTTCCGCGTTGTCGTAACTGGTATCGACCTAAGACTTTTTCTTCCTTGTACGAAACCGGTCCTACCTTCAAAACAGCTGATCCATCTGTCACCAAGGCAAACTCTTTTTTCTTATACCACTAAGGTGACAAACAAGCTGACGCCTGAAGTATCAGGCAGGCGCCTGATGGAAAGCAGTCACCGCAGCCTATGGACGTTTGCAATACCAGGAGCATCACCAACGCGTTGGCGCCCCCGTAAAAACCTTTTCACTCCTTTCTTGAAAAACTCCACTCTAGTAGGTTCTCTCTAGAAAACCTCGCCAGGTAATACATTCCACAACATTAGTGTGCGTGGGAGAAAGTGCCTTTGAAACCGCACAGTTCCCGACCAATTAGGCTCCAAGGTGTGATCTTTTTTGCGAAGCTGTACAGTCTTCGTATTTTAACCTAAGAACAGCTGCAACACCTAAAAGTAGCTCCGCGATAAACTAAACCAGCTCGACGTGTAAATAGCCCACCGATTTCCAGCTGAAACTTTGAGCACCGTGGCGTTCTCGCAAATGTTCCAGCTCTAGTGATTTAGATTTGCTCAGTGAGTTAAATCCGCGATTTACCACCGATTCTTGGCTCCGCATCCGCTGCGGACGTCCGCATGTGCGGATGTGGCTACGGCCGGATAATTTAATGCGATGAGAGCAGTAATGTTTTTCCGCTGAACTGGCTAGTTTTTCTTCCACTTTGTAATTCATGGTACATTGGGAATTGCGCCTCTATAGTGCGACTCGTGAGGATATCTTTATTGGATACACCAGTTACGCCTGTTTGATATTTACACGGTCACGTGCACTTATGCGCGATAGAATCAGAAATGAGGAGATCCGCAAGCGAACCAAGGTAACCGAAATAGCCCAAAGGATTGGGTAGGCATCTCACAAGGTGGGTCCGTCGACCTGAAAAGATTGCAGGTACCACCTGGATGCGGAAGGCACAGGACCGACCTTATTGGAGATCTCTGGGGGAAGCCTATGCCCAGCAGTGGCCGTCTTTCAGCTGATATGATCATGATGATAATGACGTGCACTTATGGTTAGTGCATCACAGACATACGCGTCTTAGGCACATCGTTCCAAATGCTCGCAACTTTGAATTCTATTTCAAAAGTTACTATGGCGCCTAGTTCGAAATGTTGGTCTATTCTGAATTACATTTCAACAACGTTGAGGACAACACATTAAGGAGCGTCGGTAGCCCAGTGGTAAAGGTATTCGACTCGCAAGCGAGAGGTACCAGGCTCGAATCCCGCTGCCGCTTTGTACCAATGACTCTTTTCTGAGTTAGGTACATTACTTGAATACTTCCGATGCTCTTACGGTGAGGGAAAACATCTTGAGGAAACCTGCACATTCAAGCGACTAAATGTCTAACCATGATCCAATGTGGTCAGGTTTTTGGTAGAAGGGTCACGGAGGTCAGATTGTAGTCGGTCCACTGTAATTACCTGATCTACAAAATCCTGAATCATGGTCAAGGTGGACCGCGGGCCCTCGTACGCGAGAGCACAAGCGGAACATAAACGATTAAAAACAGATTATTGTTATTAACATTTCAATAGCGATTTTCTGTTTGCCCACCTCTAATAGCTATGTGTAAGTTGTTGAATAGCTATTTTTGAGCTGATCAACAGTTGACGGCCAGCTAGTAGTTAATCCGTTCCGAGTTATGCCGTACTAAAATGTCAAGAGTGATTTTTCAGGATACAAATCCTGGCTTCATCCTTTCCAAAAATCTGCTTTGTAACAGTTTTTAATATGAGAGCATTGTCGAAATCGCTAAAAGTTCAACTCTTTTGACGGGAATTTTAGCAATTATAAATGCATGGACGAGGTCCCAGTTGAATATTTATGTGTTAGTTATGTTTGCCTAATAACTGGTAAGATTTTTCTTATAAGTACATAGTTGTAGATGTTGAAATGTATGGGCGTAGTAGTTTCTACATGAATAGTATGAATATCTTTATGAGATACGCTAGTGTTGCTTGTGAGGTCATGTGCACTTATTCTTAAGGATATGGCACTGTTTTTTTATTATTCTATTAATTGACAGTAAGATGAAATGTCTCATGCCTGTAATTTTGCTGGCTACCTTCTCCGGAACGTTACCTACACCGGAACACAACAATGCAAGCATTCTTGCATGGCGGCAGAAATAGATAAGGCGGTAGTACTCACCAAGGTGGACTCTTCAGGCTTGACAGCGACCTACATGTTATAGTGGCAGCGTGCTTGTGAGATCGATAACGAAGGTTAAGCAACGTTCTTAGAGTCTGGACACTGGATAGGTGAGCGTTTCGTACTTTGAGGCCAGTCGAACTACACCACAGTAACGATTTTACCTCTCGCTAATTATGCCTCTTAATATAATTGGCGAAGCGATGTTGATCAAAGTTTTGTGCTAGGAATCCTGAGACTGGTAGGACAGTCTCCGGAGACTGTATAAATATGCCAGGGTATAATTTTTTATATTTTAATAATGGAGATAATTCCCTACTGTAGTTGATCTACTCATTATTCAAGACAACTTTCTAAGGGAGCGTACTCTAAATACCTAGTAAACAAGAAGCTTTTGCTTAGCAGTTTGGTAAAAAATTCTGAAGAAACCGAGATGCCGAGATGTGTTCGAAGCTCTATATTTTATTTTACTTTATTCTATCCGTTGGTTGAACTTTACGAGTTGGTTGCTACGTGACTATAGTCTGGCGAGACATGTCACGGCGACCCGTATATATCTCACCGAATGGGATCTAAATCTAACGGAACAGTGTGGCACGTACGTTTTATAAGTGTCTCAATTTGAAGGTTCGCAATTGAAGTTACATTTTTATAAATAAACTTTTGCGGGTCGTGAGAGTTCTGGAGATAGGAGATTGGAGTTTTTTAAACTGACTCCCAATCAAGTTTACATATAGGTTTTCAAATATTTTCTAATATACTGAACCGATTTTAGTGAAACAAAGCCATCTCGATTAAACTGCCTTTCAAGAAAACCGCATCGACATCGGTCCGTCCGTTTGGGAGTTACACAGGGCCAGAGATACACAGATACACACGTCAAGCTTATAACATCCCCCTTTGTGCCTATGGAGGCACACGGACGGATGGACAGTCCACCTGATGGAAAGCAGCCAATGTCGTCTAGGATATCTGCAAAATAAGGGGAGCTAATGCAGTGCTGGCCTTTGAGGCAAACGAGCCAGCAAGTATGTATGTATGTATGTAATATATTTATTGTAATCAATTTATAACATTACAGGAAATAAAAATACAGTTTATAATGCAAAGGCGAGCTTATCCCACAACGGAATTTCTTCCAGCTAACCTTTGATAAGCCGAGAAGACATTTGATGAGCGGTGAAGGCAATCAAGAGTATAAACAATTAACTATAACGAAGAGTTTCACCTAATGGTAAGTGATCACCGCCGCCTATGGACATCTGCACTACCAGAGGCGTCGCAAATGCGTTGCCAGCCTATGAAAAAGGTTAAGACACGTTTCTCGAAGGTTTCAATGTCGTACCGGCTCTAACCCTAGATCGCTAACCTTATTTTTCGCTTTTTTCCTTAATACTAACCCTCGTCGTTTTGACTACGGTATTTAATAAAGGGGGTTAAAGGGTTTTATTAAAACAAAATGTACATAAAATATGGTTTTTATTAGTAATTAAGTGTATTTATTTTATTTATTATATTTACATGACTAGTATTATGTCAAATTATTATTCAAATATTGCAATGAATGTGATCATAGTTATCATGCCGAATTAACAATTGTAAGATTTTAAAATTCATACCTAACATCATTTATAACGTTATTAAGATAAAAATACTTTCAATTTAAAATAATGAATGTGATAATCTACTAACATATATATATATATATTTTTTTAAATCTAAAAACGAATACATTTGTGACACACGTGAAGTTTATGTTTCCCGCACGATTTATTATACTTGGTGCAAATGGAGATTTCCACAAAATGTAAAGTCAAATAAAGTTATTTGATGGTAAATGATCATATCAATGATAGTTTCATTGCTGCAGATAATGTAAATATGCCAATAAGGGCTCTCATTTCATTATACATCCATTGGTCTCTGAGTATTCTTTACATTGTTGTATTTTTGAGGTTTTTCTTTCTATCTCTGCATCGTAGTCTTCTTTCTCGCTTCCTGATGAATTTTCGTACTTGTAATAATAACTGACGAATTATATCTAAAACGATGACTAATAAATAGCGTAGAAAATAAATAAAATACATCTACAACAGAAATAAGAACGCAAAAACACACAATTGAAATAGTCAAAAAATCACCTAATGACTAACCTTCGTCGATGCGACGAATAATGGTTGCTGGAATAGGCGCAAGGGCAATCGGTCGACTGAGATTAGACAAAGTATAGAAAAAGTTCGATCGAGTGCTCAGGATTTTACGCGATTTTTAAAAGTCCGCGTCGTCGAATCGACACAGGTTAGTAATCTAGGGCTAATGTTGGCGAGAGCGGAACAATAATAAGTAATAGTTTCAGAAATGGAGTATATTTTGTTTATGCTAGTTACTTTGTCTATGATAAAAAGGTAATTAACAACAATTGTACACAGCTAGACACCACGATTTAAAATATCTCATCAACATCGTTCTAGCGCTTATCCAACACATTCTTCTCCACTTCGCTGGGTCTTCGGCATCGAGGCTCGTAACACCGCACATCCACCGCAGCATTTTCTTTTCGTTGGCGTGGAGTTCGCGAACGTGTTTCTTCAGCGCTAGCCATGTCTCGCAGCCATAGAGCTAATTATACTCTCAAAGATAAGCCCCATGAGCTTGACAGGTATTTTAGGGTCACAGATGACAGCCGTGAGCTCCCGCCATTTGGCCCAAGCTGCAGATATTCGGAACTTGACAGATCGTGTAGAACGGATCCGAGGTATTGGAATTTATCTGTTCTATTGACAACTTCGTGCCCTAGGATGGTTTCAAATCCGTGCTAACTTTGGCTATATACTCTGTTTTGGGCACTTCCTTCCACGTGTTTACCCTTTTCTCAAGATCCTGGATAAGCTTGCTCACCAGTGCGATGTCATCAACGTATTTCACAAGCCAAGGAAACGCGTCCAGATCTAAAATACATATCAGTGCAAAATATGTAACTTATAATTTTGTACTTACTTAGTAGTTTTGTCGTGACATTCTAATTTTCAAATACATAAATATCAAACACCAACAAAAGATGAACAACATTATGATGAAAAATTATCAAAAAGATTATTATCATCATAAGTCATAAATGTGTGCAAACTGACAGGAGTCCGATTACTTTAGTCCGCGCCCATTAAAACATACAAAATGCTTACCCATAATCCCAACAAGTTGGGGGGAGTTTGGAAGCTTCAATTTATAACAATAACCGCAGACAGGTATAATAATGAATGATGAGGATCCAGCCCATTGTTCTTCAAAGATAAACGACTCGATAGAATTTCAATCGTCGAGTTTACAAAACAAATGTTTGCCGCTGAGACGGCGATGTCCGAATTGGATTGGTTCGATCATACCGAGCCAGAGGCACACGGCAAGTGTGAAAGAAAACGCCTAAGGGCGGCTTGAACCAAATTCTTAAAAGCATTTAAGCTGATACTTAAACAAAAAAGTTCATACAAAAAAACGTTTATGAATTTGGTGCAAGCCAGGCAAAAGTTCGAATATCGCCACACAGTTTCATAAAAAGTACGATCAAAAACTACAACCCGACTACTGAAAAATAACCCGCTATTTTTAGCGCGTGATTACGAAACAAAAAAAAATAATATGCTAATCTGAAATTGGAGCGTAGGTACAAACTATTCAACATGTTTTGTCCATTAAATAAACAACTCCCACGTAATATATTTTAGTTCATTTAATACATATACATATTTGGGTACGTGGCGTACCACCACAGCTATCCTCTAAACATCACTACAGCTGTAATAATGATCTAATGAATGATACATGCCACTGCCGTCATATACCAATGACTTTTATGACGAGAGAAAACATAATAATTAAAAATACACATATAGGCCACAGTATGTGTAACCATTGGCCGTGTAGTGTCCGGCAGATTATAATAGCACCAACCCCTTACACTCGTGGGTGTCGTACAAGGCGACTAATGTTTTCGAGGCAAAAGATCAAGAGTCTCCGTAGTCTGAAAAATGGGCAGCAGCATTTACCATTGTTATATTTAAACACTGCGATCTCCAACCCGCCTGCCAAGCGTGGAGATTATGGCAATAACCTCCCCTTTCGTGGGAGAGGCCCTAAGTCCTGCAGTGGACTGTTACGGGTGTGATGATGATGTGTAACCATGATTCAATCTTGCCAGATTCCCCTGTTTACAGGGTCACGGAGCTCAGATGGCAGTCAGTTTACTATATTTTGCAGATCAAGTAAGTACTACTTGATCTGCAAAATCCTGGATCATGCTCAAGGCGTTCGAGCGTCAGTTCAACCGGAATATCGACGGCAGCCATTGTGTTTCCTTTGAACTATGACATGGGATCATTCAAAAGAGGTCTCCTTAGGGCAGGCAACGCATTGGTAGCGCTCTTGGAGGCGCTGATGTCCATCGGCAGCGGTGATTACTTTCCATCAGGTGGCCCGCATGCCTAGTTGTCTGCCGTACAACATAAAAAAATGATAACGTACTGGACCTGTCTATCCCAACTTGAGCTAACATTGCTGACTAAATATTGATTCGTGTTGACAACTTTGGCATTAAAAGTTTTAGCCTCTGTGAAGAGCGGTGACAGATCCCTTCCGAGTCTCGCGGTAATGGTCTGGTTATTGATCGTTCTTTTGTGGTTTGTTTTATTGGAATATTAATGACGGCTAGAACTTTCTTTGCAATTTTACCGAAATTTTGCGAAAAAATTATTTACAGTTTTAATTCACGAAAAAGTTGAAATAATATATGCAGAATTTATACATATCTAATCATGAATTAGAAGGTGTACTCAAATAAAAAATATAATTATCAAGTTAGCAAGCCTTTATCGCGCGATCTCTATGATCAGTCAGAGTACTTTTCACGACTAATCAATTGAATCCAAACTCGATGGGTTTATCACGCGTAGTGATAAAATTCTTTGTGCCAGGTTGTGCACGGGCATACCAACGTTCTGTGGGACTCCTAAACGTCTACAATCGCTGCAAAGCAGAATTTTTCTTGTTCTCGATGACGATGATAACCTACGTCGCCCTCATAGCCTATTCCAAATAATAAAATAGCTTTCTGTCATTAGTATAGAAAACAAAATAACATAAACATCTGGGACAAATCGCGCAGAAATCGCGTATGGGCTCTTAAGGTAACGTAGAAATATGAACATCCTATCTTACTAATATTTTAGTTATATGCAAAAGTTTGTAAGGATGGTTGTCTGTTCCTCTTTCACGAAAAAACTACTAAATGGACTTTGGCAGTAACATAGCTTATAGCCTAGAACTTCAATATAATTCCCACGGGATCGGTTCTGGAACGTTATATCCACATTTTATTATTTTGTCGCGGGCAAAAGCTAGTTATATACTAAATCTGTGTGATAGGATCCTTCAAGAAGTTTCCTTATTAAAAATCATCACCGTCAGGGTCTCCGCTCGCATGTTTGTCTTCCGTATAACATAAAACAACATTAGTTCAACCTAAACCTTGTTTAATCCCAACTAAAAACTTAAAAACGACACAGGTGAGTCAACAAACGGTATGTACACTCCAACAGTCCTGATGTGAAACGTACACTTGTATTTTATTTAGCTCGTGACACGGCGCCTCGGTTTGTAGTTTTGATAGTGCACCGCTAGAAACACAACGCTTATACGCAACCATGAGTACTCGAAGGAAAGTCGATTATGAAACAGCGTATTTTATACCATAGTATTTTCATAAGCATCCACAACAGTTCGCGTAATAAATACCCATAATAGCTTTTTAAGTTTTTGTGTTTACCGCAACGGGTAAAGGGCACCCTCCGGGCCAACGTACGCGCTGATCGGTTTGCATGTGGCGCCCCCTACCTAGATGAGCTCACTTAACTTTCTCTTTGCTTTCCGTTAGATTTTTGACGTTTGAGAAGAGTTAATTAACGTTATCCTAATTCAATTAATACTGTTTTCATTTAAATTTTTTTTCATTAACGGGGGAGGGAAGCGCAGAACTGATAAGTGACCCTGCTACCAGGGGGACCTGACCAGATTGGATCATGGTTACACATTGAGTCGCCTGAATGCTGAAACCGCACATCACGATGTTTTCCTCACCGTAAGAGCATCAGTCACTAATGTACATAACTCAGATAAGAGTCATTGGTACATGGCGACAGTGGGATTCCAACCCGGTACGTCTCGCTTGTGAGTCCTTTACCACTAGACCATATTTTTTTTTTTTAAAGTTACCGCAAAGAGCGTCCGACAGGCATCTCAAAGTGAGAACACGCCTGCGGTTCTGCGGTTCCCTGCAAACTAAATGCATGAATCGCGTATGCTATGGGCGGCAGTTGCTGCTTATCATTAGGTCACTAATCTACACGTTTGTCACAATCTACCTCTTTATCACGCATCAAGGCATCTAGCCATTTTTCGCCATAACATCACGTCATATAACCCAACCGACTTTACCATGACGGCAAATAATTTCGTTCTAAATTCAACGAAATCCGTTGGTAGCAGCAATCGGACAGAGCTCGTTACGCTATAAAGGCCGTTTTTCCAACGCGCGGGCAAACTACAATCAATGCGGCAGTTGACTTTGCCGTGTGGCTCAAAATACGGAACAAATAAGCGGAGCCTCTGGTGAACGTTGAAATTGAAGGATAAAATATATGCGCCATGTATCACATGCGTCGTATCTGTGTTTCTTTTATATTGTAAATCTCGTTTCTGTAGACCTGCTGGAAGAAATTTATTTTCAGAAATAAAAAGGGCCTGTTGTGTCATTTATATACGTTTTTTCCTTTATTTTTTTGTACCAAGGTGACAAACAAGCTTACGGCCTGATGGTAAGCAGTAACCACAGCCTATGAACGTTTGCAACACCAAGGGCGTCACCCACACGTTGCCGACTCCGTAAAATCCTATTCACCCCTTTCTTGAAGAACTTCATGTTGTAATCTCCAGGGAAAACCTCTCAAAGTAGTTCATTCCTAATCTTAGTGTGTCGCGGGCGAACTACAATCAATGCGGCAGTTGACTTTGCCGCGTGGCTCAAAATACGGAACAAATAAGCGGAGCCACTGATGAACGTTAAAATTGAAGGATAAAATATACGCCACGCACATACCTTGTAACACATGTGTCGTATCTGTGTTTCTTAAATAACATCTCGCTTCTGTAGGCCTGCTGGAAGATATTTCGTTTTAGAAATAATAAGGGCCTGTTGTGTCATTTGTAATTGTGTGTTTTCCTTTATGTATTATTGTGTACAATACCTAACTCATGGTGGAGAATACGGGATGTCGCGGAATATAGCCATTTGCTTACTCATACCAGTAACCCATCATGCACAGAAAATGCTTAGGCGCAGTAAGTCGCGGCATCTATCGTTTTTCGTTGTGGCATCTATAGATTGACCATTTAAGACGGGTGTTTCCCGAGCACGCTCCGTACAAACGTAGCTTGACCATATTTTCAACATTATGCGAAATTTTGTGGACGTAATCCAGAAACAGATTTCTAAGCTTATGGTTTGTCAGATTTTCGTTAAAATAGATCGTTTCAAAGTTGCGCCTGGGATTTAACACTCCCCTGCTAACTCATATACTAGAGAGGTTACAGCAGTAAATGGATCGGCCAGATGAGTCGTGGGTACACGCGTAGCGCCAATTTCGACTCAATTGTTGAGTCGGCCACAGCGAAAGTGTTAAGATTTTTATACAAATTTAAAACTCTTTTACTTGAATGTTCCACAGCCCGCGGCGGGTGGTAACGAGCGACGGCAGAATTGGGCTGTGGGCAATAGATAAAAAATTTCCTCAGATGCGATAAAAAAAAAAAAACATCTTGGCGTTAATGTCCCGGTTGTGCTCTCGAGAACGAGGGCCCGGGGTCCGCCTTGACCATGCTCCAGGATTTGGCAGGTCTGTTAATTACAGTGGAGCGACTTCCATCTGACCTTCATGACCCTGCTACCAGGGGAACCTGACCAGATTGAATCATGGTTACACATCCAGTCGCCTGAATGTGCAGGTTTCATCACGATGTTTTCCCTCACCGTAAGAGCATCGGTTAGTATTCAACAAATGTACATAAATCAGAAAACAGTCATTGGTACATGGCCGGAGCGGGAAAAAAAATCCTCAGATGTACTTAGCGGTAAAAAACATGAAGAAAGCTAAAAAGCCTTCAAACAGACAGTGCTTCAAACTTCGTAGTATGGGGTAGTCGTCAATTCGTATGCCGCGCCTCTGTACCAAGAGGATTAAGCAGGTTGGCAGTTTCGCCGGTCCAAAGATTGGAGCAATGCTCCACTTGTGGCCGCGCTCGTCTCTTAACCCGTCACGTCCCGGCGACACAATAGTGGGTCGCGAGAACAATTGATAACAATAGATTAGCGGATACTTGGGATGTGAGCGGTTAAACAGAAACAGGCACTGCTTTGGGGTGAAATTTCGCTCAGTCCGATTAAGACTCCAGGCTATTTCGAGAATAAACTATTTAATATAATTGTAATCGATTGGCAAAAAGAAATTATTATACCCGGACACAGCACACCATTTAGTACCTATACGTGCGGAAAACAGTAATGTGACATTGCTGGTTTTTTATGTTATTCAGTGACAAACGCGCAGACAACCCATCTGATGGTACGTGGTAACTGTCGCCCATAACATCTACCATTCATACATTTAGGTTGCAGGCAACAAACATGCAGGTGCGTTGTATCTATGAGGACTTAGATGAAATGCCTCATGCCCGTAATTTCGCTGGCTACCTTATACTTCCAACCGGAACACAACAATGCAAGCATTGCTTCTTGGCGGCAGACATAGATAAGGCATTGGTACTCATTCAGGCGGACTCCTCAGGCTTGACAGAGTCCTACCACCGGATAATTTTTTTATTTTTGTAAGGCCTATTCATATCACATCAAAATCCTCTCACCACAAACCCTTTGATAGACATATAATAAAAACCCGTTGGTGAGCAATTTCACAGAGCTCGTTATGCCACAAAGGGCGATTTTCGAGCAACCTACAATCAATGCACTAGCGCCAGTTAACATAACCGTACCGCTTAAAAATAAAAAATACGGGACAAATGATCGCACTACAGCAAACTGGGACGAGCTCTAAACGTCCTATTCTATTAGTTTTGCCGGCTTGAACGTGACTGCGTGACATTGGGCTTTGGACGGGACGCTTTATTTGTTCGCCGTGTTCGGTGAACGAAGCTAGAAGCGTTTACATGTAGACTTCTCGTTCGAGGATTGAAATGTGTTATTTGTAACATTTTAGACACTATTTTGTTGAGCTTTTGAGCTCAGTGGTGATTTTTAATTCGAGTAAAAAAAACTGGGTCAGTTTATAGGTCTAGGTTTACATGCCGCGTATGTTCATGACAGAATAGCGCAGGCATAACGATCGAACTTCGAACCCTGAGCCACCGTATAATGATGAGATAATCAAGTATCGCGGACGTCGGACGGACGAGCGGAGGAGCGTGGGTGGTCGTGTGTTAAGGAATCCAACTCGTAAGCAAGAGGTACCGGTTTCGAATTCCGCTCCGGTCATGTACTAATGACTCTTTTCTGAGTTATGTACATTAGTTGAATGCTAATCGACGATCTTACGGTGGGGGAAAACGTCAATATGAAACCTGCACATTCCCACCTGGTCAGGTTCCTCTGGTAGCAGGGTCACGGAGGTCCGATGGCAGTCGCTCCACTGTAATTATCTGATCTGTCAAATCCTGGATCATGGTCAAGGCGGATCCTGGGGCCTCGTGTACGAGAGCACAACCTGGATATTAACGTCAAGTTGATTAGGTTTATTATTTAATCTAGTAGCGCGGGCGCTTGGTATTCGTTGTTCTATTCTAGATCATCTACCAAGGCTCGCACTTTTTCTGACATCCAATATAAAAACATCCGACACAGTTTTGTTGTATTATTGATAAAATAAAATCTGCATCATCAACCTAATCCACTGTTAGATATCATCTTCATCATTCCAGCCGGAAGACGTACTGCAAAATGGACTGAAATGTACGATTTTGAACGACATGAAGTTGGTTATACTCTTAACTTCTTTTTTATAACTTCATGGGACTTATTATATAATAAATAACTTAGTATATAACTTCATGGGATTGAGTTTTATTGTCCCACTTATAAATATGCGCCATATAGCCCCAAAGTAATCAAATCTTGTGTTATAGGTGCCAGAAAACTGATAAACCACTTAAATACTTTTAAATACATACTTATAATAATATATAATACACCCAGACCCGCAAGAGAAATTAAAATTCATTATTTTAATTTCTGCTCGGCCAGGAATCGAACCCGGGACCTCAACCTGGCAAACCGGCATGTTAACCAACTGAACCACTCAGGTCGTCGATTTATAACAGTTTGGGTCGCTATTTGCGGGTTTGCCCTGGATTATATTTTATTTTATGTCACGACCTCAGCCACGACCTTCAATTTGTATTACTTCCTTAACTTTGTTCCTGGATTTAGTTGCAAAGTGGAAAAGCCTATACTAGAAGGAAAGAGGTTTTCCTTGTAACAATAAGGTCAAGGTCCAAAGTCAAAGTCAAGGGCGACATCAAGCGAGTCAGGCCCCTGGGGGGCAATTCTCGCGCAGTGACATCTCAAAATCGACATTTTTTCTAGCCAAAAAACTGAATTAAAACGTCACTGAAATTGATCTTCGACAATATACGACTGTCGAAAATAGTTGAGAAAATGTTGTTGGCTGCAATCGACATTTCAATGTTATTATTGATAGAGATATGTGGCTAGAAAAAATGTCGAATTCTAGATGTCACTGCGTGAGAATTAGGCGCCTGGTAAGTAGGTACAGCAACTTCTTTAGGTAACTGCTTACCAACAAACTATGGATTGCCCAGTGTTTGCTACCTTAGTGGTATATAACAATAAATTCAGGTAATCAATTAGTAGGTAAATATTGGACGCGTGTTTGGATTGTTCCTTTAATTGGGTTACAAGAAATAGATTGGAAATCACTGCCCTATGTAGTCTGCGTTACACCCACCTAGATTTCTATGTTACACCCACCTAGATTTCAGTGTTACACACACAGAAACTATCACGGAGCGTCGGTGGCCGAGCTGTTAGGGTATCCGACTCGTAAGCGAGAGGTACCGGTTTCGAAACCGGTACCGCTTCCGCTCCTGTCATGTACTAATGACTCTTTTCTGAGTTATGTACATTAGTTGAATACTAACCGATGCTCTTACGATGAGGGAAAACATCGTGATAAAACCTGCAAATTTAAGCAACTGAATTTTTAACCATGATCCAATCTGGTCAGGTTCCCCTGGTAGCAGGATCAAGGAGGTCAGATGGTAGTCGCTCCACTGCAATTACCTGATCGCCAAATACTGGATCATGGTCAAGGCGGACCCCGGGCCCTCGTGCTCGAGAGCACAACCGGGACATTAACGCCAAAGAACGATTTGACATAATATGTTAATTGACATATTATTTCCTACTGCGTCTTTTATGACACGGCATTTTCATGTTTTTTAAAATGGTCCCTATTTTTGCCAATATAGACGTGCCCAAAATTTTAAGCATATTTAAAGAATATGTACTTATGATTAAATAATATGATTATTTATAATCGAATCAAATTGTTTGAAAGTTCTTCAACAATAAAACAAAATTCCTGAAAACGTAAAAACTTCGCACAAAACCTTTTATATTAACGCAAATTCCACCTGTTTTTATTATTTAAATCCAGTTTCATTCCAGGCTTTAATTATTCAATTCTTTCTTAGAATTGAACGAAATTCACCGCCCATTCCGTTCTTTCCCGCATATTTTCTTATTGAGGAACCTCAAAGCCTATTATTTCGAATAGAATCAATGGATGGAATACAAATAAACTCTGAATAATCTAAATAATAATAATTCTCATAATCATCAGCATAAATTAGTCCACTGCTGGACATAGGCCCGTTAAGTGCCTATGCAGGGTGCATTGGTACTCGTTTTTAAGCTATTGCATAGCTTTTATCGCGGGCATTGAGCGCGGCGACCGAATCAAGAAATTCCGTAACGAAAATAAACCTAACACCCCCCACTCCGACCGGCATAGCGGTGCGGCGTTGAAAGCCGTGCATTGTCTAACGTCGTTTTAGTTCGGCAGACTTCGGCACGGTGTTTGTGTGCGTGCGACTAGACGTATGCGTATAGACTAGCTGCTAACTGCTCATAACTGAATCTATCCCTTTTAGACACAATGCTAGGTGAGACAGCGTGCTTTTTGGATGAAGACGAAAAAAAATACTGCATAAATAAAATAAATAAATAATTATAATTGCATAAGTTATCAAAAAATGCTATGCAATAGCTTTACCGCGGCAGTCCCCGAGTGCAACACGTATTTTTTTATTCTACGCAGTGACAAACGAGTAAACAGCCCACCTGATGGTATGCGGTAACTGTCACCATAGGTAGGTAACACAAATTCAGAACCGATTGCGTTGTCACAGTGAGGATGCCTGTAGTTGCACTGGCTACCTTAATCTTGAAACCAGAACACAACAATGCAAGCGTTGTTGCTTAGCAGGTGAAATAGATGATAATGCGGTGGTATGCGCTGCACCCAGGCGCTGAATGTGCGAGTTTCTTGACGATTTCCCTAACGGTGAGAGTATTATGTTAGTGTTCAATTTATATAATAACTAAGAAAAAGTTATTAGGCCACCGAGACGCTCCAAATTTTAAGAATTAATGTTTTAGGTTATCGAAACGAATATCCTGGAAAAGATTAGAACTTTAGCAATAATTCCTCTTAAACCGTCGCCCTAACATTATATAATCTTGTAACTTGATCATATTAGTAAGAAGTGGGAGAACTGGGTAGCTGTCTCATCATCTTCATCCGAGCGGTCAGTCCCAGCTTCTGCCAGGGTCCGCTTTTCGACTCATTTTCCTCCATTTCTCCCGGTCTTGGGCATCCTGGCATCATAACCTATTTGGTACTCGTTTGATTACTGAAAATAATAACTATGTTATTTTCAGAATTTAATCAAAAATTAATTAACAATATATGGAACTTGCCATAATACTACAACAAAAACTAAAAACAAAATCATAATCGGTTAACAATTTCTTAGAACTCAAACATTAACGTACCATTTCTAAGAAATCAAAGTACACCTTAAATCCCTGTGATTCCTTATTTCCATTTGAAAATATTTTTTGTTGGAAGTAATGTCAAGGATATTAGGTAGGAGCCTACTTCCATTCGTTAGGTGCCTTTTCCTGCTACGTTTTTGTGTCCCAAATTGGAAAATATGGATCTCAACGATATGTGGTTCGAGGAATATTAATTTTTCTTGCGCTTTGTGGCACGTACCGCCATTTTGTAACGTTGAGATGAATATTTTCTAATTTGGCCCACGAACATATCGCAAAAAACTGCCAAGACGTGTCATGCCACGTGAAGTGTAGGGTTCCGTAGTTGCCTGTCTTAATATGTGTGCAAAAGAAGGCCTTCTGATTCTAAAAACACATTACAAAGTTACAAATGTAGCTAGCTAAATTTTTTACAATACAATTTGTATGAAACATTTGCTAATCCAACTACATATCATCAGTTGGTCGACTATTACTTATTAACTTAAAGAGTCCACTAGGTTGTGATAGTTTTCTGTTTAACTTTATTATTATACTGTATGTTAAATACTTTACACATATCCCACTATTTCGGTTTAGCTGTATAAAAGTTTTAAGTTAATTAATTATGTATGGGTAACCATACCAACTTTTAGTTTTCTAGTACTAACAGTTTTTGAGATAAGCCGCCGTCGGACAGACGGACGGAAATGGTGAAACTATAACGGTTCCTTAGTATAGTTCCGTAGTAGTACTACGGAACCCTAAAAAGGGTGACCCAAATTGAGCCTTATATTGTAATAAATTTGAACATACATACATATAATCACACTTTTTCTCATAAGGGTAAGCAAATACCACATTTTTCAACTTGCTACTATCCTGACGGAGGCGTTTCGAAAGTCTTTCAGAAAGACTAGATCCTCAATGGAAGATTTCGAAGAAACGCAGATTAACCAGAAAGACAAAGGTTCGACTGATGAGGTGCCTGGTACCTGAGTACGAGAGACCGTCACAAGATCGACGCACTAAAAATGTGGTGTTGGAGATGCATGCTCAGAATCCCGTGGACCGCTCACCGATCCTAAAAGAACTCAACATCAAAGGGAGATTATCGTCATCTGTACAAATACAAATCCTCAAATTCTTCGTGAAAACTCCTTGGAACGCCTGGTAGTGCAAGCAAATCGAGAGCAAAAGATCTCGCAGGCGCTCTCCAACACCTCAAACAGACCTCATGAAGTCTGTGATACACTCCACCGTAAAGAAAATTCTGACTCACCCAAATACAGGAATACATGGCGTAGCAATGTGAGGGCGGCAGTGGCGCAGGACTCCAGCGACATAATTCGCCTGTTTGCTTCAATAACGTGTTATCTCGAAAAACGCAACAGGAGAACATTTTTTAACCTTTAAAAAATTATTGTGTTTAACAAAACGTTACTGTAAATTTTATACTTATTATGTATATCAATAAATAAGGTTTGTGTAAATAAAGGAAAAACTAAATAATTTCAACAATTTATGGGAAAAAATTACATTTTTAAAAAAAGGGGGACGAGATGTCACGTTTTACCTGAAAATGTGGTATAAGATGAGTGTTTCAAACTGACTTGTCATGTTTTTCATAATATTACTTTTGTTATGTTATTAAGTTATCTAACAAAAAAGTCGTTGCTGAAATAAAAACTTTAAAATTTGAGACTCATCTTTTTTAATGAAAAAGAAAAACAAATAGCAAAATATTACTTAAATAATCAATTAAACTATGAAGTTCGTTGTCTAAAGGTGTTTAAAGTTATACCTAAAGTTAACTAACGGCACTATCGTCATCATCCTAGCTGTAAATTCCGGATTCTTTCAGGGCCGTCTTTCTCCTTGCCCGATCTTCGGCATCCTATTTCGTAAGCCGTTGGCTCTCGCATCCGACTCGGCGATGTTATAGTCTCGCGCTTCTGGAGTCTCCTGCGAAGCCGCTTTTCCAACGCAGCTCTGGGACAAAACCAGTGAAGGCGAGCTTCTTCGATCTTACCTGCAACGTCTCTCACGCCAAGGCATGACAAATGTACTCGTTACGTAGTCGATCTAATCCCGTAACGCCACACATCCACCGCAGCATTTTCATTTCATTGGCCTGGAGTTCACAGACGTGCTTCGTATGCGATGGCCATGTCCCGCAGCCATAGAGCATCACAAGATTATAGGTCTAATAATATTCTTATCAAACCGGGCGTATAATAGTCCAAAACTTGAACCCTTGATAGGGATTTTAAGCTCGCAGGTGACTGCTGTGAGCGTGGGACTTGACATCGGAATGAATAAATATCTCCTGACTCGTGCAGCAAGGATCCGAGGTACATGAATTTATCTATTGACAGCTTCGTTCCCTATGTAGATCTCAAGATCCGTGCTTCGGCTAGCTATGTAATCTGTTTTGGCGACGTTTAGCTTTAAACCCCCGATTTGTAGCACTTCCTTACATGTATTTACACCGGTCTCAAGATCCTGCGTATGCTTGCAAACTAGTGCGATGACATCTGTCATGGAGGAATGTCCACAATTTCGGCAGAGAGGGCATCTAGCACTAGCATACCTGGAAACCGCTAAGGACAGAACCCTAGTGAACACCCACTGTAATCGGAAAGGGATCAGTATGGTATACGATGCTGTAGACGGCTTTACGCTTCGGGTTGAAGATTTGAACCAACGCGCCCATCAGATTATCTCTCGAGAAACACTGTCCTTGTCAATTTTGCGCCCTTTCAACGTGCCAAGGACTGATCCTCCGAGTTTCACAACGGACGTCTGCTAATGATGCCAGAGCTCATTTAGTGGCTTCTGTACTAATAGGCATTGTAACGGAAATACTGGATTTCTCAATGCCTATTGCAAGTTTTAAAAGTCCTTTGGTTCGCAGTCCCATCTGAAAAAACAATTAATAATACTCATTTGTTTTATTATAAACAACGTTATATTTAGGAATACTTCAAATTAAAATATGAATATTTTTTTTTTAGAAAAATGGAACATTAGCAAGTAACAAGAACTTGTTTTTGTATGGCAAAAAATTTTATCACCAACAATGTTGCATCCTAAGATAACACAAAGCAAAATTGTAATTCTTTTGGCAACAGGGTGACATGATGATTTGTCCCAATTCATACTCCACTCAAGTTTATCATCAACACTGTGTAAATAAAATAAAATATTAAAACTGAATTTAAACATACCTTTGCAACCAAACCGTGATATTATCGTAATATCACTTTTTCGTTGCAAACCAAGACCATCTTGCAGGTCACGTGCGCAGTGACAACTGTATTGTTACGTTGTTGAAATAAAATACCCCGAAGTAAGAGACAACGTGACATCGCGATATACCACAGTTGCGCTGTCTCTTTCCCTCATAACTTCGCCAATATTCGGTTAAAAGAAAATCGTTATTGGAGAAAATAGAATCGGATACGGCGGATTTGAATTTTTCCACTTGTCACGTTATTGAAGCAAAGAGGCGAATGACCACAATCATGTCAAGAGAGAACGACTAAGAAGTAGAGACTATCCTGACAAACTTTTCATACTTCCTCCGCATTCACAAATGTTATCATATAATGTTCGTCGGTTTATATTTTTATTATATTATACGACAGACAAACAGGCAAGTACGCGACCTGATGGAAAGTGGTCATCAGCAACAGCCTCTGTAGAAGTCTCTAATGTACCTCTTCAACGATCCCATGTCATAGTCCAAAGGAAACACTGTGGCTGGGAGCTCATTCCATATCCGAGTCTTCTTCACCACACATTAAATTTAAGCTGCAACTTCGTCAATCTTCATTTATAGATACTGTTAATGTTAGATGTTTCCTATTAGAGTAGGTAACTCTTATTTCGGAAGACGCAGCGTGGATATGCCTCCCACGAGGAGGATCGACGACCTGGTAAAGATTGCAGGTACCAGCTGGATGCGGAAGGCATAGGACCGGGCTTTGTGTAGATCTCTGGGGGATGCCTATACCCAGTGAGCGTCTTTCGGCTGATATGATAATGATGATGACCTCTAATTGCAGTGCTCAACAGAAGTTCAAATAAAATTGCTCAAAATATTACCGCATTATGACGCAGACATTGGAGGATCGTTGTGCGGCGTTCAAAAGCCATGTAATTGCCTCTACGGTGCATAGCAATGGGCCAAAGTTAAGTAAAGTCATTACCGTACCGCCATATGTAACACGAAGCTTAGCTGAAAACCGTTTTCATTCTGCGTAATTATCTGTCCATTTTAGTTGTTTTTACGATGAATTGCGGTTGGACTTGTTGTATTCGTTCGGTGTAACTTTCCGTTTTTACGTCATTAATAGTCTTTAGGTGTTTTAGACTAAAACTTGCTTGCAATTTGTTTTTCTAATTTCTATAGAAGTGTTGTCTTTATAAAGTTTAAGGAAAGGTTTCGACATAATAACACAAATAAATTGCGAAAAACCCAACATGGATAAGAAAAATAGACAAATAGATTTTTTTTTTAATCAGACAGTCATTCGACCGCCATCTCACTTGTTGGTAAGTGACGATGCGGCCGAAGATGGAACATGCTTGTCTTGGAACAGCCTATTAACTCTAGCCTTGAAGGCATCCAGCTTATATAGACTAGGGAACACACTCGCAGGCAACGTGTTCCATATCTTAGCCGTAAGCATTAAAAAAATGGATATTTATTTTACTTGGAAGTTTTACTGGTCCGTCTCTATTAATAAAAAAGAACAATACTTATTGAAAAGCAAAAAGTTGCCAAGTCCAAAAAGAGTATTGCCGAAGAAAAAGAGAAAATATTATAAGCAATTACTAAACTTTTAATTCAACAAAGAGTGCGTTGGGTTTGTAAATAATTTAGAATAAAATTGAGGCTATAACTTGGTCTAATTTAAGATCTCAGTACTTTAGGAGGTCAAGATTTTTGGACAGGAACTTGGGTCTTATTTTACATGAATATTTTTTGTGGTTTGGCGGTGAAGGGTAAGGGTAGCCGTCAATGTTAGCAACCAAGGATGGAGAAGGTGGAAAATGGTATTGTGGGAAGTTTCCTCTGACCTGAGTCCGTTAGTTGATCGTCGGAATTAGTATTTATATCGCGGAAAGTTGAATACTTCACTAGCGCGATGTAGGAACGGTCTGCGCCATCTATGTACGGATGCTTGACAACCTTGTGCTCGTGTACTCGTAATGTGAGTGTTGTTGATTTTCTCTATTGGAACTGTCCATTGGCTACGGTATCCGCCTATCATAAGTTGATAGGACTATCGATCAACTGACTGGTATAAAAAGGCAACTAATGAGATTCGAACATGAAAAATAAGCAAAGAAGATAAACCCAGCACTAGCTTGATTGAGGTGTAAAGGTCCTTCCTCTGGAGACCAACACAAAAATACAACAATATCTAATTGACACTATTATTTAACTATTTAATTAAAATATTGTATAATATTTAACTAAAACTCATGTAGAGCACAATTTACTTCATTATATGTGAAGCGCCTGAGCATACGAACTAGTTCGCGAAGATGAGCTCATTAACAGCGTATTGAAAGCAGTCGACGGTAATTACATGCACATCTTAGTTCCTCCGCTCCTTGTATGGCGACATACGGCTTTGTAGGACGGCTTGAAGTTTTTGGTTGCAGTGAAGGTGACTTTGCAATAATAAAATAATACACAATCTCTGTGGATAAGTGTGTCTGCCAGAGAGCCAGACATATTGCATTACGGATGTATAATAGAAAATATGATTAACGATTGAATTTATTTATTAACATAGTCAATTGCAATCCTAGGGGCTCTATTTTTGAATCGCTAGCCTCGATTCGAACGGTTTTCAATTTTGATTATCGCCTTAAAAATTGTATATGTTGATGCATAATGCTGGGTTTACCTATTTTTGAACCGTACTCTTTTGGTGATGCCAATCATCATCATCATCCGAGCGGTCAATCCCGGCTACTCACTGTCAGGGTCCGCTTTCCTGCTTTGCTTTCTCCACTTTGCCCAATCTTCGGCATCCTCACGTCTTAAGCCGTTGGCTCTCGCTGTTGACTCGGTGATGACAATAAATCGCTTCTTTTGGTGTAGCCAATGTGCTTTAAAAAATATTAAATATTTCATGCTGAAAATCAAAATAGAAAACCTGATAAAAATATGAAATTTAATTATCTAGTGAAGCGTGCTGCAAATCCTCAAATCTGTCAAGAGTGTTGCAACTTAGAAGAGAATATGTAGTTCAATAATATGTAAAATCAATAAAACGTAACTATGTATTAAATAAAAATAATCATCTTAGCGTTAATGTTCCGATTGTGCGGTCATGCCCGAGAACCCAATAACTGCTTTTCTCATTGTTGAAAGGACGCCTAAAATAGAACAAAGCATTTCCACTTCAGCCCTTATTTCAGAGGCTTCAAACTAATTTATGATAACAGCGCAGTGTAATTCAAATGGGATAGATACTCCAAGTGTTCACCACACAAATGACGTAAACACGAGTTCGTGGGATATCCCGCTACTCTAATGTATTTCGCCTACGAGCTGGGCCGACTCAAAAGTATGAATAAAATTACAATTGAATCACAAACAGCGTTTCCCAGCTCGTTTTCCGTGTCTCGAGGTTTTGTACATTTATCAGGAGTGCTCCTGGACTATTGCTGGAGCCACGGACCGGGTACAGGGAAAATATTATAAGAATAAGAACAAGAAATATTTATGTAAACAGAAATACCACAACACAAACATATAAATGCCTAACGCAATTTGGAAAACGCGACATTTTGTGACATAGAAGAAAAGAAGAAGTACACAATAATGAACAAAAAGCACATAAAAGCAGAAGCAAATAAAAGCTACCACCGTGTCGATGCGTATGTTAGTAGAAAAGTGGTGAGTGTTAGTGGTATAATGCATGTGTAAAAGGTACTTGACTCAGCATTTTGCCCCGGTCCGAACCGAAGCGATGGTTTTCAGGGTGACCCACACACCAAAATTTTAAAGGCTTATGTTTAACTTACCAAAAGATATAGTAACAAATAACAGACAAAAATAGTAAATGATCACCAAAATTAAACTCGCATTTTAATGTAAAATTATAACCAAAGTTTTAACATTTCGCTATCCTATTTAAGCAAAATTACTCCAAATAAATCATTGTTAACCCAAAAGTCGTAAATGATCACCAAAATTAAAACAGCATTTTAATGTAAAATTATAACCAAAGTTTTTACATCTTACTATCCTATCTAAACAAACTGACTCCAAAAAAATAATTGTTAACCCAAAAATAGTTAATGAACATCAAATTATTAACCACATTTTAATTTAAAATGACATGCAAAAAAATAATATCTCGTTATCCGATTAAAGTAAATTACCATCGGGAAAAGAATATTTTGCCAAACATAGTAAATAAACTCCTAACCTTTTCGTTTCGTTAAACCAAATGCTATACCTAAGATAAAAAATAAAACTGTAACAATTTCAATAATCCTTTTTTTAATTATTTAAACAATCATAACTTAATAACTTAATATGGCATCATAATACTTTATTTGGTTATAAGACTAGATTTTATGGCAATCATAGTGGTTTATTTAGGCAGAAATAGCGCATTAATTTGCTCGCTAAGATTTGGTGATCATTTACTACATTTGGTGTTCGAATACAATTTAAAGTGCGTCGTGACTAAAATAGCTAGTATTGTTGTAATTTTAGACTTTATTTTTCTGGTGTTATGTATATATTTTTGGTATAAGAACTAAGGGTATCAATGCATTTTATGGTGGTCATTATATTTAACCCCAATTTTTAAATGCACAACCAAATACCAAATTACTGAATAAGAAAATTATTGCTTAAATAGAAAAGGTAAACAAATAACAAGAGGACGAGACGACAGAAAAGGAAAAGGTAAACTTAAATAGTCTTAAAAATATTGATATAAAATTAAATTTTTCTCTTTGTAGGTAATTTCCTTAGCAAAACAATGGTAATTAATCACGAAAAAGTTTAGAAATTGACCCTAAGACCTGATATAGGTACTACATATAGAATAAGTTAAAAGTCATGATAAATGAAAAAAATTTTGCACCCTGGATATTTCTAACATATCATTTGGGAGATCACTATACTGTGTCTAGAACTAAGAGATCTGTGCCAAAAGTAAACCTTATATTTTACTGGGAAAATTTATTCTGTTTACTGCATAATATTTGGACGGGAAATGTTTCTAATGCTGTTAAAGGTCATGTTTTTGTGTAACTTTGGAGTTACGATGGTGTACTTTACTCGTTTCTTGACATCAAAATATTCGAGTTTTATCGTATATAGAAGTGAGAAGGCTTTTGTTTTATCTGAATTTTTGTTTTCTCGGGGTTCTTTTTCAAAAAAACTAACAGATAGCTCCTGATAGAAAATGCGTCTTATCATACACTAAATTCTCATTTATATAAAACTGGTGGATCCGGTGCGACTTTGTTAGCGTGGCGTCGTACACCTAATACACCTACTCTACCCCTACCTATTCTTTTTTTTCTTGCTTATAAACCTTCCCATTGAATCACTCTATCTATTGTTGAAAACCGCATTAAAACCGACAGACTTTGTTTGAGAAATGTAAAGATAAATGTATGTATGTGATGTTGTGTTGTAGGTGAAGTCAAGGAACATCCCTCTCCATCTCAGAAAGTATCGGGATCCTTGGTGTCGACATATCAGACGACGTACGGTTCCGAAGTCACCTGGGGTGTAAGGCTAAACTAGCCTCGAAAAAACTTGGTGTGCTTAACCGGTCTAAGCGATACTTCACCCCTGAACAACGTCTGTTGCTGTATAAGGCACAGGTGCGGCCACATATGGAGTATTGTTCCCATCTTTGGGCCGGGGAAACCGCCGACCTGCTTAATCACTTGGATTCCATATAGAGGCGCGCCGTACGAATTGTCGACGATACCATACTGACAGGCAAGTTAGAACCACTGGCTGATCGGAGGGACTTTGGCTCCCTGTGTGTGTTCTACCGGCTATACAATGGGGAGTGTTCTGAGGAATTATTTGATCTGGTGCCCACAGCACAATTCCGCCATCGCACCACCCGCTGTGGGCTGGGTACTCATCCCCATTACGTGGACCCTCTAGTGGTGTCCACGCGAAGATTCGAAAGAACGTTTCTCGCTCGTACGATTCGGATGTGGAATGAGCTCCCAGCCACGGTGTTTCCTTTGGTCTATGATATTAGAAGTGTCCTTAGAGGCGGGCAACGCATTGGTAGCACCCCTGGTGATGCTGATGTCCATAGGCGGCGGTGACCATTTTCCATCAGGTGGCCCGCATGCCTGTTTGTTTACCGGATAACATAAAAAAAAAAAAAAAAAAGAAGAAGTAGGTGTGTGTGTATGGTGTAGTGTATAGATTATAAGTTCTGCAAACGGAAAGAAATGTAGAAAAAACGCTTCACGTTCAGAGATATGAATCAAATTTCGCTCAAAATGTTGGTGGTCTAATTTTCTGCTTATCTACGGCCAATTAGACTGGCTAAAAATACGTATTCCTAGAAGCGGAATGCATTAACACAAACGTTGTTACTTGGCGAATATAGATAACGCGGTGATATATAGACCGAACTCTACAGTTTCAAAACTGAGTCACCGTTGAGCCTCAGTGATTTCGATTGTAGGCCTCGATAAAGCAAACATAGTGTAGAATATTCTGCCCACTGCCGTCATATACATTAGTTGAATACAAATCGATGCTCTAACGGTGAGGAAAAACATCGTGAAACCTGCACATTCAGGCGACTGAATCTGTAACCATGATCCAATCTTGTCAGGTTCCTCTGATAGCAGGGTCACAGAAGTCAGATGACAGTCGCTCCACTTTAAATACCTGATCTGCCAAATCCCGGATCATGGTCAAGGCGGGCCCCTGGCCCATGTGCGACTGGCAAATTAACGCCAAGATGATAATGATGATGGAGTGTACAATGTTCTGTATAAAGGCTTATGCAACATGCATTGCAGCTATTCTGGAATGTTTACAGCGGTAATTAACCATGAATTAAACAGGTTATGTCTTTGATTTCTCGGTTTGCTTTTACATAACCAATTGAGTACAATTTAGCGTAGGTTTACATACTTGGGTTGTTTGCTTGTTTCTTACTGTAGTTGGTATTTATTTAATTTTAAAAAGTGTAGTTGCATACTTTTATTTAATAACTATTTATTACATTCACATTCTTACAGTTTGATAACATGCTACATATGTATATCTAATACATTTCTGCTGTTACCTTGAGCTACTCCGAAAACTTTCCATTCTCCTTTATTGATTTTGAGTTTCCAATGCCCTAATTATTAAAGAATATATTCATAGAATCGATTTTCAAGTCTTAGTTGGTGTGGACTACTTTGACGGGCTTAAGTACTGTCAAAGTAATATTGAAGATGTTTCTACTCTGCATTTGTAAAATACGCTATCAAGGAGAGGAAAGGCGTTTACGTAACGAGGAAATTTATAATAACAGAGATGTTAGCGTTGCAAGTATATTTACCTACTTACACTTTTGGTAGATTGGGCTCCAACTTAAAGTCTAGGCCATGTTTCATCTAATTCGGCTGGGTAGAACCAGATATACAGCTTGATCTCTTCGTAGTACTAGCTTTGATACATTCGGGAGGTCATTTTAAGTGGTCGCTCAGGTTAAAGATAAACTGTCCTAAAAACGATTTTAAGTCGCGGGAAAAAGTTAGTATTGACTAAGCAAGAAAACCTGGATATATGCGAGGTTAGGGAGTTATGTCTGGACAGAGCAAAGTGGCGGTCCGCAGTCTCTGTCTACCCCTCCTGAAGACGTGAGCTTAATGTATGAACAAACAAAACTTACAAATCCTGCAATGCAAATTGTGCCAGAAAATGTAAATAATGCATTGTACTTTACAAGACAAATTTGCATAGACTAGAGATGGTTACAAAAATGTTAAGACAAATTCTGACTCCATTATGCTTATTGTACTGTCGCAGAAGTTTGGGCACAAGCTATAATTCAACCTAAGCAGAGCACAAAGGGTGAAGCCGGGGAGTGAAAAGAAAATTAACATCCAAAATATTACAATTAAAAGTTTAGTATCCACCTAATTATATTCCATTTGAATGCAGAAAAGTTTGGGTCGGCCTTTGTTCCTAAACTTGAATGTCTTGTACATTTAAATTTTGAAGGCGTTATTAGGGACGTGAGTGAAGGATTGTTCGTAGATGTTTTGGGGGAAATTTAAAGGAACATTCCAGGGAAAATATACTTTTTTAGTAAATAATGGATTACGTTGAGGAATAATTCTTTTTATTATTTCCGAAGTATGTTTTTTAAAATGCCTATATAAAAATCGAAACTCAAAAAAGATGATTTGATTTGGTTTAACTATTTTAGTCACAATAATTGTTTTTTACTAACACAACAACTCATAAAAAATTTCTTCATACATAATAATACCACAATAACATATTTTCATTCTGATTCATTTGTTGCCCTAAATTCACAAGCATTACGTTACCATTCAACTAAATCTCTCCATTTCTATCCACTTCAGTATTGACGTAACCCAATTCTAACTTAATCTGTGGTCTATTTCACACGCCTTCCATGTCAGCCCTAGTCGTAATAACGTCCCATATAAATGCAAATGCAGAGCCTAACAGGTAGGCAAGCCTTCACCTTGGGCCTCAGTTAAAACTTATCAAATTACTTGCCCAGTTTGGGAACTACAGAAGTTGCCCACTTACTCCCTACCCCTAGAGTTTCCCTAGAGTTTGAAGACAGTCTTGTGCACTGTTTTACAACCCCTCTCCCTAAATTAGAGCTAGATGCAAGTATTTGCCCCAATCGGCAACTGTTATTCAAATTAGGTATTTCTTACTAGCGGACCTGGCGCGTACACCTACTTTGACCCCTACCTTCCCCTTTTTTCTTTACCCATACCTTCCCTTTTTCGTGGTTATTAATCTTCCTCTTGAATCACTATATCTCTTGTTAAAACTTGTACCGCATTAACATCCGTTGCGTAGTTTAAAAGATCTAAGCGTACATGGATACATAGCCTGAATAAACAGGAATTGTACAAAACGGGACGGAAAGTTTAAATGAACGAGCAGAGTGATGTCGGTATGTTTTGTATTTCCCAATTTAATTGTATTATTAGTTTTCAAATGTTTACAATGTACTTTTCCTACGGTTTCTAACTTTTCCTACGAGGGGAAACTTCAGCTGTCACTCTACACAGAGTTGATATACTAATTAATTAGTTAACAGTTTTAATAACGAGTCATATTCGTAGTGTATCTAATCCTAAGAATAACATAAATAATTATCGTGACTAAACAAATTACGTACTCTCACTTATATAAATATAAATTTATCAGTAAAACCCAACGGGAAATTTAGCAGAAGAAATACCACGGATAATAATTATAGAGCTCAGAATATGCAGTTTATTTGGGTGGTTGGATAGAATGTTATAACACTATCAACAAGCAACAGCAAGTAACAGCATCTGTTGGCATCTCCCAAGATGTCGATGCAATGCTACGTCATGCGTGAGCGGCTTGGGCAGCACGAGCGGAGCGGGAAATGCTACACACTGAGCGACAGAACATCACCTCCCTTCAAGCCATAGTCAATTCTGTAATCCTTACACCAGCATTTTTCTTTATAGGAAGGCACACGGACGAAAGGTTCCCCTGATGGAAAGTTGCACCGTCGTCCAGGAGATTTGCAACCTAATGGCGGATGCGGTGGCGGCCTTTGAGGTACCATGCCTTTTGAAGAACCCCATATTGTAGTGCAGTGGAAAGACGTCGCTCATTCAACATATTACAGGTGCGTGTTAAATTTAGATATACAAATGTTACTTGCTCAATGAGTTTTGTATTATGAGTATTGTGATGTAAAAATAAATTATGTCTATGTGTATGTCTATGTATATGGCTATGCCTTTGCCTATGCCTATGCCTATGTCTATGTCTATGTATATGTCTATGTATATGTCTATGTCTATGTCTATGTCTATGTCTATGTCTATGTCTATGTCTATGTCTATGTCTATGTCTATGTCTATGTCTATGTCTATGTCTATGTCTATGTCTATGTCTATGTCTATGTCTATGTCTAAATCTATGACTATGACTATGTCTATGTCTAAAAAAGCTCGCGATGCCCGTACGTTAGTTGAATGCCAGGCATCCAGATGGTGTGGATGAAATCTATCCCATTGACGGGTGTAGTGGCGCAAATGTGACAGTGGCACCAAGTTACACAGTTCTTCGGAACATTCACCGTTGTACAGACGTGCATTATACCTACCAGTTTATACAGTTCAGATCATTAGATCTATAGTTTCAAAATATTAAGGTTAAAAAGCCCCGTTGTTTCGGAATTTAATTTATTACTAACAGCAATTTGTTCTATATTTTCCCCAACTGTTTTTGTAACAAGGCTTGAAGAGATCGTTTGTACCGATAACGCTGCCTAACTGATGTGTTCTTAATTGTTGGTAAATGTTACGTGTATGAGCAAATAAAGTAATTATGTTGGAATGTTAGAAAACCAGCAAACTTGGGCCCGCCTCGCCGACCATAGTTCAAGGTGGACGGAGTTTTTATACACTAGTTATTTCGTTACATTTTAATTTCAACACCTTTTTTTTAAATGCGTCTTCTGAACATGAAGCTTTACAGTGGGAGGGTTGATGCTACTTCGAAAATGTAACAACAATAGTTTCATACTTCAAATAGATGTTAACCTTGATTTTTTAACTGAATTTATTGATTGACAAATCAGTATGTAAATTGTAAATTGGTGATATTTTAAATAGGTACTCTTTGTTATGGCATGAGATAGACAAACAAATATGAGGAAAGGAAATCACCTGATGGATAGTGGTCACCGCTGCCTGTAGACATTGACAACACCAGCTGCAACCATAATGTCGTGACTTTAAACTTTTAAGTAAGTACTGAAGGTGAATTAGTTTGAATTAGAATAATGTACTTTTATCTTAAAGAATTAGTTAAAGACAGCTTTTTAAGTTCGTCTGTGTCTTGTATAGCGGTTTGGATTTTAATAGTGATTGTTTTTGTTTAGTTTATTATATATGTGTTTTTTTATAGTATCTTTATTGCATTTATTCACTGTATGGTGATTGTAACTACTGCATCGAATTTCAAATGTACATTGCCTACTAGTTTTTCGCTTTCCGACCTCCACCATATCCATCTAAATGGTTGTCTGAAAGAGATCGCTATTGGCGATAAGACCGCCCTTGTACTGGCTTTAATCTTACAGAATCTGTGATAATTATACTGTTAATGTACAATAAAGTGTTAAATAAATACATAAATAAGTAAGTTCAGGAAAATATTGACAGAACGGGACAAATCTAACAGTTTTTACTCGATAAATATTGGATAAATATTCAATAATATGGCACTCATATGCAAGTTTATAAGAATACCATAAGCCACTAAGTTTGAACAAAGTTTAAGATTTTATAAAAATGATTGTACCTAGTTTAAATACAATAAAACGGGATATTTAAGGCAAAATGTATACCCCCAATATATTACTACAATAGTACACGATGACGTACGAAATTATTCGTTCTTAATGAAAAAACTGTGCTTAGGCCGACAGAGATAGAAAGTAAACCAAGAATGCATACGTAGAATCATAATTTTATCACAATACTTGAGGCACAAAGAAAATCTCCGGCCCCAGCATTCCTCGCGAGCCGTAAAAAAGGAACTTCTACTGGAATAATAGAGCCTCCTTTGTAAGGAAAACAAAAGATGAGTAATAAACATTAACGAATTCATTTCGGTGACTGAAAATTTGGGACGTGCACACAAAAAAGACGGATTTTATATCTAGTTAGTTAGCTGCGCCTTTGTCCCGTATATTTTATGGTTTTTCAACTGAAAATTTATACTTGGGAGTTGGGTCTCTATTGTTATTAATACCTTGACACGTAATGAAGCAGAAACACTTTTGTGTTATCATAAGCTGCGTTCGTTTATATTTATTTTCGTATGTATGTCTTTGCGTAATTTTATACGTCTTGCACGGCGTTATGTGGATTTTATAATATTATAAATGGGTTACCACACTGATTCTGATCAGAGTCCTGATAATAGTCCATCAAGTTTAAGTTGGCAATCCAACTATCAAAATTAATTCATTGTCTTGCCACACGCGGACAACGATTAAAGAAAACCCGGATAAAACTCGGATGGTTGTGCGTGCAACTGCAGACCCGTTCCTGTAGGAACTACATTGAATATCGGGAATAATTATAGTCTATTTGCTATCCCGTCCTAGCGCTTATCCCAGCCTCTGCCAGGGTCCGCTTTCCTGCCCATTCTTCTCCACTTCGCCCGGTCTTCGTCATCCTCGCGTCATAAGCCGTTGGCTCTCGCATCCGACTCGATGTCAATCCATCGCTTCTTGGGTCGCCCACGGGGCCTCTTTCCTGCTACCGGCAGGTTCAGGCACATATTTCCCACGTATCCCTGAGGCTTACCCAACACGTGACCAAACCAGCGAAGGTGAGCCTCCTCGATCTTGTCTGCGATATCCCTCACACCAAGACTGCAACGAATGTATTCATTGCTTCCTCGATCGAGTCGTGTAACTCCGCACATCCAGCGCAGCATTTTCATTTCGTTGGCGTGGAGTTCGCGAACGTGTTTCGTCAGCGCTGGCCATGTCTCGCAGCCATAGAGCATCACAGGTCTAATTATACTCTTGTGTATAAGCCTTTTGAGCTTTACAGAGATTTTAGTATCACAGGTGACTACCGTGAGTTCCCGTCATTTGGTCCAAGCTGCAGTAATTTCTATGTACTAAACATAGTAGTCCAATGACCAAGATGATTCAACGCAACTGTCAAGACCCATTAGTAAATCTTATTCAGGCTTTACTGGAGGACCACGGTGTATGTCGGTATAGACCCTTTATTTATACCCAAAACTTGTAGGTATATCCAGTTTTCCAGGCAGCTGAATATGTAACTATGATCCAATCTGGTCAGGTTCCCCTGGTAGCAGGGTCACGGATGTCAGATGGCACTCGCTCCACTATAATTACCTACCTGATCAACAATATCTAGGATCATTATGACGGACCCCGGGCCCTTGCTCGTGAGACCACAACCGAGACATCGACTAAAATACGATTTTTTTTGGGCCGAGTAAAACTTTGCTCAATAGAACAATATGCCTCTTCTACCAAGCAGTTAAGTAAAAAGCCTTGAAAATCGCAAGACAAAACGCCTCGAATTAATTTTGGACTCTGAAACGGAAAAGAAATCTTTTCGTGTAATTGTTTGCGAAATAATTAATCTCGCCTTCAAAATAGATGGAGAGTGAAAACATGAAACGGAATTCAATTTTTTTCTTATCCGTCGAAGGATAAAACCTGCTGTGGGTGTTTTTTAATACTACGCACTGTCAAACGAGCAAACTGCCCACTTTATAGTAAGTATATTTAGGTTGTAAGATGCTAATATGAAAAGCCTCATTCCTGTAATTGCGCTGGTTACCTTATCCTTCAAACCGGAACACAGCAATGCAAACATTGTTGCTTGGCTTGTTGCTTAAATATTCTACAATAATACTAGAATGGCGGTATTGCTAACAATTTTACAAATTAAAGTCAAATCGTTACATTTCATTCATTTCATAACAACAAAAATATATTACTGGTCACTGTCTACAGTTTCATAATATTTTTTAGACATTACCGTAAGCCTACTAAAATTTCTGAGATTTGTCCTATAACAAAACGAATAAGCAAAATATCAAATTTCAACGTACACTTAGAAAATATACTTTTACAAAAATTCGCTGCACTTTTGAAAATCTCAGGAAATACCAGTACTAAGAGTGATATTCCTCAGTTAGACCCGAAGGAACTATTTAGATAACGTTGTCTTGTAAGAGCGCCGTCACTTGCATTACCCCGGACGCAGCTTTACGTAACCACCTTGTGAAATGACACGGACAACTGTAATTCTCTGGTCCACCGAAGCGAAAAACTTATGGCCACTCCCTCCTACGTCTGGAACGATTTCTTTTAGTGCCCCGTTTAAAGTTTAGAAGCGAATTGTGTTAGCTTCCACTGTTCGCTTCGAAACGGCTTCTGCTGTATAGTTCATCTCATTGCGCTATAAAATGGCTCATGTCTTTAATTTTTGTTTACGCAACATTTACCATTACTGTTACTACTGCTGAACGTCACTGTTTATTACTGGTATTCATACTACTACTGGTAGGTTGGGGCCTAATTGAGTGCCTTGAGGTACACCATTACAAGTACTTTTCAAAGCGGGGTTGAATTGTCTTACGAGGTAACTTTGCTAGAAATTCAAATGGCGTGTGTTCAATCGCAGTCTCATAACGTGTTCGTTGTAAGTGTAAAGACCAGATAGTTTCACATGGAGTGAAGTCGCATTATTGTAATGACTTTATATAGTACAATACAATTTTCTGAAATAGCCACGTAAAACGACTTGTTAGATCGATTGCCTTACCAAGCCTTTATATGATGCAAATTGTAATTAGAAAAGAACAGAACACCGTTATTTTAAATGAACCTTTTCAAAGGGTATCGAAACACATATTGGCCCTACCCAAGAATTACATAGTAAGCCCAGACACAAATCCAGCGATTGTGGACGGATAAAATAAAATGTCATCCGGATTCGCAGCCAGCTCCGTGTATTGAATGCTGAAACCCCAAATAAGAGTAGGTGGCCATTTTATTATATCCGACGTAACCTCGAGTGGATCGCGGATCGCGGATGGAATATTCAAATCTGCCCCCACAAAAGAAACTAATTTTAATGTGAATATTAAACCGATCCAATCGGAATTACAAATTTTTTCTCGCTCTCAGATATGGAAATTTCTTTATGATTGATTTTAGATGGATATAATGAGCAGTCAAGACTTTCGGAGGATTTGGGGAATGCCAATATATATGGGTGCGGCTTATGATCTGAGAAACAGGATAAATTTAAGTACTTAGACCTTTCGTGCGTTTGTCAATGGCTTAGGAATGGATTGCCTTGTCTAGTTAAGTATTTCCCGAACAGTATAACAATGGACTACTTCAAGGTCAGAGTGAATAAGCTGTTCCTAGATAGGCATGCTTCATCTTCGGCCTTCCCATCAGGCAAGATGGCAGTCATAAGCGTGCCTAGGTAGTAATAAAATGTTCTGGACGCCTTAATAATGCTTTTCTAGGCAAGCATGCAACATATTTTGTTTTAGGTACTGCATCGTAACTTAGAGGTCGTTGAATTTGCCCAAAATTTGTTATTTGGGCTGACTGGGTCCATTGTTTTACAAAGTTCTGTTTTTATTTCACTCAACGCCAGACTATGCAAAACCAACTATTCTTGCCTATGTTCTTTTGTTTGAAAGGCGCTGAACTCATTAAAACCGTCACTGTTTCTGTTTGTCGTTAGCTTGGGACAATGGAACGAAAATTTCGTTGGACCCATTGGCTTTTATTCCCTGAGTTTTCATATGTTGAAATTGTTTGAATAAATTGTACTTCATTGAATAATGCCATGATGTTTTTTTATTAAAAACGAATGCGTTGGTATAAACGCAAAATTTCATGACCTTTAATTTGTTATGAACTATATTTTTCCAAGGATGCACGGTATACAAGTTATGAGCTTAAAATAAAAAAAAAGTCCCATAATGCTCTTAAAGTCAAATATATTCCAGGAATTCCAGGATATTCCGGTTCTCTTACCTGGGATCAAGTAAGACGAAGTTATTATTAAAAAAAGGGTAGGTTAAAGTAGGTGTACACGAACGAAGCCGCGCCCGGTCCACCAGTACTACATAAGATATACAATCATAAAGAATATTTTTCCCATCGTATAAAACAAAGTCACTTCCGGCCGTCTGTATCTATGTATGTGCCTATGTACGCTTTGACCTTTTAAACTACGCAGCGGATTTTAATGACGTTTTCAACAATACATAGAGCCATTCAAGAGGAAGATTAAGATTTTGAGGAGGGAGATTTTTAAGTAGTGCCTGTTGTGTCGTAACTAATCTGTACTTTCTGTATTTGTTATCTTGTGGACAATAAACTGTTAAATAAATATATAAATAAGATTTATAAACAAAAAACGGGTAGGTAGACGCAAAGTAGGTATACACAAACGTCCTGGTCCACTAGTAGTACATAAGATATACACATAAATGTCTTATCACAGGAAATATTAGTTATATTGCTGATGTTTTCTTCCGTTTTGACGTATTTGACGTTCATTGATTACCTTCATTTTGGACGAAGCAATCATGAATTACTTTGTGTTGACAGTTTTATTATTGACACAAATTGAACGTGACATGTATTTAAATTGCTTAATGATTGATTATATAAATCCAATAGAAGAAATACAGTCATAAAGAATATTTTTCCAAAGGGAATAAAAACTGGAACATCGTCAGATTCGATCACAATTACGTCCAGTACAACCACTGCCCGCCCTTAGTGGGTGGCTACGTGCTAAGAATACTTACTGCGAAAAAAAATTGCATCATAATGGTGAGTGGCCAATGAACCGAGTGCGGGGGAAAGAGACAAAAACATCCCAAAAGACGCGTTTCCTTGTACTGTCGCGGTGAAGAGTGCTTGCGAAAGACGATTTAAAGATTTTTGCATTGTGTTGTAATGTAAATAGGTCGATAATAAATATTCTATCGCAGTGTTATAATATCAGAGTCAATATTATCTGATGATACACCACATCACACATTAACAGCTCATATCAATCCACTGCTGGAGTTGAACCTAGTCCACATTAGAAGAAATTTTGTCATAAATTCCTCGCTTGATAGGCGGGTTTGATGTCACGGTGATGAAAATAAAATAAAAATAATCGTTAATCACGGTCCGGTTTGACCATGAATCTGCTACCTGGGGACCTCCGTGACCCTGCTACAAGGGAAACCTGACCAGATTGGATTATGGTTACACATTCAGGCGACTGAATGTGCAGATTTCTACACGATGTTTTTCTGCAGCGTAAGAACATCGGCTAGTATTCAACTAATGTCCATAACTCAGAAAAGAGTCATTCATACATTGCATCCGTGGGATTCATACCCGGTACCTCTCGTTTACGAGTCGGGTACCTTAACCACTAGACCACCAACGCTCTAATTGCGGTGATGAAAGTACGCAACAGAAAAGACTGCTGGCCATTATCGTCCACAGAGGTCGTAGCTGGTTAGCCTCTCAGACACCAGTTGTCTTGTAAAATAAAAGTCATAGTGGTTGGTGCTTTTCTACTCTACCGTAAACTACGCCGCATCCGTACAGTGGCTGCATTTTGATACATTGGTTTACCAGACTCTTTATCCTATTTTATGTTTAGAAAATGTTTGTCAAGCCCAGGTATACTTATAAACCCCGACGAAAAAAGAGAGGTGGTATAAGTATGACGTGTGTATCTGACTGTATTATCGTAGCTCCTGAAATTAGTTAGTTTAATCAAGATGGTTCTTAGCTTTGTTTCATTAAAATCGGTTTAGTAGTTTAGAAAATATTTGAGTATAAGTAAACTTGGTCAGGGGTTATCTGACTTTTTCTGTTGGTTAGGTTATGTAACTTAATCATAACTGCGACCTGCGGCATCGCACAGGTGTTCTCGGGTTTTCTCTATTATATATTATATATTATAAACCTATACATGTATTATACATTATTATATTAATCTAAAAGAAATTCTCAAAATAATAGTGGAAACCGCAACAAAATCTGTTGCGTGGTTTAGGAGGTGTTAGCGGATATATGAACAGACAGACGCGAAGACGACTCTATATTATATTTACCATGTAATGATAATGACACACCGAGTTTGATTCTATCCAAACAAATTATACAGTTTGACAGCTCCAGCATTAATATGTACATTTATTTATACTTCATGCACAAACAGTACAATGGCGGGCTTAAAGCTAAAATAGCGTTATCTACCAGTCTACCTGGAGAGATAACAATCGAAAATGGTATGCGGTGCAGGAAGACTACAAGCAAAGATTTCACATCATTAATTATTGATTCTACGTAATTAATCATTGGAAGGTAATGAATAACTGCTGTATCTATAAAACTGTTCAAGACATCAAAGTATTTCAATAACAGAAAGGAATCAGTATTTCGTCAATACTAATCATGAACTCTGACCTTCTTATGTTCGCAACTGTCCATAGGTATATACTTTCTTCAGCACCCGTGGGAGTTTGAACGTGATATTTCTTTCGTATCCGATAAACCTACAGATGTTTCTTATGAGACGATTACATTGGGTTGTTTCTCCAAATTCGGGGATTTATGGAATTCATGTTATTATAGATTAATACAATTTTATACACTAGTTCCATTGAATCTATACACAGTATTAAACAAAGTCGCTTTCCGCCGTCCGTCTTTATGTATTTACGTACGGTTACAACTTTTCATGCGGTTTCCAACAATAGATAGAGTGATGGAAGAGTTAGGTTTATAAGCAAGAAAAAAGAGTAGGTGTACCTACTCGAACGAATTCGCGTCGGGTCCACTTGTATATTACATTTATAAATTAAAAGCGACCGGTTTATGTATGTACGAGTACGAGTATTTATTACAGGCATAAGGCATTTCATCTTAGTCCTCACAGTGACAACGCACCTACGGTTCTGCATTTTTGTTGTCTGCAACCCAAACGCATGTATCGTAGATGTTATGGGCGTCAGTTACCACTTACCATCAGGTGGGCTGTCTGCTCCTTTGTCACTGCGTACTACACCCAGACCAGTAACAGACATTAAAATTCATCATTTCAATTTCTGCTCGGCCGGAAATCGAACCCAGGACCTCTGCGTGGCAGACTGTCATGTTTACCAACTCAATTACTCAGGTCGTCAGGCAAAAGATTCCCACTGCTGGGCATAGGCAAAGATCTCTACAAAGTACGGTAACATGCGTTCCGCATTCAGCTGGATGCTAGCGTACCTAAGGAAACCGTTGATTACCCGAAAATATACTATTGCTAACGGAAACCCGAATCGGGCAAAGTCCGAATATAATCACGCCAATAAACATAGAAGCTCCTTTTACTCCGTCTGGTGCCCTTTACCTCTGATTTACAACTTTGGACCGTTCAAATATTCAACATTCAATTTATCTGTCTGGTAACTCCAGTCGGCCGGGTTTAGTGGGGTTATTTTGAAGTAGTTAGGGTTAGCAGTTAATAGGGTTGGGGTTATTTTAACCTGAAGACGGGCAATATGACCACCAAGAAACTATAAATTTATTTAAATTTAATTGTCTTTAGTGATCATAAAGAACCGCACTCGGCAATTTAGGTCAGATTCTCAGAAGGACAGATTCTCCCATCCGTACCCAACATAGTCCAAAATACCTCGGTCAGATTTCACTAATGTAGTCATGAAAAGATACATAATAATATACATTTCCGCATATTATTGTTACTAGCTGTGCCCTAGGTTTTACCCGCTGTTTAGCCTTTACTTATTATTTTATTTGCGCTTATATACAATATATATACACTTAAGACTAATTAAAAATGGTACACAAAAAAAAATTACAAAAAAAAAACAGACTTTAAATCGCTGCCTTGCGAAAGTGTCCCCTTAAGGCTGGCAGCGTTACCTCTTTGAATTGTCAGACTTATTCGCTGATCGAGGTAAGCGGTACATGGGTTTCCGGTGCGCTGAGTATTGTTTCTGATTTAATATGCTAAAGTACTCGACTACACAGAGCTTTAACATCGAAATTGATAACAATCTTCTATTCTGTTTATAAAAATAGTGGAACGAAGGCTTTGATTACAAGTATCCTAAAATAGCCCTGTAAAACTAAAAGTAAAAAAGTCAAGATCATTAACAAGTCTGACGTCAAGTGAAACACATGTGAGAGCCACAAATAGATAGCTATTACATTTATATAAAGCTAAATCGGATTAGAATTAGATTCAGAATTCAGGTCTTATTCCAAAAATAGACTAGTCAATGACGTTCAGACTTCTATTCGACCTAAATTACTTTTGTTTTATATTTATATCGACTCTTTATGCAAGTTGGGTGCTACTAACCCAATGAGTTTTTCTTGAATACTTAATTAATCTTTTATATTTGAGACCTCATTGAATTTGAATTTAGTAAATACACCCTTTACTTTTGTAAATTAGTAAATTTAATTAGTAAAACTCGAGTAGGTAACTAGAGAATTCATTTTTGTTTATGAGCGACCAGTAAAATGTGGTTTTACTGGTCGCTCATACAATTATTACAATAAAATTTGGATTCCACTAATGGTAATGGATGTGTGGTGTCCGGCAGTGTAGAATAGCATCAACCCCTCACGCTCGTGGATGTCGTACAAGGCGACCAATTATATCGAGGCAAAAGATCTAGAGTCTCCGTAGGCTGGAAAATGGACAGCAGCGTTTTCCATTGTTATATTATATATATAACAACCTTCCTTTTCGTGGCATAGGCCCTAAGTTCCAGATGATAATTCATCACAGCCCATAACAGTCCACTGCAGGACTGCATAACCATTAGGTAATAGCAGCTACAATATTATTATTATTTATATATATTTTGAAAATTTAAATTCCAATAAAAATAGTGGAGTATTTTAATTGAGGAAATAGCGTCTTATTTTCGGCGAGTTTGAATCAAACGCACTACGGTGAATAATTGGTATGTTGTTTAGAAAATTATATATATATATATATATATATATAACAACCTTCCTTTTCGTGGCAGAGGCCCTAAGTTCCAGATGATAATTCATCACAGCCCATAACAGTCCACTGCAGGACTGCATTACCATTAGGTAATAGCAGCTACAATATTATTATTATTTATATATATTTTGAAAATTTAAATTCCAATAAAAATAGTGGAGTATTTTAATTGAGGAAATAGCGTCTTATTTTCGGCGAGTTTGAATCAAACTCACTACGGTGAATAATTGGTATGTTGTTTAGAAAATTGAGCGGGTAAAAAACTGATAATTTATTTCGAGTACATAGAAAACAATTAGCGTAAAAAAAAATACGTGCATGTTTGCGTTTACATATTCAAGATTTTAGTGACGTCATTTTCTTCGTCAGTTAGAATGATGACACAGCTACTGTAACGATCATTATGTACCATGAGCTCGTCACCGTACAATTCATTTATATATCATATGTTTATAGTTGATAGACTTAGAAATGAATTGGCATATCATACACAGAGCAGTGTGTGGTTTAAACATGTTTGCTTATCATGATTTCTTTTAACAAATGCTCTCGAATACTTAACCAAAACTTGGTTTTGTAATAAACTCAAACAATTTATTTGATGTTAAGAGGAATATTTTACTTCAAAAGCACGTAATAAATATACGCTATTGATTAGCTGAACGACAGGCAGAATATCGGGAATATTTTAAATGTTGGGCGACAAGTTATGGGACCCATGAAAAAATACCCACTAGTGATAGTGATGTGGATATATAGATACGTTTCAACGAAATATCGAAATTAATAATTGAATTAAAGTACAACCAAATATTAAACGAGTCTAGAACTTAATTTTAATATACTTGTTTGATGACTCAAATTTAATTGCTTCATGGAAATTAAACCTCGGTATGTGTCTATACTCGGACTAATTTAACATTACGTCGAGTTTATAGTACCTAAAATGTCATTATATTGGTTACTCATACTTCCCTACACTATAACTTTTGGTCTAAAGGAATTCCACATCGAATTCATTTGCTTGCGTATTTTCTTTGCGTTATTTAAATTTATTAAACTCGTTGAATAAATAAAACGTCGTGTGTAATACATCCCTAGCTGTTGTAACATTTAACTATTTTCGGTTTATCAGGAACAGTTTGTAAAATTTATGGATGTGCGAACGTTATAAGAGCAGTCGCTTAGACCTCATAAAATTAGAAATATTTGATGTTTTGTTTGTTTGAAATATTGAACTGTGGGAATTTTGAAGATAAGGATTCGAAGCAAGGTGGCCAGGGTAGTAGAAACGAGACAGTCAACCCATGGGGCGCGTCGCGTGAACATCATTTTATCCATTTCCGTAACTAAGAAACCCCATGTTTTGTAAATTTTCCACGGGAAAATTCATTACAACTCGCGTGTGATTTGTTAAATTAATTTATGCTTTATTACTTTGTGTTATTTTCAGCTTGTGACGTTTATTTCGTTCTTAATCTATGTCTTTATCTCCGTAGTGTCAGTGATTTGGTTTGTTTTGGTTTAAATTTGTTTCTTAGTTTCGAAAGCTAACAGTAAGTTACATTCTCATTACTTTTGTGGTAGTTTATGGTAGAGTATTGAGTAGGGCTCTTAGAGATTTCAATGTAAGTGTGAAAGGTGATTAAAACACAAATTTAAAAGGAAAAGATTACCAAATAACATATCATCAGTACTCACCCTCACTGAACAAAAAACTTAGAAACTAACCTGGGACACAGGTTCGGATGTGACATCGAATACACTCTAAGAGAATGAGTTGGCGCACGAACCCGACTTTGTCTTCGATAGCCTAGGCGCTCTAACTAAGTCTACGTCTAGGTTTGCCGCTGAATTCTGGTACGATTTAGACCCATGTTCCGTTTAAGTACCTTTGTGTTTTTAAAGCTTTAATGACATTTGCCTACGGACATGAATCTCGAGTTTGGATCGAAACCTGGTCTGAGTCGTTAGCGTCTCTCACAGTAGGCACACAAAAAACGCGCGCGAATTAAATAAAAACAAAAAATTGTCTCTCCATGACTTGTGAGTTGATAGGTAGGACCATAGTAAGGCTTGACGAGACGATCGGAATATGTGTGATGGATTAAAAATAAGTTATTGGGTCGATTGATGTCAAAGGTTTCGCTGGAACGGCACGTAGGCCGGAAATGTAGTCCAGCCACGATGCTGTAGGCCTGAGATGTTAGGTTGGATGGGAGTCTCAGTTTTATCCTATCGATTAGGTAGGTTTCCGAGACCTAAAGGTCCTAATTCCATATTATTTAGGTAACTTTAGGGTTTCGTAAAAATAGGGTTAGAGTGGCCACAGAAGAAAGAAGAATCCTGTTTGCCGTTTCGAGAGCTGTCAAAGCTAAGGCGCATGTTTACCCTACACCTTGTTTGATTTCTTGTGCGGAATTTATAAATTGTATGACTAATTCGATTTGCTTGGATTACATTTTAATCAACTTATTTACGCGGATTTATGTTTGATTTGTGCGGATTTTGATATTTGATTTTAGTTTTATTTATGTGAACTGAATCTTATTCATTTGTGAATATTTCCGAATATTCATGCGGTTGATTTACAGAGTATATTGCTATAAACATACATATTCCTTGTGACGTTTTTCAAAATTTATACACAACGTAATGTGTCCGAAAATTTAAATCGATAACTATACGATTACTCGGTTACGACCAAATCACAATATGTGAAATGATATTTATTAAATCTACTCTTTATAGGTAGATACTCGTATGTGTGTATTTATACAGATAAATACGTATAAGGGTGACTGAAAAGTTACACTACCTACAGAGAAAGAGTAAAAGTTTAATAGGTAGTAAGTACAAAGCGTGAAAAGTGAAAAAGTGAGCGCTGGGGATTATAGAGAGATGAACAGGAGAGAAGAGTGGCGATTGCTCCACCGACAAGAGTTATACTCTTAAATATATGATGAAGAAGTACAAAAGCTACTAAAATTTAAATCAACATAATATTATATCCAATGCTTCGTTGTGTTTTCCTAGTATAGCCCGAAGCCAGATCGATAACTTTAATAAATGTGATTAGCATATCAACTATTTCCTGCAAACAAACCTCACCTGCACGTGGTTCTCCTGCTGGTAGACAGACAAGGCTCTGGCGAATATATTCTTCATATTTTCTAACTGGTTGTGCGGGTCTGATGGGAGACGACGCACTGTAAAAATCCAAAACCCCATAACCTATATGGTAGCCGAGTTAAGGAAATCGGACACAGATAAAGCGTCACCGCAAAACGACACGCAGAAGGATCGCCCTACTCCTGTGTTAAGTCGGTTAGTGTTACCGAGTTCATGGCGGGCCCGGTTAAAGATAACAGCCCATAAGAAGGTTCGCTTCGTTACCTGGAACGTGGTCACGCTGACAGGACGGGCGCGTGAGCTGGCATATGTACTCGCTAGGCGGAAAGTGTCAGTGACTTTCTTGCAGGAGACGAGGTGGAGAGGCAACAGATCCCGAATAAGCTAATATACGCTCGCCCTCCTAGTGAGGACAACGAGGTGGGGGTGGTGCTCACCGAGGTGTTTCGAGACGGCGTCTTAGATGTAAGGCGTGTGAGCGACCGCCTTATGGTTGTGGGGTGCTTTTCGAAGGGGTCTTGACCAATTTGATAAGCGCTTACGCTCCACAGGTCGGTTACAGCGACGCGGATAAGGCGTTGTTCTGAGAGCAAATCGGGAAAGTACTACGAAACATTCTGTTGTCAGGGGGAACTGTTGTGGGTGGCGGTCTGAACGGTCACGTGGGTGAGAAGTTTGAGGAGTTTGGCGGAGGAGAATTTATCTACATAAACCTAATAAATGTATTCTCTAAATTTGGAATCACGTTCCAATACTAAATTTACATTTCAATGTAAATGCCTATCCAGAGAATTTCGAGTGTGTACCCCTTGAACAATTTTGGAACAAAACAACTGAACTGCTAACACAATATTAAATTCTAAGCAAACTGAATAACAATAAATACACGAACTTCATAATCAATAATAGTTCAAAAACTGAAAGTAATTTAAAAAATGTTCACTCGCTTTCAACAATCTACGAGTTAAGAGTTTATATGCTTGTTTAGACGCTTTTATCTTCGAAACTACTGAACCTGTTGAATAATTTTCTTTAGATAATATTCTTCAAATATTCGTAGAGAAAGAAACTTTTATCCCGGAAACTAGGAAAAGCAATAGGATCCCGCTTTCCCCCAGACTTTCGGACTGAACGCAAATCTCGAGACAAACAGTCCATTATTACGGGTTCAAACACCATTAATAGTAGATCCGGCCATAGTAATATCTACCCTCAACTGTTATTCAGAAAATTCATGCATTATACGAGAGAATATTATCTAGTCAATCATAGTTGCAAGTATGCAGGTTTTACTTAGGCAACCATATATTTTTGGATTCGACAAAGCAATGCCTTTCATTTTGCACATAACTCGATTAAATATCGATCGATTATCTCCATGGAAACCTCATAGAAGGATCAGGGTGAGTGAAGGCAACCCATATTTTATTCTTATAATTGAGTAATTTTCTTTTGTATAATGCATGATTTTTTTCTGAATGACGGAAGACCCCTATCGGGTCTTAGACCATATTTAAATATTGAAATTTATCCGCTTAACAGACGACCTAAGTGGTTCAGTTGCTTAACGGCTGCCACGCAGAAGTCCAGGGTTCGATTTCCGGCCGAGCAGAAATTTAAATTATTAATTTAAATGTCTGTTATGGGTCTGGGTGTAGTATTTATATTAAGTATATATTAAAAATATTAGATTGGAAGTAGTTTATGAGTTATCTAACACCCACGCCACAGGCTTTGCTTACTTTAGGGCTAGATGGCGCTGTGTGAATTTAGCATGTAAAAAAATTATGGTATTTTTAATAGACAGAGACAGATAAGCAAGCTGTAGCAATTTTATAACTACAATCAAAAACATCATTTCATTTCTAATTTCACTAAAGAAGCTTCACTTTCACTAAAGATAAGAAAAATCGAAACCAAATCAATTTGACTTGGCATCTGAACAATTCCAGGATGTTCCGATAGATTGCCTCAATTAGTGTGTAAGAATGTAACAAACAGAATGTAAGTGCTTGGTTTAGTTCCTTCGCAATAATTAATGCAGCCTCCCCTTTCTTTTAAGCGGAGCAAGTGGATTTTTGCTTCAAGTGTGGTCGCTTAGGACAATTTAGAAATAGATACACAATTATATGGATGGTGGTCATGGTCATCTTGGCGTTAATGTCCCAGTTGTGCTCTCGTGTGCGAGTTCCCGGGGTCCGGCTTGACCATGATCCAGGACTTCCCATTCCTGATGAACTCAATGTTGCAGGCCATGCTGTGTTAAATTAACATAACATTTCAATATTTCCTATTGAAATCAGCCCAAGTTTAAATTACATGACCTGGAAGTTGAGTCAAACCCCGTCGAACTGTTAGACATTTACCGCGAAATAGGGTTACCTCTACACCATTTGGAAATTGCTCTTTCACCGTTTGAATTGAGGTCAAATGAAAATCACAGCCTGAAAATTAATTTTGTTTTCTGTCCAGTTCCAGCGCTTTATCTAAAATAAATAAATAGTCATCTTCTGTTGTGCTCTCGCACGAAGGCCCGGGGTCCGCCATGACCATGGACCAGAATTTGGCAGATCAGGTAATTACAGTGGAGCGACTGCCGTCTGACCTCCGTGACCCTGCTACCAGGGGAACCTGACCGGATTGGTCATGGTTATACATTCATTCGCCTGGCAGGTTTCATCACGATGTGTTCCCTCACCGTAAGAGCATCGATTAGTACTTAGCTCAGAAAAGAGTCATTGGTACATGGCCGCAGTGGGATTCGAACCCGGTACCTCTTGCTAACTAGTCGGATACCGTAACCACTCGGCCACCGACACCCCTATTGGTATTGATGTTTGATTATGGTACCGGGGTCAAGGTGATACTTTTTTTATTGTAACTACGAGAGAATTAAACAATATACCATATCGTTTAATTGAATGCCTCTGTTAGTTACAACAGAGTAGATATACAAACTAATACTACAAACATGAAAGTAACTCTACCCGTCTTTTACGTAATCACGCCTTAACCGCTAAACAAATTTGGATAAACTTTGGCAAGGCTATAGATGGTAATTTGGGGAAGCATACATGCTACTCTTACCTAACAAAACAAATTTACACGGAACAAGTTGCGTTCAAAAGCGTATAAATAAATAAAAATATCACCAGGAAGAGATAAAATACCACAAAATAATTCTTCCTTTACGAACAGCAATTATGAATTTATTAAACCGTTTAGCATTTCTTTACGTGATAATTAGGTGACTGGCGACTTTGAAAGTAAAATGGACGCGATTATGGTTTTTAAAATTTTAAAAGATAATTGTACGCGGGGCAATATAAAATTCATATCAAACTGAAGGTAGAAACATGTTTTATCAGGAACTAAAGTTCGTGCAAAATAAATTGGCTATACAGGTCATTGATCTCTCGGCGAGAACTAAGTTGTAAGTGATCATAGCAATAGTTGTTATTACGTATAGTCGTATAAGTCGTATTCGTTATAATTTAATGAAATAGAAAAGTTTATAAAAAATTTCGGACGACCCAAGTGGTTCAGTTGGGTAACATCAGGTTATGTAACTTCAATTTCGGCTGATTTCAGTAGGTTATATTGAAATTTTATGTTAATTTAACACAGTCATGGCAAACCTGTAACATTAAGTTCTTTAAAAAAGGGATGATTTGGCAGGCAACATGGGAGTTACCAGCAGGCAGGCTGTAAGCTCTGTATCTCGGGTTCGATTTCCGGTCGGGCAGAATATGAAATGATGAATTTTAATCTCTGTTACGGGTTTAAAAAATGTATAAGTAGCTAATCAGTTTTCTGGAACCCAAAACACAAGCTTTGCTTACTTTGGGGCTTGATGACGCTGTGTGAATTGTCAAAGCACAAGCATATTTCATATATTTTTCATGAGATAATGTCGGTTCTTGACCGAAAGGTCAAACTATTGATGTGCACGTCCACGATATGACGTTACAATACTTTGGTTTGACAGCTTCTTTCTAAAACAGTCGTGATATTTTTGCTATGTAGTGCGTACCTACAAAAGTAATTTTTGTGTATGTGAGGTACTTCACGTGCTCGGCTTCCCGCTGGGCTACAGAATCCACAAATTAAAATAAAGTTGCATGAAAAAATGGCATCCATCGTGCCACGGCTGAGAATTATAAAAACGCATTTAACGTGGACGCGGACGTCCACGATAACATGACGTGCAGAATTATTAAAGCACCCATTATGAGAATATCATGTGCACAACATAGTACTGTAGTATGTGTGCTCTGGCAGACCTTAGGTTAGGTAGGGCTCTAGGATAGATAGGCTTTCAGGATGCGCTGGCGTTCCGACAGTGTGGCCTGGGTTTTAGTAGGTTAAGCAGGTTTGGTCGTTCGGTGTAGGCTTTGATTGGGATTAGGCCAGCCAGAATTTGGTAGGTTTTTAGGTAGGTATCGGCTCCTGGGTCCGCTGGCTAGGGTGCTCGCACTCATCTAGTGTGAGTGCGCTTCGGTTTGATTCGATAACGCTGTGGATCGGAACGTCTGTAGGCTGCCTCAGTGAGCAAACATAACACTGGCTAGGTTGGAATTCAAATGTATTCCATTTGATTTAGAAGTAAGATGTACTAGTTACTTTTAAGGCATTCAATATGGTTTTTTCAGCATAGTAACTTGTTTTTTAAAGATCGTACGGTATATCCTCCGGTACCAAATATAAATAAGTGTCTGTGTGCGCGTGTGTGTGCGTATGTGTGTATTTGTGTATGTATGTGTGAGAGAGAGAGAGAGTTTTGTTTCGTCTCAATTTCCTCATAGATTATGTCTTGGAGCCATAGTAATACTGCATTTTTACAATCATACTGATTTTTTTCATAGATGTTGAGGTTTTTAATGATGCTGTTATACAGATACGCTGACCGTGTCTTACATTGTCTTGTAGCAAAGGTGGTGTTTGGTGTCGGCCGTGTGGTGTCCGGCAGAGTAGACGGCCGTGTGGTGTCCGGCAGAGTAGAATAGCACCAACCCCTTACACTCGTGGGTGTCGTACAAGGCGACTAATGTTTTCGAAGGAATAGATCAAGCGTCTCCGTAGTCTGGAAAATGGGCAGCAGCATTTTCCATTGTTATATTTTAACACTGCGATCTCCAACCCGCCCGCCAAGCGCGGAGATTATGGCAATAACCTCCCCTTTCGTGGGAGAGGCCCTAAGTCCTGCAGTGGACTGTTACGGGCTGTGATGATGAAAGGTGGTGTTTGCTCTATGAGTTTGCATTACTATGTCTCTTCTTCTCTTCGTTTTGATAGTTGGATCATACTGCAACGATTTGTGTAATAAAGCGTAACCAAATAAAGCGTTTCCATACAGAGCTTCATATAAACGACACGTTGTTTACAAACGCCAGTGCATGCATATTAAAAATATTGCAGTCACTAGGAACTGCTACGCAAATAAGTATTATCCATTGAAATATCCATTTTAATAAGGAGCTCATGCATATTTACAACACTGGAGCTGATATTTACAAAAGGGACTTTATTAATTCCGAAAATGGTGAACGGCTATGCATATTATTATAGCGCGATGTTTGATCAAAGGAAAAACATGGGATGTAGGAGAGTTTGCTAATAATCTCACTTGGTTTCAGGAAATTCGTTTCTTTAAGGTGCTTCTGAAATATGTGGCTGCAATACAGTGGCCGGACAATCATCATCATTATCAGTCACACTGCTGGACATAGGCCTCCCCCAATGAGCGCCAATGTACCCTCTCCTCGACTTGCCGCATCCAGCATTCACCCGCAGCCGCCCGCAAATCGTCACTCCATCTGGCTGGAGGGCGCCCATACTACGCTTACCGAGTCGCAGTCTCCACTCATCAACTCGTTTACCCCAGCGTTCGTCGGCAGATAGGGCCAGCCCATTGCCACTTTAGCGTACTAATTTTGTGCGCTAGATCAGTAACTTTGGTTCTCTGTCGGATTACTTTGTTGCGAATTTTGTCCTTCAGGGAGACTCCAAGCATAGCACGTTCTATAGCACGCTGAGCGACCTTGAACTGTGTTGCTTAACCTTGGTTGTTGGTCTCGCAAGCACGCTGCGAATATACCAATGTCCTTACTTATTGACTTTTAACGGGACATTTAATATAATATCTGATTTGAATTAATAATTGTGATCTATAATGATTTTCTTACCTCACACGATGACAGAATGAATAATAAACGAAAGACATCACTTGACGAAGAGAATTACCTATTTGCTTTCACAAAATAAACGAGTAGAATCAAAGTTTAATGTTGTTTAATGCCAACAATTCCACAGGTTCAATATTAGCTTAAATATAGTAGAAATAATATTTGCTACGCCAACGTCTGCTTCAGCTCTGTTGTTCTTCGAAAAAGATAAACATCCACTTAGTAGTAGGTTATGAGGACCTTCATATTTGTTTTTATAGCCAGCTCTAAATTATGTGATATCTTCTAAGGAAAAGAGTAAAACCATTCGTCTTTTTTCCGTAGGTGTAGACAAACACCAGTTTCACTTGCTGTGGTCCTGACAAATCCCCATAATACATAACATTTTGTATAGAACGAATATTGTGTATATAGGTTTTAAAACTTTCGTAGTTAGTTGCTATAGTTTCATCATAAAAAAAGCAATAGAAATCGTGATAGTAAACCCGATAATATGTGCGATGGAATATTGTGTAGATCATATCGTATTTTAACTTGCAAAATATTTTTCTTTTCACACCGATGAGTCATTTAAGTGTTATGATACTAAGATTATGAATGCGAAAGTTTCTATGGATGGATACTAGGAGATTGCTTCTCCTTCTTGCAAAATTACTTAACTAATTTAGATAAATTGTGGTAGAAATATAGCGGATAATCCACAATAGCGTAGACTATAATTTAATGTTGATCTCTTGGGAATGGATCCGGAACCTTAAACAGAATTCTACTCAGACGAAGTTCCAGGCAGAAGCTAGTATAATCATAATAACAGAAGCAAAAATGCATCTTATAATTATTATCATCCGACGGCCTTATCCCGCAATAAAATAAGCCGTGCACACAAGCGCTACTATAAAAAGAAAAAGACTAAAGATAGACCCGCAAAACGGAAGTACAGTGTTGCTACAGGAAAAATAATAGCTACTTCCCTCCACGATGTAGGTAATATCTTGGCAACACTTTGTTCCGAGTGAAAAATGAACTACTTACATGGACGTTTGGTTTTATTTTGAGGTGTAACAATAGGAGAATTTCGCAGGCGAGCGTGGGTTTTTTGCTCTAGCAACAAAAACGGGTATTTGTCAGTGCTAAGATAGAAGTAGGAACAGTAAAGTAGTGGTCATTAGGTTTCAACGATTTTTTGGGAAAACCGGGCTGAAAACATACGTACTGTCTTAGACCGAAATTCTGAGTTACGGATTTGAAGACCGCTCGCCTTTATTTGTGCTGCTGTAAAGTAGAATACGGTTTCAAGCGACTTGCGTTATCGTTCATTATCATATGGGCTTATTACATTTGTCTAAATTTAGAAACAAAAAGCGTAAGAGCACATCAAAGTGGAATGTATTACTCATAGAATAAGCTTCATTTTTTTATCACTCGTATAATGTTAGGCGTCGCTCTGCTTTACACAAGGGTCATAAAATTCAGGTTTCATCACGATGTTTTTCCTCACCGTAAGAACAGCAATTAGTTTTCAAATAATGTACATAACTCAGAAAAGAGTCATTGGTAAATTGAACCCGGTACCTCTCGCTTACGAGTCTTACGTCTACGTTGCTCTTCGAATTTATACACAATTATTTAGAAAATACAAAGAAGTTCTCCCACGCAGCAAGGCAGCAATAAAATGGAGGTAAATAACGTCACGAGCCCTAAACTGTTCAACCAGTCTCTGAGTCCCTAGAGGAAGACCTTGGTCAGCCTCGCTTCGCCAACGGTTCGGTATTAGAAGCCACACCTAACGAGTGCCGAGCTCGTTGCCAAAATAAAACTTCTGAATATTGTAGTCACGTAGACGCTTTGGCGAAGTAAAAAGCAAAAAATTGCTATAATTTATTGATATTGTAATTCAAATTGCTCGAGTCGCTGGACCCGCTCACCACGTTTCCGCCGAGCATGTAACCTGCGCAAGTGCCTCAAGATGCGCAAGCTACATGCGCCGCATACAAGCATCCTTGCTAACGATCGTGTAACTATCGTCGTACGACGGACGTCGCCTGACCAATAGGAGATCTCAAAGCCGCCCGCACGACCATGGTCGTACGACCGTTGCCAATTAGGACAGCACCTTTTACTAACTCCAGTCATTTGAGTTCTATATGAATTAAACTACTTTTCTTGTTTTTCTTTGATATTGGACGAACAAGTATTTAACTAATTACGGGCTTAGAGATTCACCTCCTGGCCTATATTCTACCCATAATCTGTGACCCAATTTGCTGAATTCAATTTTCTTTGAACTAACTTTATCCTGGCGGTGTAATCCATGTAGAATTTGAAACACTTTGAACAACTTACAATTTTGATTTGGTTACTCTCCTTTGGGAATTTTAGTTTCCGGAATTAAATATAGTCACACACTCCGCAATTATACTGTTGAAATTAATATGTCCAAGGACATATTATTATTATTTGTGAACGATGTACTTCACGCTCATAGAACATTTTTAACCCCTGACGAAAAAAGAGGAGTGTTATAAGTTATAAGTTTGAAGTGTGTATTTATGTCTTTGGATTAATCGATTTGGATGCAGTTTTATCTAATTGAAAGCCAGTTTGATCAAGTTGCGCCTTAGCTTTGTTTTATTAAAATCGGTTCAGTAGTTTAGTAAATATTTGAATTTAAGTAAACTTGGTCGGGATGATCCGTCTTTTTCTGTCGGATATGTTACTAAGTCGCTAAAGGATTATTTTAACAACTTTGTTTTTATGCTATTTTCAGCAGTGACCGTCCTACTTCTAAAATAATAATTTATGTTTAGTTATACTTCTGGTAACGATACTTTCTGTCTTTCACTGCTGCCTATTTATGGTGTCTGCAAATTTTTGGTTTCTTTGATTTTCTCTAAATACATAATTTTAGTTCCTACAGATATATTATACTGTAGCAATTTATTTACTGGTCTTTTACAGTTGATTCAGTAATGTGTACAGTATGCTAATGCCTACCTATTCCTTTCATTCCGTTAGCTTGTGTATGTCTGGCCTCTGAGGCTTTACGAAAACGTTAGCTCATTAGGGTATCAGTTTTAAAATAGGTATCTCATTTTGAGAATTGCGTTAACCAATACGAACAATATTTTGTACTGGATGTAGGGGAAATTTTTTGGCAGTGACAATTGTGACAGACGAGCAGCCCACCTGATAGTAAGTGGTAACTGTCGCCTATAACATCTGCAATTCAAACATTTAGATTGCAGGTAACAAAAATACAGAACCGCAAGTGCGTTGTCCCTGTAAGTGTGTAAGATAAAATGCCTCATTCCTGTAATTTCTTTATCCTTCAAACCGAAACACAACAATGCAAGCATTGTTGCTTGGCGGCAGAAATAGATAAGGCGGTGGTACGTGCGTACTCCACGCGGACTCCTCAAGCTTGACATAATCCTAATGCCTGATAGACAGACGAGGAAAATTGGTTAAATTCAGTCGTCTTAATTCAGAAACAAAAAGCGTGAGAGCAAGTCAAAGTTGAATTTATTGTTCATAGAATAAGGTCAATTTTTAGACAATTCCTATCTCTCGATAATTCTGTTTAGGCGTTCACTTTGTAGCCTGGGTACCTAATCATACTCCAAGTCATAAGTCTGTGTAATTTGGCAAAAGCCAGTTTTTATATAGTTGTCAGTAATAAAAAGTATTTGACCGTTTCAAAGCTTGCTTGTAATCCTGTATCAATGTCGGGACGCACCTGTACCGCGTCAAGGGTTTATTGTAACAGATGAGGGTAAAGTTGGAGGTACACTGTGCTACTAATGCTATATAAGATTGTTTTGTTAAACTACTTACAAGTGTCTTAGGTTTTCTTGTGTAGGTGTGATAATATTGTGGTGGTGGTCATCTTGGCATTAATATTCCGGTTATGCTCTCACTCGCCAGAGTCCGGGATCCGCCTTGATCAGGATTTGGCAGGGTGACCCTGTTAACAGGGGAAAAGCGACTGTCGTCTGACCTCCATGACCCTGTTAACAAAGGATCCCGAGCAGATTAGATCATAGTTACACATTCAGTCACCTGAATGTGCAGGTTTCATCACGATGAATTCCCTTACTTATGTTCAGGTTTTATCACGATGATTTCCCCCTTATTTACAATTAAGAGCATCGGTTAGTGTTCAACTAATGTACGTACATAACTCGGAAAAAGTCATTGATACATAGCGGCACTGGAAATTATACTCTGCACCTCTCGCTGACGAGTCCAACCAGCCCAACCCACCAAAGCTCTCTAGTGGTATAGAATATCAAAATTTAATATTACAGCAACACGTAAGCACCCAATACGCCCCGACCCCTACGCTTTCGTGTTTCGCAACATGACAGGAGACAAGGACATAGTAAGCAGTTAATCGTCGTAAAGTCCACCGGAAAGGCCGGGCAGTTGACACCTGTCTATGTTTTTACGCGGATTATTGTCCAACGTGTTTGCGCCCTTACTATTTGTAAGCAGAAAGGGGTGGAATGTAAATCAAGGATGAAGGTAGACTCTGTCTGAAAAGGCAAACGACTTAGAAATTATAAAATTGATCGAAACTGATCGAAGTAAGTAAAACTTGAAAACGTCCATCTATATACAACAAGATAGTAGCTAAAAAATGGATGCTTTCATTACGTTCATCTTTTAGCTATTGTCGAATACAGATGGACGTCATTATTATTAAAAATCAGGTTGCTTACTTGTTGATCCAGGGCCTCAATTCTGGTACGGAAATCGTTTCGTCAGTAGTAAGCAGTTAATCGTCGCAAAGTCCACCGGAACGGGCCGGGCAGTTGACACCTGTCTATGTTTTTACGTAGATTACTGTGCAACGTGTTTGCGCCCTTACTATATGTAATCAGGAAGGGGTGGAATTTAAATTGAGGATATCAGCGGTACTTAATGGCCTCATAAGGTGTGAAAGCATTGCCACTTTAGAAAAAAAACCTGTTAACAGGGGAATCTGACCAGATTGGATCATAGTTATACATTACATATTCAGTCACCTGATAGTGCAGGTTTTATCACGATCATTTCTCTTGCTTACACGTAAGAGCATCGGTTAGTCTTCAACCGTACCTACAGAGCTCGGAAAAAATCATTGGTACATGGCGGCACTGGTGATTGAACTCTGTACCTCTCGGTTATGTATCCAATCCGCTAGCCCAAGATGAAAATGTAATATTGTAACCGATGTTTGTGAAAACGTCGCTATTTAAAAATAGTTCATTGCTATTTCTAGGCATTTATTTAAGCAGATTTTTGATAATTAATCTTTCTGATTACCAAGAAATGACTTATTTAACATCACTAAATTCATTTTAAAAAGGTGGATCTTGATTGTGAAAATCGCTCAGAAGTTCCGTTTTCAACCGTCAGTTGATACTAATCCTTACGCTGTATAAAATAAAGTCGTGGGTGGGTGCGGGGGACGTGGTCGGACATAAGAAGAAGGTCGGCTCGCCCGCGCATCCGAATAAATCTAAAATAGACTTTATTTTGTACACAGTAAGGAATAGTATCGACTGCAACTGACGATTGGTCGGGTCTAGCCAAATCAGAGCGTCTATTATTAGTATAAGCGCTGTCCCTAAAACACTAAAAGCCTATATTGAAACAAAAAACTTCATACAAAAAACCTTAAACGTCATTCTTAAACGTGTTTAAGAATTTGGTGCAAGATAGGCTTAATGTCAAGGGAGCATTAACGTTAAAGCGCCATTCGCGTCAAAATCTTGTGATGGCATTTTAGCTAAAGTGCCCAACAACTTTGTACAAGAGTAGGTAAAGAAAAATAACTTACAGAATCAATAATATTTTATTTTGGTAAGCGAAAGTCGCCAATAAAAATAAATCATGTACAACTAAGTAGTAGCAAGGTAGGACCGTTGCAACTAAGTATTCGTGGCGCGTTCGTGAGATTTGGATTTGGACGCACCCTCGCAAATGTCATGGGCGACATAATGTCTCTTTGATTCTCTTATAGAGGATAACCTATCGCCGTATTAAGTAGGTATACGAGTTAATATAATATTTCAATTTCATTTATTGGCCTTAAATATGGTACATAGGTATATTACAGGTCATAAAGTACAACATACAATACAATTTTAAATATATTTAAATAAAGTCTTACTTTAACTAAAAATAAACTTAATTCTAACTAAAGATTATAAATATTGTGCACAATAAAATGTTAAATAAATAAATAAATAAATTTGACCTAGGTCGGCCGAATTTGGAAAGGTCCCCAGAAGGCTGGCCGCGTTGCCCCGCTGAAAAGCGAGGCTCAAGCGTTAACCCAAGAAGAGCCCAGCTAGGACAATAGCTCTATTTTATCATATTTGTCTAATTTAAATAAAATATCAATAGGTGTACAAGTTATATTGTAAAGATCTCGTAAATAGTCTCAAAGAATGTTTCTGCTCCTCACGACCATCAGAGTCGTTGTTAATAATCAAGACAATACCCAACAAAAACCAACCCTGTAGAACTGTAACACTGTAAATAAGGATCAAGAAAAACGTGTGACCCTACACACAATGCTCCAGCACACGCCTACGAATACGTCCGCTTCTGACAAATCCTGGATCATGGTCAAGGCGGACACCGGGCCCTGATAGTATTTTTTTTTTTTTTTTTTTTTTTTTATAAATGTAAAATTACAAGGCAAGCATTTGACCGCTATCTCACCTGTTGGTAAGTGACGATGCGGTCGAAGATGGAGCATGCCCGTCTTGGAACAGCCTATTCACTCCAGCCTTGAAGGCATCCAGATTATATTGATCAGGAAACACACTTGCAGGCAACGCGTTCCACTCCTTAGCCGTATTATATCATGGGCGACAACATATCTCTTGGATTCACTTATAGAGGATAACCCGTTTGCCTTATTGAGTAGGTACGAGATACATTGTAATGTTCTCTAGAAAGATCTTGTAAATAGTATCAAAGAAGGTCTCTACTCCACATGACCACCGTCGGTTGTTAATAACCGACACAATACCCAGCAAAACCCAACCCAGCAACCCTGCAGAACAGTAACCCTGTAAACAAAGACCAAGAAAAACGTGTGACCCCACACACAATGCTCCAACACACGCCTAGGAACACGTCCTCAGCTGCCAAATCCTGGATCATGTTCAAGACGGCCCCGGGCCCTCGTGCGCCAGAACACTACCGGGAAATTTACGCCAACATTACGCATTTATTTTATTATATCATGGGTGACATAATGTCTGTTGGATTCTCTTATAGAGGATATATAGATCACTGTATAGAGTAGCTATACGATTTATATAGTTCTCTTGAAATATCTTGTAAATAGTCTCAAAGAGCGTTCCTACTAAACATGACCACCATATCATGGACGACATCATGTCTATTGGATTCTCTTAAAGAAGATAACCCATCGCCGTATTGAGTAGGTTATACGAGTTATATAGTTTTCTTGAAATATCTTGTAAATAGATTCAAAGAACGTTCCTACTCCACAAGCCTATCAGCTACGTAGATTGACTACTTATAACGTGCTTCACACTTCCAACTATAAGACAGACAGGACTCAGAGTAAAATAACATTACACCTAAAATATACAATTTTTTGGAAGTACCGACAAATTTTTTGCCATTTACGATCTTTTGGGATAACATAGGTTAATAATTAAGACACTACCCTGAAAAACCACCCAAACCAGCAACCCTGCAGAACTGTAACACTGTAAACAAGGACCAACAAAAACGTGTGACCCCGCACACAATGCTCCAGCACACGCCTAGAAACACGTCCGCTCCGCAGACTCGAGTCCGTCTCGTGTCAGTAACACTTTGCCGTTTTCTTTTTGCCCTAAATTCTTTTTTGCGAGACACGACCGAGCCGGAAACGGATCTACGGCCCCGGAGTGCGCGTGTGACGTCACCGGCTCTGAAATGGCGTTAAATCACAGCCCAGAAACTTGTAGAGGTTGATAATGGGATTTTTTAAATATAGTTTACTAGCGGTGTTTTAGGGTTTTTTCTATTATGATATACGTGTATATTTATAAACCAGGTAAAGATCGACGGTACCAGCTGGATGCGGAAGGCACAAGATCGGCCTTTGTGGAGATCTCTGGGAAAGGCCTATGCCCAGCAGTCTTTCGGCTGATATGATGATGATATATGTAAACCTTCCGGAAGAAATTCACTAAATGATAAAACTGCTATGTGAAAACACTAAGTGAAAACCACATCAAAACCCGTTGAGTCGTTCAGGAGTCATCGGATGTACAGACAAACAGACGTAGAAAGCGATTTTATTTAATACTGTGTACATTATGTAATTATACATATAGTATAAGTATGTATTTAATAGTTTTTAACTGGTATATTAGTTATTTAGCACCCATAGTTACAGGCTTTGCTGAGATTGGGCTAGAAGGTGCTGTGAGAATTTGTCCACGATTCTTTATTTTTTATTTTCGAATCCCGCCTAGGGACTTTGTAGCTGTCAGTCGAATAGAGCTATATCAATGATGAAGTATAAACAGCTTCATTGCAACACTGACGCACAACGTATATTGAAGGCACAAAATGAATAAATAGTTATGCAGTAAAATAAAATGTGAATTGGCATATCAATAAAGTATTGCAATTTTTTGCCTTTTATTCACAAACTCTAGCCTACAAAGCGCGTACGTGACTCGTGACTGAAATTGGGAACAGAAATATTTAGAACTTTTATAGCTCGCCACTCGTAATACCTTGACGAAGCGAGGCTGATCAAGGTCTTCCGCTGGGGACCCGGTGTAGTAAGTTGGATATCGATCCATCATCATCATCGGATCAGGATATTTAATTAAACATGTGATTGCCTAGATTGGGCGAGTGCACTTACATACCTTCTACACCGGAGACTGGTTGAACAGTTTAGGGCGTAGTGAGCATGACGGTAGTTATTTTATTTCGTCATGCTGCTTGAGAGAACTTCTTTCCAACTTCTTTTTGTTTTTCTTTCTTCCAATGGTTCGTAGTGTGTATTTTTTGAGAACGAAAATAGTGTGGCCTGAGAATTCCAATCCTATTCTGTGTCTCAATACTAACTGCTGCGTTAATTTCTATAAGAGTTGCCTGGAAGAGATCGCTTGTAGAGTAATGCTGTTGTCCATTCTTTAATCCACGGAGGTCGTTGCTCGTCGTCTTGTAAGATAGAATTCAACGTTAATCTTCGAACTACTCCTGGAAGGGTGCCATCAACTTTTCCTTTTTTGTTCCGCCAAACAGTAATGCATGCATTGATGTGTCCGGTTTGAAAACCACTACTAAGTATTATAGTCATATTTTACACCCGCGGTTCTACAGTGCATTGCTTGTAGGTATTACAGCAGACAGTTACCACTTACCATAAGGTGGGTTGTCTGCTAGTTGGTTACCGAGTTGCACCCGCACCAAAACTGAAACACCTATAAGTCCAAGGAGTTGGTGCTACATTGTACACTACCGGAACACGGCAACATTGGTCGCGGAAATCGCACTCTGTAAACGCGAGGATGCTAAAGTTTCCTCGCTCGCTTGGGAGGATGTGACGTCACAGGCGCGCTCGACGTGTGACGTGTTTCGGATGCGCTTGGCCTCTTGCGGCGAATGTGATTCAATTTAATTGTTTGTTTTTCAGGATTTGGTACGTATAAACGTAGTATTAATCACGTTTATTTCCCGCAGGGGTAGGCAGCTAGGAAATGACACTGGAATTAATATTACAAATATCCATTTGGAAGATAGGTTGAATTGGAAAATTGGAAATGAGAAATGAACGGGAAATTTTATTCGTATTCCGTAGCTAGATACGAGTTTTGGCTTCGAAATGGGACGAATGGGGGACCATATTATTTCAGTTGGTCGGTCCTGACAAACCTTCCTGGCTTCTTTACTTCTAAATATAAATATTTTTTACTCCCGACGAAAAAGAGCGTTTTAAAGAGCGAGTTAAAGAGTTAAAGAGCATTTTCTCTCTCTATCTGTCTAATATTGTATTATATATGTATATTTTTATATTATTAGTATGTATGTAAATAAGTATTTATTGAGTTTTTATATTAGTTACTCATATTTACGTAATTATCTGTATCTAATTGTCTTATTGTGTACGTCCTAGCTGCTTCTAGTCATCACGTTTTCTTTGCTGTAGGCCTGCTGGAAGAAATTTCTTCATAGGAATAAGTAGTGCCTATTGTGTCATGTTTACTTTTGCTTTGTATTTGTTTGCATTTTTGTGTACAATAAACAATAAAATAAAATAATAAAGAGGAGCATTATAAGTTTGATGTGTGTATGTGTGTGTCTTGTGTGTCTTTAATAGACGATTTGGATGCATTTCTCTATTTGAAAGCATAAAGTTAATTCAAGATGGTTTTTAGCTTCGTTTTGCTAAAATAGGTTCTGTAGTTTATAAAATATTTGAGATTCAAAGATTCAAAGATTCAAAGATTTAAAATATTGATTTGTAAAAGATAGGTATTACAGATGTTATCATTATCTTCAATAGTTTCTCTATCCTTTGCCCGCATGCTGAGGCGTACAAATCTTTAAATGTAATTGTTTCATTTTTCATTTGGTAAATATTAAAATCTTTCATAAATAATACTTTCAACAAATTTAAATTTCAAATATAAGTTATACAATAATCAATAAATAAAACCATGTCATACAATTTAAATGTCATTAAAATATTCCGTTTAAATAAACTTGGTTAGCCGACATTCTCTGCCGGTTACGTCGGCTTAGGGTTAATCCATTTGAACGTTTATTCCAGTAAAAAGGAGATGTATGAAAAGAGTTGTCTATACATGCGAGGCTAGGGAGTTTTGTCAGGACAGAGCAAAGTGGCGGTCCATAGTCTCTGCCTTCCCCACCTGTGGGACACATATGTATGTATGTATTCCCCACCGACATTTTATGGGCATAATATGGGCTGGCAGTGGAGATTGTTAGCTATTTTTCCAAAAACTGGACAAATGAGCATTTCTATACAATGGAGTTCTATCAAGAATGCACTATACAAACTATTAACCAAATAGCATCCGAGTGGGGATTTTTAGAAAGAAAGAAAGAAAGAAACATTTATTTACACACAATAACACCACAAACACATTGCACAATGGCTTAGAAAGAGTTCGAAGCACTGACCTCCTATAATACAGGTATTAAGGACTAGATAGTAGCCGATCCCTCAACCATGATTTCTTATCAATGATGATTAGAAAGGTCGAGCCTGCGGTTCGTGCGGATAGCTAGTTATTTAAAATCTCTAGTAGTCCTACCAATAACTTGGCCGATCCCACAACATGCCTTCTTATCAATCCAATACCTCATGTTTTAATCTATCCAGACTCTCCACCTCTCTATGAGATGCAGACAAGAGAGTGTATGCAGTAGAAATTAAGTTGATGACAGAATTAGCCGACCAAATGAAGTTGCGCGACAATGTGGCCAAATTAAATAGGTAGGCTGTACACAGGAACATTGAAATGATGACCGTCGTTAGCGACTTCTCCCGTGTCTAATTATGCTGTGTAATTATACAGACGACTGCCGTAGTCATTTGCACCATGGGTTGGGTTTGTTTATGTTGTGGTCGGAATAAAATGTAACAGGAAAGCAGCTTGCTTGCGAGTCCAATAACAAAAGTTAAGCAACGGGTTTCCGTTCATCAAAGGCGTTCATCCTCACACCTTGAAGCAAAATTGGTAGCGAACTGTACGGTTCCAGAGGAACTTTCTCCCACGCACACTAAGGTTGTGGAGTGAACTACCTGAAGAGGGTATCCCTGGAGAGTACAACATGGAGTTCTTCAAGACAGGAGTGAAAAGGTTTTTACGGGGTCGGCTACGCGTGTGTGATGCCCCTGGTATTGCAAACGTCCATAGGCTGTGGTGACTGCTTACAATCGGGCAGGCCGTAAGCTTGTTTGCCACCTCAATAGTATAAAAAAAAAAGAATCGCTCGCTGGTGCCGGGCACTGGATGGGTGACCGTTTCTTACTTTGAAGCTAATCGAACTTCTGCACCGCAATACGTTCGTTACTCGCTAGGTGTGCCTACTAATAACGTTGGCGAAGCGAGGTTGACCCAGGTCTTCCGCGGACCCTGAGACTGGTTGAACAGTCTCGGGATCCGACTGGCACCACGTGACTGTATATTTTTTATATATTTTAAAAACGTAAGGTGAGAGAGTTGTGACCTTTCAACTCAACTCAAGAACCAACTCAAATTAGTTCAAGTTTTCAACTTTTACCCTTTGTCAATTCATGAAGTTTAAAAATGGAAGAATGGAAGTTCAGGAAGTTTAAAAAAAAAAACATAATTATCTAGGCGTTAATGTCTCAGTTATGCTCTCGCGCACGAGGGCCCGGGTTCCGCCTTGACCATGATCCAGGATTTGACAGGTCAGGTAATTACAGAGGCACAACTGCCAACGGAATTCCGCGACCTTGCTACCAGGGAACCCTCACCAGATTGGATAATGGTTACACATTCAGTCGCCTGTGCCTGTACCTGCCTAATAATGCCTGTCTTGTCTAATATAAAAAAAAAACCTCTCGCTTACGAGTCGGCTATCTTAACCACTCGGCCACTGAATCTTCTCTTTAGAAGGAGCAATGTTATCAATATTTATCCTGGTCACGCAGAAAATTAAGTCACTGACCACGGCGTGTAGCATTATTTATCCCCTAGAGAATAAGCCCCTCTTTTTAATTATCCCTTTAAGGTTCGTCGAGGATCCTCGAGACCTTGAGGCTTCTAATCGACCCTACCTGCATCGTGTCCCAACAATTAACTAGAAGGTTACAATGGCACGCACTCAAGAATCTGTTGAGAGTGTGGTCCAAAGAAACAAGGTGTGCGTCAGCAAAAATATTGAATACTAGTGGACTCGGCGCGACTTTGTTCGCGTACACCTACTTTGTCCCTACCTTTTCTGGCTGATAAATCATAATCTTGAATCTCTCTATCATTTGTTGAAAACCGCATTAAGATCCTTTGCGTAGTTTAAAAGATCTAAGCGTACACAGATACGTAGGGATAGACGGCAGTAAGCGAATTTGTTTTATCTATGTATAGTTTGTTGCTATTAAAATACGCATACGTACTCAAGGATTTGTTACGAGTATGGTCTAATCATCATTATCGTCTCGGCGTTATGTCCCCGTTGCGCTCCTACGCGGTACGTGAGGGCCTGGTGTCCACCTTCCTACTTTTCCTGACCTGTCGTGGTCTAATGAGGCAAGTTTATGGTTTCTAGGTTTATAAAACTATTCACGATTTAGTTTCTCGAAAACTATCATTCATCGTGATATAGTATGTCAAACCAAAACCGACCAAGTAAGTAGTACAAAAGCTAAAAAACCCGAATGCTGTTAAAATACTGAAAAGCAAATATTCTTTTAAGTCGCGATTACAAGTTGGAGCCTAAACGATGATAAATTGATGAGAATAGTTGCCGGCAATACCGGCCACTGTGTTACATCCTCATCCTCTTTCTCGCATCGTGCTCCTCATTACTGAGGGTCGTGAACCCCCCTATAAATAAAATAAATAAATATAGCGCCCTTTAGCCTCAAAGTAGCAAGATTTGTGTTATGTGTGTTAGATAACTGATAAACTACTTCTATACTTTTTTTTAATACATATTTATTATACAGAACTTAAAATTGAAATTCGCCAGGAATCGAACCCGGGACCTCTTCATGGCGACCGGCATGTTAAGCAACTGAAACACTCAGGTCGTCTCTATTGATAGTCAATTTCTGCTTCACGATGTCTCTCCACCGGTATCTGTCCTTAGCATTATATTGAGCGTTGAGTAGATTTGATCGGACCATCTATGCTTTGTTTAATATAGGATGATAATTTTGACAGTTCACAGTAGGGATGCGGAAGTGTAAAATCGTTAATGAATCGATTCGATTATCGATTATCATTCTCATAGAACTTGGACCTAACTAGGTGGACCCCGGGCTCTCGCGTACCGCGCGGAAACGCAACCGGGACATAACGCCGAGATGATGATGATGATTCTCATAGAACTTGGAATCGATCTTGCCTGTCACTATAAGCTGGTCGAGATTATGTACTTTAAAACCACATATTGCAGTAAAAATATTACTCGTTGGGTTTATAAGCCCCTTTAATGTTATAAAGTCTGTGTGAAATCTTGTGACTTAGTCCACGGGCGAAGGAAGAGGGAAGATCTCGAATGCTAAACTCAACTTCCAATTAGGTCAAGTGAACAGCTCATCGGCCAACACGACACGGCATTTAATTGATAAATTCGTTTTATCTTATTTACTTTGCAAGTAAATACTTATTAGTACATACTTTAAAAGTAATTACTCCTCGTGTAAGAACTTTAAAGATCCTAATTGACTCCTCGTGTAAAAACTAAAAGTTGAATATTCCTTTTGGGAATTATTTTGTAAAGAAACTGGAAATTTTGAGCCACTTGCAAACAATAAACTATACGTAGTGTATTGAATAAAATAAATGTTTTGAATAATTAACGACAGATGGGAATGGGGGGACGGTAAATAATAAATAAATATGCTTGGACAAATTCACATAGCGCCATCTGGCCTTAAAGTAAGCAAAGCTTGTGTAATGGGAGTTAGATAACTGATAAACTACTTATGCACCTACTTTTTACTCAATACATACTTATTAAACATATTACATCAGACCCGTCACAGAAGTTAATCGACTCGGCCGGGAATCGAACCCGGGACATCTCGTAGCAGACCGGGACGTTAACCAACGGAACCACTCAAGTCGTTAAAATCATCATAACGTAATTTAATCTAAAATTAATTGTAATCATAGTCATCGAATTATTTTTTTCTATTGCACGAGTAAGTGTCAACTTCTTCCTTATCCACACTATCAACCTACTGTTAGCTTTTGTTCTCTATCTTTATTCGATTTTTACCTTCCCAGTCACTGAAGCGAGGATGCGAAAGAGTGCAACGAACATTCAGAGTTTATAGCCGCGTAAAACGTCAGTTTCATGTTCCACTCAAGATTTTAGTCGCCATTTGACGACGTCTACCAGAATGGAAGGACAGTTAATCGGGACATTTGCAATGATAAAGTGGCGGTGGCTTGTTTTGATACAAATTTTACGCTCAGTTACGTTCGGTAATGATGTCTCTTTTCTCTCTAGAGACGTTGTAGGTATGCTACGCTTCACGTTTGTCGGTATTGACGCAATCAAATGTAGCACTTGCTTTCTTTGCTTGGTTGTATATTTCTCATTTGGCATTTTAAAAGCATTTATCGAATTTCTTACCGCTTGGTTTACAAGTATTCTGATATTTTTAAGTAAAAAGTCTAATATTGACCGGTAGTTTTTAAGTTTGTTTTTCATTTGATTGTAGATTTTATATTAGGCAACCATGTGCCCGCAACTTCTTTCGCGTAAAATTCGGTTATTTTTGGGGGTATTAAGTATTCCTCAGATTACCATCTACATCGTGCAAAAATCTGTTTAGATTTATTTGTTAGAAAAATTATTTACTGGCTGGCTGGCTAGCTGGCTGGCTGTAACTCTTTTTTTTATTCACCGATTAACATTTCAGATCTTCACTTCATATAAATACCTACAACAATCTAGGCGTCAATATCCCGGTTGTGTTTTCGCGTGTGAGGGCCCGGGATTCGCCGTGTCAATGGTCCAAGATGTGTCAGATCAGGTGAACATCGACTGCTATCTGACCTCCGTGGGCCTGTTAACAGGGGAACCTGACCAGATTAGATCATGGGTACTCAATAAGTCGCCTGAATGTGCAGGTTTTATCAAAATGTTTTCCCACACCGTAAGAGCATCGAATAGTGTTCGACTAATCGAATGTGGTGGCAGTGGAACTCGGTTACTCTCGCTACTTAAGAGTCGGATACTGTTAGCTATAAGGCCACCGACGCTTCCACAATTGGAATTTAATTTTTTATTTTCCAGCTTAAAGAAGAAATAAAAATGAAAGCTTTCCGGTAGTTTATATAAAAATCCAATTCGTTTCACATTTAAATCCCCTTTTAATAAGTACTTCTTATTGGTGATCGAAAGTGAATTTTTCCGTATTTCTAAGTTACCACAATAGATTCGCTGTAGTAACTTGGGAATATGGCCTGAGTTATGAACTGATATTCATTTTTGCTATAAACTAGTAACTAGAGGGTGGCAAATAAACATGCCATCTGAGGGTACCTAACGACGAGGTAACAACACTGCGTCATTTAGTCTCAAAATGTCCAAGTTGCAAGCTGTCCAAGTTGCAAAATGTCCAGGTTGCATAATGTCCAGATTGCAAAATTGTGGCATCTTAACACAGAAATCTACAACGTCGCGGAATTACCCAATGCGCTGCCGCATCGTACAAGTCTGCGATACGACGACGTGCTACCGTTCAGTCAGCCACAGTTAGAACAGGCTCGTAATTCAGAACAAGATTACCGTTATGGTTGTATAATTTCTTAAATTGAGGAACGTCCCGCCTTTTGGAATATGTCTCTCTGAAAACTTGTAACCGTTGCGTTGAAATTTGCGATTGGCTATCTGTACCTAAGGACAGCCCATTTGACACAATGGATAATGAAATTACATTACTACGATCGAATCAAAAACTCCTTCCGCTTCTAGTTTGACACACCGATACCAAGTCTAAGCCAGCTTAAAGAAATTCTCAACTTTGAAGAACTTACTACTTCAACTGTAATCAACAGTGGACCATACTTCAGCGGCTGTATTAAATTATGAAGCCGTTCCGTTCACAAACTAAGCAAGTTAGCACAAAGTTGATAAGAAGCTTGATGAATGAGCGTGTTGTATAGTTTAATAAATTATTAGAGACAGCTGACTGCAGAAGCCAGAGAAATATACACTACTTGCAAGGCGGTCAATGACGTACACCACCTACTTTTGATAATGCTGCCATATGTAAAATATTGGACATAGAGCATAGATGGAGGCTCGATCTATAGAGAATGTACGCTGTCACTCTGTCACAACTCTAAGCAAATGACACAATGTCACACAAAAATACTAGTTCATTAATTGACAAAGGCCACAAATTTGACAATAGCATCATTAAAAAGGGAAACATAATATAGATTGTAATTTCATGTGTGAGTCTCTTCTATTCTTCTGTGTACAATTTATTGACATAGAATAAATTGGACACAGAATGAGTAGAGTACAAATTATAGAATAGAAACAATGAAGTATAAAAAACTAAAAGGGCCATGGCACACCAGGATAATTGGAGCAGTCCATCTGGGCAAGTACCACCACAGAAGGTCGCAGCCACTTTTAATAACATTGTTTCTAGCAGTGTTGTGTTCCTGCGGTTATTGTACTGTAATATTGTACTCGGGGTTTAACCGGGGCAATAATTCCTCATTTCCCAGGCCGTCATAATATGGACGACCAGCGCCATGTGGTTTTCATGACGTTGGTTGTCTTCACTGTTAGGTTTGCACTTGCTGCTTCTCATAATGCCCAATTGACATTTGTTGTCAAGGACAGTGGGGAGTGGCGAGCGCCCACACAGTGACTGTTTACACTCCAGCGAGTCCATTGCCATTTCTTTGTCAATATGGACGAGCAACGTTAACAAATACGTGCAATTTCACTACTATATTATATGACGCCAGAATATTACGCCAGACGCCAGAGTGTGACGCCAGACGCCAAGTGCCGCGTCCCCACGCGGGTTTAAGGGTTGCATGGCAGCTTGCAAGCCAACTTGACTCGCTATGGTCCGATCGGTTAACACCGTTGTACTTGTTAACATCGATGAACACTTAAGTAATGTAAATGGGACTTTAGAGTAGAGTTCATCTATTTGACGTGCCAGTTTATAAAAAGTCTGAAAATTGAAGTGCAATACGAAAATATTCATGATAATTACAGTCCCAGGATTCATATTAGCGACACTATAAGTTCCTTCACACAGTCCTTCCTGTGTTCTGCAAAGGATGAGTCAGGAGGGGAATTGCACCCGATGACTCGTCGTCGTCGACGTCGCGTTTGCGACGGACGCTATTTTCGACGGCCGTGATGTAAGCTAGGGGTAGTATTCTGTGGCAACGATAATTTTTTTTACAGAGATATTTTTTACGGATTTGCTCAAAGATTTATAGAGTCAGTGATTGCGACATTAAAAATGTTTTGATCATTATGGTACGCAATGGTTTTGACGTGAACTTTCATAATATAATAACGAATACATGTAGTTACCTATAATATACGCTACACACACAAGACGATTGCGTTTTGATACAGTTTTACCAAACTGGGTCATTCCTCATGACCTATGAGTCATTTTAAATCCAAGACCAGACGTTTCCCTTAACAGCAAACAGGTTTGAAGGAAATGTACTGGAAGTCACATCACACAGTATATCCTGTGTTCTGCAAAGCGTGAGTCAGGAGAGGAAGTGCAGCCGACTACCGCTCGTCGCATTTTACGACGTAATTTTCGACGGCCGTGAGGTAAGTTATGGGGATGATGTGGCGTGGTATTTTTGGAATATAATAATAATAAATATGCTTGGATAATTCACACAGCGACATATAGCCCCAAAGCAAAAATAAGTAAACCTTGTGTTATGGGTGCAAGAAAACTAAAAACTACTTATAAATTTTAAAATTCACTCAAATACGTAACAGAAATTAAAATTCATCATTTTAACTTCTGCTCGGCCGGGAATCGAATGCGGGACCAGACCAGCATGTTAACTAACTGAACTTCACCAGCCACTCAGGTCGTCAAGGTCGGGTCGGGTATTTATAAACCAAATATATTTTACATTATTAGAGTACCTAGACATCGGGGAGTGACGTCTGCGCGGACGAAATTCCGGTCAAAAGTTAATCTGAGTACCTATCTATTATGAAATAATTAGCTTAAACGGAAATTATATAATGCCCGAATTATTCTATTCTATTTCATTCCGTTCCATTCCATTCTATTATTAATTTTTTCCGCCTTTAATTATATATTTCGTGTAATAGGTTTTTAAACTGCCGTGTTTAATAGAGTACATTTTTCAAACAATTTTAATTTGGGTACCCTTATTTTTCCTTTCTTTCAATGGTTTGTTTGGTGTAATTGTTTCCAAATTATCGTGAAATGGATTTTTCACTATTATACAAAGTGATGAAAAAAAATTAAATTACAAAACGCCTTCTAGCGTAAAATTGTGTTGTTTTTTATTTTATTGCTTTATTATATATCATAAAGCGATAGAAAGCCATTTTCCACACATTTGAATAAATTTATTCAAAATATAAACCATAATTCAATAACTAAACACTAAACCCAATGGAAAAATGGAAAAATAAAGACCCTGAAGATTGTTATGGAAACCGAATCCCCTTAACAGACAAGTATTTTATATCAAGTTATTGGTAATCAAGTTGAAATTATAAAGCGCCTTTATTTATAGCTTAAACATTACATAAAAAAATCATTTCCCACCAATTACCTTACTCTAAGTTGGAATTTGCTTTTTTTTCATTACCTATATAATTTAATGTAGTTTAAATGGCTAAGGATTATGGTTCAAACAGTTTGCAAAATCTTAAAAACATAACAGACAGCTACATACCACACAGCGTCCTTCCTTGAAGACTAAGCCAATAACCATAGCGGACATCGGCTGTTAGATAGTACTGTCAGCAGAACAGGGATTTGGAAACTGTTTAATACTTGTAAGATTCGAACACCACGTGATCTTTGTAATCTTGTTATCTGTTGAACTATTGATGTTGAAATAGCGGTTATTATATATTATATTATGTTTTATATAATACTTTTGGACATCTTTGAGGCCTATGCACAACGTCTTTCAGCTAATATGAAAATTATGATGATGAATGACTGAAGTAATAAATAAGTATGTATAGCATAACGGTCTTATTCATCAAAATACATTATAGTATGTTTAAAACGTGCTTTAGCTAAAACCTTTAAAACATATTTTAAAATTCCTTATTCATAAACGATCCACAAACCTCTCATAACCTAAAAAGCTTAAGGCCTAAAAAGCTTAACTTTTGACTACGTTGACCACAATATATTACTTGAAAAATTAGAAGCTATTGGCATTCGAGGAAATGTCAATAAATTATTAAAATCATACCTCTGTGGAAGAACACAAATGACACAAACTAATAAGATATGTCCCAAAACTAAAATTGAAACTAAATATCTGTCAAATAGTAATGCAGTTCACTACGGTGTTCCACAAGGAAGTGTGTTGCGACCCTTATTATTTCTTATATTTATAAATGACATCGTTAAATCTATTAATAATCTAATGAATTTATTTGCCGATGACTGCACTGTGCTAATAAATAATATAATTGAAATTAATCAAATATTATTGACTGGTTACATAGTAATAACCTACAAATTAATCTTGACAAAACGAAAATTATTAATTTTATACAGAGATATAAGGGGACTACACATACAAATATAAAACATAACGGACATATAATACAAGAGACAAATGAAACAAAATTCCTAGGATTGTACTTAGATAGGAATATGAACTGGCATACTCACATTGAATACGTATGTAACAGGATAAGCTAATCTTCATACGCACTTTATAGACTAAGCAAACTAGCCAGTAGAAAAACTTTGCTTGTGGCGTATCACGGACTTGAAGTCTCCGTGCTCAGATATGGGATTATCTTCTGGGGCAACGCAACAGGAATTGACTCAGTATTTAAAGCACAGAAACGATGTATAAGGGCTATCTGTAACTTGCGACGTACTGATAGCTGTAAGCCTTTCTTTAAAAAACTACATTTTCTTACTATGCCGTCCTTGTACGTTTACGAGGTTGCAGTGTTCGTACGTACGAACAGTCATCTATTCCCAAGTGTGGAAAGTGCCCGGCGCCGTGACCAGTTACATTTACACCCTTGCAAAACGGCAATGTTCCACAAAAGTGTTTTTGCAATGGCCCCAAAAATCTATAACGCTACACCAAAAATAATACGAGAAGCCGAAAGTCTGAACCGTTTTAAAACACAACTGCACAATTATCTCGTGGAAAGTGGTAAAATAACTTTTTAATAAAAAAACACTAACACTCTTGTGCCCATCTTTTATTATTTGACATGATTTTTTAATTTTTTATACCTTGACATCCAGATTTGTGTTTGTTTTTAATATTGTTATTATTTTAATAATTAATTATTTTAGTCACAATTGTATTTAGTGTATGACATGAAGGCTTATATTATTATTTTAACTGTACTAGGCAATTGACATTGTTTTAAAATCACAATTAAATTTGTACGCCGAATGGCAGGTCACAGAGAAGCACATAAATATCCAATGTATCATATTTTTTTACCTGTGTTACCACAAATAACATCAATTTGAATTTGAATAACTAAAGGCCTGATAAAAAACGGAGTTCTAAAGGAAATGAAAGAAGTCATGACTCTTCAAGATAACAGTCAAGAATGGAGTCACGAGCCTATAGCGAATAAAATCAGCAGTTCGTGTGACTGCGGCCATGTTTAGTATAGGTTTATCAGAGGTTTATCAAGGTGCTCAAGGCAGCAGATCAAGAGAAAACTTATGCAGATGGGGGTATATCGGTCCCACCGAAAGCGCCTGCAAGTGTGGAGCCTCACCGCAAACCATAGCGCATTCGCTAGTCTGCCCAGCCTACCCAGGCTCCTGTTAGGTAATTACAATGAAGCGACTGCCATCTTGACTTCCGTGACTCTGCTACCAGGGGATCCTGACTAGATTGGATCATGGTTACACATTCAGGCGACTGAATGTGCCGGTTTAATCACGATGTTTTCCCTCATCATAAAGCAGTGGTTAGTATCCAAATAATGTACGTAACTCACAAAAGAGTCATTGATACATGGCAGCAGTGGGATTCGAACCCGGAAACAACTCGGCCACCGACGCTCCTAGAAAAAATACGAAATACTGTGTATAAATAAGTACCTATATTATTTTTACACACATTATTATATTAGACGGGTCTCACACGCAACATACCTTTTCGAGTTGTTTTCCCGTCCATTTGTTTTTGAGTCTCGTCTTATATAAAAATATGTGTAAAGAACGTACGTACGTAAAGAACGAACAAATAATACCTGTTTAATAAGCTTATGTTTATACTGACGTTACTGCAATGAGTGGCGGTTATTACCGGCTATATTTTTATAGAGTCCCATCTAGAGTTCTGATTGAATTTATCCACTGACCTGCTTACTTTAGGATTTAATTTATTTAAAATAAAATATAACCAGAGCACGGTTTACGGAATTAGCTATACAGGATGTGGGCGGATTATTTTTGAAGAGTTTCTAGAAAAATTGTCAAGAACTTTCGCTAGAATTTTGAGACGGCCGTTAAAGTTCGCTTCCTCTAGAGGGTAAGAAAATGATTTAACTTACAGCTATTTTTTCGATGTATTTGACGAATGTGTTTTGCCTCTTTGTCAGTAAATAGAGTTTTTGTTACCTAGGGAGACATGGTGTATTTCTTGTATTCGACCTGGCATTAGTTCAGTGGCGACTTGTGGAAGAACTCTCACATCTGTATCTGAAAATGGACTAATATCATCATCAGCATCATCATCTCAGCGCGAATCGTACACTATTGGACATAGACCTCCTACCACGCCTTCAAAATCGTTCGACTCCATAAATATAGGGCGTCCATCACATGGGAGGGTTCTACTTAGCCATTAAAACTGGAGAATATCTGACTAGATACAGCCAGCTGCAGAGTAAACGGACCTCTCCACCACCACCACCACCATATCAGCCAGAAGACGTCCACTGCTGGACATAGGCCTCCCCCAAAGATCTCCACAAAGGCTGGTCCTGTGCCTTCCGCATCACTATTCACATCACATTTACCAGGTCGTCGATCCGCCTTGTGGGAGGCTTACCCACGCTGCGTCTTCCGGTACGTGGTCGCTACTCGAGAACTTTATTGCCCCATCGGCCATTTGTTCTGCGAGCTATGTGGCCTGCCCACTGCCACTTCAGTCTGGCAATCCTTAAAGCTATGTCGGTGACCTAGGTTCGTTTGCAGACCTCTCCATAAACATTAAATGCTATAATAGGGGAGGGGGTCCGTTCACTCTGAAGCTTGTACATTATGATGATAAAAAATACGGCAGCTTTTTAGCTTTAGTTCCGAAATGCGGTGTTCGCATGTCACAGGCATTAACTTTTCGACCGCCCGCGGGCGTAGCCGGGCCTAATTAAACGGTGGCACAGTTTTAAAAGATTAAACCGGAATATTTTAATATTCTGTAGCCCGTGCCCTCTGTGGCACTTTAATTTTATCTCTGATATTTTTTTTGGAAATTACGCTGCTAGCTTTTTCGAGAAATTTCGCCCGTGCGGGTTTGCTGTGTTATGCCGGCTCACCTTCATGACGCTTGATAGGTGGCATGACAGCTTGACGGTGTTTGGAGTAAAATGGGCGAGATCAAGAATATTTTTGTCATGCCACATGACAAGGGGATGTTGGAGTGACTCGGGCCAGATTTGACTTAATCACGGGAAGATTTCTGATAGATTGGCTAAGTTGGAGAAGAGTTTTTAGGTTAGGTGGAGCCTTATGCCAAGTTCTTTTAAGGTAACAATCATTCGGTATACCGATTATTCGATCAAACTTTCGGTGTAACAATTTTCGATAAAAATAATTCAACAAAAATTTTTTTGAGTAAGCGACGCTAATTAATACGAAAAGAACTTGAAACAAAATTATGTGAAAAAGATACCCATCAAATACACATATACACATACTCGTACGCATGCAAAAGCGAAAGACAGAGAGCCAAATGATCTTGCAAATAAAGTAAAACAGTCTCCCGCCGTGTAGGAAGCAGAAATGCGCACGAGTTTCCTGTTTTTTACTATTTTTAGTGCGCTAATGCAGCGCTGCGAATCCGTTTGCGATTTCCTGGAAGGAGACGATGGTTGCGGTGATAGAAATCACCAGATAGGTCACACACGTTTAAGAATTTAATTACGCTCGTGTACCAAACCGTGTATAAAGACTATAGAATGCCACAAGTTACGATACAGACACTCCTTTTTAGCTTCATCCACATTCATATAATGTCAGGTTTCAAATTCACTAAGCACAGCGTAAAATGCACTTTGGTTTTACCTTTTGCGTATGGCTAAGGAAGAAGTATATGCGAGTGTTTAAAAAAAGTCTCTCTTACAGTTAATGTCTACACAAACACATAAAGTCAAAATTATAGCGTCAGGCGTTTTTCTCATAGGGGTAGATAGAGAACCCATTCTAACACTTTTAGAACTTACTTATTTCGTACGATATAAATTTTATCATAAAGAGACTTAACCTTTAAGTACCGACGTGCGGTCTGAGAGGCCCCGGCAAGCACTTGACAGGCTAGTTTACCCCTTTCCCCGCGCAACACCGATCCCTGCTTCTAAGTAGCTGCAAGGACAGTGCCTTCGTAGACTTCGATGCAGGAAGTGGTGTCGTCACGCGAGCATTTGTTAAGTAATTACGACTTAAAATTCCGACGCGGTCTCTCAGACCGCACGTCGGTACTTACGTAACTTTTTTCTTTTATTTATTTGTTAAGCTATTACTGTTATTTTTACAAATATTGTGAATTATTAATACTAGGGACTTTGGGTGCATTATAGCATTCAAATATATAGATTTCGCCGGATAGGTACATCAATCTAATCCAAATTTTACGCAAGTCAGCTGGAGACAGCTGGATCGTGGATAAAATTCCATGGGATCCGAGGTTGACGACATGAGGGAAGATTTTTGTCCAGAGCACAATGAGCATGGTACGGATACTAGCACTGATGATTCTGATACTTGGGAATTCTACGAAAGGTGGTGTAGGTAGATGAAATAGAAAAGAAGTGATCTGTATGCACTTGCAACCGCCGATCAAGACGCTGGCCTACCATGACAATTTTGTATGGGATTTTGTAAGTCATGATGTAGGTATATGTTTCCTACATACTGATAACGTAGCTTTTATAAAAAAAATATGCTCAACAGTTGGTATTAGAGCACATGAAGCGAACATTTTGTAACCTAATGGTCCCCCGTGAATTTAGGATAATTTTGGCAAGAACACTTGATTCTGTTCATCCAGGGACATCCGATTATAAAGCTCAAGAAGTCAATTATCTCTCATGTCAACCTTAATTTAAAAGAAAATGTTCATATAAATACTATTCGTACAAAAAACACGTCTGTTTACAGTGCGCGAAACATGTATGCCCTGACTGTGCTTAGAATTCAAGGTGTAGTTTCACTATGGACATTTTTTTCTAAAGAAGGATTATATACCTACTATTTTTTTTTTATAAGAGGTATATTAGTCATAAGTAATAAATACTATTTTTTTTAATTCTGCGAACAATAATTTATGAGTTTTGAATTTTTACAGCTAACACTCGGATTTTTCCCCAAATGTCAAGCCAAATATTATTATAGTCTTATATCTAAAAATTTAATAACTTTGATTTTCTTTCTATACTGATTTTTTCTTAAAACCATTTCTTTTTCATCATATTGCAAATACAGATATAAAAATAATCCCTTTCTCTATAAAACACAACAAAATTGAAGCGGTCTCTCAGGCCTCACGTCGGTACTAATGTTACTAAAAATGCACGTCGGTACTTAAAGGTTAATTATTACGTTAGACAATAATTTATTTAGAAAACTTACCTAATCTGATTTTCGTTGGATAAAAACTTCAATATCTGATTGGACGTGTGGTTAGAGTCATCCTTTCGAAGAGAGCGATATGCAACATCTGTTCCCATTAATATACAAGTAGATAAAAATAACACAACAAACTTGTAAGTGAAATATTTAGTTTAAATCCACATGTTAATTTTAGATTGTTAAATATTTTACTTGTACTTAAAGTTCTAGCTAACAGCATTCATATTTAATATTATTTGATTTAGATGACAGTTTAATATTTTCACAAAAAACTGTTTTTTTAAATCCCGTTTCAAAAAACAATTTTCTTACGTCAAAATTTAGTCGTAAGTTTGCGTCGTTATTTCGATTCCATACAAACGGTGTATAAAATCGAAATTCCGAAGTTAACTTTCCCGCTGTAGAGTAAACAGCCTTTTGGATTAGTTAGGTACCCTAGGAACTCCAGACCTCCTCCATCCATGCTCTAGATATGCATAATCAGATTGCACCCAGAAAGTTCCCAGGGGGAGACATAAGGCCTCCAAATTGTCTCGATTGTATGAAAATTGTTCATATGTCCGTTTTTTTGTGAGTGTAGTAGATTTTTTTATAGTATACAGCAGACAAACAGGAAAGCGATGCAGGCCACCTGATGGAAAATGGTCCCCGCCTCCTATGGACATCAGCAAAACCAGGGGACTTACCAATGCGTTGCCCGCCTCTGAAGAGATCTCTATAAATACCTATAAAATACTCTAGATCTTATTTTTATCCTGTGTAAATAGCCTTGTAAAGCTACAAAGTCATTCCACGTGTCTTAGGAATAACATCAAAACATTACCCATGGGTTTGGAGAATTACTTTATACTTACATAAAGTGAGTTTACGACAAATTACAGGCGTAAAGCATTTGAACTGTAATTATGACGTAAGGACAAAATGGTAAAGTTAAGGAAGTTAACTCACTCATGTACAGTCGCGCTTATAAATGCATTACCATCTTTAGAAAACAATCGTTTGTGACAGTTCACATACGGGATATTAGGTGCATTGTTAAACAAATGGTATTGGCTTAAATAGAGGCCTATTAGCTTTTCTTTAGGTATAATAACTTAATCTTAAACTACAGGTCTTTTTATTTAATAATAAAAAATTTCTTTAACTATAGATACAAGAAATTTTATTCTCAATTCAAAATTTAAGCAACTTTGATATTTTTTTTTTAATTATTTCTACTATATTTCCTTTCGAACAGTATGCTACATGCTATAAAACCTTTTAACAGCAGCACAGGAGTATGGATTTTAAGGTGGTAGTGCACTTATGAGCGCGACCGTACATACATACATACATTGTCATAACGTTACGCCTTTTTCCCGTACGTGTAGGTAGAGACCACCACAGTTTAAATATACCACTAGTTCCACTTGCTACTGCACTGATTGACAGATATGTATCTATATCTATAAAGTAAAGTTAACTGAATGGCTTCTACAATATTGTTTTTGTGACACGTGCTTAAATTATGTATAAGTGCTAATAATTATTAATTTTTAATTTTATGAAATGTGTTAAGTATGCTTATATGCGTATTAATTTAATATTGGATGCCCAAAATAGGGCTAGACATAGAGAGACATCCAACTTTGTAACAACTAAGTTATGTATATACAAATATGTTACAAATAAATGACTTACAAATAAATCCCCTGATACAATATATACGACCTGAGTGGTTCAGTTGGTTAACATCTGTCTGCCACGCAGAGGTCCCGGGTTCGATTCCCGACCGAGCAGAAATTTAAATGATGCATTTTAATTTCTGTTACGGGTCTGAGTGTAGTATGGATAATAAGTATGTATTTAAAAAGTATATTAGTTATCTGGCACTCATAACACAAGCTTTGCTTACTTTGGGGCTAGATGGCGCTGTGTGAATTTGTTCAAGCATATTTATTTATCTCACGCATATACTACGTATAATATACATTATGCAGTGTGTTTTCATGCGAGCACACATTTTAATCATTCACGGTAATATGAGAAAGGTCGTTTGTTAATTAGTCTTAGCAATTACGCGTAGGTCATATATTAATATAAAAGTAGAAAGAGTAGGAAAAACCCTGTTGGAAAAAAACAGGCATATGGGCAGTTTTCACACAATTTTCTAACAAACTTTGGAGACATTGGCCTCCCAGGGATCTTTCTAGGTGCAATTGTATTACGCATATCTAGAGCCTCTCTAAGTCTAGAGTACCTAACCGATTGAAAGGCCGTATCGGGAAAGTTTGCGTCCGAATTTCGATTCCATACAACCGGTATATGAATTCGAAATGCCGATACGAACTTTCTTGCTGTGGGTTTTTTTATTGCCTAGAATGCCACATGGACGGACGGTCAACATGATGGAAAGTGGTCACCGTCGTCCTGGACATATGCAAGCTAAGGGGAACGGATGCGGTGCCGGCCTGTAGCTTTGTGAAGAACCCCACGTTAAAGAACAAGTACACTTCGGACTGGAGCTCGTTCACATTCTGCACGAGCGTGGAAAAAAGAATCGCGATGCCCGTACGTTAGAAAACGGTATTTTGGATCAGTTAGGCAGCTTAGGAACTCAAGACCTCGTCCATCCATGCTCTAGATATGAGTCATCAGATTGCACCCAGAAAGTTCCCAGATGGAGATGCAAGGTCTTCAAATTGTCTCGATTGTATGAAAGTTGCCCATGTGCCCGTTTTTTGTGCGTAGGAGTGTATTAAGTATGTTCGGAGAAGCAATTCAGTAAAAAAAAAACAATTCTGTTATCACCTTGCAGTGTGCTTGAAAAAGTTGCGATCTCTCTTATCTACATGCATCTCATCATCATCATCATCACCATATCAGCCGAAAGACGCCCTCTACTGGGCATAGGCCTCCCCCAGTGATCTCCACAAAGGCCAGTCTTCCAGCAGTCCAGTCAGCTGGTATCTGCGATATTTTTCAGGTCACTAATTTTACTGTACTTTTTTCACTGTCGTTTTAATTTTGTTGATGTTGCGAGTATATACCACACTGTTACCTACATCTTGCCACAAAATATCCATTTAACTATTTTAAGCCATAACATGGGGCTATAAAAATAAATGTTTTGACATTTTTAACGTGTCCTTTTTATAAGATGCGATGTTTTTGAAGTATCCTCTTTGATGTTTTAAGTGTGTTTAATTTATAATTTGTGTTGGTTTCGAATGTAAACATCGTCGGAAGTAGAGTGTTGGGTTCTTAGAGTATTTGTCTTTGTAATTTAATATTATGTGTAGGTACCAGCTTGATCAAAGACGATAAATATGATATATTCTTTAGTTTTTTTATAAGTAATTGTTTTGCGTGTTGCTGTATTTCTGTATTCTGGTCCTTTGCTCACGACTGATTTATGATTTATTGATAATTTAGTTTCATAAATATTGCAATCACCTATAAAGATTTAATTTTTTTTTGTTTTAGTAGTCCTTAGTCACTTTAATTAGAATTTTATGTCTGCACAAATTCAAAAATCCGCCATAAATGTCGGCAGCCACCTAAAAACTTTATTTATGATAAGAAAAACGCAGTTCTTAATTTTAACACAAGTTTCGTTAGACTTAAGCATATAAATGGGCACGACAATAACTTTTTATGGCACCCTAACTTATTACCATCAGCTGTGTAGGCGCTTAAGGGTCATAATAAGCTAGCCGTGATATTTTAAGGTTACATTAGGGTTCCGTATTTTAAGAAAAATTAAAAACCTCGACTGCTATTAATATCTGAAAAGCATTTATTACCCAGATTGTCCCATACCTACCTAGTTGATATTTATTTAGTTTATGTTAGTTTAAACACTTAAACAGGAGCGTCGGTGGTCTAGTGAATGAGGTATTCGACTCGTAAGCGGGAGGTATCGGGTTCGAATCTCACTGCGGCCATGTAATAATGACTCTTTTCTGAGTTATGTACATTAGTTGAATTCTAACCGATTCTTACGGTGAGCGAAAACATCGTGATGAAACACCTGCACATTCAGGCGACTGAATGTGTAATTATGATCCAATCTGGTCAGGTTCAAATGGCAGACACTCCACTGTAATTATTTAATCTGTCAAATCCTGTATCACGGTCAAGGCGGACCCCGGGTCCTCGCGCGCTTTAATACAGCTGGGACATTAACGCCAAGATGATTTTTATTGAGTGGGTTAAACTTAAAAGTAAGTTGGACCTTGGAATATAATTAAATTATTTTCTTAAGGAATTGTAGTTTAAATTAAACTTGAAAGCAAGCGGGACCTTGGAGTATAAATTTTTAACTATGGATTTGATATATCATGTACTTAATACCTATTTAAATAGGATGTTTTCGTCGATAATAAACAAAAACGAGCCCTTTTATTCAATACACAACAATACAAACAAACACATACATACATATCGATTTTCTTTTGGGCACTCGGGGTATAAACAAAAAGCGCTTGCATACTGTGTGGTTCCCGGAACTTTCTCCCTTACTTAGTTTTCGGAATGAACTTCCTGAAGAGGTTTTCACTAGAGAGTTCAGTAAGGAGGATAGGGAAGCGTTTTTATGAGGTTGGCAGCAGTGTTTCAAACGATTGTAGGCTGCTGTTGGTTCTCATGTAATGTATGTAATAATAGGTATGTCTGCCATCTCATAGGTGTAAATCATGATATGGATAATGGTGTTATATATTTGCGACAAGAATGTACTGAGTCGTTAATGCTCGGTTGCTACTTGGTTACGAGTCATGTAATTTTAAATAAGTAAAAATTCGCATAGGCTAGTATCCCATATAAAAGTAGTTTTATCGTATTATCAATATTAAGCTAACAAAACGAAATTTTGAAAACGTGTTTCAGAAATTAATTACTATGCTTGTAGTATGTTGTTTCAAAGTTGCACGAGATTTAAAATTTGTATGGAAATCTGAAATCCCATGTAACTTTGAAACGATTTTAACGAAAATTTGTTTTGTCCGAGTTTGCTACATGCATAGATTTCTTAGAGCATAGTTTCTGGACCACGTCTACAAAGCTTAATTTCCTTTGATAGCGTATCTAATATTGAAAATATTATCAAATTACTTTTGTATGGAGGGCGCGAGAGGGACACTCCTCTTTAAGCACGGTTTCCTAGGATACCTTTGCCGACATGCGTCGTGCTTCTTTCGTTTTATGGCGGCAGTAAAACGTTTGACTATTGAAATTGCCTATGAAAACAATATGGCGCGGTTTCTAGAGTGGTGTCAAAAAGTGTTGTCGTTTACACTAGAAGGATCCTACTCACAGCTGAGGTTACAATCTATATTTTGTTTCCTTTTTAATGGTGCATATAATGTGTCGTATAAAAGGTCATATAAAAAGGACGGCTTTAAGTGGTCAAATACCCCTCCATAACCGCTACTGTTTTCAAATTTGGTGGTGTGGTGGGGGTTTTAGAAACTAACAAAGTAATTTAATGGAGTGATAATAAACCGGAATATCAAACACATGAAGAGGTTTCCCTGGAAAGTACAGCATGGAGTTCTTCAAGAAAGAGGTGAAAAGGTTTTCGCGGGGCCGGCAACGCGTGAGTGATGCGGGTATTGCAAACGTCCATAGGTAGGTAACTGCTTACCATCAGGACGTGGTAAGCTTGTTTAAAAATCTCACTTACGTGATAATATATTTAGTAATATAATTATAGTACTTTAGCCTATTTTTTGTTACTATTAACATTATTATTTTCGCGATATTTTTAGTATTTACCTACTCTGGCGTTAGTTATGGCTAACGTGATTAGTTACCTCTTCCCAAAGGTTGTCTGGAAGAGATCGCTGAAAGCGATCATTTGTTTTTCTTAATGTTTTAAACTATCGCGGTTATTATCACACATTTTAAGGGTATGTCAAGGGTAGGTACGCGGTAGGAAACACTGGACAAACCCTCAAAATTTTTTTTTATTATTGTACTTGCCAGGCATTTGGCCTAACCGCCACCTCACCTGGTGGTACTTACATAAAATTAACCACAAGTGTGTCACATTATTTTAAAGAAATACCTCTCAAAAGTCATGAAATTGTCCTGTATAATACCTGTTCCTACCGAACCCTAACAAGGGAAAAATGTTTAAGAGCGTAAACTCAAATTAGTCATCAAACGCGGAGCCCCTATAAAGCCCCAGAGGGCATTTGAAGGTGTAACGAAAGACGTAAAATTCTAATTTACTACCTTTCGGCAGTCAAGTCAGCAGACGACATGTTGGCAAGAAGGGAAATGCCAAAAAAATATGACATTTGGAGATCCTTTATGCGAAATGAAAAATATTATTTTTGTTCTTTTTTTATATTCAACCAGTGGTAGGACTGTATCAAGCCTGAGGAAATCGCCTGGGATGGGTACACTGAATTATCAATTTCTGTTGCGAAGCAATATTACTTGCGTTGTTGCTTTCCGGTTTGAAGGAGAAGGAAGTCAGCACTTATACAGTCCTCACAGTGACAACACACATATGATCCTGCATTTTTTTTTTAAGTTTAGTCTATCCAGGCATTTGACCGCCATCTCACATGGTGGTAAGGACGATGCGGCCGAAGATGGAGCATGCCTGTCTAGGAACAGCCTATTCACTCTGGCCTTGAAGGCGTCTAGATTATAATGATCAGGGAACACATTCGCAGGCAACGCGTTCCATCCAACAGTTTCCTATCAGATGGGCCATTTTCTCATTTAATGTCATTGAATAACAGTAAAAATACTACGCGAGAACAAATAAACAGACAGCCCAACTGATGGTAAGTTTTTGTATTTTTTATTGCCTAGGGAGGCACACGGACAGGTGGTCTAAGGTCCATATATTTTTGTTTGTCACTACATCACTACATATTATGAAACAAAGTCCCACGCCTCGTCTGTCTGTCTGTCTGTCTCTCTGTTCGCGATAAACTCAAAATCTACTGAACGGATTCTCATGCGGTTTTCATCAATAGACAGAGTGAGAAAGGTTTATGTGTATAATTTATCCGTGCAAAGCCGGGGCGGGTCGCGAATGATGAATAAATGCAAAAACTATTAAATAGATTTTAAAATAATTCACTCCGTTCTAGTAACCTATGAGTATTACAGAGTTAAATGGCTATATTTTGTCCTGGGATAGTAATAATCTCCCGCGGGATAGTAGATCCGACCTGCGTGCGGGTAAAAACCGCTGAGAACGGATAGTTAGTTATATTTGCCGACTACAGCGAAGCAAAAATAGCATGAAGACTCAGTCCTCTCACTACATTTATGGGCTACTGATGACGATGATAAGCTATCCCCTTATAGACTAAAGTAAAAAATAAATACGAATCAACGAAAAAAAAGCCACAAATAGTTCCTGCGACAATAAAACTAAAAAAGTCGCCCCCACTCATTAGCTAATACAAACGAGCGCATCCGCCCACTTTTTCCAGATCGTAGATTACCTACACTATAAATAGCTTAAATACCCTCCAAAAATAAAGGAATCTTTCTCTCAGACCAGAAATTTGTCTTTTTTACCGCGAAAAGTAAAAAAATAATCATCTTGGCGTTAATGTCCCGGTTGAGTTCTCGCGCACGAGGGCCCCGGATCCGACGTAGCCATGAACCAGGATTTGGCTGATCAGGTAATTACAATGAAGCGACTGCTATATGACCTCCATGATCTCGCTATCAGGGGAACCTGACCAGATTGGATCATGTCGATCAGTCGCCTGAATATGTAGGTTTCATCACGTTGTTTATCCTCACCGTAAGAGCGTCGGTTAGCATTCAACTAATGTACATAACTCAGAAAATAGTCATCAACCTGGTACCTCTCGTTTACGAGTCGGATACCTTACCCACTCGGCCATCGACGCTCAAGATTACATACACCATAAATATATTTTAAATACGGAACCCTCCTCTCAGCCGAGGAATTTGTCTTTTTTACCGCGAGAAGTAAATACTATTAACTCGAACATTATGTTGTTTACGTCAGTTCAGAAAATGTCTTTCGGGGGAGGTTTGAATAAATGCCGAATAGCTACTGAAATGCCTCGTGATATACTGTTATGTGCTTTTTGCTGGGACCATAGATGAAAACAGATAATGGGATTGAGAGTAAATATAATTTAGGTTGACATGGTCCACAGTGACAAAATATCCACTGCATGAAATTGCCACTTTAAAATGTCTACATACTTTACCAAAATAAGGTGGCCAACAAGCTTACGGTTTGCGTGATGGTATGCAGATACTAAAGTTCATGGACTATTAATTTAAATGGCAATTAAAGAGCCACCACCTTTATAACCCTTTCTTGAAGACAAACGAATCAAAAATAGATTAGACAAAATCTTATGATCAGAATAATATGATAAATAATTTTGGCTAGAGAAAAGCCGGATACAGGCTACCCAACAGCGGCTGTCTGATAAACAATAATAATAACAATAAGATCATGTTGTACTGACGTGAAATATAAAAAAATATGAAGGTGGGAGGGCGGAGATCAGTTACCTGGTCAGATTTCATGACATTAGTATGTATGTATGTATGTAAACTCTTTATTGCAACAACATAGTACATTTCAATAGGAAACAGTTACAAAGCAAAGGCGAACTTGTCCCACAACGGGATCTCTTCCAGCTAACCTTAGACAAGCCGAAAGGAGCTTAAGCGAGCGGCAGAGGCAATAATAGTGTACCTTACCTACTTTAAAAATAACCAAAGAATTAATTTAAATATATACCTACCAGTAAGACTTATCAGTAAGTAAGTACATAAATAAGTAAACTATAAATATACATACCCATAAACATATATCCATATGATAAATATATACATATATATACACATAAATATATACATATATGAAGCTCTATCATAAAATTCTGAGAAAATGCTTCTTCAGAAGTTCCCAGAAGACATTAGTCGTTGGTAGAAGGGTAGTGTACCCTGAAGGACTTCAACAGGCATACGGATAGGTTTTGTAATTATAGGTGTGGTGTATCGCATAACATATAGTCAATGATATAGTTGTGCAGCAGATTCTTTTTTATTGCATTTGGAGGCATACGTACGGACGGTCCACCTGCTGGAAAGCGGCCCCCTTCGTACAGGACATCTGCAACCTAAGGAGAGCAGATGTGGTGTCGGCTTTTGAGGTACAATACAATACAATACAAAACTCTTTATTGCACACCAGTGGACACAAGTACAGATACAAAAAATATGCTTGGTAGTACAAAGGGCGGTCTTATCACAAATGTGATCTCTTCCAGACAACCTTGGTATGGAGAGAAGTACAGGATTATGACAGCAGACTGGTAGTGCACACAAAAGCAACACTTACAACAACAACAATAATCTATATATATAAAAATGAATTGCTGTTCGTTATTCTCGCTAAAACTCGAGAACGGCTGAACGGATTTATCTTATCTTGGTTTTGAAATGTTCGTGGAGGTCTAGGGAAGGTTTAAAAGTTGAGAAAAATTCGAATAATTGCCGGGAAAACCCTCAAAAGGGTAGGGGTAGGGATAGGGTTAGGGTAGGGGTAGGGTTGGGGTAGGGGTAGGGTTGGGGTAGGGGTAGGGTAGGGGTAGGACGCCACGCGAACAAAGTCGCGCTGGGTCCACTAGTAAAAAATAAATTAAAAAATACCCACTCTTCTACAATAAAATACCCACACATCTATAAAAATCAGAGAAAATCCCAGAACCACAGCACTCACAATGACCCCACTATAGACATACCTGTAGACATGCCCTTTAAAAAACCTAGAAGCTTTTACTTGTAAATATTAAATAAGGAATTTACTTGTTCTATGTTAGATGAGCTTTCGACTGATCCAAAGTCTATTCAGAGACACGTGATTGTAGGTAATCTTCTGATTTCTGTGGTCCGAACAGCATATACCGTGCGTTGTGGATAAATATGTCTTCAAACTACGTGTTTTGAATCGCAGCGAGGCAGAGAACTAATCTCGTACGCTGGAAGAATATAAAGTTTTTAACAGATTTGAAATCAAGACGCCAGGTGTTAGCATTGAGATTAGTGGGATCTTTCAAGCTGTTTTTTTAAAGGTGGAACGATATTTTTACCTGTGAATAAGTGTTATGTATTTAGCATCGGTGGCCGAGTGGTTAAGGTATCTGACTCGTAAGCGAGAGGTACCGGGTTCGAATCCCACTGCGGCCATGTACCAATGACTCTTTTGAGTTATGTACATTATTTGTATACTAACCAGGGGAGGTTAATTAGAGGGGGTGAGGGAAAACATCGTGATGAAACCTTCACATTCAGGCTACTGAATGTGTAACCATGATCCAATCTGGTCAGGTTCCCCTGGTAGCAGGGTCACGGAGGTCAGATGGCAGCTGCTCTACTGTAATAACCTGATTATTAGAGAACCTGAACCCAAAGATAATATATATCACGTTATTTTTAACTGAGAGGAATGTTGCATGAGTGAGAAGATTGTTCAACCATTCTCTATGATGTAGATAATGTCGATGCAGAATGCCATCGATATGGCATACTGGCGACACAAAGTACCATCGCTATGGCGCACTTGTCGATATAAAGTACCAACGTTATGGTGTACTCTTGATGCAGTATAACATCGATAATAGGGTGAAGTAATACTACCCATAAATGCAACGTTTTCGATACAACCACCGTCGATGTAGTGATTGCCGATTTTGTAATCTTAATTCATATTTTTCGAATCATAATGTGGTACTATCGCTTTGAGGTAATCATTTTTGTATATTTTACAGCCTAACCTTTTCGCAACAGACTCGCAACGTCAAACCCAAGAACTCACACCACAATCAATTGACAAGTGCCAACATTCGCTCTTCTTTGACAACCTATAGATCACCTCTCAGCTAATCGTATCATTTCCACGTCTCTGCTCCAAAAAGGACGTAGACGCCGCTCTCTACGAATGCTGTATTTCATAAATAAAATAAATGAACAAATCTATTTCATTAACAAAGAGTACTTCGCTCCACTGTAATTACCCAATCGCCAAATCCTGGATCATGGTCAAGGCGGACCCCAGGCCCTCGTGCTCGAGGGCACAACTGGGACATTAACGCCAAGACTATTACTTTTTTATATAGATTCCGGAGACAGTATCTGTCAACAACGCCTTCAATGGCATGAATGAATATCCCAGCATTCCGGATTAATTTAAAAATATGATCTCCTACCCGTACGAAAGTATTTAAAACTGGACAGTTCCAAAAATACTTCCAATCTGCTAACGAGCCACTATTCATCATAATAAGACAAGCGTCAAAGTTTCGATAAATTATGATTTATAGTGCGCGGGAGTCGGCTTCCGTTTTTAAATTTAGAACGGCGCGGTTCATTTGTTTCGTAACGGTTTATTGGCTGCGGGGAGGTCGATTGTTAATGATGTGGTTGTCAGAGTGGTGGTACTCCTAAAATGGCTTTAGAAAATGCCACAGCGATATTTCAAAATGGTTTTTGATGGGTAATACTTATAATTTGTATGATAGGTCTTAAATAAACCCTACTAGTATAATAAATGCAAAAGTTTATAAGGATGGATGGATTGTACTCTTTCACGCAAAAACTACTGGACGGATTTTGATGTTTTCATCAAACTCCGGTCACGCGAAAGGAACCTCTTAATACAAACCTGGGTCCAAGTTAACACTTTCTTTTGTTAACACAAAATTAAACCAGCGTATATTTAAAGAGTGCATGCCAACTAACAATTGTCGATAACTTTGTGATATTTGGCTATTCAGCACGATTATCATAAGTGTGTCCGCGGTACAGCTCTCGCGCAAGAAAGCGTTTGTTTCCTCATCTCAATACCATTGTGAAAAAAATATCAGTGCAGGGGCTATATCTCAATTTAGCGGATAAAGTAAAGTTGAGGTTATGTGTTCTTCGGTTGGATTATCCTTGGAGGGCGTGACGCCACGCAGATAGTTTTGCGTGTAAGCACATGTCTCGGTGCTGGTAGAAGCATGTATCGTACAGGTGAAGCGAGATTCGCGAAGTCCGTGAGAGAGACTGAAGTCGTCGAAAAATCAAGGAACTAAAAACTGAGTGTAAACGCACGTAATGAAACGAATCGATCAAATTTTCAGACAGTTTTTTAAAACAACACGTACTTAGTATGTTTTTAAAAAGAAAGTAATTCAAATTTAAAAGTATTAAGTATTTAAAATATGTTTATAAACACATACTTATCATACATACAACACCCAGATTAAAATAAAACATTTAAATTTTTGCTAGGGATTTTTGCAATTTGTTATTTTTGGGAGTAGAACCCGGGTCCTCCACGTGGCAGACCGGATCTTAACCAGCTGAGACACTCAGGTCGTCATTTCCCTGAACTATAATCGCTTACGTTTCTCTATTATTCAAATGTTATTTTTATGCGAACAAAGCACGCCATACATGTAACAACACAGATAAGTGCCAATACCTACTGTAAATTATTTACCTAATACTGTGTGCAGTATTATATAATTTAAATTTATTACCCACTTTTGTAGTTAAAATGTAAGTTATGGGTGAATAAATGTGTGAAGCAAAAGTGGGCAATAAATGTAACCCTGCATATTAAAGTCACCCCAATTTATGATAGTTTGAAATATCTTGAATGAGTAGACCCGACGGCTCTAATAAGTAAACTATAATAGTGCATTATTCTACGGATGATCTAAAATTTGACTTCTACCAGTCTTGAATTATAGTCCAGAATAAAATTCTAATTATAGCCTTAGGCGATGTCCTAATTGAAAACGGTTGTGCGACGGGCGGTTTTGAGATCCACTATTGGTCGGGTGACATCCGTGGTATGACCATGGTCGCACGACCGTTGCCAATTAGGACAGCGCTTTATCCGCATACAAAGCTGGTGTACCTATGTCTGGTGTGGTGTATTTGGACACCACAATTTCATGTCTTAGATTAGATACATATTAATCTTCGTTTTTATTAAATTATTTTTACGAAATACACAGTAAAAACGTTATTCTAAGAAGAAATCCTAAATGGCTTTAGGAAATACCAATGATAACTAAACTTCCTGTTGAAAATTCTTTTTGTGGTTGCCAACTTATTTTTTCTTAGAAACTCGTGAAAAATATTCATAAAATCGTTTTAGATTGTGATAAATTTGAATAATAGTGTTTACTTGGTACATTGAATGTAGATGTAGGCCTCTGCTCAGCACATTGATCTCTCTTCTATCTCTATATATTGGTTTATTTATAAATACCGGAACATTACCAAACAAATTCACGTTGTATTTCAGAATAGCCAGTAATCTCCGCCATGAGGAATTATCCATATGCTTTTGAGGTTTTGAATGTGTTTATCATCACAGCCCATAACAGTCCACTGCAGGACTTAGTGGGGAGGTTGCTGCCATAATCCCCACGCTTGCCAAAATCCCCACGCTAATCCCCTACGCAATAAAGTTCTATTCTATTCTATTCTATTCTTGGCAGCCGGGTTGGATATCGTAGTATTATAAATATAACATGGAAAACGCTACTATCCATTTTTCAGTCTATAAAGACTCTAGATCTTTTGCCTCGTAAACCGACACCCACGAGTGTAAGGGGTTGGTGCTATTCTACTCTGTCGGACACCATACCGCATAGATGTATTACGTGAAATTAATCAAAGGGCATCATACATCGTACTTCCTTAATATTATAGATATACAGTATAAAACGCTGTATTTCCGCTAACTCCTTCTAAACCTCTTTTTCACAGTATTTCTTCGGGATATTATATACATGTACGCATAACATCTCGAAAACACACATGCGAAGCTAAGTCGGGTCGCTAGTCTAGTCTAGTCTGCTCGTCAGTCACGAACTAGAGTTGTATAAATAAATGTGAAAAGAGGACAATTCGTGCGGAGTTTCTCGATGTCCCTGTGACTATTTTGAGCGTGACCCCCTTTACAGCAAATGACTGAAACCACAAAAACCACAAAGCGAATAAAAGATGGCCGTAATGTGGCTAATCTTACACGTCGGAGGCTCGCGTGCCCGAACGCTACCTAAGCCACAGTACAAAAATATAGAAAGACCAGTAGCCCATGTTCAAACAAATGACCGGAACGAGCTTTACAACTCGCCTCATTTTGGCATGCATAGGCGCGTGTGATGTAATGTTAATTTTTTTATTATTATTCCATATATATTTTTTTCAGATTTCCCTTACGGTAAAAGCATCGATTAGCGTATAACTAATGTATATTACTCTGAAAAGAGTCATTGGTTCATGACGGCACTGGGGTTCAAATCCAATACATCTCGTTTATGAGATGGACCTCTTAATCACTAGGCCACCGACCCTCTTAAAGACAAGAAACATAAAAACTCGTTCTCCTGAGGCAAGTGACAGTTCATTTGCACCATCTGCTCCTTAAACGCCGAGGCTGGAGCTATCGTAAATGTCTCGAAACCCTAATCGATTTAGCAAAATCCAAGTTTAGATAAAGTACAGACATTGAAGATTTTAGTACTATTTTAGTTTGTTACTTGGGGCGGCAATAACCGGCGCCGACACGCCGGGAGCGACTTCCGAAATGGCCTACTGGGTCTATTGTATACTGTGCCCCAAGGCAGAATGCAGCAATCCAAACTCATTTGTAATATCGACTGGCTGAGTCGTAAAACAAATGGCAGGAAAATTACGATGTATACCGCCGAGCTCGATTCGCCTTGACTCTGTTTTATGTTTAAGCTTAAAACCGGAATGGAAGTACAAATATAAAACCGTAGGTCTCAGCTGAATGTCGAGGCTGAAGTATGACTGCAGTACATGAGGTGGCTTTATAAGTTGATCTGCTGAATCGAATGTGTGACATCTAAGTACGTGGCTCAATCGGATTTGAGAATAGATATTCTGTGCTGGATAATTGTCATATTGGTGACTGGTCAGGAGCGTCGGTGGCCCAGTGGTTGAGGTAAGCGAGAGGTACCGGGTTTGAATCCCACTGCGAACATGTACCAATGACTATTTTCTGTGAAATGTACAAAAGTTGAATGCTAACCGATGCTCTTACGGCGAGGGAAAACATCGCGATGAAACCTGCATATTCAGGCAACTGAATGTGTAACCATGGCACAATCTGGTCAGGTTCCCTTGGTCACGGAGGTAAGCTCGCAGTCCTTCACTGTAATTATCTGATCTGCCAAATCCTGGATCATGGTTGAGGGACACCGGGCCCTCATGCGCGAGAGCACAATCGGGAATTGAATGCCAAGATGATGATATTTGATTACTTGTTAAGGATGACAAGCGTGCACACAATCTCACCAGTAACGGCCAGTTTATATGTTGCCGCTTACAAACCGGACAGAAAACGCATACTTACGCGTCGTGCCCACATAGTCCCCAGAACAATCAGACAGAAAACGTGCAGTCAACCGTTTGCCGCGGTGACTACGCGGGTACGGCATGACAACTAGGCAGACGGGTACGATAAGGTGCGCTTTGCGTATGCTGACAGATGAAACGCTTCGCTTGTTCTACGGTCTGCTTCAGACAACATTCTGTCGGCCCCGGTCACGCGTTCCGGGTACTGCTACGACTTGTTTACGGTAAGAGCAACTCGCTTGTGGAATTATCTGCCGAGGGAGATCCGCCGTTCCGAGTCATTGACTAGTTTTAAGTCAAAGTTCCGTAAATACTTTTAAGCGAAAGATTTATGAACTTTATTTTAGTATACCTACATAAGTACGATTATACTTCGCGTTTCGTCTTCGAGATTACGTAAAAAATGAGAGAAGCATTCTGAACAGTTTATAGGACAGTTTAATTTTTTTTCTCATAGCGGGTGACTCGCAAAATAATTTAGTGCACCCTGAACGGTTTATGGGACCGCTTCGAAGCAAGTGCAAAATATCGACCTATTAGATGGTTTTTAATTGCACATTGAAAGAATATCGTCGTCCCAAATGGAGCACCATCGGTATCCCAAGATGTTGAAGGTCCACAGCAAATCGCCTTGGCTGACATCATGGAAGCCGGCACCTCTTCGGCTGCGCCCGCCGCCGCTGTACAAGCCGCATCAACGCAAACCGACGTCGAACTTCCAGCGGAAGAAAAATAGGACGGCGCTGTGTTCCGAATACTTGGGGACGACCCGACTTCAACCAACTTGCTAACAGGTTCGAGCATCTAGCACCTGAGGCACTAACCAAAGAAAAGATTTGTGCGAGAAATACCTCGTGCCTTCAAACTGTGCGCATATCGGCGCCCCTAAACAAAAATATATAAATTACTATTCAGCGAGACACTCTCTGATACTATTAAAACTGCAAAAAACCTTACTAAAACGGCACCGATCTAAAAGTGGACTCTAAAAGGAAAACTCGACCTACGACAACAGCACAGAAGCCTGCTACCGCCGCTGCAAAGAATTTAAACTGGCTCCAGCGCGCAGGCAGCCGGCCTCAGATTCCAAAACGCCCATAGAGTCCAAACCCTGTTTAACATTAAAATAGAAAATATTCAGATCTTACTATCACAAATAGTCATTAAAATTCTGGATCTAATAAAAACTTCGCGATTAGGCTGCTGCCAAACAATTCTTCACTTAGGCACCATTCTTCCAAGATAAACCTAAAATATGCCCTGAAAAACATTGATCTGCTACATGAATAAAACATCGCAATTAAGAAAATCAGACGCACTGTTTATTAGCTTCAGACAACCGTATTCAGAAATTTCATCACAGACATTGAGCTGGTGGATCAAATTAACTCTTAAGTATAGTGGTATCGATGTCGCTATATTTTCTGCCTGCAGCACGCGGCATGTGTCACAATCTCAGGCGCATGAACAAGGCATAACTATACATTTAATTCGTAAAACTGCAGGCTGGAGTGGGACAGCGAATACCTTTAGTAAATTCTATCACAGAACAATCGTTAACATTGATAATACCTCCATGACTAGGGCTATATTAGACCCTAACGAATAACTTTTAATGTTAACAACATAAGTACATCATTGGTTTTGTTAAACTTCATTTATGTTATGATAGTAATTGGTTAACTAAATTATTTTTAAAATACAATTCCTTTTTATTGTAAAAATATTTGGGTTTAGTAATATTTCCCGAACCTACTCTAAATGTCTACATGTTGTCCAATAAATCTAAGTTACTAATCTCGACGACGAAACGCGAAGTATAATTAATTATTAAACGAACTTACCTAGTGAAGTTCTATCATAATTATACGAAGCATTTCGTCTGAAGAGATTAGTAACGAACACCCTCCCTCCCGAGGCCCCTGTGCGGTTCTGGAAATATTCCTGTGAGAAGCAGGCAAGCACTCCTGAACTAATGAAGACAAGATGGCTGCGCGTGTGCAGGCGAGTGCCGAGTGAAATCTACCTGCTTTTAAAATTATTGGGTGTTTGATTATAAAGAAATACCCTCAACTAGTGCAAGATTGGTGATTACTATGCGTAACTACATGTTGTCGAATAAATCTAAGTTACTAATCTCTTCAAACGAAACGCTTTGTATAATTATGATAGAACTTCACTAGGTAAATTCGTTTAATCATTAATTATGTCAAGTTTTTGGCTCTTTATTAGTGTTTAGATAAATGCACAATGCATTCTCTTGCATCCTGTGTCTCAATACTACCTGCTGTAAAATTCCTGTCTCAATTGTAAATTCGTTTAATCATTAATTATGTCAAGTTTTTGGCTCTTTGTTAGTGTTTAGATAAATGCACAATGCGTTCTCTTGTATCCTGTGTCTCAATACTACCTGCTGTAAAATTCCTGTCTCAATTTCTGCAAAGGTTGCCGGTAAGAGATCGCTTATAGCGATAAGGCGGCACGCATATGTATTCCTTGTTGTTGATTGATATTGTAATATTTTATGAGCAATAAAGCGTTTATCGATCTATCTTTCTGTCATTAGTATAGAAACGGAAATAGCTTTACATTTGGGACAATTCGTGCAGAAATCGTGGATCGTAATGACATGCGTGCCAACAAAGTCACCAGTAAGGCGACAAAGGCTGAGCGAATCGAATATAATAAAGAAGGAGGATGAACGACCCCCGGCCTTCGTGAAACGCGCTACCGGGATTGGCAGCACAACCGGGATTGACGTTAGGATGGGCGTTTTTATAACTCTTTTCTAATGCGAAAGGCAAGTGACTGGAACTCGCTGCCTGCACATGTTTGCCCTGAGCGCTACAATTTGGGTCTCTTTAAGAGAGTGAATAGGTATTTAATAGACGGGTAAGCCCCACCGTAGACTACATCTGCACTGCACTGCACTGCACTGCACTGCATCTGCACTTAACATCAGGTGAGATGGCAGTCCAAACCTGTCAATTTTCTATATTAAAAAAAAAAAACACCACAGCCACCTTACACATATTAATTAAAGTTAATACTTTCAAAACATGTAGTAAGCAGCGGACGCGCTTATAGGCATGACACATATCACCTACTTGTTAAATATAAGTTAGTAACTACTACCAAATACTGCTAACCAAGCAGCACGCACATAATTCAAATAGACACAATAAATTCTTTTCGAGGGTCGTGGCCTTGTAAAGAAAGATTTCCACAAAGATTTTTCAATAAAATTGCGACGACAATAATTTCAAATAAATTATCCCCGCTTAGAGAGTTATGGACAAAAGACTGACAAATAAAAGGAAATAAATCCGCAAACTCTTGTGTTCGCTGACCTTGGATTTTCAACAGCCTGTTTACCGAATACGATATTTCCTGAACACAACAATCAAATATACTTCCCGATGTCAAACATAACGGGGCAAATAAAAAACAAATGTTCACGAAACATGCCTCGGCCTGAAATATACTTTTGTAACTCGTTAAAAGGCAATCAATTTCTTTCCATTCACAAGGAATGTGGAAGGCGTTTATACAGTGTGTTGGTAGCATAAGGATATAGACAAATCTTTATACAATGTTAATGTTTCGTTTCTTATAAGTAGTATTCCAGTAGGTACTATCAGATGGTATTAACAATGATCAAGAGATGGCGCTCTCACTATCTTGGTAAGACTAAAAATTATTAAAATCTTTATTTTATTTAAAAAAAACAGCTATTTAGTATCTAGTTATCAGGAGTTTAATAAATTTACCAGTTTGCTAAGAATTTCTCATCTTTATTTATTTTTCTGATACAAAACTGTTCTATTGTGTATATTAAAAAAATCTGTAGCTTTTCTACAACCACACAACCTGGTCTTAAGCTTGATAAATAATAATCATGTTTTTTATTATGTTTGTAACCCCATTTTTGCATACAATTATTATCAAAACTATCGCTAAAACTAATTCTTTTAAATCTGCTCATTATAAATATTTCAGATACCAATGTAATTATGTTAGACAAAGTACCTAAATAAACGGACACCGGTATGGGTATTTATGTCAATGTAGCTAAGCTATCCTCAGTGAACTCTGGCTATCCTACGAAATAGGACTATCTTTATTGCATTTGTAGAACAAAATGCCGTTTATAGAGATAAAAGCAAAAGAACTTTTATAGATTTTTTATATGTTTTACGGCAGGCATACAGGCAAGCGGGCTACCTGATGGGAAGTGATCACCGCCGCCTATGGAGATCAGCAACACCAGGGGAGTTTTCAATGCGTTGCCCGCCTTTGAAGAGTCCTATTTAATAACCTCTTGAACGATCCCATGTCATATCATAGTCCAAAGGAAACACTTCACTCACTTCACCTGGTTGGGGACTCATCCACTTCTAAAGTATGCTTCCCGGGTCGCAGAACTTCGTCGTTCTGTGCAGTCGTTAAACGGTTTTTATAGAATTCATGACATGAAATTTTATGTGTTAAATAAAAAATTCTCTTTGGGTCAAGGACGACGTCTTAGAGCCTAACGGACAGCTAATGCCTCCGTCTTTTTGCTAAATTATTTAGGCTAAAGTTGCACCGAATACCCTGTTTATTGCTGTAGCTGCAAGGGCGGTTCTGCATGTTTGTGCCTGCAACCTAAATGCATGAATCGTAGATGTTATGGGTAACAGTTACCGCTTACCATCAGGTGGGCTGTGTGCTCGTTTGTCACTGAGTAGTATGAAAAAAAGAGGAAGAAATTATTGTAGTGGTAATGTTTTATGGCTGGTTTCATTGCTACGTATTTCGAGATATATGGAGCCAGTAGTTGCGTTTAAAAGTCACGCTCTAAGATCTGTCCTGGTTGTGCTCTCGCGCACGTGATCCCCATAATACACGATTTGGCAGACTAGATCAATTCAGCGGAGCGTCTGCCATCTGACCCCCATGACCCTGCTACCAGGAGAACCTGACCAAATTGGTTGATGGTTACACATTTAGTCGCCTGAATGTGCAGGTTTCATCACGATGTTAGCATTCAACTAACGTACATAACTCAGAAAAGAGTTATTGGTCGCAGTGTGGTTCGACCCTGGTACCTCTTGCTTACGAGTCGGATACCATAACCACACGGTCACCCACGACAACTATGACAATAGATATTCACCTATAATAAAGTTACTCTCAAAAAAAAAACATTCAAGCTGTCATTACACTAACTAGAATCAAACAAAACTGAAAACAATATTCCACAACTTTCGTCGAATTCAAATGTAATTTGGTGTGAATCGTCAAACGATTTCAATTTTCAACGTTGCCTTGATTCTCAATTAGCAATTTCTTGGAATTGTTATTGTTACCGATAAAGCTAGCAACTATAACAAATACCAAACCGAGTTATGTATAGAAACAACAATTACCACCCTGTACGTGCGTCGTAACGCACGCAGCGGGCACGAAAATATGAATGATACATGAAGTCCTATTACTCATTCTGGTCAGGGAATTCCTTTAGGTCTTGTATGCGATTGCTTATCTAATGCCCTGTGTTTCGATGGTATTTATCTTTGCGGTAACAAAATGACTTGATCGACGAAAAAAGAGGGGTGTTGTAAGTTTCATGTGTATGTCTGTCTGTGGCATCGGAGCTCCCGCACGTTCAATTCGTTATAGTTATTGGCTTTATTTATTAAAATTGGTTCAGTAGCTTAGAAATTATTTAAGTATATCTAAACTTGGTCTAGGGTTATCCGACTTTTTCTGTCGACAATTTTTTTTTTAAAACAGATAGAGAAACACGAGCAAGCGAGCCGGCTGATGGTAAATAGTTACCGTCGAGATAGACACCAGCAACACATGGGGAAGCTGCGAATGCGTAGTCGGCTACAACGATCGACTTAACCACAGGTTTCCGTTATTATCAATAGCCCATAACAGGTCCACTGCTGGACTTGAGTCCCCTTCACATTTGTGAAGAGTCTTGCCGTAATCTCCACACTTGGCAGGTAGATATTTCTTTATTGATAACAATAGTTACAGGTCATTTAGGTACATTACAGGGTTCATACATTACAGGGTTGCAGGTAGGTTGGAGATCGCAATTATTGAAAGTCCACAAAATGAAAATCTGCTCTTTATTTTTCACCGACTTCAAAAAAGGTACAAAACATTATGTATGTATGTTTACCGAAATTTTGGCCAAGTTTTGCCCAGATTATCGTTCCAAGATCTATACATAACCGTGTTATAAGTTAGGAAACTTTCTTGGTAAAATATACTTGGGCGAATCTGTGCGCACGACGCTAATAAAATCATCTTGGCGTTAATATAACGGTTGTAAATACTCTCGCGCACGAGGGCCCGTGGTCCACCTTGATCATGACCCAGGATTTGGCAGTTCAGATAATTACAGTGGAGCGACTGCCATCTGACCTCCGTGCTCCTGCTACCAGGGGAACCTGTCTGGATGGGATCATGGTTACACATTCAGTTGCCTGAATGTGCGGGTTTCATCACGATGTTTTCCCTCACCGTAAGAGTGCGCACGATGCTAATTTGTGTGCATAATGTAAGTATTCTCGTGTCTCATAACTGCTACGTAGAACAAACACCACATTCACAAGCTCACTCACTCAAAGTACCTCGCATAAAAAAGTTTATGTAACTGTAGGTAATATGAGCAGCACTTTTACCTCCCATGAATATGAAATAAATATTTTACAATTTGTACCTACAGGTTTTGTATAAGCGTTCATAGGATGGTGTTGTAATGGAACTAAAATATTCTAGTCGTAAAATGTAGTATTAATGCTGTTTATTATGTAAAATAATTATGTGGAAGCGACAACCACTGATCCTCATTGGTTGTCGTTTACAGTCACGATTTTTGTTAAGTGACTTGAATGATACAACATAAATGACTGCGAGGAAATTGTCACGAGTGTCTGGTAAAGAACCAGAGAAGATATAGGTACCTACGCGCTATAGAACACTGTGATTTTGGCATATCTGATGACGTCATTCGACACCCGACTAAATCTTACTTAACACGTAATAAAGCACATATTTCATTGCGTTTGATATTTCCTTTAAACCCATATAACTGAGTCATTTCAATATGCACTTCAAAAATTATTTCACTGGGTTTCATAGCTATGAAAATACTTTTAGATTTTATCATAAACCTATATATTTCCACCATATTTTTTTAAATATTAAACGGCAGACAAACAGGCAAGCGGGCTACCTGATGGAAAGTGGTCACCGCCGCCTATGGTCATCAGCAACACCAGGGGATTTACCAATACATTACCCGCCTCTCAAGCGACCTCTAATATACCTCTTGGAACGATGTTGTCATAGTCCAAAGGAAACACTGTAAGCTGGTAGCTCATTCCACATCCGAATCGTACGAGCGAGAAACCTTCTTTCGAGCCTTCCTCGATTGATCCTCATTAAAGGTCAAAGGTATTGTAGCATATTTTGCTACAATAGTAAAGGCTCAGCACAAACACAACGTAGATGGTACTAAATGAAGTTAAAAGCATGATTTCCGGGTATCATGGACAACGTAAACACAGTGATGTAATCATAATGTTTGTGTTATTATCGTAATTAAGGCTAATTCCTAGCTTAATACGCAGTTGAAACATTAGCTGTGGTGTTGTATGTCATACTGTAATTTTGAGTAATTTTGCTTTTAGTATTAGAGCCCAATATACGCACATACATATTACCACAATATATAACAATACTAGAAAGTTAAGGGTTCAGAATATTCCCTCGGGACCGAGGCCCTACTTTTTCTTTTTTTTTAAACTACACTCAATGACAAAAGAGGAGACATCTCACTTGATGGTAAGCGGTAATTATCGTCCGTAACGTCTACGATACATGCACTAACTTTGAATTCTTATAACGAAAATGAGGGACCGCGGTTGCGTCACTGTCAGGACTAAAATGAAATAGCTCGCCTTGTAATCACCGGAACACAACAATGGAATTATTTTTTGTTTTTGCGCCTAACGCAAAGGGTATAATGGCACTCTCCGGATTATCGAGGGAGGGCGACAGAGGACACTCATGTGTACCAGCCCGGCCGGCTGGTTATGCAGGACTCGCAAGAGACCTAGGCGCCTACCAGCTAAACACTGCCTCGGGCAGGCTTTTCAGGTTTTATCGAATGCGACACCCCATAGGAATGGGGAAAACATAGTGCTATATTATACAGAGAGTCACCTATAAAATAAATATATGTTCAACTTTCCGTCAAAAATGTAAGCCAGAAAGTAACACACCTTCCAAACCAAACGAAGCAACGCTACCCCACGACAAGCGCGAATCCGAAAAACATATATATTCATGTACCGAGGGGTGGTGAGATACAATCTGCGAACGTACATGTGAATAATATTCCCGTAGCCCAGAGATTGTATCTGGTGGCCAAATTCATAATTTATGAAGTAACCGATACCTACAGCTAGAATGTTTATGGTATAACGCGCCTATGACGTATCGACGCGGCGGTAATAACTTTGAGCAAAGCAATTTTGGGGATACTCAAATATTCAGGGCGAAGTTGTGATTAGAATTTTAAGTGCGTACGCAGAAACTCCTGGATCAGTTTAATTTCTCATTTGAGGGAGGTATACACTTAATTGTGATGGGTACAACTCGTTTCGTGTGACAGTGTTGGTTTTGTTTGGGAGTTGTCGTGGTGTGCTGTATTGGGCCTAGCCTGGGATTTACAAGTTCGTACTTATGTACTCCTATTGCCACCTTCCGCACTGAACTACGCATTGTTAACCCATTGAGTTTGGGTTCGTTTGATTAGTCTTCACAAATACTCTAACTGATCATAGAGAACGTGCAAAAGTTGGCTACGAAAAAAAAAATTCCATTTTCAAATATTTATAAACAAATGCGCAGCGCCCGCATCGTAACCTCGTAGTAAAGTGTCACACCCGCACAGTCTCGAGCAGCACCCGCGGTGTCACCGCGTCGTGTGAGCACTTCACGCTTATAGGGTAGATTGCACGTTTTCTGTCCGGTTGCTACGCGGTTACTATACGGGTAGGATTCAAACGACGTATAAACGGGTCCTAATAGTTAATTGTCTACTATTTCTCGAGAGACGTAAGCTTTATCCCATGAAAAACATTTTTATTTAAAAATTCGCCAAGTCTTGTAACTCACTCGTAAAAATATCTAAGGTGGAGGCTGATGTGGTGGTGAAGTCTGACAGAATTTTTTTTTTATAATTATTTTGCAACCTGCACCGTAGTTCTACTTAAACTTATGATAATATTTTTTATGTAGGTATATATCCTTGCACTTTGGCTAATAATTATTGCTTACTTACTTACTGCGCTCGCTCAGCGACACAAAGTGGATCTTAGCCTCTGACAAAAGAGATCGCCATCTCTTCCTATCCTAAAAATGTTTGTTAAGACTACATTTTGTTTTTGTTAGTTTTTTACATGATTTGAGCTTTTTCAAATTCGATATATTTTATTAACAATTTTAGTAACCAAGGTAGTTGAATATAATTTCCTTAAATTTCGTGATTACCAAGTATCATGTTCCAAGTTCCAATTTGCCTAGTTCGGCGATATCTGGGCAGTTACGACCCACAAAATCGAACACTTTTTTTAAAACACTGACTGATGTTTCAGTTTCATGTTTATCATAAAAATGGGCGGCCATTTCTATGCTTCACTCATGACTTTAGACAGTAACCATCCGTATTTTGTTCAGGTTCGTGATCACCATAAACTTTGTCGAGGTACCACCTTACGGCATACGCCCTTTTTTGTTTTCCACCGTCGAGGTTTACTATTTTTCTAAGCCACACTTGATTAATGTCATCAATTTTATTTCCATTCAGCGTCAAAGTCGAATAACTCCACGGAAAAACACATTAACTTGTTTGCACATACAAAGTAAATTTTTAATTAGCACCAGCCTCTCTATTTACAGTCACCTGCTTCTCCAAAGCCAATGAACTTGTCTGATGAATTATTAACCTGGACGTTATTACTTGCCCTCAGACATAGTCCCTATTACAGTGGGGATGCGTCCCTCACCTTATAAATTATAGATGATTGCGACATAATCTTATTGTGGTTGACGTGGACTGTGGCTCAGAATTGTGTAAATTTTATGTGGTAATTTGTGTGTTTGGTAGGTTCATTAACATACACACTGTAACACTCGGGAATGTAGGGGCTTTAAATAAAAACTGGTAAATCGTTAATTGAAGTTATATTTGTGAAAGTATACTGAAGAATCATATAAAATACAAAAGATACCTTACATGTAATTCAAATGGAACCCATTTGAATTACTGCCTAGCCAGTGCTTTGTGTGCTCATAGAGACAGGCTACAGACCTAAGGGCAGCAGCATTTTCCATTGTTATATTTAAACACTGCGATCTCCAAGCCGCCTGCTAAGCGTGGAGATTATGGCAATAACCTCCCCTTTCGTGGGAGAGGCCCTAAGTCCTGTAGTGGACTGTTACGGGCTGTGATGATGATGATGCTGATGACAGACCTAAGTCCTGCTTGCTCCGAACTATCCAAGCTTACCGACCTTCTTCCTACATGTTTCAACCTGCTTAACTGATTAAAGCCCCGGCTGCCCTATGGGAGCAGCAACCTCACCCGGAAGCCTACTTAACCTAAAGCCCACCCAGACATGAGGCCTCTGAACGCCTACCTCAAGCGTCTGGCTAATTTTTATAAAAAAAATACATTAGATCACGTAGACGGTTCGCCACGAGGTACAGTACACTCGATGTCTTATGCTGAATCTTGATGACAACGCAAGTGTTTACTTCCTTTTTGGTACCTGTTTAAAATATTTTCAAACAATGTATAAAAGTATCCTGATGGGATATGGGCGTGGGTATCTAAAGTATAAAATAGATCCTGTAGACCTGAGAGAATTATTTTTTCTCGAGAACTAGGTACTAACACTACTAATAATAGCAGTGTTTGAAATAGTTTGCATTACTAGATAATTTAGTTAGTGTAGGGGGTTTTTGCATGAAATACAAAAACAACAATCTGCTTATTTTTTATAACAGTCGAGGTTTTTGAAAATTTTTATCGCAGTAATAATAAACTTTTTTTTTGTCTCCGTTATAATAGGATTACTCTTTTTAAATTCACCATAATATGGAAAAACAGCCTCTGCTTAAAAGGCCCTTACCAGCAACAACAGCTTTTTTTAAGAAACATGCGTAAATACTCCTATCTGTAAAAACAGCCCCCTCAACCCCCCACATACTAGTAACACATTACTATGCCATAACCCTCGAACAACCAATCGGTAGGCATTACGTGTAATCTGAACAATACCGATTCTAGCCCACACCCGGATTGTGGAAACCAAATAATATTGGCCAATAATCCCTTGGGCCAGCGCTCCCCTTCCTTTCTTATATGAAATCTGTACAGTATCGATTTGGTTTCTTTCTTTATTCGTAAATCTGTATTGCATATCACACAAAAATTAAAATGCAAAGGCTGTTGCAATACCGATGTATCCATACATAATATAAAACAAAGTCGCTTCCCGCCTAATTTTTGTACGCTTAGATCTTTTAAACAACACAACAGATTAATGCGGTTTTCAACAACATGAAGTGATTCAAGAGGAAGGTTAACAAGCAAGAAAAAAGAGTAGGTAGAGGGAAAGTAGGTGAACGCGAACGAAGTCGCGTCGGGTCCCTTCACTATTTTAAAAAGTGACGCTTTACCATATATTCCAACAAAAAGAACGCCTACTTACTACTTTTAATAAGGAAAATACCCACAGAAGCATCACTTTTTTTATAAAACGAAATGAGGTCGAAGTAAAGCATGGACGTAATTTATGTTGTTATATTTAATAAGAACTTCTAAGAAATCTGCCACGACTGCCTAAATAAAAAGACAATCTCCATAGGTAGTTCATTGTGGGTTTATTATCTACTTAATTGAATTGCTTTCACACAGTTTTCGCACAGTATTTTTTCACATCTCTCGTTATCTGAGAGACACACGTATAATGTAACACGTAATGTCAAGAATGGATTTAATAAAGCGAATTTAAGCCCGAGTGATATTTCAAAAGCGTTCCCTTAAAATAATATTTTCTTTTGGAAACTTTTATCCTTTGAGCTAAATTACTGAGACGTGTATCTCATAAAAAGCCTTTTCATACACTCGGGTACCTGCCACTGAATGTAAAATACAGAACGTAACGTAAAATATAAATCTTTTAAGAAGAGTTATGTACGTGGTAAGAGCATCGGTGACCGGCTGGTAAGGGTATCCGACTCGCAAGCGAGAGGTCCCGGGTTCGAATCCCACTGCGGTCATGTACCAATGACACTTTTCTGAGTTATGTACATTAGTTGATGCTAACCGATGCTCTTATGGTGAGGGAAAACATCGTGATGAAACCTGCACATTCAGGCGTTCATTCATTCAATTTGGTCAGGTACCCCTGGTACCAGGGTCACGGGGGCAGATGGCAGTCGCTCCACTGTAATTACCTGATCTGTCAAATCCAGGATCATGGTCAAGGTGGACCCCGGGCCCTCGTATGCCAGGGCACAACCGGGACATTAACGGCAAGATGATTATTTATGCACCTGTTTAGGTCAGGTAAATAATACCCTAAACCGATGAGCACGTGTGAAAAGGTTGATGAATGTGGTAAAAGCGAGAGAGATTTATCAGGACCATAGCAAGTGAAACAATGTGGACTCTGTCTACCCCTATGGGAAAAAGGTTTGACGGTATGTATGTATGTCCACTGTAGATGCATTTTTGTAAGAATGTTACTAATGTGTGAAAGCCAAGGCAATAAACATTTAATCGCCGTAAAACTGTGTAAAGTATAAATAATAAAATAAACAAACTGAATGCGAATAACATTGCGAATTCAACACAAACATTCAATTTGCAGTGCTAGGAAATTGTAAAATCAGCTTAGGTTTGCAGCAGATGGGGCTGGGTACAGCTTTTGTTAGCCGAGTGGTCTGAGACTTTGTGTAACAATTACGTGTAGCTGGAGAATTCTACTTTTAAGCCTCAAGTTGTAAGGTGCTGGTATTTAACACAACTAGTGTACGGTACGGCCGTATGATATACCTATGTTAAAAATTGCGAGATATATATGATAAAGTGTGTGTGTGTGTTGACGAGAAACGTCTTTAAAATCGCATTGAGTCAGAGACTAAGTATGAGTTTTTTTTTAATGTGTTATTGGATCAAATAAAGATACGTCTATGTCTATGTCTATGTCTAAAAGTGTAACGTAACGAAAAGGTCTACATCGTCTTCTATACATAGTATAAAACAAAGTCGCTTCCCGCCGTCGGTTGGCCCCGATGTATCTATGAATGTCTCTATTTATGTATCTATGGAGGCTTAGATCTTTTAAACTACGCAACGGATTTTATTGCGGTTCTCAACAATAGATAGGGTGACTCAAGAGTATGGTTTAGAGCAAGAAAAATAGGGTAGGTCGGGTAAAGTTTGTGTACGCGAACGAAGTCGTACCGGGTCCACTGGTACCTTAATAACTGCAAAACTTATAGTCTAAGAAATATGAATCTAGCGTTATTGCCTATATAATCAGCTCGCTCTTTTGACTTTGAAAATGCGTCGGCGGCGGGTGGGGCGGAGGGGGAACGAAACGCGCTGCCGCGCATTCTATTTACTGTAATTCACGACTCACCCGTGTAGCACGGAGAATCTTGCGTGTATTTATTGAGTTTGTTTACAACAATTGATCCAATTAAAAATATTTGTAATTTTTATAATATTTTAGTAAAAATAAGCAAAAGGTGTAAACAAAAATAAGCAAATTAAATATATCGGCCTCAGCTCGTGTCCCATCTAGCAAGAAATACAAATCATGGCAAACGTCGTGGGTGCCCCAATGTCCGGGGCTGAGCGACCGAGGCGGTTTCGAGACCATCTCAAAGCCGTCAAGATAGACGTTTCACGTAAAACCAACAGCCATGTATTCCGATACAGCCCCACCCAATTTTTTAAATGGAATATACACCAATTCCCCCGAAACATGACACTTGCTGCTGACACATTTGACAGTTACGCCGAAGTTAAGTGTCGCAGCCGCGTTCTTTCTTCGTGTCGGCGGCTTTGGCGTGTAGATGTGTCGACGTATTTTATTGCTCGATGAAAAACAACAAGACAGCCTACCTGTTATGTAGCGGTAACTGTCGTCCATAATATCTGCAACCCATGCTCTTAAGTTTCATGTGACCCAAATGCAGAACCTCAGCAGATGCGTTGTCGCGGTGAGGACTAAGAAGAAATCCCTCAATAATGATTATGTAATCAGATTTATTTATTTATTTATTCTTATTAGCACTATCATTACATGCTTAACCTAATGCGATAGAGACTACCAACTTATTATCTATAATTACGTAACTGACATTATACATTGCTACCCTTGTGAACTTACTTAGAGGACAGGAAAATATGTCAATCTCCTCCGCAATCAGGTTGAGCAGATATATAGCTCGTATTAAGGGCGCTTTATTAATAAAATAAAAACAGCTCAAGCCGAGTGTACCCCATTCGAAATACAAAATTTCTTACACTTAAATAAACAAAATACATAACTGCAAATCTCTACCCGCACTCACTTTACCCCAACCCACTTTATATCACTCCAAAAAATTGCTATAAACCTGTCAATACAGAATTTCCGGCCACGTGCCTTTGTGCAATAAATTGATTATTTTCGCCCATTGTAAAGTTCAGTCGCATGTAGGTATCAATTGCAGAATGAACAATAGTCTATATATCATCATCACAGCCCATTACAGTCCACTGCAGGACTAAGGACCTCTCCCAAGAAAGGGGAGGTTATTGCCATAATCTCCACGCTTGGCAGGCGGGTTGGAGATCGCAGTGTTATAAGTAACAATGGAAATCGCTGCTGCCCATTTCCCAGCCTACGGAGACTCTTCGATATTTTGCCTCGAAAAGATTAGTCGCCTTGTCCGACACCCACGAGTGTAAGGGGTTGGTGCTATTCTACTCTGCCGGACACCACACGGCCATATCATGTCTATAAATATAGCATGGACTTATCTTTGTCCTCTGGCACACAAACTTCAAGGGTTGAAATGTAAGACACGACGCAATTGATTACGTCGCGTAGTCATTACGCGTACTACTAACTGTTGATGTTTTGATATTATGGGATGTTGTGTAGATAGGTAGTAAGACTGAAAATAGGTATAGTGTTTCGTTTGTTAATGGTGTTGTAACGGAAACTAATGAGTATTTGCTTTGCAAATCGTATTCATATTTATGCGGAAATACATATTTATGTAATTGCTAGTAGTATACTTTGGTAAATATATATCTACCATAATAATTAATACCATTGTTATAGATCAACACGTTCAATTACATAATAAATTCGATTCGATTATAACACATAAATCATATAATTTTTTTATTTCGTCATTTGATTACATATACCTATGTCAACGAATTTGGATAAAAAAATAAAAATAAAAATATTGAAACCAAGGTTTCATGACTGAATCAACTTTTTTATGTTTAGAGAACTCAGTAATCGAGTATGGTGCTATATAAATCTACTGATTTGAGTTTTTGAATACCTTGTCTGAGGTGGCATCCATTTCGTCACAGTGGCATCTATTACATGCAGGAAAGTATTTGTTTATGTTAACCTCCTTGGGGGATATATTACCTATTTCATACTAAACTCGCATTCACACACAATACTTTTCTAAGTAAATTAGCATTACTACGCAAAAAAAGACACTTCTGACAGTAACTCTTTGCTAAGTGAACGTTGCGTTCAAAACTGCTCTATACTTGGTCAATATGGTTCATTAAGACGGACGATAGTGCTGATCGCCACTTCTCGGAACTGTCAGTTGTATGCCTGAGCGCTCGCGCACTGTTAGACCCACAGAACCAAATTAGATGCTGACATAGAAGTCCTATGCGCGGATGACTTTGTTGCCATTATATGACCAGATAGCCATATTTTGCCATACAAATCAAAAATCCAAAAATACGAACAACAACATCTCCCACCGCCACTGCATATTTTTAATCCGAGCAAAAAAGACCTCCAAACTTATCCCACAGAGGGATCTCCCCTACCCATTGCCAGTATAGCTTGCACGCGTACGCCGAGATTTGATACGCACAATCGCACGCAAGTTGCGTCGCCACGCATACCATATCAGGGGTGTTACTACGAATGTGTACTGAGATATTCCTTTTTAAAAGGCACGCAAATATGCTCCCTTGTTTATTAGGTATTTTTTGTATTGTGTAGGGTTGGAGTGAATCAAAAAGATGTGAGATAGGTTCATGATATGCATCGATATTGACTGCTAGTTATCGACGAAATCTGTCAAATGTATTTTAATAGAGAAAGAGAAAATAAAATATCGCTACTGACGCGCGAAATTGGACGAACGGATCCTAAATGTGTAAGGAGAGCTTTCTTTTAACGCCACATGCCATACGATATCATCATCATCACAGTCCATAACAGTCCACTGCAGGACTTAGGGCCTCTCCCTCGGACGGGGAGGTTATTGCCATAATCTCCACGCTTGGCAGGCGGGTAGGAGATCGCAGTGTTATAAGTATAACAATGAAAAACGCTGCCCATTTTCCAGCCTACGGAGACTTTAGATCTTTTGTCTTGAAAACATTAGTCTCCTTGTACAACACCCACGAGTTTAAGGGGTTGGTGCTATTCTACTCTGCCGGACACCACACGGCCAATACCATTACCGGCCATACGCCATAATTGGTTAATAATTTTAAGTCGCACTCTTCACTTCACACTACTGTCATAGTAATAGTGTCCCCACTGGTGGGGATTTGTCTGTCCTCTATTGAAACACATTAAAAGCTTAAAAGCTTGATTCACCATGACAATAGGAAACTGCTTCGATTTCTAATGGGAGGCGTCTTCTATTCAGATGGATTATAGACGAGAAACGTTCTACAAAGCGGCTTCCGAAGTTTTGCCGTTTTGTTAACAGGGAACAGTAGATTGACACTTACGTTTTAACAATACATTCAAATAAATCATTAAACTTAATAGCAACATTAGATTAAGATATTGTATCTACCTACTAACAAATTGTATGGGTCTTCAGATACTTGAAATAAATGATTATTCCCGGGTTCGATTACCGGCCGGGCAGAAATTGAAATGATTAATTTTAATTTCTGTTGCGGGTCTGAGTATTATAAGTATAATAAGTACGTATTTAAAAATTTAAATGTAGTTTATCAGTTTTCTGGCACCCATAACACAACCTTTACTTACTTTGAAGCTAGATGGCGGTGTGTGAATTGTCCGAGCATATAAATATAAAACTATAAGGTAGCTATTTTAGAGCTGAACAAAAGTTATTATGGTGCCTAATTCCAAATATATTAGGTAGTCTGTTTCGAGATCCTGAACTACTGGCAAATATATATCGCCTATTGCTAATTTGACATGCACCAGTAAAGCAAAAGTCGAAACTTGAGTAATATTTGGTAGAAGCCGCCGTAGTTACTTTTGTTCAACTCTAAAAAACATTCCAACGATGTGTGACATGGAGATACCTACCACAGTTCATAGAGATCTTGGATAATGTTTCTATGCACCCATGCTTTATCTTTATACGCACTTTCCACTAGGGCGCGATGTAACAAATAGGCCCTATTAACTTCACAAAATAAAGAAATTACTATCGAAATGATTCAGTGTCTCAGAAGTTATTTCAGTCACACAATTCCCTTTAACTTCGTGGTAGGGCCTCGCATGGGAGATAACCTCCCTTCACAAATACAAATGTGTTCAGAGAATTCACACCATGTCCTTCGGCTTATCTTTGGAGAGATAACAGAGTGCAGTGTCTTTTTCTTAAAGGATTTTTCTTTTCGATAACATTCTAAGTACCTACGTATACATTCTCTGGGTAGAGAATTGTCTCTCATTTCTTTTTTTTGTCTCTCCTCTGCAGTACAACATGGGGTTCTTTACAAAGCATGTGCCTTAGGTTGCAGATAACTTGGAAGACGGTGGCCACTTTCCAGAAGGTGGACCCGTCTGTCCGTGTGCCTCCCTAGGCGATAAAAATACAAAAAAAAGTACTAGAATATTTATAGAAAATTATTGCGACTCTATAATAGCACACAGTTTTTTAAATATTTCCTTTAAACGACGTAAAGAAGTGTGAAAATACATTGATTTGTCTAAAGATTATTAAGAACTATTTTACATTTAGGACATAAAGAAGTCTGAAAACACATTGAATTCTCTAAAGATTACAAAGAACTATTGTTACATCTAAGACACTTCATACGAATGAAATAATCCAAAAATGACAGTCCTTATTTCAAAACCAATAAAGAGTAAACTAAAGAGCTTTTGTAATTTGCTTTAGAACCACCCAGGTCAAATCAGTGAAGCATAAAAACGTGATGAAAAAAATTGTTACACGCGTTTGCCTCGAAGCTAGGACCGCAAAATATTTAAATATTTCTAACCTCTTTATGGCGTGGATAACATTCATCTGGAGAGACTGTCATTAATCTGGCGTGGAGATCATTGTAGTATGATTTATAGTGAGCACATTTTTTGACAAAACTACCAGCGCACGTGACCCTATCTGCAACGCACCTATTTAGAAGTTCCCTTAGGGTGTTTTCGGATTTTAGGGTCCCATTTTATTGTCCAATTGTTGGTGATAAATGCGTGAAGATTGGCCGTTAAGTTAATACGGTGGTACTAATGGCCCGTCTGGAGGACAGAGGACACTGTTATTGAAACGATAGTTTTTTGGGAGTTCAAAAATGATAGTTTTCGGGTGAGATATTTTTTGCTTACTATCTCGATATATTATGTTGAAATTTAACAAGTATTGGGGTTGTGCGTGACCACACCCATGTCACGGGAAGATAGTGATTGAAAATTAAATTTAAATTCTGCGGTGTGTCTGATATCATAATTTGCCTGACCTTATCCTATTCATTTGGAGTCGGCCCAGTATGTTTATTTCTCCATTCATCCCTATCTGCTGTTATCGATGTCTGTCTGATAGAAGTGTGTTATTTAAATTTTGAGTTGTAGGTACATGGACCATCGATTCATTAGCCAGAAAAATATAACAGCTATGTAGACTACAAGTTTAACTAGTATTTTAGTGTAGCTCAAATTATACAAAAGTATGTTCCCAAATAATTAAAAATTTTCATGGATGTTTCATTACTATTCTTACTTACCTATCACTTATTTTTTTTTAATAATTGCTGATAAATTCATACAGCGCCAATCTAAGAAAAGCTTGTTAGGTGCTAGATAATTGATGTACTACATACATACTAACTAATTATACATTAAACACCCATACCCGTAACAGAAATTAAAATTCATCATTTCAATTTCTGCCCGGCCGTGAATCCAACTCGGGACCTCTTGCGTGACAGACAGATGTTGACCACTAAAACACTCGAGTGGTTGAGTTTAAAACATTTACGCATAATGCAACTCATAGTGCAAAAAGCAGGAGTTGCGAGTCACGGAAATGAAGATGCTGCGGTGGATGTGTGGGGTTTCCCGCAAAGATCGCTACCGGAACGCCCACATCCGCAGTAGTCTTCAAGTACGTGACATCGCAGATAAGCTACAACAGTGTCGCCTTCGATGGTCTGGCCATGCCGCCCCCGCCAGGCACGGGAAGGAGAGGCCGGCCCAAGAAGCGATGGGTGGACGTCGTTAAGAGTGACATTCGTGCCAATGGACTCACCAATAAAAATGTCGAAGACCGAGCAAAGTGGACTAGGAAAAACAGGAAGGCGGACCCCGTGCTCCCGCGTGTAGCGCGGGAGCGCAACCGGGATTTAACGCCAAGATGATGATGATGATGACAACTTATAGTGCAATCTAGACGCAGAAATAACTTTATTCTGTTGTTGAACTCTGAACACGAATATTTGAGGATCACTAACAATCTATACACTGATATATACTGTTTAAGAAACTTTATTTTCTTAAAAATATATAAATATGTAATATAGCATACTTAACCCACTTAGATTCCGTACCCCCGAAATAGAAACCTAAAACATTCCTAAACCCTATTAGGTACTCAATTCAAGTTTCAATGACGTCACCACAGTTCAGTAATTAGTTGATCACGTGCCGCCTCTAAATCCCCAGGCGCGGTGTCTAGCGCATACAAATTAAATCTAGGCATCCTAGGTTCCATTTCGGGGAGTCCCATTCCGGTTTTATCCAGCTTAGCGGGTGCATCTGCTCATGTATTGTCGCTTAGTTCACGCCGACCTTCGATGTTGGGAGTTTTGATCGATTACTAATATTAAGTAATACAAATATTAAGGTATTGATCGAGGAGTCTATAGCAGATTGAAATGCGTTAAATTTTCGAGGAAATACATTCAGGAGTTTTTCTAGCCGGGATGATATCAACTTCACGCCGTGGACTTATCCCAGTTAAAATACTAAACAGGATATAATGACGTCGAAGTAGATTTCTCAAAACTCAAAATATATAAACAAAACCAAATCGATTTAAGCATATTTGACACAAAAAAAATCAGTGTAAACCGTGTCAATAAATTACTAAAATTACTTTACTTACAATATTTAAACAAATAGGAACAATTAAATATAATACAAGTATTATAACTTTTCGTCACGTCTTTTTCTCATCGGGATAGATACGTAGGAAAATCGGTGAATTATGCTATTTATTAACCTCCGACGAAAAAAGAGGGGTATTACAAGTTTAACGTATGATTCCGTGGCTGTGTGTTGTCTGTGGCATCGTAGCTCCCGAATGGATGGACCGATTTGAATGCGGTTTTTAGCTTTGTTTTATTAAAATCGGTTGTGCAGTTTAGAAAATATTTGAGTTCAAGTAAATTTGGTCGCTATCCGATTCGTCGTCGTTATCGGGGTTATCCGAGTTTTATCAAAGTCTTTGAAGTTTATCGCTTAAAATAGGAGTCGGTGTTATTATGTACTTTCATTTTCATGTCGCTTTTTATGCATGAAATCATTTTAAATTTACCAGTTTACGTGAGTAGAATATAGTTAAATACAATTGCAAAAACACAATTATCAATTCACTGCTACTAATCACTCCAAACTCGCACAAATCGCGACCCCTCACCTTTTTCAAACGGGCCCCCAATTCTAATTTACATTGTAACGACAACACATGTTACACCCACTAATCCTCTGGGTTCCGTATATTACAATTGGGACTATTAATAGCATCCAGCTCTGTTCGCACCCCTACGTATAATCCCTCTATTGTGTGACCAAGTCGGCAGTGGTTGCATTTAAATGTATTAACATATTAACAATTAAGGAATTTCGGAGCACAGTGGAAGCGTTTGTCGAGTCCGAATTTGATATTGTGTATGAGGGCAGTTACGATTTAAACAGTATTGTTTATACACATCTAAGAGGTTCGTAGACCAGGGAATATAGTTAAGCATAGTTTTCTTTTGTGGGAGCGTCGATGGCCTGGCGGTTGAGTATCTGACTCGTAAGCGAAAGGGTATCGGGTTCAAATCCCGCTGCGGCCATGTACCAATGACTCTTTTCTGAGTAACGTACATTAGTTGAATTTTAACCGATACTCTTACGGTGGGGGAAACATCGTGATGAAACCTGCAAATTCAGGCAACAGAATTTGTAACCGTGATCCAATCTGGTCAGGTTCCCCTGTTAGCGGGGTCACGGGGTCAGATGGCAGGCGCTCAACTGTCATTACCTGATACCATATCCTGGATCACGGTCAAGGCGGACCCCGGACATTAACGCCAAGATGATGTTGATAGTTTTTCTTATGTGATAGAAAATTTAAATTTAAAGGTTTGAATGGGTTTCTATTATATGATTTACTAGATTGGTTAATATTTTAAAATTCCTAAATATTATTTTTTCTTTCCTAAAAACCGCAACCTACAGAAAGGTTTCTGCCAGCATAATAGTATCAAGATACTATTATATGCTGGCAGAAACCTTGGCAAGCCAAAAAGGAAAATTCCTGCCACATAATTATGTTCATACTGCTCGCGGCTATGCGGCGAACGTATTCGCGGCTGTCGCGCTGCGGCCGCATGGCTGTTATTTTAGGCTCAGTTTGGTCACATCCGCGCAACCGAGCTACCAGACCGCTACCCCTCGAAAATGCAAGCAATCTGTTTCCAAATCTTGTGAACGCGCCACAAATGCACCGGTGCAGCAACTGCATGCTCGCGCGCAGCTCGCGTGCACGTCTTCCGTAGATTAGATTAGATTAGATTAATTTATTTATAACATTATAGTCACATAATTTAGAAAGTAGATACCTACAAAATTTTATTTGTATTAGAATACTTTCAATCTGCCCGTAAATTTTATAAAATTGCTACATGGAATACAATTACAATTTATAAAAATATCAACAGAAACTAAATTTAAAATGTGAAAGTATCATATTAATCATCATCATCATCACAGCCCGTAACAGTCCACTGCAGGACTTAGGGCCTCTCCCACGAAAGGGGAGGTTATTGCCATAATCTCCACGCTCGGCAGGCGGGTTGGAGGTCGCATTGTTAAAATATAACAATGGAAAATGCTGCTGCCCATTTTCCAGACTACGGAGACTCTTGAACTTCTGCCTCGAAAACATTAGTCGCCTTGTACGACACCCATGAGTGTAAGGGGTTGGTGCTATTCTACTGTTCCGGATACCACACGGCCATAGTAATGAATTATTAATAATCACACATATAAAGTTAAAAATTGCGCGCAGTTGCAGCAACTGCACGTGCATGAGCCTTTGCTGCAACTACACATTCGCGATATATTGACGAACAGCTAAAGTACTTTTATTTTCTTCTTCATCAATCTTAGATACGTGCCTAATCCAAAATATCGCTGCTGTTTGACAGTACAATACACTACGAGCACTTAATAAGTAACTGATATTGCTTACGGCTGCATAGGGCAGCCCATCATTCATTTTCTGCTGACGAGTTTGCGAGCTAAACATTATTTAGCAATGTAACTATTCTATACCAAATGCACACTTGCTCATTCTATTCTCATTTATTATCGTTAATTATATTTTCACTTTCATATTTTCTGTACTCGCTGCCCAGGTACAATTATAATGGCTGGTTATTTTGCAAAATGGTCTGGCTTCACTACTGTCGAAATTGGCAACAGTCGTACGACGATTTTCAGGTGTTCTAATTGGTCGTTCGACGCCCATCGACGCCCGTCGTTATGGGTGCCAGAAAACGGATAAACTACTATAACGAACTGTTTACCTACCTACAAGTTTATACGGAACCCTCATTTCGCGAGACTCGCACTTGGCCATCTTTTTTATCTGTTAGTTTAGGTTTCCGTCAGTCATATCAATGACTGTGATGAAAGTAGCAAAAGCGATCGTGGTCATCATCATCATTATCCACCTGCCCGTATCTCCCTTTGTGGCACCCCATCGGAGCAAGTGGCAACTCAGCATCATCATCGTCATCACAGCCCATAACAGTCCACTGCATGCAGGACTTAGGGACTCTTCCACGATAGGGGAGGTTATTACCATAATCTTCATGCTTGACACGCGGGTTCGAGATCACACTGTTATAAATAAGTTGCTGTTGGAAAAAGCTGCTGCCCACTTTCCAGCCTACGGAGACTCTAGATCTTTTGCCACGAAAATATTAGTCGGCTTGTACGACACCCACGAGTGTAAGGGGTAGGTGCTACTCTACTCTACCAGACACCGTATGGCCAACCCCCCTCGACATCTCGGGGGTATAACATCCATCCAGACAAACTTTCGTTTATTTATAATGGTAGTACCTACCAAGTACTGTAACAATGAGAAAACACCCGTAACATCACCTAGAAAGTGTTCGTTGCTCATACTTGTGAGGAGTGATGCCTGAGGATGTTTTCTTCCATTGAATTTATGCCGTAAAATATCACCTGTACGACGAACAAAGCCTAAAGGGAGACGGCAAATTTTCAGTTTCGCCAACGTCTTCATAATTTTAATGAGCTAAACACAACATTCTTATACAGCGGGTGTACGAGAAAGTTACGGCGAAGATTTATTCAACAATATCAGATATTTACGCTTGTGATTCTTGTATCACATTAACATGAATTCGATGTAATAGTATAAAGTAGTTATCTATAAATTGTATTTTGGTTAATAATGTTACATAGTAATGTTATAGGATTAAGTACAATTAAGATTTCGGATGCCCTATCGTAAAATTGTAAATTGCTATACCCCAGCGGTGTGACACTATTAATTTAAATATCTATACAGATGTGACGCACTGTACCTATTAATAGTGATATCGCAATAATACAATAATATTACAACTGTCCATAACCATTACAGCTAAATATGAGCCACCTCTACATTAAAATATATAAGTAGATTATCAGTTTTCAGGCACCCCTAACATAAGCTTTGCTTACTTTGGGGCTAAATGGCGCTGTGTGAGTTGTCCAAGCATTTTTTAATATGTGAAAATCGGCGGCTTGAGTCGGCAGTCTCTATATGGATTTAACATTGCCCTAACTTACTAACGGTAGTAATCAAGTGGGGTAAGTAGTTCTGTACCCTATACACGTTTGTAATGTATGTGCCGACCCCATCTTAGGTAAATCTTTCACCACTAACAGAGTCACGATACTTAGAGAAAAGTAAAAGACGCATTACTTCTTCTTTTTCCTTCACATCGTTTTACTAAAAAGGAAAAGGGGGATAAAAAGTTTATATCAATCCCCAGGTGCTAAACTATCTCCCGAATTTCATCAAAAGCGGTGCAGTGGTTAAAATTACTCTCGCATTTATAATATTAGTAGACCGATGGATTGCCAGGCTAAAGTGGCAGTGGGCAGGGCACATAGCTCCAAGAACAGACGGCCGATGGTACAGTAAAGTTCTCGAGTGGCGACCAAGTACTGAAAGACGCAGCGTGGGTAGGCCTCCAACAAGGTGTACCGACGACCTGGTAAAGATCGCAGGTACCACCTGGATGCGGAAGGCATGCGAGCGGTGCGTCGATGCCTTGCGGGCGCGATATTTTCGGGCGCGCTGGCCGGTCTTCTTGCGTCCGCCCCTGAGCTCGTTAAATTATCCCTTTGTTTTTCGTAGTTTTTTTACGTTTGGTAAGATATTAATTAATCCTATTTTAATAAATAATTTTTGAGTTTAAGTTTAGAGATCTCTGCAGAAGGCCTATGTCCAGGAGTAGGCGTCTTTCGGCTAGTGTGATTATGATTATGAAGGAAGTAGGGATATTGAAAGTTAGGGATGATAAGGATTCTCATCAAAAGGTTGCCCAGAATCTCATAGCAACCTGTACACGCGATCTCGTGTTGCGTAAAGCGCGAACCGCACAAAATTAAGCGAGTTAAGACCTTGCCAAATGCGGCCTCTGTAAAATTTACGGGAGCCCGCTATGTCGGCGGGTTTTTGCATCTAATTTATATGTTGCAGTAACTTGTAGGCGCCTCCTAGTACGCAGCAGAGTAATTTATTCGCGCTAGATTATCTTCAATGTTCCATCTCACGCATAATTTTATCGCAGGCTGTCTGTTGTAAAACTGTTCTTCATCATCATCAAGATCTTTTGGTGGACAAGCTGGATTTCTTTCAAAGAAAAGTCTTTGTTTGCACCCATATTCATAAACGTTGCCATGGACTTACAAAAGTCGTAGACTAATAAGTCTGTCGTCTCGACATTTGTCAGACAAACGTTCAGTAAATCAAAAGCCATTCAGACAACTACGGATTACTCGAAAATAATACAAAATTCATGGTAAATATATATCTCCAATAATGGCAACACCAAACATGACACTTGTCAATTTAGGATGGCGGTGATGTAGCCAATTAAATTGTGGTTACTCTGTTGGAAAGGGACACAGGACTATAGATGGTGAGTCTCGCTCGGCTTGGTTTTTGTCTTTGGGTAGTAAGTCCAAGAAAGTTGGTATGAGGCCTTACAATGTGCTCGAACGCATAACATTTCAACTGACAAAAATAATAATAATTGAGCGGCGATCGTCACTATGCATCCATAAAAATGAACGAAATTGATCAATCATAGACGACGGTGGCCACTTTCCATCAGGTGAATTGTCGGACCGTGACCTTCCCTTGTCAATAATAACCTAACCGACAGAAAAAGTCGGATAATCCCCGACCAAGTTTACTTAAACTCAAATATTTTCTAAATTACAGAACCGATTTTAATGAAACAACTCTAAGAATCATCTAGATTAAATTAAATAGAGAAAACCGAATCGAAATTGGTATATCCATTCGGGAGCTACGATGCCATAGACAGACACACAAAGTAACAGATACACATGCACGTCAAGCTTTTAACGCCCCTCTTTTTTCGTCGGGGGCTAAAAAAGAAAAAAAAACATAGTTCCTTGTGCGGTACTGAACCCAGTGCATCCACTTAGCAGACGAGCACTGGGAGAACCCATATTAAAGCTCTTTACTAACGGCCGATTGATCAACCCTCAGACACTATACCGATACCGATTACTGGTATAAACATACCAGTCCGGTAAGTTATTGTGTAACTAAAATAACAACGTATCGTCACTTCAATAAAGTGAAGATTAATGAATCAGACTATAATCTAATTTTATTTGGTAGTCTCTATTTAACGAGCCCTGTTGATGACTTTTAAAATGTTTAATGCTTATGCTATTTATGTCCTTTTCCCTCTTCCTCTTTCATTGTAAATACCCTTCCTTTTCGTCTGCTTTATTAATATGAGACAACTCATCTTTGCGGGTTAAACCAAGATGCCAATCGCATGGTAGGGATTTTATTGCGACTTTAGACCGACACTGGATGTATAGATATGACATGGCGTTGTCTCTGCGAGAACTAAGATGCTATTATGCCTCATATCCGTAATATGGGGGCTCACGAGTTTGTCTCCTATTTCCTTGATCTAATCTTCTCTACCTTATCTTGTGGATTTAAGTAACTACACTGAGCTTCCCGTTTTGTCTCTCCTTCACGTGTGTATGTATTTATTTAGTTATGTATTCTAACTCATCTTCTCCACTCATTCACGTTTATATCTAGATTTAATATATTTCTATAATTTTCTTAGTAGTTATCCATCTTATTCTTCGTACATGTATCTCTGTTTCAACGGTTCCTCTCCTCCACTTTTTCTCGTTTAAACTCCTTGTCTAAATTCACTATCTCTTTGTTGATTGGTAGATAAGGCTATTTAAGCTTGAAGACCGTCATTTTACTATTTTCGCCATGAAGTTTTAATAAATATATAATAGTGCTGGTTTACTGATTTCTTTGAAATCTAATCGATCTATTTTACGTAATACAGGTAAATTATCTGAGAAAATATGCACACGTATTAGTATCGAACATAAAACCTTTCCAAGATATTTAAAAGTTATATGAAAAATCTGTACATATTCATCTTTGAAAATGCAAATACATGTTGCATTGTTTAACTTAGTACAAGCGATAAATTAAGCTAGGAGCTTTAAACTCTTGTGTTTGTTTATTTTACCTTTAAATTTCGCTCTCCCTATACATCCCACCCCTGATGCTGTCTAATACTGATTTAAAATTAAAATCAACCACCCCTTAAAGCTTTGGGCATATGAGGGATGTTTTTCTGTATTAAACATTTTACGGGATACTTTTTTTATACAGTAGATATCGAGGACGTGATCCAAATGAATGAAAATTAATGAATGAATGTGGGCTACACAAATTAATAGGTGTAAGTGTACAGTACAAGGCCGCAATATCCGACTCGTAAGCGAGAGGTTTCAGGTTCGAATCCCTCTGCGGTCATGTACCAAATGACAGTTTTCTGAGTTATATACATTAGTTGAATGCTAACCGATGCTGTCATGGTGAGGAACCTGCACATTTAGGCGATTGAACATGTAATGATAAAGGTTACACAAACCATGATCCAATCTGGTCAGGTAGGGTCACGGAAGTCGCTCCACTGTAATGATCTAATCTTCCAAATCCTGGATCATAGTCAAGGCTGACCCCGAGCCCTCGTGCGCGAGAGCACAACCGAGACATTAGCGCCAAGATGATTATCGCGATTATTGAACGCGTGTGAGTACTGTATTTAGTTACAGTATAATTATAGTCATTGTGCACGTCTTATCTGCGTTTAATTAGTCACATATATCTTTTGTACTGGAAGAGTTTTCTTTTAGAGATAAGTAGTGCCTGTTGCATCGTAACTAATCTGTACTTTCTGTATTTGTTATCTTGTGTACATAACTGTTCAATAAATAAATACGAAGCCGATACCAGCCGAGGTGCAAATTCACCCTCGCATCGCATAGAAAGAAAGAAAGAAAATACATTTATTTCACGTAGAACACCACGACAGAATAACAGTTACATAATTGCCAAAGAAAATATTAATAATAAAAACATAAAATAATGAGTAGCCTCCCATGTCACTGTCAGTGCCGCGGTGGCCACAAAAGGTACCCACCCAGCATAGGGATTAGGAGTGCCACAAGCCACGTTTCAATATCTTTTTTGCTTCTTAATGGATATTACATTCCAGACTCCAGTACTTATACATTATACTTCTAATACACGGAAAAAATGTAGGTACTCGGTACATTGATCCGCCCCATAATCCTTAAATGTAATTAACGGAACTTGCCCATTCCCTAACAATCTGTATTGTCGATGTCACCCTTGTCATTATCGAAATTGCTTCTTAGATGAAACTAACGGGCGACAAACTTATTCGACCCTGTGTACAAAACTGGAACTAAGATAAGCCATTTTGAAATGACATTTGCAATTCAATAATAGCGACGCCGTCACCAGGTCAGATAAGTTTGTGGACATGGTATGGTATCAAATTCTATTAGGGTGACCACAGTATTGAAACGCCGGCGGACTGTTCTTTATTATATTGTACACATCAGTAGATTTAGATTTAGATTTATTTATTATCTCATTTTACATCCTATATTTAATTATCACTAGTATAGTTATATGAATCTATAAAAGGTATCGTAAATTTTTGTTATAAAAACATTTACAATATGTATTTAATCAGAACAAGCGTACCTACATTTACTTTCATCGTGGAAAGCAAATTAACATTAATAATTAATATTAGGAACAATAATAATAACGTCATGAGATTATAATAAAATACAATACAAAATTACACAGTGGTATAGATAGTTCAACTTAGTTGTGCGCGCGGCCCTATGTGTGGGTAAACCGTCGTCTCACTCGTCTCGCTCGTGTCCGAGCAAGACGTACGACTGCCGCGTCACTGCCACATAAATGAAAGCTGTATATTTACAAGCGCACGCACACATAGCGCCGCGCGCACAACTGAGTTGAACTATCTTTAATGTCAATGTCAAATACAATAATATAAAATAAAATTTCGATACACAAAATATTACCATAGGTAATTTATCAATAGGTATTGGAAATGTCAAGTATAATGTTTAATGTAAATGAATTGAAAATATGAATATGAATTAGGAAAACTTGTCAATGAATTTGCAATAGTTAAAATAATTAACAATTAATGTCAAACAGTTAAAATAATTTAAATATCAATATCAAAAGGTAGTTACAATTAATTTTCAATGTCATAGTTCTTAAATTCATTTACGGAATAAAATGCATTATCCAACAAAAAGCTTCTTAGCCGGCTCGCAAACGCTTTGTCAGTCTGTGCAGTATTAATTGACTCGGGTAAGTGTTCATACAACGTAGGGCCAGTTATAGATTTTTTTAGTCAAGCTACAGATTTTTTTTCACGGATACCTCTTATATAACTAAACTACGGGAAAATGAGAAAGCTACTAATAAACTAATCGGCCTTTCTCAAAATTCGTTAAACAATAATCAACGATTATATTTACTTGTCCCACTAATTTATAAATCACTACCTAATTTACTAACTCAGCCACGGATTTTACAACTCGGAAACATTTTACGTTTTACAGCTTCAACATAATGTTCCTCAAAATAAAATAGTTCAAGCTCAACTAGAAAATACCAATCTTAAAATTTAGCATGTGAAATAATAAACAATAATCACTCTGTCTATTGGTGAAAACATATTCATCGACCATTACCCGTTAAGTACAGGTATATTTCGGTATACGCGCATTATTTGACAGTATACCCTGTTCTCTTAAACGGAGTTTATTTTGTCATTCATAGAAAGATATTGTTAACCATCAATTAAAATTCACCATCCTTATCTATGGTGAGTTGTAGACAGGGACGGAAAGAGTTTTAATCAATGATTGACAAGCGTTGACAAGCATTTCAGGATCTGGGCGTTAAGCTACTATACAAAGTTCTTCTCCCGTTTTCCCCCACCGATCGATTTTTGCGCCACCAACACCCATTTAAAAAGACACTAAACACGAAAAGGTCCCTCTGTAAAATATATTAAAGAGTGTCCAAAATACCTCGAAAAGTAGGGACCCTATACTCCATCCGAACAAAGTACTATAGTACAGTGAATGTTAAATTATAAGGGATTTACTTAGATTTAGGGACACGATATATTGAAACAACGAGGCTCTTATAGATCCCTTTAATAGTTGGTTCCTAAATCACATTAATCTGCAAAGCTTTAAATAAATCCTATTAATAGGTATATTATGCGATAGTTTATAAGGTTGTTTGAATTTTTGTTACTTCTTTACGCAGATTTTGATGAAACTTCACCATCATCATCATATCAGCTGATTACCACAACTCTGACTCTTTCATGAGATATGTTCATTAGTTGGATGCTAACCAACGCTCTTACGGTGAGGGAAAACGTCGTGATGAAACCTCCACAATCAGGCGACTGAACATGTAATCATGACCTTATGAATTATTCTTCTCCTTTACTAACACTTAGATTCTCAACTATTGAAATCGTGATATTTTAAATATTATATTAATCAATCGTCCTAGGTTTCATGTTCAGGCACTAACTGGAGTAATTTTAATTAATTACTAGGCTATCTGATACTCTCAATATTACAAGTGTTTGGATTCTCCATCCTCTGTCCTGAGATCGGTTTATTACAAACGTAATATACTACATTGAGTATGGTCTAGAGATTAATTTGATTTAGCTTGTGTGGTGAGTTAATAGAAAATGCCTGTTATGGAGACAATAATTAAATTTTTTACTAAAATTAAAGTGTCTGTCCATATTACTGTCTACTCCTCCTGTGTACCAAAGTCATGAGATTTTTATGTACCTATGTTATTGCATAAATAAATTGTATAATTAACAATGTAATGGCCGTGTGATGTCCGACAGACTAGAATAGCACCAACCCCTTAAACCTCGGGGGTGTCGTACATGGCGGCTATTATTTTCGAGGCAAAAGATCAAGAGTCTCCGTAGGCTGGAGAATTGGCAGCAGCTTTTTTTGTTGTTATATTTATAACACTGCGATCTCCAACCCGCCTGCCAAGCGTGGAGATTATAGCAATAACCTTGGGAGACGCCCTAAGTCTTGCAGTGAACTGTTATGGGCTGTGATGATGATGATAAATAATATTACGTAGGCCGCAAGTTTGTTTGCCATCTTAGTGGTATAAGAAAAATCGGTCACAGTATGGTTACGATAGCGACAGCCTTATAGCATCTTAACATTAAGTTTCATCATAATCAGAATAGTACTTTTATTTAAAAGACTATCAAACATCCAAATAACCTATCCCTATAACAAAATTGCAATACATAAATCACCAGTGTCTAATAAAATTTTGGCGGTTTTGTCAAATGTATTTCATTTAATTGCGAACAATATGACATAATATTGTCAAATAAATTGCATATGTTGGTATATTTTAATTATTATATAAATTAGTAGTTTTTGCTCGTCCGCGTGGAATTGTTATTATGACAGTCTCAGCTTTTGCCCGCGTTCCCTTTTTAAATGACCTCCGTATTGTATGTATCTTTGGTTCTACCTACCCGAATCAGATGTAACATGGCTTAGATTGTACCCTGGACTTCAACCTACTAAACCATACTAATCAAAATTCGTTCATAGTGTTGCGAGAACAAATACACAGAGCAGACAGAAAAAAAATCAACAGATGCATCGGTGAATCCTCTCACAACTATTTTTTCTGTAATATCTATTATATGCAAATACGGTAAAACAACAAAAAATGTTTTTTTTTAGTACCTGTGTATTTACAACTGAGTTAAATTCCATAACCGTTTTAAATAAAAAATGACAATATTCCGAATTGCACCCCAACGCTCAATTAAAAAGTGCTTCAAATGAAAAAAAGTGCCTACATAAAACTCCGCATCTAACCAAAACAGAAGCGAAGATAAAAAAATATTGTCCACGCATTTTATTTATTACAGAGGCAACGCTTGAGTGTAAAATTGCTGGTAATATTATAAATCATCCCTCTAAAATGATTTATACTGGACGTGTGTTGCGTCCTGCCGCACATTTCCGTTTTTAGCAACTACAACATGTGTCGCGTCGGGTTTTTATGTTTGTTTTAGTTGCGGCATGTGGTGTTCAAAGTTTTGGCCTATAGCACTTGTTTTAGGGTTGGCGCCGGCGAGGCGAGACAAGTTTCTGAATTTTCGAAGTGTTTTTGGCTTACCAGATTTCAGCTTTATGGTGCCAATAGCGTCTTGCAAAAGTGACTTGTTTAAAAAACAAAGTGAGCACCTAAGTTAGTTTTGCTAAAAGATTGATTGAAGATGATTTCGAAATTCTGTTTTCTAAACCTATTCTTGTTTTATTTGTTACAAGTTCTAAGTTAAACGTTACTTGTCATCAGCGTATCGTTCGTTTGTTGCAATACGGATTAACCGTATTAATACTGTTGCTTTGCTAGTTATTTTTTAACTGTTATGTCGTTTCTGGGCATACCTACAGTAAACAACTAGCACACGCCCACACATGAACTGTCGCATTGAAAAAACCATTCCACAAGAAAAAATGCTCATATAAATTCTTACTTTCCATCCAGAGATCCGTTTGCTCGTTTATCACCCACTATTATACATAAAAATGAAGCCTTCACAGTTTGAGAACATACGATCCGCGTTATGAATGCGAAATGTTTAAGCCCGCTGCATCTCCGCTATATATTCTGAATCGTTAACATGCCCACTTCAGGTTTCAGCATTTGAATAGTTTTTATTGGCTCGTTAGTAATGTTCCCAATTTAAGTTTTTACTATGTGCATTGTACGAGTAGCAATTTTTGTATATATATCTTTACTAGCTTTTGCGACTTGGTCCGCGTAAAATTCGGTTTTGACATATTAACGTGTTTCTGTGAGAACTACGTTTATTTTAATGTGTGGTATAACACTGACAATGTTCATCAAAAAACACTCTCTCTTTTCTTCTTAAATTTTGAATAACATATTTGTGAAAATTTCTAGTAGGTACCTGGCTGTCACGGTTCCAAAGTCAAAGTCAAATAATTTTATTCAATTTAGGTCTTACAATTTAACTCTTATGAACGTCATTGAAAATACAAATAACACAATAAATACACATTTGAGAAAAATGGGGCCGCCGCCCGTGGCACCATTGAGCCGGTAAGTTTGTTTTGTAACACTGGGTGCATTCCAGATATTATTAGTCCTAGGATTGGATTCCAAAGATACAGGCATGTATCAAACAAGAAGCTAAAATTGAAGTTTTACCTACATAATTGTATAGGTATACCGTTGTACTATTAATTTCTAAGTATAGGATACTCGCCCCGGCTTAGTATGGCTATTATACGTCATAGGATCACCCGCTGGAATAATCTGAAGATTACCTGAATTTTTCGTCGAAATTGATACAGCCATTTCCGAGTATAGATATCCGAAACATTCAGTCGCCTGAATGTGCACATAACTCAGAAGAGTCATTGGTACATGGCCGTAGTGTGATTTAAACCCGGTACCTCTCGCTTACGAGTCGGATACTGTAACCACTCTGCCATCGACGCTATAAACGTGAACTAAAAGGATTCATCAATATATTTGTGATTAATGGGCAGATCTTTTAATAAAATTGAGAACGGAGTAACATTCGATTCTCATTTTCTGAAGATGCTTAGCCATTTGAAACATTATGTTAGCCATTTGTCCTAAAATATATATAATATACTTTTAGTTCACGTTCATATTTACAATAGATATTTGATATAACGGCTTTACTTGAATAGCTATAGTTTCGAAGATTTCATGTGATTCGTTAAAATTTTGGCGGAAAAAATGTTGTAAGAATGGATCCTAAATAAAAACTGCTCCCGACATTTCACCGTTTTTGAACGCAGATTCTGAGCTTTTATTATTAAGATTTAAACACGTAAAATTCAGTGTGTTGTTTCCTTAAACACTGGTCTACTCTGCGAATAAAGCAAAATACGCTGTATTTAATTTTCTTTTTTATTTCATCTGTTTAGATTTTACGTTTTTCTTCTAAACAACTTACTATAGGTACTTATAATAAATACCGACCCAAAAAATACGAATACTTGACCGATATTCAACTTTGTAGGTAGCACACAAAATACTGAATTTAACATGACTTGTCATGTGGTAACAATCGGTGCGAACACAATATTCGTAGTTACGGGTGCTAAGTCTCACTTAAGCTTCTTCATAATTAGAATTATTTTTATTATACGTAGTGATAAACTAGTAGACAACCCACCTAATAAGCGGTAACTGTCGCCCATAACATAACATCAACGATTCATGCATTTAGGTTGCTGGTAACGATAACGTCGAACCGCAGGTGCATTGTCATTGTGAGAACTAAGTTGAAATGCCTCATGCCTGTAATTGCGCTGTCAACGTTATCCTTCAAACCGGAACGCAATAGCATTGTTACTTGGCGGTAGAAATAGATAAAGCGGTGGTACTCACCCAGGCGGACTCCTCAGGCTTGACAGAGTTAAAATAAAATATAAATATTCGTGGACAAATTCACACAGCGCCATCCACCCACAAACTAAGCAAAGCTTGTGCTATGGGTGCTAGATAACTGATAAACTACTTAAATACTTTTAAATACATACTTATTATACATAGAACTCCCAGACCCGTAACAGAAATTAAAATTCGTCATTTCAATATCTGCCCGGCCGGGAATCGAACCCGGGACCTCTTGCGTGGCAGACCGGCATGTTGACCACTGAACCACTCAGGTCGTCAACCTACCTACCTACCTACCACATGATAAAATTATATGAGAATTACTTCCACCGCATTTATCGGTGTCGAAAATCACGGGATTTGAGAGTAGCTATCCTGGAAAGAAAGTTCCGTATCCCGAGAGAAATCATTTAACGAGATCTTATTCCAGAACGTGTTGACATCTAGACATAAATTCGTATTTTACGGTGTGTTATGACAGGATACGAAATGGCCAAGTTTGCTGGCACTCATCCAATTCTAAGGATAAACTTTAACTGAAATAGGTGCCTAATATTTCTAGTATTCCATTAATGCTTTGCCAGTATACTGCTTCAATGGATTATGAAACGTATTACTCTCTTATAGGTTATATTTTGCACCTTTAAGTTGAAAAAATTGGCATCAATCATTCCCATTTCCTTTAAACACTGAATAGTTCAATGGATTTTGATCTTTAGCTGCTAAGGCATACATAGCTAAATCCCTCAAAGCGATAAGAAAGTCGTGCCTACGATACTCGCACACCTACATTTCTTTTCCTCAGTGGTATCTTGACAAAGTTATGATAAATGACAGGACGTGGAATATTGCTGGGGCTGGCCTGTGTCATTTGGCGTTTAAGTCGTAGAGGTGTCAAAAATCTGGCCACTGGCCTCACTTTTAACTATAATAAGGCCCAATTTATTGTATGAATTAAAATAATATTAATCTTGGTGTCAAAATCCCGACTGTGCAGCTGCTCACGATGGCCAGGGGTCCACCTTAACCATAATATATTTTTATATGATATATCCCACAGACATTACTCGTACATTCCAAAAGAACATTTTGGGCGACAATTTGCCCAAAACGGCTGACTGCGATACTTACTGACCAACTTGGACAAACAGAGTCTTCTACTTCCGCATACAGATCATAGAAAAATATGAAATTGACGTCGCAATGTACAACTTATTTCACGAATTAGACTTTCTTTATTTGGCATACAGTAGATGAAATACACTGTCTTCCACTAGTTCTATCTAACCTACCTACACCGCGCCTTATTACTTATCAGACCCGGGACACATAATCGATTTCCGAATATTCATATTCCCGTTCCCCGGCCTCGCTCCTTCGCGTCCTCTATTTTAGAATATTCATATTATTTGGCTGCGTTCAGAGCGCTGTCACGCCAGATTGATGAATCGGCCGACGGTTCGTTAGCTCCGGAGAATACTCGATGTAACGCAATAACAGAGCCCTTCGGTTCAGGGCTTATTGCTTCAGATGAATCGGATTTATCTCTCTTCAGGGCGTAGGTGTCCCGCTGAATATTTAGACTTTTGGATTGATTAAATTTTTTATTCGGAATCGCGTTGGCTTCAAATCGATTATGACGGTTGCGGACAGTATACTCCGCGATGATGCGATTTGTTCAAGTTTCGAGTACTTTTGAATGGAACGAAAGAAAGGAAATAGGAGAGAATTGACAAAAAACAATAAAAACAATCATAATTTTTACATATCAAAAATATAGATTTAACTGTTAAATGGGTATGGGATACGTGACTAACAAAAATACCATATCAAAGCTAAATATTTCGTAAAATCAGCCCCCCTTTACGACTGAGGATAATACCGAAGAAAACATACTTTTACGATTGTAGGCATTTTACTCTTTTTACCTATTTTACTCTTTTTAGGCATTATGTATATAATATATTACTAGCTTTTGCCTGCGATTTCGTCCGTTCGTGGAAATAGTTTTTATAAATGACCTCTTTAGTGTATGAACGCCAATACTACGAAGAGGTAAAGCTGTATCTCTGGTTTTAGAACCCGAATTAGATGAAACCCAAGCTATCAAACTGTGAAAACCCTATCAAAATCCATTCAGTGGTTTTGCGTGATGCGTGCATAGACCGACAAAAAGTCGAAAATGATAATAAAAACTTTTTTGTTCCTGATTACGTATCAGTACCTTACCCAGACTATTTCTTCAGAAATATCTTTAATGTACAGATACGCCTTTGTACAGTTTTATAATGGTACCTAACCTATCCATAGTCTATATCGCGGTCAAATCCAGACAGATGGACAGAGACTGAACAGAGCCCTAAACAGCAAAACACATCATGTCAACAGATTTCATTGAGATAAATCATCCAATTCAGCTACTCATTTTGGGTAATAGTCCTAATACATTGAACACCTACGTGGCGATCCCTTCCCGTAAGCCCAAATACCGTGTCATTACTCAATGATTAGACCCTAATAGTAGTGAAAACAATACTCTATCAAGCGTGTAGAGCGTGTAGAGATACTTACGTAGAGCCTAAACCAACATACTATCAACTAAGTTCGACGTTTGCCGAGGCAAGTGGTTAATTGTGCCCTTTCAAGGTTCAGTGGCTATAATTGAATTCTGAAAGCAGTATTTGTGATAGGCCCTAGTGTGATTATAAACAATGGTATCTGTGACTAATGAATGTTTGTTTTGTTCGTGTTTTGCTCTATGTAGCTTTTAAAAGTGTAAATGTTCATTTGTGTAATAAAGTAATCAGCTTGGCGTTACTGTGCTGATTATGCTCTCGCGCACGACGGCCTAAGGTTCGCCTTGACCATGATCTAGGATTTGGCAGATCAACTTGTCTACAGTGGAGTAATTACAGTGAAGCGACTGTCATTTGACTTCCGTGTCTGTTGACAGGGGAACTTGACCAGATTGGTACAATCAGTCGCCGAAATGTGCAGGTTTCGACACAATGTTTTCACTCATGATAAGAGCATCGGCTAGTGTTCAACAAATCTAAATAACTGAGGAAAGAGTCATTGGTACATGGCGGCACTGGGGATCGAACCAGGTTTATCTCGCTTACGAGTCGGACCCCTTAGCCACTAGGCTACCGACGCTAATTCATTGTGTCACGTCAACTTGCACTTGACGGGTCTACGTCAGCCGCTGACAATGATTGACATCTGGCAGTAAATCAAAATCCGTTGCGTATTGCAAAAGATCTAATAAGCGTTCATAGATACATAGGGACAGGCAGCGGAAAGCTACGTTGTCTTATACTATGTATAGATACATAATATCTAACAAAACATAAACCTTCTCCGCTCCAATAAACCGAGACAGATGATTGAACTAACCAAATCACCCATAGCGAAATCGAAAGCGGCCTGTCATAAAGAATATTAGATTTGTTAATGCTACGCCACCAGGGCGACATGTGGCGAATCTAATAATATCAAATAATGCAAAGGAGCTGACTACTGATTTGCGAACGCCCGTCTGTTCTGCAAAATTACCAGATGGTTGACAATGGTACGTTTGTAATAACCGTGTTGTGCTATCGGGGAATTGGAAAATTGAAAGGTTCTCTGATATGGAGGTTGACTTTAGAAGGGGCTGGTTCAAATGTGGGACATTTTTATTAGTTTGATAATACACTTCAAATGTTCTTGTTGAAGTACCTATTACCATTCTTAAGTAGTCATTTTTCTTTAAATAATTTTACCATAGAAAAGTTAAACACTATCTAAATGTAATGAGGTTAGTTACACAGATTAATGTGTATTTTGTCCAGGGGAGTTAATTACATATTCATATTACAAAGATATTATTATTATTATTAAATTATAGATATAGTTTTTTAGCATTATTCATAAATGTAAGGGATAGTTATAACTTCTAAGGCTACACGTGACCACTGTAGACTTTATTTGAGATCATGTTACAAGTCTGATAATTTTGACAGTTCTCATGTTGTGAATCACCACGAAACTCTTAAAACATAAAAATATATTCATGTTTTAAGAATTATGAATATTTATTACAATATCAGCACCAAATTCGTGTCAGTATCAAATTCGATTTTACACAGCCAACTCGCGTCACACCACATCAGTAGGTATTGATATTAATGTATCAACGTGGCATGTCGATGGTATTTATAATAACATCGCCCCAAGTTTTATTATGCCGAATGTTACATAACCAAAAGAAAAGTGTATTTAATGTGACTGAAAAGCAAAACTGCCAAGAGGATGCTCACATCCTCTATCCTCACATAGACCGTTTTTTTTTACTTCTAGGAACTACATAAGAGGATAAGTTAAAAACTACCTGACTACCAACTAAGGCTACCGCTTCGCTAAGAAAAGTCGAAATATGGGTCACAATAATAAATGGTAGAGCTTGTCTAAGCTGAAATGACGCGCCCCACTACTTAATTAGTTGATTTCGATGTGTGAGTGCAAATACTAATAACGACACTTCATCTGTGTGGGGGCGTTGACTGCTAAAGCGAACGACGCGTGCTCCTACGTTTGAGTCTCACCGGCAACTGAATGACCAATTACAACGGCATTTGTATATGTATTGCGTCCATATTTTAAATTTGCTTGTGTGCGGCGTTAATGCGATAGTGGGGCGCGCCATTTCATCTTAGACGAGCTCTACCAGGTTGTACACGGGCACACCAACGTCTTGTGGGTCTCCTGAAATTCTATTATCGCTAAAAAGTGGAATTTTTCTTGTACTCGATTACGTAGGATAACCTACGGCGCCCTCTCAGTCTATAAATAGATATTTACTGACATTGGTTTACTGATTCCGATAGATCGACCTAAAGTGGATCTTTTGTTAGAGATTATCTAAATTATTATTAAAATACAGCTTACAGACAGCTCCATATTTTATTAAGTTGATTAATTTAACAAATTATTGCATAATGTAACACAGATTTTAATAACATTAAATAAATTAGTAAGTCTACAAATTAAATTTACATTTGAAGTACGTGCGTTTGAAATATTTTAGCGATTAATTATCATATTTTTCGTAATACTAAAATGACGTCAATTATGCACTATGTTATTATGAAAATGGAACATGATATTAATTCGAGGCACTGCCATCAGGCCAAATTACAAGTGTGACTCGCGAAATAAACGCTGGGGGTGTTAAAATTGGCTATTTCATCCCTAACCTGTCATTAAGAACCCTTACTAAACACAAATTACAGAGTGTATGGCTTAACATCGCTGGAACACTTAGCAATGACAGGAAACAACTTAATTTGTTTGTAAGGTCTTTGTTTACGGGTAATAGCTTTCCCGTAAGGACTTAAGCTGGAAGCGCATATCGTAACCTTCGCTATATCCAAACAAACACGTGCAGAAAACCCAGGACCGTTAATTGTGGAGAAGTGTTGAGACCTAGAGTCAGCATTATGTAGAATAAGGTTGAAACAAAAGGCGACGAATTGTAACAGTTGTTACATTTTCTGTCTGTACAACTTAGTCTGAATTTTCATTAGTTTGTTTGCCTCTCTCCATAATAAAAAATGAGTATGACTTGTACAAAGGAAATATTATTAGCGTTTTACATTAAAATTTAGTAAAAAGTTCTAATCCGAAATTAGTCCAAAATTATCTTGCTCAACAAAGTGCTAGCTTAAATATTGAATAGGGAATAGATAATCTCTTGAATTCATTTAGTTAATAAGCAGTTAATATTTAGGGCCCGTTTGTAACTCGCCGCTTACAAACCGGACAGTCAACGCGTACGCGTCGTGCCCGCTTAGTCACCGCGTAGCAACTGAACAATTGTGTAGTTAACGCGCAAACGATGCGGTAATTGTGCGGATGTGACTCTCGGGCGAATAAGCGTTATCTATACCTGCCACTCACTCACTTACATGCGGCTTGTCAGGTGGCATGACAAAAATTAACTTCATCCCGCCCATTTTGGGCTTGCTTTCGACCATTTTACCCCACATACTGTTAAGTCATGCCACTAGTCAAGTAATTTGTCAACGGGCATGAAAGTGAGAGGTCGGCGTTAGCGTTATTTATCAGACTTAAATGGAACTTAATCGAAGTAACTCAACCTTCACTTTTTATTCCCTAGAGAGGCACACAGACGAACGGTCCGTCTGTTGGAAAACGGCTACCATCGTCCAGGACATCTGCAACTTAAGGAGAGTGGATGCGATGCCGACCTTTGAGGTACCTGAAGACATAGAACCCCATGTTATAGTGCAAAGGAATGACTTCGGGAGGAAGCTCATTCCACATACTACACATGTGCGGTAAAAAGGCTCGCGTAGCCCATACGCAGGTTGGATGAAATCTATCCCATTCGATCACTTCGATTCTTACCATCTCACCCGGATTGCACTTGGATTTATACCAATACAAAATCTACCTTCCAGCTTATCTGAAGTCATCACAGCGGCACAATGCTCCCGCCGTAATGCCACGCAACACGAGACAATGCCCATAGACGCCGCCTACACTCGGCTAATCGCGATTCTGTAAACAAAGCGATTCGTCTTGATCCGGGACAACGTGAGACGTTAAACGAGATTTACAACCAACCGGTTCCTACCGGTTTTCCGCTGGATTCGTGGGAAATTAAGGAGTGTCCAAGGCGAGTGGTATGGTTTTGAGAGAATTGTTTCACCAATTACCTATGTTGTGTCGTGGTGTAAAAACATTATGATTGCATTATAGAGGTGACGATAAATCATGGCCAGTAATTATGGAAGCGGTAGTGGGCAGGGCACATAGCTCGCAGAACAGATGGCCGATGGGGCAGGAAAGTTCTTGAGCGACGACCACGTACCGGAAGACGCAGCTTGGGTAGGCCACCCACTAGGTGGACCGACGATCTGGTAAAGATCGCAGGTACCAGCTGGATGCGAAAGGTACAAGACCGGCCTTTGTGGATATCTCTGGTCGAGGCCTATGCCCAGCAGTAGGCGTCTTTCGGCTGATATGATGAGAGGTCTATGACCGATGATTGTCGATTGATCACTGAATGATATAAGTGAAACGCTGTGATTTAAAGATAACTGGTTTCCACGGTTTTTCTTTGCATTATCAGTGTAACGGTGGACATAATTTTTGAATGATATATGTAGATAACATGGCAAGAACAAGATTGCAGTAATGAATGATTTTGAATTATGCCCAACTAAATACTAAATTACGGTACGGATAAAGACGTATATATCGAAGTATTCGCAAATTCAGGCGAATTAATGTGTAACCATGATCCTATCTGGTCAAGTTCCCTGGTAAAAGGGAAACGGAGGTCAGATGGCAGTCGCTCAACTGTAATTACCTGATCTTCCAAATCCTGGATCATGGTCAAGGCGGACTCCGGGCCCTCCGGACCAAGATGATTATTTTTTATATCGAAGAATTTTCAAAACCACTTATACCACATAAAGCTTGATTTATAACTAACTAGTTTCCAACGTATTCACGCTGAGCTCAGTAGAAATTAGCGAGTGTGTGACCAAAAGTGGGCTAAATGGATTGTGGCAATGATTATACCCGAGAGACATGCAAAAGGATTCCCGGATTCAATCGGCCGGTAGAAATTGAACGTAGAATTTGGAATTCCGTTTCAAATGGCTTACTCTATAGTTTGTAGGTATGGTGGATGATGTAAATTCCGTACCTGCTATGTTCTGTGTCGGTCCGTGTTGACGGCTGTGCTTGAGTAAGTAATTACAAGTAAGCAAGCCAATAAATGTTCGTACACAATTTATTCCTTACTCCAGCACAATTCAAGCAAACAATACACAGAATGGAAGGAAGGTGAAGAAGAATGTCATGTCAATGTCATGTCAATGTCAGGTCGTTATAATGAGTTCCCCACAAGTTAAATGGGACCATAGTTGTATTTGGTAGGTACTCTTCGAATCAGGCACTGGATAAATGGTTTAATTAAAGATTAAGTCACGTAAATTACAAAGAGGAGAGTCCAAATACTAATCCGTGGACACCATCAGTAAACAACGCAATAATTAAAAGCACTTAAATAATGACTATTTAATCTGTGGCTATAATTTATTTTGGAGATTGAGATTTGCGCCTGATTAATTGAGAATATTATCGACACCCAAAACGCTTCAACTGGTTGCGTGTTCCGTGGGAGAGAGAGATAAATCTAGCACTATGGTTGGAGTAGACGAGACACAAAGTTTTATCGCGCGCGACAATTCAACGCAGACTGGTTGCGTGTTCCAAATAAGTGTTGAGGGAAACACGACTTAAAGGGCTATAAAATTAATTGACACACATTATTCATTTGAAAACAAAAATCCACCGCCGAATTTTAGCCAACGACATAATTGTAAGGTGTTTGAGGGTTGTAAAAACGCTTTAGTTTTTAATAAATGAATGGAAGGAAGAAAATGTAGGAAGTGTAGGAGTCTGTCATCCCCAAAGTTAGCAAATAAATCTAGACGAACTAATATTGAAAGATAAAACAGACGTAGTTCCAGAAGTTCCGAAACAAGGTCAAAGTAACGATTTACTTGAATTTGCCCAACTTGACTGTAATTGTACTCAAGAAATCATGACTAAGGGCACAGGAAGTTACCTTAACGTTAATGTAACAAAGTTTCAATGTCAAATGACTGCGCCAAGTTTCGTAATATCAGGCGTTTATGCTTAGTATTCTTGTTGAATGGCCAAGGCCCTTTTAATTTAGCAGCTTGTCGATGTTCTAATTGGGGCGTTTCAATTTGCGAGAATTCGAAATTAGTAATTTAGATAAGTACTTATTGCTTCGACTAGGAGCTTATTTTAATAAATTGTTTATTATAATAATCGTTCTTTTAAATAATTCAGACGGTGTCTTACGTTTTTTTAAATATATTAGACGAGACAGGCATTTGACCGTTATCTTACTTGTTGGTAAGTGACGATGCTGCCGAAGATGGAGCCCGTCTTGGATCAATCTACTAATACTAGCCTTGAATGCGTCCAGATTATATTGGTCAGGGAATACACTCGAAGGCAATGTGTTCCATTCCTTAGCCGTACGCATTATAAAGGTCGTGCAGATATCTGGAAGATCCACGATATAAGTATGAAATGTTCGCCCGGATCGCATCTCTCGATGGCAAAGTAACTACACTGTGTAAAAGTAACTACATAGCCCCAAAGTACTGGTGCAGTCACTAGTATTTTTTCCACTATCTATTGTCCACCTAATTGTATACGTAACTGTCGCCCGTAATATCTACGAATTATGCACTTAGATTTCACAAAACAAAAATGCAGAACTGCCATATGTGTTGTCAGTGTTAAGACTAAGATGAAATGCATAATGCATGTAATTGCGTTCGCGACCCCTTCACACCGGATTACAGCATTGCCGACATTGTAACTTGACATTACAAATTTATTAGGTAAGACCGCCTTTAAGGCCTTTTTCTTTTTTACAAGCTTTTAATTAACTTGCATTGTTCGTATCTATGTAAGTTGTCTGTCAACATTCGCAAACAATTTTTCGACCATTTGTTGGTATCCAATTAAGCTGAAATTTTGCATACCTATGTAACTTGGATGACAGTGCGTTAATATGGTACCATGGAGCTGGTCTGATGATGAAGTCGGAAGCTGGTCATAGGAACTACTGAACACAACAAGACAATTCCATCGTGTTTGGGCTCTTTGGAATGGTCTTGATGAGTACAATACCGCGCGATAAAATATTTTTCATTTGAGAACATATTTTATTGGGTAACCGTGTAATTCTTCGAGTTCCTCCAAGTTTGTTGTAAAGAATGTGGCTGTGCTGGTTGTTTTTCTTTTTAAATAGAAATACATTGAAATCGGCAGAAACACATATTCTAGTCAAAAAATACTTACAACCACACTCGCTCGCTTCACCTCGAACGAATAAATAGCAATTCATGCGTCTCGACTCGTTACGGAGTATGATTATTTACGGTAACATTAGAGGGTTCCGTGACGGAATATTATGTCGATCCATCACTCGGGCAGAGGAGAAGCACGTCGCATATGTGAAAACGGATTTATTACGAAACAACTGGAGTGCCCGTACAGAAGTGGGTACCGGATAGGTTTTGGTATATTTTTATGATATTCTATTCATTTTAGCCCATTAAAATAGCGTCGGTGGCCTGGTAAAGAAGTTTGACGCATAAGCGAGAGGTAACGGGTTTAAACCCTGTTCACAAGGTAACCTTACCAGATTGGGTCATGGTTCTGGTTCCTGAATGTGCAGGTTTCATCAGAATTATTTTTCTCACTGTAAGAGCATCGGTTAGTGTTAAACGAATGTACATAATTCAGACAATGTCATTGTCACAGTAGATACATCTCGCTTGTAAGTCGGATCCCAAGTCGGTCTTCGCGAGTACAAAATATTAATATAGATTTGCGGATTCTTGGCGTGTGAGAGGTTCTACTCAAATTTGAGTCGATATAATACTCAATCAGGTGTACCCTGTATGTGATACTCTGGTAGCATCCTACAACCACTTCAACTTAGCTTCAACACTAATCTCCATTCAATGACATTGCAATTACAAACATCAGTGATATCTGTACGCAAACATGGCCGTGACAGTCCTGCGGTTGTTCTATCATTCATCACTTTTATATCCTGAGATACGGCAAGGATATGAGATGTTTCGCGAGACAAAAACTTCGACGAAACCGCCGCTTTGCGCCATACTGGTTTGGTGTCGGTTCGAACGAATTATTTGGCTATTAGTAACGCCGCATGCAAAATTGCAAATACTTTTGCTCATTTGCTCGTAGCCATGCTTTTTGCATACATTTTTTATTGGTGAAAAGGGTTTACCCGACTTCAAGGAAAAGGTTATTGTGATTTCAGGTTCGGAATTTATATGTTCGAATTAAACTATTTGCATTATTGACCATTACTTACAATAATCTGCTTAATTTTTTCCCAAATATTGTCTTATGTGATACAATTTTTGTTTCTTTCAAGTATGGTCTTCATAAATCGGAAGTATTTTTGAAGAAAAAACTTCCAACTTAGCACGTTAAACCACAATATTGCAATAGAACTTGTTTAGTGAAAACAATTCACCACATCGACACCAAACACATGACGCCATGTATCTTTGTTTCGTGTTCCCGTCGCACCATCTTTGTCATTCGACTGATGAATAACGATATTTCATGGTTTTCCTCGCAAGCGTGTTGAAAATTGTCTTATTACACTCGTGTGCATCTGTAATGTAAAGGGAAAAAGACGACACAACGTGGTATAGGGGGGGAGCGTCAGTTGTATTTTCTTTAATAATATTATTGATGGTGGAGGTTCACCAAATAGAGAACCGCCAATTATATGTCAACGTGTGTTCGGAGAAACTTTGTGCAATGAAGTATGAGAAGAGTAGTATTCGTATTTAGTTTTTATTTAATTAAAAATTAAAAATTACAGACATAAGGCATTTCATTTTAGTTTTCACAGTGGCAACGCACCTGCGGATCTGCATTATTGCTACCTGCAACCTAAATGCATGAAATGAAGATGTTATGGGCGACAATTACCACTTACTATCAGATGGGCTGTCTGCTCGTTTGTCACTGAATAATAGCATTAAAAATGATTGTCAATACTAGAAAGTTTTACTTAGATATCGATTCTAAAACATAACTCTCTTAAAACGTTTATTTCTAGACGACCGACTGTACCAAGATAACCTTGAAAAATATAACCTTACAAGCTACGCGAGATTTTTCTTTACACATTTTTCTTCCCTTAGATGTCGATTCACGCGCCCTTCCAAACTAAATCTACATTCTGAACCCTAACAAAATCTTCATTCTCCATTCTGACATATTTCGATAAGTAATATAATATTCACTGAATTTAAGAAGGGAATATCGACCAGCTTACCTTGACCTCTTCATTTCGTAACTTTCGCAAGTGACTACACAAAACCCATGGACCAATTTAATTTGGGCTGGGGAACTACACACAATTCGGGTAACCACATACAAAATATATCAGATCCTTTGGGAGTATATTTCAAGTCGCTACCTCTGATGTCAACTTGTGTTAACGTACCCTACTTTGATTTGTTGTCATGTAGCTATAGGTATTTTTTTATATACATTTCATTGAGCGTTCTATTTGTGATATTTCACAGGCCAGATACACAATATGCCTGGTAACTAAGCCATTTATTTCTAACGTTTGAGTTTCTGAAACACCAGTCATCGACTGGTTATGTAACAGGTCAAATAGCCAATGTAATAGAGGCTAGGTACACTTGATTCTAGATCCCAGACCCGTAGCAGAAGATAGGATTGACCAGCAATGTGCTGATAACTTATAAAAGTAATTTATTGATGGTAAAAAGAATTTAAGGAAGGCTGAATTTAAGTCACGAATCTTATTTCGTTTAAACAAAACGTCGAATCCTTAAGATAAATAATTTTACAAAATAAAATTTGAACTTAGTTTATTACGTTATTTATTTCTACTCGAGCTACATAAACATTCACAGACAAGCTTTTATCTTGCCTAGCTTCAATGATAAAAAGAGCTACCTTGCCAAATTGTTATCAAAGCAAAGTTTCTTAGCAACATCTTCTTTTAAGGTGCCCTTTTAAAGAAACGTTTACCAGACTTAAAGGGAACGTTTTAAAGAAGAAATCATAAATGAAATAGGCTACATTTTAGTAAAGTAAACGAAATTTTATTAAGGCTTTATATAAGTTCAGCGAAGACTCTTTGGGTGAAAAGATGTCAGTGGTTTGGTTGGACAGCTGGGCTTTGCGTGCTGGATGTGACAAGGTCAGATTATTGGTTTCTCCGATTAATTGGTATTTAAGGTTAGTTTACAGTATGTCCTCTTCTCATTTTTAAAAATGTATTAAATGTCCTTTTATTTAATTTTGTGCGAATGCGAATGACAGGGTCGATAGGGGATGCCCAAAAAGGATAAATACTGAACAGAGAGAGCAAGTCATGAGTACCCTCAACCGGCGTAACTGCATGAAAAGATGTATGAATGTGGAAGAGGCGAGAGAAGTTTGTCAGGATAGTAGCTTGTGGCACTCGATAGTATCTGCCTACCCCTATGGAACACGGGGGTGACTGTGAATGTATTATTTAATATCTACAAATGAATTACACATAATTTGCTTAATTTTCTCTAAACATATCTATACTCGAAGAAGGTGCTCTATAAGCCTGTAATTGGAAACTACGGATATTACACAACGCATTCGCGATAACCCTTATGTTGTTCATGTCTATAAGCAGTGGTGATATTTTTCCTAGGTCACTTGCCTGTTTGTTATATGACATAAAAAAGGCTATCTATGAAAATACTAAAAAAAATTTCATTGCAAATAGAAAAGGCAAAACGAGAAAACCTAATACGCGGGAAATACTCGCCTTTGTAAGTTTCTCAAAAACAGCTGATTGCTATAATTAAAAGTTGTTTGTTATGGTTATGTACCCCTTGGTATTATAAATTTGTAGTTATACTGAATATTGCGTCTGCGGTGAGACTCTACGTGGCGCCCAAGAAGGAACTCTACGTGGCATCTACGAAATTACATGTGTACGGTGCGTATCGGTGCTTGGTGCCTCGCGGGTGCGTTAATTTCTAGTGTGCTGTGAGTTAGAATCGGTGACTGAAACAAAAAAAAACAACTTAGAGAATAAATTGATAAAACGGAGTTTTTCTACACGTGGAATCCATTTAGTGACTCTACAAGAAGTGGCTCAACGTGGCACTTACGAAAAGACTACATGATATCTATGAACTTTATTTTTAATAGAGCCCACGACGGGACTCTGCGAAGGTCAACCATTCTACTTCAGTAAAAAGTACCTCAGATAATCGCTAGATTGCTCTTTGAAGACTCTAAGATAAGCATTGCTAATTATATATTTGTATCAAGGACGTAAGGGTGTATTTTTAAGTTCCATCAATAGTATCCGGATGTTGAACCAGCCAAGAGAGTCTACATGAACCCCACGCGGGGATGACAAGAAACATGACACTCTAAATGGCGCCCGCGAAGGAACTAAATGACGCCCACGAAGGGACTATAACTGGCGCCCGTGAAGGGACTCTAAAGGGCACCCACGAAGGGACTCTAAATGGTGCCCACGAAGTTCTATCTATATCAAGTTCTGATCTGGTACCGAAATATGAATGTAAAAAAAACTTTTTCCCACGCTAATGTTCTACATTTAAAAGAATAACATTTTTTTTGTCAAACTTAAAAGGGTTGAAGAATAAAACATTTTTTTTTTTTTTTTTTTCACGCACACTGAGCTTGAGCAATGAGCTCACTAGAGAGTACAACATGATGTTCATCAAGAAAGGGGTTAAACATTTTTACTGCTCGGCAACACGGGAGTGATATTCTTGATATTTAAAATATCCATAGGCGGTGGTAACTGCTAACTATTAGGTAGGCCCCATGCTCGTTTGCTACGTCATGGTATTAAAACAGACCTCAATATGTTTGTTTTAGCCTAAATAAAAAGTGGTAATGAATTAAGTTCATTGCCGAGCTGGAGATAAGCGATTTCATTTGATTATAATAAAATTCCATATTATAAAGCATATTCTGAGCCTTACCAATTTTCAATATAGTTTTCTATTATTTTAAACCAAACATCATTTATTTATTTATTTATTTAACAGTTTATTACACACAGTAAAATACATAGAGAAACATCTTACATATAGACGACACAACAGGCACTACTGGTTTCTAAAAGACATTTCTTCCAGCAGGCCTATAGAAGAGAGATGTGATAACTAAAGCAGATCGACGTCGACGATGTAGAATACATACAAAAATACTTAAACATAATTAACTTCTCAAATAATGTATGAATTTTTTGCAATGTTATTTTTATATGATAAGTTTTTAGGAGATTTTATGTATTTCGCCTAACAATTTACGCTATGTAGGTTAGATAGAACATACATTAAAGTAAAAACCGTTAAAAATGTTACCGATCAATCACAAGGCAAAAAATACTATAGAAAGGGTTAAACGAATAAGGTTTAACATCAGCAAAGGTCAAAAGTCTCTTAAAAATGTACACACGACATTCTACTTTATAGGAGCACTGATAGAGCTGAATATAGCATGTAGATGGTGAAAAATTATTTTTGCAAGTGTTATGTACATTTATGTACATGAATTTTATAAAAGTTATTTAGTTATGGACTTTGAGAGTAGTTCCCATTAAGAAAAGTTCATCCATGACAATGATTTCCTTCCAATTCGCTTCGCACCAATACCCATCAAATCCACAGCGAGGCAAAATGTTATCTTCCAGACTCGGTTCATTATTACGCGCTATTAAGCTAATAGTAAGTAATAAATTACTTTTAGCCATCTAATCGGGAGCGTGGTGGTGTCTAATGAATACATACAGCAGACTATCTGCTTCCTTTCATTTGTCAGGAGAACAGGTGATATGGACAAGCTCATGTATAGAGCTGAATACGTTGGGATAGGGATGCGATGTGTGTGGCCAAATAATAGAACCAGTCAAGAGGAGTTCGTCTGGATTTGTAGTCTGATGATAATGATCTATGTTTGTACCAAATAAAACCTAACGTTTTACCATTATCGTATATGTTGGTATGTGGAGATGGGGCCGATGGAGCATGCCAGTATACAAATTGCTTATTAATCTGTCTGTGCCACAAGAAGTCTAGATTAAACAATAGGGGAACACATTTGAGAAAACATTTTAAACTGAACGGATTGTGCAATAAATTGATTATTTTTCTTCTGGAAACCAGTTCCTGTAATTGAAATTATCTTCTCATTAAGAATCAGGGTAAGGTGTAAGAGCTTATTTTTCTACGATGAATAGGAAAAGCGAGAGCAAACGGCTTGCGACGAGAGGATGCCATAGACCGGGCGAAGTGGAGAAGAATGAGTAGAAAAGCGGACCCTTGCAGAAAGACCCCAAGATAAGCGCTAAGATTATGATGGGAAGATGATTATGATGAATAAGAAAATCTTTTATTTTTCATAAGAAAGTTAGGAAAAAATTACCATGAAATTTCGTTTCTTTCGGTTTCTATGTATATACACTATGAGAAAGTTATTTAAAATTATATAATTAGCTATGAATACAGAACATAAGAATATATTCTACCGAATAAAAATTAAATGGTAAGTGACTTAAAAAGAACATTATAAAGTATAATGAAGATTCTACAATGGCACATTCACCCTTTTACGTCACTTATCATCAATGAAGCATTACGTGAAAAGCGTTCGTTATAAAATTATTTCCGTGGTATTAGAACCAAATTCAAATCACCCAGACAACGACCAAAGCCCTCACAAGCTCCATCACTAGAGCTAATTCACAAAGTTAGCCCCCCAGGGGTTTCGCGACCTCCATTCAGTGTTTGGCAAGTTGCGAGCTTTAACGAGGCGACAAAATTTATTTAGGCAGGTGAAGTTTGGGACCGGTTTAATTTGAATCTCCACACCTCTGCTAACGTTCTGTTTTATCACATGCTGTTCCGATATAGAGTAATATCAAGCGCTCATAGCTTGCCACGCAGTTATTACCAGTCGTACTTATCTCGATATATCTCAGACACAGAATGAGAACTAGGTATCTTGTTTTTGTTTGCTGTTAAATGTCAATTGCGTAGCGTATTACGGATGCTCATTACTCTTTAGACAATACCTACATAACGGAGTTCAAACGTGTTTTGTCTTGAAAATGTACTGCCACCAACAATTTCTGGCAATACAATTTTTGCATAATTTTATTCTATACCATATCTCACTTTTTGACTTCATTCAAATACTTTATTCATTTAAAGTACTTTTCTGTTAAATTCTAAATTGATATATCTATTTTATCTTTTAAATTCATTGAAAATGTCACACTTAACACGTAGTACGATGACATCATTAATTATTGCTTCGTCAGAATTCTGCTTTGAATTTGGTCCAAAGCATAACTTAAATTAATTAGGTAATATATTTCCTCTACTTTGTGAATTTTCCCCATCCATCTACAGTTAAATGAAAACTTTGTATTCTGTGTCCTTCCGTTCACAATTTTCATATGAGCGTGTTTTGATTATGTTAGAAGTTTAACTGTTCTATTGAATTTGGACCCGTGCTCGGGAATTGTTAAAGTGATGACTGTTTGAACAATGTTGCCTTTCAATATTTGCTTAGTCGAATTTTCAGTTATAAACAAACACTTCTTAACTTGACTTTCTGATAGAGGGGATCTGGATAAATAAGGACACGGCAATGGAAATGTTTAGGCATTCTGTTTGAGATATTTATAAAGGTACTGAGGAAGATGTTTCTAGAGAATATAATAGTCAAAATCAAATAAGTAGTGCCTGTTGCGTCTTTTATAATTGTGTTTTTTTTATGTTTTATTGTAAATTATTTATTTTAGTTTATAATTTTGGGAAGACCAACAGCTTTAAAATATAAGGTGTCTCAAAAGAACGTTTATATCTATTAAGTTTACTGCGTGAACGCAACGAATCCGAAAACGTAAAGAATACTCAGAGACCAATGGATGTATAATGAAATGAGAGGCCTTATTTGCATATTTACATTATCTGCAGCAATGAAACTATCATTGATTTACCATGAAATAACTTTATTTGACTTTACATTTTGTGGAAATCTCCATTTGCACCAAGTGCAATAAATCGTGCGGGAAACATAAACTTCACGTGTGTCACAAATATATTAGTTTTAAGATTTTCACAAAAATATTTATGTTAGTAGATTATTACATTCAATATTTTTTAAATTTAAAGTATTTTTATCTTAATTACTTTATAAATGAGGTTAGGTATGAATTTTAAAATCTTACAATTGTTAATTTGGCATGATAACTATGATCACATTCATTGCAATATTTGAATAATAATTTGACATAATACTAGTCATGTAAATACAAGGTGTCTCAAAAGAAAGTTTATATTTATTTAGTTTACTGCGTGAACGCCACGAATCCGAGGGGCGCGGGGGTTATGTCAATCGGTAGCCTGGCTTTTGGGAATTCAGTCGCTATGGAGCGTTTCTCAGGAGCAGACCGCGCGTTGTGCGTGCGAGAGTTTTACAAAAACGGTGATTCGGCGACTGTAGCGATTACTGTAGAAGATTCTGCAGTATTCGAGGTTTTCGCCACTTAAATGATGCGCCAAGCATTTCTCTTAATTGAAAATGAGTCAAAAAGTTTGAGAGACCGGTACAACGCTGGAAAAACCAAAATCCGGGCGACCAAGGTCATCAAGAACGGTAGAAAACGTGGAGAGTGTTAATCAGTCTGTTCGTGATGACCCGAACCTTTCAATTCGGAAGCGCGCAAGTGCTTTAAATGTGTATAGATCATCATTACACCGTATTTTGCACAAAGATCTAAAGCTGCACCCCTACAAAATTCAAATGGTGCAAGAATTAAAGCCCCAAGATGCCAGTCAGAGGCTTGACTTCGTAAATCAGGCAATTGAGCGCTTTTCAACGTTTACCAACATTTTGTTTTCGAATGAAGCTCATTTTCATCTTAATGGACACGTAAATAAGCAGAATTGCCGCTACTGGAGTGCAACGAATCCGAAACTCAAGTATCAGAAACCCCTCCATTCGCCTAAAGTGACCGTATGGGCAGCGATGTCGGCGCGAGGAATTATCGGCCCTTACTTTTTTGAAGACGAAAGGGGGCGTGCAATTTCAGTGAATTCAGAGCGTTATGTGGAGATGTTAGACGACTTCTAGGTGCCTATAAACTTTCCTGGCTATAACCAAAGAACATGGTTCCAGCAGGACGAAGCAACGTCACACACGTCCAATATATCTCTGCCACGAGTTCGTGAAATTTTCCCGGGCAAATTGATCTCCAGGAGAGGTGACATAAATAGGCCTCCACGCAGTCCTGATTTAACCCCTATGGACTTTTTCCTATTGGGTTATCTTAAATCTAAAGTTTACGCCAATAAATCAATTTTCCTGGCGCGTTTGAAAGAAAATATCCGTCATGAAATGACAGCCATCACTGAGTCCACCTGCTGAGCCGTCATAAGTAATTTTACTGTTCCATTAAATGAGTGCCGCGATCGCGAGGGTCTACATTTGGACGATGTTATTTTTAAGAAATAAATTCCCAAATAGTATATTTTAATAATCAATAAACATTTTTTCGATACACGGCTTACTTTTTTTTTAGTTGATTCACTATATATAAACTTTCTTTTGAGACACCTTGTACAATAGTTATTTCTGTAAGAAATAAAGGGCTAGTTATTGGTCTCCACAGATAGGATACAATACAGAATTAAATAAATAAATGAATAAATATGTTATGCTATGAAATAACACCACTCATTATCATCATTACCAAGAGACTCTGCTACGGCAGAGCCTTCATTTTTCTTTACGACTGGAGTATTCGTATTTTACAATATCAATCCAAAAAAACTTTCGACAAAAAACAATACGTGTAAATCTGATCTCGTAATGAAAAATGAAGCACCTATTCCGTCTTGCTCGTCAAGTCCCCACTAAGGGGCGATAGTAAGCCATCCGTTACCCCTCAGACACATCACACGGGGCGATATTTCAAGATAAACTACAACTCGAGCCGGTCGGTAACGCATTGCGACCAGTGTGTTCCTGATGTGTAGGCGATTCTGCTGGATCACACTTGTGGTTGTAGATTTGCGATGCTTTAACGACTTTTGAGGAAGATTTTGGGCTTTCATTAATTCATAATGGTTTAAACTATCGCGGTTATTAGGTATCACACATTTTAACGGTATGTTCCCGGGCTACTCGTCAACAAAGGTACGCGGTATGAAACTCGGAACAAATGTGTAAATAAAATGTGTTTATAATGTTATTTTGCAATAAAAATGTAATAATTGCTATTATCGTGGACGCTTTATCATTACCCGTACTTTAACTATTGATGTGTATTCATAGATAAGGGATGTTTCTAAATCAACCAGAAAACTTCCATCTGAAAAAAGGTCTGCTGATAGTTTTATAATGATCGAATACAGGCGAATAATGTTAACCTACAAAAATTATTTTATACATTTTAATCAGCGACACAAGACACAAGACACACCAAAAATGAGAAGAAAATGGAAACGAATATCGAAGTCACGGAGGTACAAAATCTCAAACACCAACAAACAGCAAACCGAGTGTAACACCGTCATGAGACACATATTAAGCCAAATTTCACACAAAACAAGCGCCAAAGAGAGACACTGACACATGCTTAGATAAGGAAACGAACAGAAGGGGAATAAATCCCGGCTCGTGAATCGGATTCTCTAGTCTCCCGTCTGCAACGTAACTGTTGGATTCAATAACGATCTAGCAGATAAATGGGATGGGGGCCATTACAATTTATGGCTGGTTTGCTTTATCTGTGCCAGAAGTGATACTTTCGGTAGTAAAAATTGTGATAAACTCCCGCTTCTAAACGCTACTCGGATTACAGCGTGTGCGCTAAGGGTTTCGTGATAAAGAAGCTGGTTTTCGGTAATAGATTCTGTAGTGAAGTTTTCGCTGGTAGATACAGCGATTACCACAAAGGTGGCAAACAAGCTTACTGCCTGATTGATGGTAAGTAGTCATCACTGCTTAAAGACGTTAGCCTTAAGGATTATAGAGTATTTATATTTTGCTCTAAAAAGCAGTGCGTACCTACACTCTGTTGTTTACCATTTTGCCAGCGGCTTCGTCAGCGTTGAATACGTTAAAATGTTCCCCCTCTATTTCCACACAATATATATACAGAATAAATACCTGTATTTATTATAACAGAGAGACGCAAACAAGCAAGCGGGTACCTGATGGTAAGTGATCACTGCCATCCATCCCGCATTTCCCGGAGTCGCGAATGAAAAATCATACAAATTCATACAGCGCCATCTAGCCCCAAAGTAAACAAAACTTGTGTTATGGGTGTCAGATAACTGATAAACTACTTACTTAAATATATTTTTCATACATGTTTATTATACAAACTACACCCAAACGCGTAATAGAAATTAAAATTAATTAATTTCAATTTCTGCTCGGCCGGGAATCGAACCCTCTTTGGACCTCTACGTGGCATACGCCGCATGTTTACCAACTGAACCACTATATATTCATCGTTATAATCATGGGAGTACCTATAATCTTATCGAATGTATCTACGAGCCACGACGGAGCATTTAACACGGTAAGAACCCAAAATCGATGGGTTATCTAAATAGGTGTATCCGACATAATCGTACTACATGTGTTCAACACATCCGATAGCTTTTTATCCGGCACCGAATCGAGTATCTATTTAAACTGTCGCCTAAAGATCCAGCCGACGGTATCGCAAGCAAATATTTCCTTTGTGCCGTTCACAAACAGCGCCTTGACTCGCTAAGCGAACAATCTCTAGACGCTACTATCATTTCGAATTCGACTTCGGATGTATCCCCTGAGAACAGAATATAATCATTGGATTCCTGATATTCGAGTTTCTTGCTATTGTTCTACCTGAAGCAACGCAGTTTTTAGAGAACTCTTTCTTGTGAATTTGTTAATAGCAACTAAAGTTGTTGGTGCGAAAATTACGAGTGACGATTTTTGTTCGTTCGGTCGGTAGTGACCGTCTTTGACGAAGGGCAGACAAGGTCAAGGAGACAGGATGTAATAAGTTAAAGGATTCCCGACATTGACTTTCTCGCTAACACTTTCACGCCCCAGTTTTTAGTTGAAAGGCTGTGAGCCGTCACTTTATGAATTGCAACTAAAAGGAGAACGGGCAAAATGTATGAACTTTGGTCTACTTACTCAATACTAACGCCATCTATGCCAATATAAAGATTATATGTTAATAAACAAATAACGAAAATTAAAAAAGTACTAGGGGCTCGCAGAATTTAGAAAAGGGAAAGAATATCCTTAGATTTATTATGAAAAATATTTAATTAATTATAGTATTACATTATGCTAGTGTCTATAATGACATTATTCAGGTGATCAGCTGGCGGTGACAAACCTTCCTGATGGCGAGCCCAGCATAAATACCACAAGATAGATATTACATGTGCGCATGTCCTGTGAACAATAGAGTGACGTCACAGCGCCAGGTACATAATTGAGTCGGATGGGTTGCACGTGCGTCCATATTTTAACCATACCCCACCGCCTGTCCTCTACCCCGCAAAATAGTGTCAGATACATGTAAAATCTGCTCTAAGTAAAAAAACCTAAAAAAAAGTAAAACCTTACACTCTGCAATTATTTTTGACATTTTCACAAAGAACGCCACGAGCTACACATTTGATGTCAAAACTATACAAAAAAATAAAGTTTAAGGAATGCCCTTTTCATTGACATATAACTTGTTGCTATTGAGTAGGTAGACCAACTTGCCCATTCTCCTTCTCCACGTTATAAAAACATCGATAAGCAATTTCGTTTGGAAATGTAGGTAGTCATTGTCCTGTGTTATGATGTGGTGGATGGTGGTGTGTCGTTGTACACTACTTGACCGACCATGGAGCAATAACGTAGCCCTCTGTTAGTGTTTACGTGATATGAACGGTTCGAACGAACATTTCTCGCTAGTAGGTACTATTCAAATGTGGAGGAAGCTCCAAACTGCAGTATTTTCTTTGGGCTGTGTAATCCTTCAATTTATTAATGATTTTTGGTGTGGTTGATTACCATTGGCGGCGGTGACCACTGTTTATTGCTTGATTTAAACAAAAAAAAGTCCTATTTTAAATTTGTAAGTGTACACCCATAATTATCTAAGCGTTTTGAAAACAAAATTACGTTGCTACTATTGATATCACCCTTGTAGTAAACATTTATGGAAAATAAAGAATTAAATCACACTTACGAAAACCAATAATATACCTTTTTTAATACTACGTATTGACAAACGCAGACATGTAAGTCTTCGTTTTTTAATTTATGCAGGTAAGCATAAATTAAAATACGAAGTCACGGCGACTGGAGTTACTTAAAAAAAAATATATAAAAAAATAACAATGTCCATTAGTAAGGGGTATCGAAGCAAACAAACTGAAACGGTAGTTGGTATTTGAAGAAGAATATCTGGCGAGAGTGAACTCGTGACTCCGAATGATACGTGGGAGTTAGCAGAAGAGGCCGTTGATCCTCTGCATAAAGTGTTGATACTCTAAATGTAAGGAATAAAAAGGTCATTAAGTACGCCCTTGAGTACGCACTTCACCCTCAGAATCACTCGTAAGACAAATATGAAATATGAGCTCTATTGGATTTTGTTTGATTTCAAATTGATATTCAATGTCTCAATTTTCTATTGCATGAATTTTGTAATCGAACAATTTTTTTTAAGAGAAAACAATATGAAGTGATGTTTAAAATATTATTAGTATGTACACTACAGTCTGTAGACTGTTTATAATGATGATCATTTTTACACGAAAAGTTAGAGTATGTATCTGGGTATCGGTGTGTCTGAGATGGACCGATTTCTATGCGGTATTCTTTAGTATATTTAAAAAAGCTTTTTGTTATTCAAATCGATTCAATAGTTAAGGAAATATTTAAAGATTTTGTCAACATCTGTTGGTTAGTTGAAGTTTGTTAAAAAAAAGAAAGGTAGATTTTGAGAATATATTACAAATGATTTATCATTATTATGGCGCCAAGATCACGGTTGTGCTCTCGCTCGGGGTCCGCTTTAATCCTGATCCGGGATTTTACAAATCAGGTAATTACAGTAGAGTATCTGCCATCTGACCTACGAACTCCTGTTAACAGGGGAGCCATACCAGATTAGATCACGATGACACATTCAGAGTCACGATATTTTCCCTCACACCAAGAGCATCGGTTAATGTTGAAACAAATGTACCTAACTCAGAAAAACTCTGTAGTACCCACTGACTGAACTGAACTTAGGACCCATTACCTTTCGCTTACCAATCCAACCTGTTAGCCATTAGACCACTGAAGCGCCAACGAAGATATAAAAAAACAATAAAGTAGACGAAAGAAGATATTTCATAAAATAACAATGTAAACTAACGAGAAAGTGGAGAAAACATTAAGGGCACAAATAAAGAAAGAAACCACATACTGTGAGCACAATTTAAAACTTCCTATCGTTCGCAATTTTGTATTACTACCCATTTTGTTTACCAATTTCCGCATGTTCCCAGGGGAACCTTTGGCAAAAGCCTTCGTAGATACTAAGCTTTCAACTTACTACCATGACGGGGTCTTGGCTCAATTTCGGCAAAAGAAGAACTTTTATTTTATTTGTACGGAGTGGTATGCATACATGTAGGAAAATATATTTATCTTTCTGATAGTTTTCTGTTATTTAGCTATATCATATCATTTAAGGGCCCGTTTTTACTGGTATGTGTACGAACCGGATTGAAAACGTGCAATCTACACGATGCGGTGACGACGCGGGTGCGACATGACGATTGTGCGGGTACAATTACTGTGCAGTGAATATGCGGATGCTGCACGTTTGGTTATACATTTTTAAATAAGCTTTGTGATAAGTTATAATGAAACATTTGGAATAAATATAAATAGGCAGTGTTTGTACTGTTTTGATCACGTTCAATACATCGTTTGATTGCTATTTTTGACCTGAACAGAAATTATTATGGTGGCGTGTTCCAAATGTTAATCCGTTGTCGTTGTCCTTTCCGAGTTTATCTGCAATAGTTCATGTCATTTTGTAAAATGCCAACAAGTGATCGTAGTAACTTTAGTTTCATACTAATTCTGGCATATTTTTTGTTCGTGCACAGTTAATAATTTGAACCTTCTAATGAATTGATAAAATATTAATGAGTATAAACTCCACCCACATTTCAATCTTAATCACAGCCCATATCAGTCCACTGTAGAACTTAAGGCCTCTCCCACGATAGGGGAGGCTATTGACATAATCTCCACGCTCGGCAGGCGGGTTGGAGATCGCAATATTATAAATATAACAATGGAAAACGCTGCTGCCCATTTTCCAGTCTAAAGAGATTCTAGATCTTTTGCCACGAAAGCATTAGTCGCCTTGTACGACACCCACGAGTGTAAGGGGTTGGTGCTATTCTACTCTGCCTGACACCACACGGCTACATTTCAATATTTATAGCAAAAAGTACATTGATCGGTTCACTAGCCTTCACAATTTAATGCGAAGAGGGCTACAAATAAAAATATTCAAATAAAACTTTCTTATTGCAGAGACAAGCTTGAAATGTCAGAGATAAAAACTGGGCAATAGCCTTGGGAGCTTTGAAATCGAATTATAATAACTTTTCATTTCAATATCAAATTATGATGATGCATAAAACTTTACCATTAAAAATAAAAATACCAATCTTTCTTTTAATAAGTACTATTAAGTAATATTTTAAATGAGAACATATTTATTTATTCATAAAACATTTATTAATAAAATGAAAGGGTATTTACATTGAACAGAAGAGGAAAAAAGAAAATCATAAAAAAAAGCACTATACCTTAAGCCTTAAAAATTTAAATATCGTCGACACCGCTGCCCCCCGGAATTATGTCCAGAAAGCTGGCTGCATTACCTCGTTGTATAGCAATGCTTATTTTCTAACCGAGGAACGAGCCAGCTCTCCGGTCACTATATCTCCGGTATATCTCCGGTATGGTGTCTATTAGACCTTTACAAATTTCTGAAAAGAACTTTTTAGCACTAAGTAATATTGTGGTGAGTTAGTGGGATTGTATTTAGTTTTAATCAAATGCTTTACTCGCTCACACAATCATTACTTCAGAGGAAATTTAATTTAAAACTTGTTTCACGCAAAGTTCGCTAACAGTGTAAACATTCCATTGGAGGCCCAGTTGAGCTTGAAAGCTTTGGAGAAGCTCTAGTTTTGTAACAATGAGAGTAAGGTTTCAATTTGGATCTTTTATGTGATTGTTAGTAAGGTTTGTTACAGTTGCGCCTATACAATTGGCATAAATTATTAGATGATTATTGTTTTATTAAACGAGACTCATACGCAACCTTTACGATTTGTTTTTCCGACGTTACACTCACCGTGGTCACGAGAAGACTGCCGTGAAGAGATGGTAGATCTAGTGATGTGTGGATAGACTTCCTAACCTCACATGGATGCGGGTAGGCGTCCCACCCTCACATAGAATTGTGACCTTACCCACATCTATGTGAGGGTAGGAAGTCTACCCGCACATCACCGCAGCGATTACTTCTCTACTGCAGTATTCTCGTGACCAAGGTGTGTATAACCGACACGTAGGGAAAACAAATAGAAAGAGTACGTCGCGTGTGAGTTCCGTTTAATATAATATGTCTAAAGAACAAGTGTTTAGTTCGAAACAATTTTTGTATGTTAAAACAAAAAGTTGAATAGATTTTCCAAAATTATAAATTAATTTCTCTGATTAGTTTCACCGTGCCGCTTCCAATATTTGGCACCATTTACCTTCCAATAAATCACAGATCGCCGCCCAAACGTCAATATCACTGAATCCGAAGCCGCTATCACGCAAGGAACCAACATCCAACAATAAAGCAATTACAACCGTCGGAAAATTCAATCGTGTCGGACGCTTACGTCTTAATTCCGGCTTATACAATAGAAGCGAACAATGACCGTCTTTCATTGTGAAATATCGACCCTGGGCATTGTCCATCGGATGATATATCGCCGTATCCAGTATGGGTGCCGCAGTTTTCCATAGAGTGACTTATGGTCTTTGCCGCTGCCAATTCTTGGGAATTGCTAGCCCTTATTGTCTTCAGGTTTGGGAGATTAGCCGCCTTTAGGAACAGTCTGGGTTATAAATTTCGCATTAGGTTGGAACTTCGCAAAAAAGCTGGGAGGGTTCTCTTGGCATTACTAAGTATAATTGTAGATATCAACTGTATGGTGTCTGTCCAGTATAGTAGTACGGCCCAACCCTTACTCTTTACTTGTGTCGTAGAGCTGACTGATGTTTTTGAGCCAGACCAAGTAGGTTCTCCAATATACAATACAGCGATTAAGATTGTATTCGCTAACAATCTAATAAAATAATCATATTATCTCCTTTACTAAGATTACTTCAACAAAACAGTATTATTTCTATTTCGTCCTCAAAGTAATATATTTAGCCACATGTTATTTATGGCGAATTTCTTCATTTCCTTCCACATACGAGTATAATACGCGACTTAGGACGTAATCCCCAAACGTTTCATGCCTGCGTCGCTAGTAGAAACTAAACCTATATGCCTAGGCTTAGCCTTTCGTAATAGGGACCTGACCTATTTCACGTCCATTTTCAGAGTATGTAAGGCACAGTTTCTCCGAGATTGTGATTAATTATTACGGTACGCTATATTTAGATGACCAGCGGCCTTAGCCAAGTGCCTCCAATCGTTAATCTACAATCGTTTGTGGTAGAAAAAATTTATGGGATTTGACATAAGCTAACGTTATCTGACATAAGCTAACGTTATCTGACATAAGCTAACTTTATCTGACATAAGTTAACGTTTGTGGTAGAAATTCTTGGTCCATAGACAATTCACGAACTTTCGGTGTACAAAGGAGGCGGATTAACGGATGATGCTACACACATGATATTTCATGATCATGGATTTCTGATTTTCTAGAAATCCTGTGATCCGTATCAAAACTAAGGTAAGAACATTATTTTTTATGGTACCTATTTGTTAGTATTCTTGTTCACATTCCAACAAATATTCATTTTATTTCTTTTTTTAGGTGCTGTGTGCCCTTAGTATTTTTGCCACCGACTCCTATCAAGCTATTGTGGGTGTCGCTCAGCACCTTGCCCAACGCACTGTTAGCCGGTGCTAAAGGCAAGTTGTCGACGCTCTAAACTAAACTACCGCACCATAACACAGCCGGTGGATAAAGTTCCCAAGAACTAGAGAAGAACGGAACTTTATCCAACAAAAGTAAGTGAGGATTCAATACATTATTTTAACAGTAGGTTTAATATACTTTTGCCCTCTACATCGTCATGCTTAATATCCACTAGAAATTTTTTCTCTATGTTAATATCACACGTCCAAAAAGTTGTTTGTTGCTCTCTGCGTGTGCCTCTATGTTCTTTGGTTTGTTTGTTGATTGTGTGTTTTGAACTTCTTATCTTTATGGTGATTTTTTATTTTATTTGTTTGTTTTTCGCTAGGTATAGTAACTTTATAGTTGGTTTGGTTACGTAAAAATCTATTTCTAATTCGTAAAATGAGACGCCAAATAACGGTGGTTTATACATAATAATAAAAAGTAAGTACACAAATCTATCCCAAGAAAACATTTAGCAGTAGGAAACCCTCTATCTATCCAAAGCCAGTTATTTTATACTAGCGACCTGCCCCGGCTTCGCGCTGGCAGTAACCTTGACAAATTATACACCTAAACCGCTCTTGTGAATCACTCTGTATATTGGTAAATTCCGCATGAAAATCGTTTAGTAGTTTTTGAGTATATCGCGAACAGACAGGCAGACGCGGCGTGAGGCATTATTTTGTAATAATATGTACCTAGTGATTTCTACCAGTTTATTTGATAGGTACTTCTATTATAAATAAGATGTAAAGAACCTAAGTACCTAGTAGTAGAATACCATCATCTTCATCTCCGCCATAGGATTCCACAGCGAATTTCAAGAATACACAAGAACAACAGTATTTCCCAACATTCCAGGCAAACAAGATAAAAAGATATGCCTTAGAATATCATAATTACAAATCACATACATACATCCTTTTCCCTAAAATAGTTTCAATTTTTAATTAGAGCCACCGCCAGATTTTATGTAAGTACCTACCTACTTATTTTTAGATATTTTAACATTATTGTCATTACAGACAGCCCTACTAGTAAGACATAGTCTTACTCTAATTATTATAAATTTGAATTTTAATATTTTATCTTTACATCTTAAAATTAATACAAATCAACCTCTTCCACATTAGTGCAATTTTGCATTAATCTCCGAGCTTGGCGGTTGGTTTAGTGGGCTGGTTATATGACTATAATCCTTTAGAGAGTCCAATTGTCTAGTTTCCAATCACCGAGTTTCTGTTAGTATCTACAGTGTTCATATCAACATCTTCCAAAAGCAATAAATAACTAAATCCTAAATAGTCTATGGTGGTGGCGGTGGTGACAATGGCTGTGATAAATCTGTAAAAAATTAAATCTTTATTGTGAAAGTATCTAATTAAACTGTTCCTAATTACCTGCAGTAGATAATTTAAATATAAATATTATTTGGGTAACTTTAAACTACATGTCCATAAGCAGATAAGTGATACAAGGTGGGAATGATATTTGAAATCAGAACTGAGTAAGAGGCCATTAACATCATCATATCAGCTAGAAGACGCCCACTGGTGAGCATAGGCCTCCCCCAGAAATCTTCACAAAGGCCGGCCCTGTGCCATCTGCATTCAGAAAGTACCTGCAATCCTTAGCAGGTTTTCTGTCCGCTTTGTGGGAGGCCTACTTACGCGGCGTTTTCCGGTATGTGGTCGCCACTCAATTACTTTAAAATATGTTGTTACACTCATGACAATACGCGCACTAGGTACATTTCTTTGCAGTATATTTTGCGGATGAAAGGAGTATCGTTGATTTTTCTAGTAAATCTATGCGGGAATATATTTAATGGGAAAAAGTACTAAATACATAATTGACTGATGTACCAATTACCCAACGTTCTCAATTACCCCAGTAGGTACTATTCCCATATGGAAATAGAAAAAATCAGCAAGCGTTTCGCCAACGGATAAGTTACTGATAGACATAATTGTTTTTATTGAATAAACAGAAAGTCACGGTGTATAGAACAGGTAAAAATATTGATCATATGACATTACTCAGCCCTTTGAGAATATTTAATGAAATTTACCTTTAAGCACCATGACGAGAATTGCGGCGACTGGCGAACATTTGTTTTCACTGTGGGCGTGTTTTTTCTTTAATATTCTTGAATGATAATTTAAATACCTAATCGAAAAATAGGCGGATAAGTTTGTTTACAACATAGGACGCATTCAGCATTGACATTGGTAGAAATATCAGAGTCAATGTAGAGTCAGATGTTTGGTAGAAATAGTCGAACTTCGAGCTGTCAATTTTCTAGCATTCACGCATAACGCAAGCGGTGCTGTCAAATATGGCTAGACTGGCAGTTGACGTAAGAGTAAGTATTTAAGTTTTATCATATCCCTAGCTACTATCTTAATTTATTTGTGGTTGCTGATTAGTGTACCATCAACCTCGCAACAGATAGATCTCGGCATGTATTTATAGCCGTGTGGTGTCCGGCAGAGTAGAATAGCACCAACCCCTTATACTCATTGGTGTCGTACAAGGCGACTAATGTTTTCGAGGCAAAAGATCAAGAGTCTCCGTAGTCTGGAAATTGGGCAGCAGCATTTTCCATTGTTATATTTAAACACTGCGATCTCCAACCCGCCTGCCAAGCGTGGAGATTATGGCAATAACTTCCCCTTTCGTGGGAGAGGCCCAAAGTCCTGCAGTGGACTGTTACGGGCTGTAATGATGATGATGATATATTTATAGAAAACCAAAGATATTATCAATGCCCATTATTATCCGGGGCTTTGTAAATGTTTTTCACCTTATAAGTAATTTTGAGAGAGAGACCAAAATAAGGGTTTACCTTGGACAGACAGCTTTAGGAAAACGTTAACACAATTCTTATAATAAAAAGTATTCAGTCGTTTTTTATTTTACATCATACGGTGCCGAGATGTGGATACTTAGGGACGAATTATATCCAGCATCGTTGTGCTGTCAACAAATGTCACTTCAAAATTGTAAGAATTTCTGAGGTCAGTGGGCTATAGCCACATTAGCCACATTATGTTGACGAACTGACAACTACTGGGAAGTTAATAAGTGGAGACCCCGGCTCGGCTAACTTAGTGAAAGGCATAAGATCAAATTAAAGATAAAAAATGTAAAAAAAGGGTTGCCACTATAAAAAAAATTACCCAAATGGTAGCTTTTTTAAAGCCATTGAAATATTGATTAAAATTATTACATTCGAAATAAAATAAAGTCGTATGAATATTTAAAAATATTTTACTGAATTAAATGGGGAAGAATGTTTTTTCGGTTACGTATTTGTGCTGTTTCAATAAAATATGTGTAGTTTTCATTTATGCCACTGGTAATAGTGAGAAATTCTAAACATTTGGTTCGGAAAGTGAAGGATTGACCGACACCGAGACATATATACTGCTTTTCTCAAATAATAATACATAAAATAATACAAGGTTCAAAATAGCGGCCATTTCTTTCTAATATTATAGTTTTCTAACCGAAGTTCTAAGTTTCGGAGTTAATAATTACGTTTTTAAAAAAATTAATAAATTGGGTTAAAACGATTTGTTTCGTTTTCGAAAGTTTACCAGACATTGTAAAGCACACTGAAAAGCATGCGTGATGCATAACCATTTGGTAAATAAATACATTCGATAAAAAGGTTTTATACCCCTGGATAGTCTCTTTGACAGTTGTGTGTTTACATTTTTTATCTTTAATTTCATCTCCAACTTTAGTCCCTTTGATGTGGAATGATGACATTTAGCACGGGAAGGAGAGGCCGGCCCAAGAAGCGATGGCTTGACGTAGTCGAGAACGATATGCGTGCCAATAAGCTCACCACGAGAGATGCCGAAGACCGAGCGAGGTGGGCCAGGAATAGCAGGAAGGCGGACCCTGGGCCCTCGCTTGCTGCGCGGGGGCGAAACCGGGACATGACGCCAGGATGATGATGATGTGGAATGATGACTTTTAGATGCCCTTCGGCCAGGTGGAGTGAAGGTTTGCGGGGGCTATAGCTGGATACTGGATTGGCGATAACTGGGGGAGGCCGATATCCAGCAGTGGACTAATATATGTCTGTCTCTTCAGGTGTGTACTTTTCAGGTTAATTTGGATTGTCTGCAACCAGGTACATGGCAACATTCCCCCTGCATTTTATGGTTTAACCCGGCATCATGGGGGTTGAAAACAATCAAAGTTGAATACAATACCCTAATATTAGCTTGTGATATATCAGGTTTTTCAAGAGGTTATAATGGATATTTCGTAGTTTTCGTCGAAATACATTAGTATTCTTTTAATTATTACAATTCTTTAATAACTGTAATAAAGCATTTGTACACAGCCCTATTATTCCGAATTACAAAATTTGGAATTCTACATGTAATACATATGTAGCAATCATCATCATCCTAGACGTCAACCTCGCGTTGTGCCAGTATCTGTTTTCCTACTCTTTCTTCTCCACATGTAAAGAGACCATACAGACGTACATGAATTCCTTCAAGATTTGTCCCAAAAGCTTATGCAATTTTGGTTACTGTACTGATTACGTATCGTATCTGTCGAAAACGCAAAACGCCCGCATAGTCACCGCACAGTCACCGTGTCGCACCCGTATAGTCGTCATGTCGCGCTCGCGTACTGACCGCGTCGTCTGCGCGCTAAAAGGGTAACTGCAAGTTTTCTTTCCGTTTTCTGTGATACTGACACAACGCTGTCCGGGTTATAAGCGGTGACATATAACCGGGCGCTAAGTAAGAATATTCTTAGAAAACGTCCATAACAATTATAGACGCAGCATTATTTATATTTGCGATCGTTTATCTGGACCGGAATTAATGGTTTCCGCAGTTTCACCGCAGCTGCACTTTACGAGATATCAATAAAGTTTAAATGGCGTAGTGTGTCTGATTTATTGGTAGTTAATACATTATTTAAATAAATTTTGTGCTTGTAAATTTTAATGTGGTACTCGTAAGCGTGATTGATGACCTGCTTGTTTCGTTGTAATCCGAGTTACTTGTTCACCTTACAGACAAAATTTAAATGATAAAGTAAAGGCAGGCCAATGGGGAATTGAATTCTGGCCTAATGCAAGTCTGGTAAATTGCGAATTTGAAATAAGGTCCAAAGCCCAATTTTTTATAAAATGTATTTTGTATTTCTATAAGGTTCATAAGCTTTTTGTAAACACAAATTGAATACAATTCTTTGACTATTGGTCATTTGCGTGTACTGTGATTTTCGATTGTGAGGTAGGGAGCTGGTCAACCGGGCAGAAGATAGTGCAGTGGTATCGGCTAAGTAAGGGCAGACTAGACTGGTACGGAGATGTAGAGTGTCAAGTACTGCGTGCGCCCAAAAAGCCACCGCCTAGTAAGTAAAGGTATGACGTGGTCCGTATAACTGAACGTTCGGTATGGCCACGGGTGGTGGTGAGATTTGTACTGTACCTGTTAGTCCTGTTAGGTAAATATTTGTGGATTGGAATAATGGATTATTTTCAATATTTCGAGCCAAAGATTAAAAGTGCAACGTCTGCCACAGTCAGGCGGATATTTCGTCATAAGGCTAATTTACATTAGTCAAGGACAGTGGCGAGTGAACTGTCACTCCGTACAGTGACACCGAACTGACTGCCCTTGACCAATGTAAGTCAGCCATTACATTGAATAAGCCAACATTTATAGATTCTCTTTTGTTATGCCGTTAAAAATACGTGGTTTTTGTATATTTCAGGTTTTGAGTCTCATTAATGATAGTTTAAGGCGTAGCAAATATCTTTGCAGTTAAGTGTGCAGCGATAGAAGAGTGCTATAAAAGCACCTGTGTGGGCTTTCGGGCTGTCCAAAGAAAATTTAAATATACTGGACTATAATTACTATCGTGATCTTGTAGGAACCATACCGCACAAGGTTCCCCGAATTTGTTAATTATACTAAAACAATAATAATATAATTTCATACAATTCTGCATTGACATTGGCTACATCAACGCGAAATCGAGGAACAGGTAAGTCAAGGCATAGTACTTACTTGGGTATGTATATTTATGGTTTATATATTTATGTACTTACTTACTGATAAGTTTTGCTGGTAGGTATATATTTAAATTAATTCTTTAGTTATTATTCAAGTAGGTAAGGTTATTATTGCCTCTGCCACTCGCTAAAGCTCCTTTCGGCTTGTCTAAGGTTAGCTGGAAGAGATCCCATTGTGGGATAAGTTCGCCTTTGCTTTGTAAGTGTTACATATTGAAATGTACTATGTTGTTGCAATAAAGAGTTTACATACATACATACATACTAGCATTAGCATTATTAAAGATTTCTTACCCGTGTAGCATCTAGAAAGAAAATTCCCTGTCGTCACCTCAAAGGATAGTGCTAGAGGGAACTGCTAGGAAAAACTTTATTGCAGTATTTTAATTACAAACAAATACAAGAGACTTTTTGGAAGAAACCGGCTAGAAATAAAGCTTACGTAGTGTGTTAATGAAGAAATATTTGCTGTGCACGATCTAACAAAAGGTATTTAAATATTCAGGAGGCTTTGCCTGTTTATTTCAAGAATTCGCTTCATTAACTGAAGTTTGCTATTGTATATTTTCGTGCGCATTTATCTATAAGATCGTTCGTAAGAGTGTTTCAGTATTTAAATGGTTACTTTGTTGTACAACGGGCATTGCGTTTAATGCTAAAGTTGCAACGCGCAAATTTGTATTGAAATATTGAATCAACCGAGCATTTCCTAAATTTTATCGTTAGATCAAGGATGTTTCAAAGAATCACATTAAGGGCCCTGTTTTTGAATAGCTTTCCTCGATTGGAACGGTTTTCAATTTAGATATTCGGCATGAAAAATTCGGTATTTTTGTGCATGATGCTGATTTTCGCTATTTTTGAATCGTACTCTTTCGAAGTTGCCACTGTAATGTAAAAAATATTGAATTTATCATGTCGAAATTGAAAGTTGAAAAGCGTTCGAATCGAGGCTAGCGTTTCAAAAATGGAGTCCCAGGTTTCATTTCATGTAACAAATATGCTGAACCGTGCCAGCGTTATTAGTCACTGTGAAGATATATTATAAGCTATATGCCTCATGCACTGTTACTCATTTGCCCATTTGGAGAGGATTATTTACTTGATCACTATACGACTATGTTCTCTTTCCCATACAAAGTTTCGAAAAACAATTACCAGACACCGTATAATAACTTGTGTCTTAATTTTATACTATTATCTACACTCATAGCTTAATGTTCCAATTACATAGTCGAAAGAAGTCGTTAAAGTATGAACTTCACGCTAATCTAAAAAATATTTACGATTTGTTGCTATTTGTGTTTGTTAATGTTTTTTCTTGTTCGAAACAAATAAATAGATAATGTATAAAATTATAAGATGAAAGACGTGACATTTTTCAGAAATAACTTGCAACTTACTTCCAGAAAAGTTGAGAAAATTATAGGTACGAAATTATAACATGAAAATGTGAGTGTGCATAAAATAGTGTGTGCAATTGCATATAATTAGGTATTAAAACGCTTATGTTAAACTATTATCACACGATGCGCAGACGAAAGCTAAACAGACACTCATGTTTTAATACCCCCTTTTATAAGCGAGTTCCATAAACTACTATTATAGGTATTGAAAACAGTCCTTGTACGTTAAAATTGATGACGATATCTCATTATTTTATTGTCCTCGCATAATAAACTTGGTTATTGTCAATGGAGGACGGAAGGTGGAGCCCATTACTCTTCTTAATGGCGCTCCTATGGGCTTTCGAGAAATATAGCTCACAAACTTTTATAAGTGACCACATTATGGCATGGGTAGGTAATACGGGTTCTATATTAAAACGTATTTTTGTAGCGATTTTTCGTAATACATTTTCACTTTTCAGTCTTGGTATAAAATAAAATAAAACAATATACAAATAGTATTTTGTTTTATTTTAAGTAGCTGTGCCCGCGACTTTAAGAGCAGCATTATGGTCTGATGAAGCCATGTTACAAAAAAATAGCTTTTTACTTTGGATTTGAAAAGTCCCAGGTTCTATTTATCAAAAAACAGTAAGTCAGGTAGAGAGTTTCTTTTGGTATGCACAATAAATGTTGAAACAAACTGATTTGTGGAATTAAATTGGACGGTAAAACAGCGTCATTTCATCGAGGCTCTCCTCGTTTGGTAGTATAAGATGAAGATTTGGCAGATTGGGCAGTTTTCCATTGCAGTATCCGGTAACAAAGAAATAAACAAACATATACCTATACTGTTGACGACAGCAGACGTGGCAATTATCCGAGTTGCAAATTGCGCAAATCTAACTTTATTTAACCACATTAATTGAACAAAATGGATTAAAAACGATTAAAAGACATACCACTGTCCCCTGGGATTGCGACAATGTTATCCACTGCCCGAGGAACGAACCAGCTCTGCGGTCACCTGTGGTGTCCGCTAGTCACTTTTAAAGTTCTTTGAACAACTTTCGAACGCCAGTGCCCCACGGTCCCAAAGTTTCACCCCCGACCGGCTGAAATATGAAGTCTCATTATTTAGAATTTAAAAACTGTCTTGTTGACAAAAATGTCATTAGAAAACAAATATCCATATCCAACAAATACTTTTTTCATACTAGCTCTTGCCCATATGTGCTATCCAGGGCTATAAGCTATATAGCTGCCAAATTTCATCAAAATCCGCTCAGTAGTTTTTGCTTGAAGGAGTAACAAACATCCAAACATACATCTTTACAAACTTTCGCGACAATAACATTAGCAAGATTTGTATTCCACTCCAGAAAACGTTTAACCCCCTTGTCTCGCCGGAACTGTACAAAGCTTATGACAATAACACTAAACCTATCTCCAACTTTGCTCGCAGGATTGACCTTTTAATTTTCTGCTTGTCTGCGTCTAGCCTAAACAAAATTAGCCAACATATTGCGCTCGAGTGGCTCCTAATCCGTCCTGTGGAAAATAAGGTGCAGCAAGTAGCTATTGGGAAGGGCGCGAAGATTTGTACTTGCTACACAAATAAAGATAAGTTTATTTATATTGTACTTACTAATATTTACATTAACAAATAGAAAAGAAAAAAAATATTATTATTAAAGTTATAATAACAGTCCACTGCAGGACATAGAGCCTTCCCCACGAAAGGGGAGGTTATTACCATAGTCTCCACGCCTGGCAGGCGGGTTGGAGATCGCAGTGTTATAATATAACAATGGAAAACACTGCTGCCCATTTTCCAGCCTACGGAGACACTAGATATTTTGTCTCGAAAACATTAGGCGCCTTATACGACACCTACGAATGTAAGGGGTTCGTAGTATTCTACTCTGCCGGACACCACACGGCCAGTGTTTAAAGTAGTAAATGAAAATTAATTGAATATATTCATAATCGTGTGTGAGTTCATCAATTGCTTAAAGAATTTTCTTTAAGCATACCTAACACATTGATCCAATCTGATCAGGTTGTCCAGTTAACAGGGTCACGCAGGTCATGTGAGGGAAAACATTGTGATGAAACCTGCACATACGGCTGATTGTGTCACCACGATCCAATCTGTTAAGGTTCCCCTGGTAGCACGGTCACGAAGGTCAGGTTGCAGTCGCTCCACTGTACTAAGTACCTGATCTGCCAAATCCTGGATCATGGTCAAGGCGTATCTCAGGCCCTCCAGCGAGAGCACAACCGGGATCGCCAAGATGATGGATACCTAACAGACTGATCATTATTATAATACAATTCTAAATAAAAATACTTTTATAATCACCTCGATTCCACAAAAAAAAAGTAGTTGAAAAACATTTGTGATAGATTAAATGTTTATGTTTGTACTCAAATACTTGAGTACATAGCCTAGCAAACTAAATATATTTAGATTATATAAGCTGTCACAAATGTCTTTCATGTACTCCAAAATAGCAAAGGAAACCTTTGAGAACGGAAGACTAGTTTCACATTCACATTATCTAAACCAAACTGGGAGATAGCTTTCAATATTATTGTTTAACGATAGATACGTACTAGAGACGGTGCTTTGATGAGTTCTCGAGTTCTCGACCCATTTTCTCTGTGTTGGAATGATATTCGCCTTTGTAAGCGAAAACTGGAAAGTTCGTGTTTCAGTCTGCATTCTGTGAGCACATGTCGAAGTCATTTGACGTAATTGCAACACATCGCTAATAGTTTCATATCTACATTTAAAAAATATTTAATCTTATCATCCATACATGTATTTATTTTAATATATTATATACCACATACCACCGGCAGATGCCGTGTGGTGTCCGGCAGAGTAGAATAGCATGAACCCCTTCCACTCGTGGGTGTCGTACGAATGACTACTGTTTTCGAGGCAAAAGATCTAGAGTCTCCGTAGGCTGGAAAATGGGCAGCAGTGTTTTCAGCGTGGAGATTATAGCAATAACCTTCCTTTTCGTTGTATAGGCCATGCAGTGGACTGTTATGAGCTGTAGTGATGATGATATGTACCACTTGTATTAGGTGACAAAAAGCTTACGGCCTGAAGGTAAGCGGTTATATTCGTCTATCATTCCAGTCGTGCTACTCTTGGCAGATGGCTGCATTTATTATGCACTCGTAAAGGGGTTCATCTAAAGCCTTCCTGAATTGATCCGTCCACCACGTTGGAAATGTGCTGACCGGAAGTCCTCTACACTGGCTTGCACAATTACTTTACTAACCTCTCGATACTGTCTTTATCATATGACATGTGCCCAAAAATCGTCAAAATTCGATTTTTAATGCAGTCTTGTATATTTGCAATACCAGAGAATATTACTTACATTATTGCCGTCCCCTTGAAATCTTTTCATTCCTTTCAAAGATCTTCATGTAGCGGTGTTCATCTGAAACTTTGTACGGAAAAAGTCTTAGAAAGATTCTTTGGAACTGCACAGACCGGAACCTTTTTCATTTTTTATAAAGTGCAGTGTTATTTTTTATGCTTGCAGTGATAAACGAGCACATAGCCCACCTGATGAATAGCAGTAACTGTCTTTCATTACGATTACATTACATTTACGATTCATGCGGAATTTGGAAAGTTCGTTTGGTTCGAAAACTCGAAGTGAGGGTAATCGTCGAATTCGAAATAAGGTGGTCCTTTATGGCTGTCCTTAGGAGCGACTATACAGCGGCACCAGTCTACTCGTGACCATGTCGATGTAACTGCGTCGAAATATCGAGGTAGAAACAATACTAACCATGGTTACAAACCCGATAATATGTGAAGTGGAAGTGTAGTAACTAACCATATAAAGTCATTAAATCCATTTGGGTTTTATGACTTTATATGGATATATTACAATAGTTACAACTTATCGATAAATGCAGTTTTTGTGACAATACGGTAAATTTTACGAGTACATGGACAAGGTTCTAAATATAATAAACTAATATTTCGTGTAGTTGAACACTTTAACGAAATAGGTATTACTACATTTATTTCAGAAAAAAAAATAAAGTTCACAACTCAGATCTGGGCGGTCTCTGTAAAAGAAAACAGTAAATAACTGCACGTTGCACTTTATTATGAGATCTTTAATGTCCCGGGTCGACATCCATTTGGCCAGTTCTTTTTATACTTATTTTCGTGCTGGCTATTTCTTTGCGTTCTCGTGGAAAGCTAGTTTTTCTAACATTTTACCTAGTTAGTTATATACTTCAATCTTAACCTATCTTAACCCATTCATTAAAAAAAGCATTAAGAGACAATAGTCACACTTAGCATAAATTTTAACTTGATCGCAGGACTTTATAACTTGCATTTTTTTATTCAGTGACAAACTTCCGACGACATTATACGATGCATGTATCTATGTTGCAGAATTGCAGGGTGTCGTTGCCACTATGAGGACTAAGATGATATGCGTAATGCCTGTAATAATGTAAATTTCACCCATACTTTATTATTCAAACCGGAAGGCAACAAAAAAATTACAGGCATACGTACATCCATAAATACCTATTTCGATATTACTTGTGTACGCACCCAAGACCTCTGACCCACATTCCAAAGAAGATAAAAAGTCACAAGCACACAAACTTTTAATAGAGAATGATACTTATAAAGTAAAAGTTACGAACGTTAGGAACATGTTGAGAGGACGATGAAATATTTTTTCAGAATTTCTGTACCTTCCTACTTTGTGAGCATATTAATTACGGAAAAATACTTAAGAAATATACTACACGTATAGTACAATTTTGCATGCTGCTATCCCAAAGATATTTGGGAAGTTACAGTATTTTTGGGAAAATCGTTCTATTTGTCCTTTTCTATGACCTTAGAAGAGGTCAAAGTTTTAATGGGCTGAACTTTTATGGAAAAGCTATTAAAATTCAAGACTGCGTCATCAACATGGATAAATCTGTAAACGGTAATGATTTATGAATATTTATTGAAGTTCTTCAACAGAAAACGAGTTTTATAGCTACCAGGGGTCCCTAGAAACTATAAAAATGTAGTTTCATTGTTGAGAAACATCAGCTTGGAGATAGTGGCCATAGTTCAGACACATAATTTAGTGTTTTGATGTTTTGTCCCGTGCGTTATACGCTGGATTCCGAAATAGCCGGATTTCTATGTTGTCCGATTCAAGGGTCATCGGCTTCCAATATATAGGTATGTACTCTTTTCATCAAGTGGGAGGATATTGTTTTAGGGCTCAATGCAACCATGGATAAGGGAAGTTTAGAAAACGACATACTCTGCAAAATATGCAAAATTCTCCTAGTAGACGTATCTAACAAAAACCAATTTAATTTCAGTTTTCCAAAAACATGGTGCGAGGAAAATACGTTGCAAAATTCAGAACCGCAGCTGCATCCGCGCCAACATCCAAGTGGAATGAGGGTAGCCGATATATTTTTCACAGTGTGTCCTTCGAGTCTCTGATCCAGTCTGGAACCACGTGCATATTTCATTGTTCCTGTCCGAGATGATACGGAGAAGTTATTTCTCGCCTATTCTTGGCGTCCACGAACAGAGCAGCAAATAAATTATTCCAGTGCTAATATTGTCGTCACTTGTAATGGAACAGTTAATAATCTTTCGAGGGCGTGTTTTATTCTATTGTTCTAGGTTATAAATATTTGTTTTCTTCTTTTGTTGTATTTAATAGTATTTCACCTACGGTTCTTTACAAAATTCGGTTTTACTACAATTACAACCTGAATGATTCAGTTGGTTAACAGCCGGTCTGTCACGCAGAGGTACCGGGTTCGCTTCCCGGCCAGGCAGAAATTGAATTGATGAATTTTAATTTCTTTTACGGGTCTAGGTGATGTTTATACATATAATAATTAAGTGTGTATTAAAAAATACGTAAGTAATTTATTAGTTTTCTAGAACCCATAACATAAGCTTTACTTTGGGGCTAGATGTCGCTGTGTGAATTTTTCAGCATATTTATTATTTATTTATTCAATTGAATTATGAACTGTGTGTCATTCTGGAATATAAGTGACAACACATCTGGAATACAATCTGAATTTTACGTTAAATGTTATTGTTATCCAAATTACACCTATTTTTATGTGGATCGATTGTTGTAGACACGTTTGGGGCGTGAGTTACACTAAATAGAAATGTGCGGGAGGGCGCGTTTCGTTCATCCCCTCCCACGGCGGCCGCTCCCGACACAAAATCAAGGTTAAAACAGCGAGCTGACTATGGGTCAACGCTAAACAATAACACTATAATATTTTTTCTTAAACTAATGGATTTTCAAATAAGACGATATAGACCTTTTTGTTTCGGCCCCCTTTTCTGACTTGGTAGTCAGTGTGATTTTAAAGACGTTTTATTGAGCGTTGAGCACTTGAATCGTATTGGGAAATAAATTGTTACAATAATATTACGCGATGTCATTTCCCTAAGCAAAAATCTAAATGATTCAAGCTTAGAAACCGGATTGGAGATCCCAGCATTGAAAATATCCCACGGAAAATTCTGCTACCCATTTTCTAGTCCACAAAATCGCTAGGCATTATGGTAAATTCCATAATAGGTCCTAGGCGGCTTCTTGCTATGTTAAATTCTTTACGACTGTAAACGCTGATAAAATATGCCTTCAAATGTCACTTGGGTAAGTGATGAATGGTGGACGGTGAGATGGACTTGGCCATCTTAAAATAATAAGTTTTTGTATTTATTTTCCTCGTTTATGTTTCAACATCCTTAAATAAATCATCTTTGCGGTAATGTCCCGGTTGTGCTCTCGAGCGCGAGGGCCCGGGGTCCGTCTTAATCATGATCCAGGAGCGACTGCCATCTGGTCTCCTGGTTGATTGGATCATGGTTACACATTCAGTCGCTTGAATGTGCAGGTTTCATCACGATGTTTTTTTCCCCCACCGTAAGAGCATCGGTTAGCATTTAACTAATGTACATAACTCCGAAAAGATTCACTGGTACATAGCCGCAGTGGGATTCGAACCCGGTACCTCTCGCTTACAGGTCGGAAACCTTAAACACACAACAACGCACCGTTGTTCCTATGTTTCACCATCCTTGTAAATTTGTGTAAAAATATCTATTTCAACTTAAAACAGAAGGTTTTTTGCATCGAGCCATAAAAGCTGAATGGCCAGCTCAGTTATGCTATATTTCACACACTATTGTCGTTGTACAGTCGGCCGCTGTACAGTCGGCGCCCTAACAATATCGATGTCTGTGTGACGACCTGAGTGACGCTCAGTAGGTTAACATGCCGTTAAGCAGCGCCTGTTGTGTCTTTTAAACTCTTATAATTCTCTGTATATCGTTATTGTGTACAACAAACAGTTGAATAAATAAATATATAAATATGCCACGCAGAGGTCCCGGGTTCGATTCCAGGCCGGGCAGAAATTGAAATGATGAATTTTAATTTCTGTTACGGGTCTGGGTATAAATAAGTACATAAGTAGTGTAATACAAGCTTTGCCTACTATGGGGCTAGATCCCGCTTTGTGAATTTGTATAAGTTTATAAGTATCTAATGTCCTCAAGCAGTATTGGTGGCACCAAATAGAAACATTATCAATGTGATGGAAATAAAATTGGTTCTAAAAAGGAGTTACAAAGCTTTTAAAGATTATTGGCTGCTTCTTTCTCATAAAAAAGAGTCTACTGTACTTTAAATGGCTAAATCCTACGGCCTACTTTACGGAATAAATTTCAAACGAATTTTGTACGTATTACAATTTTATATCCCTGCGGGATACGTGCGTGAGTGCGTATTTATTTACGATTGTACGTGGGTGTGTGTGATGAGTCGATTTCCGTCCACTTTTCCCTTTCCTTTCGATTATGGGATAGATTTCATCCACATCATCCAGATGCTTAGCATCCAACTAAGGGATCTATCTTTACATAAAATATAACAAAGCCGTTTCCCGCCGTCTCTCCCTATGTACCTATGTACGCTAAAATCGGTTTTCTGCAATAGATACAGTGATTCAAGAGGAAGATTTATGAACAAAAAAAAGTAGGTACGGGTAAAGTAGGTGTTAGGTAGGTGTAAGATAGGCGTAGGGAAGTTGTAACGTAGGGTATGGTAGTTTAGGGGTGGCACGCCACGAATAGACATAAATCCGTGTTTCGTACATATACGAGCTCTAAGGACCGTGGAACGCGTGACCCATCTCTCAAGTTTGACAATTTAAATATTTGCCCGTATTACTCGAACGCAGTAGACGATGCCATTCAAAACCACAAATATGCCTGGAGAGATGTTAGAGTTCCGACTGTACTAACACTATGCACTATAGAGCCTGAAGCGCTACAGCAGTGATGCAACGGGGCGTGACGTGAAGCATAAAGTGCGTTGTGGCGACCGGCGCATGTGGTGGCGCTGACAGTTTGCGGTCCTGCCGGAGATTTGCACATCCTGTATAGTGGGTCCTATAACGGTGCGGGGAGCATGCTATGAGCGAGTGAGGGGTGTAGAGAGGGGGGGAATGGATTTGACTATAAGTTGAGCCTCCTCTACATTAGTAGGAAAAACGCCATAATCTCCGCATTTTCAGGCAATAAAAAAAAGAAAATGCAGCTGCCCAATTCTTGGTCTACGGAGATTCCTAACCCTTATTATTTTATTCTTTTTTAATTGGTATGCTGTTTGTTTGTCCGCCAACTGGCTGGTGGTAAGTGACGGAGCGCTTTCATAATGCGTATTTTATATCTACATAGTAGCGTTTACTTTAAATCCACCTGACTTTCAGAACTGTTTGCGGTGTGTGTGTGGATTTTTTGTTAGCTGCAAGCTAAATGTATGACTTGTAGATGTAATGGGCGACAGTTACCACTTACCATCACGTGGGCTGTTTGCTCGTTTGTCACTGAATAGCAAAAAAACTGTTTTTTTTTATGCTATTCAGTGCCAATCATTTGATCGCCATCTCACCTGGTGGCAAGTGACGATGCGGCCTCTTCTTCGATGCGGATTATTTCCTTTTTTTTTGTATTCATTCCACAAATTCCCAAAACAAATAACGCTATAGAGCGCACAATTAAATTCCAATAAAATACCGCTAGCCCAATATAAAACTTTCATTTTACATTTGAGCATAGTTTTACGGACTTTAATTGCTTTTAAACGAGGCATAGAACTAGCTTCGGTGTTTGTTAGCTGATTCTGTAATTAGTAAGAATGGCAACACACTCTTTATTAATTGTATTTAAAGCTACAAAGGAAACCCGCATAGTTGCAGTTGAAAATAAAATTTAAATGACCATTTTAAAGAACATTTTTTGAAGACGTAGGAATATATGTGGTTAAACGCTGTGTTTTGTTATAATTGCATATTGCGTTAAATATAAAACGTACACTAAGACCCGTGTTTAGAAACAATACTTGTCTAAGTAATAAGGATCAATCATATTATTATGGTAGAACTTCATAGGTTTGTTGATAAAATCTGAACGCATTTTATAAATGAAACCCAGTGAAAAATTTTTTGATGTCGATTTTGTAATGTCTAAGTTTATACATATGGGTTTGAAGGAAATGTCAAGAGCAATAAAATATGTGTTTTATTACATTGTACGTAAGGTTTACCCGGGTGTCGAATGACGTTATCAGACATGCCAAAATCACAGTGTTCTACTCGCGCATATATGGCGAGGTTGGAACCAGAGTGGCCTAAGGTCATTTTTACCAAGAGCACTTAGATCAGTGTGGCATGGAAGAATTGATTTTTCTGTGTGCCAGTACTAAAGTGTGTAGAATATTAAACTCAATATTATTAAAAATGACCCTTAGATCACTCTGGTTCCAACCTCGCCATATCTTCTCTGGTTTAAGTGATATAGTAAAAATTTCTTTACAGTCATTCATGTGATATCATAAGCTAATGAAAAATTCACTAAACAGAAATCGTGACTGATCCTCGTTACTGTTCGAACTCATAGTAATCATGATGTTCCTATGGTATCAAATTCTGGGTCAGCCTGAAAATCAGCGCTGTGATTGGGTATAGCAATACGCTGAGGCTAGTCCAGTTTGGTTCAACGTCACATTGCCAGCGCCCAGGTTATGCTAATAAATAAATAAATACACAAATGGACCTAGTAAAGGGGTACTACGACTTCAGGTTACTTTGACAGATTGCGGAAAAATTAGAATACTAAATTTATTTTACTGGCAATAATAAAATATATAGGAGAGAAAATATAACGTAGTAGTCTATAACATTATTAAGCCGCCTCCGTTAATGTACACCATTTCAAATTAGTCGGTTTATACTGTCTAACTTTGGTGTCAATGTCTATTACGTCAAATGTTGACATATTTGACAAGAATCATAATTCCATGAAGGAGAGCGCTAGGTCTTTTTCCGAAACGTCATAATTCTAATTTCACAATCGGGACATGTTAGTTTCTTTGTCAGTCACGTTCCTTCTTATCCATTTCCCATTGTTGGCGAATTCTAATTCTGTCACAGGATACCTACATGCTTCCGTTGTTGCTTCATAAAACGCAGAATTAGCGCCACAATTGACAGGTCACCTCAAGCTATACTTTGCTTTCTGTACCTAGTACCAACTAAGCCTACACGAGAACTTTTATTAAACTAAACCTTGACCGAGAATAGTTTCAAACAATTTCCTTTTCCCCGAAACACCATCCTTTCCAAGTTATGGCACAATTCCCTTGTACACGGTCCCGAAAGGACTAAGCTAAATAAAAGGCCCAAATCTTTGCCGGCTTGTGTAACGGCAGCAGATTAGTTCATATTTACGAGGAAGACCAAACAATGTATCTTTACTAAGCTTTGCTAAATATGTAGCTAGATGGCGCTGTCTGAATTTCTACCGTAGGTATTTATTTATTTATCACATGAGTAGGTGTGTTTTGTGAATTGGAGAGAAGAAGAAAAGAGCGGTGTTCAATACGGCCACCCATCCAGTAACCGGCATCGAGTGAGTTGCTTAACTTGTGTTATCGATATCGCAAGCACGTTTCCACTAGTTTGGGCCGCTTTCGAAGTCTAGTGGTATCGTTATGTTACCTATCAAGCATATCAGGCATTTGTACGATAGTAAACCATTTATTGAACTCGGTACAGCTGGCTGATTTGAAAGGTCGAGGGGTCAAACACTACCGAACCTGATTAAATATTTGTGTGGAGTCTGAGTATTTCTATTGGTATTATGGCCATGAGGTGAGCTGCTGCTGCAGGTCAATTACTAATAAGGTGTTCTGGGTCCCTGATCATTATAATCTAGATGCCTTTAAGGCCAGAATGAATAGGCTGCTCCTAGACAGGCATGCTTCATCATCGGCCGCATCGTCGCTTACCACCAGGTGAGGTGGCGGTCAAATGCCTGGCTAATCCAATTATAAAAAAAAGTAAATAGTAAAATATCAAAACAATAGAGTGGATTCTGTCTATAACTCCTTCTTCTTATCGAGTCGATGGATTTAACTCCCCTTTACACTTTGTTCGCCGACTATTCAGCGACGCATATAGCATTTTGACTGTCCTAAAACTTGTACAATGGAGGACTTGTACAAGTTTTAGGACACGCCTAGCATGAGACGAGGTGTTCCATGGTTTGCGGAGATGCGCCACAGTCACAGAGCGAATTTACCTTTACATAACCGCATTTGAAAATATTCTCTTTGCATCGTCCCATCTGGGTCCGCAGCCTATTAATTGAGTAAGCGCCTTCCAGGTAGGCCACGGAAGCCTTTCATCGGGAAGGATAACGGATGGACGGGAAAAATTATTGTCTGTAACTTAATATTACAAATTGACGACCTGAGTAGCTCGGTGGTCAACATGCCACGCAAGAAGTCCCGGGTTCGATTCCCGGCCGGGCAGAAATTGAAAACAGGAATTTTAATTTCTGTTATGGGTCTGGTTGATCTATGTATAATAAGTATATATTAAAAAAATGTATTTAAGTAGTATATTAGTAATCTAGCACCCATTGCACAAGCTTTGCTTAGTTTGGAGCTAGATGGCGCTGTGTGAATCTGTCCACGATTATTTATTTATTTTATTTATTTAATATTACAAATGCAATATAAGTGTCGTTGGGTGAATAATGGATGTATGGGTATAATGTATTAATCGTTGCTCCCTCACTTACATATTTTTTCGTGAATTGAAATCATAAATATTTCCGACAAAATTCCAAGTATCTTTTTATCTTACTTCATGTGAATTAAAAACAAAATAGAGAATTCTTGGCGGGAATTTGTAGAGTGATATTACGATTCTCACTTAATTGTAATTCTTGTACTGTATGGTATTTCGGGTTTTGAATCACATTTGTGATAGTATAATGAGTAGTTAATACCTGTTAAAGTGTATAATGATGGATGAATACAATAAAAAGCACGAAACTGAGCTTTGGGGTTGCTCCAAGAAGTCGTAATAGAACTTGCAATTCTTACATTACTTGCTATTGTGACCACGTGGGCGTAGGGTCCACTGAAGACGTGGCTACGATCAGAAAATAAACGTCATTGAACGATATTTTTCAGCAAAGTTCCTATAGTCGTCCCTAAACGTCCCACATTAATGAATTAGGTAGGGTTCATAACTGAAGAGTTAACTTTAGGCATGAGCTAAATTAGGATCGGGCCCTTTGAATTTGGGAGCTGCTTCTGAAATAAAAAATATATTTAAATTTTTTTTTAGGTTTTTTAACAATTTCGAAAACGGAATTGTCCGTATATGTTGTCCATTCTATTCAAGTAAGTGTAAAGTGGTCAAAAAACTAAAAGTATTCGAGAGCTGCTTCTGAAAAAAAATCAATGTTTTTTTCCTACAATTCCCAAACAGAATTCACCGTTACTCTCCATTCTACTCAAGTAAGTCACATCTAAATTGAACTCTCCAGTAATATTATTAGCTCCTTATCATCACAGCTTTCTTTCGCGTAAAAACGGAGTGCCCTTGTGGGCGCGTCCCTATTTTTATTCCTTTGGCCCGACATCGTAAATACGACTTAACTGCCTTTTTAAGGTCGTTTTGACGTATTTGCCGACGCTTTTTGATGGAATTACAAAGCCGCGAACTAATCCTTTAGCGGATTTGCAGGAAAGCTACCAGAGAGGTTGTTTCTCTTTTTTTCGTTTTTTTGTGCCAGTGTGAAATTTTTTTTTCGGAAATGGAATAGAGGATGGTTGAAGCCGGTGCTCAATTAAAATTTAAAAAGCTTTTTCCATTGGTATATTTATCACTGCGATCTCCAACACGCTTGCCAAGCGTGGAGATTATGGCAAGACCTCCCCTTTCGTGGGACTGTGGACTGTTATGGGCTGCAATGATGATTATATTTTTTTGCCTAGGGACATATCGTTGTGTTAAAGCGGTAATGTAAGCCCGAGTTTTGTCTATGTAATAAAACGTATATCCTCATGGGTCTTCCACTGAAAGGGTTGGCCAGAGATGTACACAAAATATCCTTTTTTCGCCTGAAACAAGGGTATTGTAGTTCAGGCAAATTAGTTATTACCTTTAAAACATATTTTTCTAGACGTTAAATTTAAATGTAATTTAATCAATGATTTTTCTATTCCTATTTATTAATTAATGTAGATATTATAAAAATAAATGATTTTAAACGGTTTATCACACTACAAGTGTTAGTGTATAGTGAATTATTTAATGTTTTGACAAAACAAAGCCAAAAAATGGGATGCCATGGTAGTTTTTTGTTAAAATACGTACAAATAAATACAATCAATCATTCTTAATTTTCATATAATAATAATATTGACATCAGTGGAACAGAAGTAAATGGAAAATCTCAGTATTTGTATTATGTACCTAATGAAAAAATATATTTAATGATGATTGATGAGCAAAGGATATATAAACTATTGAAGATTATTGAAAACATCTAAATTAAAATTTAAAATTTCTTTATTGTTTAGGACATTAAATATCTCTTTCAATCGTCAAAACGGAGGGGGGTAGGAAAGTAGGAACGAAGCACACAGTGACACACTGGCCGCCCCATGGCCGCAGCAAACCCACCCCACGCCAACCATGACTGGACCGTACCCGACAATGCCAGGCAGAGCCGGAACTCTCTCTTATAAGAAAATCTTTGAATCTCGAATCTTGAATCTTTGGTCACAAGAATATACCCGTACACAGTCTTAAATGAACAAGTAATTAAAACTTATTGTGCCTATTTAGTTGAACTAGTCAATCATCATTACGTTAATCGACTTTGTAAGTTTGGATAGGGCTCCTATAGGCCTGTAATTGTTTCACAATTTAAGATATATTTAAAAAATAAGTTCTCAAAGGAACAAAATTTTTTCATAACATACTCTTGCGATATAGCATCCACTCTTTATGAGTGGATGCTATATCCATTCCAAAGAGCCTAAATACGATGGGGTTATCCTATTGCGTTCTTTAGTTCCAATGACCATCTTCAGAGTCCATCATCAGACCATTCATGGTACCATATTAATGCATTGCCACCCAAGTGACATAGGTATACAAAATTTCAGCTCAATCGGATACCAACAAATGGTCGAAAAATGGTTTGAAAATATTGACAGACAACTTACATACGAACAATGCAAGTTAAACAAAAGCTTGTAAAAACATAAAATTCAGGCGATTATGAGCTAGACTCACGTGTTGAGGGTCCCGAACTTTGTTATTTACAAATCAACTCCCTAATATCAATAGGCACACCCTTAACGCGGGATAACTCGATCCGCCGTCAAAAGTAACCTCAAACTTTGAAAATTAATTATTTAGTACTAAATTCTCCGAAAGGTAAAGTGCTCCAACTTAATTAGATGTGCAAAAAGTCGGGTAATTCGCATTTCCTTTCTCTTAGCTCTTGTAATAAATTAACAATTATTTTTCACGGATGCCGTTTGTCAGAGCCGTTCTTTTTAATTCTTTTTAATACGTCCAAATAGCTGTTAGTACTGGCGACTTGAATAACGGCTAATTTGTTTGAAAAGAGAATCGCCTTGTTTATGATGTTTCTTATTGTTTTTGCTGATTTTATGGGGATCGAGAGAACGAGGAAGGAACGGGATGATTTTGAGATGTTTTAATGTTACTTGTAACATGATTCATTCAATATTGTAAGCCGTAGTAATCAATCGGATAATTGTGAAAACTGGTGTATCCTACTATCCTATCTATGCATAGTATAAAACGAAGTCGCTTCATGCCGTCTGTATATATGTACGCTTAGATCTTTTAAACTACGCAACAAATTTTAATGCGGTTTTCAACAATAGATAGACTGATTCAAGAGGAAAGTTTAAAAGCAAGAAAAAAGTGTAGGTAGGGGTAAAATAGGTGTACGCGAACGAAGTCCGGGTCCACTAGTTATCCTATAAATGCGAAATTTTGTAAGGTTGGATGTTTGGATGTTTGTTGCTCCTTCACGCAAAAACAACTGAACGCAATTTGATGTAAAGCACATAGTTTCTCACGAATCTCAATGTGGTTCCCGCGGGAACAGGTCTGGAACGTTGTAATCGAATTTTACGCGGACGAAGTCGCGGTCAATAGCTAGTAGTGAATAACGTCGTAACATTTTATCATTCTATAATTAAAAATAGTTAGCCTTGAGCAAAAAAAAACATTAATTGTGAAAAACAAAACATGTGCCAGAGAACCATGCCAAATAAACTAACCAATTAACTAAAAACTTTGAAATTCCCAAATAAATATGGCGTCATAAAGATGAAGCCGAAATGATACTTTAATAAAACCGACACCGGTAATCATGTTTAAATTTGTTGAGAATCTCTCACTTTCACACTCTCACTTCTTTCATGAATTACCCAAAAATACAAACTTTTCCCAGAAAACACGAGCAGTCCCCATTAAAAATGAGCAAACTCTAGGTACAGGTAGTCTGCCTGTCCATTAGAGCCTACGAAACCACGCGAGAAGAAATAAAATTCGACTGTCAGGAAGCTTTTAGTACAAAAACATTCATCAATAGCTTATTGACCGTCCAAAGTGAATGTCCACCGTGACGTCACAAGTTCCTTGGTATTTTCGTGGGGTATTTTATAACCCCAGTGTAGATTTGCCACCCCGCTCGCACCATAGTGCGGTCTCTGTCACGTGCTCGAATCTGGAACAGCCCTAGTGCGTTTTGATCCGTCGCCTCGGGTACACGCGCGTCTATTTTGAATTCCGAGCATGGAAGATCGCGATTTGAATTTTTAAATCGTGCGGTCGACGCGCGAATTGGTTCTTTTATTTTTAATCTGTGGTTTGGACTAACGAGTCTGTCACTTTTGAAAATTGTTTTTCTTTTCTGTGCAAAAGTGTGGTGGCGTGCTTTCGGATTCGCAATTTGAAAATTACAGTTAATGGATGTAAATACTCGATTGTAAGAAGCAGTTTGAATTGAAAGTGTAAATGATTGAGTGAAAGACCGAATTCAGTGTTGTTTTGGAATTCCAAAGGGTAAATTTTGAAGATTGTTAGAATAAGAGGTAAGTTTATTTTGCCACCAATTTCTGTGAATATAATAATTACTTACCGTGAAATATTTCCTAAAAGTGAGATAGGTATTCGAAAAAGCGCCCGCACTTACGTAATTTTGGGTTATTTTTTTAGTAAATTTTGATTTAGAGGTAACGGATAAGGACAAGATGTAGAAAGAAAATTAAGCATAAGGCTTGACGTGTATGAAAACTTGGACAACCGTCTACATGTTAAAAATCTTAAATTAAATTTACGTAAAGCGCCGCGTAACTTTTACATAAAGCAATTAATTTCCAATGTAATTATAATTAAGCCAAAAACAGTAAAAATGGATTTGGGTGATAATGTTAATTATTAGACAATTATTACTAATTTCCTTATATCTTCAAATGAAGCGACTTATATAATAACGTTCGAAGTTCTCTTGGAAGTTCGTTTGATCATTATTATCATGACATAATTATGTGGTTCAATGAAGTACCTATAAGTAGATATTTGGATTTTTTGTTGTGTGATTATGAAAATATTTTTGGGTTAGATCGAGTCTAAACATAACACAAAATGTTTTAATTTTATCATTATAACCAATAAATATATCAGAATTGCATGTTAGTAAACCCGAAAAGATTGATTCTTAAAACTTAGGCCGTTGTACGAAGCGATCAATAAAACATAATTTCGTAAATAACTTAGTTACTCAGGTAGACACTTAAAAATTAATAAAAAATTATGTATCAGTTACTTTTTGTAATTTTTATCTTCTTAATCAAGCAGATTTAAATGAAATGAAATCACTTTCATTTCATGGGTATAAATTATTGACATAATATATAAATCATAAACCTATCCTAGGATAGGATATAATAAATGCGTAAGTTTGTAAGGATGGATCATCATCATCGTCGTCCTAGCGCTCATCCCGGCCTATGCCAGGGTCCGCTTGCCTACCCATTCTTCTCCATTAGCCCGGTCTCCGGCATCCTCGCGTCTTCAGCCTTTGGCTCTTTCATCCGACTCAGCGATGTCGATCCATCGCCCTAGGATCGTCCAGAGGGCGTCTTTCCTGAGGCCTGATGTTAAGGTGGATATTTGTTATGAAGTTTCCTTTACGAAAAAACTACTGAATGGATTTAATGGAAATTTGGCAGTAACATAGCATTGAATAGCCCATAATAGCACATCATTATGCTATATCTATAGAATTTCGTGATAAATTATAATTTGTTCCGAAATTCAATGTGGTTCCCGCGGGAACGAGTCCGGAACGTAAAAACTGTTATTGTACCCGGATGAAGTTGCGGCCAAACGCTACTTTGATATAATTACATATAATACAAACTCTTCAATGTTAGTCTCTTTAACCTTTTAAACTATAAGTTTTCATTGATAAAGACGAATGTCCAATCAGAAAGTGTCCACTCTGAGACGGGTCTAGGGCCTAATTCTCGCGCTGTGACATCTCGAATTTGGTCTAGCTAAATTTCTCTATTATAAATGGAATTTAAAACGATATTTGACAATGAATGATTAGCGAAAATCGTTGAGTACAAGTTTTTTGCTTGCAATGGAGATTCAGTGTCTCCTTAATAGATATTTGTGGCCACAGACAATGTCGAAAGTGAGAGAATTGCCCCTCTTGGGCCATTTTTTCTAGTCGCAAATTTTCTATTAATAGTGACACTGAAATGTCTATTTCAGCCAAAACATATTTTCCCAACTATCCTCAATAGTCGTATACGAGTATTGTCTAAGATAAATTTCAATGTCATTTTAATACAGTTTTTGACTAGAGAAAATGTCGAATTAAAATGTAGAAAGTGCGAGAATCGGCTCCCAGTTACGCAACACCGAATGACAAATACTTTGCTGGCGCCTTTGCTTTTTAAGTGTTTTCTTTTGAAATGTAGTAAGTTATTGCAATAAAGAGTTTACATACATACATACAAATCATCGAAGCTAGTCCTTACAAACAAGCACGAAGCAGGAATTATTCCTCAAGGCTTAATATAACGCATAATAGTAACTAATAAAGCCAAGGCAATATCCCCATCCGAAGGGTAGAAATTGGCGATTAAAGACGAAATGTTAGCTAGCGGACATATTGGGAAAGTTGTATTCTGTCGGTATTGCGGTACTAATTAAATATCTTTACTAGTATTACAGATAAGAAAGTTTCGATTTCTGCTTGTATGATGTAGAAAATGTTAAATTCCACTTCTGTACGTAAATTGAATACGCTATGTGCTATAGAGAGCTAAGTAAATTGTAAGTAAATTTTATTCTTTGATGAAAAATGTACGGAGGCTTGGGACGGTGCCAATAATTATTTATGCAATTGTAATCTTTTTATCACCCGATGAAAAACGAGGGGTTTTATAAAAAGAGTGTTAAAGTATGTTGAAGTTGAAGTGACGACCTGACTGGTTTAGTTGGTTAATATGCCGGTCGCCACGCAGTGGTCCCAGGTTCGATTCCCGGCCGAGCAGAAATTGTAATAATGATTTTTTATTTCTGTTACGGGTCTGGGTGTAGTATGGATAATAAGTATAACTAGTTTATCAGTTACCTAATACAAGCTTTACTCACTTTGGGGCTAGACGGCGCTGTGTGAATTTGTCGAAGCATATTTATTTGCTTCGACATATTATTATTATGTGTGGTTCTGTGTATCTGTATGTCTGTCTGTGGCATCGTAGATTCCGAACGGATGAACCGATTTGAATGAGGTTTACTATATTTGAAAGCCAGTTTAATCGAGTTTTGCCTTAGCTTTGTTTAATTGAAAAAGGTTTTAAAGTTTTGAAAAGATTTGAGTTTAAGTAAACTTGGTCGGGGATTATCCTGCTTTTTCTCTCGATTAGGTTATTAGTTTGAAATATAGGTGTGACCTAGATGAGTAAGAAAAACGGTGAACATTGAGGTGGTACGTTTGTGATACTATCCTAGGTGACTAGCTGTGTTAACAAGCCAAGAAAAGACCAAGCTTAGAAAACCGTAAAAAGGAACTTATTTGATATGGTCTAAAACCTACGGGGAAGTGTAACATTGCAACTATGAACCATACAATGTTGTTCAAAGAAGTCATGTCATAATATGTACTTAGCTGCCCTGTTTGGCTGAATATAATCTGAACTTAATCTGGATTCTGATCACTGATTCGTATTAGAATCTTAGGTAGGGTGAAATATTTAACTTCAGACCAACTTCAAAACTAAGTTTGCCCAGATTTCGACGAAATTTCCACGGAAAGAGGGTGCAGAAAGGGGTGGAAAATTGTATAGAAAATAAGAAGTATAGGTATAACAACTTCGACTATGACGAAGTTTGAGGAAATATTTTGTTTTTAATTTAAATTAAGTTTAGAAAGGCCTCACCACTGATGTACACTCGCACTCATAAGTACATTATCACTTTTGGAAGAAAATCATTTGTTGAGGATAATAGGTGCGGTGTTGAATAAACGGAATTGGCTAAAACAATGCTAAAAGCTGTCTCTTAGGCAAAAATACTTTTTCTTAAACTGTAGGTTTTTTATTTGATAAATAAATATTGCTAAAATCAATTTCCATAATTTGACATATAAATTACATTAAAATATATATTTATTAATTTTCATTTAGTAACTGTCAATGTATGGTTATAATAAATTAAAAATATTGTTAACTTTTTCGCCTTTAGAGGGAAAACTGGCAAAGTTATTTTGAATTGTAATAAAAAAATAACTACAAGCGATATTGATATGATTTTATTTTTAAAATGTTTTCTACTTTATTTTCTTTTTTATTTAGTCTTTTTATATATGCTTGTCGGTACTTTTGCCCTGACTTTTTTTTAAATATCTCCGATTTGGTCATGACAATTGACGTCAAGATAGAAAATACCGAAGTAACGTACACTAATTATCACAGTTTAAAAATAACTTAAACTTTGAAACAATATTAGACTGTTCACACACTACGCACGTCTATCACGTTAAAGGAAATTATTTACAATTACATACTTTTATACTTACTTGACCTTGTAAGAACCGCGTTATTAACATGGCATTTTAACTTTACTGTAATTTTGAGGTTTATGAGTAAAATGTGTCTATTTTATAAATAATATATATATTTATAAAACAGACAAGAAGAAAAAAGTATGTACAATGAAACAAGAAGAGAAAAATACATAAAAAAGCACTATACATAAGCTTAAACATTAAAAAAGTCTTTGCTGCCCATCGGTATTGTGACCAGAAAGCAGGCTGCGTTACCTCGTTGAATAGCAATGCTTATTCTCTAACCGAGGAATGAGCTAGCTCTCCGGTCACCTGTAGTGTCTGGGGCTCTTTGTTTAAATCGCTCGCCTATTTATAATAATACAATATATTTTAAATCTCATTGGCAACACCGAAAGAGTATGGTTTAAAAATCAGCATCATGCATCAAAATATCGAATTTTTCATGCCGAAAGTCAAAATTGAAAACTGTTGTAATCGACCCGAGTGATTGAAAAATAGGTCCCCTGGACGAGGCCTGACACTCTATATATGCATACTCAACCATTCGTCCGATAAATGAATAAATGCACGAATGAATATGACTTGAACATACAATTATTATTACAACTCACGCTATATGCCATAGAGCTCAAAGATCGGATTCGCAAACGTTTAGAATAGTAGTTTATGCAACTGTCATATAATACCTAATTATATGCAGTTGTATACCTTCTTTATCTACACTCATATTTTCATGTTAAAAATTTCGTACCTATAATTTTTTCAACTTTGCTGGAAATAGGCTGCGAGTCAGTTCTGTTGTATCTACGCGTCAAGGATATCAAGCGGCGGGAATTTCACTTCACTACTTTCACATTTATCTATTTATTTGCTTCAAACAAGAAAAAACATTCACAATCACAAATTACAACAGTTAGAAAAAATATTCTGTTTAGCGGGAAAATAATTCCAAATGTACACAATCACAACCACAGACTATGAACTGATCACAAATATAAACAGGAAATTTTTAATTTGTTAAAGACATTTAGGTATTCAGCCTACATTTCGCCGTGTCACGGCGCCAGACAAAAATTTAAAAAAGAAAAGTGTTGCATAATGATTAAAAAGTTATTTTTCGATACAGCTGTAATGAAAATAGTATGGGAAATGCCGTATCGAAAAGTATTTTTTTTTAATTTTATAGACTGGCGTGAAAAAAATGTATCCTTAAGCAACTGTTTCGAATATGTAATTGGAGCATTACGCTATAAGTGTAGATAAAAACTTTTACCGTCTTCTCCTGAAATATACTTGATACTATTGACCTTGAACCTCCTCCACGTTATTTGAGCGTCATGTCTGAAACAGATTATAGAAAAAAAAATCAAACAATACTCCCAACTCCGTCCCGCGGAATTCCGGAAATAATTCATTCCAGAATCGGATGACGGAACTCAGTCACGATTCTCTTATCCCTCTCTCTTTTACGATCATTTTCCTCCCTATACAGGATTATTACGATTTCAACTTTTCGATAGGAATTTGCAGTCAACAGTCTCTCCAAATGCCGTCCAAGTGAGCGCGCTTTTCAAGATAATGACCACTCGTTCCGGATGTTTCAAGATCCTCTATAGGGATATATCCGTCGAAAAATAATAGTACTTTTATTATATTAGGTTTTACTAGTGTGTTTGACTATCTGCCCATAGGAGAAAGTATAGCAGAGAGAGTAAAGTAAGTGTTAGATTAAATGAGAACGCAACCATTTTTAAGTTTATAACGTTGGTAACGCTCGCTGTCATGTTGGCAGCACGTTACTTGTGTTCTTCGATTCAAATATTTTTATGGTCCTCTATTTTGTTCTTTCTATTGTTCGAACCTCTGTTTCACAATACGTTTGGTATTTTTATAAACCGATATTTTAATTAACATAACCACGATAAATCCTTCAGTAAGGCTTAGTAGTTAATGTATCCGACTAATAAGCGCGAGTACCGAGTTCAAATCCCACTGCCGCCATGTACCAATGACTCTTTTCTAAGTTACGTAGTTGAATACTAACCGATGCTCGTACCGTGAGAAAAAACATCGTGATGAAACCTGTACATTCAGGCGACAGAATGTGTAACCATGATCCAATCTGGTTAAGTTTCCTTGGTAGCAGGTTGATACTGTTGTACATTTTTAAATAAGTCAGTGATTAACGAGCTTGTTCTAGACCTTTAGATACTGTAAGGCATCAAGATTTTGTGCGTATATTTTTCGGTATCTAGGACTGTGGACTAAAAATCGAACGTGGATTTAGTTTCATTGTTTGGTGTTGGTTACGAAAAGAAGTTAATAAAGTGTATGAAAGGAGTTAAACTTATCAATCGACTTCGATTTCTTTACGATCGGTATATAATGGTTTATCTAAGTAATGTTGCTTTAGAAAATTTCTTATGTTTTATTGAACAAAAAAAACAACAACTTACCCTTACAAAAACCAAATAAAGTAGAGAAAAAAAAAGAAATTATTCCGGTCCCCGAATACTTTTAACTACAAATTTCGACAGATTTCAATAAAATAATAGCCATTTCTCTAAGATATAACTAGATATTTTCACATAATGTCACATGACAACCTCAAAGTTCGAACACATCCTCTTTACAAAGAACAGACCACTTTACAGATTTGTGGACTATGACATGGGATCGTTCAAGAGGTATATTAGAAGTTTTTTTAGAGGCAGGCAACGCATTTGACATTTGCCCATAGGCGGCGGTGACCACTTTCCATCAGGTGGAAGTATAACGTATAACATAAAAATAATGTATTCACGTGTAATTAAAAATCGAACTACAATACCACATTTACTCTTTAAGATACCTAGATATTTTCACATTATGTCACATAACAACCTTAGGGTTCAAGATACATTCTATTTTACTAAGAACATACAATTTTCACGGGTAAACAAAAGATTGAACATAGAAAGATTGTAAAAAAACCATCAGGCAAGTGTAATCAACAGATATGATTTTATCGATAAAAGCAATATTAAATACCGAAGCAATCAACGGAATTAAGGTTATATTTTTGTAGTAATTGTATTCAGAAATAATTGTTTTAGTTCATACGCTCACAAAACCTACGTATATATTTCAGAATCTGCCACTGATATTTTTTTAAGTGCTGCCGTTACATTTAGCAAACGTTCAAAGGATTCCATAGCATACCTATACTTTTGTACATACATTCATACATACATGCCACGCCTTTTTCCGGTAAGGGTAGGCGGGGACCATTGTTCCACTTGCTACGTCCTGACAAACCTCATTCGCTTCTTCCACATTCATCCATCTTTTCATACATGCTTGTCGAAATGGGGCATGTATGAATCAAATTGGATTTAAGATTTTTTTTTATTTAAGAATAAAAATTCGTTGCGTAGTTTAAATGATGTAATCTTACATAGGTACATAGGCACAGAGGTCGGGAAGCGACTTTGTTTTATACTATGTATAGATATATGTATAGATATAGATATAAAACATTGAGTGACATATCATATTTTATTATATATTAAATGGTTACGTCGAAAGAACCTTAAGCGATTCTTGTAGTTACCGAAACATTCTTATCAATTGCAGAACATGCCATAATATTTCAAAATTGTTAAAAATATATGTAAAAGTTACGATTATTCAAGAAGTACGTCATAAGACTTTTCGGGTCGTTCATAATAAGTAACACCCCTACCTCTTGCTGACCGCCATAATATTTTGTAACTGCTTTAAGGCGATATGTATTTTGACGTGAATTCGATGAACGCCTTCCTCGTCGTCCCAATAGGCATTCCAGAAAAACGGTGTCACGAAAGATGTGTACTTTTGAGAGCTTCACACTCATGGGGCCTTATTTTGGAACCGCTTGTATCTACGCGAATTTCCGACTTCTAATGCCTGTCTTTTCTATCTCTAGCAACTTACCACGAATGTGACAGAGACAGGTAAAGTACGCGAGTGCTCGCGTGAATGCAAGAGTTTCAAAAATAGTTTAAAGTGTTAAAGTTTAAGTTAAACTGTTAAAGTGTCTTTAACTTTAAAGTTTAAAGTGTTTAAAAGTTCGAAAAATGTTACTCATAGGTATCGTTGTGAAGATCCATCCAGCGACAATACAAATATATATGTTTGCACTAATCTGTGACAAAGGAGCATACAGCTGATGGAAATCTGACGGAAAGTGGTAACTGTCGACCATGACGTCTACGATATGCGCTTAGGTGTAATGTCGCATAAATGCAGAATCGCATGTGGGTTGTAATTGTACTCGTCAGCATGCATGAGTGCATACAATTATATCCATTACTGATAGTAAATAGAATTAGATTGCTGTTAAACTGTGAAATTAATAAATAGAAACAAATTATTATTGCGCATAATTCCATTAAGTTGTGTTCCTGCGGGATATTATATTACATTTCGAGATAAATTAGTCTGTGTTATTCTGGGATTTCTATAAAAAGTATCAGAAGCTTTTGAGGGAAATTTTAGGTGATAATAGATTGTGAAGGTACCGTAGGTTATCCTAAGTCCTCGAGTACAAGAAAAAATCCACTTTGTATTGATAGTAGACGTTTAGGAGACCCACAAAACATTAAAAATAAAATAAAAATAATAAAAGTTTATTCATTAAATCTTATGGGATATATTTACATTAAAATTTAACGTCTAGAATAATATTGATAGAACATTGGCCAGCCAGTGCAACCTGGCATAAAAAAAATTGTTTTTAGTGACATATATTTCAACTTTTCGTAGCGAGTAGGAGTAGGAGCGTCGGTGGCCGAGCGGTTACAGTATCCGACTCGTAAGCCAGAGGTCCCGGGTTCGAATCCCGCTCCGGCCATGTACCAATGACTGTTTTCTGAGTTATGTACATTAGTTGAATACTAACCGATGCTCTTACGGTGAGGGAAAACATCGTGATGAAACCTGCACATTCAGGCGACTGTATGTGTAACCATGATCCAATCTGGTCAGGTTCCCCTGGTAACAGGGTCATGGAGGTCAGATGGCAGTCGCTCCACTGTAATTACTTGACCTGCCAAATCCTGGATCATGGTCAAAGGCGGACCCCGGGCTCTCGTTCTCGAGAGCACAACCGGGACATTAACGCCAAGATGATGATGATGATGATGATTTCAACTTTTCGTAGCGATAATATTTACATGTTTTCTTGTGTGGGTTCTAAAAGTATTTACTCACACACAGAGTGCCTCACATCCTCTTTTCGCTTTTCAGACACATTAAAATAATTTTTCTCAGTTGTGAGTGTGCCCTCACAGTCTATAAACATCCATTCATCCTTACAATTATTTTAATATTTATTAGATGAGAGACAAACATTAATAGCAGACATCTTCAACATCAAGAAACAGTATTCCTCGTATTCCTAAGCTAATAGTTATTCCAAGAGCATTCAAAGGGTTAAAGTTTCGATTTTGATGGTAATTGGTGCTCGATTCCGCGAATTTAACAGTCTAGGCTTGAGACTTACGGTAGAGATGCCTAGATCAAGGGTCGGCTTTATGCTTGGTTTGAATTTTGAAGTTCAAGATACAAACAATGCATACAATATGCATAATACATTTCAAAATTTCAAAATATCGACACCCTGTACGAAGGTGTTTCTCTTGGCTAACCGCTGACAAAACCTATTTTCAGTATGTATAAACCTAGAGAAATAGATTTCAAGCTTCTGGGTTTGCTATTTTGGCTGTAGTTCCGTAATACCTATTATGTCAGTCAGTCGTTCAACGAGGTCGAGTTCATCTTGTATACATATTTAAAACAAACTAGCATTCCACCGTCTGCCTTTATAAATCTTTGTTTGTATCTATGTAAGTATCTATGTACGGTTATATATTTTAAACTACGCAACCAATTTTAATGCGCTTTTCAACAATAGATAGAGCTTTCAATAGGAAGGTTTATAATCAAGAATAAAAGATAGGTAGGGATAAAGTAAGGTGAAGGGTAGGTATAGGGTAGGAGCAGGGTAGGAGGCCACGCGAACGAAGTGGTCTCGGGTCATTTGGCATATAACTACAGTATTTCACTTGCTATAATCCTTAAAAATATAACTTCATAAATGTTTCATAACATGCTGGTATACTACATAGTAAACAGCGCAAACCCTGAAGAGTGTCCAAGGCGACTTAGAGGCAAATCTCTAGGATCACAGTAAACTAGCCTTTTTCCGTTGGGTAAGTTCAACATTGCTATATCCTACCCGCAGAGATTATGGCGTATCCCTCTAGTCCAGAGAAAACTCAGAAAACTGTGTGTAGTAAATTCTAGTAGACGTCACAGATTTATTTTTAGGATACAGACAGACAGATCTCAGATGATGCCTACAACATTTTACTTAAAATTTTCTAAGACCATCAGTAACTAAAAGTAAGGGAATAAAATTTTATCCTCTGTAGACTTGTAGCAATTCAAAATTAATTGATGTATTAAAGTAACACTATATTTACAAAAATGTTATCAATCAGCCTATAAAATCCACTGCTGGACTTGTAGCCTCCTCCACATTAGTAGAGGGGTAAATGTCATGATCTCTACGCTTGTCAGGCAGTATGCACCGCAGCCATGAAAATCTCAACAGAAAACTTTCTTTCCTACTCACATAACGACACAAAACTATATGAATTAAAGACTGTAATAACGTAACCGAGATATAAAATCGAAACCCCCGAGCAAAATTACTTAAACTCAAATATTTTCTAAACTACACAATCGATTTTAATGAAACAAAGCAAAGAACCATCACGGTTAAACTGGCTTTCAAACCGCGTCCAAATCGGTCTATCCATTCGGGAGTTCGTAATACCGCTAACAGATACACATAGCTACAGACACAAAACCACACATCAAACTTATAGCAAGCCTCTATTTTCTTCTTTTAAATACAGAAAGAATAAAACCATAAACACACTTACGAAGTTCTCTCTCTTCATAAGCCGTGCCCAACTAATTTTCAATTTGGTGCGATTCACAAAATTGACTGCGGATGTAACGTTATAAATGCAGCCCATAGGCAAAGTAAAGGCACTCTGAAAATACATGAACCGAAGGCAAAGCACTTTCCCGTCACAAAGACGACGTGTTAAGTACATCAAGAGATGTCACGTAAGATTTTAACGTCTGCCACGTCATAGGATGTGCGTGACATTGGGCCCTTTTGCAATGTGTTTCGTCACGTCGGTTTTTTTATCTTACAACACACTGTCTTAGTAAAGTGGATATTATTACATCAATACGCACACTAAGGTTGGGGAATGAACTACCTGGAGAGGTTTTCCCTGGAGAGTACAACATGGAGTTCTTCAAGAAAGGGGTAAAAAGGTTTTTACGGGGTCGGCAACGCGTGGGTGATGCCCCTGGTATTGCAAACGTCCATAGGCTACGGTGACTGCTTACCATCAGGCAGGCCGTAAGCTTATTTGCCACTTAGTGGTTTAAAAAGAAATACCTACTTACTCGTAGGTAATTGTTTTGGCTTAAATAGTTTGTATGTCATAATATTTGGGAATACATAGATCTTAAGACTTTCGTGGTTTTTTACTACACTTTCAGCTTCACCAATCTACTCGTGACCATGTCGATGCAACTGCGTCAAAATATCGATGTAAAAACAACCAACCGTGATAATAAACCCGATAACATGTGCGATGAACCGATCATCATCACTTTAAACTTTGGAAATCAAAACTCAATTAAGACCAGCATAAATCGAATGTACTTAAATACTAATAAACTTAACTTGTCTTGTGAGAAGTAGATCCTTCTTTTCGATCATTTTAAACTTAGAAACCAATATCGCTGTATTGGTTCGCCATAACATTTTCATATCAAACGATGAGTCGTTGTTAGAGAACATCAATATAAATTCTTGCGTTCAATTTCCTGATACAAGTATCGATATTTAATTTGGAAATACATTACGAAATATCTGTATCCTTTTGCTCGGGTGCGTCTTACTCGTCTCGTGAGCCCTTCCTGTTAGGGGAACGATAAGTAGGCTTTATTTATCACATTATTATCACGATTACCTAAATTTAATAGCAAATTGTTGTTCGAGGCTAGTTCAAACGGTATATGCGTCGCCGAATACTGGGCGAATAAAGTTTAAGTCAGAGTTTAGTCCATCGACTCGTTAGAAGAAGAGTATCAAATCCTTTTAAGTTGTTTGCTGAATTTTCCCCCTTACCGATACTGCTGATACCAGTTTTATTTTTTAAATACCTTATTTACTAACATTTTCTTGCGACTATGTAATACTTCCATGTATGATTTGGTTAATACGTTCCGGACCCCTGCGGGGGGAAGAACATTAAATTTCGGGATAATTTACAGCCTATGTGCTATTCGGGGTAATAAGCTACATTATTGCCAAATTTCTCCGAAATCCGTTAAGTAGTTTTTGCGTGAAGGAGTAACAATCAACCAGCTTAGCATTTATAATATTACTCTGATAGGACTAGGATACTAGGATTAGTAGGATAGGATTTGACATACCTATATAATATGACTACCGTTTACAGATGTGTAGAATAAACCTAATTATTATTCTGGGAATACAAGTAAAATAAAAGAGGATTTAAGTCTATTACCATTTAAAGAAAAACTTTACTTGCTAATCTAAATCAAATCAATCAAACTTGCTTGCTAAATCAAATATTTATAGTAAAAAAAAACAAAAGAAGTTTCCCCGTCATCATGTTCCTATTCATTTTCCGTACTGAAATACCTTACGATACTTCATTTTCTTTACTTACTGTTAATTTTTACAGCTTCATTTTTACTTATAAAGCTTCAAATTGGTTTCTATATTTCGTTATCTCATGCCAATCAGTATGTGTATGTCTAGGTTACATTCATCTGTGCGTATTTGTGTCAACGCACCTGCGGTTCTGCATTTGTGTTACCTGCAACATAAATGTATGAATTGTAGATGTTATGGGCGACAGTTACCATTTCCCATCATGTCTGGGCTGTCTGCTCGTTTGTGAGCACCGAATGGGTTTAAGAAAAGAACAGATAAGAGAAGAAGCGGAAGAGAAGTACAAGACCCCTGAAGAGTTTCTTTTTTTACCTACGAGTACGCCAGCTTTGACTAAACCGGAATTCCAAATCAGAAAACGGTCCAATTGCAATAGAATTCTGCGCAAACATACTGCCCGCATCGATTCTTACTGCCATAGCTGATCCCGTCACAACATTTCCAAATAACAGCACCAATATTTGGAATGCAGCCAACTTCATTAGTTCACACGCTGCAGACACAAACACGCTATGCCCAAAGCCGGTAATGCAGGCTTGTTAGCCGGTTCAAAAAATTTGATTTTGGCAAATCAACCGGTTTTATTTCGTAACTGCGAGGCTTTTTTGTACCTACTCTTGAGCTCAGAAGTAAAGGGAGTTGAGTAATACGGATAGATTAAAGCATAGGTTCCGTGTGGTGTCCGGCAAAGTAGAATAGCACCAACCCTTACACTCGTGGGTGTCGTACAAGGCGACTAAAGTTTTCGAGGCAAAAGATCTAGAGTCTCCGGAGGCTGGAAAACGGGCAGCGTTTTCTATTGTTGTATTTATTACACAGCGATTTCCAATCCGCCTGTGTTAATTAATTGTTAATTCTGCAGTGGACTGTTATGGGCTGTGATGAGGAAAGCGTTTCCATTGTTGTATATATAACACTGCGATCTCCAATCGTCTGCCAAGCGTGGAGATTATGGCAATAACCGCTTCTCTCGTGGGAAAGGCTCTGCAGTGGACTGTTATGGGCTGTGTTAATGAAAGCATAGGTAGGTATGTGTGTGTACAGAGAACAATGTGAGGTATAAGTAGCTAACATTTTATAATGAAATCAATCAACCCACGAGGCCATTTTAGCCCTCGTGCCACGATTAAGGAACGTGTAGAATTAAGAATTTTCTTCCTCCTTAAGTCGTATTTTGTCAAACTTGTAAAATGTCAAGTGTGAAAGTTGCGTCAAGATCCTAAGACGAATGTTAATTGGTTGAGCGTTGACAAAATCACAGTATAATTTTTTTTTTGTGTATAATTTAGGACATCAGGCGTTCAACAACTTAACTGGCGTTATATGGGTACATTAATTTTAAAAACGTGTTAAAATATTTATTACGTTATATATCAAATATAGAAATAAATTTATTGGTAATGTATTAGACATAAAAAAGAAATGCGATGATTAACAAAATAGTGCCTACACTTTTTAAATAATGTAGAACCTCGGTGGCGGAGCGGTTAGGGTATGCGACTCGTAAGCGAGAGATACCGGGTTCGAATCCCGTTGCGGCCATGTACCAATGACTCTTTTGTTGATTTATTACATCTATATCAAATGACTCTTAGTGTAAGTGTAATGTAGGTGTCTACATTAGATTCTTATGTTATACGAGTCACGCATCAGAAAACAGAGTTAAATTTACATGTAGGGTTACACAGAAACCCTCTCATAGTTTCAGATTTCTGATTTCTGCAGCTTATATCCTGCCTGGTTAGATTCCCATGATACATTTTCTACTTTGTGACAGAACCTGACCCTAAATTATAACACAACTAGTGGATCCGTTTGCGTGGCGTCCTACCCTTAAATACGCATACTTTATCTCTACCTACCTTTTTTTCTTATAAACCTTTCTCTTGAATCACTCTATCTATTGTTGAAAACTGTTTTAAAATCCGTTGCGTAGTTTGAAAGATATAAGCTTACATCTCTATGTAAGCTTTACGTAATCGCTTCCTACCGTCTGTATCTATGTACATCTCTATGTACATAGATACAGACGGTAGGAAGCGATTTTGTTTTATAGTATGTAGGTATATGTATATGTTTTATAGTCCACGAAAGAGATTTCCCTAGTACAGATAATTGAGGATATCGTTTCCAATATTAGCCGGATTATAAGGCTTTAATTAGAATTTCGAACGTCTAATAGGACGTCGACCCTTTTCCGTTCAATGTTTAAATATCAAACATAGTTGCGTCGTGAAATCTAGAAGGTTCAAGAAGGGTTTAACATAAAGCAGCTGTGATAGCTTATCTCTCTGTCTGTGTAAGATTCATAGTTATCTAAATACTAGGGGACGTTCAGACCGAATCTCTGCTAACTAGACTGGGATAGTGGGACTTTTTTTTATGCCACTAAGGGGCAGTCTGCCTGATGGTAAGTAGTCACCGCAGCCTATGGACGTTTGCAATACCAGGGACACCACCCACGCGCCGCCGACCCCGTAAAAACCATTTCACCCCTTTGGTGATGCTGTATCTGAAATTGAGTAATAGAGAAGTAAGTTTCATTTCTCACTCAAATTTTCAAGAAAGATTGGGGATTAACAATTTACAACTCACGAGACTAGTTAGTATTGACAAATTTGGCACGTAGATAGCTATTATGACATAGGCATCCTATGTCATGTAAGTGTGAGAAGACATTAGACTGAGAATAATAAAATTGAAAATGTAAAATTTGCTCCATACCATTATATTCCATGGATGAAATCTAGCATGTTATGAAATCTACATATTCACTTTTACAATAACCTACACAATGCAATTTAAATATTCCGAGTCTACCCAACACACCGAGGCAACCCTAAGCGAAGCGTCCGTGATTGATTATATGGTCTGATGTTGAGCTCTGCGCTGCGAAAGGTCCGAATATTAAAGTACCCAGATTACTTTCTGCCCAAAAATAATATTTCATTGCGTACAAGATAACATAAGCAAAATAATTCATTTGCTCTGTAACCCAACGGTGGACTGTTATGGGTTGTAATTGTAGTAGTCAGTTGATCATGAGAATGATAGTGATGGTGATGATGACGATGATAATGATAACGATTTTATGATAGAGCAAGTTGAAGTGGCAGTGGCAGAAGAACCGACCACCGCTGGGACGAAAGAGTTTTTGAGTGAAGACCGCGACTCAGCAAGCCTAGTGTAGAATGTACTTCGGCTAGATGAAGCGAGGATTTGCGAAAGACGCAGGTGCATGCCGGATACGGCATGCCAGGGATAGGATATTTTGGTACTCATTAGGGGAAGGCTAGTAATAGTGATAATGATGACAAAGTTATGAATATGGTTGTGTAAGAATGAAATATATATGGCAGTGATAGTAGTAGGTTAGTTCGCATGCCTACAAGCCAGTATTTCTGATTATAATAGGAACTTTGCACAATGCTAACAGCTCGCAAGAAGCACTTCTAAACAATGATCTTCTCACAATGATAACTTTGGAATCACATATTTTTATTGTGATAGCTACTGGCGAAGATTTATTATTAGTATTGTTGTTATCTAGAGTTCTTCCTACAATACACTATTAATCTTCCGAAAAAGTTAAATAAAATCATATACCTGTAGTACATAGTAGTAACATATCAGTTTGTATATTCTGTATATAACAATGTAAGTATTCATAACCATCGAAATAAAACATCGTTTTTGTTAACATCTCTGAATTAGGTACAAATAGAAGAAATACAAACAAAAATCCGAGCAAATAATTGGTAGCTACCAGTGTCACTCGGGACATTAAGACAGTAATCGAAGATCGCCTAATTTGTGGATTCACTCGTTTAGTTATTAGAGGGGAACATGATAGGGTGTCGTACCTACTAACATGGGGTAGTAAATTATGTTACACTGATGCAGCTATGCTCACGCCTATTAGATAGTTGGTTAGATAATATACTTATACCAGAGAAATATTGAACTGTGTCTGAAGGCTGTCGTACGGCGACTTTGCATTATTCAATCAAGATATGTTATATGAAATTATTCAAGAAGAACTGATCATGAAAATTATACCTTGCAATGTATATTTACTTATAAGGGAATAATAAGAAGTTGTAAGGATGTAAAATACATAGTTTCTATTATTATCGCTTATTCGCTTTAAGCGATAAGGCTCCGAATGTATCCTGTATTTTTGCAATGAATTGTTCTTTCATTCATTTATTATTATATTGGTCTGTATTATCCCCCTGCTGGGCAAATGCCCCGATGCTTCCACACTTCACCATCAAGTACCATTGTCTGCCAGTCGCTTTCGAAGGCCCAGGAAGGAAATTTCTATACCATAGGTTATAGATAGACATAGAAAAAGGCAGCCCAGATAGTGAAAGGAAAACTTTACACTCGAGGCTACAAAAGTAGCCTAGAAAGAGCACTCAAGTGCTCCGAAATAGCCTCCATAGCTTAGAACAGAATGCAGGAAGTTTGTGAATAAGTCCAGTTCTGAAGATTGCATGCTCAAAAAGAAAAAGTATAGCAGGTCGCTCTTGATACAGTTTTTCAAATTACTTTAGCAGTGTTGGGGATTTGAAGTGCATTCTATATATCCGCGTTGCTTCCTATCGGAGGAGATGAGGTTAAATGAAGGTCTATTGTCCACAAAAAAGCAAAAAGAACCGGGTGTCCTGATTATTTTGAGTGACAATGGAAATTGTATTGTATTGTATTGTATTGTTTTGTTTAGTATTGAAGTGTTCTATCATTTTCTTAATATGTAAACGCTTATGGATTTTTGTGATGTCAAAATAAATCATGTCTATGTCTATGTCTATTGTTTAGGTAACTATTAAGTTTGCATGAAATACCTAAACAATGGCATAGTCCTACATCTCTAGTTTAAATAGAAAATATCAGAATAGCAATCATAATTAGTGCACACGAGGGGTGCAAAATAAACAAAATAGATAAAAACAATAGTAAAATACATAGTCTCAACCACCGTTATATTACAACAAAAAATAGCGCCACAGAAACGAGGCCGCGACTAACGCAAAACAAATGAAACGAATCCAATTTGTTGGAGACAGAAAATTGTTGTTCCATTCCATTACTTCTGGCCTAGAAACTCAGCTAAGGACGAAAAGCAATCGCTCTTATCACACGAAACTATCCCGCGGTAAGGCAAGAGGCAAGAACAAAACAGGGTCACATCTGGAGAAAAATATGTCGCCCGTTAAAAAGCGTAACGTGTAAGAGGCGTTCGTCCAAGGAGATATTTCTCGTCTAATGCCACCGATAAGGAACGATAAGGGGCCCAGAAACGAAAAGGAACCCTTTGCAAGAGTTGAACTTCCGCCTTTAAGTATTCGCCGTGAATGGGACTCGCTTCCCTTCGGCTTTTAGATGGTTAACCTGTTTAACGATGATACTAAGCGCTAAGTGTAGATTGGTGAAGGTAACCCTTCAAATTAAACTGAATTTAGGGGAGTTGTATAGCACCAACTCTTTGCTTTCATAGATTTTGTACAAGTACTCCGCAATATAATATCTCAATGTTATCATCTAAATACGTACTGTAATTCCACTGTGTAAGTGGGGTTGCCACAATCACATGTCTCATTCTTCCGGTCAACCTTATCACTCGTCATATCGTCTGTAATCTCGGTCTTTCGAAAAAAATCGCATTGCAAGTATCGAGAGTCGAGACCTTTCATCGGATTTTCTTGAAAAATAAACAATTAAATATTAAATCCAGCACTTAATCGGATAATTGACCGTAAGCTTGTTTGCCATCTAAGCAGTATAAAAAATCTCGATAATCCTTCACGGTTTAGACTCGCCCGATCGAAGTTTCAATCAGTTTTTGGGTACCGTATCTATAATATACCTACACATTTGGTTCTCATTTTTCTGTTCACCTACAAATCCTGTTCTGATGGTGGGGAGGTCGAAACTCATAAATGGGCTGTGTATATAATTAAATATTACTTCGAAGATTTGAATTTCATCTCGATCCGTTTATCGAAGCCGGAATAAATTCATCTCGGATGTATGTATGCTAATAATTTTCAATTTCGTAATACCAATTTGACTTCGTCGCGTAGGTACAAAAGGAAGGAGTGGATGATTTTTTCTGAATAAATTCGAGCTCGGCTGAAAAAGAAAACCTTGAACTGCTCGAATACGAAGAACCATTAATGTGCTTTTGGGCGTTGGCGGTCTGATTTTTTTACTTGACACTTAATAGATAATAATAATCCGTTTATTTCAGGCATTATAAATTATTACAAGGCTTTAACATATTTCTTTAGTGATTATCTTAAATATAATATTTTTTAATGTACATTTTTTTGTTTATCATATGTTTTGTTTTAGCTATTCGTAATTTGAAGCTATATGCGCCGCTGCGTTGTTTTGTGATTTTATAATTTTTCTTTTTCATTTCTTTGTTTGTGTTATATTGTTAACATGTAACTGCCAATTGCACAAACACACATTAAAAACGTCAAACCCATGAAAGATTGTAAAAATAAAGATACATAAAATTTGTATGAAAAACGTACCGTCCCTTTATAGCTCGTTATACGTTGCTCTGCCAACAAATAAGTAATTGCTAGACGCCACCACTGCCACTGCATTACTGCTATGGCCACACCATAAATTATTGGGGAAGGGAAACTGTCAAAATAAAATATCGTATCGTCATATCGTGGACGTTATAACGTCGTCGTGGACAGAAATTTAGAAGCGTCTTCGTATATTTCCATACAATTTACACCCCCATATTATCGTCGCACCGTGGACGTCCACGATAATATCTTCATATCAGCCGAAAGACGCCCACTGCTGGGCATAGGCCTTCCCCAGAGACTTACACAAAGCCCGGTCCTGTGCCTTCCGCATCTAGCTGGTACCTGCGATCTTTACCAGGACGTCGGTCGTCCTTGTGGGCGGCCTACCCACGCTGCGTCTTAACATCGTCCAATCAAAAATTATCAAAGCTCCCTTTGCCTGCGGTGTTCTGCAAGTGGAAGTACTTCCCACGGGCGGCTCCAATTCGGGATATTTTAAATGAAATGTAAACAAAAACATACTCTGCAGGTATAAATGATGATAATTTAAGCCCTGTTCAAGATCCAGCTAAACAGAGAGCATCTCAAGTTAACAAGGTCAGAGTCCGAGGGACAATTAAACTTGGGGGTAAAAAGGGACCCCCAGAGGCTCATTACAATTAAGAGGGAGGAGACCTTAATACACTGTAGATTAATTAGTTGGTTTTAATATCGCCGAGGTGGAACGGCGACAAGGGAAAAACAATGGAGCTTTGTTATTTTTGCTTTTAACAAGATAAAGTATTTCTTTTAGTGTAATTCGACGCGTGTTCTATGGAGCCTAAAATGTGTTGCTAACGAATGAAATATAAATTTAATAATGACCGAATTTTGTCTTTGGTTGAAGGTTGTCTGTCTGTCGGCTACAGTTTCAAGTTTTCAATAAGAAATGTGAAATTAAATTCAAATTGTCAAATATTTCTTGGGCTCTCACTTAATTAGTCACACATATTATTATGGTATTCTGAATTATGTACATTAGTTTAATACAAACCAGTGCCTTTACGGTCTTCTTCTTCTTATCGTGTCAATTATCAATAGGTTAATAAGAAAACAATTTTATTTGTCTACTTATATTTTTCCAGACCAAAACCGAGCAACGCGGATGGCACTATCTAAGGCAATAAATAAATCTTCGAGCGAGTAGGAGCCTTTGGGGGGGGGGGGGGGGGGGGGGGGGGGACTTTACGGTGAGGAACATCGTGATGTCTTTTACATACTTTCAAAATAATAGTTTTGTATATTATAATAATTTATTGCATAAACTGACGAGATATAGTGACAAGATATCGCTGTTTGATACAAATAAATTTATTAAACATCTAGTCTATTACAAACATTATGTGCACATTCCAATTAAAGCAAAATTATCCTTTGCCAATTTACTAGCATATAATATTTTGAATTCGAATGACAATATTTTATCCAATTAGATATTACATTGATAATAATTTGACATTCTTTTTATTATTTATTTGATTTATTATTTCCATTTGATATTATATTTATAATTTGACATAATTTATTTAAAAAATGATTTGATTACCTATATTTTATTATAGAAAAATTTCAAGTGAATTTGATATTTCTAAATGATTGATAATAAATATTTTGAATTCAGTGATAAACGTTTACCCAGTTCTATTGATGATTTGACATTCTATTAATAATTAATTTGACATTGTTTTTATTTGTTGTTATTTTATGAGGTTCTTTTGATAAAATTTACATACTTGAGTAATTGTAATAATAACTTTATTTTATAAAATAAGCATTCTATTTTATTATAATGGAAGTGTATGACTCGAAATGGATATTCATGAAATATTCATAATATTAACTATTCATCATCCAATGTTACATATTGTTAATTAAATTGTTATACTGTAGTTGTTAAACTAAGGTGATTTTATGGATTCTACATTATTAAGATTGACGTCAATAAGTGTATATATTTATACCTATGTTGAATAAATAATTTTGAATTTGAATTTTGAATTGGATGAATTCTACCAATGCTCCAATCTGTCCAGGTTCTATTGTTTACATGGTCACTGAGGTCAGATAGCAGTCGCTCCACTGAAATTATCTGATCTTCCAAATCTTGGATCGTGGCCAAGGCGGACCCCGGGCCCTTGAGCGAGAGAGTACAACCGGGACATTAACGCCAATATGATTATTATGACATTATGTAGATAGCTCACTGAGACTTCTAACTGTATCGCTATACACATATTAGTGTGCCATATCCGTTATTATTACATGGGCTTTCAACAAAGAAAGAAAAGAATATAATTATATATTATTTTCCAAAAATAAGAAAATAAATGTACGTAAATACAATTTATCCTGCTGTATTTTACTTATAACTCTTAAAAAGAAACTGTATTAAAGATCAAATACGTTCCAATAACTTATTATCAAAAGAAAGTCAACCTTTCAAAGCTCGGAAAAGCCAAGGAAATGTCCTAATATACTTAAGTAAGGAAAGTTTTTTCCGCCTCTACAACCATTTCCTTACATTGTGATTCTTTAACTCTTAATATTTCCATTTATTTCTGTCCATAAATAAACTGTTCAATAACATAAAATATTACTTGTCAGCTGTCGAGGAGCGTCGGTGGCCGAGCGGCTAAGGTATCCGACTCATAAGCGAGAGGTACCGGGTTCGAAACCCGCTCCAGCCATGTACCATAGACTCTTTTCTGAGTTATGTACATTAGTCGAATTCTAACCGATGCTCTTACGGTGAGGGAAAACATCAAGATGAACCTTGCACATTCAGGCGACTGAATATGTAACCATGATCCAATCTGGTCAGGTTCCCTTGTATCAGGGTCCTGGAGGTCAGATAGCAGTCACTCCACTGTAATTACCTGATCGCCAAATCCTGGATCATGGTTAAACCTGGCCCTCGTTCTCGAGAGCACAATCGGGACATTAACCCCAAGATAATTATTATTATAGTAGCTTTTAAAAGAGATAGCGCGGGATATGCCTTCCGAATTGGATCCATCCGGCTAGGGAAGCATCTTCACCTTACAGAATACCGCAGCCAAGAGCAAAATAAATAAATAAATGTGCTTGGACAATTTACTCAGCACCATCTAGCCCCAAAGTAAGCAAAGCTTATGTTGTAGTGCTAGATAACTAATAAACTACTTATATATGTACTTTTAAATACAGATGCTCTCTTAAAAGCTACTTATAAAGTAAACTACCTATTTGTCTACTTTATTTTCTGGCCTCTGCAATGGATACTAGAGTGGCGTGTGTGTATTGTAAATAATATATACCCTTTGAATGTTACTCAAACGATAAAACTGAATTTTTTACAAGTCTTTAGAAATTTACTACGGTTGAGATGGTGGTTCCTTATTTCGTAATGGAACTAAATATTTTACGATGAAATATTCATCGTCAATAATCTCAGAATTTCAAAAACGATTAGTATGTTTACTCGTAGAGTTCATATCATTCAAGAGATTGGTCTGATATCTATGTTTCTTATGTACCGAATGCAAATGAAGTCATTTTATGGAGGCCACTCAGCTTCATTCCGACTGACAAGCACCATGATAGCTGACTAATTCGTGGCCTTAAGCTAGTAACACAAAACTTACGTGAACTTTAACCCTTTGGGCCCATTAAAACTTTGACACAAAGCGGTATTTCCAAGATCTTCCTCTACAAATAATGTCAGTTGACAACGAGTAAAGTTTGACATGACGCCACCCGATTTACTTTATTGACTAATCTACTGTACAACTTGTTAATGCCTCGGCTTTACCGTCGAACAATTAGTCAAACAATACCTCGTGAGGGTTCAGTTCTTGAACGCCATGAAAGTACACTCGTACATGGAGTTCTTCATGAGGGAAGACTGTTGGCCGAAGGGTGTGGTGTTCCGGCGATTCCGTGGGCAATCTAGGATTTCCGGTGCCGCCGAAACTTTGACAGAAGTAGAAAGGAACTGAAGTGTAGAAATTAAGTTTAAATTTTATTGATGTATTATTCTATAATCTATAATTTGTATGTGAGTATTTATACATTATGGGCCTCAGTTGCGCGAAATAAATGAATAAATAAATAACCACTTCCTTCAACCAGAATTGTGTTACTGGTGGTAGGACATTCTCAAGTTTGAGGAGTTTATCTTTTAATTTATTTATTCATTTAAACTTAATGCACTGTTACGTACAACGGCGGACTTAAAGCTTCATAGCTTTATCTACCAATCAACCGGAAAGCTGATGGTATGACAAATTCAGGGCGGTACAAAAACTTAGAAACACACATAAACACTAACTAAACTAATAATTTTCTCACAAGATTTTAATATTTAATCATATTAAACTTAACCTAGATAAATCTAAGCTTAATATCACTCCGAGGCCTTAGCCAAGACCAAGGCCGAATGTGAAAAATCTAGTCCACTTAGTACTAGGCAAATAGTCAATTTGGGAAAGTGCCTTTTAGGGGCGGTTGTCGTCTAGCTATTCGTTTTTTAGATAGCTAGTCTTTGCTGGCTTTGTATTCTACTGTGTCACTATAAAGATATAATACACATTCTGTACTCGCTTCTCATGTTTTATTAATATTTCCTAATACTTTTTGGGATACTTTATATTTCTGCATTATCTCTATTGAATGAACAAAGATGTTTTACTTTACTCTTTCATTTCATTTATACAAGTAGGTACTCGTATTAAGATATGAAATATCTACGCTATTTTCAACTAAAATTAATTACTTAATAGAATTAGTAGTACCTATCTCGTAGCCTGGGGCCCTATCACCTAAATGAGTGGTTCAGTTGGTTGGTTGGTCTGCCATCGCGGGGTCGATTTCCGGCCGAGCAGAAATTGAATCATGAATTTAAATTTCTGTTACGGGTCTGGGTGTTATATGTAGAATTAGTATGTAATTTAAAAACATAAGTATAAAGAGTTTTCAGTTACCTAGCACCCATGCACAAGCTTTGCTTACTTTGGGGCTAGATGGCGCTGTATGAATTGTCCAAGCATATTTATTAATTATCCCTTTACGATAGCATTTTTATGCCTTCATCTAGCTCGCTGGCGTGGCGCCTTTAGTGAGCGAGCGAGATGGAAGTCATAAGCAATAGCATCCGAGTTAGATTCTCACTCAAAGAAAGAAACAAAGAAAAGTCATTTATTACACATAGCACACTACGACACAATAACAGTTACAGACAACGGTAACATTAATAATAAAAATATCTAAACCAATACGTAGCCCCCATGCCACTGTTGGTGCCGCAACGACCAGCGTAAATGGTACCCACTCAGCATGTGCTGTGAGGCGTAAGAAACGACTCACATCGCTGGTATTCTGGGGGCCCATTTTGTAGGTACGTCAAAGGCGTTATACTACCTAAATATATATAAATAAACTAAAAATAAATGTATGTAGCAAAGCAACTATGTTTGTATTGTTGAATTCTTGTTCTAAGGATAAGGTAGCCAATCACACGTAGCGTAATCACGGTTAAGTTCTCAACTCGTCCTCAGTGGCGGCTGTCATCTCAAACTTTATTATTGTCAAGGCGTTATTTGTTTTGAGGGAGATCTTCGAAACACCGCTTTGCGTCGAAGTTTTAATACGCCCAAGGGGTTAAGTCAGTGTAAGTTTCGTGATTTACTAGCGTATGCCTCTAATCCGCACAGCGAAGACTTCATCAATTTACTCCTGTCATGAAATGTACTTGTTTGCAATGGCATCAGTACCGTACTGTAAGTACGGTACTATCCTATCTGTAAGATAGGATGTACCGTAGGTAGGATGCACTGGTTCAAAATTATCGTTTTCAAGCAGTGCATAGTCCTATCCTAGTAAATTAAAATTTTAAATGAGGACGTTTTTAAGGATGTATGTTTTTACGGTTCTTATTCCTTCACACAAACCTACTGGATATTATAAATAAGAAAGTTTGTAAGGATGTATGTTTGGATGTTTCTTCGGCGTGGGTGGCCGAGCGGTTACAGTATCCGACTCGTAAGCCAGAGGTCCCGGGTTCGAATCCCGCTCCGGCCATGTACCAATGACTGTTTTCTGAGTTATGTACAATAGTTTAAAACTAACCGATGCTCTTAAAACCTGCACATTTAGGAAACCTGCACATTCAGGCGACTGGATGTGTAACCATGATCCAATCTGGTCCGGTGCCCCTGCTAGCAGGGTCATGGAGGTCAGATGGCAGTGCTCCACTGTAATTTCCTGACATGTCAAATCCTGGATCTCATGCGCGAGAGCACAACCGGGACATTAACGCCAATATATATATTTATTATGATTGTATGCTTCTTATACCAAACAAGAGAAGTACTCTTTAAACTTCTTCTTCATTCTTCATGCAAAACTACTAGATGGATTTTCATTAAAATTTGCAACAATACAGTTTATAGCCTCGAATAGAACATACGCCATAATTTATTCCGAAATTAAATGTCATTCCAGCGTGAACAGTTCTGGAACGTAATAACCGAATTTTATGCTGACGCAGCAGACAACTAGTAATGTATAAAACTGCGTCAAAAACCACGAAAAACACCATAAAGTATATGCTCCAACATATTGTGTTGTGTTCGATCAACTGTGACAATGAACAAGCCTCAAAGCCGCAGCCGCACACCCACCGTTCAAATACCCACTGCACAAATACACGTCTCAATAATCCACCGTAATTCAAAACGGCGTTTTGTAATACTGTACATTAATATAATTTGGAAGCCCTGAACATTGTCAACGGATAAATTAGGATCGAATGTCACTTGTAACTCTTTGTTTACTAGAGGGGATCGTTTGATCAAGCGAGTCACCTGATGGTGAGTGATCACCGCCGCTGATAAACTTCCGACGACGTTTCGTTTTCGCAATGGTTCGGAAATGCCTGTCCCCCTGGCTAATATGATACAAAATTTAAAGATGTTGTTTTCTCTGTAAAGAAGAATATCGTACTTAAACCTTAGAAGCAAATCTAACAAGTTTATAGCAATAGACAGAGAATCGGGCGACCCTTTTCCTGAATGAATGAATAAATAACATTTTATTGAACATTTTAACGAAAACAACGGGTACTTAAAAAGAGCAGAAAAGCAACAGACGGCCTTATCGCTTAAAGCGATACTAAAAAATAAACTGAGATTAAGCCCGTTCAACCTAGAGATATACTCGTATTTATGTAATTTTAATTAATACTACGTAATGAATCACTCCAATCTGGTCAGGTTCCCCTGGTAGCAGGTTCACGGAGGTCAGATGGCAGTCGCGCCACTGTAATAACCTAATCTGACAAATCCTGGATCATGGTCAAGGCAGACCCCGGGCCATCGTGCGCGAGAGCATAACCGGGACATTAACGCCAAGATTATAATTTACCAGGTAATAATTAGTGACCGTTCTAGGTAGCGCGGCTTGCACTCGTAGATATAAGTCCAGCAGTGACCAGTAATGGGTTCATCATTTATGAATGAGCAGTATTTGCAGTAGCCAGGTATATACATTGCTGTGCATAAACCTGCCCAATTAAATCTGGGTTTCGCATCGCAGGCTTAGTGAGTACGTAACTGCGCAATATGTAATCGCGTTAGGGCGATCATTGTTTCGCCAGTAATGCGCTTACGGTGGATCGTGGCAACTAAACTCAATGGTGCTCATACGTAATTGGCTTATTTTCGTAATAGGATTGTTCACCTTGAAAAAATGTTGTACTGTGTACGTACAAGCTGTTTCAGAGATACCGTTTTTTTAAAGGGTTCTGATGGATACAGATCCCTATAGACATTTGCAACTTAACGGATGCCTATCGAAGTACCTGTAGACGCAGCCTTTTGAAACAGGGTAGAGCGAGATTGTGTTTCAGTTCCCTTTTGGTCGTACTCTCATATTAATATCAGCTACACACATAATTGATTATAGCATTGAGCATATAACCATGATTTCACACGGGTGTCTAAATCTGCACCAAAGGCGAAATCGACCTCACAAATTAGGTTTATAACAGTCGGTAACCCAGTCAGTCAAGTGCCTAGTAGATTTACAACTCGTCTCCGATGGAATAATAAATGAGGTGAGAATTGCCTTCTCAAAAAATTGGCTCTCAAAATGATTAGGTTAAAACAAATAGAAATCAATTGTCGAATGAGCGCAGCGAGTTCAAAGACTTTTATTTTTGCTATCTTCTTCGATGATGCATCGCTCCGCTTTATTATTTTGTTAATTTTAATGTGTTATTGGACCAAATAAACATACGTCTATGTCTATGTCTATGTCTATCTAAACTCGTAATACATGATGGTAAAGACAGTAAACAAAGATGTAATTGACCGAGCTCAGAATGCTTGAAATTGTTGGCATAAAAAACTATGAGCCAATAAATTACCGAACAGATGAATTTTCGACAGACTATTTAAATAAACGTAGTTGTGAAAGTATTTTTCGTAAACATTTTAATCTGCGAATACAGGGATTCAATTTCACAGTTTGTGGCACCTAAAACCTTTATAACTCTAAATAATAATAATGAACTTGTAAAAAGGTAGATCAATTTAGCAAATAAGTAGATGCCAGCCACTTCGTCAGACACCCGAGTCCCTCAACATTTTTTATGCTCTAAGCGCTCGCTCTACCCTTTGGATCGGTGCTGAGAAAAGATTTTGGGAGGTAGATTCACATTCCACATTTTACTTCATAATTAAATTTGTTAGGACGGTCTTAGTTGTTATTCTCGATATTCCAGTGTATAATTTTGTGTGTTATAGAGTCACCGCAATAAAAAAAAACATCTTAACTTTAATGATTAAAGTCACATTCGATAATCTAATATACGTATTGATAGTTTTCCAGCTCTATCGCAAACATGCACTTCAAACAGTCAACCTCACAATAATGAAACGTCACAGAACAGCGAAGTGAGTACAAGCAATTATTTCACCAAATTTATCTTCGACATTGAAAAGTATCATTTTGTCTGTATTAAAGAGTCGCCGCAATAAAAAAAAAAATATCTTAGCGTTAATGTCCCGGTTATGGTTTCGTGCACGAGGGCCCAGTGTCCGCAATAAATACGACAAAACGCTAACAATATTTAAAGTCACATTCGAAAATCCAATACCCAAAAATAAACAACATTACAACATAACATATAGTATAGAATTTTATGTATGTATTTAGTTTTAGTATAATTATAGACATTGTGCACGTTTTATCTGCGTTTATTATCACATATCTCTTTTGTAGGCCTACTGGAAGAGATTTCTTTTAGAGATAAGTAGTGCCTGTTGTGTCGTAACTAATCTGTACTTTCTGTATTTGTATTTTATCTTGTGTACAATAAACTGTTAAATAAATAAATAAATAAATAAACATTGCCACTAGATATCAAACTTTTCCAGCTCTATCGCAAACATGCACTTCAAACAGTCAACCTCGCAATAATGAAACGTCACTACCACAACGTAATGGGTACAAGCAATTATTTCACCACACGACATAGAGGGCGTACTCGACGTAATAACAAACCATTGTCCTCAACTCGTGGCAATGCCATTAAGGGATTAGCCTTGTCATCTGCTGGTACCTATTTAGATTGGGTGGTTAACTTCAGATGTGATTTAGATTGTTTACTTTACTCGAGTTATGTGTTGTTGGCTAAATATCATTAAAGGTTAAGTAAAATAAGTAAAGTAATAAAATAATCGTCATCTTAGCGTCAATGTCACGATTGTGCTCTCGAGAATGAGGGCCCGGTGTCCGCTTTGACCATCATCCAGGATTTGGCAATCAGGTAATTACAGTAAAGCGACTACCAACTGAAAGGTTGAACCTGACTAGATTGGTTCATGGTTACAAGTTCAGTTACCTGAATTTGCAGGTTTCATCACGAATTCAATTAATGTACATAACTCAGAAAAGAGTCATTGGTAAATGGCCGCAGCGGGAATCGAAACCGGTACCTCTCGTTTGCGAGTTGGATACTCAACCGCTCGGCTACCGACAATCAAAGTAAAGTAAAACATTTTTATTCCACTCGTCTGAGACGGCAATAAAAAAAGTAAAACAGAGACATAAACGAAAAAAAAACAGATACTCTTAATCTCATTACCTTTGTCATGCACAGTGCAATGGGGCCACATCAGCTTATGCCACGACGGTCGCCGTGACGCTGGTGTTCAGTAGCCCCCAAAGGATTGGCAATCTCTAATACATAAGTTTCCATTTTACCCTCATCATTATCATTTTATGATGATGATGAGTCTTGAGATACTGAGACGAAATTAAATAGCGCAGCTTCCCGAACGGTGCCCAACCGAGTTGGATTCGTCGATACATTTTGCCCTACATAATTAGGCCTTGATCCATCCAGCCAGACATTCACTGCGATCTCCAACCCGCCTGTCAAGCGTGGAGATTATGGCAATCTCCTTCACTAATTTGGAGCAAGCTCAAGTCCAGACGTGAACAGGATGCATGGGGATGTGATTTTTTTTCTATATATATTACATTTACAGACAGACATTATAAGTAACTGGCTACTTATAATGTCTGTCTGTAAATGTGCCTTGGGGGTTGTATTATTGAAAATATATCACAGTAACCTCAGCTGAAGCTGCACTGATTTAGTGCCAGCTTGGGAGATCAAATAACCAGGGATAATCAAGGCTCGCGTAGTCCGTGAAGTCGAACTTCTTAGGTGCTCGCCACTCGTTAGGTGTCCACCTAATACCGTTAGCGTAGCGAGGTTTTACTTACTTACTTACTTACTTCGCTGGCTCAGGAACCCGAAGTGGATCTTGGCTTCCGACACAAGAATTCGCCATTGGCCCCTATCCTGTTGGATTTGTTCCCAGGTTCCCATAAATCTCCAAATTCCACACATTTGTCGTTGAGGTTTTGCGCGACAAAATTGTGTTTCATCAGTCTATGTATGTTTGGTCCTTTATGGTGTTCTATGTTATAGATTTTCACAATTGACATACCAATTTTATAATTTACAGAATTATGGAAGAAAGGACAGTAATTTGCAATGACTAAATTGTATTTATAATACCCATCTCTGGTTTACAGCTATTTAGTATAATCTAATGGTAATGCTCTATTTTCGTGAAGAATAAAGAGTACAAAAGAAAAATTAAATATTTGACAGCAGTTATAATAATAGCTGGCATTTCAGTCGACCTCCTCCGACTTAACAGAGTCTGTAGACCTTCAAAACTTTAAATCAAATTAAATACCCCAATTTCGTTGGAGTAGTTCGGGAAAGAGAAATAAACATTAACTTTTATCATATTTCTTCCTCAAAATTCTTAAAATAGAATCTGGGCTCTTGACTTAAGATTAGGTTGACGTTAATTAAATTATGAAAACGTAAATAAAGTTAATAAAATATTCAATTATAAGCATTATTAAAAGCTAAAATGGGACTTAAACGTGTCATCTCCCTCATTATTCTCACGTTACTTGTTTGCTTTTCACCTGTTCTTTACTGAGTTTCCGACGAAGGGAAGGTTTAAATATAGGAGAAATATAGAGAAATTGCTCACGCGCGAGTCGAAGTCGCTTCCAAAGGGTTCCGCGCCAATACAAGTAATATTAGCGCAAGTAATTCCTAAGTAAACAACAATGTCGATGCCATGTGGTCCAAGAAATTGCTTAAAATTCAAAGCCTATGTGTCAAATTGTGTTAATCCAGGTTATAAACTATCTGTGTACTAAATTTCATCCAAATCCATTAATCCGTGTTTACGTAATTGAGTGACAAACATGCACTTTCGCATTTATAATATTAGTAGGATTATAACTTCAAGTAGCCCATCTAACCGTGCGTTTCCATATACAATAAAAAGAGGAAGGTTTGGTAATGGGGTCTCTTTCCATCCTACAGTTTCGGAACCCTTAAAAACATAGAAGAGTCAATTTCAGTAAAAGGCGAAGGCGGGTTGTTTGATCTGCCCAGGTCAGTGAAGCGAATACCTACTGCTACCCAATCTGTGATGATTTGAGTGAAAAGGCATAGAGTCTCGCGCACAAAAAAAGGTTGCGTTAAAATTGAGGCAATTGGTTTATCGCTTTTCTTCTTTTGACAATTGAAATGCCTAAATACAATTTCTCGAGAGTCGATCAAAAAGAAAAAAAAGGTTCAAATTATTGTCATAGATGTCATTGATTAGACACGATCCCCAAAAGGAATCAAAATGAGACCGGTAGATTTTTAACAATGTAGAAATTTTGCGCTTTCTTCTCAGAAAAGGTACTAAAACTGAGTATCTTTTCACGAAATATCTTTCGGAGAAAGCTGTCTGAAAATCCCCCATTACTGGATCCTTTTACGATTTACTTATTTTATCATCATCATAGGATATAGAACTTATTGTATATAATCTACTATGGAATTAGGTCTCATACATAATGTCACACCTTGTATAATGTAGGCTCAAGTATTTATCATGAATAATAACATTCTAAGGTTTATAAATGTATAGTTTCGGAAATATGATCGAAATTATTTTTATTGCTAAAAGGAGTCAATATAGGACACAAATACCAAATTAGACTATTTGACCGATTAGCACGTGACGGTATGTTATTATAATTCAAACAATTTCATTATTCACGTGAAAAGGTTTATTTAAATAAGTGTGTTCGTGTTTATATACCTAAGGGTATTTTCTAACAAATCGGACGGGGTTGTATGTCCTGCTACCTGTATAGCAGAGACAAAAAATATATATGTGAGCAATTTTGAAATAAATACTCATCTTTGTCATTATGTAAATCTCAATGTTCATTTCAATCCTCTAAAAAACAATCGGTTCCTCTATTTCTCGAGTAAATCTCGTATTTCCGGTACTTATAGGTACTGCAAGAGGTTTATTTACTTTTTGTCTAACCGTTCTACCTCAGTAGGAATCGCTAACCAGTTAATCAAAATGTTTTAGCTCATACCATTCGCTAGCACCGTGTTCCGTCTCTTTCATCCACTAGTCAGTCACCGTAGCTATCTCTTTTGCACTTGTACAGTCGAATCCTGTGAATTGCGATTATTCTGGGTCCCTAGAACTCGGAACGTATGTGGCGTGCTAATTAAGCCAGAACCTGTTTAGACCAAATTTTGTATAGACGACAGACGTCCTATTGTGTCGCTTAGAGATGTTCTTTAGTTCTACGTTCATCATCACAGCCCATAACAGTCCACTGCAGGACTTGAGGTCTCTCCCACGAAAGGGGAGGTTATTGCCATAATCTCCACGCTTGGCAGGCGGGTTGGAGATCGCAGTGTTATAAATATAACAATGGAAAATGCTGCTACCCATTTTCCAGCATACGGAGACTCTTAGATTTTTGTCTCGCAAACATTAGTCGCCTTGTATGACACCCTCGAGTGTAAGGGGTTGGTGCTATTCTACTCTGCCGCACACCACACGGCCAAAATTTGTTCTGCGTTAATTTGTTAATATCACTAAATCGCAGTATTTCCAATACTGCGATCTATATAACTTACTTCGCAGGCTTAGAGATTACGACACAACTTTGTTTCCGTCAGTGTACTGTTTTTACAGGTGTCAAAATTAAGAACCTAACAAGAGGAAATCAAAGACGTAGCCCAACACTACGGCTGATTTGACGTTAGATGATTTTTGCACTGTCACAGCCTTAGTTGACACATATTCTTGTTCGGGCTTCGATGGAGTCGCAAAAAGTGTAGTTTTTATTTAAAATATTAAATTTATACATTTTATTTGCTTAGAAGTTTAAAGTATGGACTTTAGCAACGTCAAGAATTTACGTTCAGTCTTCTAATTTAGACTCTCAATCGATAATGGATGCATGTGGGGCGTTGTTGGGGGGATTTCTACTGTGGCCACTATACATTACTGTAGTACCTTCTTTTAGTTTATCGATAAATCACTCTATAGATGTCCAGGTGGCTGACTGGCCGTAGCAAGTAACAGGATTTTGTGACCTACGAATAGAAGACAAAAATATTATTAATGATAATAATGATAATGAATCACACGACAACAACGAGGAACAACAACACTCAAAATAAGCAAACATGCGATTCATCGACAAATCAACACAACATGCTAATTGAAACAATCACTGAAGTCTCAAAGTCTACAAGCAAGACATCAAGCCGTCAAACGTTGCAAACCAAACGTAAATCAGGCGAAAGAGGGTGACCTGATTCCTCAAGACTCCGCATCGCACATTCATAATCACATACTTGATTGCGGGATACACGACGTGGGGTGAGATTGTCACTTGTTTATCTCTGCGGGTACGTTTGTTACCTATCAGGGACTTGTCTTGTTTTGGTATGCTTGTTTTGTTTTAGGAACAAGTGTAGTACTAACTAGTTAAACAAGCATATATAACCTCGCAGATGTCCTTGTTACAGCGAGATTGTTGTTTGCTACAAAATTTTAGTTTTTTTTACTGAAAAAAAAACGAGGTGGTAGTGATTGAAGTTATGATTGAAATACGGGACGAGTGAATTGATGATCTTTTTTTACAATAAATTAATGGGAGATTTTCCAAGAACCGATTATAAATAAAAAATAGTTCAAATAATTGTAATAGATGGCGTTGATTAGACAAGGTTCTCAAAAATATTACAGAAGACCTATCGAAACGTCGGAAAAAAACGAGAAGGTACGTCACCTGTCAGTCCCGTTTAATACAATAATGTGTGTAAAGAACGCGAATTTAGTTCGAACCAAATTCAATACTTGAGAATCCTGTTGAGCAGCGCCATCTAGTGAGGCACGCCGAACTTCTCTTTTAATTTCTTAAAGTAGCTGTGTGAAAATCCCCCATTAGGCAAGTATTTGAACGCCGTCCACCTGATGGCAAGTATGAGCGGCTGAGGATCGAACTTGCATGTCAAGAAACATATGGGCAGGCAAAGCGTTCCATTTCTTAGCACACATTACAATCTTTAACATAACACAAAAATACAAACACTCAAAAACACCGTGTACGATATTTACTTCAACCTCAATAAAATAACATGAGTTTGGTGCTCATTTATGAAACGTGAACATCTGTAGCGAGCGTCCTTCGATCTTGTATTTTCGGCTTCTCTCGCACACTCTCTCGCACCGAGCGTCTTTGAAGTCTGCCAAATGTATTATCTTTATTTCAGCGTTCCTGTAATGATTCTCTTCAGATATCTCGGGCACAATTTTCCGTTCCCGTAGACTGGAAACGTTATTAAATTATTCATTTTTATTTAGCAGCCTCTTCGTTTTCACTGCATTTTTACTCTTAATGGTATTACGGTTTCTGAGCAATAAGTATGACGATTAAAATGTTCCCATTACTTTTTTTTGCTTGGACTAGGTAATTCACACAGCGCCATCAAGCCCCAAAGTAAGCAAAACTAGTATTATGGGTGATAGATAACTGATACACTACTTTTTTAAAATATATACTTATTATATTATATAGCCGTGTGGTCTCCGGCAGAGCAGAATAGCACCAACCCCTTACTCTCATGGGTGTAGTAGAAGGCGACTAATGTTTTCGAGGCAAAAGATCAAGCGTCTCCGTGGTCTGGAAAATGGGCAGCAGCATTTTCCATTGTTATATTTAAACACTGCGATCTCCAACCCGCCTGCCAAGCGTGGAGATTATGGCAATAACCTCCCTTTCGTAAGAGAGGTCCTAAGTCCTGCAGTGGACTGTTACGGGCTGTGATGATGATATTATATACACCCACAGCCAGACTCGTAACACACTACCTCGGCCGGGAATCGAACCCGGGACCTCTGCGTGGAGACCGGTATGTTAACCAACTGAACCACTCAGGTCGGCACTGATTTGGTTTCATAGAGTTCAGTATCTATGTAGGATATGAACGTTTGAAATTCTTAATGGCGTTGTGATGACGTCACAACTAAATATCTTTTTTTATTTTATTATTATCCTTGCATTTGACTTCAACTCACCTGATGGAAAACGACGATGAGGTTGAAGTTGCTCTCTTGTTTTAGTATTAAGATTGTTTAAATTTTTTCATAAATGTGATATATTAAGTAAAAATGTTTGTTTCTAAGGACTTGTTTCTTTGTTGCAGGTAATTTCATGCGCCACTGATGTTCTCGAATGCCAGAAAACTTTTCAATTACTTGGATTAAAGGATCACGATCTGTAACGTCTAACGTAACCAACAAAATTTACAATTAAATAAGCTAACAGACTGCAGGTAGGTAGCGGTCTGGGTTAACGTCTATAGCTAACCATTTTTTATTATTAATGATGTGTAGTGGAATTAAATGAAATTGTTCGCACAGAAAAGGAAAATCCGCCAAGAAAGACACCTTTATTGTTAACAAACATTAACAATAAATTCAATCAAATATGCAACAAGTACTACGAAACAACTCTACCTGGTTAACCAGCCATCAAATATACGACTAATAACAACGAAACACATTGTCGAAACAAATTTATTCGCCTAATATCTAAATTTATCCTCTGTCCAACCTTAATATCGGTCACTTGCCCGCAACGGCCTAAATTCCTACCGGTAAGATTATAACGGTACTTTACTACCGGTATTTGAATATCGGAAAATGGTGATGAGGACCCTGCTTAGTAATTTACAGGGCTGGGGTGTAAACTCGCTTGTTATTTAATAGTTTATGGGCAAGCACGTCTTTCAAGTTGCTACTAAGGGGTTTAAAGACGACATGTTATATGCGTCATACAATCCTGAATAATGGCAGTTAAACTTTATCGAAGATAGTTTATGAAGCTTTTGGCCCTGTGTGCTGGTGACGCATTTTCTGATCTATCTACATACAGATTTTAAGCAGTTCAAGTATAATGATACGTTTTGGTGGGAGGAAATTAGGCTTTAAAAATAGTCATCTTGGCGTTAATGTCTCGGTTGTGCTCTCGCACACGAGGGCCCGAGGTCCATCTTGACTATGATACACTATTTGGCAGATCAGGTAATTACAGTAATTACAGTGGGACGACTACCATCTGACCTCTGTGACCCTGCTATCAAGGGAGCCTGACCAGATTAGATCATGGCTGCACATTCAGTTGCCTGAATGTGCAGGTTTTATCACGAAATTATTATAGAGTGTGAGTAAGTACTATCGCTAAGAAAAGTCGAAGCTTGGGTCGCTAAAAAAATGTTGGTTGTACCAGGTTGTGCACGGGTTGACCTACGTTTTGTGGGTCTCCTAAACCTCTACTATCGCTACAAAGTAGAATTTTTCTTACACTCGATGACATAGGATAACCTATTCTAAGGATAACCATATTGATTGTACGAGTAAAATTGTGTATATGTACACATATACATACATACATGGATGATGATGATGATGATGTGTATGTATGTATATGTATACTTAATGTTGTTAATTTTAGTTTTTTAGTCTTAAGTCTGGCCATGACAGAATACCAGCGGGTGTGGGTTCTACCTTCACCCAACGAGTCATGGACCTTTTTGTCTATTAGAAGCTTTTATTTTAAAAACATTTATACAAATCTGTTAATAAATATTTCTATTTCTATTTCTATTTAGTTAGTAAGGTATCCAATGCTCTTTGGGTAGCTTCAAGACTCTAGCAATGGAACGGCATAGAATTTGCCCATTAAAATTTGTTGCCCGAGAAATGTGTCCCGAAATATTCGAGGTTGGCAACGCATTGTTGACACCCCTCACGTTGATAGTGTGCATGAGTGGCGGTAAACACTTTCCATCTGGTTGCTTGCCTAAATAGGCATACAAAAACCTAAAACAGTTACCGACAAAAAACAAGGCAAGCTATAGGCAACTACCGAGACCGTTACATTTTAAGCTTTTCCACCCATTAACAAGTGTTTCCACTCAATAAATCCAACTTCGCCTTGCGGGACGGGGAACAAGGAATTTTTGCATCGATGGTTATAGAAATTCAATCGGGCTTCGTAAATTTTTATGCCTTTTTTTGTCAGCGGTTCATTCAGGGTACGGGCGATGCGGGAGTATTCTGGAGAGGAAATTGTTTCGCGTGAAGCGAATGCTTGTGACGACAAGATCTAGGACCTTGATCGTTATGCCTTATTATGTAGTATACCTAAAGGACGTTTCAATAGAAAAATATAAAACAACGACGAAAATATTGAATGTCGCGTAGGAACTAACATGTGGTAGAACTAACATCTCGTCCATGGGGAAACTATACTAAAGACAACAGATGCCTCACGGACATAATTATCGTTGTCCCGTTCCAATTGTTATCTCTTTTTATTGAAACATACTCAAACTAAAAATTTCTTTATTGATTAGGATATTAAATATTTCTTTCAATAGTCAAGAAATGAAGACTGTAAGATTGTAGGAAGGAAACACATAGTGACACTTTAGCCGCCCATGGCCGGAGCACACCCACCCCACGCCTACCACGGCCGGACCGAGTCCGACAATACCAGACAGAGCCGGACAGCGCCCGACAATGCCAGTCAGAGCCGGAACACGCCCGACTATAAGTATACTTTACAACATACATAAAGTTGCCTTTTCCCGGTGCCGCCGCGGCATCGATAGTATCCTGGGAGACTAGGTTACACATTGTTTTATATGTGTTTCTTGCTAGTGTGCCTTTAGGTATTCCCAGTAACCAAACTGCGCTTATTACCCTAAAGTATTAATTAGGCAATCAAACAACCCAAAGTTATATTCCGAGGTACCTACGTGTGAATTTGCTAATATCAACAGCAAACTAGTGCCAACATTAGCATAGTATTAACTAACTCAGAGAACATAGCGCTGCAGTGTAGTTAGGTTGGCTTACTATGAAGTTAGAGCTGTTTGTAAAGTTAGTGCGTAGAATAAAAGCTAAAGACTCTAGGTACGACTTTAGTATTTGTACTCCGCATGTCATTCAAATCTATTCAGTTATTTTTGCGTGACTGAGTAACAAGTATCTAAACATATAAATGTCCGTATCTAAATAATGGAAAGAACAGATTTGATATTCGTAATTGATTTGTAAGGATAATCTCAAAAATAACTTTACCGGTTTATAAATTCTTCCGCCAGAAATAATTTAGAATGAGCGTAGGCTCGGTTCTTGAAAGCTCCATTATCGTACCGAGGCTAAGAAAAACCGCTGGAGGAAGACACTGGTCGTACGCAGCAGGAAGTTTTTTAACAACTCGTCTAAAATAGGTGATATCGATGGATAGTATCTATTTTATCAATTGCTTGCTACATCAGTACGGGATGACTTTAAATTAATTATTGATACTATATTCGTAGCTACCATTTTTTTTTTCGCGATTTCCGAGTTGGTGACATAGTAGTATCGAGAATTAATTCAAACTCACTCTACCTATATGTCACTTTTGAGGTACAGCCTGGCAAGAAAATCGTGGAAAGGAACTACTGCTCTTGCAAGAATTTTCGTCAAACTAAGTACTTCTGCTGTCAAATGGCGACCTCAAACTGTTCACGGTCTTTCTTGCCAAAGTGTACTTCTGGTTCCAGAATACGCCTGCCATCCGCCAAAGATTACAGTCTATGCAACTCAATCTACAACTCCGCATATTTTTCGCTTCACTCCGCTTCGCTCGGTGCTTTCCCGCAGATTGGGGTTAGCTTGCCTGCCATTACTATGAATTTGAGATCTGAGTGCTCGAAATGGATTGGGGTTTTATTTTGAGCTGTGCCAGCTGGGGTCGTAGTAAATGTATGGAGGTAAGTGCAATACAATAACGTGAAACTATAAATATGGAACAAAGCTCTATGAGCGATAGGAAAAATTTACGTTAGATACACAAAACTATCTTATTTAAATTCAAAGTAGGCGTTTATGAAATGTAGTATGATAGAATAAAAGTAAATTTTTCGTATGGTATCATGTATTCTGAAAATGTGTATCTGAATTGAAATTCTGTACATAGTACATAGTAAGACTCTGTACATAGGAGAAGTTTTGTTCAACTATCGGAAGTTTTCTTCTATTGACTATGATCTTTCTTCCCCCTAAGTCTTCAATTCTAGATTTTTTGGCGATGTTCTAAAGAATGATTTTCTATGAAGATAAAATATATACCTGTAATGGTATGTTACAATACAATATCGGCTTTTACACGTAAATTTCGGACTGTGCAATGCATGTGTGCATCTGCGACTGCGTACCGAACCGAGAATAAACGGTCGGTCGGTCCGTATGGCGGATGAAACTGTCATGCACCAATTACGGTCATAGGTGGCCACAGTTTGGATTGCGGTTACATCTGTGATTCCTTCTTGCCTGTAATCCGAATTGTGCGTGTAAACTATGCTAGTGGGCCTTTATATGGTAAACTACAGACTGGCGCGCATCTGGGACTAAAACAAAGAAAGAAAATATTTATTGCACATAGATACCACGACATGACAATTACGTACAACAACACAAAGTATAAAGGAATTAAATAGGGACATACCGCACATAAAATGAAAATTACAATAGTGTTAAAAAATACAAATAATAAATGTACCTCATTGCAGTTTATCTACTCCCAGTGGCATTGTGTAAACTCCGTGTCGCGGCTTAGAGTGTAACTGGACTCCCACAGCATAATGTAACTTACTGTGTTCCGAACCGAAAATATGCCGTCGGTCCGTCTGTCGGTTCCTACCGCGGATTAAACTGTCTTTCACTGCGCTATTCACGTACGCTGCAGAACGACGGTAGAGATTGCGTTTCCCGCGGTCCAAACTTTATGTGTAAAGGCCGGTAACAGATTAATTAGACTTAGATATATTTGCCTACAACAGGGAACAGGTCAAAGTTCTAAATAAACTAAACATGTACACTGCGCTCTCGTAGACTTTTCAAAGTGCTATTCAGCGTAATTGCTGCTACGAGTACATAGCAAACTTGGCCTACGTTGACTTTAATTTACATCTTTGAGTTGAAAACTTTTGAGAATATTTGTTGCATCCGTTATGACTTTCCTCTATTGTGTTTTTTTGTTGAACTTGTATTCTTGTGCCTTATTGGCGATTGAGTATTTGTATACATTTTTTATTACTATAAGATTTGATAATGTTATTAAATCTAAGATGGCTACTTTTATAACTATATAAAGTACCAAGAAAATGCAACGTATCTTTTCAAAACTGAATTGGTTATTTACATAAAAAAATAAGTGACGAGTCACAAAGAAAACATCCACGAAAAATCCTACCTACCTCACTTACCGTAGGCAATATTCCAGTTAAGTTGTCGACCTATAGTTTGTAGCTAAGAGTTGTCTCAGGGATGTAAAAGTTGTTAGAGACGAGTTCGAGTTTCGTCCGGAAAATTATAAATTGACAGTTCCAGACGTCTGGTACTCTACACGAAATATTCGCTATGAAATATTCACCGCCTTGTGGGGAAAATGTCTATTTTTAGTTTACTATACAGGTTAGCGCAGGTTTGTGACAGCGTACTTGCCAGACCGATACCTAAAGTTAAGAAAAGCGCGTCGATGTTTCATAGTTTGAAGCTAATCGTTTTTGAACTGCTAAACGTTTTTGACTGACTAAATTTAGTATCCATTTACATATTTAGTAAATAGTCAGAATTTGACGATGATGCTGTGGTGCCTAGTGTTCATTGTCGTTACACGTATATTGAATGACGTTCAAAAGTGTTTGTGAAAACCTAAATTGAATAAACGTATTTGATTTGATTTGATTAATCGAACTTCAGCACTGCAATGAGCTCGCCACTCAGTCGGTGTGCCTACTAATACCTTTGGCGAAGCTCGATTCGATCAACCTCGGTTGATCAAGATTTATTTTTATTTGGCTAGCCAGGCATTTAACCGCCCTTTTTACCTGGTGGATGATGGAGCATGCCTGTCTAAGAACAGCCTATTCAGTCTATTCAGATTCAACCTTTCGCTAGGGATATAAGGAATAGTTAAACCATCTCAGGAGTGGATTGGCGTGATAACACCCCGATGTATTGTCGGTATATCGATATGTCGATATATCATCATCATCTTGGCATCAATGTACCAGTTGTGCTCTCGCGCACGGTGGCCCGGGGTCCGCCTTGTCCATGATCCAGGATTTGGCAGGTCAGGTAATTACAGTGGAGCGACTGCCATCTGACCTCCATGACTCTGCTACCAGGGGAACCTGACCAGATTGAATCATGGTTACACATCCTGTTGCCTGAATGTGCAGGTTTCATCACGATGTTTTCCCTCACCGTAAGAGCATCGGTTAGTATTCAATTTATGTACATAACTCAGAAAACAGTCATTGGTACATGGCCGGAGCGGGATTCGAACCCGGGACCTCTGGCTTACGAGTCGGATACTGTAACCGCTCGGCCACCGACGCTCGTCCACTACTGACCATAGGCAGAGGCTTAGGAGAGAGCTCCACGTCTTCCACACCGACCGCCTCCATGCGTCCTCCATCCATCGTATAGTTAATAGTATACACTGCAGGACAAACGCAAAAAAAGGAAAACGCTGCTTTAATTTTCCAGCTTACGGTTACTCTTGAAGTTTTGCCTCGAAAACATTAATCGCCTTGTACGACACCCACGAGTGTAAGGGGTTGGTGTTATTCTTCTCTGCGGGACACCACACAGTCAAAATTCACAGCATTACCGACTAGCCCGCGGCAATCTCGTATTAAACGCGGATTATTGATAACGACCGCAATTAGTTGGTAACCGCATTCATATTTCGACCATTCGACAGCTATAGTCGCTACGGGCCTTGTTTTGATAATAGGAGCTAGTTCCAGTGAATTGTGGTCTCATTTTGGTCGGATATTGCTTTGAAAACCTAATACAATAAAATTAAAACTGAGAAATAGGGTTGCTACGTGCTGCTTTGGTGGCAGCATGTGAGACCGATAATCAAAGTAAAGCAACGGACGCAGTCCGGGAGCTGAATGAAGGACCGTTTCGTATTTTGAGGTTAGTCGAACTTCGTCACTTGTTTGGTGTATCTCTTAATACCGTTGGCGAAATTAACCAGATCGAGAAACCCAAAGGTGGATAATTCAGACTAAAGAGATCTTCGGTCTGGGGTGCTGCACCTAAGTAGAATAGCAAGAGCTTTAATCTCGCTTGCTCGCGAAAAGTGTCTTCTTATTTTTGATTGTAGTCTTTGTATTTACAAGTATTAGTACCCTTATTACAAGCTTTGCTTAGTTTAAGCCTAGATAATTCGTCCTCAAACATTATAATGTTTTAACTTTCATAAATGACAAGGACATATTTATAATTATTTCATGTAGTTCGTTCGAAACTTTGTCCCGAATAAGTTGTTCACTTTAATCCGTCAGAAGTTGTTACCCCGATGTCTTGTTAGCACACGCTTCGACTTACAACTTTTACGTCCCTTGTCAAAGGAGGCAAGTCAAGCTGGCAAACTAAATAATGAAATTACAGTTTTGAAATGATAGATCGCATTTTCTTGGTACTATAGATACTTAAACATGTAGGTAGGATAAGGGATCTATTCCAAAAAGTGCAGGCCAGGAGTACTCTTAATCGGTGTAAATGCAAGAAAAGATGTATGAATCAAGAGGCAAGAGAGGTGTATCAGGTTCGTAGCTTATAGCACTCGATAGTCTCTGCCTACCCCTGTGAATACGGGCGTAAGTGTGTAGGTATGTATGTATATGTTGGTAGCTAAATTTTTTCATTGATTTGGTAACGTTAACAAATGTTGGAAGAACAAGGAGCGCGTGTTTTATGCTCGCTGGACTTTCTCAACCTTAATTTTTGGTGTTTGAGGAGTCGGCGAACAGAACGGTATAGTTACATGACTTTAACTTTTACAGGAGCAGTAATAAACTGAAGCAGTTTCGATCAAAACGGTACAATTTTATTGTAATTAGATCATTATAATCGAAACCACGTTTTTTCGATGCATTTTTAACATATTTTAGGTTGTTGTGATTGGAAATGACTTGAGGTTGGTATTCAGCGGGCGTAAAACCTCGGGATTAAAAAAAGGAGTATTTTGATCACACGCGTAATTTTACCGTTCTTTGTGCGAGCTCCTCATTTGTGAAATCAATTATCATCAGTATGCGACCTCCTTGGATTAGCCAATAGGTATTGGTAAGTCAAATTACGGACGCTTTAAGTAATTCGTTACATATAATTTCTTCCGATTTTAAAGAGCGCCTGATACGCAGCGTCCTATTCGCACGCTATACCTAAGCACTAAGCCGTATAGCGGTACAAGAATATATAATTCAATAAAAAACACAAAACCTAAAAGTGACAAAGGATACAGCTAACAATGTAATATATATTGCCAAAAAATGTAAGACCAGGCCAAGTTCGCAACATACCAACTAATAGTAAATACACTTTGAAAAGTAAACGTGAATAAAACCCAATGTGCATGATTGTTTTATTATGACATTTCGCTGTTATGGACAAACAAGTTTAATTATATTTTATTATGACTTTATTACAAATATTACCTATCATTCTTGCTGATCATCACACTGAAATCGGGAAGATCACAGATCATGTTCAGAACATAGCGATACGGGCTCAAACGAAAATTACTAATCCAAAAGGCTGCCTTCTATAATGTGACTGAGCTGGTCATGTTGCCCGAATACCGTCTGAACTGTGGGCGAAATGAATCACCGAATGGGTCCTACCTAACGCAAAAAGACATTGCGGTCGTCGTCGAAAAAAAATGGCACTACGAATTAGAGGCGAAAGATGGAATAGGTCTAAGTGGGAAAATGGGAGAGATTCCTTTGCTCTGCGATGGGACACCGACGGCTCCTAAAAAATCGTATTAAATTTAAAACGATAATGATGAACTCATCTACAGTCAAAATACAAAAACCATTGTTTCCATCTAATAAAACAGAAATATTCTGTTACCAAATCTATTTAATTACTTTGAAGTTACCGCCTGCGGCTTCTTTGTTTATTCTGTTTCACATTTCTCATCAAGATTTTTTATAAATAAAAAAACAAGTTACAGATAAGTACTCGTAGATCATAAAATAGAAATACCTACTACATGATCAAAATATTTGTGTGTTGTCGCTATTTCATTCTGCCAGATTCTCTGGATATCACAAGGAAGACGTAATTAATAAATTCAGTCGCAGAAGAAGAAATAGCTAAAAAAGTAGGAAAATTTCCTATTTAAAGCCTAACATTTGTATTAGAAACGTTACTATAAACTCTAATAATGCGCGAGAACGCATACTTGAGTGTGTTCTAACTGACAATACTTAATTGGCGATCGGCATTATGCGTCCGCCAAAATAAACGAAATGTATTAATCACAAAGTATTGAACACTGTAAGTTCTCTCATCCTCTCGTTCGATAAGTTATTATGTGACAAAAATAAAATGCAAAGTCACTTCAAATAAAGTGAAGAATTATAGTTTGTTTTAATTTGGTAGTATATTACTTTATCGGGCAGTTTAATTTCGTCTGAGGATCGAAAAATTGGCCCTAGGACAAGTATTATTTGTGAATACGTTTGTGACAGTACCTACGCCTATACAGCGCTCCGGTTTTTAATCAAATTTTTAGAATATCATCGATCAACATTTCTTCGAAATTGGTAACAAATAGATATTTTATTCATGAGTTCTGAACTGTTTTCAATTTGTCATTGTCGCTTATTCGGTGACCTAAGCGACCTTGTTTTTAAGCTTTTTATTAAATTATTCAGTCACAGGGACTAACGGAGCCTCGCCTCCATCTCAAAGTAACCTCAAGGTAACCTCACCTGCTCGCAGTCTCCGTGCTGACTGACGCATTTTCACCTTTCCTAACTTTTGGCTTTTTCCTAACTTTCCACCTTTTCAGCTATTGTCTTTGCGAGCTATGTGGCATGCCTATTACCACTTCAGTTCACTTCAGAACATTATCTTTCCATATGTGCCTGAATGTCCTACAATACCTAAATATATTTTAGTATGTATATGTGTATGTGTATATTTTTATATATTTATACTATTGTGTGTATTTAGTATTTTATTTATAATTTATGTAGTTTATAATTTTTTTTTTATTACAATTGCGCACGTCTCATCCCCTATACTCTACCATGTCTCTCTTCTATAGGCCTGCTGGAAGAGATTTCTTCTTAGAAATAAGTAGTGCCTGTTGTGTCGTCTTTCATTTTTGTGTGTTTTTTCATTGTGTGCAATAAATTGTTAAATAAATAAATAAATAAATAAATCAGTTTTGCGATTCTAATGCCTATAGTGCTGATCTTAGTTCTACTATGGTCATTTTATGTCAGTTTCTGATCGTATATCGTAGAAAATCGCTAAAAATAGCTCGTTCTAAAGCACGCATATTTTCTGGTGTCGTGTTTTTCAGTATAGAAGAATATTTCATTCTTTCTATCTATTTTTCTTCTTTGTTTTCGTTCTTACTTACTTTCTCCGCTTATCTTTCTTTACATCATCATACCATCATTTATTCAATCCAATGCAAATTACATCAACACCTCTCTTTTTACACACAAAAATCACATCATCGTTCGAGCGGTCAATCCCGGGTTCTGCCTGGGTCCGCTTACCTACACTTTGCCCCAAGCTTCGCCCCATTAAAACTATACCTACGTATGCCCGCGTAACGCGTGTAACATTACAAACCCGTTGCGTGCCTAGAAAGTGGTCATTAGTGCGTGTACTGAATCCAGATAGTGCAAATAGAACACAGAATTTGCATCGTTAAATGTACGTTGCACGCATTGCCTGTAGATAAAGCTGACAGTGATCTGCGACGAAACTCACTAAGTAATTTAATTAAAATTACTGTTATTTAGTGGTCAACTGCTATAGTATAAAAATGAACTAAATAAAACATTCATCTACAATAATCAACCCAATAATAAAGCCCATAGGCTTCGGTTGCTAGGCCACGTAGAAAGGATTGGAGATAAATGGGGCAGTGAAGAAAGCATATTTAGGACGACCCAGTGGTCGGTGACTGGTCGGACGTCCCAGGTATCGCTGGAGAGATGAAGTGCAAAGAGACCTGTTGGAACTCCGGGCTGACTGTTGGCGGGAGGTGGAACAGAACATCCTAGTGTCGGAGGCCAAGACTCATTTTGGATTATTGCGCAACATAGTAAGTAAGAGACAACACACAAGAGATTCCGAGGGTGGCCTGAGAAGCGATGGGTTGAGATAGCTAAGTCGGATGCGAGCAGAAGGGACCATGCGAAGTGGGGTTGGAGAACGAGCCCTGGCAGAAGCTAGGAAAGACTCTAGGATGATACTGACATTCATCCACATCCACATACAGCGTCAGGCCTCTCTAGGGGTAGGCAGAGATGGCATCAACCTTGATGTGGAGAAACTTGACGTGAAAATAATCGATGCGAGAAGATTCGCGACGTAGCAGCTACAATTCATAATAGTCGATTCTATCAGGTGGTAGGACTCTGTCTAGCCTGAGAAGTCCGTCGGGGTGAGTTCTTCTGCCAAGCAACAATGCTTGCATTGTTCTAGTCATATTTGAAGTATAAGGTAGCCAGCGCAATCACAGGCTTGACGAATTTCATTTTATTTCTCACTGGGACAACGCACCTAAGGGTCTGTATTATTAAAACATTAGGATCGCGCGGGCTAGTTAAATGTTTACAAGATCGAAAATATTCTAAACTGTGCGCGGATGAAAATCGAGGATCATAAAATAATGAAGAAGTAGATAAACCTCATTTTTTGTTATGATAGATGACATAACATTATCACGTTACTTAATACCTGTTCTACCTGTATTTAAAACCAGACTTAAAACAGACGTACAGACAGCGAAGGTTCAGTACTAGGCTTCCCTTTTCACCTACACGAAACATTAATAAAAAATCCCGCAAAAAATACTTTACATTCCCTTACCATGTATCCCTTACACAATTTGTTCAGACACCTTTGGGAAATCACGAGAGAGGCGATTTAAAAAAAGCAGAAACAATTTCGGTATATCTACTTTAATACAGATTACATGTACCGCGTAAATAAGTACTGCGTTTCATCAAAGTCACGCTGACTCCCAGTAATAAAAAAATAATCATCTTGGCAATAATGTCCCGGTTGTGCTCTTGCGCACGACAGCGTTTACAATATTTTTCAAGATAACTACAATATAACTCATGTACCTACTCTTTATGGCGATGGGTTTTTTTATCATGTAATTAGGCAGACAAATAAGCATGCGGGCCTGATGGTGCGTGGTCATCGCCGCCTATGGACATCAGCAACACCAGGGGCGCCACCAATGCGTTTCGCCTCTAAGTAGGGGGAGGAGGAGGGGGGGGATTATCCTTTAGTAGGGTACGTGATATTTATGATTATAATAATAATAATCTTGGCGTTAATGTCCCGGACGAGGGCCTCGGGTTCGCCTTGACTATGATCCAGGATTTGACAGATCAGGTAAATACAGTGGAACGACTGCCAACCTAGCCTTACCTTCGTTACCCCATTAACAGCGGAACCTGACCCGATTGAATCATTCAGCCGCTTGAATGTGCTGTAAGACCATCGGTTAATGTTCAACTAATAGAAAATAGTATTTGGTACATGGCGACTCTGGGGTTCAAACCCGGTACCTCAGGGTAGTAGTCGGACCCTTTAACTATTAGGCCACCAACGCTCTTTGGTTACAATAGATACCCGTAACAGATCAAAATCAAGGCAACAAACTAATTCTACTACATAACAAGTGATACCGCTGGTGGAACACTCTAGTATGGTAAAAGTTCAGTCACCAAGCAGGCCGTACATACTCCACATTCAGTAGTATAATCGTGTAAGTACCTACCTACACTAAACATTTCAATGTACTAGACCTCTTTATAGTCAATTTGTAAAATTTATCTGTGGTGTCTCGTAAATGGCTGATGGAAATTATGCTATTGTACTTATCTTATTGTTGTAAGCTGTGAGACATCCAAATACAATAAAATAAAATAAAATAATCTAACCAACAGAAAAAGTAGGATAACTCTCGAACAAGTTTACACAAACTGAAATATTTTTTGAAACAATTAAATTTTAATGAAACAAAAGATAAGAAGATTTTAAATAGAGAAAACCGCATCGATATGGTCCATCCATTCGGGAGCTACGATGCCACAGACAGACACACACCCCCTGTTTCTGAAACGATTGTCATCATCATCATCATATCAGCCAGAAGACGCCCACTGCTGGGCATAGGCCTCCCCCAGAGATCTCCACAAAGGCCGGTCCTGTGCTTTCCGCATCCAGCTGGTATCTGCGATTCTTACCAGGTCGTCAGTCCACCTTTTGGAAGGCCTACCCACGCTGCGTCTTCCGACACGTGGTCGCCACTCGAGAACTTTACTGCCCCATCGGCCATCTGTTCTTCGAGCTATGTGCCCTGCCCACTGCCACTTCAGTCTGGCAATGCTTAGAGCTATGTCGGTGACCTTGGTTCGCTTACGGATCTCCTCATTTCTGATTCGATCGCGCAAAGAGACTCCGAGCATAGCTCTTTCCATTTGTCATTATTAATCATCCATTAAAACTCTTTCCATCTCTGTCTACAACTCACTATAAATAGATATGATTAATTAATGATTAACAATAGATTAACGTACGAGAAACTGGCCGACAGATAGGTACACAATTCGAAAGAACGTTTCTCGCTCGTACGATTCGGATGCGGAATGAGCTCCCAGCAACGGTGTTTCCTTTGGTCTATGACATGGGATCGTTCAAGAGGTATATTAGAGGTCTCCTTAGAGGCGGGCAACGCATTGGTAGCACCCCTGGTGATGCTGATGTCCATAGGCGGCGGTGACCACTTTCCATCAGGTGGCCCGCATGCCTGTTTGTCTGCCGGATAACATAAAAAAAAAAAAAACACAAAGCCACAAGATCCACAGATACACACGCCAAACTTATAACACACCTCTTTTTTCTTCCGGAGTTAAAAAAGACATAAGCCCTCACCATTTACACGTGTTTTCCTCTAAATTCGCACCAATTTTCTGTCGCCCCGTTTTCGCACGAAAACAATTTTACATGTCCGTGATTTATCACACGTCAGAATGACGTCTCTGAGAGCCTGAGAGGCGAGAGTGTTTATGTCGACCGGAAAACATCGCATTTCGACGATTGCTCCCGTACTCACGCCTACTTGTACGTATTATATTATCTGTGGAAATACGCAAATTGCTGCATCGTACTTGGAAATAAAGGCGGGTTTGGCGTGGCTTGAGTACTTGTACAAATAAAGGGCGAAGATAGGTGAAGGTTTCTCGGAGGTAGATACGTTTTTAGGTAGATACCTATGTGTAAAATTTTCGTTATTTGCAAATGGGTATTGCAATCCAGATATAGAGCCTCGGTGGCCGAGCGGTTAGGGTATCCGACTCGTAAGCTAGAGGTACCGTGTTCGAAACCCGCTGCGGAAAATGACCAATGACTCTTTTCTGAGTTATGTACATTAGTTGAACACTAACCGATGCTCTTACGGTGAGGGAAAACTGAAGGGCAACTGAATGTGTAACAATGATCCAATCTGGTCTGGTTCCCTTGGTCGCAGGATCACGGAGGTCAGATGGCAGTCACTCCACTGTAATTACTTAATCTGCTAAATCCTGGATCATGGTCAAGGTGGTCCACGGGCTCTCTTGCGCGAGAGCACAACCGGGACATGCACGCCAAGATGGTTAAAAATACAAATACAAACTAAAAAAGCCAACTTAAGTTTCAATTAAAAAAGTAGTCAACTCGCAGAGCAAACAAAAATTGCCACGGAGGTAACTTTCCAATCTTTTTAGGCCAACTCAACTGGAGCTAAATTGAGCTGAATTAGAGCACCTACATTCACGTCAAAATTGCATTAGAAGCAAGATAATTCAGCCTAACTTTGAAAGACTAATAGCGCAAGATAGCGTGACTACCCAGAAGAAGCATTTTCTTTAGATCGCAATTCAAGTATTACTGCAATTCAAAACAAAATGAACTAGAATAAAAACCAATTAGAAAAAGGGGACTATCTATTGCTCACAGACGGTGTGATTAAGTTTTATCCACGCACGCATGTAGGTACGAGATGTTGAATGATCACCCGAAAATGATAACTTAGAATAAAAGGAAAAGGTCAAGTTGGCATTCAAGAAGGGTGTAAAGGCGATGAGTGATAGACGTAGGTTGACTTCTATCGGTGTGGAAAGCGGCCTATCGGGTAGGTGGCCTTTGTTCAGCCGTAGAGGTCCTGCGGCTGCATTGATGATGATACTGTTAGCTAAAATTTACCTGACCTGACTAATTACTTTTCAAGAAAGGTCATGTAAAATTTTCCCAAAACGGGCGGACAAGTATAAAAATGATTAGTTTAAGCGAAGCGAGAGAGGTTTGTCCTAGACCCAAAGTAAGCAAAGCTTGTGTTATGGGTACTAGACGACTGATGAACTACTTATATGCTTTTAAATACATACTTATAATACGTATAACATCCAGACCCGTTAAGTAATTAAAATTCATCAATTCAATTTTTGGTCGGCCGGGAATCGACCCAGGGACCTATTGCGTGGCAGATGTTAACCACTTGACCACTCAGGTTGTCAATGCCGCAGCAATTATAACAATGTGGCCTCTGCCTATCCTTATGGGAAAAAGGTGTGACGAAATGTATGAAAATATGTACTCGTAAATAAAACCCTTGCTCACCACGTCTTCGAAACCTAAACCTTTCATATTTATAGAGCCAATGATTCAGCCTAGTCCGTTTCTACCAAATATAAATGTTAAAAAAAGATTAATGGAGAAACCACGAAAATGGTATCCGCCACAAAATGTGTATGAAACTTTATAAATGATAGTAATTTATGGCAATCATCTGAAAAGTACACAATGGGGTACGTGAAAATGGCCCAACAATATGGCAATGTAAATAATATTTCAGGGCTGACTGTACAAAAACTGCTTGTACCACGCACGAGGCGGTACTCGGAAAGTGATGTTCTAGTGTCGTGCTTTTGGTTTCGGTCTCAAATATTTTCGAAAGTTATTGAGAAGGGATTAGCGGGGAAAATTATGGCTACCGTTTTAAATAATATATTTTAAAATAATTTTATTAATAAAGTAACTGTCTGTCAACTGTAGAACAGATGCCTCAACACTAATGATTTTAAAGCAATTGCATGAGTAACAATTATTTAGCACATATTTTTTGTTTGAGAGTGGGTGATAAAAAGCAGACAGCCAACCTATTGGAAAGTGGTAACTGTCGCCTTTTGAGTATAAAAATTTTAATAATGTCACTTCTCTTAAACCTATTAATTATTCTTATTTAGCATCTAGCTGTTCGGTTCCGTTTCATGAGTTGACGTTTCACAGTATGAATTTAACGTAACTGTACTCAGATTGAAGTCAACTTTAGGCTATCAAAATTATTTCGGTATAGACCATGGTAACATTATTAAAAAGTATTGTGTCGTAAAACAGACTTGTGATACATTTTCTACGTGATGGAAGGACAAACAATAAAACATACGCAAAAAATATGAAGACATCCTAGGTTAAATATAGGGTCAAAATGACCCATTTCCCACATTCGAGAAACAAATTTGTACCCCCATGACACCGAGTTAACAAAAAAGAAGTGAATGTAAGCATTAGAAAACCCAGACGTACATATCCCGATTGAATCGGAGATATTTTAAAGACGGTCAAGCCTAGAGTTCCCTTACGACGATCATGTGTCAAAAGCTTGATGAATGTGGAAGAAATTTTTCAGAACCGTAGCATGAGTAACAAAATGATCTCTGTTAACCGGTGCGTATATGAATGAATGAATGTAGATCCCACTAGACCGAAACCACAAAACCGAAACACTCTCCCAGCCCTCAACACGAATATGTTTCGATGGTATTTCCTTCATCTTACTACCGTTATGAATAAAACATAAGAATGTTCTGCGTACGACCGACAATTTTTCCGTACAAAGATGTTCTTCGGCCCTCCGTGCCTTCTTTTCAGCTAATATCGGATTCGATTGTTTCCTTATCGGGGTCATTTTTGGTAATAGTCCTGCGAAGTGAACGGCAAAGTGTTATTTGGGGTGGATAGTTTGTAAACTAGTTACTGGTTACGGTTTTTTTATTTCATATTCAGACCGACAGCCCGTAATAATCCAGCTGGACTTGTGCCACCATTGAAGGGTTCTGACGTCGTCACATCGACGTCTTAGTATGCAACAAAAAAGTTTTTGGTGAACAATAGTCTGTGCAAATACTTCTCAAGTTCTTCGGGCACATCACCCGTAATGAAGACTCCATGGAACGATTGGTGGTGCAAGGGAAAGTCGAGGACAAAAGATCTCGTGGGCGCTCTCCAACACGGTGGAGAGGTCTCTGCAAGTCTGTGACACACTCCACCATTAATGAAAACGTCCACTCCATCAAACACAGGGATATCTACATGGCGTTGCATCGCAAAGGCGGCGGTGGCTCAGGAGTCGACCGACACATGACCACGGTCACTCTGTCAAGAGTGCACGAGTAAAAAGACAGTAAAAGTTGCCTGTAAAACTTTAATCAACTTTCACATTTACAATCTTATGTATGCTAACCATAAACTTCTAATTATCCTGTATGTAAATATAATAATATAATTGAAACGCTGTGATGCTAACGAATTCTTGTCCGTTCTTTATTATAAGTCTGAAGGCAAAGACATACTTATGCGGTACAGCCATGTCAAAAGTTGTGAATTTGTTCGGAGCTTACCCCACTTAGCGACAAGACGCGTGAGAGTTTTCCAAGAAGAATGTTCTTTGGGGCCGCGTGGAATGCGTGTAGACCTTAGATTTGGGTTTTTGGGTTACTTTACTTTAGCATTTAGGTACATTCTTAGTCATATTAGATATTGTTTGTTCAGTCATCAAAGTGAATGGACCTCTCCATTGACATAAGCGGGAGCGACGCGCGTGCTGCCCGTGTGCACATCTTAAAGCGCTAAGAGAAGTAAAAATGCTGCCACATAAGAAAAAAATCAGTTCTCGCTAATCATAATAATTATCAAAAATCTGCTGAATTCAATGTCAGAGATTAATAGAAATAGCAAATAAACTATTTTTAAATTTTTTAACTCTTATATAAAGTTTATTGTAAGATTTAGACAGAAAGAAATATTACTCACGTCAAGTCGTAAATTGAGTATAGCTCTATAGCACGTGTCTAAATGATCATCGCCCCGTTAAAACTTGTCCAATAAAAAAAATCCAAACAAAGACTCATTCAATATTATTGGTTCTTTTATGAATGTTTGACATATTAGCACCGAATGGCACCATCTTTTGACGATAATAGTTTTAATTTAAATGTCATCATAAAGTCAATAATCAATTTAAGAGGCAACTATCGCAAGCTCCGTACAATATACATTTGATCATATAGTCAATAAAATTTTGTAGACGTTATCCAGAAACCATATTGGATCATGAATATCGATGCCTGTGTTTTTTCAGATGTTAAGGAATACACTTGAAAACTAATGAATAAAAGTATTTCATATTTCCACCAGACTCAGATCATTTACAATTTTAGACAGACAGACGTAAGTCAAAATTCAAAAATAGCTAGTTAATTTTTTTCTGTTTATCATGATTATATAATGCACAAACATTTCCACGACATTAAAAGCTAGTGAATATTTTGATACATACATATTAAATTAAATTCTAATTACCAGCTTATGATAGGCACGTGTCACGTTATTAGCGACAAAATTAATTTCAGGCAAAATTGTGCTTGTTTTTCCCAAAATTCCGGTATTAATTGAATATAACACAAACATCATATTAAATATTAAATATTGATATCGAACTTGAACAGAGCCAATTAGTTCATTTCCGTAAAGGGAAGTTTTTGCAAAAATGCCATTATCATAATTAAAACACACCCACCCTTGATTTGATACCAAGCAGATACACAAGTACCTACAGAGCCAGAAACTTTTCTGTTCAGTGGACGAAATCGGAACTAAAGCATTTTTGTACTAAAATGATAATTTGAATCGCCTACTTGTTTACTGGCGACGGCGTCAAGTGAACAGATAAATTGGTCGCAATGTAATTAAAAACTCATTTGCGCTGATTCGTGAAAACGAACTTATGTACTTGTATGTTTCTTTTTTGCAGATTGATGTGAAAAGTAGGTATACAGGGTGACTTGAAATTCATGATACCATGGGGTACTGTATGTATGTGCTAAAGATAACAAACACCAACACCGACTACTATGGTACCAACACTGAAATCGCAAAAAAAAATAACTGTTTCATACATTTTGGCTGAATTTATTTTCGATTTTTTCGCGATTTCTAGGATGGTGCAATAGTGACAGTTATTTGTTATTACAAGCATATGCATACAGTACCACTTGGTATCATGAATTTGATGTCACTCTGTACCTATGTAGGTGACGGCGGTAAATAACGCACATCGGCTATACACTTTTCAGCTAACTTATAGTCCCTTTTCTTTTTGGTGACTTTAATGTGGTTGAAAAGCGAAACTGCCAGAGAAGCCTCACAAGGCAACCCGGTTTTTATACTTCTAGAACTCACAGAAGAGAATGTTGGTAGTTTATTGATTATTTAAGAATACGTGAACCAAAGAAGTAGGTTAAAAAGTTACTTTTAAAACAAAAATACGTATATGTAATTGTTAAGCACCCACACGAAAATGTAGTTGAAAATTATATGGACGAGAATAGAACAAACACATTCGACTGGGCAATTTCATTGTTAGTGAATAATGAATTCAGTAACACGTTTACTAATGAATGGAACTGGTCACCCGAAAATGACATAGCCTATTCTAGATCCTATATACCTAAATAGCTACTGGCTATTGTACTTAAGCATGAGATAACAGAAACAATAATAAGTCAATAAATATTGTTGGACAAAATCACACAGCGCCATCTAGCCCCAAAGTAAGCAAAGCTTGTGTTATATGTGTTAGAAAACTGACAAACTATTACACATACTACACCCAGACCCATAACAGAAATTAAAATTTTTCATTTAATTTCTGCCCGGCTGGGAATCAAACCCGGGACCTCTGCGTAGTGACCGGCATGTTAATCAACTGAACCACTCAGGTCGTTAAATGGATAGGCTAGCTCCAGAAATTCGCTGGTTTTTATGCTTATGCAAAAGAACAGGGACGTAGATTAGTGTGTCAAATGCTTTGGCAAGGTCGATAAATACTCCCACAGAATGATGATGACCTTTGTCAAGGTCACAGGCTAAGGTCAATAAATACTTCCACACGGTGATGACCTTTGTCAAGTTCACACGCTAAACTTCATAGGTCTTTTCTGCCGGTCCTCCTTTGACATTGTGACAAAATTGTCGGATAATCACTTTTATTAAATGGGCCATCCCAGATTATTAAATTATTATTGTAGGCATGATACGATAATAATTATGCATTGTACATGTATTTTTTATTATATTTAATATCAGTTTTTATATAAATATTTGTAATACTCTTTCTTCACTCATAGTTCCAGAACAGATTCCTTGTATTGTATCCGTGAATATGTCTTTGTATCATGGGTATAATGGACAAATTCAAGCACAAAACCATCCCACAAACAGAAATTCGGTCACTATAAGTAATTATTTCTATAAAATGGTTGGAAAAAAATACGGTAGACGAACTTTAATTTGTGTCATCCATGCTCGGGCCATCGATTCAACCGAAATAGAACAATTTAATAAGGAAACAGCTCCTTCGACTGTAGAGGTGTACAATTAAGTGTCAGAGGTAAGAGGGTACACCGTTCAAATTAATTGCGGGTAGTTACGTCTGAATGGAATAAAATGCTGTCGTTTGGGGAAGAAATTGGGTCACCGCGGACAATTCTTTTGTTGTATAAACAAAGCGGTTTGTAAACAAATTATGTTCTTCGGGATCACGGAGTTTTAATATGTAGTAGTGCTTTAATATCTTACCAAACTTAGCTCATTTTCTTGACGCAACGCGGCCAGCCTTTGCCTTTTCAAATTCGGGGGACCTGGGTAAAATTATTTATCCGTAGATTTGTTACTTTAAGGGATATTTATACGTAATTTTTAAAATTTGTTATTTAAGTTATCCTCTATTTTCTTAACGAAATAAAGAGAACTCAAATATCTAATGCTGCCATAGAAAGGTAAAGTTATGGTAAGCGAATTTTTTTTGCAACAAAACGAAACCTTGTGTAAATGCCATTTATACCATTTTGTAGCTAAAATTCATAGCTATGTCATCATAATTAACTTGATGTTAAGGTCCCAGTTGCGCTCTCGCGCACGAGGGCCCGGGGTCCGCCTTGACCATAATTCAAGACTTAAGACAGATCAGATGATTACAGTGGAGCGACTGCCTTCTGCCCTCAGTGACTCTGCTACTAGGGGAACTAGACCAGACTGGATCATTGTTACACATTTAGTCGCCTGAATGTGCAGGTTTCATAACGATGTTTTCCCTCACCGTAAGAGCATCGGTTATTGGACAACTAATGTACATAACCACGCTCATGAAGTACCTATAGTAGTATTCTTTTACATTAAAATACATGTTTAAACATCGCACCTATCTACGACAATATCATTATTTATTTAGTGACAACAATAAAAGTTGCCTTCATTATATTTACTTAATTATCGATGACAGCGATCAAGTCATATTTTACGGACTTGAGTACTCCGTAATGACTAGTAACGGTCTCGAAGGGAACGTTGTTCCAATCTCGGCTGGGCTATTATTCGCTCCACAGGATACAAACTCTAAGACATTAGTAAGCTGCCAGTCCTCTGTTTGCTTTGCGAGGAAGAAAGTGGGGCAAATAAATAAGGGGCAAGGTCGAGCGGCAATGGTCTGTAGATCTTATAAACGAGGCCTTTTGGCAGTCGTGAAAAAATTAGAGGTTCCAGCTTATCAGTTCAAGAATGAATTCAGAGTCGTGTGCAGTCGGCTGCAGAATGACCGGACCACTCATCTACATTATCATCATATAACAGCCCCTACTGTCTGTTGCCGCCTACCTGCAGTCAATTAGCGGTGTCCACGCGAAGATTCGAAAGAACGTTTCTCGCTTATACGGTTCGAATGTGGAATGAGCTCCCAGTCACCAGCTAGTGTTTTGTTTGGACATTGGCATGGGATCGATCAAGAGGTATATTCGTGGTCTCTCTAGAGGCGGGCAACGCATTGGTAACGTCCCTGGTGTTGCTGATGTCCATAGGCAGCGGTGACCACTTTCCATCAGGTGGCCTGTTCAGGTTTACCTTCTGTATAACATTATAAAAATATATTCCGGCTTATTGGCGGCCCAAAATATTATAAACGACTAACGACCTACCCTGACTTTGCACGAGTAGTAACCTTAACAAATTATACACCTAAACCTTCTTCCACTCTGTCTATTAGTGACAACCGCATGAAAATCCGTTCAGTAGTTTTTGAGTTTATCGCGAACAGACAGACAGACAGACAGACGCGCCGTGGGACTTTGTTTTATAATTATCGTCATCATTACCATCATATTACACGGCCCTGCCTACGCCCACTGCTGGGCATAGGCCTCCCCCCGAGATCTTCACACAGGCCGGTCATGTGCTTTCCGCATCCAGCTGGTATCTGCGTCGGTCGTCGGTCCACCGTGTGGTAGGCCTACCCACTAATTTAGCTTTATAATATGTAGTGATAACGCGGAAACTCCATGCCGAACAACTGATAGAATTTAGGTGAATAAAATAACAAATAATTAATTAATATGCTTGGACAACGCACACACCGCAATCTAGCCCCAAAGTAAGCAAATATTGTGTTATGGGAACTAGATAAATAATAAATAATAAAATAATAAATATTCGTGGACAAATTCACACAGCGCCATCTAGCCCCAAACTAAGCAAAGCTTGTGCTATGGGTGCTAGATAACTGATAAACTACTTAAATATTTTTAAATACATACTTATTATATATGGAACACCCAGACCCGTAACAGAATTTAAAATTCATCATTTCAATTTCTGCCCGGCCGGGAATCGAACCCGGGACCTCTTGCGTGGCAGACCGGCATGTTGACCACTGAACCACTCAGGTCGTCATTCAATCGTATAAGTGATAAACTACTTAAACATATATTTAAATACATTCTTATTATACATATAACACCCAGACCCGTAACTGAAATTAAAATCATAATTTCAATTTCTACCCGGGGCATGTTTACCAACTGAACCACTTAGGTCGTCATTGAAGTGCCTAATAAGTATATCCAACAGTAGAAAATGATTTGTTTGTTTCCAAGAGGCGTGCTTGGTGTTCTTTCAACGTCTCAAAACAAACTGAAAACCTCATATTAACCGTCTTGGTAAGAAATATACGGAGTCAAACCATGAATTATTCAAGTGTCCAAGTTAGTTAGACCCAAACTAGGAACTATGTTCAAACTAATAAATCTAACCTATTATTCTAGGCCTAACAACAACAAAAATCTTAAGTTAAACTGGGGCGTTCTATTTCTAGTTAGAACAAAGTACTTTTATTACCCGACTGCGTGACGCAAATATGGGTAATGTCTATCAGCCCATGTATGTACATATGTATGTTTGTTCCTTTCTGGCACTCCAGAGACCAAACGCGTGAGCCGATTTTGATGGTTCTTACGTCTATCGATTTGTCTTCATCTTGGAAGTGTCACCGAAGACATACCAACACCAGCTGTAATTTTGTGATTAAAAATGAAAGTCTACAAACTATGTATGATATACCTATCGTTGAATAGGTATTGAAAAATCATTTTCAGGTTTCTATTACCATTTTTTTTACCTTTAAAGTTAGTTAACAACCGTTCTCAATTAAATTTTTAAATCTTAGTTACCATGTTAAAAAGACAAACTTATTAGGTCGAACGAATTATTCTGATTATTCAACTAAAAAGCCAAAAATAAAAAGTACTACCGACCTTTGTGGATATCTCTGGGGGAGGCCTGTGCCCAGCAGCGGACGTTTTTCTAATGAGGAATAATAAGCAGATTGATGTACGTAAATGTGTAGGTATATCATGCAAAATTTTACTTAAATAAAACTGGAAAGCAGGCGGGACCCAAGCTTTCAAGTTTTAATTAAAATAAAATTTACGTACATCAATCTGCTTGTTATTAACTTTTCAGTTTTTAATAGTAGTCGAGGCTTTTTAGTTTTTACTACTTTTTTAATAAACACGTGGTAAGTGAAGACGCGGAGGACGCCATTCGTTATCAGGAGAAAACTGCATTAAAATCTGTCCCTCCGTTCGGGAGCTACGATGCCAAGGACAGATATACCAGGCCACAGATACACCCGTCGAACTTAAAACACCCCTCTTTTTTAGTCGGGGGTTAATAGCTAGCATCACTATGGATGCGCGTACAAACCGGAGACGGTTTAAAGTCTAAACAGGGTAGGTTGAGGAGCTGCCTTCTGTACATCACTGTTTTCAAACAATGAGGGGATGTTATAAGTTTAATGTGTATTTGGAAGTCAGTTTTTTTTGGTTTAGTACTTAGGTTGATGTTATGTTTGAACAAATCAATCAATATCCTGTGGTTCGAGTAAAAATACTGTTTAACTCAGGAGAGGTGTACATTAACTTTCAAATTTTTTAAATGAAGCATTTGTATAAATATTTGTAAGTTAACGTGGTTGTTGATGACCTATATTCAATTAAAAAAAAAAACAATAACCTGACTGAAAATCAGTGACGAAAGCAAAAATATAAACCTTTTGAAGTAACATGTCTTTTCTGTCTTTCCAGAATGCCTCGAAAGCGACAAACAGCCATCAAAACGGGGAGGTAGCAGGCCACCGAACAAAAATGACAATAAACTTAAGTGCTACAACAATTTACACCCAAATGTGACGTGGCGTGCGAAAAACAATGTTTTGCTGTAAAGAACTGAAGCTACTCTACGCCACTATAGTTCTATTGCTCGAAGCTGAGTTGTTAGTGAACACGGGTGCTATGGAGTCGAAGCGATCGTCGATTATGATGGCTCAGAATGCAGACGACCTGAGGTCCTTGGAGCTGTGCACGACGAGGAACCAGCAAAGGCTGGGCAGCGTCTTCGGGAATTACACCAGACATCACAAGAAAGGTGTGTGTTGTGTATAGATATATTTTATGTATGGAGGCTGGCATATGCGCTTATAACACCTAGCTAAAGTCAATCGAATAAATTCAGAAGCAAAAAGCGTAAGAGCAAATCAAAGTGGAATGTATTGCTCATAAAATAAGGTCAATTTTTGTGTTACTTTCGCGTCGCTCCTCGTTTCAAAAGGCGTGATACAAAAATGTACCTTATTGTATGAGACTTACATTCCACTTTTACTTGCTCTTACACTTTTTTCTTCTGGATTTTGACGACTGAATTTAGCCAAATGTAATCAGCGCAATACCTAAATTTGCATGTATCTAAAATATAACTTTTTAATGTACACCTATAAAAACATACAAGCAGCAGGACGTATGAATTCCCAGATAGATAGGGAGGGCAGTTTGTGACGTTACAAGATGCTATCCCCACTTAAAAATCGCTTTGAAAGCTATCTAGATATTTTAAAAGCTTATAAATTATTTGTTTTGAACCAACTGTAAATTTCTAATTAGTCAGAGAGGGTACACGTACAAGGGGCCAAGTTTGAGTTTGAGTGCGCAAAGAAAAGCTCATTAACATAACCTAGTCGTAGAGGGCAACAGCTGTTTGTGATATTATTCTTGTCGAAAATACGACGAATAACTTGTATCTTTCTCTAGATTGTTATTTTCCGTTTCTGAATTATGTATTCTAAAGTATGATTGAACTTCAAAGACGGATTAAAATAGGTCTGATATCCGTAGAAGCTTTGAGAAAGTTATCACTAACAAGTGTGTCCAACGAAATATTAAACAAAAATACGTTTCTAAAGTCGAAGAGAAACAAAAACTACCAAAACAACGTTGTATAAAAATGTTTGTGTCGAAGCGAATGAAGCAAATCGTTATTTATGAAGTAAAAATGTTTGTCTAAAAGTTCGGAATAAATACACAACCAAGGCAATAACTCAATTATTTATGATAGACCCTTGGGAAGTTAGCAAGTCTGTGCTAACTTCTGCTTTATCTTATTGGTTACCATAACACGTATACTACTGATAACGTAACTAGAGGAATAAATTGAGAGAAATAAGTTTCTAAAAAGGTTATACTAAATTAATATTATTAATAAGGAGATCCGGAAGCGAACCAAGGTCACCAACATAGTCTGAAGGATATAGCTATAGGTATAGCGCAGTGCACGTTTTGAGAATTAGATAATATTCATCATCACAGCCCATAACAGTCCACTGCAGGACTTAGGGCCTCTCCCACGAAAGGGGAGGTTATTGCCATAATCTACACGCTTGGCAGGCGGGTTGGAGATCGCAGTATTATAAATATGGAAAACGCTGCAGCCCATTTTCCAGCCTACGGAGATTCTAGATCTTTTGCCTCGAAAACAATAGTCGCCTTGTACGTACCCACGAGTGTAAGGGGTTGGTGCAATTCTACTCTGCCGGACACCACACGGCTTGGATAATATTATGAGAGTTTAACAGGTAGGTTCACTGTCACCCAAAGAGCCATAGAAAACGCTATGCTTCGAGTCTCATTGCGTGATCGAATCATGAATGAGGAGATCCGCAAGCGAACCAAGGTCACCGATATAGCCGGAAGGATAAGGAGCTTAAGCGCAGTGGGCAGGGCACATAGCTCACAGAAGGTACAAGACCAGCTTTTGTGAAGAGCTCCGGGGGCGGCCTATGCCCAGCAGTGGGCGTCTTCCGGCTGATATGATGACGATGATGATGAATAGTTTACAGGAAACATCGTGTTGAAACCTGCACATTCAGGCAGCTGAATGTGTAACTATGAGCCAACTTGGTCCGGTTCCCCTGTGTTTCCATCATCATCATCATCATCATATCAGCCAGAAGACGCCCACTGCTGGGCATAGGCCTCCCCCAGAGATCTCCACAAAGGCCGGTCCTGTGCTTTTCGCATCCAGCTGGTACCTGCGATCCTTACCAGGTCGTCAGTCCACCTTGTGGAAGGCCTACCCACGCTGCGTCTTCCGGCACGTGGCCGCCACTCGAGAACTTTACTGCCCCATCGGCCATCTGTTCTTCGAGCTATGTGCCCTGCCCACTGCCACTTCAGTCTGGCAATCCTTAGAGCTATGTCGGTGACCTTGGTTCCCCTCCACTATAATTACCTGATCAGCCAAATCCTGGATAATGGTCAAGGCGGACCAAGAGCTCTCGTGCGCGAGAGTAAAATCGGGACATTAACGCCAAGATTATTTTTAATGAACCCCTCGGTAGAGGATTACTATCCTGGCGTTATCTAGCAAGACCACGAGCTGAAACCTCGCTTCAATGAAAGCAATACAATCCCAACCTTGGCCCAAATGGCCGCAAAGAGAAGTTTGACCTGTGTGTATAACCCCTCTTTTCTGAGAAAAGCTAGATTTCTTTTATTGTTCGACTTTTGCAGACATCCATCCTGTATTCAAACTCCCACATACTTTATTGTTATTTCCACCGTAGGCCTCACAGTATTCTGTTCCCAACAACATTGAAACAACAACGTGTATTTACAAACAATGAACATTCTAGAACACACAAACAGAGTGGCAATACAAAACCTTTTGTCTACTTACCTATTATACTCTCAAGTTCACTGGCGACTGGTGTGTGTATGGGGTTTGAATTTTTAACCTTGCACTTTATTTAGGAATTATAAAAATAATAAATAATTATGCTTGGATAAATACAGCACAGATACACACAGCGCCATCTAGTCCTAAGTAAGCAATGCTTGTGTTAGGTATTAGATAACTGATAAACTACTTATATACTTTTTTATTTTTTTAATACATACTGATAATACCCGGCCCGCCGAGCAGTTTGTATGCAAGTACATTGATAGGTGGCGAAATGTAACACTGTGCAGCGCGCCGCGTGGCGCACTGCATGATGGGGCAAAACCTGCAATCCAAGCCCGAAATGTCAGTTCTGTATGAATTTTGTCCACATTTTTCAATTTGGCCCCATCGTGCAGTATGCGGCGCGACGTCAGCAGATGTCAACATGACACGTCACACTTGACTGTTTCTTTTTACCAACACGAATCTTTCCTCCTTATATGATACAGTTGACACACATATATCTGTCTTTTTTTTTAGTACAGATTCAACGTGCATGAATGAAATAGGAATTCGACCTTGCCAAAGAAATGTTGACTGCTGATGCGTAAGCCCCTCCCCTTTTTGTAATTCTGCAACATTATCGTAGTTGTTTCGCTTTTGTGATCCTTCGTCATTTTCTTATCTGTCCTCCCGAATTATAAATAAGGCATGTTTTGTTCAAGAACACAAGTTTCTAAAAAGAAATGCTGGTACCATAGAGAAATAATTTACTGTCGTAATAGAGGAGACGCCGTAAGTATTTTCTTCGCCCCACGCTTTGCGGTCCATGAACCGCAGTGACCGCAGTAAGTTCTTAGACATTGCTCAGTGCGGACCATTCTGATGTTAGCTTGGATATGCAATAAAATGCCATCTTATGCATTAAAAAACGAATACGGGTTAGAGATCGCAGTGTTATAAATATAACAATGGAAAACGCTGCTGCCCATTTTCCAGTCTATAGAGACTCTAGATCTTTAAGTGAGATACATTCATACTGTCACGCCTTTCTCCCGTAGTGGTAGACAGAGACTACATTGTTCTACTTGCTACGGTTCTAACAGATCTCTATGGCTTCTTCATACATACATAATTAGGCGAGTCGTTTAAAATAACGCGAGTAAAAGCGTCGAAAAAGTTTTCGTGCAAACGTTGCCTTACTTAAAATTTCTTCCAAATCTCTGGTGCGAACGTTGTCTTATTTGAAAAACCAGAATAACACCGTTTCTTTGGTTGTCATCGTGACGTGGCACCGCACAGTGCGCCGCGCAGTGCACTGCACCGCGCCAGTGGACATTCAGCCTTAGATTGATTGATTTTGCTCTTGGATTTTCGACAATGAACAATGCCAGAACTGAGCCAGCTATTTTGACATTCAAAACACTTCTATTGAATTTCGCAAAATTAATTAAAATAAGTTTCCCAGCAATTAAAAGCAAAACGAAATGACAATTCATGACAAAGTGTCTGAAAATTATTTTGAGAGATGGCAATCTTGAACAATTAGAAACAAAGGCGCGATGGGATAAGTAATAGGCAATGAAAGCTCAACTTTAAAGCACAATTTTAAATTAATATTCTAAAATCAGAACTTAGAAGTAAATAATGCGCATAATTTATTCAAATATCTACTTACCACAACCACTATACAAAGATCGCCCTACTACCATAGATCATCATGATCATCGTATCAGTCGAAAGACCGCTGCTGGGCATAGGCCTACCCCAGAGATCGTCACAAGGCCGGTCCTCTACCTTTCGCATCCAGCTGGTATCTGCGATATTTACTGGGTCGTCGGTCCACCTTGTGGGCCTACCCACGACGCGTCTTCTGGTATGTGGCGATCTTGTGTCCAATATGGCCTGCTATCTGCAGAACGGACAAATTGTTCCTGGCGAGTTACAGTGGCGACCGGCAATTTTTAGGATATATCATCATCATCATCTTAGCGGTCAATCCGGTCTTCTGCCGTTTTCCTATTTTTCGACATCCACGTTTCGTATGCCTTTGGAACTTGCATTTGACTTGGCGATGCTGTTTTTTAACCCCTGACGAAAAAAGAGGGGTGTAACAAGTTTGACATGTATATCAGTGGCTTTGTGTGTCTGTCCGTTTCGTCGTAGCTCCTGAACGAATAAACTGATTTAGGGGTTCACTCTATTTGGACGCCTGCTTAATTAAGATGGTTCTTAGCTTTCTTTCTTTTTGTAGTTTAGAAAATGTTTTAGTTGAAGTAAACTTGGGCGGGGGTTACCCGGCTTTTTCTGCCGGTTAGGTTATTTAGTATTACAGAGCAGGTGAGCATGTAGACACCATGTCACCTGTTGGTAAGGAACATGCGGCTAAGAATAGAACATGCTTTTCAGCCTATTTACTGTAGCCTTGAATGAGTCCAGATCGCACTGTTCGAGGTAGATATTGGCAGGCAATGCCTTCTTTTCCTTAGCGGTACACATTAGCAAGTTGAGTCAAAGCTGTTAATTCGTGATGGTATATAACGATTGTTGTGGTCATGGTCAAAGGCCCGCATGCCTGTTTGTCTGCCGTGTGACATTAAAAAAAGAAAAAAGAAAGCAGAACTTGCCAAAACCGTGACCGTCCGCTAGGATGATGATGTTATACTGTTCATATTTTATTTTTTACTTTGCTTTTGTATTTTGAGTATCCTTTTATGTATTTATTTAACTTCCTAAGTGAATAATGAAGGAATATATCATTTTTCTATCAGCAATAACGATCCACAATGATATTTAAACAAAAAAACTAATATTCCCTTTTAAGCGCTACACTGTTACTTTGATGCAAGAATTACAAAAAAGATCGCCCTCTTAAAAGTTTCATCGTTAAAACGTTCTTTGTTTCCACAATTATAGTCCACTTTGATGTTACAAGCGATACTCATTTACCTATGTAAGTAATTAGGAAACTTTTCATTACAAAGCTCTGGCTATCTTCACTAAAGATGTACACGGGTTCTTGGCAAATATCTGAGTTCAGTTACTACAATCGATGATTTATAAGGTAGTAGATCGCAACGTTATTAAATATAATTTTTAAACAAATAAGTATCCAAACTGGAAGAGTGTCAGCGGCCGATTGGTAACGGTATCCGGCTCGCAAGCGAGAGGTACCGGGTTCGAATCCCAATACTATGTACCAATGAGTCTTTTCTGAGTTATGTACATTAGTTGAATACTAACCGATGCTCTTACGGTGAGGGAAAACATCGTAATGAAAACTGCACATTCAGGTGACTGAATGTGTAACCATCATCCAATCTGATCAGGTTCTCCTCCAGGGTCCAGAGGTCAAATGGCAGTCGCTCCACTGTAATTATCTGACCTGCCAAATCTTGGATCATAGTCAAGGCAGACTTTGTGTCCTCGTGCGCGAGATAACTATCGGGACATTAACGCTAAGATGATTATTACTATAAGAATTCAAATTGTAAACTGTTACATTCACTTGGTATACAGGTAATTTGTGTTCAATTGAAATCGGTTAGATAAAGTTGCCCATACTAGTTGACGTGAAGAAAAAGTACATATACAACTATTTAGCACCTAAATTACAATCAAGATACTTTTAGTTTAGACTCCGCTCATGCTGTCTTTCCTTGCGATAAATATTGAACTTTTTGGACAAACGAGCAGACCTTATGGTAAATGATAACTGTCGCCCATAACATCTAAGATTCATGCATTTAGACTGCAGGCAACAAAAATGCAGAACCGCAGGTGCGTTGTCACTGTAAGGACTAAGATGAAATGCCTCATGCCTCTTATTGCACTGGCTACCTTATCTTTCAAACCGGAACACAACCATGCATGCATTGTTGCTTGGCGGCCAGGCGGACCAGGCGGACTCCTCAGGCGTGACAGAGTTATGACTCTGTAGTATGCCACCTGATATTATACAACTATGTAGCACATTAGTTACAATTAAGATACCTATAGTTTAGACTCCACTCATGCCTACCTTTCCTTCCTTTCCTTGTGATAAAATTGAACTTATTTCAATACAAATAAAGCTTCTTTTTCCACAGTGCACAGAAGAAGGACAACAACAACATCGTCAACGCAAACGACAATCGTTTATACGACGACGACAGATAACGAAGACGAATCCACAGAGGCCACGATATTCACAACTACTCAAAGCACATATCCAAAACTACCAACACCACTGAGGCTATCGGCAACATTACTAGATAAAGATTATAATGATGATGTAAATATAGACAAGATAATAAAGGAAGAGGTGCATGCAATAATAGTACGTGAAAGACATAGGAAACACGAGAGAGATAAAGAAGTTCTGAGAGAACTAGCAGATGCGTCTTTAACTAAGTCTTTAAATAAAGTTAAGAAAATGTACAGAGATTCCTCTGGCTCTATTGTAAATAAATTAAACACTAAAGTTGGGAAAGGAGGGATATTTTTGACTGAAAATTGTACTACAGTGATAGCCCAGATTGGCACTACGGCTATACTGCATTGTGAAGTTAGTGATATTACGGAAAATACAGTAAGTATAAGAATATTATTAACTACATTTTGTAACGTTCCTAAATATCACGTATCCATGATTAAGGGCGGCTTGCATCAAATTCGTAAACGCATTTAACGTGAAAAAACTTTATCCAAAATAAAACGATAAACGTCATTTTTAAACATGTTTATAGTTTGCTGCAAGCCGGGTTTATAATATAAAAATTTACAAAAAAGATCCAAGACCATCCAATCTGCCCCCTTTTTAACAAACGTCAAACTAGATCGATCCCGATTATGAAGTGTCAAACACCATGAACTTACAATTTTCCGAGTTCGTCCGTAGTATTCTCGATGATTCTCATACGCAAGAGAGAGAAATAAATATGAATCGGTTAAGAGGCATCGATTCAAAGCCACGGACTAACTCATGACATTGCTGTTTGACATTTCATCGATCAATTCGGGAACACGGCTCATATACCAAAATCACCCCGCTGGTCTGGTCAGGTTGCCCTGTCAACTGTAACAGGGTCAAGGAGGTTAGATGGCAGTTGTTTCACTGTAATTTATACCTAAAACCACAGTAATAACGAAATATCCAAACGAACCATTAAAACGTCTTCAAAATGCGATAAAACAATTGAAATAGCTTAAGAAGATAGCTTCAAATACGTCGAAGATATCTAGAATTTCTTAAACTTAAGCATAATGTTTATTATTTACCGAAGCCAAGGTGGAATTTATAGCTAAGCGGGCACTGCTATTTTAAGTTCGTTTTCCGTTGAGAATTTACTGGCGAAGAAAATGTGCCAGTTAATCATTTTCAAGTAATTTTACAAGATTAACGAGGTCAAATATATTAATCACGATTCCCGTTAGAGGCGCCAGTAAAATTATTGTTTATGTAACAATGCGTTCAAGAGTCTTCAAACAAATCTTCAAATTTTGTATACAAGAACACAATAGTGTTATTTTTTATTATTATACGCGAGAAAATTATTTATTACCTAAAGTAGAACAAGCATCAGACAATAAATATTTAATGCACGTGAAAAGAGAAACTTGTTTGCATGTTAAATATAAATGTCGGAGGAATTCGAAGTATTTTCTGCCCCAGTCATGCGTGATTAATACGCCCCTATCCTGCCACACAAAAAGACCAAGATTCCTCTTTGTCGAATAAATAAAGCGGTAGTAAGCCATTCTTGCGAGCGTACTCTGACAGCATTCCAATTTTCAGGTGACATGGATCAGGAGGAAGGATTACTCCCTGTTATCCGTCGGTCTGGTGACTTACAGTGCGGATAGTAGATTTTTCTCAGCGCACGGAAGACATGTGAAGGTAAGACAATTATTATGAAGCGTTATTTTTATACGAAATGACTAATGACTTAGTTTCGTTAAATATATAAAGGAAAGCTGTAGGTAGGCGTCCCACAAGGTGGACCGACGACCTTGTAATAATCGCAGGTACCAGCTGGACGCGGAAGGCACAGGTCCGGTCTTTGTGGAGATGGTCATCTGGGATGGCCTATGCCCAACCGTGGCCATCTTTCAGCTGATACGATGATGATGATGATGATATAAACAAAACAAGCCTACACCTTTCTCAAAAGCCTTAATGCATTCGCTAACCCTCTGGCATTGCGGATGCGGCGACGGTGATAATTTACCATCAGGTGACGTGCTTGCTTGTTGATGGGGAGATACAGTAAATCATGACGATGTACCAGTCCATAATAGTGTACGGCTGTACTTTAGATATATTAGAGGCAACCATATCTTGTCCTCCATCTCCATCTTGGAGACAAGATAAACCATTACCTAGAAGTAGATAGATCCAGTCTAGTTATTGTTCGTTTATTTTCTTTGATTTCGAAGATTGAAATTGTCATTTATAAGTAGAACAAAAATCTGGTGGTACTGTGCCGGGATACACGGCCGTTAGGGTACCCACGTGTGGCTCATGGGCCCCCTCTTTCCAACGACAACAGTGATTTGTATTTCTTGCTGTCTCTAACACGGACTGAGGCCGATATATTAATTTTCGTATATGTTTTACACTTTTTGCTGATTTTTACTATAAATCTTCTCCAAATTACACCTATTTTTGTATGGATCGATTGTTGTAGACAAACTCAATAATTACACGTAAGAATCACCGCCTTATCACGTGTATGTCGTGCGCGCGTTTCCTTCATTCAATGCAGTGCCCCCGCCCTGCCGCCCCACCCGCCCTTACTCAAATTCAAGGTCAAAACAGCGAGCTGACAATATACGCTTACCAATGACACTATGTTCATATTTCTAAGACTAAAATTTTTACATGTAATACGATTAATAATTTTTTTAAATTAATTAATTCATTTAATCGGATAACAAAATACATTGTGTACAAAATAGTACTAAATAAGTATTACATTCAATAATTAGAGCACAAGTCGTTAGCAAAAAAGTTGCATTTAATTTCAAAAATATTAAATTAAATAATAAAACGATAGACGATACTTTCGATATTTTCGTTAGGGCCCAGTTTTCTGACTTGGTTTCCGTATGATTTTAAAGATGTTTCACGTCACAACGTCACGTCATTCAACAAAAACATAGGAATTCAAAGTGAGATATATCCTCGACACATATCCTTACGTAACTGCGAATAACCACCAAGCGAATTACGCTAGAGAGAGGCCTAAACCATGTTATATGTTCGGTGGATGGATAAGTGAACAAGTCACGTCCCTTTGATGTCTAGCCGACTCTCTCTATTGAGATACGTTACGCGGGTCCCTCACAAAATGTGACTACCGACCTAGACAAATGGAAATCAAATTTAGGGCCCTCCAGTGATGGAGGTAGAAATGAGGTACAATAGCAGTGGTACTGACTGCTATTGTACCTCATTTCTACTTGCTACAAGATTTACTTACGTGTGGATGTGTTACAAATAATATGAATGTGGAGGTATAATCGTAGCTTGTCGTACTCGATAGGCGTGTATTAACGTATGAAAGAGTGTGGGTTACAGGGCAATATCTTTCAAACCTTAATGTCTACTAGATCTCTGACCACGATTATAATATGAACAAGTTATTAGTCTACAGAACAGAAAAAGAGACAGAGTTACTCAGATTTCGGGGCGGCCAATGGCGGGTCGGGATAGTTGTTCAACAGAAGCGGATATTTTGTTTCTAGACATAGACATAGACATAGACATATACGTATATTTATTCGGTCCAATAATACATTTAAAAAAACTTAAAACTAACGTAATAAGTACATAATAAGGAAGCAGGGCGATTTTATTGATACGCTGAAAGAAATGTATGTATTATTATTAAAATGTATCATGTGCGTCCGTTCCACATATAATTATCTAAACAACAGTAATTATTTTTAGAGCAACTATTTTCAGGAATTTAGAACGAAAACTCCACCCGCATTCCTGCTTATTTAGTTGGATTATTTCTCCACCAAGATAAATGCGATAACCGGTTATCAAATTTAGTCATCTAAGGGAACAAAGGGAAATTTTCGCCCAAATTTAAAGCACGGTTCACCAGAACGAGCTCTAAACTGCAGCTATTATCTAAACAGGCCCCAGGGCGACTATAGCTGTCGAATTGTCGAAATATTAATGCGACTACCGACTAATTGCGGTCGTTATCAATAATCCGTGTTAAATACGAGATTACCGCGGGCTAGTCGGTAATACTACGAAATATGGCTCTACACGGAACCGGCTGTCAGAGGGAAATTAATTGTAGTGCAAACCTTCACTATTCCGTAACACTAATGTGTAATAAGTATGTGTTAAACCAGACTATGCCAATAATTGGGTAGTTGCACCTCATTAATGAGATCGTTGTTTTACCGTGCACGCTTCTTCTTTGCGGGTCTTGGCAGAAGTCAAAGTCAAAGTCAAATAATTTTTACTCAATTCAGGTTCACAAAACTCTTATGAAGGTCATAAAATAAAGAAGAGAATATCAATGTGTTGCGCTCCCAAGCAACACTGTGCTGAGCCATGACCTTTTAGCGTTACAACAGCTTACACATGCGGCTTCAGTTAGTAATTAGTCAGTAGTCCGTAGTTAGAAATAGATCTAGATCGTAGATCTTTATTTATATTTTGTTATTTTCCAATAAGTTTCTTTTTTGTGTTACTTATAAGTTGTATGTGTTTGTATGGAGTACACAATAAAAAAAATAAAATGACGGCAATCATGGGCGCTTATAAATTAAATTACTTACAATAATAGAAAGATACCGTTTATTACACAACTTGAACAGTATTTTCACTTTTGTTAAGTTAGGACTCTATCTCGCCTGAACAGTTATATAAGCCGCATACAAGGTCTCTGAGACCCACACCTCGTCTAGCTCGTCAAAAGGTCGCTGCCACACCCGTTGACCCGATTTCCCCAATCGGTCCGGCACTGTCGTAAATTCAGGTACTCAAAAGGTAGTCGGGCTTCTAAATCCTAAGTTAGGGTTGCCAACCCTACTGTATAATATAGTATCCTACTGTTTTACGTATCCGCTTAAGATTATTTTAAAATTTTAGTATAGTAGGTGAAAGTACTATGTTTTATCAGCAAAGTTGCTTATCAATATCACAAAGTGTTCATCTACAGCAATGACTACAATGAGTCCGATGGTAACTCCAGTGAATCAAGCTTTTCTAATAATCTAAATACGTTTTATGAAAAAGCTGAGTTGGTTTGGTGGTTTACAATTTAGAAATAGATTGTAATAATAATTATAAAGCGTCCCTCAAAATTACTCAGCACCTAAGAATTTATTTATTTATTAAAAATACTATATATTTTTTTGTCGCTTCCCGCCGTCTGTACGGCGGGAAGCGACTTTGTTTTATACTATGTATCTTTGTTTTATACTATGTATAGATTTAGGTTTTATTCTCCAAAAAACAGAACAGCAGGTGCGCTGGCACGGTGTATGCTGAGCCCTGTACCTGTAGATACTAGCTAGCTATCCTTCAGATCATTTAATAAGAAACCAAACCTTACGAAACCCTTGGGTAATAAAAAAGGTACCTACCCACCCAGATAGACCCTTTTGGGTGATAGACATGTGAGTTAGTTTGCGTACTTATTGCTCGACGACCTTTATCGACCTTACGACCCTGAAAGAATATAAGAGCATAAGTTCTTTACATAGACATAGACATAGACAGCACTTTATCGGTTCCACATTACATCCTTATCCTAAGGTGAGTACAGTAAGTTATTATTACGAAGAAATTAAAATTACGTAAGACCAGCCAGTGATGCAACGGAAACCGAAATGGACCAATCTCAGCATAATACTGTGAGGGCTCATGCCTGTCACAGCGCTGGTTTTCAGAAAAGCCCATGCATCCCACACGCGTTACGCGAACGATTAAAGAAAGATACAAACAATAATGCAAATGTTTAATGATTATTGTTATTTACCAGTTTAAGAAAATTTTACATTAGTATTACAGAAACCTACAGGATATTTAGTGCATCCTTAGCCCCCGAGAGGTACCGGGTTGAAATCCCGCTGCGGCCACATATCAATGACTCTTTCTTCTGACCCAGCACTGCTTGGGCATACGCTGGAACAATACAGCGCAAACTATCTATGAGGTCCTGAAGTGTTCCGATAAAAAGGAGCTGTCAGAAACACAATACTATTTAAAAGAGTATTGTTTAGCTGCGGTATTCTGTAAGGTAGAGGTACTTCCCCAGTTAGGCGGCTTCAATTCGAACGGGATGCCCCGCTATGCCCAACCTCTCAAAAATTTCAATTTACTCACACACGTGTTACAGACTGCTCTCTACGAAGCCGAACTAGCCGATGTGCACTATTTACCGCCGGCATCGGCACATATATGTATCTGGACCACCCCAATAATTATGGATGCTTACATCAGCCGATACACGTTAAGATCGGACCATGGAAAACGAACCGACAGCTTGATCCGCGGTTGGAACTGCTGTGGTTTTACCCGCTGTTTTATCTGCAGTCCGATCTTTATGTATAAATTCTCACGTTCCACGCGCCAGTCCGAAACAAAAAAGAACCACAGATTTAATCGCAGTCTAAACCTTTGGTCACCTTTGAACATTAGCGCATGATAGTTTGGTCCGCGGTTGGAACCGACGGTTTTAGCCGCGGTTCGGATCACACTCCCGATGCGCAGTCTGATCTTTACGTGTAAATGTTCACGTCGCACGCACCAGTCAAAACAAAATAATCCCAGATTTAATCGCAGTCCAAACCTTAGCCACCTTTGAGCATAATCAGCGCATGACATTTTGGTCCGCGGTTGGAACCGGCGGTTATATTTACTTTGTATAGGCTCACGTACACGCAAGTCCAAAACAAAAAAGGATCTCAGATTTACACGCGTTCCAAACCGTGCCCACCTTTGATCGTACAGTTTAATCCGCGGTTAAAACCGACGGACGAATCGGCGGTTTTATCCGGGGTTCGGATCGCAGTCCTATATTTACGTGTAATGGCTGCTAATGTATCGCCTAGCTGTCTATAATCTACTACTAGAAGGTAAGGGGGCCGTAGGTTATTATTTTCAGTAAAAGTAGTGTAATAGTAAACGTAGTAAATTTCACTTTTTAGTGAAAATAGACGCTTGGCCCAAAAAATAATTTTTTTGGTTGCAAACCCAAGCCGAAGCCAAGTTTCGGGCCGAAGCCGAAGGTTTTGTCGGAGGTAGTTTTTTGGCCGAAGGTGAAAACATTTATTTGTGCCTTGCTATGGACGTACAGACCAACGTTTTGTGGGTCTTCTATCAATACAACGTGCAATTTTGGTTGTACTCGATGACCTACAGCGCCCTTACAGTCTATACTACTTTCACAGCGTATGAAAACCGCCTGTATCTAGAGATACATACATTTCTGCTATACCAGTGTATACGCATAATAAAATCACGCCTATCGCATAGAATATAGGGTCCATATTGATCCAAGGCCAGAAACCTCGTGCGATTGTTCGAAAGGTTACCCGATTATCATGAAAACCACAGCCTAAGCCATTTCATTAAAATTTAATTCGTGGTCCCAACGGGATAATGAACTGGTCGATCCGATATCCATTTCTGATCAGAAACCAATAAATTAAGAGATAGATTAATTATACACTTACCAGATTACTTGTATTGTTCCGAATATTGCTAATACTAGGTATTACGTATTCTGTTTTAATGGAGTAACAGAGGAGGAATATAATTGAAATTCCGTTGATTTATAAGTGAAAATTATTATTTTTCTTTATTTGTGTGAAAATCAGCGCTGTTATTTGTGTCCGACCGGCTTCGGCTTTGGTTTCGGCCACCTTCGGCCAAAAAAATGACCTTTGGCGAAACCTTCGGCTTCAGTCCAGTTTTGGGCCAAAACTGGGCTGAAGCAGTAGATTTAATTTCAAATAATAACTTATTTGAGTACTACGCTGGTCCAAAACTTTTTAGCTGACGACTTGTTATACACCCTATTGTTTTATCTTTTATATCGTTTAAAGGCAAATTTTATTATAAACTCCTTGAATAAAAATCACTAGTCGGCTACTTTTAGTTATTTTTTTATCTATTATTAAAAAGAACATGTCTGCTATATATCAACCCCTACGACGGAGGTAACGCGGGAAACATTTTGTCATATGTTTTATATGATGTTTGTTTGATTATAAATATGGGTTAACGTTTATAGAATCACATGAAAATTTTATCAGCAGCTTTGGTGAATTATCCCTTGCTTATGCTGTTGTCGTTTGTCTTTTTTATGATTTAAACAAGGTCAAAGCGGCCTGAAACATGAACCTAGACCAGGGCAGCCGCCAAAGTCAGTCACTCCAAAAAACGTCATCAGGGTATAGTCGCTGATAAAAGAATGTCACAATATTACTAGCTGTGAGATTCAGTATGAAATACAGTTTCTAACCCATGTAGTTTCCATCATTTTTACTGACCATAGAAATTGTGTATCATGAATTGGCACAAGTAACTTTCTGCTCTTTTCTGAGAAAGTGGGAGTGGAATTCGAGTTACAACCTTCCTAACCGTAAGAAGTTCATGTAAAGTGGTGGAAACTACCTGGAATCTAATCCTCATTTCATCCTGAATCTCATGTTAGTCAATGTTGTGACATTTATCTAATAACGACTTCACCCTGATGACGTTTTCTGAAGTGACGGCAGTTGGCGGTTGCCATAGTATCCGTTCATGTTTGAGGTCACCCTGACCACGTTTTAACTTATAAAATCAGTAAATGACAGTAGCATGTGATAGGAATTCATTAAATGCCCTGATTGAATTTTCAAGTGATTTCTTATACGTTAACCCTAATAATATAATCATAATACATCTGCCACGAAATGCTTCCCATATTACCATAATAGTACGGATTTGTATGGACAGACATGCTTTTTTTAATATTCAATAAAAAAATAACTAATGGGCGTTTGTAATAAAATTTACCTGTAAACAATACAACAATTAAAACAATAGGGTGTATAACAAGCCGTCAGCAAAATCGTTTGGACCAGCCCAAGTCAACCAGTAGTTGACAAATAAATTGCAAGGTATTTTTTTTATCATCTCTAGGTCATCTTTCAGAGATGATACAAATTACCCTTCTATATTATACAGTCAATATAAGCCAATGAAATTAAATATTAAAGTTTTAAATTTATTGATATAGTTAACAGTACCTACGGTTGAAACCGAAGCCAAAGGTGAGGTTGTGGCGCTAGCCGATTAATCAGCTTCGGCTTCGGCCAGAAATTGACACTGGCTGCAATACTTGACTAAAAATACCTGAAAATCTAAATGTTGCCGTAGATTTTATTTATGACAGTTACCGCTTTCTATCAGGTGGACTGTCTGCTTCCCACGAGCATTTCCTGTAATCAAAACGATGTTTTGGTACTACTGAGAATATCATCATCACAGCCGTAGGACGTCCACTGCTGGACATAGATCCGACGTTTACCTCGGCTCCATACTACGACTTTCTTAAGGTCGTCCGTCTATCTTTTGGGGGGCCGTCTTATGCGGCTATTGCCGGTATGCGATCACCACTCATTGCTCATTGGTCTCGTCATTGTATGTTCCGTAGTATAATTTTTTAACCACGAAAAAAAAAAACAAAAAATACGCCACAAAGGAAAAGAGTGGCGTTTTGTGGCGGTGTGCGTCTGTCTGTGGCATCGTAGCTCCCGAACGAATGGACGAATTTGAATGTGGTTTTAACTATTTAAAAGCCAGTTTAATCGAGATGGTTTTGATTTTCATGGAAGTTAGTTCAGTAGTTTAGAAAATATAAGAATAAATGTATAATTCCTCGTGGGTTATCCAACTTTTTCTGTCGGTCAGGATAGACTTCACTATGCGTACGGCCGAGGAATGGAACGCATTACCTGCGAGTGTGATCCCTGATCATTATAATCTAGACGCCTTCAAGGCCAGAGTGAATAGGTTGTACCTAGACAGATATGCTCCATCATCGGCCGCATCGTCACTTACTACTAGGTAAGGTGGCTGTCAAATGCGTTGCTAGACAAACGACAACTAAAAAAAAAAACTGTATTTTTAATCTTGTGCTTTTTAGCGATTACCTATAATTGACTTGGCTATGTCTACTCGTATTATATAATTTGTTTTATAAGCTGTTGGTCCTCCAACAAATAAATATTAAATATCTATTTTTTCCTCCAGGACTGGGCGTTACACATACGCTTCGCGTCGCTGGCCGACGCCGGTTACTACGAGTGCCAAGTGCCAACACATCCGCCGACGAGTATATTCTTCAAACTAGTACTTGTAGGTGAGTTTTGCGGGCACAGCAGGGGATTTTCAAGTTCACATTAAATGTAAAATGTAAAACCATTGATCTAAGTGTTTAAAAACCAGTAAAAAAAATGTGAAAACAGTGTTTGCTTTGGACTTTGACATGGGATCGTTCAAGAGGTATATTAAAGGTAACTTCAGAGGCAGGCAAACACTTACGCAGAGGCGGCGATAGCCATTTTCCATCACGTGGCCCGCTTGCTTGTTTGTCTGCCGTATAACATAAAAAAAACAAGAACGAGATTGGAGATTTGCAATACGCCTAAAGCTCATATTATACTGGTTATGTCTAGTAATTCACTTTACAAATTCAAAAAGTGCATCTACATAACATGAACACAGATCAATCATAGGTAGGTACCTTATTCAGTGTTGTTAGTTCGCTACAGCCACTTTAAATAGAACTCTCTCATCATTTGCCGAGAATCACGAAATTCGCCCAACCAACACTGCCTATTTTTTGTGCATCCCTACAAATACTCATTATTGAAAATAAATCATTTGATTCATGCTTCGACCTGGAGTTTGGCTCGTATTTCAAAACGCTCACAACCGGTATTTTAAAATATGGGTCAGATTTAAGGGCAAAGCATGAAGTGATATCCCCGGTTCGATTTCAGATCGAGATGAAATTGGAATCATCAATTTTAATTTCCTAAATGGCCGGGTATTGAAGAGTATTATAGCACCAACCCTTTACACTCGTGGGTGTCGTACAAGGTGTAATGTTTTCAAGGCAAAAAATCTAAGTCTCCGTAGGCGTGGAGATTATGTCAATAAACTCCCCTTTCGTAGGAGAGTCCCTGAGTCCTGCAGTGAACTGTGTTATGGGCTGTGATGATGATGTGGCAAAACTATGTGTCCCTTTGTGCCAATAAATTACCCATCGCAAGAAATCTTCTATATTGACATACCTACAACTTATTAAATGAAAATGAAATAGTAACTATCTACGGTTTCACATTCACTTTTTATACACCCCATTTTATTCCCTTCCCGCGGGATATTACAAAAATATCTTATTTTATTTATTTATTTATTTAACAATTTATTGCACACAATACTTAGTAAACAGAAATTACAAAAATAAAAGACGATTTTAGTAGATGTTTACGTTATGGTAGCTATCTGCATGCGAATTTTCCCCATTTTCTATTCTGATCAACTAGTTGCTCAGTTATTTCGGCAATGCGTCGATATTTCCCTGTTAGAAATTTAGATTCTAGTTAGTATTTTAGGTTGTGACGAGGGAGCGTCGGTAGCCGAGTGGTGAGGGTATTCACCTCGCAAGCGTGCGGTACGGGTTCGAATCCCACTGCCGCCATGTACTGATGACTTTTTTCTGAGTTATGTAAATTAGTTGAATACTAACCAATGCTCTTACGGTAAGGAAAAACATCGTGACGAAACATGTACATTCAGGAACCATAATCCATTCTGATCAGATTTCCCTAGTAGCAGGGTCATGGAGGTCAGATGGCAGATGCTTTACTGTAATTAACTGATCTGCCTAATCCTGGATTAAGGCGGACTCCATGCCCTCGTGCGCGAGAGCATAACCGCGACACCAAGATGAATATTTTTTATTTTATTTAGTGATGTAACGAATAAAAACTCTGCCCGTCCATTCACTGTACCACAGTCTTATCTGAAGGGAGGTTCTACCCAAAATTAGGGTTTGTAAACACTGAATGTTTGAATACAAGACCGCGCCAAAAACACATTATTTTTGGCCCTCAGTCGTACCACACATATATTATCTACACCACACATCACTAATCTCTTAAACAGGCTAATTTATCCGACCCTTTTGCTCTCACAAACAAAAAAGTATCTCGTAATGAGCGACTCGGCTTTCACTGAGGCCACATTAAATTCCCCAAAATTCCCTTCATTATACTACAACGAAGGAACGACTTACAAAGGCGAGTTTGTTATCAATTAGCATCAGAAAGCAAAGGTTAATTGGATCTCATTATTATAAATTGTGCTCTCGTGTGGATCCAAGTTTTTGACGAAAATAACGAAGATAGTGGTGTACCGGAGGCGGTTTGACGTGCCATCATTATGTGCCTATTTACTCGTACAAGGTACACAAAGGTTTTAATGAGTGCGAACTTGTTACGAGCTGTGTTCTTGACTCGGCTCGTTGTATAATTATAATTAGTAAGTCATATATTAATAATTACATTGTAATATATATCTGAATTTGCGCGAACCAAATTACGCCCAATATTTTACAACTTGGCGGAATATAGGTTTTAAGACTGTCGTGGTTATTCACTACACTTTCACTACACATATTATCAGGGTTGTTACCATGGTTAGTATTGTTTTTACCTCGATATTTCGACGCAGTTGCATGCGTCATGGTCACGAGTTGACTGATGCCGCTGTGTGAAGTCGCTCCGGACAGATATATCGGTCCACCCTCTTTCGTATTCGACGATTACCCTCACTTAGAATTCTCGAACCACTACCATAATTTCGAGGTAAAAACAATACTAACCGTGGTAACAAACCCGATAATATGTATAGTGAAAATGTAACTTGGCGGTTACACTGTAGTGCGCTCATTATTTTTGGCTTTGACACGTTATTTTCACAATCTAGGTATGGTTAACCAGTGGGATGTTAGTCGTCGTGGCGTTATGTCCCGGTTGTGCACACGAGAACCCGGGGTCCGCCTTGACCATGATCCAGGATATGGCAGATCAGACAATTACGGTGGGGCGACTGCCATCTGACCTCGCGTGACCCGATAAGATTGGATCATGGTTACAAATTCAGTCGTAAGAGCACCGGATAGTATTCATCTAATGTACATAACTCAAAAAGAGTAATTGGTACATGGCCGCAGTGGGATTCGAACCCGATACCTCTCGCTTACGAGTGGGATACCATAACCACTATTATTTCTACAACCTATAGGTAACAAGGGGGATGTTAGTAACAGTGTAAAATGCCGAACTTAAGCCTTTCCGAGGTCCCTCGACCGTGACCCGAGCGTCCTTTACAATGTCGTATATCTGTCGCTGCGAAATTGTAAAATCCACCGTCGCATTTGGAAAAGAATTGCCATTACACAAAATCTACCGATTTATGGCTCAGCGTGTCATTCTAGTAGTGACCCTCTTTCTGGCTCAGTCGGGTAAAAATAACATCTTCAATGTGTAATTCTCATACAGGAATATGTTTAACTCAAACATACCTTACATATAAATCATACGAGAATGTCTTCAGTAAGGCTTAATTAATTTGAACAGCAATGTTTTCCGTACAATTCATTTGTTATAATTTACACACGTTCAGTCTTTGTTGACATAAACTTAATCTGGCATCATGTAGACCGAAGGTGGTCTGAAAATTCGATGAAACTCTTCGAGAAAATATAGGTAAAGTGCGTTCTTTTTGGCCCAGCGGTTAGGATATCCGACTCGTAAGCGAGAGGTACCTGGTTCAAATCCCATAGGCATTGGCGAAGGCGAAGGCGTAGGCGTAGGCGTAGACATGAACAAAAACGTAAAACTATCTGAATAAGTACATAATAAGGAAGCAGGGCGAAAACAATTCGATCGAGCCATAGTCAATTAGCGGACTCGAGGCCCAGATCTCGCGAACACTATGCCACTGAATGTTAAATTATTAATAACTCGAGGGAGTTAGAGTTTCGTATTGCACGTGGGTGAAAGCCGCAGGGGCCTGCCGTTTAATAATTACTCTTTGGTATGCAAATGAAAGGCCAACGTTAACTATCCACACAGACGTCGCTCAAAGCGAATTCTGCGTCTTTTTATTGCCGAGAAGGCACACGGACAGACGGTCTACGTGATGGAAAGCGACTAAAGGGGCCCACCGATTAACAGTTCGCCGGATGATATCAGTCTGTCAGTCATTCGCAATATTCCACACACTAACAGTTCCGTTTCCGTAACACTTAAGGTTTCGGACTGACGACTAATACAAACTGAGAGTGTGCCCACACAGTGCGTGTGCGCTTGACAGATTGCCTTCAGTTTTACAAAAACTGCCGACTTACAACTGCTAGTCTGTAGTCGCAGACGTCGCAGCAAGCCATTGCCGACAGACAATAATCGCTTTAGTATGTAGACGTTAATGGCCTAGTAAGGCAAGCCGCCCGATACGACCAGAGACTGCAGGCGGGCTGTTAATGTGTGGGGCCCTTAACGTCGTCTAAGTCCTCGAATCTGCTAATTTACTAATGCAGCGATCGATTTGTAATTGGATCGCAATTGCTAGTTAGTGTCTTTGGTATTCTGCTATTGTTACTAATGCCTCGACTGAAATGTAATTGGATCGCAGTCGCAGCTCAATAGCAGTTTTACGCGTTTTTTGATATTCTGCTACAATTAAAACCTTGGAGACAGCTTATGCCCATTCTTTCAGCCAATTCAATTCAAGTAACGATGCACCAAACACCCTCCATGTAGATAGGTAGATGCAAATTTTATTTTCTCAATATAGTAATGCACTTATGGTGCTGGACTGTACCTGTAGACATACCGAATCAGCTCAGTCTATAACAATCCACTGCAGGTCCCAGGGACTCTCCCACGAAAGGGGAGGTTATTGCTGTAACCTCCACGCTTGGCAAGCGGGTTGGAGTAATAAATAAAACAATGAAAAACGCTGCTGCCCATTTTCCAGTCTATGGAGACTCTAGATTTTTTGTCTTGAAAACATTAGTCGCCTCGTACGACACCCAAGAGTGCAAGGGTTTGTGCTATTCTACTCTGCTGGACACCACACGGCCAAAGATATACCGTATGAAGAACCCCAAATTGTAGCGCTTAGGAAAGTCTTCAGAAGGGCTTCCACCTCTTATTAGTGCACGTGCTAACCATTATTTTCTCTCAACAGTGGCCTACGCCCAGATCGTCGGCGAGTCCGAGAAGATTATCCACGAAGGCTCGATGCTGAGACTGGTCTGCGTGGTGAAGAACTCCACAGAGCCCCCGTCCTACGTCTTCTGGTACTTCGAGAATAGGATGATCAACTATGACCTGAGTAAGTGAGATTTTGTTCTATTTACCAAACATTTGGAACCAGAGCAAAGTGGCGCTCCATAGTCTCTGCCTACTCCACCTGTGGGACACAGGCGTGAGCTATATGTATCATCATCACAGCCCATACCAGTCCACTGCAGGTCTTCGAGCCTCTCCCACAAAAGGGAGGTTGTTGCCATAATTGGAGTAGGCGAGTTGGAGATCGCAGTGTTATACAGTAATGAAAAACGCTGCTGCCATTAGAAGCCGCAGCCGCATTAAGTAGTTTAGCCGTGAAAGGGTAACAGAGATACAGACAGAGTTACTTTCGCATTTATAATATCATGGATTAGTTAAGATTAACCGCACCAAGCAGGAAGCAGGATCTGACGGCCATAAAGTCATCTTTACTATAAGAAAAAGGCAGAACTGCCGATAATTGTGATAAGCTAATTGTGATAACTACATATAATTGATTCTTGTCGGCAGACATAATTAGAAAACGCGAAGGTGCCCATCGCCCAAATTCGCCTTTGTACAAATACCATTATTTCCGCGATCTATTTCTAAGAACCATTTCTTTATACCTCCTCCAGATTTATTTATCTGTATGTAAGCCTGTATTTAATATTCTGAACAAGAAGATTAGGTACTAATGAACCATGTATAAGTTAAGTACCTAATAACATGTCTGAGAGTCACAATGAGAAATTGATTTGAAACGTGAGTGAAAACAAGCAAATTTGAGTAAATCATACAGTTACAATACACCTATATATGTAGTTTGTACCTGCTTATGTAATGTAACCGCAATTTTGCCCGCTATTTCAAGAACTATTATAGTTAACAGTTCTCACGAACTACTTACTTATCTACAGAATAATACATATTTGATAGACATATTTGGGTCTCCATCTTGGCTTGCTATTTTAACAGCGAAGACGACATTTATTTTAGATTGTAAGGGAAATGTTTTTGTTTTTGTTCTCTAGTTGAGAGAGAAATAGCCGAGTTGATAGACTGTGAGGGTGCCGTAGGTTATCCCACATCATTGGGTACAAGACAAATTCAACTGTGTAGTATGGATAGACGGTAGACGTTTAGGAGACAAACAAAACGTTTCGCTGCCCGTACACAGCCGCGCACAAAAAAAACACATTTTTTTTAAGTGACCCAAACTTCGACTTTTCGTTGCGATCAGTAGTCTTCTATCACTACAAATTGGATTTTTTTTTGTACTCGATGGCATGTGGCATAATCTACGGCGCCCTCTCAGTCTTTGAGAGATTATCAACAATTTTATACAAATTAATAATATCTAGCGTTGGCCTCACTAGTTGGAGTTAGAGAGTACTAGTAAAATACGAAGTATGACATACATACATACATACACACTTACACTCTCACGCCCATATTCCATAGGGGTAGGCTGAGACTATCGAGTGCCACATGCTACGATCCTGACACACCTCTTTTGCCTCTTCCACATACATACATCTTTTCATACATTTACATTTACAAAGTATGAAATAAATATTGTTTTAGTTAGTCGCCAGAAAACCAAATCAAATATATTCAAATCTTCATACTTACATAATTATCTGCCTCGTAGGCACGTAACTTAACCCAGTCTTACGTCAAAGACGCTTCGTTTCTCACAAATAGATATACGACGCTTTACACGTAAAGCCTCAAAAGCGACTTATCTGGAATTTAGTGCGCACGTATTCAAATTGGGGCAGCCCTGAAATTAGGGGCACAAATCTGCGAAAACTCGCCATAATGAAGTTAGAAGGGTACCTCGGCTGGGATGCGAAACACTCTAGTTTATTTGGGGTTTAGTGAATCGGAGTTTACTTTCCCCACTTTCTCATAACTTGATTATTACGATTCGAGTTTTCGGCGGTATAAAATACAGGACTAATAAAGGTTCAATGGAAGGCAAAGGAGGAGGTTGAAACCGCAAATTAGGTAATTTTAAGAATTTGGTGTTTCACTTTAAACCGTCATTTTTAACGCCAGGATTGAATGTTTTGCTCACATTGTATGTTTTGCTTACATTGTATGTTTTGCTTACTTAGGCCCGATTTTTCAATACTCAGACAAAACATATCAGTGTGATAAGTAATTATGCGACTAAAATAAAATCGTATTATTACTTCATACAAATGTAAAGGTTTACAGTTTGTTTTCATTTGGCAGTATATTACTATGTTGGGCAGATAAATTTTATCTGAGGATTGAAAAATCGGCCGTTAGACTTTCGAAATACTATACAAAAAATAAAATCCAACAGTTTTTTGAACACGTATTAAATTATACTTTAAGCTTAAAAAGTGTTCAGGCGTTTCGGTCCGGCCTGGTTTTGGCCCGCGGGCCGAAACGACTCATGCATTAAAATTAATATTTTGCCTCAGGCGTTTGAGTCTGCAGTTAAAAATGCCCTTAATAATGGTTTGAGGGTAAAACAAGGTAGGGGAAAACATTTTTTAAATAGAATTTTCAACCGCCTGAGCAAAAACAATTATTTTATTTGATCCGACGTTTCGGCCCGCGGGCCAAAACTAGACCAGACCGAAACGCGTGTTCAGTTACATAAAAATTATATGAATATTCATACTATTGTATGAATGTATTGTGTGTATTGTATGTGTTAATCTTGATAAATACTATATTTAGTATTTATCAAGATTAACTGTTGAAACTAGTTGTTGTCAGTATAACCTTGTACTACTCATGATTACTACAATTGGAATCTACCTCAAGTCATTATCATCATCACAGCCCGTAACAGCCCACTGCAGGACTTAGGGCCTCTCCCACGAAAGGGGAGGTTATTGCCATAATGTCCACGCTTAGCAGGCGGGTTGGAGATCGCAGTGTTTAAATATAATAATGGAAAATGCTGCTGCCCATTTTCCAGACTACGGAGACTCTTGATCTTTAGCCTCGAAAACATTAGTCGCCTTGTACGACACCCATGAATGTAAGGGGTTGGTGCTATTCTACTCTGCCGGACACCACACGGCCAAGTCGGTACAAGTATAGTTACAAAACTCAAGTTACTAAAAAGCTTGCCTCTTGATAATGATGTCAATTAGGTAAAGCTTGTCAAATTGTTTTTAAAGTGTCAATAATTTTAAATGTTATGATACTACGTTAACATACTGAACACTTTTGCTTTTCAAAATATTTAGAACTGGATTACTCATAGCGACTATTGCGCGATTGAATAATACTTTGTATTGTAATATATGTTCAATGTTGTATCACGTAATGGTCACGATTGTGATACTTGTAATTACCAAACTTGGACAATTCTTTTTTGACCTGAATAATGTAATATAAAAAATCATTAAAACACATACTTAAGTACAGGTTAGAGGTTTTAAAATAAATTGCCACTCGTTGAATATAAACAGAAAATCGTCGAAGTAAAAATAAACCGTGGGAATGTGTCGATGGAAGTTAATTTTAGAACGACACGGTTTAACAAATCAATACCCTCCTTACCTCCATTTTATTTCTTGACTTGCAAGTTTGCTACCTAAATACGATTCGGCTTATTGGGAACACATAAGGAATAGGGAATGAATGATGGCAGTCACACATATGATTTACCATACAATTACAAAAATACTCGCATAAGGCCAAAATACTGTAATAATGTTTGAGTCCTTAAAAGACGCCATCTGTGTGAATTTTTGAGAAGCTGTTCTTGAAAACGGCTTATTGAAGATGTGCCCACGCGCCGTTTGCGCGCACATCACGTGCAATGCGCAAGCCATTGCTACAACCGTGCATTCGCGGCGCGTTCGCTAGAGTTGAACGCCCCATAAGAATAACAAACAGCTGTTGGATAAACAACATGGTATAGTTTTGCATATCATGTATTTTTAAGGACCCAAAAGGCTTAGCGCAAACCCAAAACCACCATTTGCAAACGTGTGGTGCCACAGCCCATGCATTTATCGAATGGAAAGCCATATTTAAATCAGTTTCAGATCCACCGTGTCCCAGCCACATGCATAATTGAATACAAGAAACATTTACTGTTAATAGGATTATTGAATACAATTCAATACAATTCACAAACGTACAAAATACGGACACGGAGAAATAAATGCGCCAAAAATTACTCGAGCATCCATTACGCATACATTTTACTCGGGATATAAAAATAAACGAAGAGTTGAAATCGGTTATTTAATTCTGAGAGTTTATCTGGCGGTACTTTTTTATATTTTATACTTTTTCATATTGCATGCAAACATAGACCTTATGAACCATCATCATCATGATCTTGGCGTTAAGGTCCCGGTTGTGCTCTCGCGCACGAGGGCCCGGGGTCCGCCTTGAGCATGATCAAGGATTTGGCATATCAGACAATTACAGATGAGAGACTGCCATCTGCTACCAGGGAAACCTGACCCGATTGGATCATGGTATGGTAATTACAGTGGAGTGACATCTATCTGACCTCCATCACCCTGCTACCAGCGAAACCTGACCAGATTGGATCATGGTTACACATCCAGTCGGCTCATCATCATCTCGGCGCTATGTCCCGGTTGCGCTCCCGCGCGGCACGCGAGGGCCCGGGGTCTGCCTTCCTACTCTTCTTGGCTCACTTCGCTTGGTCTTCGGCATCCTTAGTGGCGAGCTTGTTGGCACGCATGACATTCTTGAGGACGTCAAACCATCGCTTCGTGGGCCGACCTCTCCTACCTTTGCCTGGCGGGGGTGGCATGGCCAGACATTTGTTTCCCCACGTATTTTGTTGTCGGTCTGCGCAAGACGTGGCCATACCATCGAAGGCGGCACTCTTGCAGCTTATCTGCGATGTCACGGACGCCTAGGCTACTCAGAATGTGGGCGTTTCGAACCCGGTCCGTCCGTAAAACTCTACACATCCACCGCAGCATCTTCATTTCCGTGACGCGCAGCTCCTGCTTGTGTCGCTCTAGTAGGGGCCAAGTCTCGCTGTCATATAGGAGAGCAGGTCTAATGATGGTCTTATAGACCTGTCCCTTTAGCTTTATCAGTATTTTAGGGTCACAAATGACACCTGTCACCTCCCGCCATTTGGCCCAAGCTGCGGATATTCGGGCTTTGACGTCGTTGTCGATGTCGCCGGTCGCGCTAAGTACAGATCCCAGGTACCTGGCCTGTTCTGTGCGCTTGACTTCATCTTCGCCTATGCGCAAGGGTAGGGGATCTGCACTGTTGCAGGCCATGTACTCTGTGTACGCTACATTAATCTTCAGACCACCGTTCTCAAGTGACTGCTTCCACTTATTTACACGTTGGACTAGTCGCCCCTTGCCCGAGTCTATCAGCGCGATATCGTCAGCATACATGAGAAGCCACGGCCCCCGTGCTATTGTCACATGCCTCATGGTAGTCTCGTATGCTGTTTGACAGTACGTCTAATATCACGTTGAATAGAAGTGGGCTGAGCACATAACCCTGATGTACCCCAACGGTAATAGGGAACGGTTTGATGTCACCAACAGCTGCAGTCCTCACTATTGAATCGGAATCGCGGTACATGTCTCGGATAATGTCAATATAGGCCTCGGGCAACAACTTGGATCGCAATGCCCACCAGATTATCTCCCGAGGGGCACAGTCAAAGGCCTTCTGCATGTCCAGAAATAGGAAATGCAGTGGCGTGTTCTTTGATCTGTATCCCTCCATGAGAGTTCTCAGGACAAATACAGGATCCGTATTCATAAACAATACTTTACTTCATCATCATCACAGCCCGTAACAGTCCACTGCAGGACTTAGGGCCTCTCCCACGAAATGGGAGGTTATTGCCATAATCTCCACGCTTGGCAGGCGGGTTGGAGATCGCAGTGTTTAAATATAATAATGGAAAAAGCTGCTGCCCATTTTCCAGACAACGGAGAACACTTGATCTTTTGCCTCAAAAACATTAGTCGCCGTGTACGACACCCATGAATGTAAGGGGTTGGTGCTATTCTACTCTGCCGGACACCACACGGCCAATACTTTACTTAAAGATGAGTAAAGGCGAGATGAGATGGCGGTCAAATACCTGGCTAGCCCAATAAAACTAAAAATTAATAATTACCTTTACCATGCGTTCTCTCTGAGCTCGTTAGCGGCTCTTTCCTATGATTAACGTTTTTGGTAAATATATCTGCATGAATACAATACATATCCAGTTCTTAAGTAAACATTGAAATGCAGTACATTCAGTCTGCATGCAGGTGTGCAAATATTCATAGATAGGTACAGACAATAATTCATAAAAAATGACAATGTACTTTCATAAATACATCATCATAGTACAATAACTGCAATAATAAAAATGACATAAAATATAATAGATGTCAGTATAATTATCAATACATATGACCGAAACCGTAAGCAGATTATGGATCAGTCCTTACAATTATTTTCTTCGTATTCTTTAACAGAGTAAAAGCACTTTTAGGCACTCTGATGCAGCTCACATAGACGATAACTCGATATCAAGTTACTCGATACTCCGATCTAACAGTCCCTTTGTCCCCAGATGGCGTGAGTGTGAACAACGCGAAGCACATCAGCGAGTTAGTCATCGGGAAGGCAGAACCTCGTCACGCTGGGAACTACACCTGCGTCCCGGCTAACGCCAAGGCTGCCTCCGTCACTGTCCATGTCGTACAAAGTGAGTAATAAAAAAAAAAATCATCTTGGCGTCGTTGTCCCAGTTGTGCTATCGCGCACGAGAGAGATACAGGATTTGGCAGATCAGGTAATTACAGTGGAGCGACTGCCACCTGACCTTCATGACCCTGCCATGTCGTACAGAGTAAGTATCTTCGCAGAGTGAGTACAGTATTTTGGCTAGTTACTTTATAAAAAATAAAAAATAAAATAAAAATAAAATAAAATGCATTTATTTCAGACATAGTTGTCCATATTTTATATTAGGTATACATAGATTTAAGACAATAAAGATATTTTTTTGGAAAATGGTCACAACTTCTACTGATTGGTGGAAAAATAGATTAGTGCTGGTACCCATCTATGCCGACTCACCAGGCTTGACAGAATCTGTTTGTAAATCATTTAATCGATCATTTAACAATTTAAATACATGTCGCGTTAAATTAATGTCAATATTACAACCGTCAACACAAAGTAATTCACAATCATGCTTTGTCAAAAAATCAATGAACGTCAAAGAAATGGAGAAAAAGAAACCAGCAATATAATTATAATCTGCTGTGATAAAAAAGACGAAAACTATTCGAATAGTTCTCCCCAAGTAGTGGCACGCTCAAAAGTGCCCATTATTGAAGCTGTCTGTTGTACTGGTGGTATCTGATACCTTTTTTAAGTAGAATTTTTCTTTATCATTACGAATCTCCGTTTACCACATAAATGAAAAACCCCACATGAGTATCATTTCATAACTCTCGTTTGCAATGTAACAAGCAACATTTCTATCTAAATATTACCTCAAATATTATTTTGTATTTATGAGGAGTGAATTTAAATTGGCAGCATAATTTTGTGTGCGGCGTACAGAATGAATGTAGGCAAATACGTTTGTCATACGTTTGCAAAATAAATTTTTCATTCTTGTATATAAATGGTATTCCGAATGAAAGCCCGGCTTACTGACATCTCATTCTACTGAGAATAAATAAGAAAAAGTACTCGCGCACACAATTCACTCTTCTACCGCGTTTCGTTGGAAAACTAAATAGAACGCTTTGTCGACGAAATGCAATTTTGTCGACATTCATTCACATCACTAATGCCTGTGTCATGTGATTAAAATTGGTGACATTGCAAAATTGGACACGTGTCACCTATTATTGAAGGGTTCGAATGTGGGTTGAGGTATATTGGAAATTGAAATGATGACTCAATACGACGAATTTTAGTAAAATTATGAATTGTCATGTAGTACGGACTGCGGAGTGTATGGGAAACAAAAAATAATTGTAGTTTTTCACCAATTTTATGAATTCTTAAGACATACAGCGCGCTACGAGTCCAGTATAATAACGCGTTCAGGATGCTGTTGGGGCTGCCGCGCTTCTGTAGTGCTTCCGCCATGTTTGCCGTGGCGCGCACTGATGGGTTTCCCGCTATCATGAGGAAAAAAGTTGCTTCCCTCATGGGCAGGGTGTGCGGCGGCACCAACACCATCCTGAGGGCGTTTAAGGATAGGTACGAGTGCCCCATGGCCAGCCATTGGACATCACTGCTAGGAGATTAAGGTTGACATTGAATTGTTTATTTGACATTTATTTTGACATGGTATTTTTATTATTTTTTCACTGTACATCAGAATAAGTGTGAAATGAGTAATTCGAATATTATATAATTTTATGAATGTGAACTTATGACATTAGAAAATTATCTACTAACATAGCATAGGCAATACTGTTCATTTACTAACAAATTATGGAATAATTTTTCTGAAATAAATGATTTGAAACGAATGAGAATGACAAGATATACAATAAATAAATTACACCAATTATTTAGTTTTAAACGATCCAAGATCGCTAACCAAAATTACTATTTACTTTGATGAATAAATAGTGTTATCAACAAAAACATCAAAATCAAATTATCGAATCTGTCCCATCACTACGCTGCAGAATTGTACAGTCCCAAGCGGGAGCGCTACGTAGTTAGCCTTAATATGATTAATTCAAATGTAGAGTTACGTGAGTTAGGAGAGACGTGGGCAGCGCTCAAATATAAATAGCTCAACGTATTTATATTTTATTAGCATTAAACGAGTACTGTGCGAAGTTAATTTGAGAGTAAATTAAATAGGTGGATGTGAAATTCCGAACTAGCTGACCGTAGGGACTTTTACTACCTTTTTTTTTCTCTATACCACCAAGGTGGCAAACAAGCTTACGGCCTGCCTGATCATAAGCAGTCACCGCAGTCCCTGTGTGTGTTCTACCGTCTGTACAATGGAGAGTGCTCTGAGCAACTATTTGAACTGGAGCCCACAGCACAGTTCCGCCAACGTACCACCCGCCGTTGACTGGGTCCTCAACCCCATTACTTAGACTCTCTAGTGGTGTCCACGCGAAGATTCGAAAGAACGTTGCTCACTCGTACGATTCGGATCGTTCAAGAGGTATATTAGAGGTCTCTTCAGAGGCGGACAATGCATTGGTGACTCCCCTGGTGTTGCTGATGTCCATAGGCGGCGGTGACCACTTTCCACATAAAAAATACGATACGATTATTGCTGTGATCATCATCATCATCATCATATCAGCCAGAAGACGCCCACTGCTGGGCATAGGCCTCCCCCAGATATCTCCAGAAAGGCCGGTCCTGTACTTTCCGCATCCAGCTGGTACTGGTCCACCTTGTGGGAGGCCTACCCACACTGCGGTAACGGTACATACTTATGGTGTTGCCAATATCTATCACATTCCATCAGATTCAGGTGGCCCGCTTGCCTGTTACCTACCTATACATAAAAATATTAATAATCTCTCTCAGACAAAAAAGCTAAGAGAAATAAGCGATCATATTATCTACGGACGTTTCGAAAGCGAGAAATAATATTCAGATTATTTGCAATCGCCGTCGATTACCCGACCCAACAACCCAAGACAGAAAATCTTGACGTCTTAGGATAAGAAGAGCTGACCCCACCTAACTTGGTATAAGGCCAAGATAAAGAAGAAGCAATGTATGTACTCGTCACTTGGATACCCATCCATCTTTTATACTGTGTCCATACTGTAATTAAAATTCCCAACTTGTTATTTTAGAGGCAAAATTGAAAGACTACCGGAATGTAAGGTCAAGAAATATTTTGTTCGTACCCTTGTTGGTAAATGAACTTGGAGTAATTTTCTTTTCAAAGTCAAATTTCGTAATATGTATTATTTTTAACGTTCTCTCTTTAGTTTTTCTATTTACGGTCTTATTCTTCAAAAGTTATGAGACGATTAAAGAAGGTTTCAAGCTTGCTGAAATATGATTCTTGAAAAACATTATCACGGAAATAGAGAACTGTTTTATTATCTGACCATGACTTCTATCGTTTTCCTTGGAACTCCGTTTTGATAGCAATTTCAGCAAATTAAACTTTTTTTTGCGACTTGGCTACAAGCGATTTTATGATTCCAATCTGTATTTTATCAGACCTTTATGAATTAGGAATTTTAAAATACGTTTTAAAGGCCTAGTAAGGTTGTAGCTTATGAACGTTTTGAAGCCACTACAGGGTAAAAAAATAAAATTAATCATCTTGGGGCTATGTCCCGGTTGTGCTCTCGAGAACGAGGCCCCGGGGTCCGCCTTGACCATGATCCAGGTTTTGGCGATCAGGTAATTACAGTGGAGCGACTACCATCTGACCGCCGTGACCCTGCTACCTGGAGAACCTGACCAGATTGGATCATGGTTCCAAACGCAGATTTCATCACGATGTTTTCCCTCACCTCCCGAACCTGCTATAGGGTCATTGATTTATATATCAGTATTTAGACGTCTTTCTATTGGGTACTTTTATTAATAAGACCGTTAAGGATCAATCTATCACCAGATAATAAGCCTACCTGCACTCATATAAAAATAAAAATGGAGTCACTTGTCTTCTCGTGACCACGGTGAGTGTAACCGAAATGGTTATTACGGGGAGGACAACGCGTGGGTGATGCCCCTGGTATTGCAAAAGTCCATAAGCAGCGGTGACTGCTTACCATCAGGCAGGCCGTAAGCTTGTTTTACCGTTTGTTATATAAAAAAAACCCATACCGAAACGTTGAGACGAACAAATCGCTAAGGTACCTCGGTTGGTTGATTGGTAAGGTAGCGTGTGAGTCTCGATAAATATAATAATATGCGTAAAGAACGCGAGTGTAGTTTGAAACAAATTATATAAAACATGGAGTTGTGGCGTAGGTACATAAGATGTAGGTCGATGAAAGAAACACCATACGTAACATTCCATTTATTGTTGAGAATTCAGAATACAAATTCAACTTATACTTATCAAGTATAGTGTATATGTCTGAACCTCTTCTCCTCTTTCTCTGGCATTTTACCATTTTTATAAGGGTCGGCTCTCCCAATAGCCGTTCGCCAGGATACTCTATCCTAGGTCGTGAAAGGATCCAAGTCCAGGTCTTTCAGATCTTTATTTACTAAACCTATCCACGAGAGTCGGGGTCTACCGCGGCGTCTCGGGCCTGACTCCAAGCTTATTTCTTTTTAAACTTTATTGCACAATAACACAACTGGCGGACTTAAAGCCATTAAGGCTTTATATTCCAGTCAACCAGTAGACCGTGCAGAAAGTAAATAGTAGGTGCTTTATAAAGCGTCATGATACATATCTATAAATAAAGATACTTTATACTATTTGTATTGACTTTTGGCCTTTTATCTATAAAAAAAATTCTTAATTTGTTTTTTTTTTAATAAAGCGATTCGGTGCTTTACGCACATCTTCAGGAATCTCATTAGAAGACGGGCTGCCTGAACTGTGAAAGAATGGCTGTAGAAGTTCGTATGATGGGGGGGAATACCTAGTCGCAAATTATTTGTAGATCGGAGTTCACGCTCATGTGTTGAATGCAAAAAGACTACATTGTCTCTAAGATAACCAGGCGAGGAAGGATTATCAAAAATGGAAAAAAGTGTGGGGAGAATACGTGACTTTCTTCTCTCGCGCATGGTTAACCAGCCCAGCCGTTCTCTGTATTCAGAGATGTGGTCATACTTCCTCAGGCCGAATATGAATCGAATGCAGTTATTCAGCAGGCGCTCAAGCTTATTGAGGTAGGCTTCATTCAGGTCAATTTAGCACACGTCTGCGTAGTCTAAAATAGGTAAAACTAAAGTCTGCATAAGGAGAATTTTAGTCTCGATTGGTAGGAAATAATTTTTTAGTTCATTTCTCAGTTTTACAGCAGTTAAATACAAATAAAAAATAAGTACATTATGGTTGAAATGCCAATGACATTACCACATATGAACCATAATACTTAAATTCTGTTCGTATAAACTTTCTTGTTTACTTAATATTATTTCTTTCAATTCGTTTTCTTTAAGCTTGATTAAGCAATCTACGAGCGTCAGTGGCCTGGCGGTTGAGTATCTGTCTCGTAAGCGAGAGGTACCGGGTTCGAATCCCGCTGCGGTCATGTACCAGTGACTCTTTTCTGAGTTATGTACATTAGTTGATCTCTAACCAATACTCTTACGGTGATGGAAAACATCGTGATAAAACTTGTAAATTCAAGCAAATGAATTTGTAACCATGATCCAATCTGGTCAGGTTCCCCTGGTAGCAGGGTCACGGAGGTCAGATGGTAGTCGCTCTACTGTAATTACCTAATCGCCAAATCCTAGATCATGGTCAAGGCGGACCTCAGGCCCTCGTCCTTGAGAGCACAAACGGGACATTAACGCTAAGATGATTATTATTAAGCAATTTAATAATATTAGAATGTAAAGTCTATAAGGCGCCGTTATTTAATTTAGAATCTCAATGAGCCCCTTAAATTTTTTAGAAATTCAAATTATATTAATTTCACGATCGGAATATAAATTAGATGGATCGGAATATTAGGTGTAAATCTCTTACGTATTACTGAGAGGCTGTTAGAATTTTTTAAATTTTGAGATAAAATTATTTCATCAAAGCGGTGATAGTGAAATTGTAATACAATTTTGAATTTAACGAAAAAAAGCAATTTTGACTAAATTGCACGAAAAAAGTAGCTATTGGTATAAAAATTATTTGTTCGAAAAGTATAAATAAATACACAGGCACTCTGGGAGCTATCACGTGCTTCGTCAGATCACATACCTGGGTGTAAGTAATCAGACAAGGAGACAAAGAAACTGAATATTACTTATTTTGTTGTTTTATGCAACGTATGTACTTGAAATAAATAAAATTGTACAAAAAGTTCGGACAAACTTTAAAAATTCGCGTGCAATAAGAATGCAAGCTCATATTTACTACTTACACTAGAAACGTAATCAATACAAGAATTTGCATACTGTAAAAAATGGGACACTTCCAACTGTCGCGTCCACTCAATCTAACATGCGCCATACACATGCACCTTAACTGCACTTAAACGCACCACTGCCATTAAATATATAATAACTAAAGCCATGCTAAATATTAGAACATGTTTCTAACAATAAACCATTGTAACACACTGGAATAAGGTATAATTTGAACCTAGCAAGTTACAATCTATTATAAAGTGAATACGTTGGTGAAGAATACTAACAGAATGTTCGAGCACCTCGAACAATACAGGACATAGATAGTTTATTACTTTTAAATTATTTCTAGAGTTCAACGAAGTAGGTCGTTAATGACCAAGTCTACTTTTAACATTTCAAAGGAACTTTAATATATCAGATTCTTAGAACCGACTTCGTGAGTCGTACAACCTATTTTCATTTCATATTTCTTGTCAGGTTTTAGAAACTTCTTGGTTATTCATATTTTAGGGGTATGTTCCGGGTTTCCTACCGCGTACCTTTGTTGACGAGTAGCCCGATATTTCGACACAAAAGTGTGTGATAATAACCGCTATAGTTAAAAACAATATGTTCATGGTTTCTATTTATGTTTCACTTCAAGGATGCTAGAACTCGGTCAAGCATGCGCTATCTATTTCTTTTACGTTACGTAAGCTTCAACTTCGTAGTTGGCCGTGTGGTGTCCGACAGAATAGAATACCACCAACTCTTGCACTCGTGGGTGTTGTACAAGGCGACTAATGTTTCTGAGACAAAAATTCTAGTCTCCGTAGGCTGGAAAATGGGCAACAGTTTTTTCCATTGTTATATTTGTAACACTGCGATCTCCAACCCGCCTGCCAAGCATGGAGATTATGGCAATAACCTCCCCTTTTGTGGGAGAGGCCCTAAGTCCTGCAGAGGACTGTTATGTCCTACCGGACACCATACGTCAACATTCAATTACTCTTTAGTAGTGTAAACATTATTTTTAGGCTTACGACGATATTTGTTAGGAAAAACCTTCATGCGATGTGCGAAAAAACTACATGGTTCATCTATATGCCATAATGGTAAGCAATATTCTACAATTTTTTTTTTTGTTACAGGTGAAACACCCGCGGCCATGCAACATGGAAACAATTCATCGGCTGCCATACAAAGTCCATACACACTCATACAATTGTTGATTGTATTCGTGTCCCTCAGAATTGCTCTCTATACCGACTTCCATGAATTTGGATAGCGTAAGATATTTGTATGGTAAACTTAATTTGTATGAAAATCTGTTTAAATAAATGTCACAGTGTAAGTGAGTATGGTATGGTTACATATATTATTTCGTTTTCCTCTTTGAGCTTAAAGCTCTTGCAATGACTAAAAAATAACAAAAGTATGTAAATATTAAAATAACTAAAATTTTAAATTATCTAATTTGTTACTCCAGATAACAAGTATAATTTTATCCTAAGTCATTAAGTATATTATATACTAGTATGATAGTAAAAGATTGGATATTATCCGAATGGAATCCAAACGGAAAGTGCAATATGACAATAAGCACTACCAAATGAAAAAAGTACACGTCCATCCATCCGTTTATGACCATTCTATAGTACCCATTTATTTACTGGATAAAGAAATCACCAATTAAATTAGGTACCAATAGTTGCACAGAACCAATACCATTACATACTTAGACTGTGAAAATATTGTTATAATCCTCTCCTGTGTATAAAATAATCTCTCAAATGGTTAAATGATGGAGGCTTTACCCAAAAACTTATGTAGTTTGTACCCTTCTCGAAGTATGAACATTGATTAGATTTTGAAAACTTTTCCGATGGAATGTTTTTTTCTTTTGCATAAGAAAAAGACTTTGTTTATGAAATTCAAGTAACAGACAGACGAAATGAGACACATTTTCTAGTAAAGATAAAATTATGATACATAATGTGACTTGAAATGTTACGCAATTTCGAACTTGGACAGATAGCAGATACAGATATGTTATCTGCTGTCTGTATAAGTTCGCTTAGAATTTGGTTAGTATCATGTCACAATAACTTCAAAGAAAATACTATAATGGTCGGTACCTAACTGTACCTACCTGTGTATACTATACTGTGTTATAGTCGGTACCTAAATCTGTACATACTGTGTCTTGGATGACATCCCGTCTCATAGCTGTAGGGGTAACCGGAGACCCAATTGTTCCAACTTACTAATAACTTTAAAGAAAATAATGGTCGGTACCTAACTGTATATACCTATACTGAGTCTTGAATGAGGTTTTAGCATACGTTACATAACATCCCGTCTCATAGCCGTAGGGATAACCGGAGACCTCATTGTTCAAACTTACTAGGATACTGACAAACTTCTTTCTCTCCTTCCACATACAACTTTCCAACATGATTGTTACTTTGCTAATTAACCCAGATATACGTATCGTATTTGCTAGAAAACTAATTAAAACGCCAGATTAAAAAATGTTTTTTTTTTTTTATTATAATTCTCACTTCAAGATTTTATTTCAACAAGATATTAGACATAAAAATCTTAAAATTATTGCTTAGCTATTATTGGACTAAAATTTTAAGAACGAAATTTTATGGAAAAATATGCCATGCGAATTTACATCGGCAGTTTCGAATACAGTAAAATAAATCACAAAAACCTTTTACGAGCACTCTAATGGATGGGTTTCACGATTGCATGCGACCAGGTAGGTTTAGTTTCAGTTTAATAATAAAGCTAAACTTATATTTTTACAGCGGAAATGATTAGACTTTTCCGCTGATATAAACCGAAAGAATTGACAATTACTGTTTTTGTACGTCCCTCAAAAATAAAGAACTACAGTGTTTGAAAGGTTCTGTTTGAGGGTGTAGTAAAATAGAAAAGTTTTTTTTTTTTTTTTTTTTTTTTTTTATTACAATGTTATTGTTTTCGCTGTTTACATTCTGTATGTCGCTAGTGGAAGGAAAATAAGAAGTGGGAAAATAATGTACCTAACAAAGAACATAGCCATATTCGTTTCTGCCAGCTAGTAACTTCGTTGTTGTTCGAATTTCAAAGCAGATAGTCATCTAAATAAGTTTTATTCGGACGAAAACAAATAATGTTACAGCAGAATTAAATTCAACGCAATTAGGGAAACTTTAAATTCAATCGTACATTTTATGTAACATATTAAAATACACCGAAAGCCTCCAATATTTTATTAAAAAGTTGAACATTTTACAGTTGATATATTGTATCGAGATATTATAAATAAAAGTAAAATAAATCAAACTTGTTGTTTTTTGAACGAACAAGTGTAACAAATTAAATTTTATGGTTAAAATAGTTATTCATTATTTGAAAATAAAATGTAACGTGAGTATAGTTTTCGTAATTTCATGTTAAAATTGTGTATATTTACTCGAATATTAAATTTTTAGTTTGATTTAAAAAAAATGGCATTTACTTAAATTATATACTGTATATTTAAAAACTTATTTCATTGAGAAGGTGGTGCGTTAAAAAAACATCAAGTAAATTAAAAAAGTATACCAATTGAGTACAATAATGTTAAATGTAAATAAAACTGTGAAATATAATCGTAATAGTTATAAAAGTTAAGACAATGTAATTTATCATGTCATTGATTTTAAGAATAAATAATAATTTTCAATTGAACGTGCCAAGTCTACTTGTTTTATTTTATTTCATCTGTTATTTATCTATTTACCTCATCATCATCATATCAGCCGAAAAACGCCCACTGCTGGGCATAGACCTCCCCCAGAGATCTCCACAAAGGCCGGTCCTGTGCCTTCCGCATCCAGCTGGTACCTGCGATCTTTACCAGCTCGTCGGTCCACCTTGTGGGAGGCCTACCCACGCTGCGTCACGCTGGGGCTTAACTGCCCCATCGGCCATCTGTTCTTCAGGCTATGTGCCCTGCCTACTACCACTTTAGCCTGGCAATTCTTAGGGCTGGTTAATCTATATATCTATTTAATTAATACCTACTAAGATTTTTGACAGCCTGACATATTACGCAATATTTCTAGCCGTATAGAACCAAAATCTTCAGGAAATCTACAATAACTGTAGGGTTGGCCTGGACTCATACGTCATTAAAGATATCGAACTAATTGTGGACTAAAGTTTCCAAACAGTGGATAACATACGACATGCAAAGGAAGCGCTATAGATCCAAACGGGAATGACATAAGTAAGGAATAGTCGCAGAAAGCCTTGGATCGCGAGAAATGCAAGCTGTCACAGGATACTAACTGGCTCCCGAATCTGTTCGAACATTTGTCAATAGTATTAGGAGGCACACCTAACGAAGTTCAAAGTTCAAAGTTCAAAGTCATTTATTTGTAACATAGCTTACGAGTGGCGAGATTGTTGCGGTGCTGAAGTTCGACTAGCGGTCGACTAGAAACGGACACCCATACAGTGCCACGATTCTACGAACTTGCTTGCCTTGGTGTTGCCATCATTGCCAGGTTGTACAAGTCTTTTGCCATTTTATATCGTACGAATAACGTTTAATATCGTATATCGGAGAACGTCGGTGGCCTAATGGTTAGGTATCCGACTCGCAAGCGAGAGGTACAAGGTCCGAATGCCACTGCGGCTATTTACCAATGGCAATTTTCTGCGTTATGTACATTAGTTGAACATTAACCGATGCTCTCACGGTGAGGGAAAACGTGACGAAATCTGTACTTTCAGACGATTGAATATGTAACCATGATCCAACCTGGTCAGATTCCTCCGGTCAGATAGCACGGAGGTCAGATGGCAGTCGCTCCACTGTAATTATCTGATCTATTAAATCCTGGATCATGGCCAAGGCGGACCCTCGTGCGCGAGAGCACAACCGGAACATTAACGTCAAGATAATTTCTTATTTTTATCGGACGGATAACAAACTTTGAGAGTATATCCTCACCTGTAGGTATAACGTGTAAGCCTCACAAAATAAATATCCCCAAATACGGGCAAATGCTGAAGAGAGGTTCCATTGTGGATCAGTAATTATCTCGCAATACTGATTGATATATGAAGCACCCTTAATTAGAGTCCAGTGGACCTGCGTTTGACGTCTGTACAGTTAGCCACGTAATACGCGTGTCATATCGAAAACAATACGTAAATAATTGTAATATTGTAAAAGTGAAAGGTTGTCTGTCTGTGTGTTGCGTTTTGATAGATTTAGCGGAAATCTGTGGTGGAAAGTTTCACCTCCATGGAAGGAAAGGTGAAGAATTCCCATGGAATTCTGCGAGTGTAAAAGCGTTAGAAAAAATTTCTAAAATAGGTTTTTTTTTGACGATTGAAGCTAAAAAATTACAATGTAATGTGCTAAAAGCCGCTTGGGTATTTAAGGTCAAAGGAACACAATTATTTGAGTTGTAAGACGAGTATCAAAATTCCGTACACATTTTACGTCGTCCTGTGAACGAAATCCGTTTTTCATATAAAGCCGAAAATGGCTTACTCACAATTCACATAATTACGCTCGTGTTGCCTTAATGACGACCTGAGTGGTACGGTTGGTTAACATACCAGTCGCCGTGCAAAGGTCCCGGGTTCGATTCCCGGCCAAACAGAAATTGAAATGATAAATTTTAATTTCTGTTACGGGTCTGGGTGTAATACATATTTATTATAATATGTATTAAAAAGAAATATTAGTATATAAGTAGTTTATCAGTTATCTAACACCCATAACACAAGCTTCGCTTACTTTTGGGGCGCGATGGCGCTGTGTGAATTTGTCGAAGCATATTTATTTACTTAATTTATGCGTCATATATTCTTATTTGGACCGAGGTTAAATGTATATTTTTTTACAAAAACTTGTCCGTTTTAACATTTTACTCGTTTAGAAAAGTACCCATAGCCGTTGCAAAAGATATAAAGCCAAAAAGCTAAAGAACATCGGACACATCATCAGCTAATTTCCAGAGGGCGACTGTACCGCTTTGAGTCGACCTGCGTCAATCAAGAATGAGAACCGGTCGACCTGATTGTAATTCGGTTAGCTGTACCTGAATTACAATTAAGTTACCTGTCAACTGTACCATATCGTCAGGTAAGTAACATGTAACAATGTAGCAATAATCGGCAGTAAGTAATGCACATCAGCTAGTTTCAGCTTCGTATTGTAGCATGTGTGCTCTGGCAGGCCTTAGGTTAGGACGGGTCCTAAGACAGGTAGGCGTTCGAAGGCCTTATGTTTGGATGGGCTCCAAGTTAAGTAGGCTTCCGGGTTAGGTTGTTGCTCTCGTAGGGCAGCCGAGGCTTTAATCAGTTAAGTAGGTTGAAGCATGTAGGAAGAAGGTCGGTAGGCTTAGATAGGTCGGAGCAAGTAAGACGTAGGTCTTTAGCCTGTCTCTATGAGCACACATGGCACTGGCTAGGTAGAAATTCAAATGGGGTTCATTATAATTAGATGTAAGATGTCCTATGTATTTTATAGCATTCTTCAGTATACTTTCACGAATATAACTTCAATTAAGCAGTTACCAGTTTTTATTTAAAGTCCCTGGATCCCCCAGTGTTACAGTATTTACTCACACGCGTGCGACAGAGAGGATGCTCTACGAAGCCGAGTTAGCCGATGTGCATTTTTAACCATAATAGCATTTTTCTCCTTGGGACAGATTATATCAAGCGTCGGCGACGTGCGTCAGTTGACGCGCGTTTTGCTGTCAACAAATGTCACTTAAAAATTGTATGAATTTCTATATCAGCGCTGACGCTTGACATAATTTGGGCCCGTCACTAACTCTATCTGACAATTTGTGACGGTGTATATTTGGATGGGAATTGGATATCCAATAATTACTTTTTAGCTTTGTCCACACTGCACCTATATCACACCATCACCACTAGACTTCACTAGTACACCACGACGTGTTTCGCTCCTCCACAGAGCATCATCACAAGAAACCGGTGACCTTAAATAACAAACACCGAAAACTGTGGTGTTTGTCTGTTCATTATTTGAGATACAATCATCATTATCACAGCCCATAACAGTCCACTGCAGGACTAAGGGCCTCTCCCATGAAAGGGGAGGTTATTGCCATAATCTCCATGCTTGGCAGGCAGGTTGGAGACCACAGTGTTATAAATATAACAAAGGAAACCGGTGCTGCCCATTTTCCATCTTTCTCAGCTTTTGCCTCGGAAACATCAATCGCCTTGTACGACATCCACGAGTGTAAGAGGTTGGTGCTATTCTACTCCGCCGAACACCACACGGCCAAATTAACGCCTGATACAGTCAAGGCCACATTAACGCCTGATACAGTCAATCAATTGGATCGTTATTCGCTACTCTCTTACTCTCTTGTTGGTTATTCTGGGCACACAAAAAGCATATCAACAAGTAGACCAATAAATTAAACTACCCACCGCCACAAAAACCGAAGGTAATTTTATATTCACACATTACCTTCTTTTTGCTCTACCCTCATTTCACCGTACTGAAACAAAGGAATGCACAATTCATGCAAACAGTAGCATCTGGTCACTAACGATACTTTGATTGCGCACTGTGAAAATTACTGGCCTCACCGTTATTGCAAACCTATTTCCTGGGATGTAATCGCTCGTTTGGCATTCGTATTATGAGCATGCCAGCAATAGAAATGAGCGTGCCAGTAAAAGTTTGTAATTAGACAGTTAGAAACTAGTGTACGTAGTTGAGGAGGGATGTTTAAAGTGCAACGGCGCTATCAAAAGCTTTTGCCAGCAAGAATCTGTTATGGAAAGAAGCATGCCACGCTCTTTTGTACCTGCTTTGAAAGACATGGAAATTACTAATATGAGATATGCGTGGTGACAATATTGAGAAATGGATTTCAGATATTTGGAATATATTACGGCTAGAGATTTATCGAAATTTATGTAAAAAACAATACTATAAAAAAGTCGATGATATTTTAAAGAAAGGTAAGGTCAAGAGTGCCTTGAGCCGACGTATAAGTATGAGTGTCAGTACCACAGCTACTGAAACAATGCGGTCTCTGCCTACCCCTACGAGAAAAAAGGGTAACGTTATGTATGTATGTGTGTACTGTATGTACCTTTGTATTTTAGGTATTTATACAGACTCACAAGTACTAGGAACGCAAAGGCAGACAAGAATATTAGTATATATCTACAAATGAAATCTATTTGCCTGTATCACTGTAAATTGATTAGCAGTAAAACAACCAGTTAATAGTAATCAAACTATTAAGTTGTTGTTATAGGTGGTTAGTCAAAAGCAACAATGTGGCGGCTCTATGTTTCATAATAGGTACTTCTTTAACCGCTATGCCCGAGAGTAATAAAAATCAATGTAGCCTCGAAGTTACAAATATGTGTTAGCGTGTCAGCAACTTTTCATGCTTCCAAAAATATTTTTATAGGGTAATCGTTTTCCCTTAAAAGCCCTAACGCGAACTTATTCATTCATATTTCATGTTAAGACGTGTGATTTATGTGAAATTGTATTACACACCCAATATTTCTCCCCTATTTGGGTTACGTCTCTTTTTCCGCCTAAAATTATGCCGACACAATAAGTTACAGAATTCAGATGGCGGAAAGTAATTTTCTTTACAGGCTGCAGTTGAGCTGCCGCGGTGTTGGAGCCGGGACCAAATGTGTATCTAGCTATGTTAAGTAATAAGAGGAAGTTTATGGTAATCAGTAATTTTCAATTTGAACTGATAACTTTGATTGGCCACTTCCTTGGTGGTCGTACAAGGCGACTAATGTTTTCGAGGCAAAATATCTAAGCGTCTCCGTAGACTGGAAAGCGGGCAGCAGCATTTTCCATTGTTATATTATAACACTGCGATCTCCAACCCGCCTCTGCCAAGCGTGGGGATTAAGGCCCTGAGTCAAGCCTTGACCCTTGTCAAGCTAGGTCAAGCAGTCAATCCTTGACCCTGGTCAAGCCTGAACCCTTGTCAAGCCTGGACCTTGGTCAGGCCTGGACCTTGCCTCAAACAGCCGGGTCGAGTCTGAACCCCCTAAGGAACCAATGCGTGTGTTGCGCGTTCGAGGCACACCAAACTATCCTTCCTCCATACACATCCTCTCCTAAACGATCCTCTAATGATGAAGGAAAACATTGTGAGGAAACCTACAGATTCAGGCGACTGAATGTGTAACCATATTCATATCTGGTCAGGGTCCTCAGGTTAACAGAGTCACAGACGTCAGACTGCAGTCGCGATACTGATTTATTCTGACCTCTACTGGAAGATATAGTTGCTAACTGCGTATTAGCAAGCTGATAGCAAAAGCAAAAGCCCGAGTGCCTGCAAAATTGCAGATATTAATTCTCAATATCGATGTTATCTCTGTGCTTCTCCGAACTTCAACGGCATACGTGAGGACTTCATAGTAGTTTTAGTGAATGTATCTGTGACTTTCAATAAGTGTATTCTGAGAATATTGCTATTAAATAGAAATATTTTGAACTGGAACTTGAAATGAATTTCTAAGTATTGAAGCGCGTTTGATGCAGTAAGAAGTACCTAAGTATATGTATGGGCAAATGACTATCAAGGTAGCTCTATATTTTATTGAGAAAAAGTTATTCGGCGTACAACATATTTGTCAACTAAAACCTGGCGTACCTAACTAGAAAATATCTCATTTTTTACGAGAATTTTAGACGAGACGCTAATTAAAAACTAAGCTAGAGAAAAAAAAACTGCTTTTAAATATGGATTAGGTGCCTATTTATTGAATTTATTTGTTGAAGTACCAACAGCTTATAAAAGAAATTAAATACTAGGAGTACAATACTATGTATTCGTCTTTCAAAATTTCGTCCGAAGCCCAGATACTATTAAAAATGTCAGTAGTCGTCAACTGGCCCAAAAAATTATAACGAGACCAGCTTGCCGATTAGATAATCCACTCAACGCGTCCTGGTAACCGGAGACCCAATTGTTCCAACTTACTAATAACTTTAAAGAAAATAATGGTCGGTACCTAACTGTATATACCTATACTGAGTCTTGGATGAGGTTTAAGCATACGTAACATAACATCCCGTCTCATAGCCGTAGGGATAACCGGAGACCTCATTGTTCAAACTTACTAGGATACTGACAAACTTCTTTCTCTCCTTCCACATACAACTTTCCAACATGCTTGTTACTTTGCTAATTAAACCAGATATACGTATCGTATTTGATAAAAACAAGTTAAAACGCATGTTAAAATAGGTTATTTTTTGTTTTATCTTCGCTTTAAGATTTTATTTCAACAAGATATTAGACATAAAAATCTTAAAATTATTGCTTAGCTATTATTGGACAAAAATTTTAAGAACGAAATTTTATGGAAAAATATGCCATGCGAATTTACATCGGCAGTTTCGAATACAGTAAAATAAATCACAAAAACCTTTTACGAGCACTCTAATGTTTAGTTTCAGTTTAATAATAAAGCTAAACTTATATTTTTACAACGGAAATGATTAGACTTTTCCGCTGATATCAACCGAAAGAATTGACAATTACTGTTTTTGTACGTCCCTCAAAAATAAAGAACTACAGTGTTTGAAAGGTTCTGTTTGAGGGTGTAGTAAAATAGAAAAGTTTTTTTTTTTTTTTTTTTTTTTTATTACAATGTTATAGTTTTCGCTGTTTACATTCTGTATGTCGCTAGTGGAAGGAAAATAAGAAGTGGGAAAATAATGTACCTAACAAAGAACATAGCCATATTCGTTTCTGCCAGCTAGTAACTTCGTTGTTGTTCGAATTTCAAAGCAGATAGTCATCTAAATAAGTTTTATTCGGACGAAAACAAATAATGTTACAGCAGAATTAAACTCAACGCAATTAGGGAAACTTTAAATTCAATCGTACATTTTATGTAACATATTAAAATACACCGAAAGCCTCCAATATTTTATTAAAAAGTTGAACATTTTACAGTTGATATATTGTATCGAGATATTATTAAATAAAAGTAAAATAAATAAAACTTGTTGTTTTTTGAACGAACAAGTGTAACAAATTAAATTTTATGGTTAAAATAGTTATTCATTATTTGAAAATAAAATGTAACGTGAGTATGGTTTTCGTAATTTCATGTTAAAATTGTGTATATTTACTCGAATATTAAATTTTGAGTTTGATTTAAAAAAAAAAGGTGGTGCGTTAAAAAAACATCAAGTAAATTAAAAAAGTATACCAATTGAGTACAATAATGTTAAATGTAAATAAAACTGTGAAATATAATCGTAATAGTTATAAAAGTTAAGACAATGTAATTTATCATGTCATTGATTTTAAGAATAAATAATAATTTTCAATTGAACGTGCCAAGTCTACTTGTTTTATTTTATTTCATCTGTGATTTCTCTATTTACCTCATCATCATCATATCAGCAGAAAAACGCCCACATAGACCTCCCCCAGAAATCTCCACAAAGGCCGGTCCTGCGCTTTCCGCATCCAGTTGGTATCTGCAATCTTTACAAGGTCGTCGGTCCACCTTGTGGGCCTACCCACGCTGCGTCACGCTGGGGCTTTACTGCCCCATCGGCCATCTGTTCTTCAGGCTATGTGCCCTGCCTACTGCCACTTTAGCCTGGCAATTCTTAGGGCTGGTTAATCTATATATCTTTTTAATTAATACCTACTAAGATTTTTGACAGCCTGACATATTACGCAATATTTCTAGCCGTATAGAACCAAAATATTAAAAAGGAATCTTCAGGAAATCTACAATAACTGTAGGGTTGTCCTGGACTCATACGTCATTATAGATATCGAACTAATTGTGGACTAAAGTTTCCAAACAGTGGATAACATACGACATGCAAAGGAAGCGCTATAGATCCAAACGGGAATGACATAAGTAAGGAATAGTCGCAGAAAGCCTTAGATCGCGTGAAATGCAAGCTGTCACAGGATACTAACCGGCTCCCGAATCTGTTCGAACATTTGTCAATAGTATTAGGAGGCACACCTAACGAAGTTCAAAGTTAAAAGTCATTTATTTGTAACATAGCTTACGAGTGGCGAGATTGTTGCGGTGCTGAAGTTCGACTAGCGGTCGACTAGAAACGGACACCCATACAGTGCCACGACTCTACGAACTTGCTTGCCTTGGTGTTGCCATCATTGCCAGGTTGTACAAGTCTTTTGCCATTTTATATCGTACGAATAACGCATAATATCATATATCGGAGAACGTCGGTGGCCTAATGGTTAGGTATCCGACTCGCAAGCGAGAGGTACAAGGTCCGGATGCCACTGCGGCTATTTACCAATGGCAATTTTCTGCGTTATGTACATTAGTTGAACATTAACCGATGCTCTTACGGTGAGGGAAAACGTGATGAAACCTGTACTTTCAGACGATTGAATATGTAACCATGATCCAACCTGGTCAGATTCCTCCGGTCAGATAGCACGGAGGTCAGATGGCAGTCGCTCCACTGTAATTATCTGATCTATTAAATCCTGGATCATGGTCAAGGCGGACCCTCGTGCGCGAGAGCACAACCGGAACATTAACGTCAAGATAATTTCTTATTTTTATCGGACGGATAACAAACTTTGAGAGTATATCCTCAACTATAGGTATAACGTGTAAGCTTCACAAAATAAATATCCCCAAATACGGGCAAATGCCGAAGAGAGGTTCCATTGTGGTTCAGTAATTATCTCGCAATACTGATTGATATATGAAGCACCCTTAATTAGAGTCCAGTGGACCTGCGTTTGACGTCTGTACAGTTAGCCACGTAATACGCGTGTCATATCGAAAACAATACGTAAATAATTGTAATATTGTAAAAGTGAAAGGTTGTCTGTCTGTGTGTTGCGTTTTGATAGATTTAGCGCAAATCTGTGGTGGAAAGTTTCACCTCCATGGAAGGAAAGGTGAAGAATTCCCATGGAATTCTGCGAGTGTAACAGCGTTAGAAAAAATTTCTAAAAGAGGTTTTTTTTGACGATTGAAGCTAAAAAATTACAATGTAATGTGCTAAAAGCCGCTAGGGTATTTAAGGCCAAAGGAACACAATTATTTGAGTTGTAAGTCGAGTATCAAAATTCCGTACACATTTTACGTCGTCCTGTGAACGAAATCCGTTTTTCATATGAAGCCGAAAATGGCTTACTCACAATTCACATAATTACACTCGTGTTGCCTTAATGACGACCTGAGTGGTACGGTTGGTTACCATACCAGTCGCCGTGCAAAGGTCCCGGGTTCGATTCCCGGCCGAACAGAAATTGAAATGATAAATTTTAATTTCTGTTACGGGTCTGGGTGTAGTATGTATAATAAGTATGTATTAAAAAGAAATAATAGTATATAAGTAGATTATCAGTTATCTAACACCCATAACACAAGCTTCGCTTACTTTTGGGGCGCGATGGCGCTGTGTGAATTTGTCGAAGCATATTTATCTACTTAATTTATGCGTCATATATTCTTATTTGGACCGAGGTTAAATGTATATTTTTTTACAAAAACTTGTCCGTTTTAACATTTTACTCGTTTAGAAAAGTACCCATAGCCGTTGCAAAAGATATAAAGCCAAAAAGCTAAAGAACATCGGACACATCATCAGCTAATTTCTAGAGGGCGACTGTACCGCTTTGAGTCGACCTGCGTCAATCAAGAATGAGAACCGGTCGACCTGATTGTAATTCGGTTACCTGGACCTGAATAACAATCAAGTTACCTGTCAACTGTACCATATCGTCAGGTAAGTAACATGTAACAATGTAGCAATAATCGGCAGTAAGTAATGCACATCAGCTAGTTTCAGCTTCGTATTGTAGCATGTGTGCTCTGACAGGCCTTAGGTTAGGACGGGTCCTAAGACAGGTAGGCGTTCGGAGGCCTTATGTTTGGATGGGCTCTAAATTAAGTAGGCTTCCGGGTTAGGTTGTTGCTCCCGTAGGGCAGCCGGGGCTTTAATCAGTTAAGTAGGTTGAAGCATGTAGGAAGAAGGTCGGTAGGCTTAGATTGGTCGGAGCAAGTAAGACGTAGGTCTTTAGCCTGTCTCTATGAGCACACATGGCACTGGCTAGGTAGAAATTCAAATGGGGTTCATTTTAATTAGATGTAAGATGTCCTATGTATTTTATAGCATTCTTCAGTATACTTTCACGAATATAACTTCAATTAAGCAGTTACCAGTTTTTGTTGAGAGTCCCTGGATCCCCCAGTGTTACAGTATATACTCACACGCGTGCGAAAGAGAGGATGCTCTACGAAGCCGAGTTAGCCGATGTGCATTTTTAACGATAATAGCATTTTTCTCCTTGGGACAGATTATATCAAGCGTCGGCGTCGTGCGTCAGCTGACGCGCGTTTTGCTGTCAACAAATGTCACTTAAAAATTGTATGAATTTCTATATCAGCGCTGACGCTTGATATAATTTGGGCCCGTCACTAACTCTATCTGACAATTTGTGACGGTGTATATTTGGATGGGAATTGGATATCCAATAATTACTTTTTAGCTTTGTCCACCCTACACCTATATCACAATATTACCACTAGACATCACTAGTAAACCACGATGTGTTTCGCTCCTCCACAGAGCATCATCACAAGAAACCGGTGACCTTAAATAACAAACACCGAAAACCGTGGTGTTTGTCTGTTCATTATTTGAGATACAATCATCATTATCACAGCCCATAACAGTTCACTGCAGGACTAAGGGCCTCTCCCATGAAAGGGGAGGTTATTGCCATAATCTCCATGCTTGGCAGGCAGGTTGGAAACCACAGTGTTATAAATATAACAAAGGAAACCGGTGCTGCCCATTTTCCATCTTTCTCAGCTTTTGCCTCGGAAACATCAATCGCCTTGTACGACATCCACGAGTGTAAGAGGTTGGTGCTATTCTACTCCGCCGAACACCACACGGCCAAATTAACGCCTGATACAGTCAAGGCCACATTAACGCCTGATACAGTCAATCAATTGGATCGTTATTCGCTACTCTCTTACTCTCTTGTTGGTTATTCTGGGCACACAAAAAGCATATCAACAAGTAGACCAATAAATTAAACTACCCACCGCCACAAAAACCGAAGGTAATTTTATATTCACACATTACCTTCTTTTTGCTCTACCCTCATTTCACCGTACTGAAACAAAGGAATGCACAATTCATGCAAACAGTAGCATCTGGTCACTAACGACACTTTGATTGCGCACTGTGAAAATTACTGGCCTCACCGTTATTGCAAACCTATTTCCTGGGATGTAATCGCTCGTTTGGCATTCGTATTATGAGCATGCCAGCAATAGAAATGAGCGTGCCAGTAAAAGTTTGTAATTAGACAGTTAGAAACTAGTGTACGTAGTTGAGGAGGGATGTTTAAAGTGCAACGGCGCTATCAAAAGCTTTTGCCAGCAAGAATCTGTTATGGAAAGAAGCATGCCACGCTCTTTTGTACCTGCTTTGAAAGACATGGAAATTACTAATATGAGATATGCGTGGTGACAATATTGAGAAATGGATTTCAGATATTAGGAATATATTACGGCTAGAGATTTATCGATATTTATGTAAAAAACAATACTATAAATAAGTCGATGATATTTTAAAGAAAGGTAAGGTCAAGAGTGCCTTGAGTCGACGTATAAGTATGACAAGGAAGGAAGAAGCGAGAAAGGTTTGTCAGTAGTGTCAGTACCACAGCTACTGAAACAATGCGGTCTCTGCCTACCCCTACGAGAAAAAAGGGTAACGTTATGTATGTATCTGTGTACTGTATGTACCTATGTATTTTAGGTATTTATACAGACTCACAAGTACCAGGAACGCAAAGGCAGACAAGAATATTAGTATATATCTACAAATGAAATCTATTTGCCTGTAGTAAAACAACCAGTTAATAGTAATCAAACTATTAAGTTGTTGTTATAGGTGGTTAGTCAAAAGCAACAATGTGGCGGCTCTATGTTTCATAATAGGTACTTCTTTAACCGCTATGCCCAAGAGTAATAAAAATCAATGTAGCCTCGAAGTTACAAATATGTGTTAGCGTGTCAGCAACTTTTCATGCTTACGAAAATATTTTTATAGGGTAATCGTTTTCCCTTAAAAGCCCTAACGCGAACTTATTCATTCATATTTCATGTTAAGACGTGTGATTTATGTGAAATTGTATTACACACCCAATATTTCTCCCCTATTTGGGTTACGTCTCTTTTTCCGCCTAAAATTATGCCGACACAATAAGTTACAGAATTCAGATGGCGGAAAGTAATTTTCTTTACAGGCTGCAGTTGAGCTGCCGCGGTCTTGGAGCCGGGACCAAATGTGTATATATCTATGTTAAGTAATAAGAGGAAGTTTAAGGTAATCGGTGATTTTCAATTTGAACTGATCACTTTGATTTGCGGGGCAACATTGGCCACTTCCTTGGTGGCCGTGTGGTGTCCGGCAGAGTAGAATAGCACCTACCCCTTACACTCATGGGTGTCGTACAAAGCGACTAATGTTTTTGACGCAAAATATCTAACTGGAAAGCGGGCAGCAGCATTTTCCATTGTTATATTATAACACTGCGATCACCAAACCGCCTCTGCCAAGCGTGGGGATAAGGGCCCTGTGTCAAGCCTTGACCCTTGTCAAGCTAGGTCAAGCAGTCAATCCTTGACCCTGGTCAAGCCTGAACCCTTGTCAAGCCTGGACTTTGGTCAGGCCTGGACCTTGCCTCAAACAGCCGGGTCGAGTCTGGACCCCCCAAGCAACCAATGCGTGTGTTGCGCGTTCGAGGCACACCAAACCATCCTTCCTCCATACACATCCTCTCCTAAACGATCCTCTAATGATGAAGGAAAACATCGTGAGGAAACCTACAGATTCAGGCGACTGAATGTGTAACCATATTCATATCTGGTCAGGGTCCTCAGGTTAACAGAGTCACAGACGTCAGACTGCAGTCGCGAAACTGATTTATTCTGACCTCTACTGGAAGATATAATTGCTAACTGCGTATTAGCAAGCTGATAGCAAAAGCAAAAGCTCGAGTGGCTGCAAAATTGCAGATATTAATTCTCAAAATCGATGTTATCTCTGTGCTTCTCCGAACTTCAACGACATACGTGAGGACTTCATAGTAGTTTTAGTGAATGTATCTGTGACTTTCAATAAGTGTATTCTGAGAATATTGCTATTAAATAAAAATATTTTGAACTGGAACTTGAAACGAATTTCTAAGTATTGAAGCGCGTTTGATGCAGTAAGAAGTACCTAAGTATATGTATGGGCAAATGACTATCAAGGTTACTCTATATTTTATGAGAAAAAGTTATTCGGCGTGCAACATAATTGTTTCAACTAAAAGCTGGCGTACCTAACTAGAAAATTTTTCATTTTTTACGAGAATTTTAGACGAGACGCTTAATAAAAACTAAGCTACACAAAAACAAAGTTACATTAATATTAATTTTATTAATTTTGCATATAATGACTGCTTTTATATATGGATTAGGTGCCTATTTATTGAATTTATTTGTTGAAGTACAAACAGGTTATAAAAGAAATTAAATACTAGGAGTACTATACTATGTATTCGTCTTTCAAAATTTCGTCCGAAGCCCAGATACTATTAAAAATGTCAGTAGTCGTCAACTGGCACAAAAAATTATAACGAGACCAGCTTGCCGATTAGATAATCCACTCAACTCGTCCTGGTATCACAAAAAAGGGTTTAGTACAGATTTGGTGTAAAACAATTTTGGGCTGACACAATTTTTCGGTATCCGGCTTTTTCCAGTTTATAATAGGGTGAGGCAAACGGGCAAGCAGGGCCTCGAGCCCGATAATTTACTTGGGTTGATCGAATTGTTCTTAATTGGATCGCAATAGCATTGAGCTGCGATTGCGATAAAATTACAATTCGAACGAGATATTATTAATATAGCGGACTCGAGGCCCAGGTCACCTGATGATAAGTTTTTTTTTTTTTTTAATATTATACAAGGCAAGCATTTGGCCGCCATCTCACCTGTTGGTAAGTGATGATGCGGTCGAAGATGGAGCATGCCGTGGAGTGACCACGGTGAACACCAAGGGGAATGCGTTGACGACCTTTGAGAAAGTTCTATTGGTGTTGTTTCGGAATCCCTTGCTTCGATACCACATACAAGAGTTATTCTTATTCTTTCATACCGTATTACATTCTTTTGAAAAATGTTGCCTACTTTGAATAGAAATGGGAAAGTTTTGTGCGTTTATCGGAAATTTCCATCATTGAACTAAATAAAAATATATATATATATATATATATTCGTGGACAAATTCACACAGCGCCATCTATCCCCAAACTAAGCAAAGCTTGTACTATGGGTGCTAGATAACTGATATACTACTTAAATACTTTTAAAAACATACTTATTATACATAGAATACCCAGACCCGTAACAGAAATTAAAATTCAATTATATTTCAATTTCTGCCCGGCCGGGAATCGAACCCGGGACCTCTTGCGTGGCAGACCGGCATGTTGACTATTGAACCACTCAGGTCGTCACTATGATCTTTCTTCCCCCTTACGTCTTCAACGAGTCCCATCAGCTGTCACAGGCTTCGGCCCCTACAACGTAACATCGTCTCGTCTCTCACCATCGCTGGAGGCACGACTTTTCCTTTTCATTTTGCGAAACGGCACCGTTCCGATATTGAACGCGGTCGTAACATATTTTTTAAGTGCCGCGCCCACCTGCACCGGTTCCAATAACACAACCGATTTGAAAGACGGTGGCGGTTGGAACTACTGAAGTGGGTAGTGTAATAAGGTGCTTATTAAAGATAAAAAAATCATCATCATCTTGGCGTTAATGTCCCGGTTGTGCTCTCGAGAACGAGGGCCCGGGGTCCACCTTGACCTTGATCCAGGATTTGGCGATCAGGTAATTACAGTGGAGCGACTACCATCTGACCTCCGTGACCGTGCTTATTAAAGATAGTTTTAGCTAAACTTTTAAGAAACAGGCGTGGCTGGCTTGCTTAATCGCTTCCCACTATGATAAGAAAAAGTATACAGCATGATCTGTAGAGTCGGTCTTATGAGTATGAGTAACATACTTTTTAAGTGCCGCGCCCACCTGCCCCGGTTCCAATAACACAACCAATTCGAGAGACGGCTGCGGTTGGAACTACTGAAGTGAGTGTTGTAATAAGGTGCTTACTAAAGCAAGTTTTAGTTAAATCTTCAAGAAACAAGCGTCGTTGGCTTGTTTGATTGTCCCCCTCTAAGATCTATTGAGTTGGCCATCTGATGATCGAAGTAATGCTTCAATTCTTGGAGTACAAGATGGAGTTCTGCAACGCGTGGGTGATGCCCCTAGTATTGCAAACGTTCATAGGCTGCGGTGACTGCTTACCATCAGGCAGGCCGTAAGCTTGTTTGCCACCTTAGTGGTAAAAAGAATAAATCTTGTCATTGATTTAGAATAAGAGACTGAAAAACTAACCACACTATTGTTTTTTTTTTTTTTATGTTATCCGGTAGACAAACAGGCATGCGGGCCACCTGATGGAAAGTGGTCACCGCCGCCTATGGACATCAGCATCACCAGGGGTGCTACCAATGCGTTGCCCGCCTCTAAGGAGACCTCTAATATACCTCTTGAACGATCCCAATAGACCAAAGGAAACACCGTTGCTGGGAGCTCATTCCACATCCGAATCGTAAGAGCGAGAAATGTTCTTTCGAATCTTCGCGTGGACACCACTAGAGGGTCCACGTAATGGGGATGAGTACCCAGCCCACGGCGGGTGGTGCGATTGCGGAATTGTGCTGTGGGCACCAGATCAAATAATTCCTCAGAACACTCCCCATTGTACAGCCGGTAGAACACACACAGGGAGCCAAAGTCCCTTCGATCAGCCAGTGGTTCCAACTTGCCTGTCAGTACGGTATCGTCGACAATTCGTACGGCGCGCCTCTGTATAGAATCCAAGTGATTAAGCAGGTCGGCGGTTTCCCCGGCCCAAAGATGGGAACAATACTCCATATGTGGCCGCACCTGTGCCTTATACAGCAACAGACGCTGTTCTGGGGTGAAGTATCGCTTAGACCGGTTAAGCACACCAAGTTTTTTCGAGGCTAGTTTAGCCTTACACTCCAGGTGACTTCGGAACCGTACGTCGTCTGATATGTCGACACCAAGGATCCCGATACTTTTTGAGATGGAGAGGGATGTTCCTTGGAACTGCGGCACCATGACAAAAGGATCCTTTTTGGCGGAAAATGCGCAGACCTGCGTCTTAGAGGGGTTGAATTCCACCAGGTTCAATCTGCCCCAGTGAGCAACTTGCTCCAAGGAGTGTTCAATCTCTGACACAAGTCTTATTCGGCTTTCCGACACCACGGAACGAGGGATATTCGCACGGCCAGTATAACGAGCGTCTGCAGTACTGTCATCTGCATAGCAATGAATACTGGGAGTATTCAGCATATCATTGATATGCAGAAGAAACAGCGTGGGAGACAGCACTGAACCTTGGGGTACTCCAGCATGAATACTCTTGGTATCGGAGCAGCATCCGTCGACAACGACTTGGATACTCCGCCCAGACAGAAAGCTGGATACCCAATTGCAGAGTCCCTCGGGGATACCGTACTTCGGGAGTTTTGTTAGCAGTGCCCTGTGCCAGGGCACTGCTAACAAATTAGTTTTATGGGTGGGTTTTATTGAAATGAAAATACTGCTGTGGATGTGCGGAGTTACGAGGCTGGATCGAGTACGTAACGAGTACATCCGTGGCAGCCTTGGCGTAAGAGATATCGCAGATAAGATCGAGGAGGCTCGCTGCGCGGTTTTGGTTATGTGTTACCTACTCCTCAGGGATACGTGGTAAATAGGTGCCTGAACCTGCCGGTATGTCTATAGCATTTAGTATTGCAGTGCAGTTTTATTTTCCATTTAAGCTATTGCATAGTTTTTATCGCAGGCTTCGAGCGTGGCGACCGAATCAAGAAATTCCGTAACGAAAATAAACCTAACACCACCCACTCCGACCGGCACAGCGCGGCAGCGGTGCGGCGTTGAAAGCCGTGCATCGTCTAACGTCGTTTTAGTTCGGCAGACTTCGGCACGGTGTATGTGTGCGTGCGACTAGACGTATGCGTGTAGACTAGCTGCTAACTGCTCATAACTGATTCTATCTCTCTTAGACACAATGCTAGGTGAGGCAGCGTGCTTTTTGGATGAAGACAAAAACAAATACTGCTTAAATAAAATAAATAAATAATTATAATTGCATAAGTTGATAAAAAATGCTATGCAATAGCTTTACCGCGGCAGTCCCCGAGTGCCACACGTATTTTTTTTATTTTGTTGTTATTAGCGAAGGCCTGTAATTGGCTTATTGACTCTAAGATAATATTTATTATGTTTTATATAGGTGTTGGTAAATAAATAAATAAAAAGAGTGCATTGAGATGGCAGGTCGCTCTATAGTCATTACATGAGTTGATGTCCTAAATTCAGGATCATGATCAAGGCGGACCCCGGGCCCTCGCGTGTGAAGACAGACGATATGATTATATTTTATATACATACATACATACATACCCACTCATCTATTAAATTACGTGCAATAATTAAATTGGGAATTTAAAGAACGCCCCGCAATTAAACTAAAACACCTATTTCCATTATATGGAGGTAATGTAATATGTTTTAGTGAGCGTCGGTGGCCGAGCGGTTACAGATCCGACTCGTAAGCCAGAGGTCCCGGGTTCGAATCCCGCTCCGGCCATGTACCAATAACTGTTTTCTGAGTTATGTACATTAGTTGAATACTAACCGATGCTCTTACGGTGAGGGAAAACATCGTGATGAAACCTGCACATTCAGGCGACTGGATGTGTAACCATGATCCAATCTGGTCAGGTTTCCCTGGTAGCAGGGTCATGGAGGTCAGATGGCAGTCGCTCCACTGTAATTACCTGATCTGCCAAATCCTGGATCATGGTCAAGGCGGACCCCGGGCCCTCGTTCTCGAGAGCACAACCGGGACATTAACGCCAAGATGATTATTTTTTTTATTAATATAATACGTTTTAGTATTAGCTAACTTGTAATTATTCATAAGCTCAGTAACATTTCTCAACTTATAATATAATTCATGTTATGAATCTATCGTTAGTACTTATGGCGTAGCTCTCACGTAGCATGATTGCTACACGAGAGCTATGCCGCGTAGATGATGCTACGAGTAATCTACGAAACGTAATTCAATATTGCGGCAACTCGAGTCGGGGCGCAACTCGTCCCACGTGATTTTTGTCCCACGGGACCAGTTGAGCACTGTATTTATATTATTTGTTTGCCCAAGAAGTTGGCGGCTATCGACCGCTTTGCCCCGCTGAATATAAAAAATTAATCATCTTGGCGTCAATATCTAGGTTGCGCTCTCGCGCACGTTGGCCCGAGGTTCGCCTTGACCATGATCCAGGATTTTGGCCGATCAGGTAATTACAGTGAAGGGGCTGCCATCTGACCTCCATGACTCTGCTACCAGGGGAACTGGATCAGATTGGATCATGGTTACACATCCAGTCGCCTGAATGTGCAGGTTACATCACGATATTTTTCCTCGCCGTAAGAGTATCGGTTAGTATACATATCAACTCAGAAAATAGTCATAAGTCTAGAGTAATAATAATTAAAATATGTGTATATGTATGTATATATAAACCTTAAATTAAAAAGGTAATAAACTAATGTTACAAATTTTGTCCCTGGTCCCCAGAAGTCGGAAGGTGCCCTAGAGGTTGACCGCTTTTGTCCGTTTGCCCCGCCGAATGGCGAGACTTATCCTTTGACCAAGTAGACGCAAATAAGGACATTAGTCCAGTAGATTAATTAAATATAAAAGAAGTAAGCCTCCATGCTCATTTCCCCATGGGGCAGTTGGTGTAATAAAATATTGGTGGAATCTTGTCACCATTTGGGGCCAATTTTAAGCTTCCTCTTATGTATTCGTTCCGTACTCTTTCACACCTCGTCATACCACACATCCATCTTAACATCCTCATCTCCATTGTATGCAACCGTCTTTCATCTGCTACCTTAGTAGGCTCCTCCGATCCATACAAGATGACAGGTCTTATAACTGCTTTATAAATTTTGACCTTTAGCCTCAGAGACATGTGGCATATGTGTAAATATTAAATTAGAAAATTATCTAAACTAAAGTTATAAAATTTGCTCCTAGTCCCCAGAAATCGGATAGATGCCCAAGAAGTTGACCGCTTTTAGCCACTTTTGGCCGCTTTTGGCTGCTTTTGACTGCTTTGAACCGCTGAATGGCGAGGCTTATCTTTTGACCAAGTAGATTCAAATAAGGTCATAGATTAATTAAATATAACAGAAGAAAGCCTCCACGCTCATTTCCCCATGGGACAGTTGGTGTAATAAAAATATTGGTCGCACTCGCGAGACGCAAAATAACAGGATTATAAAAAGCCCCCAATAGACTTTGACAAATATTGTCGTTTCATACACACGGACGGGGTAGTGGGTAGACAATATATATAGAGGATGAATTTTGATGATTTGATTGGTTCAGTTGGTTAACATCTGTGTGCCACGCAGAGGTCTCGAGTTCGATTCCTGACCAAGCAGAAATTGGAATGATGTGTTTTAATTTCTGTTACGGGTCTGGGTGTATATTACAAGTGTGTGTGTTAGTTATCTTAACATATATCGGCTCTGCCTGGCATTGTCGGGCACGGTCTGGTCATGGTTGGCGTGGGGTGGATTGGCTGCAGCCATGGGGCGGCCAGTGTATCACTGTGTGCCTTCTTCCTAGTTTCCTACCCCCTCCTTTTCGAAGATTGAAAGAGATATTCAATGTCCTAATCAATAAAAAAAAATTGAATTTTTAATTTTTAATTTCTTACACCCGTAACACAGGCTTTACTTACCTTGGGGCTAGATGGCGCTGTGTGAATTTGTTCAAAAAGTTATGCTTTTTTTTTCTTATAAACTCAAAATTGATGATATAAAGGATACGTCTGTTTAAAAAACGTATTATTTAGAAAAGGACGCATTGTGCCGACCATACCTATAATTGTAGGAAAGGGCAGGTGGATGGATGAGGACATAGTATTTCTTTCTGTTCAGTTATAAATTAATTGATTTAAGTTTTCAACTCAAACAGTAAAGTTTAGAAGTTAGATATTATATCTTACTAATAGTATACATATACGAGGGCAGTCCGATAAGTACTTAGCCCCACCGCCCGACGGCACCACTATCGTAAGAAAAAATAACTATCGTGTAGTACATCCTCGTAGACGGCTACAGGCAAAATTTCAGCCATATTGGATTTGTGGTTTTGTTTTAACCGCGTGTGGAAGCAGGCGTGTCCGCGGATTTTAGAAAAATGGAAAAAGAGCAATATCGGTCGGTGATTCGAATCTTGTTTTTGGAAGGGAAATCGCGCAGCGAAATCAAAGAGCGCTTGGATGCTGTGTACGGTGACTCTTCTCCTTCAATGGCGACCGTCAAAAATTGGTTTAACGAGTTTCAACGTGGTCGCACGTCAGTTTTTGATGAGCCACGTCCAGGTGCCCCAAAAATGGCTACCACGGAGGATAACGTGACAAAAGTCCACGATCTCGTATTGGCAGACCGCCGATTGAGACAGTAGGCATCTCAAAAGACCGCGTGGGTCATATCCTGCATGAAATATTGGGCATGAAAAAGCTGTCGGCTCGATGGGTGCCGCGTTTGCTCACTCCGGACAGCAAGCGCATCCGTGAGACCACTTCAGAGCAGTGTTTGACACTGTTTAAGCGCAATCCGAAGGAGTTTCTGCGTCGTTTCGTGACCGTCGACGAAACATGGATTCACTGGTACACACCAGAGACCAAGGAACAGTCGAAACAGTGGACTTTACCCGGCGAATGTGCTTCGAAGAAGGCGAAGACTGTCCCATCGGCCGGAAAGGTGATGGGCACCGTTTTCTGGGATTCACAAGGTGTGATATACATCGACTACCTGGAGAAGGGCAAAACGGTCACAGGGCTCTACTATGCCGAACTATTGGGCCGATTCGACGCCGAATTGCAGAAAAAACGGCCCCATTTGGCGAAGAAAATAGTGCTGTTCCACCACGACAACGCACTGGCTCACACCTCCGCCGTCGTCGCGGCCAAATTGGTCGCATTAGGCTATGAACAGCTGCCCCATCCACCGTATTCTCCAGATTTGGCCCCGTGTGACTTCTTTTTGTTTCCAAACTTGAAAAAGTCACTCGCCGGGCAGAAATTTGAGTCGAATGAGGAGGTTATCGCCGCTACGGAGGCCTACTTTGCAGACCTCCAGAAAACGTATTTTTCAGATGGGTTAAAAAAGTTGGAGCATCGCTGGGTCAAGTGTATAGAGTTGAAAGGAGACTATGTTGAGAAATAAATCGCCACTTTGCCAAAATTTTCGTTTTTCATTTGTAGGCTAAGTACTTATCGGACCACCCTCGTATAAGAACGTTTGGACGTGCGGATATATGGATGTTTGGATGTTTGTCATTCCTTCACGCAAAAATTACTGAACCGATTTTGATAAAATTTGGCAGTATTGTAGCTTATGGCCTATAATGCATAAGCGTTATAATTTATCAAGAAACTCAATGCAATTCCAGCGGGAACGGTTTTGGAACTAATCCCAAAGTTTAAGCGACCAAGCCGCGGATAAAAGCTAGTGCGTAATAATTTATGAACGAAAATCTTTGATAATTACATTACTATGTATCAAAAGACCGCCTGACGGTTTCGCAGTACCTAATTGCAAATTTGCTCACAGTTGAAGATAATGCTCATCAAATTTTAATAAGCTCTATGTGAAGGCGGCAGCAATATGATAGAGCTCGTCTAAGCTGAAATGACGCGCCCCACTATCGCATTAACGCACACAAGCAAATTTAAAATATGGACGCAATACATATACAAATGCCGTTGTAATTGGTCATTCAGTTGCCGGTGAGACTCAAACGTAGGAGCACGCGTCATTCGATTGAGCAGTCGACGCTCCTACACAGATGAAGTGTCGTTATTAGTATTTGCACTCACACATCGAAATCAACTAAAGAAGTAGTGGGGCGCGTCATTTCAGCTTAGACAAACTCTACGTGTATTTGTATTTTCAAACTATTATTATTAATATACATAAGAGGTTCTATGATTAGTCTAAGACAAGGATAACATCTGCTTGAAATAAATATCTAGCTTTAAGAAAAGTTAGCTATTTGGAAGAACGTAAAAACAAGTTCAAATACAAAATCAAAATAAAAATATTTTTCTAATTTTTTAAGATTTAAAAATATAATGAATAAGTTTGTACAATACCATAAGTACGTACGTAATTTACTATTTGAAAGAAAGAAAGAAACATTAATTTACACACAATAACACCACAAACACATTACACAATGGCTTAGAAAGAGTATATTTAACCTTTGTTTATGTATAATACTTAGTTTTAAGTTTATAATTGCAGTGCCCGTAAGGGTTCATAATGTATATGTAACTTAAAAAGCAATAAATAAATAAAAATTGCTTATAACAATTATTTTATCGCGCTTTCTCTATGATCAGTCAGAGCATTTGTCAAGACTAATTAGACGAGCCCAAACTCGATGGGTTTTACCATGCGTGGTTTAGGAGTTCCTATGGCCACCATCCGTCTCCATCACCAGATCAGTTCAATGGTATCATAACATTGCAATATTACCGAACTTACATGAGAACTTACTCAATCGGAAACAAGGATATGGGTCAAATTTAACTTGCATAATTTCATTACGGACAGACATGAGGACATGTTAAACTAAATCATCATCATCATCCTTATATCAGCCGGAAGACGCCCACTGCTGGACAGGCCTCCCTCAGAGATCTCCAGAAAGGCCAGTCTTGTGCCTGCAGCATGCAACCTGCGATCCTTACCAGATCGTCGGTCCATCTAGTGGGATGAATGCTCACGCTGCGTCTTCCGGTACGGGTCGCCACTCGAGAACTTTCTTGCCCTATCGGCCATATGAAACTAAATGAAAGCTAATAAATATAATAGTCATGGAAATATCATTCCGAAGAAGTAATCAGCAGGACAGAACCCATTCTGTTCTCTTTGCTTACTGGGTCATTGCAGTGGGCGTCTTAGTTTTCATTGGTCGGTGGCTTTGTGGATTTTCTTGTTTGTTTTCAATTATATTTTGACATTTGAACTTTATTTTGTCCGCTTCCGATAAGGTTTTGAATTGGCAGAATGGGGAATGGGCAGAATATTTTCATACGATACAGTAACTATAAATATACTATTAGTATTGGTTTGTCCTCGAATGTGCCTAGATGTCAAGGATTTCCTTGGAGAGTACAACATGGAGTTCTTCAAGAAAGGGGTGAAAAGGTTTTTACGGGGTCGGTAGCACGTGAGTGATACACGTGGCTGGTTGGAATGGTTACACAAATAATATAATATTGGCTTTAATGTCCCGGTTGTGCTCTCGCGCACGAGGACCCGGTGTCCGCCTTGACCATGATCCAGGAATTAGCAGACCAGATAAATACAGTAGAGCGACTGACTAACTTCCGTAACCATGCTACCAGGGGAATCTGACCAGATTGGATCATGGTTTCACATGCAGTCATCTTAATGTAAAATGGGAGAGTGAATGGTTGAATCCCCATATTTAAAAGCATATTGTTGCATCGATTTTTATAGTCGCCAGAACGTCGCGTATTCTCGGGCGTTGTCTTTTGAATGTCGCGCAGCACAAATTGCGCGATTGTCTTGCTTTCTATCGCCTAGTCGAAACGTAGCTACGTTGTTGTCGAAGGCCAAGATCCTCTTTGGGACGCTGAGCTAACGTAATATGTAAGTGGAAGTATCGCACGCCGAGGCTTTTTTTTTGGCACTCGCAGACGAACAGTTGATTCTGCGTAATTTGACACCGCTCGGCACTCGGCACGTGTCTTGTGTTCTTTGAAGCACTTATGTGGTGGTGGTGGTTTTAAGGTTAAGGTAGACGTTCAGGCGTGCTTATAATGTAAACGTTTGTGCCTAAGAGCAATGCTGAGTTTTGTATTAGTGTATTACTTATAGATTGTGTTTCAGAAATGTTTTGAGACCTTTTTTGTAAAAAAACTATATGTAAAAAAATACATCAGATCTGTATATTTTACTTTTATATTGAGAAATAAAAAATAAAATATAATCACTTTGTACACAAAAAAAACAGGCACTAAACACTCAAAAAGCTAGCCGTCAGCTGACTGTTAAAAATTGGTCAACTTTCATTATTGAGTTATCATCAACATTTGGCTTCATTTCATTTGTTAATTTATAAGCAACAGTTTAAAATGATAATAATCTCCATTTCTAAAAAAACACGGCTGAAATCGTATTTTATTTTTATTTATTTTATTTATTAGGAAGACCAACAGCTTTATAATACAATGGTTATTCATAGTATTAACTACAAGTTACTGCAGTTGCCATGTTATTATGGCATCGATAGCGTAAAGCTTCGCAGCGTCGGAAAGCTCGACCCTATTAGAAGAGTGTACAATAAAAAAAAAAAAAAAAAAAAAAAACCGCGATAATTTAATAGAGCAATCGGCAATCTAGCAAGGGTAAGCCTAGCTCTGTACACCATGGAAGCCATCCAAGGGGTCCTTGACTACTATCAATGGCCCCGAGACCAATTCCAAAGCAAAGAAGGCGTAGTGATAGTTAATATGTTTAAAAAACCAATCGGTACAGGGTCCTGAGTAGCAATCGAACCTGGGTCGCTCGCCCGCAAGCCGGACACTCTTACCACTCGGCCATTACGGCTACAAAATTATTTTTATGCCAATTTAAGGTTAAAATATGCTGTCTTCGAAAGAAACAGAAACATTTTACACCTTATATCCAGCCCTAATATAAAACATCCACTTCAAAGTCTTAGGAGGGAACTTCTTGAATATTCAAGTACTTACCTAGGAAAAGCTCGAGCTAATCTTGCATAGTGATAAGCCTTGGAGCTTTGAGGTGGCTGTGTAATAGAAATAATCTGTCTTTTTGGAAAATTTATTTCATAACCGTCCTTGTTAATTAATCAGTTTACCAGTGGTAATTGTTTCTAAGGTTCATCCATTTGTTAGTTTTGAGTTACAAATTATATTTAATTTGTTTTCCTAGAGTGTCTTAAAATGTTTTTACTTTGGGTCCAGGTAATCAATTTAATAGAGGAAAATGCGGCGCTATCACCTTTTTTTATTGCCTAGGGAGGTACATGGACTGACGGTCCACCTGATGGAAAGCAGCCACCGTCGTCTCTGCATACTAAGGGGAGCGATGGTGTGGGCCTTTGAGGTAACTGTAGATATGTCTTCTGGAGATCTCCATGTTATAGTGCAAAGGAAAAACATCGGGAGCTCATTCTACATCTTGCATGTGCACGGTAAAAAGTACTCACGCAGACTGACGAGGATCTGGCGAATCGTCTTTTCCCACGAAGTGTGCGGGATGATGAACGTAATAAGCCAAAACACCACAATTTTTTAAAAAGCATTATTTTGGTATGGCGATTTCAATAAATATGATATCGCTTTTATTATTTATTATTATTGTTTATTTAAAACTTTATTGCACAATAAAATAATTGGCGGACTTAAAGCCATTAAGGCTTTATCTTCCAGTCAACCAGTAGACCATGCAGAAAGTGAGTAGTAGGTGCTTTTCTAGTAGAAGAGCGGACTCTGGCTGGCAAACTTCCCGTTAACTGCTGAGCCATGTTCAAAGACTCTTTTCTGAGCTATGTAACACTAACCGATGCTCTTACGGTGAGGGCAAAATCGTGAAAAAAACCGAATGTATAACCATGACCCAATCTGGTCAGGTTATTCTGTTAACAGGGGTCACGGCATAACCGGGACAAGATATCTATGAAGAAGAATCTAGGAATCCTTTAATTTAGGAGTCATTTGTGCCGGTGGCAGGATACTGTCTACCATGTGGAGTAGATCAGGATAGGTGCCACCGCTTTATGATAAGCTTCGCTGTTTTAATTTGTTAATAGTATGTGCAATTTAACATGTAATAAATACGAAATAAGCTAAAAATTTCCCATTGTTACAATTCTCACAGACTAAAAGACCTAAAAATCATACAGTTTTGTTGTTTTATTCTGTTGTTACTACTCGCCCCACTCTAGTTATAACTTGCCCCCAATAACGGGGTAAGTTGTAACAAGCTAGTACTTTCACAAAACGTTATTTATACAACTCAGCCCAACTCTCATTCTAATCGATACCTGAATATAAAATCGATACCTCTAATCGATACCTCATATAAAAGTGCTTCATCATAAAAATAGCCAATATTTTGATTTCCCCATCGAAAAAACTAAAAATGGTAACAACCCGCCCCCCGGAAACGGACCTCATTATCCTTTATGGGTCAAATCGACACTTATGAATTTAGTAATTCCTATTCGTAACCAAAAAACCTGTTGTGGCGTGAAGGAAATTAAGTTTTGTGTAATTTATTTTTATAGTTCCCCAACTAATTTTATAGCCAAAGACTGCGGTTCACGACTACTTGATACTATGGGGTCCGGGTGTATTTAGGGTTGTCACTGATTTTTGAAGAAATATCCTCATCATCGTCTTAGCGACAGTCCTGGTTAACAAGCGAACAGACAACAGGCAACGTGTATCCGGGCGGTAGAGTCAATTGTCATAGTGACAGTGACGAACGGTCCGAAACGGCGCTTGCTTTTTTTTAAAGGCTCAATCAACTAGGCCATCACGCCATACGCGGCGTTTGCTTCCGGACCGCACTGACTGACCACAACAGCAACGGGCCAAACAAACAGTTTCATTTTCAATCATTTTTTTTATGTTGACAATGATAAGAGATTTATGTAAACCCCAACTTGAATAAACTGTTTGACTATTGACAAAGGAAATATTCATAATTATTTTATATAAAAATAATAATGACATTTCTTTACGACGCACGCGATAGGATCAGCCATGACATGTCCCAGCCACGTTGTTTCCTTTGGACTATAACATGGGATCGTTCAAGAGGAGTATTAGAGGTCTCCTCAGAGGCGTGCAACGCATTGGTAGCGCCCCTGGTGTTGCTGATGTCCATAGGCGGCGGTGACCACTTTCCATCTGGTGGCCCGCATGCCTGTTTGTCTGCCGTATATTAAAAGGTGCCGTATATTAAAATTTGTGCTTTCCGTAGTTTTTCAGGAAAATGGAGTATTAGGCGCTATACTAATTGGCAAAGGTCGTGCGACCATGATCCTGCGACGGGCGGTTTTCGGTTAGTCGGGCGACGTCCATCGTAAGACCATGGTCGCACGACCTTTGCCAATTAGTATAGCGCCTAATACTCCATTTTCCTGAAAAACTACGGAAAGCACAAATTCTACGAAACCTAATTTACTATTACCCATTTAGACCCATTGCTTTTTACCCCATAAAAAATAATCGTTTGCCAGCCCTAAGCGAAAGCGCGGTCGAAACTTTTTATAGCTTAATCGCTATGGGGAAGTATTTTATTATGTAACCGTAAAAGACAGCCAGGAGTTGATTTTAATTTAGCCCGAGTGCCGTTTGATGGCTACAAACCGTGATTTAATTGGATGACTTTTTAACAGATAACAGAAGATAGGAAGCTAAAGTCTTTGATGTATAAAGACTTTTTAAACCCACTTAAGCCTACTGTGTCGTAAGCGACACACCTACAGAAAGTGTGTCAAATATTTCAATAATTTGTAAAAGTTAGATTGTAGATTTTTCCAGTGTCTTTTATGGCACGGCATTCTTCACGATTTTAAAATGTGAATATTTTTTTCCAATATATTTTTTTATTGTCACCAATATACGAGTAGACATGTATAAATTTCAAGCCCGATACAAAAACAATTTTTTCAGTAACAAGTGGGTTAAAATGCAGAAGTTTTGTGTTTTCTTTATTTTGCTGCATGGAGTCGAAACTTGGACAAGTATTGTGTCGCAGTTGGTGCATTATTGGTGCATTGTATCTAAGGAACGTAGAAACTCATATTTTGTGGATTTCAAATAGAATTCCGCCTATGATCGGAAAGCAGTGGTATTAGTTGTGTATGTTTGGTAAGGATGCCATGCCATGCCTTAGGCATGTCAAAGTTAAGCGGTCAAACGATTGTTGTGAGCTCTCTATTTCAAACACTTATGCCAATGTATACTATACCGTCACCGTGCCGTGGGGCAGTAAAGTTCTGGAGTGGCGACCACGTTCCGAAAGTAAGTAAAGATCCCACGTACCAGCTGGATGCAGAAGGCACAGGAGCGGATTTTGTAGAGGTCTCTGGGGGAGGCCGATGCCCAGCAATAGGCGTCTTTCGGATGATATGATGATGATGATGATACACACCTAACAAGTGGCGACCTCGTTGCGGTGCTGAGGTTCAACTAACCTTGAAATACGACACGGTCGCCCATCCCGTTCTCCGACACTGCGAACTTTGCTTAACCTTTGTTATCGGTCTCACAAGCATACTGCCACTAGACCAGTGCCGCTTTTATTATGACATATAATTATTATTACTTTTATTATTCAATATAATCTGGATGCCTTCAAGGCTGGAGTGAATAGGCTGTTCCAAGACGGGCATGCTCCATCTTCGGCCGCATCGTCACTTACCACTTACCAACAGGTGAGATGGCGGTCTAATGCCTGCCTTATCCAACATAAAAAAAAAAAAAAAAAAAGACATTATTTCGTAAATATGAGAAACATTCATGAATCGTCATTTCGGTGGTCCATCCAGTAATGTTTGTATCGCGTGACACCTGATAGGCAACTCCCCATTATGTATTAAATACTTGTACTCACGTCCGAAAGTACAAATTAATTATGTAAACCGTAAAAGGTAAGTACACATTTACTGAATTCGTTTGGAGTATTGCCCTGATGGGTACTTAATGGGTTCTACTTGTATTGTGTAATTAAGGCCCTAAAATAGGCCAACAAGGGCTATTTTCGGTTTATTTGGTTGAAAATAAAATATGGAGCATAATAACAGAAAAATATGGCCCATCGAACTTCTACGATGTTTTTCTTATGCTACGCTTCCATCCTGAAAAGGTGAAATTTTCAAATCAAAGACATGGTACAGGGTGCATGCAGGCCAAAGACTTATATAAACTAGTAAATTAATTATGTAGGTGCTTATTAAGAAGAAACAGGTGGACCCCGTTCTTTAACGCCAAGATGGTGATGATGATTGTTGCGGCTAGCCGCAGCAATACTATCACAGCCATCTATTTGTAAATTTGGGAACTAAACCCATCGGCGGCAAACTTCTCTACGAGTCAACAAAGCAACTCGGCTATATCCGTTTCCCCTTGCCGTTCGGAAATCATCGGGCTGGCTCGTAAGAATTCAGGAGCAAGACGAAAATTGTCAGTGCAACAAAATATTGTTCTAATTATGCGAATTTCTAGTAAAATTAGTAAATGCAGTGTTGTGGAGTTCTAATCTATTCACTCTATTCATATTCTGTTGAATTCACCACGAACCAAATCAAATTAAGTCGAATCTACGGAAAAACGGCGAAACATAATGACTCATTATGAAGAGACAAACCTATAACAGTGGATGCTTCCATCCACCAACACGCAATATAGTCATGGATGATGGCGGCCACTCATCTTCATACCGCTTGTCAGTTGGCATGATAAAAATAAACTTCTTAAGACAGCTGACTATGTGACGACCTAAGTGGTTCAGTGGTCAACATGCCGCAAGAGGTCCCGGGTTCGATTCCCGGCCGGGCAGAAATTGAAATGATGAATTTTAATTTCTGTTACGGGTCTGGGTGTTCTATGTATAATAAGTATGTATTTAAAAGTATTTAAGTAGCTTATCAGTTATATAGCACCCATAGCACAAACTTTGCTTAGTTTGGGGCTAGATGGTGCTGTGTGAATTTGTCCACGAATATTTATTTATTTTATTTATTTATGTATGGGAAGAAATTTTGGAAATATATCATGTCATATCAAATGTAAATATGTATTTGGGCGGGGTATTATATGTTATGACAACTGAAAAGCGGCATGAAGGTGAGTGGCCACCATTATATAGAATTACATCAACTATTTTGTAGAGTTAATCCTATAAAAGTCAACTAGAACTTCTGTAGAATAAAAAATAGGCAGCAGGCTCCCAACCGTATCTCATGCGTTTAGATAAACATAATATTTTTAGAGGAGACAATGTCAAATCAAAATCCGACAAAGAACTGTCACGTTCTGATGATGATGATGCATTTGACCGCCATCTCACCTGATGGTAAGTCTAGGAATAGCCTATTCACTCTAGCCTTGAAAGCGTCTAGATTATAATGATCAGGTAACATACTCGCGGGTAGCACATTCCATGCCTTAGCTGTACGCATTATAAAGTTTGAACTAAAGCGGCTCGTGCGGATATCTGGAAGATACGCAACATAACGATGTGTCAACGTGTCCGTGTGGTATCCGACAGAGTCTCGGTTGTGCTCTCGTGCACGAGGGCCTGGGGTCCGCCTTAACCATGATCTAGGATTTGGCAGATCAGGTAATTAAACTGGGTATCGTAAAAGGCGACTAATGTCTTAAACGAGAAAATGGACAACAGCGTTTTCTGATTTGTATTTTAAACACTGCGATCTCCAACCCTTCTGCCAAGCGTGGAGATCATGGCTATGCCCTCCACTAATGTAAAGGAGGCTCAAGTATAGCAGTGAGCTATTATCGGCTCTTGATGTGAATGACGAAAGAAACACCTTCGTAGACGACAGGGTATGTCAAATATCGCGTGTATACCTAAAGAAGCTTTCAACAGAAAATGGCCGATGGATATGCTCAAATCTGTTCTTACCTGACCTGTCATGACAACTCATGAGTTTCTTATTATAATGAGGAAAATTTGATTGTTTGCATGTTTGTTTGTAATGGATAAACAGAAAAACTACACAAACGATTTAAAAAATTCTTTCACCTTCCTTTAGAAATATTATCAGCGAGTCACGTGGGCTATATTTATATCTACAAAAATTAAAGTTCAATAGGTGTAGGGTAGGTGTATGGTAGGATAGGCTAGGGTAGGGATAGAACGCCACGCGAACAAAATCGCGTCGGGCCTACAAGTCATTTACATACATCACAGATTTGTAAAGTAGCCAAACCACAAACAAAACGATACAGAAATAGAAGCTCGACAGTTATTTATTTGTCCATACCTAAACGCTACGACCTTACCAATGTCCCTTAAGTAAATGAAACTTGTAATTGCCTTGTTAGGAAACTCTGGCGTGGCGTTGCTGTAACGTAAACAACATACCGAGCTAATAGGTGTTTGTGAAGTAATTGGATAGAAAGGATAAGCGCAACACTAAAACGCTGCTAAAATAAACTGCAGTTCGTACTTAAAGCTGCACAAGTAAATTAACTAGCATCCGAAATTGGCTATGAATCATCAGTTTTGCAATAAAAACTAGGTATCAAAAGTAAACAAAGTCACTTCTCGTCGTCTGTGTCTATGTACGCTTAGATCTTTTAGGTTCAAATACATTTATTCTCATTAAGACAATATTACAATAGTCACTTACATGAGAAGATAACTTATTATAACCAATTTACAATCGTCGTTCACATCACAAACTAGGTAGGTAACATTCGTGATACACAGGTATAGCACTTTGGTTGCCCACATATTCATTACACAATAAAAAGAAACATCTAGACCTCCCGACAACAGACTCATTTAAGTATTTAGTAAATAATTTGCTAGTTTTTTCTTAAATATGCCTAATGAAACTATACTTTTTATATTTGAAGGTAGGCTATTGTAAAGTTGTGCTCCTTCGTAGGGAAGCATTTGCTTGCCGTAGTTAGTTCGCACCTTCGGTAATACGATGTAACTCGCCCGTCTTGAGGAGCGTTTAGACGTGTTATTTATTTGTTTGAGTAAAATTGGTGTATGTATCGTTCCATTAAGTATCTTTTAAACTACGCAATCCATTATAATGCGGTTTTCAATAATAGATAGAGTGATTTAAGAGGACGGTGCGCGAACGAATTCGCGCCGGGTCAACTAGTTAAATATAAATTTTAACATAACTATATTTTAAACAAAATAACAAGACCTACTGTACTCGTAATAACCTAACCGGCAAAAGTTACTTAAACTTAAATATTTTCCAAGCTATAGAAATGATTCACTAAAACAAAGCTAAGAACCATCTTGATTAAAGTGGCTTTCAAATATAGAACAGTGCATCCAAATAGGTTCAGCCGTTCTTGAGCTACGACAGACACACAAAGTCACAGATACACAGATACACACGTCAAACTTATACCATGCGTCTTTTTTCGACGGGGGTTAAAAATAGTAACTGTAAATTGATCGTAACGTCGTCGGTCGGGATATAATGATAAGTATAAAACTTTAACCGCGCTTAATCCGTTGATTCCACTCTGGCTCAATAAAACGGAATGAATAATGGTTTCCCACAATTACAATTAAAGAATTAAAGTTGATGGCAACTAACCAATTCCGAAAATGTTTATATGAAATATGGCAATCTGTGGAAGTACTGCTACTTTTTACGAGCTTTTATTGAACTTGCAATATTTGTAACGAAGCATGTTTGGGACAAATCTTGCTTTGATCTCCAACCCGCCTGCCAAGCGTGGAGATTATGGCAATAACCTCCGCTTTCTTGGGAGAGGCCCTTAGTCCTGCAGTGGACTGTAATGGGCTGTGATGATGATGATGATGATTGCAAGTCTTATTTGACTATGTAATTTAAAGACAATGCATTAATGTGGTACAATAGAGCTGATCTGATGTCCGAGTCGAAAGGTGGTCTTAGGTTCTAATGAACGCAATAAGATAAAACCATCGTGTTGGGGCTCTTTGGAATGGTCTCTGTCACCGCAATCTGCGTTACATATCTTCATACAAGCCATAATTACGAAGTTCGAAATTTGAAATTAGTAGTAGGTAGTAGTATTTCGATAAGGATGCCTTTTGCTGTCTTGTTTGTTTATTAACTGTAAATTGTTTTAAGTATGTTAAATTGCAATAAAGGTCATTCGCAGGCAAAAGCTACTATTCTTGTAAATAATAATTCAGACTGAAATGACCTCCGTAGAAATGATAAGTAACCCTACCATGTAGCTACCCTGAGCCATAAGCCCATTTATCATCGTGTAAATTTTCAATTCGTTTTTCTTTTTTGTTATGTATTTATATATTTGTTTTTTTGTTTTTTTAATTCTGTTACATTTATTTTAAATACATTTTGTATAATGGTAAATAAACGATTATTTATTTATTTAAGTAAATATGATAATATCGCAAAAAGAGCGAACAAAACCCTCATTCACTAAAACTCCTGGAAAAACAATGGACTCAACTATACTCATCGAGTATGTAGATTGCGGACAATTTGTAAGAACCAACTCGAATGAAATCAGTGCTCGCGCCCTGCGTCCAACTAACGTCTCACTAATGACACTGGATTTTCTTTCGTGTGCGACAACGCTACCTATTTTCTGCACGTAGCGTACGCAATAATGAATGAATGAATGAATGAATAAACGCTTACATACATACATAAAGCTGTGTCTCAGTGGTGGAGTAGGCAGAGACTATGGACCGCACACTGAATGAACACTTGATTGCCTAAATACAGGATACAGTCGGTATCGGTGACGGTAACTGTCAAAACAACAGGTGGCCTTATCGCTTAAAGTAATTTTTTCCAGGCAACCTTTGGGTAGAACTATCAATAGGGACATGTTCATACATATACTGAGAGCAAGCGTAATACCGTTCAGCGTAATGACATGTTGGTATATATATAAAAAAATACTATAAAAACGATACATACAAAAATACTAGCTATACATACATACAGTATTACCAAGTATTTAAGGATAGTGTAATAAGGCAACATGTTGGAGTGAAAGAAGATGTAGTAACTAGGGCATAGCTGGTTTGAGAGGATGAATAAGAGAAGATTCACGAAAACAATAAGTTGCGACATCTATCGCTCCAATAGGGAAAACTAAACAATACTGACATTACGAGTACACGAATACAAGGTTGGCAAGCATGCACATAGATGGCGCTGACTGTCCTACATCGCGCTAGCGAAGTATGCCAACTTCCGTTACAACTTCCGACGATCAACTGTCGAACCCTTGGTCCCCTGGTCACAACACCCGGCCAGGTGGGTAATTACCCTTCTCCACGTTCTCCATCTTCGCTTGCCAACATTGGCGGCTGCCTTATCCTTCACCGCCAAAGATATAAATAGCAGGGGAACACTAATGCCCGTTTTCACTCAATATAGGAATCACCTAAATCCGATGCCCAAGTACTTGGTATTGATTAAGACGAAAACACGTTTCAGCAACCGCTAGGTAATAAATATCACCGGTAGGTAACGCTTATAGTTAGGAAGTGGATTGGGCGGTGCTTAGTCCCTAGGCATCGTCTAAAATTACTGTTGCGTTCTGTTTCCTTATCTGACCCGATGGCCAAAACTGGAACTAAGTGTCGCCATTTTAAAATGTCTCTTTGTTGTTAACAGCAGCGACATCGTCACCGGTTCAGATAAGTCTGTGGCACTCTGCAGTTTACCAACATTGTTACGCGAATCCATAGATATATCTTGCCTAGAGGTAGAGCTTTGGTGAAATAAACCAATTGGCTAAGGCATTCCGAAAGATAAGAGTTTCCTTGTTCGGTAATGCTTAATTCGAGTTTAGTGAAAACGGATGATAGTCATACATATCACGATCAAACAGGATATGTTTTAAAAAAAGATCAGGCCAAGAGTGTCCTTAACGATATATGAAAAGGGTAAATAACCTTCCACAATGAATATGGAAGAAGGAAATAGTTTACACATTTCATAGTTTCATTATTTCGAACTCGAATGTTTTTTATTATTAAGTTTTTTTATTTTTACTTGTAAAATTTGTGTGCAATTTTTAACTAGTTTTAAGTGTATATAATACTGTATATAACAATAAAAAAACTTTTAAACAGTTAATTAAAAACTTATGTTAAGAGTATATTAACTCGAATTTATTCGATAACTTTTAGTACCAAAGTAAACCGTATATCGTTAACAGAATAGAGACTATCGGAAAATTACTTGAAACTATCTCAATTGCGAAGGTAAACTCAATTACACGTACCAATTACTAGCGTACAGCGCCACCAACTTCTCTGTTCAGTTGACAAATCGGAACTAAGGTATTATTGTACAAATTGACAGTTTTAATTGGCCACTTCCTTACCACTAGCGACGCCATCAATTGAAATAATAAATAGGTCGCATTTACCACTGGGCTTCGATTCTGGTACGGAAATCGTCTCAGTTGCAGTAACATTACAATTGCATCGCATGTCAAACGTGCGATTGTTATTCAAATGCCAGATGTTGAGTTGCAACTTTACTTGAGTTAGAACTTTTCCACAATACGTTTTCTGGTACTTTAGTTGCATTATGGTTGCATACTTAAGTTGCATCTTTCTTAGTTGTCAAATCGCCTTCAGTTCTGTCAACGAAAATGTGTCAAAGGTGTGATCGAACAATGATTTAACTGCAATGTTACTCTGATGTTACTCTGATGTTACTGTGATCGAGCTCGGAACTCTTGGAGTTGGAGTTAAACTAAAGTTGCTACTTTACTACTGTCAGATGAAAGTATTTCATCAAACGTAATATTCAATACGATTTTGACAACGCAAGGCACTGAATTGTTGCTTATTTATAATTACATCATTCAATAAGAAGAAAAAAGTGCTAGGAATCCAGTGGATAGATGAAGCGGCGGTGGCGCTCGGTGCTAATCAGACCGAGGTGATGGAAAAGGAACTCGTCCCCTAAATAGGGCTTTCTCCTAATAAGAATCTGCTTTTGTCAAGAGCTACCGCCTCAATAGAGAACAAACCATGGACCTTATTGATACAGCCGCTTTATACTTTCCTTCGCCAAGAAGACAGGATCGGTAGGACGTAGAGACAAAGGTATGTAACTAGTGTTTTATGCCAAAGGGAGGTAAGTAGCTCTTTTATGTTTAAAAAATCACTAATAATCTTAAAGGCTATATAGGCTCCTTATTCTCAAATTTGCGCGGTCTTCAACACCCTCGCATCGTCGTAGTCTATCGCTTCTTCCTAATACGGGTAGGTTTAGGTCCTTAAAATAATGTAATAATCACCTTGGCGTTAATGTCCCAGCTATGCTCTCGCTCACGAGGGCCCGGGGTCCGCCTTCACCATGATCCAGGATTTGGCAGATTGCAGTGAAGCGAGTGCCATCTGACCTCCGTGACCATGTCAAGGGAAGATTGGATCATGGTTACACATTCAGTCGCCTGAATGTGCAGGTTTCATCACGATGTTTTCCCTTGCCGTAAGAGCATCGGTTAGCATTCAACTATCTACATAACTCAGAAAAGAGTCATTGGTCACTCGGCCACCGACGCTCTTTAGGTATAGTCAGGTTTAGGTCTCTATTTCCTATATATCCAAACCAGCGATGCCGAGCCTCCTTAATGTTATTAGCGATATCTTTCGCGCCAAGGTTCTCATGGATGTAACCATTACGGCCTCGGTCGAGTCGCGTAACGCTACACACCCGCCGCAGCATTTTCATTTCGTTGGCGTGAAGTAAACGGACGTAGTTCGTCAGCGCCGGTCAAGTCGCGCAGCCATGGAGCACCACAGAGATAATGATGCTCATGTATAAAGACAAGTTCCTTGAGTTTGATGTGGATTATAGTCACAATCCCGCCGTTTGGCCCTAGTTGCACTGTTTTCTACCACTCCTTTCCACGTATTTGAGTAGAACGTGAACGTGAACTCAAAATCCAGTCTGTCAGTACGATGACCAGCGGGCATCGAGAGGGCATTAAGTACAACACAGAACAACTAAGGCCTCAGAACAGAAACCTGTTGAACATTTACAGTAAACTGGAAGAGGTTTTATAGACTAAACTAATACCAATGATTATATATTTAATTAAAAATCATTGCTAATTAATTTCTTATTCGTGTTAGGTGCTCGTGACACAGTGACACAGGTGGTTTTTGGCCATCGGCAGCTACCAAACTGTAGTAGGTGATGCCAAGAACGACAGTGTCAGCCAACCCAACTCATCTATTGTATTGTCTAGTAGTTCATCATATGCTGCATTATGAACCCGAAACCACTGGTGAAATTGTAAACTTGCGGCTACCTCCATAATGTGGCTCATGCGGCGATGATGCCGTACGAGCCATGTCAAGACAGGAGTGGGTAGAGGATAAGCGGTTGACCAGCGAGGAGAGAGGCGCTGTGCGAAGAATGGTGGACCTGCAATTAGGCCGGGAGCGACAGCAGAGACTTGTTCAAAAGCTTTAGAGGGAGGATTCCTAAGCAGCTCATAACAGCCCTCTGCTGGAGTTAGCCACCAGCTAAGCACTTAGTACTATCTATTTTTGTATTTTGTTTAAAACTGTAATTATCTTTTTAATGTTAATAATGTGTAATATTTCTATTGAAAATAAATATTCTACATAAGTAAGTATTAGCTTTGTAATTAGTAATATACCTACTTTTCGTAGTGTAGTTTTGAGTTTAAATTTAATAATTTGCCAAATGTTATTAACAAAATTCAAATATTATGTTCCTTTAGACTAGGTGTTCTATCGTGTGAAGTGTGGAAAAATACGTTGTTTTTCATCGTAAGATGAGGGAGTGGGTCTGAGTCGTGCGGCCCGCGCTCCTGAATGTATTAATTATTATAATTAATATTACTAAAAAAAAAATACCTATATATAAATATTATTGGTTTTAGAAAACGTGTTGTGTATGAGATTTGGGGTTAAAACCTATGGTAAAGGAAATACTATGTGGGAGACATAAGGCTTAAGTCATCAGCAATAAGAAACCCCGGGTTCGATTCCCGGCCGGGTAGAAATTGAAATTATAAATTTTAATTTCTGTTACGGATCTGACTGTTACAACCCTTTCCAAAAGTAATTCGGGTCACAATACGATTTTTTCCTAGGTGTAAATTAACTGTAAAAACATTAGAAACACAAAGTTAAGAATTAAAGAACTTGCGTCTGGAGGTTTATTTACAAACAAATTATGTGTTTTGTCAGCTCTAAATTGCTCATTTGACTAAGTATTGCCGAAAATATCGATCAGACTTCAAAAACAAAAAAAATACTTTTTTTATGTCGGTTTAAAAGGCGCAGTGGACAATATGGCTAAGATATTAGTCGCTTCATATGCTATTCAAGGTTTCCCTAACACCATACGACCCAAAGGAAAATGATTTAAAAAATTGCAAAATCCAAACTATTATTTCTTTTTATTTAGAAGTTATTTATTTAGTTATTCTTATAGACACTACCTTAGATAACAAAATACATGTTATGCGTAGGTATAGTTATACAATTCAGCACTGATAACAGCATTGTACATTAGTACAGCATTCTTTAATATGTATACAACAAGCAACAACAAATTAGATGTAAAAAAATAGGAAATAAAATTAGGTATCTAAAATTTAAGTTTCAAGTTTTGACAGAGGTACTTTAAACATGAATTTGAATCTATTTAGTTTAAATATCTATACATATACTCTAAGCTCAAGGTAGACCATTTAAATCATCAAATTTGGGCTCAAACTTTAGCAGAACATCTAAGATCTGCAGATTCTTCAATTCACAAAATGTTCTAGCAGTGTATAAATCGATCCAATTATTGGTTTCGCTCAGAGTCAGGTGTCAAACTCCTTGTGTCTACAAAATGAATCGGTTAAACCAAAGGAATGATCGTCGACCGCATGACCGCACATATGAGATGTAAAAAACAAAATACGTACAGAAGTCAGCCACAGCACAACACCTGACTTAGAGCGAAACCACTGATAACCCCCAAGTACTGTCGACGGAATGCCACTCTATGTTCCACGTCTAATGTGGAAGGCAATAGAAATAACGAAATACAATAATGTTAATCGTAATTAAATACAGTCCTCTAAGTTCAAAAGCAAAAAGCGTGAGAGCAAATCAAACTGGAATGTTTTGTCCATAAAATAAGGTCCATTTTCTATTTCACAGGAATATCTTCAAAAAAAAAGATATTCCCATATAGGAAAATTGCAATAATATATCCCAAGATATTAAAAAGTTGCATGTTCGCGTTTAATTTCAGTAGGACTTCTGCTATTTAACTAAAACTTGTTTCTGTTGGTTTTATAATTTTCAGTACAGTTTGTATGCAAGAAAAAAAAGAGTAGGGTAGGTGTTGGGTAGGTGTAATGCGCTGATTACATTAGACTAAATTCAGAAGCAAAAAGCGTTATATCACGGCTTTTGAAAAGCGGAGCGACACGTAACATAATATAAGTGAATTTGATTTGCTCTCACGCTTTTTGCTTCTGAATTTAGTTACTGAATTTAGTCAAATGTATATACATACATAAAGCTCACGCCTGTGTCCCACAGGTGGGGTAGGCAGAGACTATGGACTGCCACTTTGCTCTGTCCTGACACAACTCCCTAGCCTCGCATATATCCACAACTCTTTTCATACATCTCCTTTTATTCTTACCACTTCGGACCCCAGCTTTTTTGAGAACATTACTGATCAGATCAGTCTCAGTGAATGTTTTCCTGGGTCGTCCCCTTAAGGGCTGGTTTTCCAGATTCGCGCTATATATCTCTTTTGTCAATCGTCTATCATCCATTCTCTCTAAATGCCCGAACCATCTTAACATCCCTCTTTCTATTTTTGATACTACATCATCTTTCATGTCACACCTTTCACGGATCACTATATTTTTCACTCTATCACTCAATTTTACTTCACATACTTTCCTTAGGGACCTTATTTCAACCGCATTTATTCTACTTTCATTCCTCTTCTGCCATACCCAACATTCACTACCGTATGTTAGTGTGGGAAGCAAAACTGCGTTATGCAAAACAAGGCGTGCTTTTTGTGGCAAACTTTTACTTCCCATCACACGATTAATGGCTCCATTCACTGCGTTACCCTTGTATACTCTTCTTTCAATATCCTTCTCATACTTTCCATCACTTGTGAACATACTTCCCAGATACACGAACTCTTTCACTTGCTCAACACTCTTCCCTTTTATTTCAATCGAAGTGACTTTCATGCCCTCATTTCTTTCAAACACCATTACTTTCGACTTCTCCACATTTACTTTCATGCCTTTTCTTTCCAACGATGTACTAACAATATTCAACATCCTCTGCAGTTCGCTTTCCGACGATGCAAGTAATACTTGATCATCGGCGTACAAAAGGCATTTAATGTTGGACATTCCCATTCGCAGTCCACAATCACTCTCTCGCAGTTCACCAAGACAACTATCCATAAACAAATTGAAGAGCCATGGCGATGCCACACATCCCTGTCTGACTTTAGAGATGCCAAACCAGTCTGAGCAACTACCATTGACCCTAACACATGCACTAGAACCCTCATATAGTGATTGTAGTGCACGTATAAGGCGGCCCTCCAATCCGAACTTGGGCAGCACATCCCATAATATACCCCCCTCTCCACTCGATCGTAAGGATTCTCCAGATCTACGAAGGCGCAAAACACTCTCTGGTGGTTAGCCAGGAACTTCTCAGTTATGCACCTTAAAGAGAAGACTTGGTCCATACAACCCATTCCCTTTCTAAATCCCGCTTAAACATCCCATATTCTCTCATTCGTCTTCGCTATCACTCTCTCTCTACAAGAACCTTTGCATACAATTTGCCTACGATGCTAAGTAGGCTGATACCGCGATAATTTTTTGCTTCCTGGTGTGATCCTTTACCTTTATACAGTGCTACAATAACGGCTTTGCACCAGTCTGTAGGTACTAAGCCTTTTGCCCAACACTTATTAAAGAACATACACAACCAGGAAGCTACCAGCCCTTTTCCAGCCCTTAGCATCTCAACACTCACTCTATCATACCCTGCTGCTTTTCCTTTTTTCAAACTCTTAATAGCATTAATCACTTCTTCCATACTAATTTCTCTCTCACAACTTTCCATCTCAGGTTCCTGGTTGCGGTCCTGACCCTGAGACGAAGAGTCACTACATTCAAATAGACTTTCAAAATAATCCTTCCATCTTTGCAACATACTTTCCTCATCTGTCACCAAAATACCATGTTCATCCCTTAAGCCATTTATTCCCGAACTTTCAGACACTCCCCGTGACAAACGAACCTGTTTCCAGAACAGTTTCTGATTGTCCCGGAAACTGTGTGAAAGATTCTTCATATACTCTTCTTCCATAAATCTCTCCTTTTGTGCAACTCTTTCTTTTGTAATCTTCTTAACACTTTTATATATACTTTCAACTTTTCTGACCTCATCATCTGTCACCCTTGCATCCGTTTTCATTCATTAGTTTCATTAGTCAAATGTAATAAGCGCATATAGTATGTGTAGGGTAGATGTATGATAGGCGTAAGATAGGTGTAGGGTAGGCGTACGGTAGTTGTAGGGTAGGGTAACTGTAGAGTAAGGTCGATAGGACGCCACGCGAACGAAGTCGCGCTGGGCCTACTTGTACTATCTATACATGATAGATAACCTCTTACAGACTCGTATTGGGGAGGACGGCCAGTGTCGTTCACCGGTGCGCCTGCGCCGTACTAGTTTTGCGACGCTTGTTGCATGGCATTGAACTATGTGGTACCTATCATGCAGGTCTTTAATAATACTATACTAATTACCGTATGTTAGACATATTGTTTTGAGTCAAATACCTTCATAATATGCCAACATGTTCATTTAAAGAATAAATTGTAATTAAATTATTTGCATATTCTTCCGTGTTACACTCGTTTGCTTGCTGCCGTGGGCGACGACGAATAGGACGGCGAGGTACTGAAGTTCGAGCTGCATAACGATAATCAGTTACTTTTTATATTGTAGTAGATGTTAGAAAAGACGTATTTTCTTCATAATTTGTAAAACAGCTGCAATAAATAGGATACAACCAACATTATTTTTTATTAAAGTGTACTTATTTAAATTATAGCCTCGGAGCGTCGGTTGCCGCCATGTACGAATGATGACTCTTATCCGAGTTAGTAGTAGTGTAGGAGTTAAACATTAACCGGTGCTCTTACAGCGAGGGAAAACATCTTGATGAAACCTGTACATTAAGGCGACTGAATGTGTAACTAGGCAGGTTCAGGATCAGATGGTAGTCGCTAAACTGAAATTAACTAATCCGCCAAATTCTGCATCATACAGTACAATCGGGACATAAACGCCAAATTCTGAAAAAATTAATCTAAAACATAGCCGTGTGGTGTCTGGCAGAGTAGAATAGCACTAACCCCTAACAAACGTGGATGTCGTACAAGATGACTAATATTTAAGAATTAAAAGATTTAGAGCCTCTGTAGACTGGACAATGGGCAGCAGCATTTTTCATTGTTACATTTATAACACTGCGATCTCCAACCTGACTGCCAAGCGTGGAGATTACCTACCCATAAATGGGAAAAGCACTAAGACCTACAGTGAACTGTTATGGGCTGTGACGATGAATCAAAAATGTTTGTTTTGATGTAACAGAGCTCAGTTTTTACTATGATTTTTCTCCAACTTATAGTCCAACTGATCCTTGTAGCGACATCTGTTTGTCCCAAATCTTACTAAATATAAATTGTATGTGATAGTTATCCTGTACCTATGCTCATTTGTCACTAGTACGGGGTCTTAAAATTGTTTAATACGATATTTTCTTACGTTGTCGTCTAGGCCGCCGCGCCGGCGTGTATAGAATGTTCACATAGCTGGACACAGGAACCACAGGGACATAGCTGGACACAGAACCCTGTAGTTCCTGTGTCCCTTCGACCAAAATAAAGAAATGGATGGATGAATAATCCAGTAAACAAATGATGTTATAACATTACTTTAAAATGATTCGCCTGAAGCATTCATAAATCATGTTTTAGCTATGTAAGTGTTGGTCTCGAAAATCCGTAATTACCAGCGCTAGAACGAATGATAGCTATAAATAGCCCTAAACACTATGATTGGCACCCACACCAACCACTGCGTAAATCCGCTATACGTCTAAGGCGAGACATGTGATGAAAGCAGAAAAAAATGTACGTTTTCGAGTAGTGAAAAGTGGTTTCAGCTGATTCACTGTAATCATTGCGGTAATCATTGTCTTACGGTCAGCTAACTTATTAAATTCGAGATTAACAACTTTAAGAATTATCTAGGAACAACCTATATTATGTAATTCATAGCTATATAATTTTTATTTGCTTCCAAATTTTAATAATTTCATGTTTTGGAATGTCATCATCATCGTCCTAGCGCTTATCCCGGCCTCTATCAGGATAGCTTTCCTACCCATTCTTCTCCATTTCGCCCGGTCTTCGGCATTCCCGCATCGTAAGCCGTTGGCTCTCGCATTCGACTCAGCGATGTCAATCCATCGCTTCTTGGGTCGCCCGCGGGGCCTCTTTCCTGATACCGGCAGGTTCAGGCACCTATTTCCAACGTATCCCTGAGGCTTACGCAACACTTGACCAAACCAGCGCAGGCGAGCCTCCTCGATCTTGTCTGCGATATCCCTCACACCAATGCTGCTACGGATGTACTCATTACGTACTAGATCGAGCCGCGTAACTTCACACATCCACCGCATTTTGGAAGGCAATTATTTGGGTGTTCATTAAAACACTTGGAAGGTAATCACGTACCATTAGTATTTAACATTGTCTAACCGCAACCATTGACCCAGAACATTTTTTGTGTTCTCCATAAAAATCTATGTGTCAGAATAGCCCAGTGGGGGGAGTGTGACATCTTGGTGACATTTGTTCCATTCCCATTATTTTCCCAGGGCCTCTTTTTCCAATGCTTTACTAGTAACGTAATTTGTACTCCCGTTTTTCCCAATTCCTTAATTTTGCTAGTAGCGTAATTTCCAATACAATTTTTCCCCGTTCCTGACTTTTGTATCAATAAATTTCTCCTCTCTACAAATTTATCTTTAGCAGATTTCCCCAGTTTTAATTATCAGAAACGTGGACCAGAATAAGGATGCTGGTCACGGGTCGTATTTTTGAACCGTTCTGATTACATTCGTATGTGAATTAACTACCTATATTTTTCACACCCGTCGCAATTGACCACAAGTGTGTAAGAGATAAGTAGCTAATTCGCATCCGAATTCAATTCGAACGGTTCAAAATTACGGTGGCAGGATCAGAACAAAGTCCAGGTCCAGGTCCAGGCGCAGGTCCAGGAGCCGCATTTTGAACCCGTTCTGATTACATTTGTATGCGATTTAGCTACCTATGTTTTTCACACTCGTTGCAATTTATCACAAGTGTGAAAGATATAGGTAGCTAATTCGCATACGAATTCAATTCAAACAGTTTAAATATACGGCGCAAGGACAAGATCAAGGATCAGGACCAGAACAAAGTCCAGGTTCAGTTCCAGCTCCAGGCTCAGATCCAGAAGCCGCATTTTTAACCCTTTCTGACTAGATTCGTATACGAATTTGCTACCTATCTCTTTCACACTCGGTGCAATTTACCACAAGTTTGTAAGAGACAGGTAGCTAATTCGCACACGAATTCAATATGAAAGGTTCAAATATACGGTGCAAGGACAAGATCAAGGACCAGGACCAGAACAAGGAAAACGTCCAGAATAAGGACCAGTACCCGCATTTTTAACCGTTCGAATTAGATTCGTATGCGAATTTGCTGCCTATCTCTTTCACACTCGTCGCAATTGACCACAAGGTTAAAAGAGACATGTATAGCTATTACGAATGTATACGAATTAGCTATTCGTATACTAATTCAATTCGAACAGTTCAAAAATACTTGAATTAATAAAAAAGCGAATGGAAATGAAGCTATCGGCAAAATTCAGGAGTTGGAGAAAACGTGGTTGGAGTCCACGCTGACTCTAAATAAAGCATTGGCAAAAAATTGCTCTGGAAAAAAGGGGTTGTCATTTCCTTTCTCAGCCTAAAATTACAATCTTTGCAAACAAGTCGTCGTTTTCCTTCAAATAGATCAAATTGCCAAATCCTCGGTCAGGTTCCCCTGGTAGCAGGGTCATGGAGGTCAGATGGCAGTCGCTCCACTGTAATTATCTGACCTGCAATATCCTGGATCATGGTCAAGGCGGACCCTGGGCCCTCGTGCGCTAGAGCACAACCGGGACATTAACGCCAAGATGATGATGATGAGATCAAATTGTCAAATCCTGAATCATAATCAAGGCAGATCCTGGGCTCTCGTGCGCGAGAACACAACCGGGACATTTCCGCCAGTATATTTGTAATTGATTGACAAAAGAAAAGCTGACACAACACGTGTGTGACAGACAGATGCGTGAAGAGATTGCAGTTAGTAAGTAGATACCTATAGACGACAAGTCCTTTTACTGCAGTTCTTTATATTAGTTAGATTGACGGACAATAATCGTCAGTATTTAATAATTTTATAACGTACCATGTGTTTACCACTGGGGATCGGATCTGGGCGATGGACACGTTGGGGCATCAGATGCAACTGTATAGTTAGCTTCAATATTAAAGTAGCTATAACATAAATGTAGTTCTGAAAATGTAATACAGAATTGTGGATCATCATTTTACGATATATTTAAAAATAAAATAAATATTCTACGCTAATGGATCAACCAAATACCAACTGGCTTCGGATTCGATGGAAAAATGTGCAAAGAAGATAATTTGTGATCCGCAATTGATTAATAGATCATCAGTGTAGGGTTGCACGTCTGTCAGTCTGCACAGTCGGTCGGTACTAGTTGCATTTCGTAGAGTTTGCGATGCACTTGCACGACCTCATTCCGCTGGCCCCTTTCCACCATCGGGAAATGCGATTCAGGCGAACGCTTCATTTTTTTGTCGTGGATCTTCTAGCTATCCGCACGAGACGCGTTGGTTCAACCTTTGTAATGCGTATGGTTAAGGAATGGAATACGTTATCTGCGAGTTGATCATTATAGTCTAGACGCCTTTAAGGCTAGAGTGAATAGGCTGTTCCTAGACAGACATGCTCCATCTTCGGCCGCATCGTCACATACTACCAGGTGAGATGGCGGTCAAGTTCCTGGCTAGTCAAATAAAAATAAACATTGTAAATAGATAGAGGGAAGACATACAAATTTGTAATTGTTATGATTAGTTGACACGCTGCGTCTTCCGGTACTTGGTCGCCACTCAAGAACTTTACTGTCCTATCGGTCATATGTTCTTCTTTCATCTTCTGTCGGCTATTTGCCCTGCCCACTTAAGGCTGGCAATCCTTGGGGCTGGTTGGTGACCTCCAAAATAATGAAATTCATTATTAACCAATAACTCCTACGTCACCTAGAGCAACAGCTCATCAGCGATCACCAGTGAGGACTCCATCGGGCCGATTTACTGGTGATCTGTTGGTATATCTGACCCACAAATGGGCAGCAGCCATTGAATGCATGGGGATAGCCTTAGCGGGCAGCTTAGACATTACAAAAATCTTCGACCGGGTCTGGCACAAAGCGCTTCTTTTGAAGTTTAGAATAGAAAGGATAGGATTTTTATGGAAAAATATAATTTGCCAATATCTGACTTCTTTGGAGTTGTCTGACTTGGACAATAGGCCTATCCATTTTAAACCTATAAAATAAAATGCACACCCTAGAAGCGGTGGCCAAGTGGTTAAAGTATCGGAATCGTAAGCGCTAGGTACCGAGGGTCCGAATCCCACCGCGGCCATGTACCAATGACTTTTTTCTGAATGTAAATTACTTGAATACTAATCGATAATCTTACGGTAATGGAAATCATCGCGAACAACCTGCACTTTCAGGCGACTGAATATGTAATCATGATCAAATCTGGCCGGGTTCCTATGGCAATGGCAGTTGTTCCACTCCTGTATCATGGTCACGGCGGACCTCGGGTCCTTGTGCGCGAGAGCACAACCGGGACATTAATGGCAAGATGATGAGCTTTCTTGATGAAGCAGGGTACGTTACCATTTCCTTCGTGCTCTGTCTAAAGGCGCACTAGGAATTATGTATTATTGTGATCGCTGTGTACTTTTTACACATGTAATCAATGACTAGAATAAATACATTAAGTAGTACAATTATTTTAGTACAATACAATATTGTTTGATTGGTTACTATGACAGCTAACCATAGATTTATTGTCAACTTTTCCGTCACTTGACCTCTTTCGTATGATTTATGTTTACAAAATGAAAACGAATGAGATAAAGCCGGGCTTTCACTGTAATTTGTTATCATAAAACAAAAGTCCTACAACGCGTCTGTGTGTCTGTCTGCCTGTTCGCGATAAACTTAAAAACTCCTAAACGGATTTTCATGCGGTTTTAATCCGACAATATAGAAATAGAAAACGTGCTACCCATTTCCCAGCCTACGGAGACTCTAGAACGTTTGCCTCAAAAACATTAGTCGCCTTGTACGATACCCACGAGCGTAAGAGGTTGGTGGTATTCTACTCTGCCGGATATCACATGGCGACACCCTAGCATGACCTATATGTATTTATAGCAGTAGACTTTTCCATTCTTGTGAACTGGTAGTGTAGGCGGTAGTCGTCGTATGTAGAAAGCCACAACATCAAGTTAATTTTACATCAAAAGCAATGAAAGAAGACACGGATAGGATGACGCGCAGGAAGATCACCCTACTCCTGCGATAAGCCTCAGAATATTAATATGGTTACGCTAAATGGGTTTGGTCTACCGGGTCGAGAGCGGACTCGGTTAAAGACTTTAGCCCAGAAGAAAGTCCGCTTGACCTGCTCTTACTGTAAGGGAAAATATCGTGTTGAAACCTGCATATTCAGACGACTGACTGAGAAATCATGATCCAATCAATATTTAAACTCATCTGTACTTCTGCTGTAAATAAGATTCTGCTTAATCCTGTTTCTGCTTTATTCCAAACCTGCCGAATACCGCGTAAAAGAATCTGGTCAGGTTCCCCTACTAACAGAGTCATGGAGGTTAGATGTCGCTCCAGTGTAATTACCTGATCCGCCAAATCCTGGCCCAAGACGGACCCCGGGCTCTCATGTGCGAAAGCACATATCGCCAAGATGATGATGGTGATACCTTATAAACCTTCCAGAATAAATTATCCAAATCGTAGTGAAAAATTCATGACGTGATTTACGAGGAGTTAGCGGATACAAACAGACAGACGCGAAAGGCAACTTTATTTTATAATATGTAAGGATTCCGTAGTGAAAACGCGCCTTAAGAATCACAAACAATTAATTTGTCAAAAATACTTAATATTTGAGGAATAAAAAAATTAAAAATATTCTCTTTGCATGGTTGCATGATTTTGAATCATAGAGAGAAAAAATGCAACTAACGATTTAACTGCAATTTAACTGGGATGATGCTGGGATGATGCTGCGATGTTACTGCGACTGAGTTTATACCTCGACGTAGTTATAGTAACATTACAGTAACATTGCAATATCATAACAACTGCATTGCACACCAGAATCGGTACCCTGGCGACGCCATCAACTGTAATGATAAGTCGGTCGCACTGAAACACGTTTCTTACACTTTCATTTTGAGCTGTGGCTTTGTGGTCTTTAATCGAAGATATTTTCATTTTAAAAGATTTTATTTTTCCTAGACGCTTCGGTTTGGTACAATGACTGTGTGCCTTTTCAGAATTGATAGAAAATCCTGGCTATAGGCGTTTTTAGACGAGTCGCTAAGTTGGTATAAAGAAAAATTATAAATAAATAAAATTCTATAACGGAAACTTACACCAACTTACGGTTTCTAGAACTTCTTGTTAACCAATTATTTGCTTATTATTATAGTTTCCGCTGTTCCATAGCTATACAAACCATATCTAGGTCGTTAGATTAGAATAGGTAACTAAATACTCTGATAGAATAACTAGACACTACCGACATTTTTATTCTTTCGAGGTTACGTTAAAACTCGAATTTGGCTAGTTACAGAAACATAATTGAAGATCTTCTTTCCTTATAGCTTATTTAATCAAATATTCTAGATACAGCAGTTCACATTACACCATCTTTTTTTTTATTTTTATGTTTTGACTAGCCTGGCATTTGACCGCCATCTCACCTGGTGGTAAGTGACGATGCGAGCTGCCTGTCTAGGAACAGCCTATTCACTCTGGCCTTGAAGGCATCTAGATTATAATGTTCAGGAAACACACTCGCGGGTAATGCGTTCCATCTAATTCCAAACTAATTCACATCCCCAACTACTAATTCAAAAAGTTCTGAAGAGATCCAGCAACTGTTTCTCTACGTAATAGCAACATCGATCGCCGCTGTTTTACCCAATTCGTTTCTCACACGGCTTATTTAGAGGAAAATCCCACTTACGGGCGTTCTAAATTATTCCGCGGATCCATTGAATACCATTACAAACGTAAGCCTGAATAAGCACGTATTTACCTTGCAGTGAGGAGCCGCTTGTATTGTGTAAGGATTCGAAAGTGAAAAATCGGGGGAAATAGGTCGAGGTAACAACGTCAAGTAATCAGATGGGTGTAGGAGACACACGGGTCGACAGGTACTCTTTTTTAATGCTACTCAGCGACAAACGAGCTGTCAGACATCTGATGAAAAGCTTCAAGAGCGAGACGTACGCGATTTTCCCCAAATGTTTGTGCAATTTTGGTTTCTGTAATGACAGATAGTGTGTTTTTTTATTTACTGAAAGGGCACTTTAGGTTATACTACGTCATCGATTAAAAAAAAAAATACGTGTGGCACTCGGGGACTGCCGCGGTAAAGCTATTGCATAGCATTTTTATCAACTTATGCAATTATAATTATTTATTTTTATTTTATTTATGCAGTATTTTTTTTCGAATTCATCCAAAAAGCACGCTGTCTCACCTAGCATTGTGTCTAAAAGAGATAGAATCAGTTATAAGCAGTTAGCAGCTAGTCTACACGCATACGTCTAGCACGCACACAAACACCGTGCCGAAGTCTGCCGAACTGAAACGACGTTAGACGATGCACGGCTGTGCCGGTCGGAGTGTTAGGTTTTTTTTCGTTACGGAATTTCTTGATTCGGGGCGCTCAAAGCCCGCGATAAAAGCTATGCAATAGCTTAAAAATTATTTTGTAACGATAGTAGAGTCTTAGGAGACTCACAAAATGGTGGTCTGACCGTGCACAATCTGGAACAAAAAAAATCCGAACTTTGACTTTTCGTAGCGAAATGTTTGAAACATATTATCCTCTTGTGTGGATTCTACAAGTAAAAAAAACCGCGATTGCTTAGTCACAGCGTCATCGTCCGCACCAACATGGTAGGCTGCGCGATTTAAGCGCGATTCCTACGCGGTGACTAGGCGGATGCGATGCGTACGTGATTTGTAAGCGGCGACATATAAACGGACCCTAACCTTCGCTCGTATCTAAATTCATGTAGATTGTGAGGACTAAGATAATATTCCCCTTGTCTTTACTTACTATAATTATACATCCTTGTATTGGCTACCTTATCCATCAAACCGGCAAACAACAATGCAACCATTGTTGCTTGGCGAAAGACATAGATAAGGGGATTGGTGCAAGGTGGACGCAAGGTGGACTCCTCAGACTTGACAGAATCCTACAAGACTATAAACGTTTACTTTTTAAAATATAAGCTTACTTATTTCTTGTAGTTTGAGGTACAGTAGGCAGCACATTAACCTACCACACCAGTATATGATGAGCTAGCATGTCTAAGGATGCGCATAGCAATGCTAGTTCCTTTTATATTGGTTTATGTAGGTTGATGTGCTTTTCTGTACCATCTTTGGTGTTTAACCCAGCGGTTACTGCACATGTAGCATTAAGGAAGATAAGTTATACGACAATCCTTAGAGTTGCTAAAACCTACATTTTCAGGTTTCAAGAATGAAAATCTAAATTTTCTATAATTGCAATCGAAATCTAGATTTAAAAGTGTCAGTAACAACTCTAGTAATTGTCGTGTTCATATTTTTTAAATACTTTTCAGTTTTACCCAGAATTTAATTTTTACATATTTAGAGGTACCCCAAAGGCCTACACCGCAGATGTTCTAAACGACGGGGGCCACTTTCCAATCGGCGTACAGTCCGTCCGTATGCCTCCCTAGGCAATATTTATTTTTCTTTTATCATTTTCAATTCCTAATTAAAAATGTAACAAAAAATATAAAAATAAAAAAGTACAATTTTAAATCAACATAATAATATGCTACGCAAAATCTTTACTATGTCCTACATTTTCGATACATCCTTACAACTTGTCACCCCTTTATGTTACACTAATGTTATCCATTCATCATGTGCTTAAGTGATCAATCTATTAAGGCTTTGACATAGTGTGTTGCTTGTATTTGATAAGGGATAGCGGCTCGATCAGTTACTACAACGTATTACCTGATGGCATTAATAGTGTTAAATATGTAGATATCCCTATATTTATGGTAGTTAAGTCCGCGTATGTTAACGAGAATATTAAGAACATAATATACGTACAATAAAACAAAAACATTGATTTCAAAAATCAAGATGAAAGATTCAATTCAATTCAATTGTATTTTTTTATTTGTGGTACACAGGTTATGCAGTTGTTACAGTTTTAGTAGATGGGTCCTCTGTGACCTGCCATGGGCATACAAATTTGGAGTGGTTAATTAAAATTTTGAATTTAAATAATTTCAAATACATTATACATTCAAGAATATTAAATTAGTTTTAAATAAGCATTATAAAATTTCAATATTACCCGTTCAATGTCATTATTAATTAAAAAGTCAATAGTAGATAAAGATGATTATATCATTTCTTTTTTAATTTTTATTTTTCGTTTAATTAGTATTAGTATTATTTAATGTATCTCTTATGTAATTAACTTTCTTCCATTTACCTAAAAAAATTAATTAATAATTGTTTATAGGCTGCTGAGCCTTGTACGTAGAAAACTCTCCATAATTTGTCTCTCTATAATTATATCTCAATTGTTCTTCCCCAGTATATGACTTGTCTGCAGCATGAAACAACTAATCAATAGTGCCATCATTTGAATGCCCATTATGTTACCGCTGAATACTTTGGTGACCTTAAGGCACTTTGCAGGCAAATATAGGGCACCTTTGAATAGGCCACTTTCAAGCCAAAAATGACTTCTTTTGTCGTCAATAACAATGCATGATTTATCGTCCAGCGGCTTGTAGCCGTGACCCCAAATACGTATTAAACAGGCCGATACACGAAGAATGCATGTCACAGAGGAGGCATGCCGTTAAAAATTTATATTTCTACCTACAATTATATGGCTGCAGGTTATCGGCAACAGACTGGTGTGAATTTTAGGAGATGAACATAAGAGGTCTATATTCGAAGACTGACGTATTAAAAGGTTCAGTAGCAACAGATTCCATTTTCCATTAGGGGACCATCTTGCTATTTCGCCTCCTTCGAAAAAAAAGAGTTCACCATACCATCTACAATCATACCAGGATCTACTATTTCTTATTTTCTTTTGTTATATCCCTTGCTAGCTAGTTATCGCTCTTGTTTTAATACCTACCTATACAGATAATTAAATTGTGGAAAATTTTGTTGGCATTACAGTTAGTAAATACTTTGTAACCAAATCTTAAGGTTTAAATATTGGCAATTTTATGTAATCAAATAAAATAAAAGTAAAATAAGTGTACATACTCCCGCCCATGACTCACACAGCAAGACAGATGTTATCGATTACCACAAGCTACGATCGCGACACCCTCTATCACATTCGTACATCTTTTCATACATACATACAGTCATGCCTATGTTTTCACACACTTTGCCTACGCCTTTTCTTACCTGCGCCACGTCATATATACCATCTAATTCCACGAAATCGTTTCCTTTCGGGGGTTGAAAAGGGTTAATTGCCCACCTGACCGGGTGTAATGACCAGGGAGGTGAGGCTCGACGGAAGATCGTTGGTTGTATCTGTATTTAACACGGAAATTGATATTATTCTTTATATAATGTCGTCTTTCGGCTTTGTAACTTGTATGAAAGATAGCTAGATTTATATTGTTAATCATACTAATTTCATATTTATATTCTTTATTATAGTTTATCTACGTCCATGATCTAAATATATTATTGTGTAGTTAATATGTGAAAAGTTATTGAACTTTACAAAAAGTTTTACGTGACTTTGAAATGAAAGACGTTCGCTCAACTTACCATAATTATCATCGATCGCTCTATCATACACTGTGAGTTAAATGGAATTACGAAGTTTTTATGAATTATGGTCATCCCAGCAATCACTGTCATCTTTTACCACGGCCCTATTTTTGTAACCGATCGCATCTTCTAATGCTTGTCTTTTCTATCTTAAGCAACTTACCACGAGTGTGAAACAGATAGGTAGCGCACGCCAAAGCTCGCGTGGATGCAAGCGATTTAAAAAAATACGTGTGGCACTCGGGGACTGCCGCGGTAAAGCTATTGCATAGCATTTTTTATCAACTTATGCAATTATAATTATTTATTTATTTTATTCATGCAGTATTTTTTTAGCATCGTACAGTCGTACCATATACATACACGTTAAGGTTCAACTAGTCGCGGGCTCGAACTCACTCGTGGACGCGGCCTAAAAGCACGCTGTCTCACCTAGCATTGTGTCTAAAAGAGATAGAATCAGTTATGAGCAGCTAGTCTACATGCATACGTCTAGTCGCACGCACACAAACACCGTGCCGAAGTCTGCCGAACTGAAACGACGTTAGACGATGCACGGCTTTCGCGCCGCACCGCTGTGCCGGTCGGAGTGTTAGGTTTTTTTCGTTAAGGAATTTCTTGATTCGGTCGCCGCGCTCAAAGCCCGCGGTAAAAGCTATGCAATAGCTTAAAAACAGGACCGCTGAATTTTTTCTTCATTTCGCTCGGTTCACCTTCAGCTATAAAAACACCAGTCGCAGATGGCTATGATATCATATAATTTAGCTGTGATAATAATTATGTACAGTGCCGCGTCTACACTTTTCAGTTCTACTATTCTATGCCAACACCGTTGTTGTGGAGAAGGCAATGTTAAATTTTATGGGCCCAAGATTATTATTTCGTTGTCTACAGCTCGAAACGTTGGGAGCGATAACTACTTGAACCGAATTCAATTTATTTGATTTACGATACATTGTCTTACTTTGATTAAACATTGCAGGGGCATAAATTATTTCTGCTTGATTATGTAGCTGCTGAATTAAGATAACTGATTTTCATGTTGGACATTATTCAGGTTGAAAGTGTTTCAGGTTGGATGTTTTTTGGTTGGACATTTTTCGCCGGTTGGTTATTTTTCAGATTGGATATTGTTATCGTATAAGCACTGGTCGGAGACCAGGCCACGTCCCCCGCACCCAAAAGTAACTTTCTTTTATACTTACTGCGTAAGGATTAGTATCAACTACTACTTTAAGCCAGCGAAATTACGGGCATGAAACATTTCACATTAGTCCTCACAGTAACAACGCACCTGCGGTTTTGCATTTTTGTTTGGTTGCTCACTTGTCATTAAGTAGCATGAAAAAAAACTGCAACTGACGGTTGGTTGGCTCCAGCCAAAACGGAACGTCTGTTACTAGAATCCGCAATATGGCGAACCTCATGTATTCCTAGTCAGGATTTAGTTTGCAAATCAGAGTGTGTAAGGCCGCATCAAAGTGACGGATTTTTATGTCGCAGCGGATCGTCGTAAATTCTTTCTTCATCATACCGTCGGTAACTTCGACGTCGTAACTTCAGCGTCGGCGTTGGTGGCCTGTAGGTTATGGGGTGCGACTCGTACCATGAGGTACCGGTTTCGAAGCCTAGTGCCGCTGTGTAGGTACTAAGGACTCTTTTTGGATTTGTGTATATTAGTTGAATACTAACCGATGCTCTTATGATGGAAAACTTCGTGATGAAACCTATACATTCAGGCGACTGTATGTGCAAGTAACCATGGTCCAATCTGGCCAGGTTCCCTTGTTATCAGAGTCACGGAGGCTCCACTGTAATAACCTGAACTCCAAAATACTGGATCATGGTCAAGGTGGACCTCAGGCCCTCGCTAGCGAGAGCACAACCGGGATATTACCGCCAGGATGACTACCACCCTTCTAAGAGCTTTTGACTCATCTGACTTAGTCGTACCACCAATATAGTCCACGAGTGAGCATTCACGTCTTATACGCTTAAAACATTTGACTAATTTCGGAAGCAAAAAGCGTCATAGTGTTAGTCAAATGTAATCAGCACATTAGCCATATCGGCCTTGTATTAACTTACTACCTTCATTACTTTCCGACGACCTCCTTGAGACATAACAAGCATTCCTGGCGAACTTATCTCTCGATAATATTCGCCCAGCTACCTTTCCCCTACGAAAAACCCCTAATTAATCCCGAACGCCATTAGTAAAAAATAAAGGTTGAAATATCGGGAGGACGGTTGGCCTAACCAACGGCCAGTGGATTCCAAGTTAAAAGAGGAAGCGATACTATCAAATAATAAATAATATCGAGTGATTTAATAAAATAATAAAAACATAATAAGTTTATTTACTGTTCATATAGGTACTTATGAAATGTATAAAAATAAAACAATATTTTACAATATAACCTGTGTGAGAGACTGATGTCTGCACTAGGTTATAATTTCTTGTTTTACAGATCGCCTCCATTGGAATATAACTCTAATTTAAACACATCAGAGTAGTCAATTGTAATCATTGCAAATCATTAGTGGACCCTGGGCCCTCGCGTGCCGCGTGGGACGCAACTGGGACATTTTTTTTTTGTTTATATTATCCGGCTGACAAACAGGCATGCGGGCCACCTGATGGAAAGTGGTTACCGCCACCTATGGACATCAGCATCACCAAGGGTGCTACCAATGCCTTGCCCACCTCTAACTCTAATATACCTCTTGAACGATCCCATGTCATAGTCCAAAGGAAACACTGTGGCTGGGAGCTCATTCCACATCCAAATCGTACGAGCGGGAAACGTTCTTTCGAATCTTCGCGTGGACACCACATACATACATACATACATAACGCCAAGGTGATGAGAGTAATCATTTGCAAGCGATTAATAAAGAAAGTACAATAATCAAATATTAACAAACGACTATTAGTTTGAAACTAGTAGATACGTATACTAAAATAATCATATACCAATAAATTAATTTAATTTAACTAAATTAAATTAAATATATAAATATTTAAATTAGATTAATTAAAATAAATTAAATTGGAGCGTCGGTGGCCGGGCGGTTGAGTATCCGACTCGTAAGCGAGAGGTACCGGGTTCGAATCCCGCTGCGGCCATGTACCAATGACTCATTTATGAGTTATGTACATTAGTTAAATTCTAACCGATGCTCTTACGGTGAGGGAAAACATAGTGATCAAACCTGCAAATTCAGGCAACTGAATTTGTAACCATGATCCAATCTGGTCAGGTTCCCCTGGTAGCAGGATCACGGAGGTCAGATGGCAGTCGCTCCACTGTAATTACCTGATTGCCAAATCCTGGATCATGGTCAAGGCGGACCCCGAGCCCTTGTGCTCGAGAGCAGAACCGGGACATTAACACCAAGATGATGATGATGAATTAAAACAAATTAAATGAAATTACTTAAATATTTAAAATAAATAAATTGACTAAATTACAAACTAAATTATTAATTACACATAATATACCTAATTCCTTTCCCTTTAGATTCCCTATTAACAGAGGTCAGAATGGCAGCTAGTCTACTGTTATTGCCTGATCTGCCAAATCCCGGTATATTGACGCCAAACTAATTGTTATTAGCAAGTCGAACAACGTGGTATCTGCCTTTCCCTACGGGAAAATGGAGTGACGTACGTTATCTACGTTTGCACATAATATGTGAAAAATAATACAAATCTACCTTAGCCGTTATTTATTATTACATATTATTATTTCACATCAGTTATATTTAAGATGTTTCAAAAATCACAAATGAAAAAAATTTAATTGAATAAAGAATTTCCAAGTAAAAGGTCAAGATCACTTCGAAGTACATTTGCTGTAAAATCAATAGAGCAGTCCCTTGAATAGTTTGAAACGTTATTCCACTGGTAAGTGGTGAGCTGCTATTGAACTTGACACTAGCACTGGTTCAGCTATCAATTTCTTCTTCTTTATCAGAGACGTCGATGACGCTTATCGACGTCTGTGTAGCAACCTTTGTGACTTTTCACTTTTAGTTGCTCTCTCAAACTTTTCCATCGATATAAACAGATGGAATTTTTGTAAATATTTGTCCGAAGATAAGAATCGCGCGCTTACTGAGTATCACTGTTCTGTTCTGTATACACATTACAGTTTTTTGACGTATATTGTCAAAGACGCAAGGTGTATCGTTGCTATAACATTTTTGAGATATGATTTTCTATCTAGCGTTGCTATGACATCTGTCGAATAAAACTGCATAGTTATTATGACCTGAACATATCATAATTGACTTCTAAAACTTTACTTTTTACTTTTTACTGCGAAACGCTTTTCGTTACAACTTATTCTGAATCAAAAAATACCACAAAATAACATAAGCAAAACGAGTTCTATAACAACTCGCTCGTTTTAGTCAATCTCCTCCAACTCAGCCCTTTACGCACCATGAAACTGCGTACATTAATCTCTGTTCAACTCAGATTTCCTGAAGTTGCACACAAATTTCGACGGCAAAATCGGAAACAATTTGCAAATAACAACAAACCTCATAATTTTGGCCTCAACCTTTCTGCTCCATTGTTACAGAACTCTTGTTTTGTATCGGATTTACAATGTACAATTTTATTGTAACAAGGAGAGACTCACTATTGTGGTGTTACAATTCTTTTTATTCACACAGCGTCATATAGCAAAATGCCAAAGCTTGTGTTATGGGTGCTATAAATAACTGATAAACTACTCATATACTTTTAAATACATACAAGTGGGCCCGGCGCGACTTTTTTCACGTACACCTACCTACCTACCCTTTGTCCTTGCTTATAAACCTTCCTCTTGAATAACTTTATCTATTGTTGAAATTCCGTTGCGTGTTAAAATATCTAAGCGTATAGAAGCGACTATGTTTTTTACACTCAGACCCGTACCAGAAATTAAAATTCAATCGCGGAATCGATCCCGAGACCTCTGCGTGGCAGACCGGCATATTAACCAACTGAACCACTCAGGTTACCATTTAATTTATCATTAACAATATGTAATGTATCATTAATGTTAAGTAGGTGTGAGCGTTAGTACGGACCGGACAGACGGACCCTGGGCCCTCGCGAGCCGTACAGGGGTGCAACCGGGACATAACATCAAGATGATAATGATCAGCTGTGAGCGTTAGTATCGTTTTCCGAACGAAACTAACCTCTAGAGAAAGGTTACTTATTTCCAAACAGAAAGAAAGAAAGAAAAAAATACATTTATTACACATAACACATCACGACATAATAACAGTTATAGACAAAGGAAACATTAAACATTAAACATCTCCTAAAAATCAATGCGTAAACAGGAATTCAATGTCTGTATTTTCTTTTTAAATGTCAACTCTAATAATACCTCAGATAATAATTAGGTCCCAACAATATACACGCTGTTGGATAGTAAGCAAATTGTACGCGTGGCATAGAATACCTTATGCGTGGGTGATTTTGCCTGCACCAAGGTATATAGATATCTTAGAAAGATAATTAGAAAGTATACGCACGAAACACAAATCTTCAAGTATTACACACATATATGTGTCCTGGGTGACTGAGTGGGCTTAATAACGATAAACTTTGAACAGGTCCTTTTGTTTATCAGTAATCGAGACTAGTATACTCTGTAAACATGTAGGTAAATTAAGCAGGTAAGTAAATTTAAAAAATTGACATTTTGGCGTTAATTTACCGGTGGTGCTCTCGCGACAAGAGCCAGGGTCCGAGTAGCGGCCGTATTTTTCGACTTATCTCGTGCTTTTGATTTAGTAGACCACCAACTAATCATTGCAAAACTCGAGCATTACGGCGTTCGTGGTGTTCCGCTCCAGCTCATAAAAACTTTTTTATCCCACCGTGTGCAGGTGACAGATGTGGGCAGTAGTAGATCTGAGTCCGCTCAAATCGGTGACAGATCAGTCCCGCAAGGATCGAATGTCGGGAATAGCATATTTTTGCTAATGATGAACGATCTGCCATTTCTTTCTCACTTTGTAGATTTCATAATGTACGCGGATGACATTTGTGCAATAGTACACGCGACCGATGAGCAGGAGCTGGGTCTGAATGTTAAAACTGTAACGCATATGATCGCGGAATGGTCACGAGCTAACGGCATGCAACTGAATATTGCCAAAACAAACCTGGTGGAGTTCGCGTTGAAGCGGGGTAATGCACCAACAGCATCGGTGCGGGTGGATAATATCCCCGTTCCCAGCGTGGACTGCGCCCGTTTTGTCGGATTTGAATTCGATCGTTTCCTCCAGTGGCAAGAACACATCGACAAACTATGTCTGAAATTGAATTCGGCTTTCTTTGCTATCGTCCGTTTATCACATACTCTGTCACGAAAAAATCTGGTATCTGCCTACTACGCTTATTTCCACTCCCACCTGGCCTATGGTATAGATCTGTGGGGGCTGGCAGCGGACCGAAATCGCCCATTTATGTTGCAGAAGAGGGTGGTGCGTGTTCTGTCGGGTGCGGCGCTTGATGCGCCAGCGAAACAATTGTTTATTGACTTAAATATACTAACACTGCCTTCGCTGTACATTTATGAGGTGGCTAAATATGTAAGGCAGAACATGAAGGAGTTCCGAACCATCGGACTACGAAGTTCCTCTAGGAGGGGACATGATCTGCCCATACCTACTCACCGCCTAGAGAAAACTACTCGATCGTTGGCCATAATGGGTCCACGAGTCTATAATAGGCTATCAATAGATATCCGCGAATGCAAAACCGAGTTTAGCTTTTTAAAACGATTGAAAGCAATGCTAACGAAAAAGGCATACTATACTGTGAACGAATTTCTTGATGAGTGATGCCCTTCTGTCCCCTCTGTAGTTAGTAGGTATTAAACGATTTGTTTTAATTTTTTGTAATTTTTTGTGATTTCTGCTGACATTCAATTAATTGAACCTAATTACTAGTTCCTGACGTTTCAATTCAGTATGGCATAGGTACTTCGATTATTTTGACATGTACAATTTATTTATACATTTTTTATTTAAGGACATTATGAATTTATGTTTATTGACGCAAATTAATGAATTTTTAATTATGACATTTATATTGTTATTTATATTAATATTGTTGACATGATGCATTGTATTATTTTAATTATTTACTGGAATGCTTGATTTTATTATTTGAAATTTAACTTTTGTTAATTTTTATTTATATTCTCAATGAATTACCTATATGATGACGATGTATGTACATTACTAGAATAAATGAATATGAATATGAATATGACCATGATTCAGAATTTGGTAGCTCAAGTAATTACAGTGGAGCGACTGCCATCTGACCTCCGTGCCTGCTACCAGGGGAAAATGACCAGCAGATTGGATCATGGTTACACATTTAGTCGCCTGAATGTGCAGGTTTCATCAAGATGTTCTCCCTCACCGTAAGAGCATCGGTTAGTGTTAAACTAATGTAAGGTACCTACAGGTACGTAAATATGAGACACTAAGTACAGAACACAGCAATTCGACCTACTCAAACCAGTATAAAAGGAGCTAATGTTGTTATACGCGTCATCTTATACTGGATTCGGACATCTCTAACATTTTTATTACTAAAATATACACACACACACTTATTGTGGAAACATGGATTTTTTCTACAATAATGTGAAAAGCTTGTTCATATTGTGTTCATTGTTAACACTGTATCGATAAAGTGACGCAGCCCTTGTAAACTTACCTTGAAATAGCTACATGTGAACACCGCACCTTGCTCCGTAGCTGTATAGAATACGTACAGACTGTAGGCCATAGAATAGTAACCAATCAAACTGGCCCTTGTGTAACAAAGTCAATTTGCACCAGGATTCTACTAAGTTTATAGAGCCTTTAGGACTAGCCTGGTACTAACGGCCCTATAGTAAACACAAATTCCGATGGAGCATCGAACAGCTTATATCAACCAGCTAGTGCTTGGGCGTAGATCGAGGAGGCTCGCCTGCGCTGGTTTGGTCAAGCGATTCATAAGCCTCAGGGATACGTAGGAAATAGGTGCCTGAACCTGCCGGTATCAGGAAAGAGGCCCAGTGAGCGATCCAAAAAGCGATGGATTGACATCCCTGATACGAATGCGAGAGCCAACGGCTTACGACGAGAGGATGCCAAAGACCGGGCGAAGTGGGGAAGAATGCGTAGGAAAGCGGACCCTGGCAGAGGCCGGCATAAGCGCTAGGTCGATGATGAGTGCTTGGGCGTGGATAAAGATATATTCAGACTTTATTCAAGTTTATTTTTTGTAGTCTCTAAACGACGGGCGGTTTGAAAAGAAATAAAAAAATATTATTTGAAATGACACAAGGCTCTAATAATAACCTCTAATATAAACTTCTAATAATAATAATAACCTCTTATCCAAAGTGAGGGGTAATACGGTCGTAAGCTTGTTTGCCACCTTAAAAGTATAAAAGAAACTGACATAGAAGAGACCGGACCTCCTTTAAATGCCCATTAACATTCACGTCACACAGTCACATCCACGTGTCAAACTCAATAGTTAATTGAAATTCTGCCTTAATAGCGGTTAAAAGCAAAACTGTCCGTGCGACCTAAATTATTAACACCCAAAACGAATGGAGCAAGTGTATTCAACGACGAAAATAAGAATAAAAATTGCCCTAGGGTGAGAACAGCTTTTCAGGTGCTTGTCAAAACGAGGAAATTATATTAAACTAACTTTTGCCACCACATAAAATTTGGTGACGACGCGTTTCCGCTGAACTCCACAGAATTTCGTATAAAAATGTGTTGGTGTATAAAATACACTGGAAAATTAAATGCAAATCTGGTGAGTACCTAATAGTTTTTGCGTGATTTTGAGTAACAAGCATCCAAATTTACAGAGATTCACATTTATTATTTTCACAAACACTAATTCTACGAACTAATTAAATTTAAAAACTTAAAATAATCATATTTTAATCGATCTTTAATTATTAACCAACTAATTCATTTCAATTCGAACGATCGACAAAACGAACTCATCGAATTCGTCGGACACGCAGGCGTCTTCATTTATTTTCTATTATCATTAGCAAACTGCAGTGTTTTGATAACTGTCAATCACAAGTAACACATCGCATATTTTAATTTTTATTTGTAAGACATATTACAGTAATTCATTAAAGCAATTTTCGTTTAGAAATTTAAAATAAATATTAAATATACAAGAACCTATGTTTAAGAATTCGTTTTTGGTGCTTCATAAGCCCTTCTTTTGGACAATTCCATTTGTTTAATAATTCACCTAATATCCTGTATGTAGCAGTAGCAGTAGCTATATGTTTTTCTAAAACTGATAATGCGCTTATGAGTGCCACTGTACGCTTGCGATTTATTTGTATTGACGTTTCGTTTATATGGAACCTACCCGCATCCATATGAGGGTAGGAAGTCTACCCGCAGGCACATCACCGCAGCTGTCACCTCGCTGCTGCAGTCTTTTATCTTATTTTAATACCACTAAGGTGGCAAACAAGCTTACGGCCTGCCAGAAAGAACGCAGTCACCGCAGCCTATAGACGTTTTTAATACAAGGGGCATCACCCACGCGTTGCCGACCCAGCAAAAACCTTTTCACCCCTTTATTGAAGAACTCTATGTTGTACTCTTCAGAGGAAACCTCTCCGGGTAGTTCATTCCACAATCTTAGTGTGCGTTGGAGAAAATTCCTTTGGAACCGCACAGTTCGCGACCAATTTGTCTCCAAGGTGTGAGGATGAACTCCTTGTCGGTGGCGAGCGGTGCGATGGTAGAATGTAGCGTGACCACTGTGGGTGTAACCCTACCGAAACGTCCAGACAAACAATGCAATATCACTTTTGAAACTTAAACCAAGGCCGGCTAGATTGAAACCGCTTAAAATTAGTTTCCGGCCACAAACTTAATAATGAAGTACTGAAACAGCATTAGATAGGAGAGTAATGCTTGATTAGTGTAGGGTTATGATTAAATAAATTTTGAGTGTAGTCAAGTTTGTTGTAGTTGGTTTGTTTGGTATGTACACGTTTTTGTTGTTTGTTGTATGTTACTTCAAATAAACTGTGTTTGTTGTTTGCCAATTGCAGGGGCCCAAGTTTTCAATCGATTGATATTCAATCGTGACTCCATTATGATTGAAACAAGTTGGATAGTCTGAAAAAATATTTATCAATATGGTCGTAATGCAATCGGAATGAGAGGATTTCAATTTGACAGTATTGGCTTCTATAAGGACAAATTACGCTATCTCTTATAGTTTCGAATTTATTTATTGAGTTAAATTAAATTCATTCATACTATCCAAGTAGAAAAAGCAAGGGACGAGCGAAGGTATAACTCAATTATAACTCTATGCGTGAAGAAAATATATCGATTATCGATATGGGCCCGGAGCAGATGTTCTTTACAATTTGTCGAGATAAGCCAACCCTACTGGATTATTATTATGTAGATCTATAACTATCATTTTCGTCTCGTTATCGTGTAACTTTAAATGTTTACGTATTGTTTTCGTTTGGATAGATTACGTTCAAATTGAATAATAATAAAATCAACATATTGGCGTTAATGTCAAGGTTGTGCTCTCGCGCACGTGGGCCCGGGGTCCGCCTTAACCAAATTAAATTATAATAATTTAATGTCACGGAATGTCAAATACATAATGAAATGGAAATATAAGAAGAAAAGTTCCACCAGAGACAAATTATACTAGAACTATCCCTTAAGCCGTCGAGTTAGTTCGTGATACTAATCCCCATTCTGCATACGACAGAAATGAGGAAGCAACAGAATCACACCCATACAAATAAATATTAATCATCTTAGCGATAATATCCCGGTTTTTGTTTTCGAGGACGAGGGCTCGGGGTCCGCCTTGACCATGATCCAGGATTTGGCCGTCCAGGTAATTACAGTGGAGCGACTGCCATCTGACCTCCGTGACCCTGCTACCAGGGGAACCTGAAAAGATTGGATCATGGTAACACATCCAGTCGCCTGAATGTGCAGGTTTCATCACGATGTTGTCCCTCACTGTAAGAGTATCGGTTAGTATTCAACTAATGTACATAACTCAGAAAACAGTCATTGGTACATGGCCGGAGCTGGATTCGAACCTAGGACCTCTGGCTTACGAGTCGGATACTGTAACCGCTCGGCCACCGACGCTCTTAATAACACCCATACAAATACACATACATATATACACCATAGGCCAATTTATCAATTTTACTGGCCAACGAAATCGAAAGGAAAGCGTCGAGGCAAAAGTTACAGAAAATTCGCAAATACCGAACGAAAATGATAGAGGTACGAAATAGCACCTCAGTTCAGTGGAGCTGTACGTAATTCTGTCATTTTTGTCAGACGCAACTGCAGTCATAAGTGGATTTATTGATTTTAGCAGATTTGAGCTCCCAGCCACAGTGTTTCCTTTGGACTATGACATGGGATCGTGCAAGAGCTATTAGAGGTCTCCTTAGAGGCGGGCAAGGCATTGGTAGCGCCCCTGGTGTTGCTGATGTCCATAGGCAGCAGTGATTACTTTCCGTCAGGTGGCTCGCTTGCCTGTTTGTCCATATTACATAACAAAATGTTGATTAATTTTCTACTCGAAGAAAAAACGAAAGGTGGCACATGACATATATCAAATCTGCAATGTTAGTAAAACGGATTGCCATCACCACTCCAGCGAGTTGTAGACTGAATAACAAAAAGACATCGTAACTAAACAACAAAAGAAAATCGAGTGAACGCGTCAGATATCCACAATAGCGCCACAGAGCAGATGTTCCTCACAATATGTCGAGATAAGGTTGGGCCCCGGAGAAAAAGTTGTAGATTATCGACAGCAAATGCGGGTTACGGCACTGGCAACCCTTTCAACCTTAATAATATCGATATTTGGCCCCGGGCTCGATTTACGCGACGCCTGTAATATTGTTTCCCCTTTTCGCTTTATGGTGATTCTGTTTTAGCGCGTTCGAGAATCTAGTTTGCAATTTTACGCCCGCCGTGGGAAAACAATCAAAACGGTTGGTGCGTGGTATAAAAACGACGACAGAGTTTTTGTCCCAATTACCGCAGTGTCACAAGACGAAGGTCTTTGACCAGTGTATATTGCCAGTGATGACTTACGGTACAGAGACGTGGCCGCTCACTGTGGGCTTTATAAGAAAGCTCACTGTAATCATAATAATCATAATCATAATTTATTAATAACATTCGTTACAAGTCATTATTTTACATATTAAATACATTTGCAATGTCATATTACATAATAATAGTACTATGATTATATTAATAAAATAATAAAATAGTGAAATGTCAACAATATAAAATAATATTTCAATCATTATAATAGTTACTAGAATGTAGACACAAGTTTATTCGAGATATTAAGATTTAAAAATTCATTATAACTATAAAACGCACTCTTGACGAGCCATCGACGTAATCTGTCTTTGAATGATGCGGTGCTCGGAGCGTCAACCACGTCTTGCGGTAGTCTATTATAGACATTGGGGCCCATAACGCCGATCAGCCTTGACGTTTTAGTCAGGCTGTGCGAAATCGGGACAAGTCTATTGGCATGTCGAAGTGTATGACCCTTATAATCACTCCTCCTCGAGTACTGGTTAATATTAGCCCAGACATACGTAGCAACCTGGAATATCAGCAGGCCAGGCATTGTCATGATGCCGAGCGAAACGAACAGCTCCCGGGCCGGTTCATCCTGAGGAACACCTGTCACCCAAAGGGTGATGAAAAGTGTATGTCCGAAGTCTCTTTACGCGATCGAATCAGGAATGAGGAGATCCGCTAGCGCAGTAAGGTCACCGACATAGCCCGAATTACCACGCTTTAGTCGCAGTGGACATACATAGCTCGCAGAACACATGGCTGATTGGGCAGTAAAGTTCTCGAGTGGTGACTACGTACCGGCAGACGCTGCCTAGGTGGGACTCCCAAAAGGTGGACCGACGATCTGGTAAAGATTGCAAGTACCAGATGGATGCCGAAAGCACAGGACCGGCCTTTCTTTGGATCTCTATGGGAGGCCTTTGCCCAGCAGTAAAATAAACAAATAAAGAAAGAAACTATTCAGTACCTACCACATAAATAATGATATTAATCATCTTGGCGTTCATATCCCGGTTGTGCTCTCGAGAACGAGTCTCACAACTCAGAGTCCCAAAATGAAGTGGTAATGGACGACATAGCTCGCAGAATCGATGGGCGATAGGACGGAAAGGTCTATAAGGTATAGGAAATCGAAGTATAGAATGCTTTGATGGTATACTTCGTATAGAAAATCGTACTATAGAATTGTCTCTGATGATTTTAGAGACACTGGTTTAGATTCGTAAAAAATCGAATTTGCAATTTTATTCGTGGCCAATATAGTCAAACTTTTAGCGATACACCTTTTAGGACTAGAGTGACACCTCTCCGGATAGAATAGAACTAAATTCATGTCAATGAAATAAGGTTAACGCGCCGTCCTTAAATAAACCATGTGCCTGTTTCTCATAAAAAATATTTTCAAATAATATGTCGCATCGAAACTGGTTCCGGAGCTAGGATGATACAAAAAATCTAATATACTATAGATACAGTCGGCTGCAGAGAAGACTGACCCCTCCTACCACAAATTTTATATAATATTCTAGGGGGTGCAGTCACCCTACAGCTGTCTGTACAATTATTATGATATTACTCCTTATCAGTGTCAAATGACACCCCATTTTTGCCTCAGATGGTAGGTTATACTTAGTTATAGCCCCCACAGATTGCAGACTTTCTATAGGCCGATAATTTAGTCCAGCTCTTAATCACAAGTGGTATTGAGCCGCTGAGTCAACGGAAGGATTTTGTCTCCCTTTGTGTGTTCTACCGCTTGTATAACGGTGTTTGTTCTCAAGAACTGTTTGACATGATGCCTACAGCTACATTCCATTGGATACATATCATTAACCTTGGAGCCAAATTGGTCGCGAACTGTGCGATTCCAAAGGAACTTTTTCGAACGCACACTGAGGTTGTGAAATAAACTACCTGGAGAGGTTTTCCCTGGAGAGTACAACATGGAGTTCTTCAAGAAAGGGGTGAAAATGATTTTACGGGGTCGACAATGCGTAGGTAATGCCCCTGGTATTGCAAACGTATATAGGCTGCGATGACTGCTTACCATCAGGCAGGCCGTAAGCTTGCTTGCCACCTTAGTGACATGAAAAAAACAGTATGAAGATGTATGCAAGTACGCACACTACAACGATTCGGTATAGGCTGATAAGTAAGTTTAATGGGCTTCCTAATCGCCTTCAAACTAAACTATCGGCCATCTTTCGGCCGCCAGAAAAGTCTGCAGTCCTCGATCGATTTTGCAAAAAAAATATGTAACTATTATATAAAACATGAATTTCGTTTTCTATAAAGTTCTATAACAATTATATAAGCTACAACATCAGCGCAGGCGAGCCAGCTTAATCATATCCGCGATATCCTTACCTATACCTAAGCTATATCACTGCAATATTTCATTAAAATCCGTTCTGTATTTTTTGCGCGAAAGATCAACAAACATCCATCCTTACAGACTTTTGCATTTACAACACCTAATGATTTCGCTATCAATTTTACTCCACCGCACCCAATTATCTTTCACACAATAACAATTTCCCTTTCCAGGTATACGTACCAACACGTACTAGTATATATGTTACTTCAATTCATTAAAGTAATTACCAAACATCCTTCTCCCAAGTTTCAATGTAATGAAGCTAACTTTTCGTTTACGCGTAACCACGAAAGCACAGCCGTGATATTAACGGCAGCATGATTATTATTTAGTAGGAAGTAGCAGTTAATAGTTAATAACAACTAACATCTCACGTCATTCTATAACAAATGGGAAAATGTATCTATTCTATATTTATATCTGTAAATAATAATCATCTTAGCGTTAATGTCCTGGTTTCTGCTCTCGAGGACGAGGGCCTGGGGTCCGCTTTGACCACGATCCATGATTTGGCAGATCAGATAATTACAGTGGAGGAACTGCAATCTGGCCTCCGTAATCCTGCTACCCGGGGAACCTGACCAGATTGCATCATGGTAACACATATAGAGGCCTGAATATGCGGGCTCACAATGTTTTCCCTCATCGTAAGAGCATCAGTTAGCATTCAACTAATGTACTTAACTCAGAAAAGAGTCAATGGTGCATGGCCGCCGTGGGATTCGAACCCGGTACCTCGCTTGCGAGTCGGATGCCTTAACCACTTGGCCACCGACGCTCCATCTATCCATATCTACCTATACATAATAAAAATTAAAGTCTCTCTCCACGTCTAGCTGTCTGTACCTATATATTTTCGTTAACTCGTGATGGAGCCACGCAACGAATTTTCACCTTAACTTAGAGAATGTCTTCTTAAAGGTTTATCTGTATACCTAATAGTCAAGAAAAGCCGATAAAACCGAAGCCGGGGCGAATCGCTATTTTACATAATTACTTTAATTTCATTCTGGCGTGTATGGGAACTACCATCATGGAGTCTGACGCGGTTGCTCTACAGAATTTGCAAGCCCACAAAATTAGTAAGTTTAATGAAAAAATTACACAATAAAACGATTTCAAAACATATTTACTTCACGGTACGATTCGGATGCTGAATGAGCTCTCAGCCATAGCGTGTCCTTTGGACTATAGCATGGGATCGTTCAAAGGTATATTAAAGGTCTCCTTAGAGGCGGGCAACGCATATTGGAAGCGCCTTTGGTGCTGCTGATGTATATAGGGGGCGGTGACCACTTTCCATGAGGTGGCAGGTGGTATGCCTGTTTGTATGCCGTATTATACTTAAAAAAAACTTAAATGCTTAGTGGCTAGTAATTTTGGATAGTATCTATCTTTTTTCTTAATTCTTCGTAAAATCATTAATCTCAGGCAGACTCTCTAGGCCCGTAGAATAACAACAACAGCTGTTGAGGCGTTATTAAATTTTTTAATAAAGCCTTCGTTATATTTAAAGTCTACGATGCGGTTTAGTAGGTAATACAAATTAGCTCTGATATTTCCCAGGAATTATTAAATCTTCCCCAGTTTCCGTCGTTGTCGATAAGCCTTTTGAAGTCAGAACTTTGACGTCTTTGTACCGAGTAAATTGTAGGTCAAAGGATTTACTTTCAATATTAAGATATCTCGTCCCGTTATCTTATCTCCGTAAGCCATCTGTCATTCCACACACAAGGAAAAGAAAGTCATTCAAACCAAATGTTCGCAAGCCATTTAATAGATTTTGCAGTTGAAGGCCTCGTCCAGTATAACAGGAGCCCTGTCGCGGTTGATCGCACACTTTTTTCCGAACACTCCACAGAGAGACGCGGCTCAGAAGCGATTGGTGAGGGAATAACGATTGTGGGCCTTGTCAAGTGCCCAAGATCATAATGGGGGAACTTTCACTAACTTACACCATTAATTATTGATGGTGCACGTCGAGCTAAGTTTTTGGCCATAACAGGGGAGGCCTGGTTTCTTCATTATTCTTTCCTACGAAATAAAGAACGAATGGTTTTTTTTTATCACGGCTAAAGTTATGAATAAAGTGGGGGCACTTTATCTAAATGATTGATAACGCTTCTGTATTAAAAAATGAGTTGGGGAAGTTAGCCGACGGCTTATTAATATACCGGTCGAGCGATTTCGGATTTTATTCCCATAAACTAGGGTAGCTATTTGATTAAATTGTTTGTATTGCCACGTTGGTTGTTAATGTGGCACGCTGATGGTGTCAATTTTCCTTAGGATTTTGAATCGCTTGCCTCGATTCGAACGGGTTTCAATTTTAATTTTTAGCATAAAAATGACGATATTTTAATGCATGATGCTGATTTTTTTTATTTTTGAACCGTAGTTTATCGGTGTTGTCAATATGATTTAAAAAATATTTAATATTTCATGCCGAAAATTACAATTGAAAATCGTTCGAATTGAGGCGAGCGATTCAAAAATAAGGCCAGTGCAGTGGTTTCACATGAAATCAAGAGCTCACTAATTCTACGCTACTGGTGGTTACCTTGGCATTAATGTCTCGGCTGGGTTGTCGCGCATGAGGGCTCGGGGTCCGCCTAGACCATGATCCAGGATTTGGTAGATCAGGTAATTACAGTGGAGCGACTGCCATCTGACCTCCGTGGCCCTGCTACCAGGGGAACCTGACCAGATCGGATCATGGTTACACATTCAGTCACCTGAATGTGCTGGTTTACCTCACCGTAAGAGCATCAGTAGTGTTCAACTGATGTACACACTACATACACGGAACTCTGTGCCTCTCGCTTACGAGTCGGACCCTATAGCCAATAGGCCTCCGACGCTCTACGCTGTCGATAAAATCCAACTGACTTACTTGTCGAACGATAAGTTTTTCCCGACGACGGTGTAAGTTTAGGAAAGTAGGGACTTGGCCATTGTTAGTAAAATATTTTAAAAGCCATTTATAAAATTTTATTATCTAGGTATAATAATACTTTCTTAAAGAACAACGAGAGGGACAAAATTTCGTTATCCATATATGGTAGACGTCCCACCATCTCGTACTCAGCGTTTTGCATCCACTTCTTATGCTGCAAAGGACTGGATCTCTCTGCCTGAGTCACTGTTCCCTGATAAGTATTACCTTGGGGTCAAAACAAGAGTGAATAGATCTAGGCATACATGCTACATCTTCGACCTCATCGTCGGTTTCCATGAAATGAGGTCAAATGCAAGATGTACGACATAAACCATCAAAATCTAACATATATCTACTGTTACACCCCAACACACACGGTAAGTACCTAAATACAACCATACGGAGTAATTTGTATCCGCGTACGTTTCTTCCGCAAGATTAATCAAATCAGAATTACATGTCCTTGTGTACCCTTTGGCAAGAACCTAATGCGAACCTCTACGCGTATTCCGTGATACGCCCACAAATCCAAAAGGGTTTATCTCTGAGCCCAGGAACTTGATTAGATAACTCAAGGTTAACTCAACGTGAAACGCTGAGGATTAAGCAGATACGCTTATAATTGTGTGTACATACCGACATATAATATATTATGTACGAACATGTGATGTTGTGTGTGTGTGTGTGGTGCGTGTGTGTGTGTGTGTGTGTGTGTGTAAGAACTGTTATATTTTTTAATATAATACTTTAACGAGTATTAATTTAGATATAATCCTACAGGTTGACATTTATTTTTGACAATTTAATTATTGACATCTGAAATTTATTTTGTAATAATAAAATGTCATTTATTTAGACTTGTAGATGTAATATAATATGTAAAAATTTCATGATATGACACTCGTGAATCTGTACAAGCTTAGTTTATATTCACTATTGTATTTTTGAATGCTGTAGTGTAGAGTTTTAATTTATGAAATAAATAAATCTAAATCTATTTAGTTTTGTTTGCTAGGCTAGTTCACAGGTATTCATATAATAATATAAACTTAGCTTATGTTGTTCTAACGGTTTGTTGGCTTTAATTATAGACAAGATAGTACTATAATTTTGTAATATAGTGCATTTGTGTGGCTTCGTCGGCAGTTAGGTTATTCTGGAGCATAACAGAAAGAAGCCTTAGGAACTTCATTGAATTTGGAGTTAAAGTATCCGACCTATTAATAGTACGTATGCGCAAATAGCCCAGGTGACCTAGTGTGCCTTTCATACTAATTGATCCAGCCGTATTTGCTTGATTGACTTATAAATATTCAAACGTACAAACGTTCACATATTAAGTAGGAAGGGGGGTGTTAAGCTGCCTTCATACCACATAAAATACTTAACGGATAACTAAGCACTGGTTGGTTTCAGCTTCATACAACTAACACGCGTGAGATACAGAAACGACGCTATACGAAGTGGAGTATATTTACATCCAGCCAGAACACAAATCAAAATAAGACAAATAAATAAAAACGCCATGCTATGCGTAAAACATGCGTGGACGAGGTAGGGAATAGCGCTCCCGATGAGCGCTATTCCCTACCTCGTCCACTACTGCGTATAATTGTACTACTGTGCAATAACAGTCGCACGTCAGTGGGTGTTAGTTACTATGGGTAACATATGGTTATCTTTACTGCTCTTTACTTTACCTTATTTTGATTTCTGGGCAGCCCGAGGGTATCAAACGAACACAATATTTATCCACACCAAAATTCCGCCAATCCGCAATAGGTCAGCACGGTGAATTAGCTCTAATTCCGCCTAACCGCGATTCATGCGAGAAAGGCCTTATGGCTTAGGTGGAGACGAAATAATTAACTTTCTTTTTTTGCAATTTGAAGAGTAAAACTGCTCAGAATTACGTAGTAGCAGAAAACTGTTTGCCAATAAGTTTTTCGTTCTGTACATTATATACAAAACAGCGAACTTAAGGCTACGTCCGAACTGGCAGGTGACAGGTACTCGTAGGACCCTAATGGGTAGTGGTTAGCCATTAAGCGAGAAATCAGGGGAGCATACTTCGCTACTCTCTAGGTGCCTATCTAGCTCTAGCTTTGTTTTCTGTGCGGCCAGAGAGTTTCATTAGGAGAGTGGTAGCCTTAAAGCTTTCAATTTCACTTCTTATTCATGATGATAAGGGAATCATATCTGTGTGAGGTGGGTACATGATGAACATTTCTCATTTTCTTCTACTGTCAATCTCTTAAACACGTCGAAAATAAGCAAGGCTGACACACAATTCGAAATTGATTTTTGCTTATCAAATATTTTATTTTATTTTTTGCAAATTGGCTATTTTGCATTTCTAATATTTTTAACTCCCGACGAAAAATACGGGTTGTTATTAGTTTGACGTCTGTATCAGTGGCTTTGTGTTTGTGTGTGGCATCGTAGCTCCCGAATGGATGAGCCGATTAATTCGAGATCAAGATGAAGCCAGTTTAATCAAGATCGTTTTTAGCTTTATCTCATCAAAATCTGTTTAGTAGAATAGAAAATATTTGAGTTTAGTAATCTTGGTCCGACTTTTTCAAAAACAATCAAACATTTCATTTATTCTGTCAGTTAAGCTATGTGATAGAGAGCACACACACATATAACACGAATGTGTTGAACCGAGGAAACCTCGATACCTACGACTGATGATCGTCGAATGTTGTTTGTCTATCTCAGAAGTTGGAACGTTTCGATAGCGCGATGTAGCACTACGTGCGTTGCTTACCAACTCTGAATTTACCTATTGTAGCTATAGATGTCGCTACAAGGTAGATATGCGTATCAAGACTGCTTAATCTCGCTCGGGAAGTTGATTAACTCAAGGTGAGGCTGCGTTGCGCGTTATATATGACGGGGATCCACCGCCAAGGAAAATGTGAAAGGTTTGGGAAGGGACTCCATTGTCTAGCCAATAAATAAACAATTTTTTTTAGTCTTAGTTTTGTGACATCACGTTTCATAAGCGCCTTTTTTATGAGAAATCGTTTGTAAGTATGTATGTTGGGGGCACGGACGTAAAGGAGGTTATCTATGAAACCGATCTTGAATTTTTTTTACTAAAACCTGTCCAGACTGACTTGTCTTTGTGTAAATTATGTATTTAACTGTATAACTTGCAGCAATATTCGTTGAAATTCACATTCTTTGTGTTTCTTATGTAATTTAAGACAGCTATACACAATGTACGTAGCGTGCCTCATACAGCAAGTCGTGATTTTGGGCATTATTTGTTTACGAAATAAGACAAGTCAGTTTGGACAGATAATAGTATCAAGACTGCTTAATCTCGCTCGGGAAGTTGATTAACTCAAGGTGAGGTTGCGTTGCGCGTTACATATGACGGGGATCCACCGCCAAGGAAAATGTGAAAGGTTTTGTCTCGATATAATTCGTATTAAAGCTGGGGCGGTAGGGCTGTCGCGGGTGGGTAGGGATTGAAAGTGCCTTTGAAATAAAATTGAAAAAAAATGGTTTTGCAAATAAAATAAAAAATTATACATTCGACTGTTGTCGACCATAAAAAAATAACTTGCTATACAAAACAAAATGGTCCATGGTTTAGCTATGGCTGCCAGTGATACCAACAGTCGCTATTAACATGGCCAAGTGACATCACGTTTCATAATCTATTTAAAGAGGAAACGTTTGTAAGTTTGTATGTTGGGGGCACGCACGTAAAGGGTAAAAATCTTTCTTTTTTATAGTAAGGTAAAAAAAATAAAGCTTGTGTTATGATAACTGATAACTACTTATTTACTATTTAATACATACTTATTATACATACTACACCCACCGAAATTAAAATTCATCATTACAATTTCTGCCCAGCCGGGAATTTAACACGTGGCGACCGGCATGTTAACCAACTGAACAACCCAGGTCGTCTAATCAAAAAATCTATGAAACCAATTTCGATTTCTTTTCACTACAGCTAGTTACGGTTTCTCCGAGTGTCAAATGAAGAAATGTCGATCAAAAATCAGCATGTATGTCGACTCTCAGAAATGTAAATCAACATGGATGTCGACTCCCAGAAATGTAAATCGGCATGGGTGTCGACTCTCAGAAATGTAAATCAACATGGATGTCGACTCCCAGAAATGTAAATCGGCATGGGTGTCGACTCTCAGAAATGTAAATCAACATGGATGTCGACTCCCAGAAATGTAAATCGGCATGGGTGTCGACTCTCAGAAATGTAAATCAACATGGATGTCGACTCCCAGAAATGTAAATCGGCATGTGTGTCTCCCAGTGCCAACCCTGGCGTGCAGGGCCACATACGTGCGGCTTCCCGGCGTTTCCCTTAATCGTGTTTTGGGATAAATAATTCCGTACTTATGTTGTGATAAATGTGTTCGTTTGCAGCTTAATAAGGACATCTTATATTCGCGTACAATTCTATTGGAAGCGTTGATGAAGTCTTGCAAGAGAAGTGATTCGACGCCCATACTAAATTTCTCTCGTCGTTCTTTCATTCGTTTGAGTGTTTAGTGAATGTATTATGAGTGATACTCTTAGTAAATGTATTCAATGGTGCGCAAAACGGGTTTCTAGAGAATAATGATTTATAATAAAGCAGCTAAATCGAAAAAAGCACAAGTCGCCGCTAGGTGGCGTTGTGTTGTGATTGCATTATTTTTATTTTTAATTGCTTTGTTTTATGTTATTTAAATTTAGAAATATACTTCGCGCACAGTTGGACACATTTACTAACGGCCAATTGCACAAACTTACATTAAAAACATCAAACCCTTGAAGGAATGTCGATCAAACTTTATATAAAATTTGTATAAAATCGTGCCACCTTAAGAGAGGATCGATCGTGCTCTTACTTGTCAATTGTCGGTTTCGTTTTGTGATACTATGTCATAACAACGTTGATATTTATCACGCGAAGGTTCGAAATAACGTTTCTCGCTCGTAAGATTCGGATGAGGAATGAGCTCCCAGACACAGTGTTTCCTTCGGACTATGACATGGGATCGTTCAAGAGGTATATTAGAAGTCTCTTCAGAGGCGGGAAACGGATTTTGTAACTCCCTTAGTGTTGATGATGTCCATAGGCAGCGGTGACCATTTTCCATCAGATGACCCGCTTGCCTGTTTGTTTGCCGTATACCATAAAAAAATTGTTTTGTTCTCGAGGCGTTATTTTGGTTGGATGCTTATTTTTTCGATAGCGAAAAATATTACTAACACAGAGTAAAGGGTTATGCCGCTATGAGAACGCTTAAAACAGTCGTGACCTTTGCTCGTCCGAGAATAACGATCACCCGATTTGCTTTGACAAGATATCATCCCATTGTCTTTGAGCGCGGATTATATGAGAGTAGATTCCCTTTGCCTCATAGGATTGGAACAAAGAATAGTAAATAAACCTGAATAACTAAGATCTAAAATTAAAGATATTTTTCCCCGAAAACATTAGTCGCCTTATACAACACCCACGAGTGTAAAAGGTTGGTGCTATTCTACTCTACCTGACACCACACAGTCAAAACACTTGAATAGAGAAAATAAACAAGTGTTAATCTGAAACTTACAACAAGTTATAGCTTAGCAAGACCTTGATAAAGATTAAGTTCTATCTAACGGTAACCATTCTTAGAAGTTTATCGCTCCAAGTCGCTATTATTAGAAGTGTAATAAATAAAATAATCATCTTGGCGTTAATGTCCCGGTTGTGCTCTCGAGAACGAGGGCCCGGGGTCCGCCTTGACCATGATCCAGGATTTGGCAGATCAGGTAATTACAGTGGAGCGACTGCCATCTGACCTCCATGACCCTGCTACCAGGGGAACCTGACCAGATTGGATCATGGTTACACATCCAGTCGCCTGAATGTGCAGGTTTCATCACGATGTTTTCCCTCACCGTAAGAGCATCGGTTAGTATTCAACTAATGTACATAACTCAGAAAACAGTTATTGGTACATGGCCGGAGCGGGATTCGAACCCGGGACCTCTGGCTTACGAGTCGGATCTGTAACCGCTCGGCCACCGACGCTCCATTATTAGAAGTGTAATCAATTAATGTAAATATTGGGGATTGTAACTTAGTATATTAGTATCTTCTTATTATAAGAACTTTATTACAGCTCCATCAGTCATTGAACCATTTCACGTTTGTTTTCAGATTGCCTCCGCTGGTTTGATCATACTTGTCATGTAAGCCCCAAGGATATAAATTATTAAATATGCTTGGACAATTCACACAGCGCCATTTAGCCCCAAAGTAAGCAAAGCTTGTGTTTTACTTAAACTATTTAAACAAATAAAAATATAAATATTCGTGGACAAATTCACACAGCGCCATCTAGCCCCTATTCATTTAGTTTAAAATATATACTTATTTTACATATAATACCCAGACTCGTAACAAAAATTAAAATTCATCATTTCAATTTCTGCTTGCCGGGAATCGAACCCCGGACCTCTGCGTGGCATGTTGACCAACTCAACCACTCAGGTCGTCATATGAGGATGATATGAGGGAATCATGTGTCTGCTGTGTGTGTGTGTGTGTGTGTGTGTGTGTGTGTGTGTGCTGGTATCTGGAATCAAAACTGCTGGTATCTGGAAAGAAGTCTCAAAAGAGGCTAAAGAAGCGATAGATTGACATCGCCGAGTCGGATGCCAGAAGCCCTTCAACTTACAGAATACCGCATCTAAACAATACTATTTTAATAGTAGTTTATGCAACTGACATATTAAAGGGGGTAATAAAACACGAGTGTTTTAATACCTAATTATATGCAGTTGCATACACTACTTTATCTACCTGTTGTAATGTTCGTACCTACAATTGTCTCAACTATGCTGGAAGTAAGCTGCGAGTCAGTTCTGTTGAATTTACGCGTCGTGGATATCAAGCAGCGGGAAATTATCTTCACTACTTTCACATTTATCTATTTATTTGCTTTAAACAAGAAAAAACATTCACAAAAACAAATTACAACAATTAGAAAAAATATTCTGTTTAGCGGGAAAATAATTACACAAAAATATAAACAGGAAAATTTGAATATTGAATTTGTTAAAGGCATTTAGTTACTTAGCCAACATTTCGCCGTGTCACGGCGCCCAACAAAAATTTAAAAAAGAAAAGTGTTGCATAATGATTATAAAGTTATTTTCGATACAGCTGTAATGAAAATAGTATGGGAAATGCTGTATCGAAAAGTATTTTTTTTTTATTTTATAGACTGGCGTGAAAAAAGTGTATCCTTAAACAACTTTTTTCGAATATGTAAGTGGAACATTACGCTATGAGTGTAGATAGATAGTATTGTGTTCCTACCGGTGAGTAAGGATTCCTGCCCTTCATGGGGTGGAGATCTATGGAACCGTGGCTCGGTGAGCAACGCATAGGCGTTGCTAATGTCCGTAGGCAGCAGTGATCATTTTTCATCAGGCACGTTTGCCTGTTTGCCTACCGTATAAAATAAAAAAGGATAATGATGATGATGAGTCGCTTTCCGCGTCTGTCAGTCTGTATATCCGCTAACTCCTAAACCACGCAACATATGTTCATACGCTTTTCACTATCTGATGAGGATGAGATACTTAAATGGCACTGCATGTATTTTCCTTAGATTGTAGACTACAATAGACTTACCATCGGGTGAACTTAGGCAAACAAATTGAAGGTGAAGAAAGGAAAAGTTTTCATCAGGTAGTAGGACTGTCTGCCTGGGTGAGCAGTACCGCCTTATCTATTTCTGACCCCAAGCAACAATGCTTGGATTGTTGTATTCCGGTTTGAAGTGTAAGGTAGGCAGCGCAATTGCAGGCATGAGGCATTTATTCTTGGTCCTTACAGTGACAACGCACCTGCGGTTATGCAAATGCATACAAAACAAACAAAAATTTGTTGCCTGCGACCTAAATGCTTGAATCGTAGATCTTTTGGGCGACAGTTACCGCTTACCATCAGGTGGGCTGTCTGCTCGTTTCTCACTGCGTATAATGTGTGTCATTCATTCTCCAACATTAACACTTCAATACAGTAATCAAAACATAGCACGTAAGTGAGTTACGTATCTCTACATAATCTTCTCCGGCATTCACATTCAATGAAAAGGTAATTAATTCCCGTTGCCACGGTCCTGGGCTGAATTAATTTGGGTTTCCTATTTCGAGGGGCATCGCAAGGGCCGGTGTTTACCTCCCCAATGTGGTCAGATGCGCTCAAACTGTATATTTAAATACCCCGTATATGTATGCGTATACTTGTTGATGATTTGATTTGATTTATTTATTTCATAAATTAGAAATTTACTTGTCAACATTAGTACATTCTTTTTTCATTCCTCATTAAATTACAAGTTTTCAAGTACCTTAAACTATGTCATACAATTCAATTATTACATTCAAATAGCCAAGTTATTCAATATAAATAAACAAGGTTTTTACAAAAAAAATATGTTCAGTTAATAAGCTGCATCGAAACTGGTTGCGAAGCTGCGACGCTACAAATCAAGTAATAGGTGCAGTTATTAAGTACCTACCTTGTAAGAGAGATAAGGCATAAAAGGGGTATCCCGTTCGAATTTGAGCCGCCCGACTGGGGAAGTACCTCCCCCTTACAGAATACCGCAGCTAAAATATATTATTTTAAATGGTATTGTGTTTCTGCCGGTGAGTAAGGTCTCCAGCGCTCCATGGGGTGGGGATTTGGGGAACCGTGGCTTTGGCAAGAGGGGCATTTGCCTTTTTGCTGCCAGAGCAACGTGTTATAGAGGTGGGCAACGCATTGGCGATACTCTTGGTGTTGCTAATGTCTATAGGCAGTGGTGACCACTTTTCTTCAGGTGGCCCTTACCTGTTTACCTACCGTATGACATAAAAAAGAAAAAAAACTTACTCCATTATAGTTATAAATGAAACCCCATGTTTGGCTGAGATGGTGGGTTACACTTGATTAGAGCCCCCGCAGACTGCAGACTTTCTATCGGCCGATATTTTAGTCGGGCTCTTATCAGTATTAAGATTATATTCAAATGGGCATAGTTGTGTATAGGCCGTGTGGTGTTCCGGCAGAGTAGAACAGCAGCAATCTCTTACACTCGTGGGTTCGTACAAGGCGACTATTGTTTTCGAGGCAAAAGATCTAGAGACTCCGTAAGCTGAAAAATTGGCAGCAGAGTTTTCCTTTGTTATATTTACAACACTGCGATCTTAAAAGCGGCCTAATCTCCCCTTTCGTGCGAGAGGCCCTATGTCCTGCAGAGGACTGTTATGGGCTGTGATGATGATGATACTTGTATCTTTTCCGATCCAGAGGGCTAAGACCATTATGATAAATGGCAGTGATCCTTACGAATATTTTTGCTTCTTTCAAATTCATCATTATTTACATACAATAATAATGTTTGTTTGTTTACGCTTGACCTGATCTCCACTCAATGAAAGAATACTGAATACTATTTCAAAGAACAATGAAATCATATATAATATATTTTGATTTTATTCATTCTACAGATAGATATGCCAACATTACTCTGGTTGCTTTAAAACATAAATAATCTTACACATACATTTACAATTACGCTGAATCCCATAGAGGAAGACTATCGACTTCTACAAGCTATTATTCCTAAAATATAACAATTCAAAGTTTCATAATAATGAGCATTTAATATTTCGATTACAACTTAGTCCATAATCGAACAGTATGTATTTCTATAACATGTATTTGTGCCTTCTTAATGATATTATTAAATGCCATGACTCGATCTTCTTAAAAGCGAACGCAGGCAAAATGAAACGTGTATTCTTATCCGAAATTCTAAGAAACGGTAAAAAACCCTTGTCTTGTAATACCAGGCACGTGTGATGGAATCTCTTAACATACACGAAAAGGCAATTTCTCCTAAAACAGTTCTTATAAAACCCTCATACTTCATACTTCTTATCCTGCACCTAGTTGATGCGTCAAAGTCCTATGCTCAAAGTCTCTCCGCCTTTGAGTATAAGAAACAATGGAATTGCCTCATCTTAGCCCTAGGGAGCTGGAAGTTGAAGTTTGAGAGCCATTGCGTGCATAGAATGTTATTCATATATTGTAGCTCATACCAAGATATTCTAACCTCGTTGCGTAGTTACAAATGAACGATATATAATATTATATTACGAGTGGGTGTGTTAGTTAATGAATGTGTATTTTAGTGAATGGTATTTATAACTCTCGTCTGTTAATGAATTGTTTGGCTATCTTAGTAAATGATAAAATTAATAAGATAGACTTTTGAACACAAGTTCCACTGTAATTAAAATAAACTTAATATACTGCGACCGGTTTCGAATTTAACATCATCAGACATATCTTAGTAAAAGATTTTAATTCGGCGTTCGTGGAGTAGGTTTTAATAAAGTTTAATATACCGTTATGGAGGGAGGGGAGGGCGGGGGGAAAGGCGGGTTGAGGTCATATAGATGATGATGATGATGATGATACCGTCTTGGGCCAATCAGCTATCAGCCTGTTTAACCAGTCTCAGGGTTCCCAGCTGAAGACCTTGTCAATGTTGTGTATTAATGTAAATCGAGATCGAATGTCAGTCGAAGAATAAATCTACTTGTTATGTACACACAATATACTCAATACAAGAAGTCTATAAGATATGGCCTTGTGGTGTCCGGCAGAGTGGAACTTACTGTGATGATGATAAAACATAGGCGAAGTTTTCGAAATGGAATATTATGCTATACAAGAATAGCCTTCTGATCAGCTGCGACATGTGCCTCGAAGTATACATCCGCCACACAACCAATATCAATCAATACATTGAATAGATATATATACAAAAAAAAATTAGGGCGATGGAGAAATAGTAATAGAGAATTAATAAAAAATGGTCTGTCAATTTCTCTGTTTGTTTGTTTGTTTGTACACGCTAATATCCGGAACTACTGGACGGATTTATTGTTTGTTGTGTAGCTATTAATCCTGGACAACATCTAAGGTATAATTGATTTAAGAAACTGGAGCACCTGATGTAGAACCATAATAAACCAGCTAAACTATAAGAAATTTGAAAATGGCGCCTAACGGATTTTAATGGGGTATTCACAGTTTGGTTATTTGGGGTGCAACTTAAAATCTAGGAGATATTTCATCTAATTTGGTTGAGTAGAACCAGAAATACAGCTTGGTCTTTCCTTAGTACTAACTGACATACATTAGGGATGTCATTGAAAATAGTCCCTCGGGAAAAAGACAAACTGCCCAAAAACGATTTCCACGCATACAAACTCGCGGGCAAAAGCCTATACCAAGCCTTTACCAGGATCATTAGCTACCCAATCCAATACAAGGGACCGAGCTACCAACTAATTGTATACAGGTTGCCCCAAAACGGATTCGCTCCACTGATACAGGGTGCCTCAAAACTGATTCACTCCGCTGGTTTTGCAACCATTCAACATTGTGAATTGATCACGCCACTTTGCTCGTAACGCAGTGATAGACCCTTTCACGTCTACGCTCGGGATACGTAAACGGTTGTGATATTCGCACGTTTGTTTGTAACAGCAGAAAAAGGTGGTGACATTCGTATCTGTAAGTTTTTGTCTCACTATCTTTTCATATAAGGAAATCTGTATATTCAGGGGACATATTTTTGAAACCTCTCGCATTAACGCGTGAACTCGCACTCTTTTACACTCGTGGAAAGTTGCTAGAGATATTACAGACAACCATTAGAAGGCGAGCGCTCTCGTGGAGGCGAGTAGTGCAAAAGCAGGGCCCCAGGCGACTGAATGTGTAACTTTGATCCAATCTGGTCAGGTTTCCCTGTTAACATTGTCACGGAGATCAGATTGCAGTCGCTCCACTGTAATTTCCTGATCTGCCAAATAATCCTGGATCATGGTCAAGGCGAACCCTGAGCCATCATTTTGACGTTACTGTTCCGGTTGCGTAAGAGCACCGCCAAAATGACGATGTTCTTAATACTTATTCTAAAGGCAGAACAATGACGTCTCTGCCAAATTCTACAGGAAAAATGCGTGAGGTTATGTATGAATATATTTCAAGTTACAAGAATCCTTACACACTCAACTCTCCTCTACTTCGGAACAAACTTCACAACTTTGTTCCGAGCGCAACATTTTCCGTTAAGCAAGCAAAGCTGCAGGTATCGGCTAGTCAAATATAGGTGTGTGTTTCTACGAGATGTGTGCCAAGCCTTTCGTTTAGCGACCAGTGTAGCATGAATTCGAGTTGAGCATGGATATCAAAGGCAGCACACTTGTATGCGCACGAAACAGGGATATGCGGAAGATATAAATATCTAATTAGGAAGAGGTATATTTATTACGATCAATACGAAGATATTTTAAAGCAACGTCACGTCAAGAAATGCAAGTTATATTTTATAAATAATCATCAAGGCATTGATGTCCCGGTTGTGCTCTCGAGAACGAGGGCCCGGGGACCGCCTTGACCATGATCCAGGATTTGGCGATCAGGTAATTACAGTGAAGCGACTACCATCTGACCCCTTCGTGACCCTGCTCCCAGGGGAACCTGACCAGATTGGATCATGGTTACAAATTCAGTGGCCTGAATGTGCAGGTTCCATCACGATATTTTCCCTCACCGTAAGAGCATCGATCGGTTAGAATTCAACTAATGTACATAACTCAGAAAAGAGTCATTAGTACATGGCCACAGCGGGATTCGAACCGGGTACCTCTCGCTTATGAGTTGAAAAGACCCGGCTACCGACGACGTTCTCAGAGCCAAATACAAATACATACATATATAACATTACGCCCTTTTCTTGTAGGCATGGGCAGACACAACATTGTTCCACGTGCTATGGTTCTGACAAAGTCCTCAAATATGTATTAGGTAGATACCGTAGGTCAAAAAGTAGTCCAAACTTATCCCGCACAACTTAAACCCTAATGTGAAGGACACATAACACATTTTAAGCATTAAACTTTTACCCTTATCACTTACACTTACAATAAACACCAACGAGTTTCCCAAAAAGTTAGGAGGCGCTTTGGGTTTTATTCTTTTAACATTTCAAAGGTCAATCAATTCCTTATATTTCCACATGAGCACAACAAAAGTAAATGTCAATCCTTTCTATTTTTCACAAAATATGGACGTTTATATGAAGCATCAGTGGCCTAGTGGTAACGGTACCCGACTCGCAATGTGAGAGGTACTAGGTTGGAATGCCACTGACGCCACCTAGGTACATGGGTACCTTTGACTCTTTTCTGTGTTATGTATATTAGTTGAATACTAACCGATGCTCTTACGGTGAGGGAAAACATCGTGATAAACCCGTACATTCAGGCTGCTGTCTCCTAAAAAAATACCCTAGATTTGAATTATGAATTAAATCACTTTTTGTACACTAATTCCATTTCAGGCAATGAAGATGAGTAATTCGAAACCGGATGCAATTTAATAAAATGTGTATAATAAAGTGGAACTAGCGTACAAAAAGTGATTTAATTCATAATAATGAAGTTCCATCAGGAAGTGACAACACAAAGTGTTAAATACCCTAACAGGACTTTAAAACTGTATTTTCTCGGATTCAGATCGGTGAAGTGCAAAAGCGTTTTATAGGTGTTTCCGCACTTATATACATGTTAGGTTCATAGTCGATTCGTGCTATTTTCTGATTCAGTTTAGTAATTCTATTCACGTTTGTGCACTCTATATACTATGATTCGAATTCGGTTCCAGCTCGATTCGTATAGAATTACTAGGACGGCCAAACCGGATCGAATGATAATAAAATAAACAGATTCCAATACCGATACCTGAAACTATATTTCACCTAAAGATTTACAAAAGCCAAACGCACTACTCATAGAATTTGTCTAATTATTCAATACCACTTTGCACATGAACTCTCACACGTATCTATAATAATACTAAATATTACTGTCCTTTCTAATTGATTTCACTTAACTACATCACACCTTTTTTTAAGAGGGGAAATCTCCGTTAGTTGCCACGTCACCCGGAGAATGACGTGGACATGTAGGATCGCACGAAAGTAGACCTTACCCACTAAGACCCCTGTGACATCCACAGCCGCGGATATCGGAATTTTGATCGGAATACCACAAGGCCCCATTGATAGTTTGCGCTTCACACCTACGGTACGGCACACAGGTATTTAAAGTTACTGTTTTTACCTTTTGTGTAATTGTAATAGAAATATGCTGAATACCTTCGGACGGGGTGCTGCGTAAGCGTCGGTTATACGTGGGGTAGGTTTCTAAACCTGCCGGTATCAGGAAAGAGATCCCGCGAGAGACCTAGGAAGCGATGGATTAACATTGCCGAGTCGGATGAGAGGATGCCAAAGACCGGGCGAAATGGTGGAAGGAAAGTTGGAAAGCGTACCCTGGCAGCAGCCGGGATAAACGCTAGGAAGATGATGAGGTGATGATGACCTTCGGACGGCGTTTGTACTTATTTAATTTTAAGATAATGTATTGGCTTAGCAGTTTAATATTGCAAGTATTACTTATACATTGTTAATTTTGTGAGGAGTATAGATATGTACCCTGTTTTTAGAATACCCTCGCATTTGTTAGATGTAAGATTTAAGATTAAATATTGGGTTAAAACGGTTTTTACAATATAAACGTGTGCATCTTATTCCGTATCCCGACTTACTAAATAACCGTAGGTAATGGACCAAACTGTCAAATTTTTCGTAATCTGATTTAAATGAAATAAAATACTTTTACAAATACAGATAACTATGTCACGATTAAAATAAAGCCTCTTCTTTTGCAGATCCTTCCGTTTCTGTTAATATGTCAAGGTTTATTTGTAAAAAGGCTAAAATAAAATGTCTTTAAATGTCAACCAGGCAAAAAGCGATTGGCGGCAGTAAGCTCTTTAATTCTTAATTACTTTTGATTGATCCGGTTATATTCAGCCAGCTCGTCCAATTTTCCATTTAATAAGTGCTTTTTTTTGTCGCCGACCGGTCCCGAAGTCAGCGTTTATTAAAAAATGAGAATTGAAAGTTGCTGATACAGTGTTATATAGCTTGACCAGTCAGAGAGGTGACCTGTCAATCGTGGCGCTAGTTCTGCGTTTTATGTAGCAACACCGAAAGTTGTATAATCTGTCATCAAATTCATATGGCGCTATAAGAATGTCAGATGGACAGTGATGTGATCGTACATTTTTACATATCGATATATTTTTTATTGAATAAAATGTTGAGTAAATAATAAATATTAGCTATTTATGTTCCCGTATACATACATCCTATCCTACTAATATTATATGGATAGATGGATGTACTTACGTTACTCCGTCACGCAAGTAATAAAAATTGTTGATAAAATTACTAAATAATCAGGGCTTATGAACATGATGCTGTTTGACGCGGTAGACTCTTCGGTTGTAGATACCCTATATGGTGCCAACCTTGTCGCTTTAAAAAAAAAGGACGGGGCCATTCGTCCCATTCCGGTTTGCACCAAATGACGTCGCCTGACAGCTAAGCTCTGTTGCAGGTTCTCTGCGCCCAGTCTAAAAGAGTATTTCGAGCCGATCCAGCTGGGATTTTGTTCGAAAGGGGGCTGCGAAGCCGCCATTCCTGCCCTCAGGACATTCCTTCAGCATATACATATAAAACTTTAATAACGGATCAAAAAGCTGAGTGAGGTCCCTTTCATACACAAAATACCCCAAAACACACCCTATGCAACGGCATTGTACCTACCTATTATTGTATTACCTTTGTATTAAATGTAAACACCACAAAAGGTGATTTTTCTGTGTGAATAAATATTATTCTATTTGTGTTTCAAACTAATGCGGGCTTAAATTTTCTAAACGACAATATTCCTAAGTAGGTATTGTAAAATGTGGATTATATTTTAATCGAACCTAAAAAGGACTTAAAACCCATATTTCATGATTTTTTAATAAAGTAGCCTTATATCTAATGTTTTATGGTTTTATTTTATAAAGTTTCAATTTAGATTTCCTTTCATATTTGCTTTAAGGAACACTCTCTGCGGTTAACTTACGATACAGTGACGTATTAAGGTTTTAACTTTAAAAACCGCCGTAAGCGGATCATTTATGAAGTTAGGCTCGCATGATCTTTTTTTTTTCATTATGATTTGTAAGTAAAAAATGTGCAGGACGTCGAAATATGCGAATAATTATTTTGGACAGATTTTGAATTGAGTCTGGTAATAAGCCCGGCTTGCACCAAATTCTTAAAGACGTTTAAGAATAATGTTATGTTACGTTATTTGTATCATCATATCAGCCAGAAGACGCCTACTGCTGGGCATAGGCCTCCCCCAGAGCTCTCCACAAAGGCCGGTCCTGTGCTTTCCGCATCCAACTGGTACCTGCGATCCTTACCAGGTCGTCGGTCCACCCTGTGGGAGGCCTACCCACGCTGCGTCTTCCGGTACGTAGTCGCCACTCGAGAACTTTACTGCCCCATCGGCCATCTGTTCTTCGAGCTATATGCCCTGCCCACTGCCACTTCAGTTACCGTTTCAGTTGCCACGTTATTTGTAAAAAGTTGTTTATTTAAGTATAAATTTAAATGAGTGTAAGCATTTGGTGCAGGCCGCCCTTTGGTTGCAGAAAAAATAAACCGTATTTAAGTTATTCTTTAGTTTAATTGAACAAGACGATGACGCATGTAGGTACCTACACATGATTAAAGTATGGATAAGACTCGTTTGTAAATAAAATAACAAATTGAGGACGCATAAACAATTATATTCCTATTTATTTTACGTTATTCAGATAAATGTTTTATTTGTGACCAATGAGCAGACAGCCCACCTAATGTCAAGCAATAGTTGTCGCCATAATACCTACATACAATTAGGTCGCAGTATAATTTTAATGAAATTGGAAACTTTCCTGCTTACACAATAATTTAAATATAAATTTAACAAAATTTTTATTTTTCTTTCCTTAATCTAGGGATCAGATTTAAAAGCTCCCTTTCTACCTTAGCACGACCCTGTTCGCCGACGAACTTCTATTCTGGGTCCCGCAAAGTTGTAAAAAGCCTTAAGGACATCCGGCGGGCGGCTGCTTTCTTAGAAACTGTTCACAATAGTGAAGAACTTTTACAACGAAAATGTGCCTCATTTCCTTTGAAAACTTGTTGTTGTAATTAATGCTTTTTCGTCCGACAAATTGAGTGGGATTTTTTAAGTTTGATGCCTAGCTAAAAGGATTATTAAGCTACATTTAATAATTTACAGTTTAGGGAAATGGGATTAAAAAATAAATGTTCTTTTATTTTAAGACGAGATGAAATAGGGTGGAAAATTCGAAAAAGGGAACTTACCTTAGAAACATCTATAGTTAGTATAAAAGAAGTCGTTTTCCGCCGTCTGTCCCATGTATATATGTAAGCTTAGATCTTTTAAACTACGCAAAGGATTTTAATGTGTTTGTCAACAATATATAGAGTGACTCAAGAGGAAGGTTCATAAGCATGCAAAAAGGTAGGTACGGGGATGTTTGGCAGAAATATAGCTTATAGCCCAGATGTGCTGTAGGTATATAGGCTATAATTTATCCTGAAATTCAATGTGGGTGTGTGGTTAGTGGGGGAACGCGGGAACTAACTGAACGTTACATGCGAATTTTACGCTGACGAAGTCGCGAGCATTAGCTGTTTGAATTTCAAAAGTCAAATCAGGTCCTCCTTGAAGATCGTGTACTGATCGAGTTTTGTGGCTCGTACCCGATCTAGGCCAGATATGCCGGATAACCCGGGTCTTCTGGATCCTTCCGGATCTCGCTTGACTCAGCGGGACGCGCTGCAACCTGCATAAAATGTCTGCTGAGCGAGGTATATTGAATGGACGAAAAATAAAAAATCACTAAAGAGTAACCTTACCAGGAGGAAAAATGGGGAATCCAATCTTGCATAAATAACTCCGGATAGTCATTGAAACATGGGGTATAACCATACCGTATAGATCTTTTTGGGTATTACACTTAAATCGGAAATACTTTTCCCCGAAAGAGGCCCAGTGGACGACCCAAGAAAATGCCCGATGGACATCGCTGAGTCGGATTCGAGAGCCAACGGCCTACGACGCGAGAACACCGAAGACCGGGCAAAGTGGAGAAGAATGAGTCTAAAAGACGGAAAAATTATTGAATAAGCTTGAGTGGCTCCAAAATCTTGGTATCCGGTTTATATTTGGCTTACGCAAGTACGACCACATCTCCCAATTTCGGGCCAAACTCAAGTGGCTTCCAATCCGCCTTCGCAGGAATATTCGCATCCTTTGTGTCCTTTATAATGTCCTCTATAACGCTCGAGCTCCTTCCTACCTTCGTGATCGTTTTAATTTTTCCCGTGCCCAAGACATGCCCTGTCGCTCTAGCGTCAAGGCACTGCTCTCTATTCCTCCTCATCACTCCGAATGTTATTCCATCTCCTTTTCTGTTCATGCGGCTAGATTGTGGAATTCGCTGCCACATACTATATGTACCAGTCCTTCGCCCTTTAAAAAACGAGTAAAAGAGCACTATCTTTCCATTTGTTATCCATGAGATATATATCTTTATATTCTTTATATTTGTATGTATGTATTATGTACAATTATGTATTGTGTATGTATTTATATTTCGTTGTTTAATAATTTATGTAGGTATATAGTAGATAAGTAAATTTAAGGTGCACGCCATCTGCCTCTCGATTTTCCCTCTCTCTTCCGTTGGTCGGCTGGAAGATATTTCTTTAGAAATAAGCTGTACCTGTTGTGATCTTATCTGTATGTAAATTTTGTATTCTATTTATTGTGCACAATAAATGTTAAATTAATAAATAAATTAAAATAATTTATATATTAAACACAATTTGGCTCAAAAATAAATCTATCTGAAAGAAGCCTGTGAATTTTCCTGGCAAAAAGGAACCCGTCGAATTTTAAAATTCGAAATGAGGAAAAAATACTATGGATGGAAAAAAGAACACAACCATAAAGGTTGCAACGGAAGCAAAAAGAACCAAAAGTTTCTAAGCCGCAAGCCAGGCACTGTAGCAATATTTTTCTAAAACACTCATTTTTTTGTTCGACAAGAACTTCCGACGTATCTACGGACAGGGTATTGAAGGCTATAACCTTTATTTTTTTAGGTTAAGAATATTGCATAAGAAATGGAAAACGTAAAAAGTGGCGCGAGCAGCAACAATACTTTGAAATCATTTTAAAGCTAGGCGTGACAAAAATACAGCATTTTCCGCGGCTTCAAGGTCTTCCAAGGTCAGGTGATAATAATTCTTCCGGTACCAGGCGCGCTGTTACCAAGCTAACGTATCAGGTTCACACATAAATATTTCAAGTACGCCACTAATGTCTAGAAGCGTGATCGTTATTGAATGGAGGGTAGCGGCCTTTCACTTTTTTTTAATTAGACTAGACAGGCATTTAACCGCCATCTCACCTGGTGGTAAGTGACGATGCGGCCTAGATGCATGTCTGTCAAGAAGTGAATAGACTGCTATTCATTCTAGTTTTGAAATCGTCCAGATTATAATGATCAGGGGCCAGCGGAATGAGGTCGTGCAACTGCTTCGCACACTCTCCGAAGTGCAACCTTTAGAAGACCGATAGACACGCAACCCTACACCAGTGCTCGAGGCTCTGCAGCCTAGCTTCAATCAACTGTGGGTCACAAATTATCTTCTTTGCACGTTTTTCAACCGAATCCAAAGCTGCCTGTTAATATTTGGCTGATCCATCCCAGAAGTGGCATCAGTACTCCATGCAGGATCGGACTTGTGATTGATTTGACTAAAGCAATTGCTTCGAAGAGAAGTACCGCCTGACCATGGAGAGAAGACCAAGTTTCTTGGCTGCAGTGTTTGGTCTGGATTCGATGTAATACCTAAAGATAAAATTGGTTGATAGCTCAACACCAAGGTGCTGTAGGTTGTCGGCTTTCACTTAATAATAATATTATACCGTCACGTGGTTTTAGTATGGAGTTTCGTAGGTCTTCCAAGAAGTTCTACCCGGATTTTAGAGGCAACCGGAAACCCACGTGTTAGCGCGTACTTCGGACAACGTATAAGTCTCATTATACACAGAGGTAACGCCGCCAGCATTCTGGGAACGCTCCCGCTTGATAGCGATTTAGAATCTGTCTTTTTATATGTATTTTGTTCTGTAACATTTATAATTAGGTTCCTAAATAGTAATTTTAAGTTTGTACATACTGTATTATAACAATGTATCTTTTAAAGTACTAGTGGACCCAGTGCAACTTCGTTCGCGTACATCTACTTTACCCCTATCTACCTTTCTTAAACCTTCATCTTGAATCACTCTATCCATTGTTAAAACTCGCATTACAATCTGTTGCGAAATTTAAAAGATACATACATACATACATACATAGGGACCGACGACGGAAAGCGACTTTGTAAATTTTTTACCATACACATTTTTATCTATATTTTGATTGCCAACGTCCCATCCCACTCTACTTTCGAAGTAAATATAAAACTTACACACAAACCTACTAACTTGCTAGCATTTCTTGCAGCCATATTTCAAATCAAAATGCGCTCACCTTAGTTCTCAGGGGTGTTCCCTATGAAAAATATATTAACAATAGGCGCCATGCCGACGCCAGCCCTGATTTATGTGGACAGCGCAACCCTATTTATCATAGGTGATATATTAGCATCACGCCGTATGTACAAGACTGTGTATACTGATTAAAATTTAGAGAGTACTAACGCTTGGAGTTGATAATTTATATACTTGCAAGCTTAGTGAACAATGGTAACTCTACCGTAACATCAACAATTTATACACGAAGGTTAGATAGATAGAAAAGCACTTTATTACTAATAAAACACAATAATATCAATAACTTAAAAGAACAAAGAATATGAAAGAATCTCCATACATGTATGATTGAGAGGTCCGTAAAGCCCAAGATACACATGCCAGTAAAATAGACCAGTACCTTGCATGCTAGTTACTGGCAAGTGCCGGCAACTGGCACTCTTTGCATACATTTGACAGTAAATCTACAAGACTATACACATGCCATGGCCGTGTGGTGTCCGGCAGAGTAGAATAGCACCAACCCCTGACATTCATGGGTGTCGTCCAAGGCGACTAATGTTTTCGAGGCAAAAGATCAAGAGTCTCCGTAGTCTGGAAAATGGGCAGCAGCATTTTCCATTATTATATTTAAACACTGCGATCTCCAACTGTGGGAGAGGCCCTAAGTACTGCAGTGGACTGTTACGGGCTGTGATGATGATACACATGCCAGTTCATCAGCCAGCTTTGCCCACACTCTAAAGAGAAAGCACTCCGCGTGTATGACGCGGGCCTACAACGTAAATATTACTATGGATGAAAATATAGACATAGACATAGACATAGACGTATCTTTATTTGGTCCAATAACACATTCAAAAAACTCGATCGATCCACTCATTTATTTAAACCTGGTCTTTGAAGGAATCCGTAAAGAATATCAACGGCGACAACTCATCATGCCTGTACCTGTCGCAGCCGTGAATACACACGACTGTAGCTGCCAGACAGTAGCTCTAGTTGCATTCCAGTAAATCAAATGTTGTGCAATCTACTTGCATGCTCGATACAGGCATGAAAGATGATGATGGCATATGCAAGGAGCTAATATGTCAGCTACTGGCATGTGTATCTCGCTTTTAAGATCATGGATTGGAATTGGATTAACTTTGTAGTTTGTATAATCAGAGTCGCTTGCCTAAATTGTCGATATAACCTGGTATTCGTAGTTTCTCTAAATTGTATTTACGTGGATAACTATCCGACATATATCTGTTTCTCCCATTCGAAGCCAACATGAATATTTACTAGCACCTAAACCAAAAGCAGAATCTGAGACGACGACAAGCTGACACGTGGAGGAAGGAACTTCCTTTACAAAATTGACATTTAATTTAAGACGAAATCAAACATTTACAAGGAAAAATTCACCACAAACCACAAAATTTGTTTGGAATAAAAAAATATTGTTATTATTATTTAACGTGCAAATTAAATTATAGGTAAACGCCGTTCGGTTAGCAAATGTTTTCGTTGGCGGAGGAAGAATACCGGCAATCATTTGGGAGTTCTTTCTTTGCCATGTTTTAATATTTATAGGAGGGGGGGTCTGTTATTTTTCCAATTAGCATACCTATAAGGAAGCCCACGAGACAAAATACACACAATTACACAAAGTTGTTACGGGAATTCGGTGCTTGTTGTTCAATCAATGTAATATTTATATACTCTTGAGTTCCTTAGCGTTTTCAGTAAATATACATAATTTCATTCGTCTTCATTCTTTCATTCATTCGCCATTTACTTCTTTTTAGCAACGTAATGACACAAATAGTTGATTTAAATTTATAAATAACAGACGGTATTATTGTCAGATACGGCCTCTTCTTCTAATTTTCATGAAATTTATTGTTATTATTTATTTATTATCAAAATGCTTCCAGACTTACAGTTGAATGCGTCTTTGTAACGTCTGAACACCTTATTTAGGTCACCAATTGCGTCTTTCTTCACCATGTTTTTTGGAGAAAACGCTAATTTATCGACACGAAAAATCTCAGCAGAAGCACCTATTGTTTTAAAATGCAGAGGTATTAAAATATCTTTTTTTTTTAAACTGTCAATTGCGCCCTCTCTTCTTATGACGGCAGTATGGTCCTGTAAAATCCATTTCTTACAGGACCTAAAATTACACAGCATCTAGGATTATAATACTAATTCCTATAACAATTAGCATTATAATCCTGTTCGAATCTTACGAAATATTAAGATTCTCGTGACTGTACACTGTTAACGAAAGGTTCTAGCATTATATAGTTCGCAAAACCGAATTTAGTGCTAAAGATCCGGATGGAGTGTCCAGCCGCTTGTGTAAGAGGGCTTTAGCGCGATTTTCGGATCTATCGCTTCGTGTAGCGAATTTACTCGAATTTGTCGGCGCTTTTGGAAACGATTTAGTCATTCCGGTCTGTGTCTACTAATGAAATACTACAGTTCTTATTCAATTCAGTTATTATTCAACCATAAGTGGATCATATTCTTTACGTGGCGAAACATAATACAGGTTCTTTTTAGAGAAATTACTTGATTCTATTAATATTATAAATGAAAAGTCTATGCTTGGATGCGTATTTGTTGCTTTTTCACGCAAACAAACTACTAAATGGATTTTGATGAGAATTGGCTTCGTTGTATACAAATCAAACCAGAACATAGGCTATAACTTATCCTGAAATTCAATGTGGTTGCTGTGCGAACATGGCATAACCTTTTTGGCTGATTAAATACCGGACAAAAACTACGAAACTAGGAATTAGAAGAATCAGTATTGGGAAATTAGTAAATAACCGACGGAAAAACGTCGGATTACCCTCGACCAAGTATGTAGGTATATTTGGTCGAGGGTTATCCGACCTACTAATATCAATATTTTCTCAAAGTTAAGAATAATTTCGATAAGACTGGCTTTCAGTCCACTATGATTTTTGATGCCACATACACAGAGCCATACAGCTACAGATACACACGTCAAACTTATACCACCCCCCTTTTTTGTCGTGGGTTAATAATTGCATCTATATATTGTATTGTATTGTATTGGCATGTTCAGTTGAAATGTTCAGTCACTCTATTTGAAAATGACAATATCGTTTCCTGACTGGTACTTTCGGCTTCTAAAACCAAATTGAATGACATCCTTTCGTGTATACCTCCATATTTCATTCTTAATTGGCCTGCTGGAAGAGATTTCTTTAGAATTAAGTAGCGCCTGTTGTGCCATTTATTACTTTGCCTGTTATTTGCTATGTATTTCTTGTGTACAATAAACTGTTAAATAAAAATAAATATAAAATAAAATTATATAACAACGTTCTAAATTCTTTATAATTTTACAATACCTAGTAAAACATGCTGTTCTCCACAAACTCCTTACACACTTATCTCTTCGTTATAGTCTACAGCGGGTGGAGTTGATGAATTCCCAAAGGTTTCAAGTTTGTTAGTTCAGTTCCTTCGTTCGAGCATAGCTCCGAGTCTCTAGTTGCCAGCAAATTTATCACCTATACCCATCGATGTATTACAGACGAAGTTGCGCACGAGTTTTAAAAGTTATTGGGAAGCACTAATCGCACTTGGTATTTGATTTCGAACGGGATAACTGAAATGTTGTTACGGTTTCAGCGGTCTAATAATGAGAATTGCTCTCCATAAAAATTTTATTATTATTGTTTATGTCATACGGAGTATTCAGGCGTTTTGGGGCAATTAAAATTAATGTTCTTCCTCAGGCGCTATGGCTCGCAGTTACAAATGTCTTTGAAAATGGTTTTAGGACAGCCAGGGAAAAAACCATTTTTTAATAGAATGTGGTCCTGGTGTGGCCTGAAATTAACGGTGGGTCCAAACGCCTGAGGAAAAATAATGATTTTAATTAATCAGGCGTTTCGGTTCCCGGGTCAAAACTTGGAAGAACCGAAACATCTAAATACTCATCATACGATAGGCAAACAGTAACTGGGTCACCTGACGGAAATATAACCTAACCTAACCTGACGGAAATACTTTCCTACACTATAACTTTTGGTCTAAAGGAATTTCACATCGAATCCATTTGCTTGCGTATTTTTCTTTGCGTTGTTTAAATTTAATCGACTCGTTGAATAAGTAAGACGTCGTAGGTAATACATCCCTAGCTGTTATAACATTTAACTATTTTTGGTTTATCAGGAACAGTTTGTAAAATTTATGGATGTGCGAACGTTATAAGAGCAGTCGCTTAGACCTCATAAAATTTTAAATATTTAGTTTTTTGTTTGATTGAAATATTATACTGTGGGAATTTTGAAGATAAGGAATCCAAGCAAGGTGGCAAGGGTAGTAGAAACGATGACAGTCAACCCATGGGGCGCGTCGCGTGAACATCATTATATCCATTTCCGTAACTAAGAAACCCCATGTTTTCTAAATTTCCACGGGAAAATTTATTACAACTCGCGTGTGATTTGTTAAATTAATTTGTGCTTTATTACTTTGTGTTATTTTCAGCTTGTGACGTTTAATTCGTTATCTATCTATATCTTTATCTCCGTAGTGTCAGTGATTTGGTTTGTTTTGGTTTTATATTTGTTTCTAAGTTTCGAAAGCTAACAGTAAGTTACATTCTCATTACTTTTGTGGTAGTTAGAGTATTGAGTAGGGCTCTTAGAGATTTCAATGTAAGTGTAAAAGGTGATTAAAACACAAATTTAAAAGAAAAAGATTACCAAATTACATATCATATCATACAATTATATCATATCATATAATTACATTTCATATATATAAATTTTAAGTTGGCCTGTTGTGTCTGATATATTCTGTCATATAGTTTTGTAAAAATCTTGTGTACAATAAATGGTTAAATATTAAATAAATAAAATATCATTAGTACTCACCCTCACTGAACGAAAAACTTAGAAACTAACCTGGGACACAGTTTCGGATGTGACATTGAATACACTCGAAGTGAATGAGTTGGCGCACGAACCCGACTTTGTCTTCGATGGCCTAGGCGCTCTAACTAAGTCTACGTCTAGGCTTGCCGCCGAACTCTGGTACGATTTAGTTCCGTTTAAGTACCTTTGTGCTTTTAAAGCGTTAATGACATTTTCCTACGGACATGAATCTCGAGTTTGAATCGAAACCTGGTCTGAGTCGTTAGCGTCCCTCACAGTAGGCACACTACAAACACGCGCAAATTAAATAAAATTAAAAAAATGTCTCTCCATGACTTGTGAGTCGATAGGTAGGACCATAGTAAGGCTTGACGAGACGATCGGAATATGTGTGATGGTTTGTGATGGATTAAAAATAAGTTATTGGGTCGATCGAAGGCTGGAAATGTAGTCCAGCCACGATGTTGTAGGCCTGAGTTGTTAGGTTGGATGGGAGTCTCAGTTTTATCCTATCGATTAGGTAGGTTTCCGAGACCTAAAGGTCCTAATTAAATATAATTTTAGAAATTTTAGGGTTTCGTAAAAATAGGGTTAGGGTGGCCACAGAAGAAAGAAGAATCCGTTTGCCGTTTCGAGAGCTGTCAAAGCTAAGTCGCATGTTTACTTTATACCTTGTTTGATTTATTGTGCGGAATTTATAAATTGTATGACTATTTCGATTTGTGTGGATTACATTTTAATCAACTTAATTACGCGGATTTATGTTTCATTTGTGCAGATTTTGATATTTGATTTTACTTTTATTTATGTGAACTGAATCTTATTCATTTGTGAATATTTCCGAATATTCATGCGGTTGATTTACAGAGTATTGCTATAAACTTACATATTCCTTGTGACGTTTTTCAAAATTTATACACAACGTAATGGGTCCGAAAATTTAAATCGATAACTAGACGATCACTCGCTTACGGCCAAATCACAAGATGTGAAATAATGTTTATTATGTCTACTCTTTATAGGTAGATACTCGTATGCGTGTATTTATACAGATAAATACGTATTAAGGTGACTGAGAAGTTACAGTACCCCTGTACTGCCAAAGCCACGGTTCACCCAAATCCCCACTCATGGAACCCTGGAGACCTTACTCATCGGCAGGAACACAATATTATTTAAAATAGTGTAGTTTGGTTGCGCTATGCTGTAAGCGGAGGTACTTCCTCAAGTTAAACGAGATACCCTGCTATCTCTTATTATACTTAGGCTTGGCCAAATTCACACAGTGCCATCCTACTTAACCAATTTTCAAATCTTTCACTTATAGATAGCTACATTATCAGTGAGGAACATAGGCTTTAGTTTTCATACGGGAATACGTATATATATATAATACGTTCCGACGGGAACGCGCCCGAGCGTAATAACCGAACCTTACGCGGACGAAGTTGCGGGCAAAAAAGATATCATAGAGGTCAGTGAGGCACGTACAGAATATGTCAGTGGTAAATAATATACATCAGCTAGGATGGCTTCGCTTAGCGTAATTTCTGCCGCAATCAAGTGAGTATATACGAAGTCGATACGAAACGATGTGCATGAATGCGCAACTATGGGAACCACCAACTAAAATAATATAATGTACCCACACAGAGAGAGATGTATATCACACAGGGACGTGTGAACTTAGACACGGATGCTGCTCCCCGGGGGCTTCTCACACTACAGAAATTAATCAGAAATAATAAAGGAGGTATGAGCAAAGTTCCCTTGCGGTCTTTGGGGAGAAAGATGATTGAGTTACCGTGTACTACGTACTCTATAATGGCGCGATTAGACGTGGCCGCTTTCACGAATTCGGGTGCCTGTGAGCGTTGAAACAGTTTCGGGTTCTTGGAAGTTTTGTACAGTAGAAGAGCATAAGCGTATTTGTGCATTATTTTTATGATATAGACTTCAAATTTTATTTTTTATTTTTTTTGTAGTTTAGGTTAGTGGTTGTATGCTAAAAATTGGAAAAACTACCAAGAATATTTGCGTGATGCGAATATCTTAATTTCCTTTTTAAAGATATGGAACATGCTATAACATATTTTAACAACTGCATAAGAATATGATTCTTATGGTGGTAATGGTTATTCCTATGGTGGTCATGCACTTATGCTCGTAACCTACATTGTCGTGCCCTTCGCTTGCCGAGTCGCGGTCTACACTTGAGACTGCACTTACACCCCCACCAGTTTTCGCCGGTTCTTCGGAAGGTATGCTTTATTATTTATGTGCCTATATGTTTTTGTACAATTTAATACTTGAATAAACTAGTAAAACAATGTTGGTATAGATATTTCAACTCAGTTGTGCGCGCGGCCCTATGTGTGGGTAAACCGTCGTCTCGCTCGTCTCGCTCGTCGCTCGCAAACGTCTTGCTCGGACGACGACTGCCGCGTCACTGCCACATAAATGAAAGCTGTATATTTACAAGCGTACGCACACATAGCGCCGCGCGCACAACTGAGTTGAACTATCAGTAAAGGGATAGAAGGTATGACTCACAGCACAGTCGATAGACAGGGCTGACTCGTGATTCTATATGCAGTGTGACCGTCTTCCATCACCGCTAAAATTCGAGTTAACTGTCCGAATTCGGGTAGAGGACCAAATGTAATTGCTTTATGAGGGTAGATATTAATCTATTCGAGTAGATGTTCTATGGAATGTTTGTTAACTTTACTCCTGTGATTGTTTCGCTGTTTGTTATTTTGTGTCGAACATCACCGAATATTATGTTGTTATTAGTAAGTTAGATACAGTGTGGTATCTACAGAGAAAAATAGCAACGACCTCTTTTACATATCGACGTGTTTCGTAAACGGGTTCAAAAAGCAAAGTAGTAAGTTGTCGAGCAAAAGAAAGAAAGAGAAGCTTGATATGAAGTTTTCATACGACTTTAAAGCTAACATGAAACTGTTTAGGGGATTTGAAATATTCGTTATTCGGCCGAATAGTTGGGGTATTCAGAATCGGTGGAAAGTCTGTTTCATCTGACTGTGTGACTAGTCCAGTGTACTATCAACCGTTAGTGACGTTTACATTTTGGGGTGTACTGAATCGAGGTGCCTTATGCCTATATGAATAGTGAATGAGAGAGGCCGTAGCTGCTCTGTAAATTTTATAACAGCAGGTAGGGGTCATTTAACCTACGACGAAAATAGAGGGGTGGTATACGTTTGACGTGCGGATTTATGAATTCCATTATGGCTATGTGTGCTCGTAGCTATCGAACGGATAGGCCGATTCTGGTGCGTTTTTTTATGTTTATTTAACTGCTAGAGAACTGCAATTACAATTCTATCTAGCCATTAGTAACAGTAGTAAAATACCAATAACGCTGGGCAATAATGAAGGGCGTATACGCTGCGTCAGCGTGTTTTGAGCCCTGCTGTGGATAGTTCGCGTCAAAAACGCGACGCATGAGCCAATAAACCGCGTATAGGTACGCAGCGTCAGCCTAATTTGAATGGTGGTGTGGCCAGTCACTTTATATTTATCATTTCATCCCGACAAAAAGACAACCTGGGAAAAACTACCTGACCTGACGAGTGGTTCAGATGGTTAACATGCCGGTCACCACGCAGAAGTCCCGAGTTCGATTCCCGGCCGAGCAGAAATTGAACTGATGAATTTAAATTTCTATAACGGGTCTGGGTGTAGTATGTATAATAAGTAATATAAAAAATATATATATCTAACAAGCTTTGCTTGCTTTGGGGCTGGATGGCGCTGTGTGAATTTGTCCAAGCATATTTATTTACAATGCTAATATCATTGTCGATTTTACTAAACCACCCACAACACCTACAATTCATGCACAAACGTACAATATGGTGATATTGCGGACACTGTGTACAGCAAACCAATACCACAAAGTAGCAGAATCTGGCGCGGAGTGCCTACAAATTCACAGAGGCTGGAATTAGGTGCAGTGCAGTGCACTTAATAAGGGTCAGGGCGAGCTTACGGGCGTTACAAATCGGTTCCAACGTCGATCAATACGACAGCGGGACGGTACACCGATTACTATCGAGATTAGTATTTGATAGAGCTTCGTGGGCTTGAAATGGATTTTCATGATAGTAATTTCAGGTTGGTAGCGTGATCGAAAGGTACTGAGTTCGATCCCCAATATAGCAGTGGACAAATGACTTTTTCTGAATTATGTACATTAGTTTTTTTTACATAGCCAGGCAATTGACCGCTATCTCACCTGGTGGTAACTGACAGACAAACTGTGGTAAATGGCAGAGGATGGAGCATGCCAGAGTAAGAACAGCTTATACACTCTAGCCTTGAAGGTGTCCTGATTATATGAACAGTTGAACGAGATGAACAATACTGACCGATGCTCATACGGTGAGGGAAAACATCGAGAGGAAACCTACCGTTCAGGGGAATTACACGTTCGCTTGAACGTACTCTGCTCCAATCTGGTGAGGTGACCCTGATAATAGGCTCGCGGAGGTCAGAAGGCAGTCGCTCTACTATAATTACCTGTTGTGCCAAATCCTGGATCATGGTCAAACGAACCCCGAAACTGATACAGGAACAAGCGCTAGGAAGAAGTGATTTCGGAAGTAAACTAAATTTCATTAAGCCGAGGTGTCCAGAATTCTGTGGTCAGAGTACATCAAATACTGTTAAAACATCCAGCACTCAATTTCTCATCATCCAAACTTGAAATCTCGGCTCAGCGGCACGCGGTAAATTGCCAGCCAGGGTCTACTCTTCTACTAGAAAAGCACTTTCAGTCTTACTGAAAGCGGTTTGATACCACCCAGCACCGTATTGGTACCACTTTTTGCAATAGCCTCTGCGTCGTCCGTCCTTAAAATATCAAATTGCCAAGACATAGACATAGACAGCACTTTATTCGGTTCCACATTACATCCTTAACCTAAGGTGAGTACAGTAAATTATTATTACGATTAAATTAAAATTACGTAAGACCAGCCAGTGATGTAACGGAGACCGAAATGGACTAGTCTCAGCATAATGCTGTGAGGGCTCATGCCTGTCACAGCGCTGGTTTTCAGAAAAGCCCATGCATCCCACGCGCGTTACGCGAACGGTTAAAAAAAAGGTAACTACTTCTTCGTCATCACATCCCGTAACAGTCACACGCAATGGGAGGTTAGTGCGATAATCTCCACGCTTGGCAGGCGGGTTGGAGATCGCAGTTTTGTGAATATAATAATGGAAAAAGCTGCTGCTCATTTTCCAGCCTAGATCTTTTGCCTCGAAAACATTATTCGCCTTGTACGACACCCACAAGAGTAAGGGGTTCCACACGGCCGCTAACTACATAATAAATTTTAATTAAGATAGTTTGCCAAATACAGCTTGGACATTTCGCATTGATTTCCGTAAAATGACTTTGACGTTGTCAATGTAATGTAATTTTATTATTATAGTGCTTTAGTATATTGGTTGCCAATACCATTACGTCCGTATCTTGATATTATTTGCTACTATCTCGAGCTTGCACATTGAATGGAGCGAACATCAATGAGGCATTTAGTTTAATGTAATTATGTTATTGATGTATTCAATTCTGTAGCGACATCTATAAATATAATCTGTATAAATACATATAATAAAATAGTGTAAAAAGTGTGTCTGTATATTGAATATATTTACAAAAAAAATGTTGTCTGTCTCTTTGTACACGCTTATCATAAGAATTTGAATAAAGCTTTTTTGTTGTAAAGTTTTTTTGTTGCTATTAAGTCTAGGCAACATATAGAGTATAATTTATTTTGGAAACTGGAACACATGATGTACTACCTTAACAGACCATCTAAGCTATAAGAAATATGGAAAAACTACTGAACGGATTTTGATTTAGCTTCGATAGTTTGGTAGTTCGGGGTCCAACATAAAATCTAGGCCATGTTTCATCAAATTCGGTTGGGTAGAACCAGATATACAGCTGGACCTTTCCGTAGTACTAGCTTCATCATAAAATTCATTTAAAATGGTCGTCGTTACAGTATCCGACTCGTAACCCAGATGTCCCGGGTTCGAATCCCGCGGACGAAGTCGATTATCATCATCATCATGACTATCAGCAAAGTCCCGTAATAGACTACTACTAAACTTGAGCTATTCACATTTAGTGGAGTGTTTTGCCATAATAATCGCAGTTGGCGGAAGGGTTGGTGATCGCAATTTTGCAATGCTTCAGAAATCGCTGCTGCTTATTTTCTAGCCTAATGGTGTCTTAACTGGTCTGCCTCTAAGACATTAGTGTCTTGTACTATACCCGTGAACAGAAGGATCAGGTGCTATTTCGACTGTGGCACCTCATGGTTATAACACGGCCAAGAACATATAACATTTTTTATTATGATCAAATGCGATAATCTTCGCGTTAATATTCTGGTTATGCTCTTACGCACGAGGGCTATATCTAGGCTTAGGCAGATCAGGTAATTACAGTGGAGCGGCTGCCATCTGACCTCCGTGACCCTGCTACCAGGGGAACCTGACTAGATTGAATCATAGTTACACATTTAGTCGCCTGAATGTGCACGTTTCAACACGATGTTTTAATTCACCGTAAGAGCATCGGTTAATATTCAACTAATGTACATAACTCAGAAAAGAGTTATTGGTACATGTCCGCAGTGGGATTCGAACCCGGTACCTCTCCCTTACGAGTCGGATACCATAACCATTAGGCCACCAATGTTCCTCATGATCAAATTCAATCGCTATAAAGTATTTAAAGATATGCCAACAAGCCATGCATAAATACGTTTTTAATCAAAGAGTAATTATAAAAATTACATGTTATCATTTTCTTAACTACTAGTTTAAAATACTTCCTTGTTTGTATTTACATTCGGTTACTTACCTAATTATCGCCCATTTAGGCCATGTCAACAATCAAACAATTATTTGACTACAATTTCAGACAAACAAAGAAGGACGTTTTGATATCAAAATATACTTATTGGACTTATATCACTAGGCATAACGACCTGAGTGGTTCACTTGGTTAACATGCCGTCTGCGCCGCGGAGGTCTCGGATTCAATTCCCGGCCGAGCAGAAATTGAAATAATGAATTTTAATTTCTGTTACGGGTCTGGGTGTAGCATATATAATAAATATGAATTTTAAAAAGTATATGAGTACACAAAGACATAGACAATATTTATTTTGACGTACGTTACTATAGCTGCCGCTGTAGCTGATGTCATACTGCAGGGAATGGAGTGTTTTATCCCGTCCTCTGTAGTCCGTCTCGGCGGCAAGAGTCAGCCCTGGTACGACAGGCCTAGTGCTGAGGCAACTCGCCTCAAGCATGATGCTTTTCGTGCCTGGACAGTGGCTCGGGCCCAAAAGGACCCTAATACCCACATTTTGAGGAAAAAGTACAATGCTGTATCGAGGTCTACAAAAAGGGCATTGGCCGGAGCAAAATACAAATTCATCGGTGGAATTGGAGAGAAACTAATCAGCTACCCCTCTGGGAGCCGTGCTTTTTGGTCTCTCTCCAAAGCTGTCGAGGGGAACTTTTGTCGGACCACCTTTCCACCTTTGCGCAAGCCGGATGACCAATTGGCCCACACAGCAAAGGAGAATGCCGATCTCTTGGGTAATCTCTTTGCTCATAACTCAACTCTGGATGATGGGGGAGCTGCACCGCCTACCATCTCTCGGTGTGAGGGCATCATGCCCGAGGTTCGTTTCACCCAAAAAATCTTAAGACGTGTGCTTCTCTCCCTAGACATACGGAAGTCCAGTGGACCTGATGGCATTCCGGCTATCGTTCTTAAAAAGTGTGCTCCCGAGTTGTCTCCCGTGTTAATGCGCCTATTTAAGCTTTCCTACACCTCAGGAACGGTGCCGTCTTCGTGGAAGTTAGCCCATGTGCACCCGATACCCAAGAAGGGTGACAATTCAGACCCATCAAATTACAGGCCTATAGCGGTAACCTCCTTGCTCTCTAAGGTGATGGAGCGGGTCATAAATATCCAGCTCCTTGGATACCTCGAGGATCACCAGCTGATCAGTGACCGTCAATATGGCTTCCGTCATGGTCGCTCAGCTGGTGACCTTCTTGTGTACCTAACACACCGGTGGGCTGAGGCTGTTGAGAGCAAGGGGGAGGCTCTGGCTGTCAGTCTTGATATAGCCAAGGCATTTGATCGGGTCTGGCACTGGGCACTGCTAACAAAACTCCCGAAGTACGGTATCCCCGAGGGACTCTGCAATTGGGTATCCAGCTTTCTGTCTGGGCGGAGTATCCAAGTCGTTGTCGACGGATGCTGCTCCGATACCAAGAGTATTAATGCTGGAGTACCCCAAGGTTCAGTGCTGTCTCCCACGCTGTTTCTTCTGCATATCAATGATATGCTGAATACTCCCAGCATTCATTGCTATGCAGATGACAGTACTGCAGACGCTCGTTATACTGGCCGTGCGAATATCCCTCGTTCCGTGGTGTCGGAAAGCCGAATAAGACTTGTGTCAGAGATTGAACACTCCTTGGAGCAAGTTGCTCACTGGGGCAGATTGAACCTGGTGGAATTCAACCCCTCTAAGACGCAGGTCTGCGCATTTTCCGCCAAAAAGGATCCTTTTGTCATGGTGCCGCAGTTCCAAGGAACATCCCTCTCCATCTCAAAAAGTATCGGGATCCTTGGTGTCGACATATCAGACGACGTACGGTTCCGAAGTCACCTGGAGTGTAAGGCTAAACTAGCCTCGAAAAAACTTGGTGTGCTTAACCGGTCTAAGCGATACTTCACCCCAGAACAGCGTCTGTTGCTGTATAAGGCACAGGTGCGGCCACATATGGAGTATTGTTCCCATCTTTGGGCCGGGGAAACCGCCGATCTGCTTAATCACTTGGATTCTATACAGAGGCGTGCCGTACGAATTGTCGACGATACCGTACTGACAGGCAAGTTGGAACCACTGGCTGATCGAAGGGACTTTGGCTCCCTGTGTGTGTTCTACCGGCTGTACAATGGGGAGTGTTCTGAGGAATTATTTGATCTGGTGCCCACAGCACAATTCCGCAATCGCTCCACCCGCCGTGGGCTGGGTACTCATCCCCATTACGTGGACCCTCTAGTGGTGTCCACGCGAAGATTCGAAAGAACGTTTCTCGCTCGTACGATTCGGATGTGGAATGAGCTCCCAGCAACGGTGTTTCCTTTGGTCTATGACATGGGATCGTTCAAGAGGTATATTAGAGGTCTCCTTAGAGGCGGGCAACGCATTGGTAGCACCCCTGGTGATGCTGATGTCCATAGGCGGCGGTGACCACTTTCCATCAGGTGGCCCGCATGCCTGTTTGTCTGCCAGATAACATAAAAAAAAAAAAAAAAAAAAAACTATAGTAAGTAGTAGTTAAGTAGTTTATCAGTTATCTAACACCCATAACACAATCTTTACAGGTTTATTTACTTAGTACTATCGCGTGCTACGAGTCTGAATGTACGTGTAAATAATATGTCCGTTATATATATGGTGTTGTTGATGTCCATAGGCGGCGGTGACCACTTTACATCAGGTAGCCCGCTTGCTTGTGTATCTGTCGTATAACATTAAAAATATATATGGAGCTTCGACCTATAGAGAATGTGCACTGTCAAACTGTCACAACTCTATACAAATGACTGAAAGCCATACAAAAAGCTAGTACATTAAGATGACCAAGGCCACCAAATTTGACAATAGCAGTGGTTATGGAGGGGTATATGAGAACTTATAGCCGTCCCTCTTGGACACGCTATATGCACCGTTAAAAAAAGAAACAAAATATAGATAGTGACTTCAGCTGTGAGTAGGCTCCTTCTCCTGTCTCTATGTCAAATTTCTTTGGTTGAGACAAACCTGTCATTGTCTATAATTACGTTGTCACTATATTATGTCGTACCAAATGTTTGTCTTCTTACCATTATTTCAATCAAAACTTTAAAACGAACGGGGTAAGGTTAAAATTCTTCTGCAAGATAATACAGCCTTTCTCCAGGGACTTGAATGGTCGCGCATCACGCTAATAGCGTTCGGTACGTTTTGAAACTGGGTACGTTCAGAAACTTAGTAGTGTTCGCTGGCAATTCAATTTCATGCTGAGTTAACTGAACAATCTCTAGGTTAGCGCTTCGGTACACGCGATGATATTGATTTTTGTTGTAGATACCAGATAAGCAAAGATATACGTGGGAAAGAATTACATACTTAAACGAAGATATAAAACATTGGAGCGCTTTCCACTTTCCATTGACAACGCGACGAATTAAGCGAATAATCAATATAATGTTGGATATTTTCAAAAATACAGTGGCAAAACAAGATCCGAAAAAATCATCATCAAGCTCAAGAAGCTCATATGCAATATCATAATTAGGTCTGTGATGTTCTATAGCTGCGGACCCAACACCGTCGTGCGCCGTGCGAGGGCGCAACCGGGACATAACGATGATCAAAGATGATGATGATGATGATAATAATGATTATGCTCTACGGCTGCGAAACCTGTGCGAATACGTGCGAGCGAATTAGTTGCCTAAACCATATCGATAACAGTAAAGAGAACCCGAGAGCGACAACATGCATGACTTTACAATGGCATATAACGCGATGCCGAAGACCGGGCAATGTAGACAAGAAAGAGTAGGAAAGCGGACCATGACAATAAGCCAGGATTGACTATGCTCGGACGATGATCTATCCATGTGTACCCCAACTAACGTCATGGACATAGGGCTCCCCCAAGTCGCGACACTTAGACCGGCCCTAAGGCGCTGTCCTAATAGGAAACGGTCGTACGACTATGGTCGTGCGACTGGCGGTTTTGAGGTCTCCTATTGGCGACGTCCGTTGTACGATCATGGTCGCACCACCGTAATCACCAATAAGAACAGCGCCTTACCACATAAGCTTCCAAATTGTCTGAGCAATGTCGATACATTTTGTTCTCTATCAAATAATTTCGTTCCGGATCATGTATTTCGAGAAATGCTAATGAAAAATAATTCGACTCTCCTAAATAACTTTATCTTATTTTTGTATATCCTCGCTGAGCTACGGCGTACCCAAATACTAATGCTTAAGTGGGTGGAATAGAGAGTAAAAATACTCAAAGGAAATTGCTTCCTCGTAGTTCTAATTAGAAATACGTGGCTTTTAGATATTATTTTCTATCAAGCGATCAGAGTAACTTATTAAAGATGTAAAGATTAAGAGTTTTAAAATTCAGTAAATCGATTTAAATATAAGGAGGTTTTATATCTTGATTTTGTTTGTAGGGATGATTCCTGGAAGCAGCTACAAATTAATCTAAACTCAGCCTTTTATACCATTTACTAGCAGTTATTTGAACACCATCTAAAGGGCCTACCACACGCACAAGCTTCACCACAGTTTTGCCGGCCCAGGCCGGTTTGTACACAGAACACCGAGCGTGTAGGTGGTAAAATCGTTAAAAAACGCTCGGTCTGCGCAGGCAAAACTGTTGTAGAGGCTTGTGCGTGTGGTAGGCCCTTAACCTGATGGTATGCGAGTATGCGGCCTACCTGCTTTCTATGTCAATCAGATTTCTCTTCTAAGTCGCTACACTACTGATCACCGTGATCGTAATTTGTTGAGGATTGGTAGCACGCTGCATTATCCCTAACCACTCCTCTAGAACTGCTGGATTCCTGGTACCCTCATAGAGAGTACCAGTAACGGCAGCTATCACTTGGTTTGTCCAGCGTATCGGTGATCTGCGTGGTCTTATGCCTTCCACTTTTCCCTGTGCCACCAGGCGCTCCACAGAGACATCTCCTCGTTGCGAGACAAGGCCAAGAAAAGGCGAGGGTTCGTGCCTGCACTATGGAGGATAGACGCTATTTGCATGCTATCCAACATTAATTTCTTCTATACAAAATACAGATAATAAACAAAGTATTGGGACCTTACCTATTAATTTTTTTTTGAATTTCCTTAAATATATTTAATTACACATAACATATCAAAATTAATACTCGATTTTAAAAATTAAAGAGTTCAGATCCCTAAAATTTTATATAAAATTATGCACCAGTTATCTTAATGTTGTCTGATTATACCTAAGTTTCATCGTAATCAGGTTGGCCATTTCCAACCAATTCAAAAAATGCCTCGTATGAAAATTCAAGTTTCCGTTATTTTCGCCATTCAAAAGGCTTTTTTTTATACAACTAAAGTGGCAAACAAGCTTACAGCCTGCCTGATGGAGAGTAGTCACCGTAGCCTATGGATGTTTGCAATACCAGGGGCATCACCCACGCGTTGCCGACCCCGTAAAAACCTTTCACCAGGGAAAACTTCTCCAGGTAGTTCATTCCACAACCTCAGTGTGCGTGGGAGACAGTGGCCTTGGAACCGCATAGTTCGCGACCAATTTAATTCCATGGTGTGAGGATGAACTCTGTATGAAAATTCCAGTTTCCGTTATTTTCGCCATATAAAACGCTAATTTCAGGTAATACCTATCATATGTATTTATATGCAGTACCCAATACCTATTATGCACACTAAATTATGTAATCATAACGGGTATGGTTTCAGCACTACATTTTCATTATGTATAACATGGAATCCGTACGAAATGAGGAACCGTGGGAAACGGCATACCGGTCGTTTGCGTTCTAGTGAATTCATTATTAGGTAATCTATTTTCAATGAATCCATTTCATCTGTTAATTCACTTGTCCTAGTTTATTTCCACGAATTGGGACTGATTTTGTTGAATTACACTCGACAAAATAGAATTTATATTGCTGCAATGGAATGGACAATGAAATGGAGAAGAGAAAACGTAGGGATTTTTTTTTATACCACCAAGGTGGCAAACAAGCTTACGGCCTGCCTGATGGTAAGCAGTCACCGCAACCTACGGATTAATTTAAAAAAATAACCTTAAGAAACGATAGAGACACTGGTCTAGTAGCAGTAAGCTTGCGACACCGATAACCAAGGTAAAGCAATACTCGTAGCCTTCAGAAACTGGATGGGTGGCTGTTTCGTATTTTGAGGTTCGAACTTAGCACCACAACGAGCTTGCTACTTGTGATGTACCTCCTAATACCATTGGTGGAGCGAGGTTAACCAATCTCTTCCGCTGGGGACCCGGAAATTGATTGAATTGGGCCCTGTGACGGTATTTATTTATTTACTTCATTTAACCCTATCACTTGTCATGTCGGTGGTCACTTCTTCACAACCCATACAGACGTACACGATTTCTGCACGATTTGTTCCAAATCTTTGTAATTTTTGTTTCTACACTAATGACATAGAGCTTATTTTATTATATTTTATAAACAAACGCGCAGCGCTCGCATTATCACTAGAGGTCGCAAACCGGGATCCCGGATACCGAAAATACCGGACTCGGACGAAAATACGCCTTTACAATACCGGTATTCATTTTACAAAATCCGGGACTTTCGGTATTCAGTTAAAATTAAATTATATATTACTTTTGCATTATTAGAATCAATTTTATATTCTAATCACCATCTAGTCTAACAAAACGCATAATAGTTTGCTGCAATATAATTTTCTCAAATGCTATAGCAAAAGAACATAGTTATCGATGGGGGATATATAATAGGGGAAATTAAAATTAGATTTTTCTTCTAGAAAATACTTCTACCTTTCGTATTAAATCCTCTAACTATTTAAGTCTGACTAAGACTTTTATGCAATAAAGAATTTAATAATTAAAAGTTTATAATAAATTCCTAGCAACTTCTCCAAATCCCGAAAATACCGGGATCCCGGTATTGACCTCATGTTAATACCGAAAATCCCGGTTTTGAAAAGATGTACCGATATTGCGACCCCTCATTATCACAGCACAGTATTCATCGCCTTCCCTGTAAAAAGACCCTTCATCCCTCCGCATAACACACACATACCATGCCAGTCTATTGTTCCTCATCTTTTCTTTCACTGGCACTACTTTCGAACGTAAGTAATAAAAAAAAAATCTTGAGGTAAATGTCCCGGTTGTGCTCTCGCACGCGAGGGCCCAGCGTCCGCCTTGACCATGATCCAGGAGTTGGCAGATCAGGTAGTTACAGTGGAGCGACTGCCGTCTGACCTCCGTGACTCTGTTAAAAGAATAACCTGACCAGATTGAATCATGGACCGACACAATCACGATGTTTTCCCTCACCGTAAAGCATCGGTTAGTAATTTTTATCTTACTCCTCTGTGTTACTTCTTAATTAAATTTGTTGCAGGTTCCAAGACAGTTAGCGTGTTCGCGGGCGTGCCTGAGTGTCAAAATTCTGATCGCCTCTGATTCTGGGGGGTCTAGTAAAGTTGTAAATTAATGACGCAGAGTGGAATTGCCTAGCAACTGTACTGCGACCGACGGTCGAGACCCGTCGGCTACGTTCGGTCACAAGGACCTAACACGCTTTGATAGAGAAATATAGTTTAATTGCGATTCCTGTACCTAAGAGGCCATAGAGAAGAGTGTAAGTAAAGTAACTAAAAACTCTTTATTGCACACACAAAAGTAAAAGATACATAAAAGATAATTATAATAGTTTATATGCGCGCAAATGCGGCCTTATCGCGTTAAGCGATATCTTCCAGCGTGCCATGTTTTGTCTCATCCCCGAACAAGCACGTTTTCATGGTCGGGTTATAGGCACACTACACATTTTGACGTCATCGCGTACAAGAAAATTTTCTAGCAATAATAGAGGATAGGAAACCCACAAACTGCCCGTGCACGCACAACCATTTCTTTTTTTAATTTTATTTTAGTGTCCTAAACTTCGAATACTTATTTATTTATTTATTTAACCATTTATTGTGCACAAAGAAAGTTACAATAACATGAACATAAAGATAACCATCACAAAAGATAAAGCTTATTTCTAAAAATAAATGTCTTCAGCAGACTTATTTATCTTTTAGAAGTAAAAAACTAGGCAGGCAGACCTCTAGGCAGTTTCGCTAGTCAGCCATATTACAGAAAGTGAGTAAAAACTCTCTATTGTACACAAAAAATATGCATAACAGGAAAAAGATTAAAACAATCGCTTTAAGCGATCTCTTCCAGACAACCTTTGGGAAGAGGTAAGTTATCACAGTATCTCATAGTAGTGCAAGAGCAAATAAGGGGAACAACTTAAAGATGTGCTTACACACGTCATCATAAAAAATATATATTATTATAAAGAGAATACTATCAATATATTATTATTAGGAGCGTCGGTGGCCGAGCGGTTACAGTATCCGACCCGTAAGCCAGAGGTCCCGGGTTCGAATCCCGCTCCGGCCATGTACCAATGACTGTTTTCTGAGTTATGTACATTAGTTAAATACTAACCGATGCTCTCACGGTGAGGGAAAACATCGTGATGAAACCTGCACATTCAGGCGACTGGATGTGTAACCATGATTCAATCTGGTCGGGTTCCCCTGGTAGCAGGGTCATGGAGGTCAGATGGCAGTCGCTCCACTGTAATTACCTGACCTGTCAAATCCTGGATCATGGTCAAGGCGGACCCCGGGCCCTCGTGCGCGAGAGCATAACCGGGACATTAACGCCAAGATGTTTTTTTTTTTTTTTATCAATATATTATTATTAAACTAGGGAACTATGGTAACTTTTCTGTTTGGTAACTTTTACTACCACAGTAAAGTGGAATTTTGAAATTTAACGTCTAAAACGAAATTTTTGCCGCACCAGCTGTTCGTACCACCCCATAATTATACAACCGACAGCTGTTAATGCACCCCATTAATACCTATGAATGTGAACACAGCCATTATGAAATAGAACTCCTATTTAAAATGCAACATACAAACAGCAACCGGCATGCTGCCTCGGCTATTAATTTCTATTTCGATAACCAGTCTATTGCTATTCTAGACCACGTTCAAAGTACATTTCGGGTTTGATTTGCATTAGTGATAGATTATGGCCGTGTGGTGTCCGGCAGAGTAGAATAGCACCAACCCCTTACACTCGTGGGTGTCGTACAAGCGACTCAAGTTTCGAGGCAAAAGATCTTAGAGTCTACGTGGGCTGGAAAATGGCCGAAGTATTTTCCAATGCTATATTTGTCTCTAACCCGCCTCGAGCGTGGAGATTTGGCAATAACCTCCCCTTTCGTGGAAGAGGCCCTAAGTCCTGCAGTGGACTGTTATGGGCTGTGATGATGAGCGATAGATTAATGTGCAGAAAAACCAATGTAAGTATACAGTGATTGAAAAATGTATTAAAAAGCACGTGACTGAGCTTTCGGCTTACTCCAAGGAATCGTATTAGAACCTGGAATACGTCATTACTATCGTACTATTACGGGTAGTACACCGAACAATGTCGCCCTAGTTTAGATACTTGAATTTGTCTCAATTATCGGTTTAAAATAAATAAATAAATAATCGTTTATTTACCATCTTACAAAAAAAAATGTAAATAAAATAAATGTAACAGAATTAAAAAGAAAAAAAAACAAATATATAAATACATAACAAAAAAGAAAAACGAATTGAAAATTTACACTATGATAAATAGGCTTATGGCTCAGGGTAGCGTGACACAAGTCCCACCCCCTGCTATTCTGCCACTCCCTTCAAAATATATATTTATTACGCACACACAAAGTTGAAGAAGGAAAAAAAACAAGAAACACAAATAAAAAGCACACAGCCACCAAAGCACTTAGCCAGCCACCTCACTGCGCAGCGTCACACCCCACACACCAGAGCCTGCTTCGAGAGCAGCCAATTGCAGTTTAATCCAATTGACAACCTAAAATAAAAACTATAATAGGTATGCCCGGGTGGTTCTAGATGATTACGTGTGAAATTTAGTTCCATTTTTAGCTGCGAGTAAAGTTATCTTGCAAGCACTCTAGATTAAGTACCTACTCTCAATCTAGTATAGTTATCAATTAGAACTGTTTGGCCATGTAACCACCGACAGAGTATACCTTCCTTTAACCACAGCTGGTGTCGTGGATCTTGAAGTCTTCGCTACAGACTCCAAGATCTCCGTAGACTGTAGACGCGAAAATCAGCTACTGCGAATTCTGTGTCTAGCTTTCATTTCAACTTTTATCACTAGGTAGGTAGGTTCTTACACCACCGTTTGATTTCTTCCAATTCGTCCCAACGGCAAATCAAAAGCAAAACGCCTGAAACACACATTCTGTTACCCCAACCCTAAATTGTCCACAAAATTCTTTCAAAGTAAACACACAACAAGCGATGACTAAACGTTTAGCCGACACAAGGATCTAACGGTCCTTTTACCAACAAGTCCTCAGGCTAACAAATACTGTCACATCCCGTGATTTCGCATAATGCCGCAGCGGACCCGCGTGCATAATTCAGAGCCTCCGCTTTTCCATAATACAAGTGTACATTTTTAATGAACGGAGCATGTATTCTGCATACATGTTGGCGTTATTTTAATTATTATGGGAGAATTTTGTCACGGCAGGCGTCGAGAGGTCTTTGATTGGTCAAAATTGAGCGAAATTATTAAGTTTATATTCTATCCCATTTAGTAAGACCTTATTATGTTAGATAGAAGCTGAGCTGTGAGGGTGCCGTAGGTTTTCCTTCGTCATTGAGGACAATAAAAATTCCACGTTATAGCTTTAGCAGAGGTTTAGGTGACCCACAAAAGGTTGGTTTGGTCGTGCGCAAGCTGTCACAAACATTTCTTTTTTATATTCTTGTGGATAAATGAATGTACTTATCTACCACAAATAAACACTAGTATAAAATAAACTTAGATTAAGATTTTGGCATAATTTTCACGTCAGAGGCTGCTGCGCATTCTCTTCTAATCTACAGAGGTTAGCTTGAGAAGACCTTAGTCACGTTGTGCGGCGTCCGTGAGCAGTATCTATTATTACACTTTAAGGCGCTGTCCTAATTGGCAACTGTTGTCCGAACATGATCCGTCGTACGACAGACGTCGGCCGACCAACAGGAAACTTCAAAACTTCGTCGCACGATCATGGTCCCATCACCCTTGCTATAATTGGCAACTAATTGTCATAATGAACATACGGACCAGCACGGCTAGCACAAATGATACAGCTCGCCCCGCGAGAGTGTGTGTTTCCTTCTCTCAATACTAAAATGAAAGAGACCAAAGAAGGACAGCAGTATCTATGTCGCGCCTGTTCTCGCTTACCGTGCTAGCCGTGCAGATGAACAAGTTTATAAAGGTACAAAAACCAAAGAAAATAATACCACTAAGGTGGCAAACAAGCTTATGGCCTGCCTGATGGTAAGCAGGCGTTAACAATAATAATAATTCATTGTGTTATTATTAGACAAAGTACCTATAGATAAGCGGATGAAAGGAAAAATACACGAGGCCCTTGCTGACAGACGGGAGAGCTTTTTAAATAAAAGGTTTTACGAAAGCGCTTCTTTATAGTAAAAAAATATGTAAGCGAAATACTAAAAATAATAGAAATATAATTATTAATTATATATTCCGGGTTTCCTACCGCGTACATTTGTTGACGAGTAGTCCGATATTTCCAAGGAATTTCCATAGGAAACCCGGAACATACCCTTCAAATGTTTGATAATAACCGCGATAGTTTAAAACATTATAATATAATTATTCATGCCATAGACCGTAATAATCCCTCGCATTTCAATCAAAGTGTTACAATGCTTCCAAATTGGTTGATTTACATAATAAATACGTAGTGTTTCAATGTAATGCATGCATGTTTGCGGTTTGTCTGATTTGGATAATTGCCTGTAATAATATGTAATTTGGTGCTGAATTAACGTAACATATTATTATAACACGCGTATTACAATACTGTTTTAATTGCCTAGGGAGGCGGATGGACGGCCCACCTGATGGAAAGTGGCCATCGTCGTCCAATACGGGTAGTACACGTTGCTCTCGCGCATTATAAGCGAGAACAATCGCGACATAGATACTGCTATCCTTCTTTGGTCTCTTTCATTTTAGTATTGAGAGAAGGAAACACACACTCTCTCGCGGCGCGAGCTGTATCGCGGCGTCATTTGTGCTAGCTGTGCTGGTGTTCTGTATTAGGCGCTGTCCATTACGACAATTAGTTGCCAACTGTAGCAACGGTCGTGGGACCATGGTCGTGCGGCGGGTGGTTTTAAGATTTCCTATTGGTCGGCCGACGTCCGTCGTACGACGGATCATGTTCTGACAACTGTTGCCAATTAGGACAGCGCCTTAGATTGGAATAATTGCGTTGCGATCGATTGTTTCTTTCATCTTAAAATTGAAAGAAGGAAACAAACGCTGTCTCTCAGCGGGAGTTGTATCGCGGACACACTTGCGATAGTCGTACGACATCTGCAACCTAAAGGGAGCGGATGCGGAGTCGGCCTTTGAGGTCCTGTTGATTGTCTTTTGCCACTAATCCAGGCACTCAGTCACAGCAAGGATTTTTTTGAGGACGAGTAGAAATGACAATAAACATGTAATTCTTCGGCGCATTAATTTCCCCGCCAGGCACGGGATGGAGAGGTTGGCCCAAGAAGCGATGGCTTTACGTCGTCAAGCATGATATGCGTGAAAATAAGCTCACCACCAGCGGTGCCGAAGACCGAACAAAGTGGGCCAGGAAGAGTAGGAAGGCGGACCCCGGGCCCTGGCGTATCGCGCGAGAGCGCAACCGGGACATAGCACCAAGATGATGATGATTGATTTCCGAACGTAACACCAACTGCTAGTGAGAGTGAAAGCTATTTAAAATTTAAAAGAAGGAATTGTAGTATTCAGAAAACAAGATGAACGGCTAGCACGCTACTATGTCTTCGGTTGAACTTTACATACCTATTCTAATTTTATCATAGTTATTTGCATTTACCTAATTGTTGCTGTGATCAAGTATAGTATCATATAGTATGAACTGAGAGCTTGCTTAATTTCTGTATCCAAATAACCCACGCCCGACATGGAAAAACATTTTGGTATCTATGCCTTTTCTCATTTTATTTCATTATTCGTAAAATCTTCGGAGAATCGGAGAAAAGTAAAACCCATCAAAAACATAAAATTTACAATATAGCCAAGTTAGTTACTCATTACAAAGATACCGATAAGAGATAAGGTTAGGTAGAAATACTAAGCGAAGTGTTAGCTTCTAGATCACCACACTTGCAATGTACCCACTCTGTACTGTAGAGGCGGCTGCTAAAAAACAAACTTTTACAAAATAGTATCACTACATTGTGACGCAATTTCGGATCCCTAATTCATTCACACTGCATTGCCACTGCAGCTGCGTTGCGACAGTAGCGTTTACGGATGTAATTGTTTTAGTTCCCTTTCTTTTTGTGTTATTGTTGCTAGCTTTCCGCCCGCCTGAGCTATAGAACTATGATTCTACCTACCCGAATAAGATGAAATATAACTTAGATTGTACCCCGTATTTCATGCTACCAAACTTTTAAAACCTTATCAAAATCTGTCCAGTAGTTTTTTCGGGATGTACGAACAGACAAACAGACAGAGGAAAGTTCAAAAAAATTTCTTAGGGCATAGTTACACCCTAAAATCTTTTCCCGGTTACTTGTTGACAAAATCTTCAATGTAAAGCCACGGGTTTTTTTATAGTTTTATAATAGCAGAATCTAGATTTCCTAAACTAATAAAACAATTTGAAAGAAACAAAGTCATAGACCATCTCAATTAAACTGTTTATCGAATAGAGAAACCTGCATCGTAATCGCTCCATCCGTTCGAAAGCAACGATGCCACACAGATTCACAAATAGACACATCTCACTTAGATAAAGAAATAGACATAGACACAACACTCCTAAGCAACCAACGACTTCTATCATCTTGGCGTTAATGTCTCGGTTGTGCTCTCGTGTACGAGGGCACGGGGTCCGCCTTGACCATGATCCATTATTTGGCAGGTCAGGTAATTACAGTGGAGCGACTGCCATCTGACCTCCTTTGACCCTTAAGTCAGGGAAACCCGACCAGATTGGATCATAGTTACACATCCAGTAGCCAGAATGTGCAGGTTTCATCACGATGTATTCCCTCACCGTAAGAGCATAGGTTAGTATTCAACTAATGTTAAAACAAACAACGACTTCTATATTAAGCTAGTAAGTACAAAAACAAAACCCACACAAAAATCGCGCACAAATTGTAGGTTGCGCCCAAAATCTAATATCCTGCCCACAGTTGTAAAATGGGAAATGCGAAGAATAACTTCATAGGAAGATGGTCTGGAGCGCATTAAAATTTCACATTGGCGAGAGCCCTATGGAACGGCGTGATGGCGGCAGGTCACGCTACAGCGTTCCATTGCTAACAACTGTTATAGCCGCAGTGTAATAACATCGGTACTCACGGCCGGCACCGATTTACAACAGTGTTTTTTTATGTTATACGGCAGACAAACAGACAAGCGGGCCACCAGATGGAAAGTGGTCGCCGCCGCCTATGGACATCAGCAACACCAGGGGAGTCACCAATGCGTTGTCCGCCTCTGAAGAGACCTCTAAAAGAAACACTGTGGCTGGAAGCTCATTCCACATCCGAATCGTACGAGCGAGAAACGTTCGTAAGTTCGAAAATATTACAGTTTCAAAGTAAACTCGCGTTCTTTACATATATTATTATATTAGACGAGTCTTACACGCGATGTACGTTTTCGATTTGTTTTCCCGACGTTTCGGTAGGGTTACACCCACCGTGGTCACGAGAAGAGCTCTCATTTCGAAAAGGTACGTTGCGTGTAAGTCCCGCCTAATATAATAATAAGAATATTACAGGCCAGTGAAATTACCGGCATGAGGAATTTCATGTTATTTCTCATAGTGACAATGCACCTGCGATTCTGTATTTTTGTTACCTGTAATCTAAATTTGTGAATTGTAGATGTTATGGGCGACAGTTACCACTTACCATCAAGTGGGCTGTCTGCTTGTTTGTCATTGAGCAGCATAAAAAAAACTTTATGAGGAGCGTCAGTGGCCTAATCGTTAATGGGTTCAATATTAACCGATGCTCTTACGGTAAGAGAAAACATTGTGATGAAACCTGCACATTCAGGCGACTGAATGAGTAACCATGGTCCAATCTAGCTAGGTCCCCCTGATAATAGGGTCACGTTAGATGGCAGCCACTCCCACAGCAATTGCCTGATCTGCCAAATACTGGATCACGGTCAAGGCGGACCCCGGGCCCTCGTGCGCGAGAGCATAACCGGAACATTAACGCCAAGATCATTATATTTTTATGTGATTCTTGTGTACCCCTACGGGAAAAGGGCAAGACGTATTGTAATTTTTAGTCTAGTATCTGAAGTTAACTTGTATTTCCATACTCAAAACTGTTTGTAATGCCCCAGCATGCTCGACAAACTTAACACCCGTATTTACCAAGCTTCAGAGCGGAATTGTTTCAGCCGACTGCACCGCTACAATATGACTGATTACGTTTTGATATTCCCAAGCTGATTTGTAAACTGGGTAATCTGATATTACACTGGAACAGTAGAGCTACGTAATAGACAGAACTTCTTATCGTATACTTTAGGAGGTTAATATTTGAGCAGAATCCGGGGGAAAGGTAATTTCTCTAAATATAGAAACTTTGATTCAAAGGAACGATAGTACCTAAATTAAATAATATGTTAACCGTTGCAAAACCCAGGTGCTGCATTTGTATGCGATGTGATTTCCAGAAATAAGGATTTCCACCTTTCCGTGTGGATGCAGTAGTGTGAAGCGCAGTCCACAACAGAACTTTGATGTGAACTAGTATGAACTAGTATGTGTGATGTAAAAACGTTTCTTGGACTTGTAGTTCAAATCTCATACTGTGAAGTACAATTATTACTATTTAGTTCAGAAATCTCAGCTCCTGGAGTATTGTTTGCTCTCTTTGTACGCATGAATCGTAAATGTTTTGGGCGACAGTTACCACCATTAGATGGGCTGTCCTCTCGTTTATCACAAACAGCGTTGAATAAAAAAATTGCGCTTGTAAAAAAATCTGTCACCGGAAATTAATTCCAATGACAAAGAAACGTATACGTTATATAGCTTTGTTAGCGATACGCTACCAACTACTAATAGCAACAATTTAAAGCCTTTAATTTTTCCATTATCTGGTTACTGCGGTGACTGTTAACCAACAGGCAGGCCGTAAATGTTTGCCACAGTAATGGTGTAAAAAAAACTTAGCATAATTATTTAATCCTTTTAAGTCTTTCTTTTTACATAGCCAAATATATCAAATCAAGCGATTAATGAACACGATTATTACATACAAATACACTATATTACCAAATTACCAAGTTAGGTAATTCATATGAGTAGGCTGTATAAACTTCTCTTGATGTTGATATTACATAGCGACGTCTTCTAAAAACGAGCATCTAGAATACAGGGCGGAGAATCCGCATGCTCCATTATTAACATAGACCGTTCAGGATATTACTCCGCTATTCAGGGTTAAACAATAAAAGATTTTCCGAGAGCCGGTTAAAAAGAAAAAAAATCCAATAATTATAGATTAGGTGGTGTTGTTTAGTCACGATTCTCAAAAATTAGTCAAAATGAGACCGTTAGATGTATAATAATGTACACATTTTGCGTTTTTTCTCTCAAAAGGTTTTGAAACTAAGTATTTTTCCACGAAACACCTATCCGAGTGACTTCGGTTCCCAAATTCAATATTTGAGAACCTTAATTGTCTCAGTAGCGCCATCTAGTAAGGCACGGCCGAACTACACCTTTGACTTTTTGAAGGAGCTGTCTGAAAATGCCCCATTCTTAGAAAAGAAGGAAGACATCTTTTAGCGAAACAGGTAATTTTCTTGAAAATTTAATTTAGAGAAACGTCATGTTCTTTCTGAGTAATTTTCTGGTTTAGTCATATTTTTACATTGCGACAGCATATTTAAGTACTTCTTCCAAACCGATCCTTATGAAAGTTTGCAAACATACTAAAATCCTGTGGCAGTGCATATGATGATGGATACATGAGGATCAGATGATGGAGTAAAGAGATAGACGGGAACTCTTCGATCGTTTATAATGCCGTCGAGTTTGTACACATTTGGTTAGCTTTGACGAGTTCTGTACAGTGACAACGCACCTGCGGTTCTGTATTTGTGTTACCTGCAACCTAAATGTATGAATTGTAGAAATTATGGGCGACAGTTAACACTTACCGTCAGGTGGGCTGTGTAGTATAAAAAAACTACTTAATGACGAGGGCCTGATGGTGGAGTCAGGAGGAGGAGGACAGTGGAACTTTCAATCGTTACTGGTAACTAAATCGAGTTTGGATGATTGCTTTTCATGAGTTCAATACAGTATGCTTATCGTCGACAATCTGATGATAGAATCAGGAGGTGGACGATGGAACTCTTCGAGCGTTATTAGTAATGCCGTCGAATTTGGTCATTTTTTAATAATAACTAGTGGACCCAGCGCGACTTTGTTCGCGTGGCGTCCTACTCCTACCCCTACCCTACCCCTACCCTACCCCTACCCTACCCCTACCCTACCCCTACCCTACCCCTACCCTACCCCTACCCTACCCCTACCCTACCCCTACCCTACCCCTACCCTACCCCTACCCTACCCCTACCCTACCCCTACCCTACCCCTACCCTACCCCTACCCTACCCCTACCCTACCCCTACCCTACCCCTACCCTACCCCTACCCTACCCCTACCCTACCCCTACCCTACCCCTACCCTACCCCTACCCTACCCCTACCCTACCCCTACCCTACCCCTACCCTACCCCTACCCTACCCCTACCCTACCCCTACCCTACCCCTACCCTACCCCTACCCTACCCCTACCCTACCCCTACCCTACCCCTACCCTACCCCTACCCTACCCCTACCCTACCCCTACCCTACCCCTACCCTACCCCTACCCTACCCCTACCCTACCCCTACCCTACCCCTACCCTACCCCTACCCTACCCCTACCCTACCCCTACCCTACCCCTACCCTACCCCTACCCTACCCCTACCCTACCCCTACCCTACACCTACCCTACCCCTACCCTACCCCTACCCTACCCCTACCCTACCCCTACCCTACCCCTACCCTACCCCTACCCTACCCCTACCCTACCCCTACCCTACCCCTACCCTACCCCTACCCTACCCTACCCCTACCCTACCCCTACCCTACACCTACCCCACCCCTACCTATCTATATATCTTAGGTCTCCAGGCCCCGCACGAGCAAATCGATGATATTTTAAAGAAAAATTAGGTCCAGGGCATCGTAAACCGACGAGTATATTAAAAAGGTTGATGGGAGTGTGGAAGAAGGGATGGAGATGGTCATAGAAGAACAAGATAATAGAATCTGTTGCTTTTTGTTACATTAAGGTACTGTCCTACCAGAGGGCCAGGAGGCGGACTGAGAATTGAAAAGAAATCAGCCATACATTTAAAAAAATAAAAAGTGAACGTGCTGGCCAGAATAAATCTTATAATTTTCAGATAAAGCGCGCCATACCCGTAAGCCCAATAGTTAAAGCTAATAAAATATCGATATTTAGAGTACCCACTTCGGTACGCCTAGTGGGCTTAACCGTACAGCGTTGCGTACAGGTATGGCGTAATAAAAAATTAAAAAATTCTAAGCTTTACCTGAACATTATTTTTGGGACCGGCACCTATAGCTTTTTGGCCTGAATGAATTATATCCTTTGCACGGCATTACAATCCACCGAAGAAAAGTATTATATTTTTATGTCGATTGAAATTTGTATTTCAGTTCTCATCCCGCCTCGCACCTCCGGTTGTAAAGCAACTTTAAAATAAAATAAATATTCGCTTGGACAATTCACACAGCGCCATTTAGCCGCAAAGTAAGCAGAGCTTGTGTTATGGGTGCCAGAAAACTGATAAACTGTTTATATATTTTTAAATACATTTTTATTACAATAATATTAAACCACTTCAAATTTTTGAGTTCTACACTAGACCAATTCCAAATCTTAAAAGATCTATGGTATGAGCTATCTCTTCGGCCACCTGCAGTGTCTACTATTAAAAAAAAGTAATGATGCGACTTCTACCAACTGAGTGGTGCGTCACAACCATCGCTGCATCTCGACTCTGCCAAATTGTTTCCACGACGTCTTAATGGCGAGCAGACGTTCCGGTTTGAACAAATGAACCGGAACATTCTAGAGACAATCCGGAATCCGGGATTCGGGGCCAGAACGAGTGGATTGCTCGATTTTAAAATTCGATCAATTATTCCGCGTCTCTGAACTCGTTCGATTGGCGGACGTAATGTTTATGTTCTGACCCTTTTAAGTGGAGAGTTTGGGTGTACTGCGAGTTAATTTATACGAAAAAGTAAAGCTCCAACGTTTTTATAAGTAATAATTTTGATACTTTTGTTTCTTAATGTTTTTTAGTTACATTATTTAAGCTATTCATTCCATGTATTCCAGGCTCTAACAGTGGCGATTTCTGCTTTAGTTGTGGGTTGGCGCGAAGTAAGAAAAAAAATTCTGACTTACTTTTATATACGTTTTTCGCCAGAAAGGTTTCTGAAAAAGATTCTGATGAATATTTCGTTGTACTACCAACTCATAGTTTCATTAGCTCCATCTAAATGTCGAGAACGTGGGACAAATATTCCAACTTATACAACACAATCACAATTTCAACGAAAACTGTGCTTTATTTGTGCCTTTCTATATATTGATTTGATTATATAACACTCGGTCAGAGCCGCTCAGTTATGGAACAAACTTCCAAAGCACATCTAATAGATTATTTAAAAGAAGCTTAAAAGAGCACTATCTCTCCATGAATTTGTAATAGTATTATTATAGATATATCATATTTATGTATTATTAAGTCATTATAAAGCCTAGATATTGTTAGTATTATTTTATTATGGTCTAACACTCGACAGTGAAACAATTTTCAGGTGTTTTTTTCCTCAGATACTATTAGTTTACCACAAAACCTTTTGTAATATCCCATACTTATATGTCTCTCTTCAAAGAGATCATAATTATCTTTAAAAGCTACCCCTGTCATCAATAATTTCTGATTTATTATGGGCTTATTCCGTGCTGAATAATTTATGAAGCGCATATAAAATGCTGGCGGTGTGTTGTTCGTCAGAGTGGACAGCAAACAAGCTTCTGACCAAAGTCACGGTTCCCCATATCCCCATCCCATTGAGCACTGGAGATATTATAAATTCATAAAGCAAAATGGATTTTATAAATTGATTGAATTTATAATGGGTAATATAGTTACCTCGTCTGCATCTGTTTATTATTAAAAAACGCTATTAAAAACAAAACAAAAAAAATTTTACACTGTTTTTCTTTGTATTTGAATTCGTTAATAACATATATTTTATTTAGTGCAAGTGCAATACCTAAATTGTTAAAAGCATTTAACTGGACTCACGTTTTTTTTCTCATTACTAGCGGTGCCCCACGGTTTTCACAAACCTATAGCCCGAGACTCTTCTAACACTCCTGAGTGTTTCAGATTCTATATTGACGACATGAGTTGTAGAACATGGCGTCTGCCACGCAGAGGTACAGAGTTCGTTTTTTTTTCAGGTTTCGATCCAAAAAAAGTATATAAGTAGTACTGATACTACTTATATACGTCGCGTGTGAGTCCCGTTTAGTATAATTATATGTGTAAAGAACGCGAGTTTGGTGTGAAACACGTAACAATTATATGTAGGTATATACAGTAAATTTGTTAAAAAAAAAGCATCTTGGCGTTAATGTCCCGGTTGTGCTTTCGCGCACGAGGGGCCGGGGTCCGCCTTGACCATGATCCAGCAGTTAGTAGATTAGGTCATTACAGTGGAGCGACTGCCATCTGACCTCCGACCCTGTTTCCAGGGGATCAGATTGGATCATGGTTACACATTCAATCGCCTAATTGTGCAGGTTTCATCACGTTGTTTTCGCTCACCGTAAGAGCATTGGTTAGTATTAAACTAATGTACATAATGCAGAAAAGAGTCATTGGTAAATGGCGGCAGTGGGATTCGAACCCGGTACCTCTCGCTTGCGAGTCGGATACCGTTACCACTCGGCCACTGACGCTCCATTTTTGTATGTACAGTTTTATTGATATTTGTGAATATACACCAACATGAAATTTTACTGAACGGTTTTGCTCTCAATTTCTGTATAAACATGTCCCAAATGTTAGTTCGCTACCCAAAGGTTGCCTGAAAGAAATCGCGTTAAGCGATAAGGCTGCCTGTTGATTTCACTGTTGCCAGCGATATGTACCGACTGTATCCTGTATTTATGAAATAAAGTGTTAATTAATTCATTCATTCAATTCATAATTTATAGATAAGTAAACACTTGAGAAAATTGACACAGCGCCATCTATCCCTAATTTCCCTATACACACAATAACTACTTACATATTATACTTATTTTACATATACATAGTTCTATGACGATGTCTTATCACAGCCGATTATACTTATGTTGCTGGTTTCTCTTTCCTCCATTTATTTGACGTTCATTAATTACCCACATTTTGGACGAAGCATGATTGTGAATTACTTTGTGTTGACAGTTGTATTTTTGACATTATTTTTACATGACATTTATTTAAATTGCTTTAATTGACTTTGTAGCATTTAGGCATACCTACTAACACTGTTTACATAGTTACACCCAACTTGATACAGATTAAAATTAAACACTTCAATTTCTATCCAGACGGAAATTTAACCCACTCCAACCAACATATAATTAAACAACTCAGATCGTCAATAAATTAATACACACGACCTCATGCTTTAAAAATCATGGGTTCAAGTGAAACATGGTTCATCATTTGTCAAGGAGGAATACCTAAATGTATAAACGTACCAGCTTACAAGGACAATGACACACGTAACCCGAATTCAAACAATACTTACTTGTACCTATAAGCAAAGTGGCGTTACTATAACATTTGGCTACGTAGTGCTACGAATATTACACAATCCTATGTAAACATCGATACAGTTTCTTCGATTGTATCGACATCGATCAAATCGATTTCAATCTAGCCGAATAATTATTCTATTAACTTCTCTTGGCTGGCCACACTGGCTCGCCCCACCACACTGCAGTGGCAGCAGTGATTGGGAAGACCACGTGAAGGCCAGTGGACACGGACAGTGCTGAGGATTCATTAGCGCTCGAACACGCGATTTGAACGGTTGTACCATCTGAAGCTAAATCCGTTACATAATATTTTTTTCGAATATAGATTTTATAAAACTTATCGTGTGATTTGTGAAATATCATTTAAATATAGTAAAATAAAGAGTTTGTAAATAAACTGTGTATTTTTCTGGATCGATCTCACAGTGGAAAAAAAGTTTTAAAAGTCTAATTAATATGAAATGGGTTGAAGAATTATTCTAAGCCTTTTTATACCATTACGGTGGCAAACAAGTTTACGGCCTGCCTGACAGTAAGCAGCCACCGCAATAACCAGATGATGGAAAAAATAAAGGTTTTACAAAGGGTTGCACTCGATCTCCGACGTTCTAACAAATAGTACTCCTCTTACCCAAAGTACCTGCACGACAAAGTACAAAACACCGCAAACAATCAACAAAACTCGAAATGCTGATACTGTTTCCGTGCCACTGACAAAATGTTAATTGATCCCATTCTAACCGCTTATCAGTGCGTACCAATTCACTCTGAACACTCCATAATATTGTCAAACTGTTCATTGTGTGATAGTTGTACATCAAGCGTGAAACAGCCTATTCTGGGTAATTAATAGGCGACAGTACTAAGTGGCACAATGGATTCTGTCGGCTCTCTGAGCACGTACGTGCTATGTGATTGTGATTTGTTGCAATATTCCGTTGCTATTGTCTTGCATGCCTTAGGAGCATTATAATATACCTGTGTGGTTAGGTTAGAATAGCCAGTCGCTATTCGCTTAAAGGATAGAGGAATAGGAGAAATGCAAGGTCTAAGCTGGCAATCCCGGTTTCTCGGTCTTCAGTATTGACTTGACCTGAGTGGTTGAGTTGGTCAACATGCCGTCGGTCTGCCACGCAGGACTCCCGGTTTCGATTTCAGGCCGAGCAGAAATTGAAGTGATGAATTTTAATTTCTGTTACGAGTCTGAGAATGATATGTATAATATAGTATGTATTTGAAAGTATATAAGTAGTTTATCAGTTGTCTAGTACCCGTTACACAAGCTTTGCTTACTTTGGGGCTAGATGGCGCTGTGTGAATTTGTCCAAGTATATTTCTTATTTACTTACTGCGCTGGCTCAGCAACCCAAAGAGGATCTTGGCCTCCGACACCAAAATATATTATTGTTATTACATCTATATTATTTAGCTGCTGCCAGTTCAGCTGGTCAAGATTTAGAAATTTGATATAGTCTGATCATCATCATCACAGCCCATAACAGTCCAATGCAGAAGATAGGGCCTCTCCTACGAAAGGGAAGGTTATTTCCATAATCTTCACGCTTAGCAGGCGGCTTAGAGATCGCAGTTAAATATAACAATGGACAACGCTGCTGCCCATCTCTACTACTGCCCATTTGACTCTAGATCTTTTGCCTCAAAAACATTAGTCACCTTGTACGACAGCCACGAATGTAAGAGGTTGGTGCTATTCTACTCTGCCGGACACCACATCATAGGCGATATCACAGTCTGATACCCATACTTCAAAGAGATCTATGCGAAACAAAAACAATTTATTTTAATGTCCCCAACGGGAAATCTAAAGCGTCTTAATAATAATGAAGCGCCTTACAAATTATTGGTGCTCAGAGACAAGCTTTGAAAAAGAATAGACCATTGGTATAGCTTGGGTACAGCTTAGCTGTTTACTGAGTCTTTCTCACGTTAGCTTCAATGAAATATGAGTTATCGGTATTTCTACTAAAAAAGAATTATCATATTGGCGTCAATGTCCCGATTGGTTTCTCGCGCACGAGGACCCGGGGTCCGCCTTGACCATGATCCAGGATTTGGCAGATCAGGTAATTTCAGTGGCCCCCCGTGACCCTGCTATCAGGTGAACCTGACCAGATTGAATCATGGTTACAGATTCCGTCTCCCGAATAAGCAGGTTTCATCACGATGTTCTCCCTCATCGTACGGTTATTATTTAAATAATGTACATAACTCAGAAAAGGGTCATTGGTACATGGCGGCAGTGGGTTTCGAGCCCGGTACCACTCGGCCATCGACGCTCCTTCCGCCCATGCTTCATTTATATAATACTTTACCGTCATCGTCAACTAGCCAAGCCATACAGTTATCTGCTTGAGCTGTGTCTTAAAATCACTAAGATGTTGGAAGTAAATGATGACGATGATGATGGATACTATCAGCATCGTAGAGCATCTTCTCTGCCACATGCGTGTGAGTCTCAGTATTTCTACTAATATGCATAAATTAACTTCATAATTTTTACAAATGAATATTTGCCTTTAATTACTTATAATTATTTTGGATAAAACTAAATAAGAGTGAAAACTATGTAAAGACCCGTTGCGTGATTTAAAAGAAGTTTGCAAAGAAATGGACATACGACCTGTGGTTCAGTTGTTTAATATGACGGTCTGCTACACAGAGATCCCGGGTTCGATTCCCAGCTGTTACGGGTCTAGTGTGTAATATGTATAATACGTATTTTTATAGATAAGGCTGTATTTTTAAAAATTGTTGTAGTAGATTACTTTAAGATGTTGTTCAATAAAGTTTTTAGTTAATAAGAATGTATTTAAAAATATTAAAGAAGTTTATCAATTTTCTGATACCCATAGGTTTGCTTATTTAAGGGCTAGATACCGCTGTGTGAGCATAGTTATTATTGTAGTTTTATTTATTTTAGAAGTATTTAAAACCTAACATGCAAGCTAAAATCTCCTCAAAGGCTCGAAACATACAACAAACATACTTTTACGAATATCTACCCCATACATTATAAAAGTATGCCGTCTTGTACGAAAAAGTCGCATAATACCGCTGTATTTCCAGCACAGGACGCAGGTATTAACATATAGATAGCTTATTAGTTTTGGCTGCGTCATACGACGTTGCGGTTTCGTATCGCACCGTGACGGGATATTTTGCGATTAACATCGCTGGGCCAATGTTTTGTGGATGCTATGTGGTACTCGAGTGTAATTATATAGGTTTTCAAAACTTTGTGGTTATTCACTACACTTTTTTTTATACAGATTTGGACTAGAAAGGCATTTGACCGCCACCTCACCTGGTGGTAAGTGACGATGCCGATGATGGAGCATGCCTGTCTAGGAACAGCCTATTGGCTCTGGCCTTGAAGGCGTCTAGATTATAATGATTAGGGCACACACTAACGCGTACCATTCCTTGGCGGTACGCATTGTAGAAGTTGAACTAAAGCGGCTCGTGCGGAAGCTGGAAGATCCAATACCTACATAAGGATGAAGCGCTTGCCCGGATCGCTTCTCCCGATGGCGGAAAGCGGCTGGCGGAATGAATTGTCGGTTAGTATAATTTTTCAAACCTACGAACCGTAGTAACAAACCCGATAATTTGAGTTTTTTTTTGTTTTTTTTTTATGATATACTGCAGACAAACAAGCAAGCGGGCCGTCTTATGGAAAGTGGACCTATGGATATCAGCAGCACTAGAGGCGCTACCAATGCAATGCCCGCCTCTACAGAGACCTCTAACATACCTTTTAAATGATCCCATGTCATAGTCCAAAGGAAACACTGTGGTTGGAAGCTCATTCCTCTTCCGAATCGCGTACGAGCGAGAAACGTTCTTTCGAACCTTTGCGTGGACACCACTACAGGGGGAGAGGAGGGATGAGAACCTGGCCCATGCCGAATGGCGTAAGTCGAAATCTTTGTCCAGCGTTGTTACTTAGATCGGAGTTATGGTGCCTCCCGAAGGACATGTAATAAGGAATCTGCTGCAGAATTTCATCTCCCTTCAACCTTCCATCCGTACCATTTGGACGAGTGGCGGTCAACTCCTGTATGCTTTTTAAGAAATTTCCTGCCGCGCACGGCTATGAAGTTCCTGCAACGGTGTTCGCTGTTAAACAAGTATACGTACACCTTTCTCATAGGCCGGTAACATGACACACGAATTTTGATGCGGTTTCCACTATTATTTAGATAATTTCTTCCGGAAGGGTTATAGGTGGTTTATAAGCACACGCTTACCACGGGTGTCCGTGGACACCCGTGGTAAGCGTGCGTAGTGTGGTAAAAACACAGATAAACGGTCCATCGCTACTCTTCATTCAGACAAAATCTTCAGACTTGATACCTTCCATGCGGTCGAAACCTATGGAAGTTAAAATTTTGTTTCAAAGGAGATTTTGAAGTTTGTATGGATAAACCACAAAATACCTACTAAACGCCTGCGAGTGTGGAGCCTCGCCGCAGACCATGGCGCATTGGCTCGTCTACCCGCCTGCCCTGGTCCTGCTGTGATAGTACCTCTGATATGCCTCTGATAGTACCATCCGCGTTGCTCAGTTTTGATCTGAAATAGTATAAGTCCCTACCTACTAATAAACAGATAATTTTAACTACAATATTACATACCTATTAAAAAATACATCCACACCGTTGGCACTCGCAATGGTGGCCAGAAAGTTAGCTGCGTTACCTCGTTGGATAGCAATACTTATCTCTGTCCGAGGAACGAGAAAGCTCTCCGTTCAACTGTGGTGGCAATTAGCTTTTTGCTTAAATATTTAAAAAGCTTTAAATCGTCAGGGCCTCACGGTCCCAACGCCTCAACCCCAAATGGCTGAGTATGAAGTTTTGGGCTAAGCTATGATATATTCCACGTTTGAGGTCCTCAGCAACAGAGGCCGCAGCTCCAACGATGCGGACGATAGAGGGATAATTGACAATCGACATGATAAGAAGAAGAACTACAAAATAAATTGTGTACACACTAAGGTTGTGGAATGAACTACCAGGAGAGGTTTTCCCTGCAGAATACAACATGGAATTCTTCAAGAAAGGGGTGAAAAGGTTTTTACGGGGTAGGGTATTGCAAACGTCCATAAGCTGCGGTGACTGGTTAACATCAGGCAGCCCGTTAGCTTGTTTGCCACCTGTGTGGTATAAAAAAATATCAATTTAGCCGTCTTACTCAATTCAAAATTAGAACAGGTGACATCGAATTGGTCCACTGTTATCCCGACTACTTTGCCCCCGTTCTCATATAAGAAAACGCAATATCGTAAAATAAAAAGGGAATGAAATGAAAATGATGTCCCACCGCATGAGACTCGGTAAACGTTTCATTGCTATCAGGCCGAGGATTTTATTTTCTTTTTAAGACACGATTGTCATTGTTGCCTCTGCCACTACTGGGATTAAATTGCGGCATTGTATCAGATAAAACTGGTAACAAAGAGTTGCTTAAAGCTATCCAATAGGATATACTCTCATCTATGGCTTTTATAGATCTTGGGAGACCTTTTGGTTCAATGTACTTGTGATCCAGATCATGATGTAAACAAAACCAACTGTGAATGTTATGTAGGTAACTATGCGAAAAAATTTTTTTAGGAAAGGACTTTACGTCTTAAAAAATTTGCTTGTGTGAAATTTCCAGTTTCATTTTCACCGTACATAACGCCAATTTGATAAAAATATTATTTAAGAAACATATTTACCTCAATCTAGTTCAATAGTTAAATATAATACGTGAACCGACCAGTGAATTAAAAAAAATTTTAATCTTATAACTCGATCGAATTGTAATGAGATCTCAATTTCAGTTTGACACGTTTTTGGTATTCTGCTACTGTCACTAATAGCTCGATTTATTTGTAATCGGATCACAATAGCAGATCGATGGCAGTTTTACGCGTTTTTTGTATTCTGCTACAATTAAAAAAAATTCAATTCGATCGCATCAAATAATATTCGCGGGCTCGAGACCCAGCTGAGATGGCGGTCAAATATCCGTCTAGTCTAATAAAAAAATACCGTAACATTATTAACCCATTCCTCTGTCCCCGTATTATCCCATCATTTTACTCCAACAGCAATGAAACCTTAAAACTAGTGATACAGATCAGCATTAGGCAAATTACGCCGACCGTCCAACGGTATACAGCGCAATGTGAGACCGCTAAATAACCACCACTAATAGTAGGACCACTAAATAACGAAATTAGATTGCAACCACAGCTCAATGGCAGTTTTGCTCGTTTTTTGTATCTGTTACAATTAAAACTGCCTTTGAGCTGCTATAGCGATCCAACTACAATTCGATTACAGTTACGTCGAACCAAGTAAGAGTCGTATAAGACTCGAGACTCAGGTGAGATAGCAGTCAAACACCCGTCTAGTCTAATAAAGAAAAATACCGCAACATTGTTAACCCATTCCTCTGTCCCCGTATTATGCCATCATTTTACTCCAACAGCAATGAAACCTTAAAACTAGCGATACAGATCAGCATTAGGCAAATTCCGTCGACCGTCCAACGGTATACAGCGCAATTTGAGACCGCTAAATAACCACCACTAATAGTAGGACCACTAAATAACTAAATTAGATTGCAACCACAGCTCAATGGCAGTTTTGCTCGTTTTTGTATCTGTTACAATTAAAACTGCCTTTGAGCTGCTATAGCGATCCAACTACAATTCGATTACAGTTACGTCGAACCAAGTAAGAGTCGTATAAGACTCGAGACTCAGGTGAGATAGCAGTCAAACACCCGTCTAGTCTAATAAAGAAAAATACCGCAACATTGTTAACCCATTCCTCTGTCCCCGTATTATCCCAGCATTTTACTCCAACAGCAATGAAACCTTAAAACTAGTGATACAGATCAGCATTAGGCAAATTGCGCCGACCGTCCAACGGTATACAGCGCAATGTGAGACCGCTAAATAACCACCACTAATTACTATTAGGACCACTAAATAACTAATTTAGATCACAACCGCAGCTCAATGGCAATTTTCTGTTACAATTAAAACTGCCTTTGAGCTGCTATAGCGATCCAACTACAATTCGATTACAGTTACGTCGAACCAAGTAAGAGTCGTATAAGACTCGAGACTCAGGTGAGATAGCAGTCAAACACCCGTCTAGTCTAATAAAGAAAAATACCGCAACATTGTTAACCCATTCCTCTGTCCCCGTATTATGCCATCATTTTACTCCAACAGCAATGAAACCTTAAAACTAGCGATACAGATCAGCATTAGACAAATTACGCCGACCGTCCAACGGTATACAGCGCAATTTGAGACCGCTAAATAACCACCACTAATAGTAGGACCACTAAATAACTAATTTAGATCACAACCGCAGCTCAATGGCAATTTTCTGTTACAATTAAAACTGCCTTTGAGCTGCTATAGCGATCTAACTACAATTCGATTACAGTTACGTCGAACCAAGTAAGAGTCGTATAAGACTCGAGACTCAGGTGAGATAGCAGTCAAACACCCGTCTAGTCTAATAAAGAAAAATACTGCAACATTGTTAACCCATTCCTCTGTCCCCGTATTATACCAGCATTTTACTCCAACAGCAATGAAACCTTAAAACTAGTGCTACAGATCAGCATTAGGCAAATTCCGTCGACCGTCCAACGGTATACAGCGCAATGTGAGACCGCTAAATAACCACCACTAATAGTAGGACCACTAAATAACTAATTTAGATCACAACCGCAGCTCAATGGCAATTTTCTGTTACAATTAAAACTGCCTTTGAGCTGCTATAGCGATCCAACTACAATTCGATTACAGTTACGTCGAACCAAGTAAGAGTCGTATAAGACTCGAGACTCAGGTGAGATAGCAGTCAAACACCCGTCTAGTCTAATAAAGAAAAATACCGCAACATTGTTAACCCATTCCTCTGTCCCCGTATTATGCCATCATTTTACTCCAACAGCAATGAAACCTTAAAACTAGCGATACAGATCAGCATTAGGCAAATTACGCCGACCGTCCAACGGTATACAGCGCAATGTGAGACCACTAAATAACTAAGGCGACACTATCAAAGTTGGATCTCGGCCCGGCCGATGTTATAAATAATGAAAATTACACCAAAACGGCGATAAAGCCTCCTTCACTAATGAAGGTTACGCGGATGTATTCACGTCTACGCGGTTGTGGAGTCGGTTGATTTTTCTTTTACTTCGACGCATATCGTAGTCATAGATTTGACATGACGTATACCAATTAATATCAATTGATGCAATCTGGTCTGATTTTCATGGAAGTCTGACACCAGTCGCTCTATTGCTCACTTTATATATCTTAATATACCTAAGTACCTAATCTGCCAAATCCTGGATCATGGTCTGGACGGACGCCAGGCCCTCAAAAGAAAACTATTGACACCGAGATGCGTATCTGTTGACTGTGTCTCAGTCTACTGTGTATCCGTGTATATCTGTGTCTGGATGTGGCAACAAATCCCCCTAAAGGCTAGATCAATTTCAATGCGGCTACTTTCATATGAAAATCAGTTTATTTGGGAGGGTTATCTCTACTAGATCGGTTTAGTAGCATGGAAAGTATTTCAGTTTTTGTATGTATGAGTGGCGTGCTCTTTGCGGTACTGAAGTTCAACCAGCCTCGAAGTACGAACCGATCATCCATCCAGATCCCGGACATTGCGAGCATTGCTTAACCTTGGTTATCAGTCTCGTTATTACACAGCCACTAGACCAGTGCCGCTTTTATGTTGTCGCAGCTTTAGTTGTCTAAACAACAAATGTAGCGTAGAGAGAAATCATTGACCATTTTAATCCACTTCGTTGCAGTACACAAACGGTTAAAAATAGACGCAATGGACTAAACGTATCATCCACTCTCGCCCACTCTTTAAACAGAGCCGACAGATCCAATTTTCCTATATGACAGCTAGCCATTCAACACAGCTCGATGGCTTTGAGTAGCCAACTCGTCATTAGTAATCCAGTGTTGACTCAACCACATATATCCAGGAAACGATTTTTGCAGTACTATAAAATGCTTGCGTTATTGTTTTCCGGTTGAAGGATAAAGAAGCTAGTTATTACAGCCACGCGGCATTTCATCTTAGTCCTCCCAGTGACAACCTGCGCCGCGGTTCTTCACTTTTGTTGCCTGCAACTTAAAGTCATGAACCGTAGATGTTAGGGGCGAAAGTGACTGCTTACCATCAGGTAAAGATATTTCAACTCAGTTGTGCGCGCGGCCCTATGTGTGGGTAACCCAGACACGTCACAATGACACCACGCCATTGGCACGCCAAATGGTCGCCTCACTGCCACATAAATGAAAGCTGTATATTTACAAGCGCACGCACACATAGCGCCGCGCGCACAACTGAGTTGAACTATCTATAACTATGTGCTCGTTTGACACTGTGTAGCATAAAAAGACATGGGGGCAGAAAAGCATTCCTGATTTTAGGAATTTTTGCTTTTCTGTTCTGAGCCTGACGAAATTTTCGCACTTTGTGTGTCAACGATGAATACAAGAAAAATTCTAAGTAATTGTTTTATTTATTCGACAAATTCGGTATGTTAACCAACTGAACCACTCAGGTGTGAAAAATTAGCTTTATTAGTGAATTAGCGAGCACTGCAACTTTTTAAAAGGTTTTTTAATAGTTAGGTAAAACTTGTTTGAATAGGACAATATTTCTTGTAAAACCAATGTTTTACAAGAAATGCTACTGTTTGTAAATGTTTTACTACTTCAATAAGTAGTTACCTTTTACAAAATAAAAACATGTCACAAAATAGAGTCTGAATCCATCCTATTTTTTTATTCTAAAACCGACTCAAATACCGCAATTCACGAAAACATAATCTGAATTTGTCAAAATGTTTTTCTAAACCGTCCCAAAAGGCAACAAAAATCACGAATCTGGATGCCGTATCCAAAGTTAATCAGTGCAGTCTTTTGTAACGAATTTAGTAAGATCCCGCAGGTCTTTATTCGCGTAATGATACTGGCCGAGGTCTCCGAGGAATAGTAAAGGCCGGGTTGTTGTCCATTACGTAAGAAGCCAAAGGTTATGTGCTTTGGGTCGGACCTTTTAATGTATGGAGTGATTCACAGTCAATTTGCTGCTGGATGTTTAGTTGGATTCAAGAATTTTGATGAGTATTTTCTTAGTAGCTTTTACCCGCGACTTCGTCCGCGTAGACTTTAAAGTGAAGCTAATGTTATCTTTCTTTGAACCAAAATATGAATAGAAAACAATTGTGGTATAAATATTGTTAATTAAAAAAAATGTTTTAAGACTATAAAAATAACCGACAAAAATACGATAATCTAAAGGTTTATGGAACGTTTATGAATAAGAAATTATAAAATACATTTTAAAAACTTAGTGAATGTTTTAGCTAATGAACGTTTCATACCCCTAATGGAGTTTTTCAAGTTTCTACTATTCCGGACAATTCTACTAAGGCAATTCTACTATTCCGGACACAACACGGCCACTTCCAAAGAAATATATTGGATACTCTAACACGAAATTCATTGTATTTCTCACACCACTACAACGCTCAATGCTCAATGCAATGCAATGTTGGTCAATGTTGGTCAATGCTAAAATTTAAAATGATGAGTTTCGATTAAGCTAGCTTCGCATTTCGCGCCGCAGTCGCATACACATGCACGCTGTTTCGCGTTGTAGATGCTGCAGTTTCCCGTCGGGGTCGTACCGCGTCGCTGACGATCTGGTTTGGCCGGACCTTAAAACTGATACTAATAATATACAGTCAGAGGCACCGGAGACTGTTCAACCATTCTCAGGACTCTAGCGGAAGATCTTGGTCAACCTCGCTTGGCCAACGGTATTAAACTAAGTCACCACTCTTTTTGGTTGCTTCTAAAAATAAATTCAATTCAACAAGTATCAGGTGGTAGGACTCTGTCAAGCCTAAGGAGTACGGCTGGTGAGTACCACCGCTTTATCTATTTCTGCCGACAAGCAAAAATGCTTGCATTGTTGTGTTACCGTTTGAAGGATAAGGTAGCCAGCGAAATTACAGACATGAAGCATTTCATCTTAGTCCTTAGTGACAACGCACCTACGGTTCAGTATTTTTGTTACATGCATCTAAAATATAGGAATTATAGATATTATGGACGACAGTTTCCACTTACCATCAGACGCTGTCTGGTCGTTTATCACTGAGTAGCTTAAAAAAAATAAGTCAATCCCGGTTATACACAAACCAGTTAAATCCGGGCGAGCCCAGGGTCTAAAAAGAAATACCTAAAAAGTACTTACTCCTTACAAAAAGATTTGAATACACTGATGACGCAAGGCCCCGGCGCAAGCAAAACGAAACGAATGAATACATTTGCGAATCAGCGTTTCTTTCCATTGAAATTGATTGCGAATTTGCATTTCTTCGCAACACGTGAATGCGAAATGCAAACAAAAAGCTCGAACACTCCAATCTAAACGGTTTTATTGAAATTTTTAAGCGCTGCACATTCATTCCGTTGTTTTCTTTCAACTGTACGTTCGTTTGTTGCTTTCACTTATTCTGGCTTGAAATTCTTTGTCACATGAAAACGTTTTGTGGAGAAAGGCATTTGCTTTATTTAAATTACTTTTTTTAAGTAGGTAAGTACGTACCTACTTAAGAAATGACAGTGAAATTTTTTTGCCTCGTTGTAACCCGTTTACAAACGGGTCAGTAAGCGCGTATGCGTTGTGCCCGCATAGCCACCGCGTAGCAACCGGACAGAACCCGTGTAGTCTATCTACCCTAATGGCACGCTGACAAGGTAATAAAAGGTAACCCTAATGGCTTTCTGACATTAGTATAAAAACAGCTAACTTTGTTAAACAATAACATACACATCATAATATTATAACAATAAAAACAAAACAAAGTTGAAAATTAAATAATCCAAAACCCAAATTAAAAAAACTTAATGTACAAATATCGACTTATTTATTTATTTATTCGTATGGCATTACAAGTCGAAAATTACTTTATGATGTTTCGATAATGTTTTGTTATACAAATATCAACTTAATCGCTGTCACTGTTGGGGATGGTTCTCATAAGGCTGGCTGCATTCCCCCGCTTGATGACTATCCCTATTCGTTGGCCGAGGAATGAGCCAGCCCTGCGCCCACCAGTGAAATGAATCAAACGATCTCCTAATTTGGCAAAAAGCTTTTAGGTTCAGAGCCCCACAATCTCAAAGTTTCCACGGCAAACGCCGTACATACACAATTATCAGCGATATTTGCGTATTTACAATGTTTCATGGTCTCCGTTTAGAAACCAAAACTGGATTTATAAACATTTGGGACAAATCGCGCAGAAATCGTGTACGTCTGTATGGGCTCATTGGTGTGGCTCCTAATATCCGTTGACGAAGCGAGGTTGACCCAGTTTTTCCGCTGGGGACCCAGAGACTGCTTGAAACATAGAAAACAGAAAGGTAGTTTTCAGTCTTCTATGGGTTGAACAGTCTCGGGGACCCAACAATAGGAACTCGTTGCCGTGCTGAAGTTCGACTAGCCCCAAAGTACAAAACGGTCACCCATCCAGTTCCTGATCTCTGAGGGCTTAACTTTGATTATCAGACTGCCACGCTCCCGGAGCTGCTGTTATATACCTTATCTCTACTAGTATCAAATCACCACTAATCGCACTAGGTACATAAATCAGGCTACAAGCCGCAAGCAACTGTACCATCAATACTGTCACCGCCAAAGCCAGGGAACCATAAATTGCGCTCACAACCACGGTTCAGACAACTGCAACAAGTGTCTCCTATAGTTATAAGGACACTTGTCGAAACATGTACAAACTATCGGACAAAACAGCTTGTTAGGCTACAGCGGGAAGTTTTGACAAGATGGCTGGAGTTATCAAATTGCATCCCCTGGTTTTGTCCGCGTTGTTAGAGCGTGTTTACACTATGTTGCGAGGAATATCGTTGGAGATGTTTTTCTTTGCCTTTATGTCGTTCGGTTGGCAACAGGTAAGCGGGGCAACTGATGGAAAGTGCAAGAGATGGTATTTAGATCTATATTTTCCATATTCATCTAGTGTTTTGTTTGAATCGAATCATCATCATTGTCGCTAACCGATGCTTTTACGGCGAGGGAAAACACCGGGATGAAAACCTGCTCATTCAGGCGACTGAATCTGTAACCATGATCTAATCTGGTTAGGTTCTCTTGATAGCAGGGTCACGGAAATCAGATTGCAGTCGCTCCACTGTAATTATCTGATCTGCCAAATCCTGGATCATGGTCAAGGCAGACCCCACAACCTCGTGCGCGAGAGCATAACCGGGACATTAACACCAAGATGATTATTTATTATTTATACCTCAAGCATGGGCGTTCTTTATTTGAACGTTCTCAAATACTGAATTATTTATCTGCTGTTGCTAATAGAAAAGTGTATCGACACCCTTACGGCAACCCAAGAAGAATTTTATCGGAACTTGTTCTTGACGCTATGCAAGATTGCAGATAAGTCAGATTTTATCCTTTCAAACTCCAACTTCGGTAAGAAACAGACTTATCCTGTCTTACTTGTTCGCTTTATGAACTTCAGCAATTGCATCACCAAGTTTCTAGCAAATAATTTGTGATGAAGTAATTTAATTCAAGTTATAGATTTTTGTTCGTTTCGAAAGTAAGTTTGATAACTTGGTGGAGATTGTACTACTGCCATCACTACCAAATCCAATGATTATGTAGTTTAGCGAAATAACGCCTGACGCAATCAATAATAATATAATAATCATCTTGTCGTCAATTTGACCTCCGTGAGCCTCAGGGAAACCTGACCAGATTAGCTCATATTAACACATTCAGTAACCTAAGGGCCCGTTTGTACGTCGTCACTAGCAAACCAGACAGAAAACGCATACGTCTTGCAGGCGCAAGACTGCTGTGGGACTCCTGGAGGAGCCTGAAGACAAAAATTGAATCCAAGGTATTGCAGCCCGGCCTAAAGCCGTATTGGCATCCCGACAAGGGGCATTTCTGGCGAAGTCCCTGGTCTAAATACGTTCGATAAGCTTCATTGTGTGGCTCATAAGTTTGAAAGCTCGACAGTTGCCGCACTCTTGCAAACTACCTGTTCATTTGTAGATTGGCGTAATAATATTTACGCGACATGCGTCAGGTTTTATCCCTGTACGCTTCGAGTCCCTATTATTTTTTAGGTTTCTATGGGTATTCCGTCATGTTTTTCCGTTCTTCATACAGGCCACAGACTTCTCCGCCTCATTATGGGTAATTGGGCTTATCATCACAAGGTTTGCAGAAAGCTGTGGTAATCGCACGTACATACTTGTTGAAATTATAACAGTTCCATAAAATGACAGCACAAACGGTATTTATTAGACTTTGCACTTGTGAGCAACACGCCGTCCGTGCCTTTTATTGCCACAAACTTTGTCACATCTAGCCTGACCCAGACAGAGTAACCGACGCATCGTAGACCGGAGCCAGCTAGGACGACAGCGCTTTTGCGCTTTTCCTAATATAAATCAGCCTACAAATTTGTTAAAATTAAATATCAATCTACTTGCAAATTGGTTTTTAGAATTTTATTAAAATAAAATTCTAAAAACCAATATGCCTTAATATTTCCAGCTAAATTCAACGTGAATATCCCAACATTTTTACTTTACATTTACTCTCAGCTCTCAGACTACTAATTGCTGGGGCTTTCATAAAAAAATTCTTTAGTAGTTCATTTTCGTCGCTCAAACTCTGTCGCTGGACTTCTTTTGGGTCTTCATAATAAAGGGTTCCTCCAATTAGCCCTAATGGACGACCAAGTTCGGGAAACTCTGAAGCTTGAACAACAGTTGAAGTTACAAGAGTTTGCGGTTTGAAAGGCATGGGAAACTTTCCAGCAATGAAGACAAGGATGAGAATGAATTTTACATGTTATATTTGCTATCTTGCTTTAGGTACCCTGATCGTTGTGTTTCTGTTAATGCACAATGTTGGCTTCAAGAATACTATGTTAAGTTTTCATAATGTAATCATCCTGATTTTATCGTGGATACGAAATGGATTGGGACAGGTGTCTGATTTAATCAAACTCTTATCTCAGTATCGACGTTCCAGGTATGTTTCATAGATATTATTATTATTGTTATCCAAGAAAATTCGCTTCTTCTCCCACCTTGACTCCAAACTTCGCCCTAATAACGGCTGACTCGGCGGAACTGTCGATAAGGGCGCGTCGGTTGAAACCAGTTCGCACCGGTGTCGAGATTAATTGTAGCAATTGTGAATAGAATCATCGGATGTTACAAACTTGGTTAGCAGAAAGCTATTGATAGCAACTTGCTAATTAGTACGATGACGTCGTATGGAGGTGTAGATATAATTAGAAGCATTACGTAGATTTGGCATACGTATTTGTGAGTTGTAGGTACGTAATATGTTATTTAGTCTGAGCCGTCAGTGAGCTATAAAATATCGGCCACTCCCTTCAAATCGGGCCCGTCACGAATAGCGCTAAATATATATATATATATATATATATATATATATATATATGCGATACGTATATAAACGAATGGTTTGCATAATAGATAGATAGACTCTTTGTTGCACACAAAATTGCAAGAAAGAAAATTTAACAGATATTTTCAAACATTGTAGGCAAAGGCTACTAGCGATCTGTTCCAGGCAGCCCTTCTCACAATCTTACTATGACATCCACACTTTCTTGGTGAAATAAAGTAGAAAGATCTTTGAGGAAGGTGTGAAATGGCTTCTACGGGGTTGGCAATATGCGAGTGTGATCCCTGGTAGCATTTCACACGCCTCTATGAAAACCACTACATACATAATCCTCCCGGTATTGAATATATCTACAGGTGGCGGTGATCACTTATCATCAGGTGGACCGTTTGCTCATTTGCCTATTATAAAATGAGACTATCTGTTTACCATAAGGCGGGTCGTATTTTTATTCGGCGCGTTACTATACAACACTATCTGCTGTTCCAATAGTGTTCAAAGTGTTTATCTACATTATCAGGATCCCTATTTTTGAATCGCTAGCGTCGTTTCGAACGGTTTGCATGTTGATTTTTGGCCTAAAAAATTCAATATTTAAATGCATGATGCTGATTTTCCTTATTTTTGAACCGCACTCTATCGGTGTTGTCAATGTGATTTTAAATATACTTAATTTTTCATGCCGAAAATCGTAATTGAAACGTCGAAACGACGCGAGCGATAAAAAAATAGAGCCCCAGATCATTTCCGATCGCAATAGTCATTCCTTTTTGTACCTGCGACACTGTCTCTCAGTACTTGTGACCTCTTACTTTGAGAGCCGAAAGGCCATCTGCTCTAAGAGCAATGTGTCCCACCCATTGCCACTTAAGTTTGGCAATTCCTCGAGGTACTTCGGACAACTTTGAGCCTTTTGACGAGGTCCATAGTAAGCGGAGAGATTCCACAGATTGCCTCCTGCAAGTTTACCTCCTTATAATATTAGTTTAGTGTTGTTGTGAAGTGTAACCAGTTGAGGAGAATGGTATTAACCCTTTCAACTCAAGAGAGAATGGGCAGTAGTTTCCTATTGTGTGTGCCTTTTATCTGCCAAGTGTGCTCGAAAGTTGGAGGAGACTCGTGTTCGACAATGGACTATTCCGAACCGATATTGATTTCGATGTTTGTTGATTTTTTTCTACAATCATGTAGGTTTAAGTTACTGTAGTTGAATGGATTAGAACTAAACTGTAAGTAAAATAATTAAATAATTTAATGCTTTTATAATATAATTAATAAATAATATAATTAATAAATATATATATATCATCATCTTGGCGTTAATGTCCCGGTTGTGCTCTAGAGAACGAAAGCCCGGGGTCCGCCTTGACCATGATCCAGGATTTGGCAGGTCAAGTAATTACAGTGGAGCGACTGCCATCTGACCTCCATGACCCTGATACCAGGGGAACCTGACCAGATTGGATCATGGTTACACATTCAGTCGCCTGAATGTGCAGGTTTCATCACGATGTTTTCCCTCACCGTAAGAGCATCGGTTAGTACTCAACTAATGTACATAACTCAGAAAACAGTCATTGGTACATGGCCGGAGCGGGATTCGAACCCGGGACCTCTGGCTTACGAGTCGGATACTGTAACCGCTCGGCCACCGACGCTCTAATATAATTGTCCAAGCATATTTATTTATTTCTACAAATGTAAGTTTAATTTGCGAACAAAACATTATCTGTAGTTGAATGGATTAGCAATAATAATTGAACTGTAAGTAAGAGGCGATCCGTAATCGTCGCAGGTGTACTTATTATGTAACATTTGATCGACCTTCTTCCAAGGGTTTGACGCTTTTAAAGTATCGACTCATCCGTAGAACAATGTCATATCTGCAAAACTACAGTTTTCCAGGAGAGCTGTTTGAAGTTGCAAAGGTGTATATTTCCTAAACTGATTGACATGAGATTTTGAATTTATGGTATGTTGTTATATGAGTTGGTAGAGCTATATTGCCTTAAACACATTTTCGTTCAGTCTATTATTTTGAGAAATAGTAGGTCCGATTTTAACATTAGACGTTTTAAAATGGAATCGCGACTGTGTGTAATGATGACGGAGTAAGTAATATTTTGCATAAATTGACATTAAACTTCGAGCTAGCAATACAGTCGTCTCCTAAATCATAGGTTCAATTGCTCACTTGTTTCTTCAGCTCCAAGAGGCAATGGTGACGGCGATCCCTAATCTTCTTCTGCTATTATTAAAATTATAAAACACCCTATGAAAAAATCTACATAAAAGTTGGTATTGGACAGTTCTCACAACACAACAATTCTATAGACACATAGTATAAAATAAAGTGTTGGCCGTGTGGTGTCCAATCTTCAACCCTGCCAAGCATGGAGATTATGGCAATAACCTCCCCTTTCGTGGGCGAGGTCCTTCAGTGGACTTTTATGGGCTGTGATGATGATGCTTATGCTCTGCTATGCTGCGCAGTGACAAATGAGCATACCGCTCACCTAATGGTAAGCGGAAACTGTTGCCCATAACATCCACTAATGATCTCCGGTTGCGAGCAACAAACATTAGTTGATAATTGTCAATTTCTCTTGCATCGACATTCAGAGCGAGTGTCGCCAAGTGGCTTGTTTCAACTTGCAAGTATTCTATTAAAGTTACCAACTCCGAGAAGCAATTCAAATTTCCCAACCACACGGGTAAAGTCCCCACAATTGTTCCGCCAGCCAATGAAAGTTGTCGATGTCTGTTTTGGTTTCTGTGTTATCGATTAACAAGTTGTGTTCTAGTCGTTTGTCTTTAGAGTTCACATTTGCTTATTAAATGTTATGGTTTTTAGAAACCTTATCGACAATATTTAACAGGCGGGTTGGAGATCGCAGTATTTAGATATAACAATGGAAAACGCTGCTGCCCATTTACAGTCTACGAAGAATCTTGATTTTTTTGCCTCGAAAATATTAGTCGCCTTGTACGATACCCCCGAGTGTAAGGGGTTGGTGGTATTCTACACTGCCGGACACCACGCGGCAAACTAACATATCGGCATAAGCATAACACTGTATTATTTTGCGTGGTATTGTTGTAAACATTCACATCGCATCAAAACTAAGTGCTAATGACATGCTAACCCCACCACTTATTTCCACCGCTGCATCTCCAGGTACTAAAGCAGCGACCATACGGAGGACTTCGAGTTTTGAAACTTTTTTTTATATATTTTGACTAGTCAGGCATTTGACCGCCATCTCACCTGGTGGTAAGTGACGATGCGGCCGATGATGAAGCAAGCCTGTCAAGGAACAGCCTATTCACTCTGGCCTTGAAGGCGTCTAGATTAAAATGATAAGGAAACACACTCGCGGGTAATTGTAATAATAAACGGCTTTTGCAGTGTGTCCGAAGAGTGGAAAAATTTATTCACTTGTATTTTATACATCATGTTGACATTGTCCACAATAAAGAAGGACAATGCACAGAGAGTTTTGATATCAAACTAACACCCTACTATATCAAAAATTCACAAAATACCAATAAGCAAAACAAACTTTTGTTATACATTAACAATAACCAAAAAACCAACCTATTTTTTTTTTAACTAAATTATTTTCTAACAGCGCCCAAAGCGTTCATAAATTTGTAGTGCTTACTACTTGGCAAACCTTTAGTAAAAATATCAGCGGGCATATCGAAAGTGGGCAAATACTTCGTTTCTACAGTTTTATTTGCTATAACTTCACGGAAGTGATACCTTACGTCTATGTGCTTACTCTTTGATGAGACTGATGGTTATTTGCCAACTTCAATGCACTCGGGCTGTCATTGAACATAGAAACTTTACCAATGCAACCAGTAAATTCAGATTCTAGTTTACTTAGATGAATAGCCTAGCGACAAGCATCTGACAAACCATGTTCTCAGCATCACATGTTTTAAGAGCAACAGTTCTACTTTGCCAAGATTAGTAAACAAAAATCAGTATAAGATCGCCTATCCAGAGCATCACTGACCCAATCGGCGTCCACGTAACCTTCAAGTTCGTATTTATCTGAACTAAATTTTAAACAATAATCTTTGGTTTTCATCAAATACTTAAGAACGCGCTTAGCATAATTTCAGTGTACATGGCTATATGAATTATCAATTTCACATAATTCAGGTTTTTCTAAGTTTAATTTACACTCTATTGGTCTCTACACATTTACAATCGGCCATATCGTACTTGTTTAACAACTGTTCAATATAGTGTTGCTGATCAATAGTGATAACATTAGGCTCTTTTTTAATGCTTACTCTCATGACCAAATACTGTTTCACCTGGCCTAAATCTTTAATTTTAAACTTAGAACTTAGCCTACTTTTCACAGATGCCTTTTCCTCAATATCATTTGAGAATATAAGAAATTCATCGACATTATAGTCTTACTATGAGAAGAGCCATTCTTGGTATACACACGTGATTCTAACTTACACCTAGAGTTCCCTAATTGACACAAAGTTTCGTGTACCTTTTCATACCAGGCAAGAGATTGTTTCAATCCGTATACAGCCTTTTTCAATTTAAAAACCTTGTTTGGACAGTCTTTCATCAGAAAACTTTCTGGCAGATGCATGAAAATATTTTCTTTTAAATTTCCATTGAGAAAAGCTGTAGTGACATCTTGGTGACGTATCCATACCTAGCTGTACGCTTAAGGCAAAGAGTAGCCTCAGTGTTGAGTGTCTAATGACTGGAGAAAAAATCTCTGAATAGTCCACTCCTGCCTTCTGCGTATAGCCCTTCGCTACTAATCTAGCACGAAATCTAATATTGTCATTAGTGTAAATTTTTTTATATACACCCTTACTTACACTGTACTACATTGACATTACCTGGAGTATCTACTAACTCCCACACATCGTGCTCTTTAAATGACTGCAGCTCTTCTGCCATCGCCTGCTCCCACTTGTCACGATCAGGCCCACAGATGGCTTCTGCATACGTCACCGGTTCGTCTGGACTATTGCTGGTATACCATCAGGTCCACTAGCCTTGTTCACGTCCAGACTTCGCAGAGTTTTTAAAATATCTCTCTGATGTATACGCACCTCTGCCATAGTGCAGTCAGCGCGGTGTGAGATAGGTGGAGTTTTTCCTGCAGTATTCAAACGCGAATTCGCCGCGAAATGAGAAGCAAGTAAATTTGCTATCTCCTTCGCAGCATGCGCCAGTGTCCCGTCAGGCTTCAGATGTGGAGGTATGGTAGACTGACTAAAATTGAATTCGACTGCTTTTGCCAAAGACCAAAACGGCTTACTCCCAGGACGGTAAGAGGCCAGTTTGGCGCCAATCTGGCTTATGTGGTCAAATCGAGCCCTGCGTAGCGTCCTTTTACAAGACTTGGTGGCGAGGTTAAAGGCTTTCTTCAGTTTGCGAGTATCCGGAGACTTATGCGCTCGAGCCTCAGTCCAGGCAGAATATGCTGCCTGCTTCAGCGCTTCAGCAAGACTGCACTCAGCACTGAACCATGGGCGAGACTTGCCGTTCATCGCCACGTTAGAATACGGAATAAAATATTCCATACCCTGCCGTATAACCGCGGTAACGGCTTCAGCACAACTCGACGGATCGCCCGAAGCGAAGCATACCTCCCGCCAAGGATAGGATGAAAAAAAGTGATGCATCTCATCCCAATCTCCTGAATTGTATCGCCACACCCGTCGGGGGTTGCATGGGGTTTGCTCGGGCGGGGAATAGACGGATACAGATTTAACGAGACAATGGTCGTGAAATCTGTATCTGTATCGTACTCAGTGTCTCTGGTGGTGGTGTCTAGCGCAGCTCGTTAAAACGGATTGGCCAATGAGGTCAGTGATGTAGGGGCATACTTCCAGGCGCGGAAATATTCCGAATGGATGGGGCTGCCACGGGTGGGCCAGAGGCGTCGCCGACGCCGCGGTAAACTGTCGACACAAAGGGTTCTGCAGGTTCTGCAGGCAGCCGGGGGCTTGTCTGGAGGAAGGAGCCGGGAGACAAAGTCGCTCAATCGTCCCCGCGTTGCGTTGGCCATGCTTAGATCCATAGACCCAAGGGGACGGGGGTCAACCCACGAGGACTGGGAGGTCGATCCGGTAGGGTAGCCACCAGAGGCATAGTACGCGGGCCGACGGTGTGATCTTCGTCAGTGGGGTGCCGTCAGCGTTGCTCGCGGCGGCGTCAATCCGGTGGTTGGGTACGGAAGTCTTCCGAGCCGTTAGTCCCGGCTTCTACCAGCATGGCTAGCACAAGTCTGCCCGTGACATTGTCGCGAGAGAGTTTTTGTTTCCTTCTCTCAATGAATCATATTGGTGTTAATGTCCCGGTTCTGCTCTCACACACGAGGGGCCGGGGTCCGCCTTGACCATGATCCAGGATTTAGCAGATGAGATAATTACAGTAAACCGACTGCCATCTGATCTCCGTGACCCTACTACCAGGCAACCTGACCAGATTGGATCATGGTTACACATTCAATCGCCGGAATGTGCAAGTTTCATTACGATATCATCTTGTTTCCTTCGTTCAATACTAAGATGAAAGATATAGCAAAACCTATGTCACGCCTTTTTTCCCTTGTCGCTTTCCGACTCACTCTTCACCACTTCGCTTGATCTTGGAAACACTGCGCCGCAAGCCATTGACTCTCGCATCTGACTCAGTGTTTCCAATTCATAGCCTCGTCACAGATGCAACGAAAATTGTACAAAAGTACTACAAACATAAATAAGCTGCCATTGTTTCCGACGCAATAAGTAAAAACACTATCGCACGGCAAATAACTCACATCAGATTAGAGGTGCTGTGATAAAAAAGACGAATAGTCAATTCCAAGGAACAGATGCCTACGCAAAATAGCCCTTTTTTAAATAATTGCGTTCAAGGCAATAAAGGGGAAAGGGAATAGCAGCCAATCTGAAATGAAGAAATTGGGAAAAGTAATTCTTCGGCCTTGAACGTCAATATTATGAATCAAGTTGCCGTCTAATACTGCGCCAGTAGAAGTTAAAAGAGTGTTACTGTGGAAACTAGATAATATGTAAAATACTGAAGTTTCATCAAAATCCTATACATCGAGTAATTTTCATTTAGTATATTCATAGGGATTTGAGTTAAAAACTATTAAGTTGTTTTTTCATACCAACATGCCAATCAGCTGTTCTACTAGTTCTACAGTGTTCCCAGCAGAGAACCTTGGTTAAAGTCGCTTCTCCAACTTTAATACTCACCTAACAAGTGTCGAGTTCATTGCGGTACTGAAGTTTGACTAGCTCCAAAGTACGAACGGTCACCAATCCAGATCCCTAACACTGAAGGCGTAGCGAAACCTCCAGAATCGTAAATTATATCCTGTTGGGTGTAAAAAAATAACAGCCAACGCTCTCTTCATAGTATCCGAGATATGTCTTTTATTTTGCTCAGTCTGTCAGTCTCGTCAGTTCAGTATCCAGTTCGTCATTAAAAGTTGGGGGGAGAACGGGGGAGGCGTCTTTACATTGAGAGAAATAAAAGGGTTCCGCTTTCATTTCGCATTGAAAGTAAAAACAATGCCTCACGACGAGAAACCGCCAACGAAAAACATTTTTGAACTTTGCTTTCGAAAATATGAAAATTGTTTTCAACACAAAACATTCAGCCGCTACACAATCTGTGTTTGAAATTATATTGCACAATTATGGCGCAATTATTTCAACGCTTAGGCTATCCAGCGGGGATAGCAAGGCCTTAGTTCGCTTTTCCTAAAGCACATACGTATTCAAATATTTCGCCAAACACCAGTCATACACTCCAAACAAAATATCAAGCAAAACCCGCTCTCAATAGAATTTCACTGAAGCAAATACAAGAAATACGACCAAAGTTTTTGAGCAAAACCGTTTTTTGCCGCAGCTATTGAGTTTTCGCATATTTTTCACACAACTGTCGGGGCTCCGGGTCCGTTATAACCGAGTTATTCTCCGGACTCATATAAAGTGACCCTCGAAAAATTGGAAACACGCCGTGAGATGTGCCTTTTATGTTGGGCAACCGTAAATAAGCCAAAAAACTTATGCGCCGTGTCCCTAAGGCGGGCGGATTCAGTATTATATTTTTCATTAATCTAGCAACTCTCTTTTTGCTGCCAGAGCAACGTGTTATAGAGGTGGGCAACGCTTTGGCGATACTCTTGGTGTTGCTAATGTCTAAAGGTAGTGGTGACCACTTTCTATCAGGTGGTCAGCTTGCCAGTTTGCCTACCGTATGACAAAAAAAAAGCAAGCTTTCATATTTTTTACCTTATAAGTTACGATGCAGACGAAGATGGAGCATGTCAGTGTAGAAGCCTATTCTCCCTTGAGGTAAGTAGATTATAATGATGAGGGAACACACTCGAAGGTAACTGGTTACATTCCTTAGTCGTAATTAAGGTAAGACAATTTATAACTTTTCGTTACGGTATAGTTGGCCGTGTGGTGTCCGGCAGTGCAGAATAGCACCAACCCCTTACATTTATGGGTGTCGTACAAGGCGGCTAACGTTTTCGAGGCAAAAGATCAAGTGTCTCCGTAGTCTGGAAAATGGGCAGCAGCATTTTCCATTATTATATTTAAACACTGCGATCTCCAACCCGCCTGCCAAGCGTGGAGATTATGGCAATAACCTCCCCTTTCGTGGGAGAGGCCCTAAGTCCTGCAGTGGACTGTTACGGGCTGTGCTGATGATAGTTTTCTGAGTTAGTACTCAGTGTGATTTCAAAGACGTTTCGCGTCAAAAGCCGAAAACACACAAAAATGAAAGGTTCTAGCGAGAAACCGCTTTCACATTTACTGAAAGCGATTTCTCGAGACGGAACGCTCTGGTAGAAGACGGATTAACCGCTAGAATTGTGTGATTAGCTGATTGAAGGGGGTTGGGTACGGGTAGGGGTAGAAGCCTACTACCCCTAGGTAGAGTTCATTAAATTTAAACCACAAACACGAAGACGCGCCAGGTAGCTAATTCGTATTTTCACGAAGACTAACGGCACTAGCCTAATACTGCCTACCCGCAATCATTGTGATTCTAGAGAAAAGGAAACGAGACGAGGATATCTGATGAAAGTTCTCACACTCGCAACAACCGAGGAGTCATGAGTGTAGAGATTATGAACGTGGGCTATCACTATTTGTATTACAAGGAACTGTAATGAGACGCAATCGACTGAGCGATTACCTACTTTAAGAGTAGTTATTATCAACATTGGTTATAATACCAATACAATCCATAATTTACAAAGTGTAATGTAATGGTTGAAATGTAACGTAATTTACTGACAAACTATGGATACTTCTTAAATATATATTTTTAAATTTTAATATCGAGGTAACCGTTTGAATATGAGACGTCCGACTGATAAAGTCCTTCCGCCTTATGCAATACCGCTTTAAAACAATACTATTTTAAATATTATTGTGTTCCTGTCGGTGACTAAGGTGGACCCACCTCATGGAGCACTGGACGTGCTCCATGAGGTGGGGATTTGGGGAACAATGGCTTTGGCAGTGGAATGGCATTCGCCTTTTTGCTTCTAGATAAATATGTTACAGAGGTGGGCATTGGCGATACCCCTGGTGTTACTATTGCCTTTAGGTAATGGTGACCACTTTCCATCAGGTGGTCAGCTTGCCTGTTGGCCTACCGTATGACATAAAATAATGGAATTCTGAGACATTCCCGTGAAACCGCAGGTAATTAAATTTAAGCAGGGTGTTTATACAAATAATACATAAATACATACCGTCACGTTTTTCCCATCGCATTTAAAAAATAAAATGAATTCATAACTCACGTAAAAATAATTTATTTTTATGAATATGCTCTGAATACGGCCCACTGTTCTTGAGGAAAATGAGAAAGCCAAAAAACTTACATACTGCTTTTAGACCCGGCAGTGGAGTAAGTACATAAAACTTATAGTTTACTAAGGCCCCACGGTAGCGCAAAGTGAGCCTACTTTGCGTCCGACAGGGACGCGTCCTGTGGGACTTCTTAGATGCTGCTGGCTGGACGAAATACTGGACCTGGTCGATCTTCTGAGTCGGAGATAGATGGAATCCGTGAGGGTCAGCCAGTAAATACAATATCCTTTATGGGTCGCTAGCCAGCGGACTAAATAGTTACTGATGTTCTTTTGTACATACATACTGCGCATACGTACATTTTGTACATTACGTACATCAAAATTTGCAAGTATTTAAAACAAACTTGTTGTTGGAATGCGACTAGGTGAAAATGAAAATCCTAGTACTTACAATATCATTGTTACTTTATCATACACGGCCATGGTAGTAATTCGAGTAATTTCAGGAAAAGTGTGTGTGTGTGACACTATTGGCGTTCTTGGCGGTATGTCCCGGTTATGCTCTCGTGCACGAGGGCCCTGGGTCCGTATTACCTTTATCCAGAGTTTGCCAGATCAAAAACAGTGGAGCGACAGCCATCTGATCTCCATGATCCTGTTAACCTGACCAGATTGGATAATGGATACTGCATTAGTGAAACCTGCACATTCAGTCGCCTGAATGTGCAGGTTTCACGTCTAATGTAGAAGAGGCTCAAGACCAGCGGTGGACTGTAATTGGCTATTGTTGATGATGATCATCAAGGCGGACCCCGGACCCTTACATGCCGCGCGGGAGCGCAAGCGGGACATGACGCCGAGAGGATGATGATGATGTTGATGATGATCATCATCACATTACAGCCCATAACAGTCAACTGCACGACTTAGGACCTTTCCTACGACAGGGCAGGTTATTGTCATAATCTCTACGCCTGACAGCTGGATGGACAATTGATAACGCTGCTGCCAATTTTTCAGTTACGGAGACTACACGTTTTGCCTCGAAAATATTAGTAGCCTTGTACGACACACACGTGTGTAAGGGGTTGGTGCTATTTTACTCTGCCGGACACCACACGGCCATGATGATGGTGATTGAAAATCATTATATATTTAACGGGGAAGGAGATAATTCGTTATCGTCTGCCATAGCTAGGTATCGAGTGTGGGGGTAGTACTGGGTATGTCGGTTTAATGAAACGTAGGGTTGTACAAACTAAACTTCTTATACTTTCTTCCTTACAATAATTGGGTCACTTAGTTCTACGAATCAACTATAACACACTGTAGGTATTTCGGAACGCGAGACAGTTTCTAGGGTACACTTCCACTCCGACCAAGAGACAACAAGCGAGTGTGCCTCCGCGTGTTCGACTAGTGGCGGGAACCCAGACTCCGTCGAGCGCCGAGAGGTGGCGCTGGCGTTCCGACGTACCGAAGTCAATAGACTTTCTTTATTTTGCCGACACGGCCATCCTGCTAGCACACGTCCTCGTGGGTTAACCTGTAACCGGAGAAGAAGCGAAAAAGCTTCCGTTCACCTCTACATTCACTAATCTCAGTCTGTGATTCAAGTGACTCTACATTTAAAAACTCAACTCAAATTTCATTTTACTTGATTACTTTACTTCATAGAGCATCATAATTTTACAACTCAGATCACAGACTTGATTAACACAAAGTATTTACAAACGGGACATAATTTATTTACAAAGTAATTTCTTGAAAGAACAATAATCAATTAACCTGAGTAGTCATGTACCAGAGAAAACCATCATTTACCAAACTTCAAAACCACATTATTTACAAGAGCTCACAGAACTTCCAAGTTTGCCACCCTCTATAGCCACGGCTTACATAGCCGACCAGCTGATCATCAGCCGCCACTCAACATACGTGTGCCCCCGTGTGCATCACCCAATTACTACACACGATACGGTCACTACAGACCACGACCTCCGCCAGTGCTAAACGCGCACCGCGCACCCACGGACTACTTGAGTTACCCCAAGAGACACCGATTTCCACCGGGCTACGACTACGTAATAGCTACTGGTATAGTCGACATCAATACGGCATATAGAGTGCTTACTGTTCACGTTCTGGCTCATCAGCACAATCAACATCATTAATATCTGCTGGTACATAACCTTCAGGCATCTTTCTTAGCCTATCGTGTGCGTACTTGTAAGTACGCTTCGAGTCTAAAGCTTTCAACGTATAGCGATCCCCATCCAACACTTCAATCACTTTGAACGGTCCCTTGAATTTTGGGTCTAACTTTAACTGGTTACGTTCTTCATTGGCCAGTAAAACAAAATCGCCTAGCGAAAACTTTTTGATTGAAGCTTTTGTACTGTCGAAACGAGCTTTGTCATAGCTTGCACACTTTTGAATATTATCTGACGCTATTTCACGGACCTCGTCAATGTCTACTTCTGTATCAACATCGCTACTACACATCAGTGATAATGGTCTAGCTACTTTACCGATTAAAAGCTCGAGGGGAGAAGCTTTGGTAACGCGGTTCATAGTACAATTAATCGCGAGTTGTACCTCACCTAACGCGTCCTGCCACGACTTAGTATCACTTGTTTCAACGGCAGTTAACATTGATTTTAAAACACTCATCACGCGTTCTACTTGTCCGTTAGCACGGGACGAACCGGTCGCTATTAGATGCAAGTTAATATTTTTACTTTCGCAGAAATCACGGAACTCTCTGCTGGCAAAACATCTACCTTGATCCGCGATTATTCTAGTAGGAGTACCAAAAAGAGCAACGCTTTGGGAAACCGCCTGAATGCTGCTTTTAGTGTCAATGTTAGTCGTATGATAGAGTAAAACGTACTTGGTGAATGCGTCTATCAAAACAAAGACGTATTCTTTGTTGTCATTTTTGCCGCTCAATTTACCTGTTACGTCTATGTGAACTGTGTGCCACGGTGTAGTTACTTTCGGAATCGGATGCAATTCGGCTTGGATTTTTCCTGAATGAGACTTCGCGATTTTACATGTTACGCAATTTTCAACAAACTTTTTAACGTACTGAGTCATACCAGGAAACCAGTAAAAATCATAGAGCTTTTCGCGCGTCTTGTCAACACCAAGATGAACGAGAGAGTCATGAAAGTTATTAATTACTGACCATCTTAACGCCCGGGGTAAGTAAGGCAAGCACTTAGACCTACCATTACGCTGTATTTTTCGGTAGAGTATACCTGAACGAAGTACATAAGTTCTAGCTACTTGCTCGTTCATTTCGTCGCTCTCCAAGTCACTTATGATTTTAACAATCTCATCGTCGCGCTGCTGCTCAGCTTGAATCCAGTTAGAAGAGAGCTGATTTACATCAATACGCTTTTGCTCTACATGAAGAACCTTTGCTTTTGGGCTGCACGGAAGAGGGTTTCGCGACAGAAAATCTACATGAAGCATCTTTTTGCCTTCTCTATAAACTACATCAAAGTCAAAAGACTGTAGAAAGGCCCACCATCGATGAGCTCGCGGGGTAAGATCATGTTTATTCTGAGACGCCTTCAACGAATTACAGTCCGTGACAACTGTGAACTTTCTACCGTGGAGATACTGCCTGAAGTGTTTTATAGAGTTCACAACAGCTAACGTTTCGAGTTCATAAGAATGATAGTTGCTTTCAGCTGGGGAAGTTCGCTTACTAAAGTAAGCTACGACTCTACGTTTACCATCGACCACCTGGAAAAGAATCGAGCCATAGCCCAAGCTACTAGCGTCGGTGTGAAGCTCTACTGGGAATTTAGGGTCAAAAATCATTAAAACTGGAGAGTTTGTCAACTTCGAAATAATGTTTTGACGAATGTCTTCATGTTCAGGCTTCCAATTCAGGTCACCTTTAAGAGATGTTAGTCTGTAGAGCGGGGCCATTATTCGGGAAAAATCCTGAACAAATTGTCGAAAGTAAGAAGCTAGTCCAATGAACTGTCTCAACTGAGTAACAGACTGTGGGGGCGGTAGAGCAGTTAATGCTTCTACTTTCCTTTGATTCGGTCTCACTTGGCCAGCCTCTACTTCAAATCCCAAGAACTCTACCTTCGTCTTAAGGAAGGAGCATTTCTTCAAATTTAAAGAGAAACCAGCTTCAGTAAGTAAACGCAATACGACATCAAGCCGTTCTACTCCAGACTCTATATTTGTAGAGATGATTAAAATATCGTCGACATAAACTATGACGTAATCGTGAGCTAGGTCACCTAGAGCGTTCATAATCGCCCTCTGAAAAACTGAAATCGCATTTTTGAGGCCAAAAGGCATCGTCAAAAATTCGTACTGGCCTTCAGGTGTTATAAACGCAGTGGTCTCTACCGACTCTGCAGCAACCGGAATCAAATGAAAGCCACTGGCACAGTCAAGCTTCGTGAAAAAGTTGGCACCACCAAGGCGTGCTATTTGATCGCAAATAAGGGGTAGTGGATATTTGTCAGCTACGGTATTGCTGTTCAATTCACGGTAATCAATACACATGCGCAATGAACCATCGCATTTTTGTACCAACAGAGCAGGACTTGCAAATGGAGAACAACTAGGCCTAATAATACTCGCCTGTAAAAGTTCTTTGACACGTTCGCGAATCGTGTTACGTTCGTCAACTGACATCCTGTAAGGTCGTCGCTGTACTGTACGATTTGGATCGATTAATCTGATTTTAAGTTGGCCTGTATTTACGCGCGTAGTTGGCATTCCGGAAATAAAGAACTTTGAAAACCGGGTTATTATTTCAAGAAGTTTTGACCTATTTTCGCCTGTAATATCCGCGTCAATATCGTTCAAGTTACTTTGTTTTTCCGCCTCGTGAGTTACTGAATTTATGACGTAATTTTTGCACAGTGAAAATTCTGTAGCAGACATATTGACAGAAAAACCTAGATTCAAAATTTCTCTACCGATCATAATATCACTTTGTAGGAAATTGTCTGGCAAAACATGTAACAAAATCTCAAAATTGTGGTCGTTTATCTTAACACAACATAAGATCTGTTCTGTACTGAATACTCGTGTCTGTCCAATACCCGTCATTGCAACAACATTGTTTATACGTTGGCCACTAAATTTCGCCGCAACACTTTCTTTAATCAACGAGCATTCAGCACCCGAATCGTAAGAAAAACAATACAGATCACCTTTGTGTTCCAAGGACCCCGTCGGTGGTTGCACGACGCAAACATCAACGCGCCGCTCGCTGCGCGCTGCGCCCGCGCCGCCGCCGTTTGCTTGACTGCTGCCGTCGCTCGTACAACGACTGGCAATGTGGCCTGCTTTTCCGCATTTGAAACAGACTAGTGGGCCCCTTGTGGTTGATTGTTGTGTTGTTTGATTTATTGTGGTCGGCACTATTACTCGGCCACTGTCCATAGGCTTGCTTCTACACTCTGATCGTCGATGGCCTATTTTACCGCAGTTATAACATTTTAGTGGTGTAACCTTCGCTCGTTTGTTATCCAGTGATGTTAAAGATTCGCTTGGTGTAGTTAACTTGCGTTTCGAATGGGAAAATGCGTGTAGTTCTTGTTGCAATTTTTCTCGCGACGTAATGTTGGTTGTAAACGCCATGCGTTGAATCCTCGTATCAAATTGCGAAACGTGAGCGAGTACAATAGCCACTATAATTTCTTCTTTGTTGAAGTCTCTCCAACAAGATGTAAGTGACGTCATCAACCGACTCGCATAAGACGCCATTGTTTCTTTTTCGCTTGGTTTGTCGCCGCTCAAATTTATGAGGGTAGCCGCTAAAGTTTCGGTCGGTGCGAATCTCGCTGAAAAAAGTACCTTGAACTCGTTCCATGTAATGCCTTGGTAGACAACTTGCGATAACCATGTCGATGCGGTACCTTTTAGCGCTTTGCTTATCGCCAAAACCAGCTGAGCGCCTTGCAACGGAGTTTCTCCAAAACACAGATTTGCGGTCGTGCACCATGATCTCGCGTTCACATCCTTCTTGTCAGGGTCGAACTCGGGTAACTCGACGTGGCTGGTGGTCTTCGGCGCTTGTATAGCTGCAATCAACGCCTGCATATTTGCATGTTGCTGTTCAAACATGGCACGCCAATGATCACTTTCCGCGACGCCTTTTTGCTGCTGAACCGACAGTGATCCCACTTCTGATAACGGGGAAGGAGATAATTCGTTATCGTCTGCCATAGCTAGGTATCGAGTGTGGGGGTAGTACTGGGTATGTCGGTTTAATGAAACGTAGGGTTGTACAAACTAAACTTCTTATACTTTCTTCCTTACAATAATTGGGTCACTTAGTTCTACGAATCAACTATAACACACTGTAGGTATTTCGGAACGCGAGACAGTTTCTAGGGTACACTTCCACTCCGACCAAGAGACAACAAGCGAGTGTGCCTCCGCGTGTTCGACTAGTGGCGGGAACCCAGACTCCGTCGAGCGCCGAGAGGTGGCGCTGGCGTTCCGACGTACCGAAGTCAATAGACTTTCTTTATTTTGCCGACATATTTTACTTATGTTGAAATTGTAACTAAAATAGGTGAGCTCTTTAAAAATGTATTATGGGATGTGTTCTTGAAATGAATAAACTATGTGACTCGGTTCAGCGTGTTCCTTGTATACCTATCGGTTGGTTCCGTATACACAGAAGCTATTTTGTTATGTATTTATATATTTGTTTTTTTTTTTCTTTTTAATTCTGTTACATTTATTTTATTTACATTTTTTTTTGTAAAATGGTAAATAAACGATTATTTATTTATTTATTCCCGAGACTATTCATTAATTGATTTTCAACTAATTTACATACAATTTACAAAGACAATTATGAAAAAACAATATTATTAACAAGCAAGCCCGGCGCGACTTCGTTCGCATACATCTATTTTACCCCTCTCTACACTTTTTTCTTGCTTATAAACCTTTCTCTTTAATCATTCTATCTATTGTTGCAAACCGCATTAAAAGATCTCAACGTACATATCGACTTTGTTTGATACTATGTACAGTCGGTAGTATCAAATGTGTGAGATAAATAAAGAAAAATTACAAAAACAAAAAACCCTGACACTCGCGCGATTAAGACGAATCTAACAACACTTCATAACGTCAACATGCATCAAACCAAGCGTAGCGTTTGGACACGGGCTGGCGTAAAGCCCATGTCAAATAATAAATAAACAATTTATTTTATAGCAAAAACTTTATAGTAAATATAACAATAAATACAATTATTACATTATTGAGCCTATCTATACAATATCTAAACTTGTAGTCTTTTAGTCATTTTTTGTTCGTACTCTAGTGCACGCTAAGCCCCTTGTAGAACTCACTACTACAGTCACAGGAGATTAATTACAATAATTCGTTACCTGAGTCACGCTTCCTCTGCCACATGGAAGCAATCCTACTACGTAGAATTGCAAAAAAGTCAGGGCCACCTAATTAACCAAACATCTAAGCGCTGCAATACCTTGGTAGGCTCATCATCATGATGGGAAATGCATCATCATCACAGCCCATAACAGTCCACTGCAGGACTAAGGGCCTCTCCCACGAAAGGAGGTTCTTACCATAATCTCCACGCTTGGCAGGCGGGTTGGAGATCGCAGTGTTATACATATAACTATGGAAAACGCTGCTGCCCATTTTCCAGCTTACGGAGATTCTAGATCTTTTGACTCGATAACATTGGTCGCCTTGTACGACACCCACGAGTGTAAGGGGTTGGTGCTATTCTACTCTGCCGGACACCACACGGCGAAATGCATAATTATGCTGAATTCAAAGAGATAGACACTACAATAGACTACGAAAACATAATCCTCATTCTGACGCAGTCAGGTAAACAAACAACAAACTTTGTGAAAAATCCTTTAACCTGACTTTCATATTTTTGGCTTCCGACGTAACTCTACGTAGAGCCACGTTGTACGATCTAAGCACGGAACTCTACATAATTCAGTGCAGCGGAAAAGATCCGTGGGGTCCCACATAAATATCTTAAGCGGACGGAAAAGTTCGGAATTATACTCTCTATTTTCTTTGTATTTGCTGTGTGTAGAGTTCGGGAGGACTTCTCTAGCTGCTTAATTAGTGTAGAGTTTTTACGATAGAGTCGTTTGGAGGAAGAGGAATTGAGGTTAAGTACGTACTGGTACGGGGTAGACACATAAATGGTTTATGTGCTACAATAGCATTTTTGTAAATAGTATGTATGTATGTATGTCATCTCTTTATTGCATCAATTTATAACATAATTCATATTTATAATAGTATGAAGCATTTGTAAACTATACAGTTTAATGCAAAAAACGGATCTTGTGGCAATTGTTTTCTTAATAGTATCAAGCATTTGAAAATTATACAGTTTAATGAAAAAAATCTTCTAGTCCACATGACCTCCCTGCCTCAAGGCGAAAGTTTCCAAAAGATAACACTTAATGGGCCTCATTGCAAGCGAAATCTCTAAAGTGTACGTTGGAAACTGATATGGTTTTGAAATATATGGTTAAAAAGGTTTATAGGATCCAAAGTCACCGTTTTAAGTCATGTCGTGTGGTGTCAATCGCTATACTGTTGGCGAAGCGAGATTGACCAAAGTCTTCCGCCATCAGTCTTCGCATTGTAAAACGAAAGGCTCGCAAAATCGAGGGCCAAAATGTCCGAATGGCAAGCTCGACGACCTCACAAAGGCCAGAGAGAGGGTAGATGCTCACCCATACGACTTGAAAGCGTACCACGACTGGTGTGAGATGATGATGAACTAAGTACTCTGATTCATCATCGAGGTAGTGGACAACATTGTCTGAATCCTTCTGTAGTAAGCCGTCGCATCCGACTCAGTTATGTCAATTCTTCGCTTCATGAGCCTAATGATACTGTTCCTGATACTGATAATGATTTGTAATAGTGATAGGTACGCGGTCCCTGGGGAGCACTTTGGGAGCACTTTTTAAAATACTACGCAATGACAAACGAGCAGACAGCCCACCTGATGGCAAGCGATAACTGTCACCCATAACATCCGTGACTCATGCATTTAGGTTGCGGGCAACAAAATTGCAAAACCGCAGGTGCGTTGTCACTGTAACGACTAGGATGAAATGCAACAATGCAAGCTTGTTGTTGCTTGGCGGCAAAAATAGATAAGGACGTAAAGACCCTGTGATCTGTGATCACGGAACGCCAAACGGCTCCCTTAATTTACTGTTCAACGAGTCTTAGGATAACCAGCGGAAGAACTTGATCAACCTCGCTTCGCCAACGCGAGGCACACCTAATGACTGGTGAGCTTGTTGCGTTGCTGAAGTTCGACTAGCGTCAAAATTCGAAACGGTCACCCATCCAATTCCCGGCCTCTGCAGGCTTAACCTTGCTTATAAGTCTCGCAAACATGCTGCTTGTAGATCTTGGTCAACCTCGCTTCGCCAATGGTCTTAGGAGTTGCTAGTTCGACTAGTCTCAAAGTCTCGAAATGGTCACCCATCTAATTCCCGGTCTCTACTAGCGATCTAATCTATAAACGTATCTCATACCAGTAATAGTCAAAAGACCATACACACACTACTATCCAACAACAACGACAAGGGACATGCAAACGAAATACATTAAATCGAGCCGAAAACTCTTTCAGATAAGTCGATCGAACGAGACATAAAACTAAAGGTCTTTTCCTGTTTTCCCTTTATCTACTTGACGTATGTTAGTGCAGCATCCCGCGAACGAGCACCCAGTTTACAAAAGCCGTTACGACAGTTTCTTTGTAAGGAGCTAGCCAAGATCTGAGTCGGATAAAATCCGTGGAAATTTCTAGAAAAGTCCGACAGCGCACCTGACGTAGTCTACCTACCAACACAATAAAGGTTAGTTTTGAAGTAGTTTAAAATGAAATTGTTTTGATTTCAGGATTGCTTTGCTTATGCTTTCGTTTTAGAGGTAAACTTGATTTTAAATCTATGGACCGATACACTCTCATTAATTTCGTTGGTAAAATTTATTCGTTTTCTTGTCAAATATTTGAAGCTTAACTTTTTTTATTTTTTTAATATGAACGGAAGTATACAAATATCTGGTCTTACACGCGTTCAGTTTAACTGTTTCTGATATTTGTCTGTGAAACCATAATCATCATCATAATTATGGCGTTAAAATCTCGGGGGCCTAGGGTCCGCCTTGACCATGATCCAGGATTAGGCAGATCAGGTACAGATACAGGACCATTTTGTGCGGTTTTTTCTGGGCATATACAAAATATGTACCTAACCTATTTGCAAGCGAGCGTCATCATCTACTGACGGTCACTCACAGTGACAGATTGAGACAGGGCTGCCATCATTGAGACAGACAACCAGCGGCGCTAGCGTCGCGGAGTTCCCTTTCTTTTCATTTTTTTATGGTCTGTGGTGGTGCCGCGGCGCTTGAGCATTTTGTTTTATTTATGTACAATAAAATTATTGTAATGTTTAAAATTAAGACATTCATAAGCGTTTGTAAAAAACCTAAACTGAATAAACATGATTTGATTGATTGATTGATTGATTGGTAGTGTTTATCTATGATATAGGTACATAAAGTTAATTTGACAGCGCTGAGATAACCTGAGAAAAAGAAAGAACTTTACATGGTATAAAACGTCGTCGTCTGTCCCTACATATCTCTGTAAGTATCTATCTACGCTTAGATCTTTTAAATTACGCAACGTATTTTAAAGAGGAAAGTATATAAACAGGAAAAAATGGGTAGGTAGGTGTACGCGAACATGGTCGCGCCGTAACTAGTAATAAAATATTTACACAACGTCACGCCTTTCCTAGCTTATTTGCTATGTTAATCAAAAATGATAACATCAAGCAAGCTTTCATCAACTCCATCAAAACCCAATATCAACTGCCACAGTCCGCTTCGCCCATTGACCTACAAACTCTTGGATACCTGGCTCTAAAATGTCGCCGCCGAATGAAATCCATATTTCACCAACAATTAGATTCGGTTCCAGCGTCATTCCGGCTGTGTACCTGTGGTAATAAGGCGCTTGCATGTTTTTGGCAAAAGTTTTTTTTTTTTTTTTATGTTATCCAGCAGACAAACAGGCATGCGGGCCACCTGATGAAAAGTGGTCACCGCCGCCTATGGACATCAGCAACACCAGGGGTGCTACCAATGCGTTGCCCGCCTCTAAGGAAACCTCTAATATACCTCTTGAACGATCCCATGTCATAGTCCAAAGGAAACACTGTGGCTGGGAGCTCATTCCACATCCGAATCGCACGAGCGAGAAACGTTCTTTCGAATCTTCGCGTGGACACCACTAGAGGGTCCATGTAATGGAGATGAGTACCCAGCCCACGGCGGGTGGTGCGATGGCGGAATTGTGCTGTGGGCACCAGATCAAATAATTCTTCAGAACACTCCCTATTGTACAGCCGGTAGAACACACACAGGGAGCCAAAGTCCCTTCGATCAGCCAGTGATTCTTGCTTGCCTGTCAGTATGGTATCGTCAACAATTCGTACGGCGCGCCTCTGTATGGAATCCAGGTGATTAAGCAGGTCGTAGATTAAGGTAATGTACCTCTATTGGCTTTTTCTTTCTTATTTTTTTTTCTTTCTTTCCTTTGCACTATAACATGGGGTTCTTAAAAAGGCATGTCTACAGGTACCTCAAAGACCGGCACCGCATCCGCTCCCTAAGGGGAGCGGTTGCAGATGTCCAGGACGACTGTGGCCACGCACCATCAGGTGGACCGCCCGTCCGTGTGCCTCCCTTGGCAATAAAAAAAATATTTCAAGGCTTATCTTTTAAGACTACAGGACTTATCGTGAGGCCTGAGCGTTGTCTGTTGTGTATTTTTAAACCTACATACTACACCCGACTTATTTGGATAATGGCAATTGCTAATGTGGAACATCGGTTCAATGGTTAACCTACTCTACTCGTACTCCGAGGTACCATATTCGAACCTCAGCGTCGCCATGTACTTTTCTGTGTTATGTACATTAGTTTAACACTAACCGATATTGTAACGGTGAGGGGAGACATCGCGATGAAACCTGCACATACAGGTGACAATTATAATCCAATCTGGTCAGGTTCCCTTGTTAACAGGGTTATGTAGATCAGGCGGCATTCGCTCCATTGTAATTACCTGATCTGCCAAATCCTGGAACATGGTCAAGGCACACCCAGAGCCTACGCGCGCGAAATCACAACCGGGACTTTTTTTTTAATGTTATCCGGCAGACAAACAGGCATGCGGGCCACCTGATGGAAAGTGGTCACCGCCGCCTATGGACATCAGCATCACCAGGGGTGCTACCAATGCGTTGCCCGCCTCTAAGGAAACCTCTAATACCTCTTGAACGATCCCATGTCAAAGTCCAAAGGAAACACACTTTAACGCAAAGGTTACCATTTACTAATGTGAACTGATGCGGGCAAAAAGAATACCATGGATATTAGTTACTACCTACGTGAGTTACCATCCTCTCGACACTACCAAATGTAGATCCATTCATCTCAGCCCACACCTTCAACATCAATCGGCTCTGTTCCTTTTTGCATTTATCAACTTCCTACGACCTTGACGTGGGCGTCAGTTCATATTACTATCTCGGAATTGGCAATTTTATTCCCATTACGTAACTAGCTACGAATTTTGGGTACGAAATAGTGGCACTATACCAATGTATATGTGTAATGGAAGTTTATATTTTAATTTTGATAGTAGTTTTTTTTCTATTAGTATTTTATATGGTGTTTACAGGCTGTATTAATTACCAAAATTATAAATTGCAGTTTTACAGTTTTTTTGCACTGTAAAACTGTGAAATAAATAAATAAATACTGGAGTATTTATAGTGACCATATAAATTAAATAGAATAAATTTTTAACCCCCAACAAAAAAATCACTAACTAAAATCGGTTTTGTTGTTTAGAAAACATTTGAATTTAAGTAAACTTGGGCGGGGGTTATTCGACTTTTTCTGTTGGTTAGGTTATTTGAAATCGTCATGCATGTAATTTCAAACACATTCGTATGTACAGGTAACTACTAACTTTCAATGGAAAAGTACACATTAATATTATTTATTTAAAAAACAGTCTAATTCATAGCACACCGCATATTCCCTATTCGTACCTGGGGTATAAATTGAAAAATTGTTCGTCAGCCTCCCATCCAGTATCTACTTCAGTTTACGCCCCAGTGAGGGACAGGGCCGGCGGGAGGGGCGTGATATCATCTTTACTATCTGACAATTTTCCACAAAATAAATACAAATTCTTTATTAGTAACACGTCAAAGTAGCAAGTAGGTAGTACTAAGTACCTTTATTAGCACATTACATTTAATTCTAAGTTACAATGTCAACGCCGCAACAATGGAGGGACTTCTATAATAGACGGCGACGAACGTGCAAGCGGTTTACCTAATAGAAAGCGATCACCGCCACCAAGAGACATTCTTAAATTAGTAACAGACGCTTTGTTTTGGCTGAGGCCGATCAACCGCCTGTTGCAGTTGATACTATCCTTTAATAGTTTCAGTTTATTGGAACCTGAACAGATTAAATCAATGATACATAATCGCAAAAGTAACTATTTCAATCATTGATATCAGATAATTGTTAGCAACAGACTTACATTACTAGCCTACTGGTAACATAACAGGGATATTAGGGTACAGACTGTACTAGCTAGTCTGCCTCTACGATCTTACTCGCCTTCTAAGGACGAAAGCCGTCAATAAACAGCGCTGGCGCTATCTAAATTGTACTTTACTGGATTACACGACACGACGGATGGGTTGAAAGAACGTTTCTTGCTCGTACTATTCGGATGTGGAATGAGTTTCCAGCACAGTGTTTCCTTTGGGTTGTTACTCATTGAATTACTCGACTTTGACAAACTTTGACGTAATTGACTCCTTTAAGGCCAAAGTGAATAAACTACAGGGGGTTTAAAAAGGCCATATTAGCGTTTAATTTTATGATTCATATTAGAATGCCACAACTGCCTTTCAAACATAGAAACCGCATCGAAATATGTCCATCCATTCAGAAGCTACGATGCCACAGGACAGGTACACAACTGCACACATACATAGAGCCACAGATACACACGTCAAACATATAATACCTCTCTGTTTTCGTCGACAGTTAAGATAGACATAGACATAGACATTATTTATTTTAACATCACAATACTCATAATACAAGACTCATTGAGTAAGTTACATTTGTAAATCTAAATTTAACATATATATATGTCGTTGCGTCAAGGAAAGTGATGTATCAGGATCATTGTCACCAGGGTGGTGATATCAGCATTAGATCGTATTCGTACAGATAAATAAAAAAAAGGGTTCACATTTACTCCACTGTATTTATGCCACTTCATTTTTGCACATCACTTATAATTTTACTTGAAATCAGAGGTATTACAATGTAGGCAGTTGCAGTAATTTAAATTATTATTTCAAAGGTAATTTTAAAATCACTTTATTTTCAAACGTAAACAAATTTTTCTATAAACGAAATGTGGAGACAGTTTCAAGACGTGTTCACTCCTCGGCGGTTCGGCCAAGACTGCCCGCCACTCCGCCCGAGTCGTGCCGTCAAGACTCTGTCAGCATGCCCCGCCAGGTGGCGCACTCCCACTTCCGTTTTCTGCGTCATGTGTCCGTACTATTGACCACATGATTCCATGATATTGACCGGATCCGTCATATATTTAAAACCTACTTAAATAAAGCGATTCGAATATGGAGTAACGCGTTGTCAAAAAGATAAAGGTACAACGAACACCTCGCAGGGTTTTTACACAACGAGTTGTCTCTTACGTCATGTTCAAATAACACTTTTTAATATAAATTTTGAACTGTTTTTCGTTCTTCTCGTACATTTCTTGTTATTGGTCTGGCAGTTGATTTAGATAAGCAGGTATATCATAATTTAACATTCTTGATCCGTATACATTTCTTAATGTGCGTAAAAGATACATATCACTCCCTTCAATTTCTCGCAAGTATTTCGGCTGGTTATTATCCACAAATTTTTGTGAATCATTAACTTCTGCTAGATAAAATTTAATTTTTTCAAATGCACTTTTTTAGTTTGCAGAACACCAACAGTTTCTTACTGTCATTTTAGTATATAGATTTGATATTTTTTGAAACTATGATCCCGATAATGTAATTTGCTTCGATTTACTTCGACTCTGTGCTAGCGGAAGTCAAGTGTTTAATTCACACTTGACTTCCGTATAAAAACTCGTAAATGACACAGACAATAAAACGGCCGGCCCTGGTATTTTCGGTGCTTCTGTTTCGTTATTGTGCAATTGGGCTGATAGAAAGGCATGGTGCACCGAGATTCATTTTGAAAAATCCAAACTGCTTTTATTGGGGCTCGCCTTCTATGCAGGTTTTTGCTTTTGCATTTATTCCTAGAGGCAGCTAAAGAAAAAATCACTCCAGCCATTCATATTTATTTTTGGTCGCTTTCAGTCTTGGGATCTAATCTGATATCTGTACATATTCAGTTTGTCAAAGGCACTGAAAAGTAGCTGTATTTGTAACGAATCGACTCCTGTTTTACCTTTGATCAGAGTATAGGCAGAATGAAATATTAATTTATTATATTAAATATAACCAAAGGTCCTTCCTAAATACACAAAGTCATTCACTCTATCGTCGTCTATCATTATATTGTATTGAGTAACATCGTCTTCTGTTTCCATAACTTTCGTCCTTCTTTAATTTATTTATTTATTTATTTTACAGTTTTACAGCAATCACATTTGGTTACAATAAAGTGATTTTTCATAACCTTCTCTGTCTCATGCTCATAGTTTCGAGAAACTAATCCTATTGTACGTATCCAGTTTGTCAAAGGCACTGAAAAGTACCTGTCGATATTTCTTACAAATCGACGCCTGTTTCACCTTTGATCAGAGTATAAGCACGCTGAAATGTATATGAAACACAACTTGCAGTTTTTCGTAGTTAAGTATAAAAGTAATTAAATTCAACGGTGAATGATGTGCATGGCGGCGCATGCATTAGCGCTCTCTGAAAGGTGTGGCTTCTGCCTTAAATTAAAAGGTAAATTTTAAGTTCAAGTGCTGGGCATATTCATTTTAAAATACAAATTTTATGTGTTACGAATTCACTTTGAGTAATCAAGTGTACCAACTTGGAGAGCGCCGAGCCGCAGTGGAAATCGAACCCGGTACCTCTTGCCTACAACATTATCCACTCGGCCACCAACGCTCCTCTCAAAGCTGACTAAATATTCAGATGAAATATGTGAGTTGAATTTCGTGAATAAAAATCACAGTTTGCATTCGTTTATTAGCACGAGGATAACGGAAACAAACGATAACAAAGTTATTAACATTCTTCAATTGTGAGTTAATTTTGTAGCGTTGCCAAACACGTGCTTTCATTTTATGGTTCGAACAACAATGTGTTTCGACCTTACATAAAAATCTCCTGAGACTGTTCAAACAGCTCTCAAAAACGTTTCTAGCTCGTACGATTCGGATGTGGAATGAGCTCCCAGCCACAGTATTTCCTTTGGACAAGAGGTATATTAGAGGTCTCTTCAGAGGCGGGCAACGCATTGGTGATTGCTGGTGTCCATAGGCGGCGGTGACCACTTTCCATCAGGCAGCCCGGTTGTCTGTTTGGCTGTCGAATAACATAAAAAAAACAGTCTCGGGGTCCCCTGCAGTAGATCATGGTCTACATCGCTTCGCCAACGGCATTAGGAGAAACACATAACAAGTAATAAGCTCGTTGTAGTGCTGAAGTTCCAGATCACATAGTACGAAGCGGTCACCCATCCAGATCCTGGACTCTGCGAGCGTTGCTTAACCTTGGTTATCTCGCAACGCAACCCTGCCAGACCGCGTGCCACTTCATAACCAAATTAATACTGAACTCGCTCAAATAACTTACGTTACAACTTGGGGACCCCTTAAGCAACCAATGTTGGTATTGCTAAGTCCCAAAACTGGCGAGCCTAAACTTGTTGTACAAAAACTGGAAGTAAAGAGGCCATATTTACTTTACCTTTTCCGTACAGTTTGAATTATTCACCAGACTTAGGGACCCCGTTTTGCTCGAGCCTCTAAGGGGCTACGCACTTAAGATCCTGATAAGTCTATCGAAATAATGTTGTGGGAAATTGCGTCTTGCTAACTTGGTATTAAATACTTGCTTTGAGTATACATTTTTTGCTTATATCTTACTTGTGAAGTACTCATGGCTTGGTCTCCGAGAGGTTACAATAATTATAGCAGCATTCATTACCACGGGTCTCGTACAAGGCAAGTAATGTCTTACGCTAAAACCATCTCAAACAAAGAAATTGGACATAGAGCATCTCAAACTTCCGTAGAGCGACGCCTGACAAGCGTAGTTATTATGTCAATATTCTCTTTCAAATTGAGCGTCGGTAGCCGGGCGGTTGTGTATTCAACTCGTAAGCGAGAGGTACCGGGTTCGAATCCCGCTGCGACCATGTACCAATGACTCTTTTCTGAGTTATGTACATAAGTTGAATACTAACCGATGCTCTTACGGTGAGGGAAAAAATCGTGATGAAACCTGCACATTCAGGCGACTAGATGTGTAACCACAATTCAATCTGGTCAGGATCCCCCTGGTAGCAGGATCATGGAGGTCAGATGCAGTCGCTCCACAATTACCAGACCTGCCAAATCCTGGATCTTGGTCAAGGCGAACCTCGGGCCCTCGTTCTCGAGAGCACAACCGGGACATTAACGCCAAGATGATTATTATTATTCTCTTTAAAATTGACCAAAATACCTTGACCAGAGTCGCCATATCTATGTAAAGAAAAGTGAGGTGACCTTATTACAAACAAGAAAATAAATTTGCAAAATCACCCAGTTTGCTAACAGCTACAGTTTGGTCCTTCGAGCCACACGGCTGTTTGTAGTGAATTGATCGCTTGACTGGCTGTCTCTGACGTCACATCCGATTAATCTGCTGCCGTCTCACAATTTGTCTACGTCATTGACTGACGAGGCAGAGCACAAGTATAGCGCCAGAAACTCTGACCCGGCGGCTGAAAATGGAACTAAGCGTCGCCATTTTGAAATACCGTTTCTAATACAACAATGACGACACCAGCACAGGATTAGTTAGTTTGTGGACTTTACAGGGCTTTGTCGACTTTGTATTGAACTATTGACCCAGTTTACATTAATCATTTTGCTTTTAGGGTACCCGATTCCTTAAGCCAGATTACTTTTTATTACAAAGGAGGCAAAGAAATGCTTGAGTGGACCTTTCTACACGGTCAAATTCAAATTTAGTCATTGCGTGGCCTGAATATTGCACACGGAAATATTTAACGAAGGTAAAAATATCCAGCAAATTATTATGGCCGATTTCAGTGTTTTTTTTTATTGCCTAGGACACACGGATGGACAGTCCACCTGATGGAAAGTGGCCATCGTCGTCCACGACATCTGCAACCCAAGGTTTTTTTTCAGGAGTGTTAAAAGTCCGGAAGGATTGACTGTAGCATCTAGCCGTTTCATAATAGATTGTCCTAGAAGTCAACTAATACCTAGTTCAACAAAAAAAATCAGTGGCGGAATACAGTCAGAACGGGCACCCTACCTTGTGACAGAGATTTAATGTAGGTAGATATAGATTTCTAGATTAGAGCGTCGGTGGCCAGGCGGTTGAGTATCCGACTCGTAAGCGAGAGGTACCGGGTTCGAATCCCGCTGCGGACATGTACCATTGACTCTATTCTGAGTTACGTACATCAGTTGAACACTAACCGATGCTCTTACGATGAGGGAAACCATCGTGATAAAACCTGCAAATTCAGGCAACTGAATTTGTAACCATGATCCAATCTGGTCAGGCTCCCCTTGTAGCAGGGTCACGGAGGTCAGATGGTAGTCGCTCCACTGTAATTACCTGAGTGTCAAATCCTGGATCATGATCAAGGCGGACCTCGGGCCCTCGTTCTCGAGAGCACAACCGGGACATTAACGCCAAGAAGATGATGAGATATAGATATCTAGATTAATCTGGGCTCTAGTTTTAATTTTCTTACTGGTATCACTGGTATTTCTTAATGGGCTTATTCAGTCGTATGCGATTTTTACACAATTTGTACCAAATAATTGTTAATAATCAGTATAAAATTAACTAAACGTTGCCGGCTAGTGATTCTTGTCCAAGGAATTTGTAATATAGTTTGCCGTTGGCTAAAAACTATCAGACCAGCCAACGTATGTTTTATGTGTTCCAGCAGACGATAAATTTCACCAAAATGATCTAGATGTCTGGCCACTAACTAATGTACGGGTATTGCGACCGCTTTTACCGCGCACGTGCAAGATGTGGAACGAACTCCCTTCCGAAGTCTTTCATTTGCACTATAACTTGGGGTTATCAAATAGCTTGTCTATGGTACCTCAAATGCCTGCACCGTGTCTGCTCCCATTAGGTTACAGACGTCCTGGACGACGGTTTTTTATCAGGTGCATCGTCTGACCGTGTACATCCCTCGGCAATGAAAATAAAACATTTTTTTAAATTATGAGCGTGGAAGCGAAGGATTGACATCGCCAAGTCGGATGCGAGAGCCAATGGTTTACGAATGGAGGATGCTGAAGACCATGCGAAGAGGAGGAAGAAAAGATAGAAAGCGGACTCTGGTATCCGATATAAACGCTAGGATGATGATCATGATTAAAAAAAATTATGTGCCTTGTTGTCCTTATTGTATTACCCTTGTCATCGTTGAAAAAAGGACATGTTAAATCAAATAGGACACTCTAGATTTACATGCAAATCATAACACGGGAGATTGCGCGTCGTATATCATATCGAGGCAAAAACACGTGAATTCCCAAGGGCGTTATACCTATTGACATCGTATCCAGCGAGGATTAAGGACTGGCCTTTTCGTGCGGAAACAAATCTGACATTTTAATTGAGCCGTATTTTATTTCGCCTCCTGTGGTGCTATTCTGTTAGTATCTACTTTCGTTTCGAGTCAATTTTTTCGTTATCGTTTATCATGATAATTGGCAAGTTAGACAGCGCTTCATAGAAGTCGCGTGGTTTTAAGCGGAACTGGAAATATTTGCTATTTATATAGCTAGTTTATAGACAACTGCGCCACTCTTCATAGGTACTAAATGTTGAAACAGATTATAGGCTATGGTGTGGTATTGTTGCGCAATATGTGATGCTAGACGAGGAAAAAAGGTGACCTGTCCAAAACGGGCGCTAATGAAAAAGGCAGCCAACAAAAACTCCCAATAAAAAGCACTCTGTTCTGCATTTTATATAGCAAATAGATATTATTTATATTGTGTAAGTGTTGTAAAACCCAAACTGAATAACAATAATTTGATTTGATTTGCGCAAGATAAAGTTTGCACTTAGGGTATGGCGTCCATGTAATTTATTTAATTATTTATTTAAAAACTTTATTGCACTAAAATTATTACAATTGGTTTTTGTTGGAAATTGACTGCCTAATTTAGTTTTATTATTAGCCTCAGACAAAAATATACTGTGCGCACTCTGTAAGTCGCTTAAAAATTAACTAAAACACTACAGACTAGCTCTATGGCGAATGGATTACGGAAATATTAAACGACAAAAGTAACACGACAACAAAACGATTACGATACTCAAACGTCTAAGCCACATACCTAATTACACCACTGGTTCGCAATCGCATCGCAATTAATTTAGAACAGCATTTGAATTGACGGTTTTTCATCTTTTCCCCGGCACTGGTCGCCATTTTGAAATTATTCAGGCAGATTTTTTTACTCTACGGAACTGTCGGATGAGTTTCTTTTTTATTATGTAGAAAGGCTTTCGGTCAGACGGTCCATCTGATGAAAAGTGGCCACCGTGGACCAGAGCCTCGAGTCTGTTCATTTACTTAAATACACAAATAGCTGAAACTAAGCTGAAATAAAATAGCTACAGTAAAAAAGGCCGTTTAGCTGCGATTTCGATCCAATTACAATTCAATCTGTTGATTTGTAAATTAGAGAACTTGATGCTCGGGACATCTGCAACCTACATACACTAAAACACTCAAATATTATAAATGTGAAAGTTTGGTGTGTGTTCACGCGTTCAATCCACGCGTTACCGACTCCGTAAAATATTTTTCACCTCTTTCATGAAGAACTCCATGTTGTTTTTCACGCCTAAACGAACGTTGGATGTAATTTGGCAGATAGCTAGTTTAGGAGGCGACTTTTTACAACCTTCCCCCTCCCCCATGACATGAAATTAGATGAAAAAAGAATAGTCAGTATTTTTGTTCTGTGGCAACCCCGAAGCACAACCATTTGCACTTTCATGCCACTACTCTCCTATATTGTGGACGTCTACGTTATTATCGTCACGTTACAAATTATAAAAGCCTTGAAAGCCTTGAATTTAAGTTGAACAAATCAATATAACCTGTCTCAAGTAAATTATTGTTCTCTCAAATGCTATAAATCCTGGAAACAATAGCCTTTGAAACTACCACGGGACTTAATTGAAGCAGTCCGTTCTTGGAAATATTTTCTAATAAATATTGGTAAATAGTTGTTTTGATTACAGTAATTGAAACTGTTGATTCTTTACTTTAATAAATGATTGTTCCTCTGTTGAGATTGTTTGATTATTTTGCAAAAGTAGACGTTTGATTTTGAATATAGAAGCAATGGATTATTTTAGGGCTACTTCCGCTTTAGTTAGATGTTTTTGTCAGCAAAGAACTTGCTTGCTAAATATATGGATCGTAGAATATATGCTATTCGTCATAGTTTCTTAAAGCCTCACATTCACTATCTGACAAGTTCACTCTTTGCAGACGTGTGGAACAGCTTATGTTACGTAATTGTTAACAAAGGTTGAAGTTAGACAAGTTTATAATGAAAGCTGCGTAACTTGGAATCAAAGTCGTGTCGTGTAATACCTTCCATATTGCTCACATAGGCACACACTTTCTCACACACCAACATAAATACAATCAGTTCTCCATTTCATCCTTATTTATTATTTTTCTTTCAGTTAAGCACAGGCATAATGTTCAAATATAGTAGTGCAGAGTATGGAACCACTGATCTGATAACACAAGTTTCACTTAACTTGAGAATCAGAGGACATAAATAAATAGTTTGATTTAATAATGGCTAACTCTTTATTATATTATGTATTTGGGTGCACGTCATATCTGCCTCTCTGTTCTAGCCCTCTCTCCTTGGTAGGTCTGCTGAAATGTCTTACATTTCTTTTTAGAAATAAGCTGTACCTTTGTGATTGTTATCTTTATGTTCAAATTATTGTAACTTCTTTGTGCACAATAAATGGTTAAATAAATAAATAAAACAAACGCTACAATGTAACTATACTATCTTACTGTTATCTTAAGATCTCATTATTGTATAAAATTATTTATTATTACAATTTGCTATCTAAATGTCTCGAGATCTCGCGTGCAGCGCGTCCGTTGAAGCATCAGTAATGAGCCTAATGAAATCCCAGCCAGATGCCAGCCAGCCTCAATTTGCACTCCTCGATTCTGTGGCCCTATAGTGGGACCCTTTAGTGGGAAAGAGTGGACGGGGTAATTTTACTTAACACCAAAATGTTTACCTTCCCCGATTGTTTGTCGGTGTAATTGTAGTTACGTAAACTGATATTCTTTCGTCCTTAATTACGTTGCTACGGGACAATTAATTAAATTTGGTACAGTTGATATTATTTCAATTTGATATTGATATTATTTTTGTCTATCATATCGCTTTCCTAGGAGGGTGAGGAAAAACATCGTGATGAAACCTGCATATTCAGCTGAATGTGTAACCATGATCTAATCTGATCTGGTTCCCCTGGTAGTAGGGCCATGGAGGTCAGATGGCAGTTGCTACACTGTAATTAGCTGATCTGCCAAATCCTGTATCATGGTCAAAAACCCCGGGCCCTAGTGCGCGAGAGCACAACCGAGACATTAACGCTAAGATATTTTTTTATCAAATCGAGTTCTTTAAACTGTTATTATATTTACATGTGGCCGTGCGGTGTACGGCGGAGTAGAATAGCACCAACCCAAGAGTGCTTGTCGTACAAGGAATGTTTTCGAGACCAAATATCTAGAGTCTCCGTAGGCCGGAAAATGGACAGTAGCATTTTCCATTGCTATATTTATAAAACTGCGATCTCCAACGCGCCAGCCAAACGTGGAGATTATGGCAATAACCTCCTCTTTCGTGGGAGAGGTCCTAGTTCCTGCAGTGGACCGTTATGGGCTGTGATGATGACATGATGCGAGTATTCCCGTACCTATACTTGAAATTTTTCATACAAAAAATTAATACCTATAAATGCAGCATTTATAACAAATATCGGCGTTATTTTAAAGCCAATCCCTCCCAGTCACAGACTTCTTAAAAGGGGAAAAATGTCTTAAAGGCAAACGGTCTGGGATTTGCGTAAACCAATTTAAGAGTAGCATTTTCTATTGAAAGTGAATTGAAGCTTATGTAATTCCACTCTATATTTCTAGATCGGAATCGCATTGGGTACACCTAGGTGAGTGTGATTGGATCATGGTTACACATTCAGGCGCCTAAATATTGCCAAGTACATTAGTTGAACACTAACCAAAACCGGTTTTGGTTAGTGTTCAACTAATGTACATAACTCAGAAAAGAGTCGTTGATACTTGGCGCCAATGGTATTCGAACCCAGACCTCTCACTTACGAGTCGGATCCTCTCACCACTAGGCCACCGACGCTCCAATTGAATAAATAACGGTGTTTTACCTGAAAATAAAACACATATTAAATACTTACCTTATTTGAAGCTTACTAGTTTGAGATAGGCCTCTATCTGTTTTCCGTTTCCGCTTTCCATTTATATCTGTGTCCCGCTCATCACCCCCGCTCGGCGATCCCCACCAGGCAGCCGCGACCGGGCTGAGGAGCCGCGGTCTGCGGTCGGCTTGCTTCATTGTGACGAAAACACCAGGCAGAATTTAAATTGTAAGCTTCAAATAAGGTAAGTATGTAATATGTGTTTTATTTTCAGGTAAAACACCGTTATTAAATCCATGACCGTTATTTGAAGCTTACTAGTTTGAGACGTGTTTGTTATCGCCTGGTGATGGGGACGCCAAGGTAAAGGTTTAATACCTAAATATATGTAGGTGTACAGAAGGAGAGGTACCTAGATTACGAATAGGTATGTAAAATGCTTTGGATAGAGACAGAGACTAGACTTTTTTCATCAGGTGCTTTTTCGCTTAAGTATGTACACAGGATGTCAATGTCCCAAATTGGTTGCTTCCGAAGTATAGGTTTCTTTAAGGCAATTGATTTTAATAAGTGTTTGACGAGAGTGTGGGAACTCAAGGACTCCATACTTTCTGCATAAGACTTATGCAAAAGTATTGTGTTATAAGACAATCCGTGATGAAGGTAAGTCAGCAAAAAAAGAACTAGGATAGAGCCGGTTGAAATAAGCGGATCCACTGAAGATTTCGTAGCCCAACTCAGCCATCTTTTCCATGCTACATCTTGTCTGTAGATGTACGCCAAGATGCCTGCAACAACTTTTTCTGATTTTCTCTTCATCCTGTCAAACTCTTTGACCACCCCCACATTTCCAGACCTCCATAGTGAGCATTAGCTGAACTCTGGATAGAGGCTGATGGGTTTTAGGCGAAATAATAAAAGCTTGGCTGAATTAACAGAGATTCAAGGATTTTATTCATCGACTTACGTAGCACACAGACACGGTGAGATGGCAAGAGAACTGTCAAAATCAAATTGACATATACTAATCAATGTTTAACTAAATTGATTTGCGTTTACAAAGACTTTCCAATAGAGGTAGGTTGGTCGCTGTGTCTATGTGGCTGTGTATACTCCTCGCGCCGAGTTCAGATGTCATAGCACCTTGGGGATCAGATAAGGCGGCGGAAAGACCCATGCTAGATTGTACGCCCACAGACCGGAGAATGCATCGCTGAACATAGCTTGTGTCGTTTAAGTCTATAGATACGTAATTTGGCAATCACGTGAGCATGTTCCGACGCAAACCAGTCTATCACTGGTGACCCGAACTTCAGAAGTATTTTCTAGGTTGCTTGTGGAAGGAGATGCCATTCCGGTGGCTAACGGTGCCGGGACAGGTGATTGGCATGAACATTGTATATTCCGGGTATGTACCCCTATTTGATGCAAGTTCAGTAATTTAAATAGCCTGACAGTTATGTCCATTAAGGTTGGGGACGTTGTCCTGCCTTCGTCGCGAATATACGAAACTACCCTTCGCTTGTCGCATTGCACAAGCATTGTCGTCTGACTCAACCTCGGACCGTAAGTTCTAATGCTTTCACTACCGCAAGCATCTCCTACACATTGCAATGCAATAGCTTTTCCTGTTACGTCTACAGCCCCGATATGGGGACACTGACGATTGTGCCCCTCCCAAGCCAAATCTGACGCGTGTGTCGTGAGAAAGTGCCAGGGTGGTGAAAAATGGTGGGAACTGTGAAACCACCATAATAACTCGTCCTGACACTCCGGTGGGAGGCTTTTCTTGCCGAAAGTTTTCAGCATGGAATTTTGTTATTGTAGGATAGCACGGAAACGCAATCTGCCTCTTGGGACGACAAAACTTGCAAGGTTGAGCATGCCAATCCCACTCTGTAAGTCTTTATCATTGTAGACACTTTGTTGGTGATGTTCACAATTTTGTCTTTAGGTAGAGCTTTCTGATTTGTCCAAGGGTCGCGGCATATTCCTAAAAATGCTAGACTTTTTTGTGGAATGACAATCGACTTGTCGTAATTTATTTGTCACCCTAGATATTGCAGGTGATGCAACAATAACTGGACATGCTCTTGTAACGTCTGCTTGTCTTGGTGGACCAGAAAGTCGTCCAAGTAACCGATAATTCGTAGGCTTTGATCTCGCAGAACTCATGTTATCCAATTGGTTATGGAAGCAAAAACTTTCGGAGCTGTGCAGAGGCCGAACGGAAGGCATAGAAATCGGCGGTGAGCCGTGGCAACTGGTAAATGAAAATAGGCCTGATTAAGATCAATCTTACATAAGCAATCCTCTGGTTGGAGGTAACCGGAACACTCGATATATTTATTAATCTGAATGGCTCCGTGAGTAATGTACTCACGATCATTTAACCTTTTTAAATTGAAAATTGGGCGAACTGAACCCTCGCTTTTTGACACCAGTAACGTTAAAATAAAACTTGGGGACCACTGAACTGCCTCCAGTACCCCTTGATTTTTCAACTGAGTTACAATGGATATTGCTTGGGATTTTGCTGTGCAATATGCAAAGGAGGCTTTTGGAGAATGGGTATGCGATATCCTTTTATTATTTTAAACAAGAAATTCGGTGCTCCTATGTTTTTCCATTGCCTGTGGAATTGTTGCAAGCATCCCGCCCTGAATGGTTGCGAGTCAATATTTTCGCTGTTTTGCTGCCCAAGTTAGTCTCTGCGGGCGGCCTGGCCCGTTTTCTGCAGCCTTTGTTCTGGTAATGGGCATTGCTGGGACCTTGACGACCACCACGTGGGCGAAATGATCCCCTTGTGCTATACGCCGTACGACGGTGAGCACTATGATTAATAAATAAATAAATAAATAAACCCTGCGATGGTTGGTTGCAATAGCTGTATTTAGGATACTGCGCTGGAGCGCAGCATCCGTAGCTGGCACTCTGCGAGGGTCCATCATCACTAGTTGACCCCTGCGGGGGGTGACAACAACTCTGCGATGGTTGATTATAATGGCTGAAATTAGGATAATACGCTGTAGCGCAGCATCCGTAGCTGGTATCCTGCGAGGGTCCATAATCACTAGTTGACCCCTGCTGGGGGTGACAACAACCCTGCGAGGGTTGATTATAATAGATGTCAATTGACTGACTAAATTTAGTATCCATTTACATATTTAGTAAATAGTAAGAATTTAAATTGTATTGGTATTCACGCTACAGGCCACAACTACAGGCGAGCGGCATTGTTGATGCGCATGACATTACGTATCTGTCAATGTCACAGTGACAGGTGGTCGGCGTGCGGCGCTTGCGTCGCGGACAAAGAACAAAAACTTTTTGGCCGTAGAGTCTATTTAAATTTTACTTTTTTTATGGCCCTACATACTGGCTATAAAACCGTTGTCCGCTCGATGATGCTGTGGTGCCTATTGTTGTATATTGAATGACGTTCATAAGTGTTTGTGAAAACCTAAATTGAATAAACGTATTTGATTTTTTGATTTTGATTTTAGGATAATGCGCTGGAGCGCAGCATCCGTAGCTGGTACCCTGCGAGGGTTCATCATCACTAGTCGACCCATGCGGGGGGTAAATCACAATACTGCGAGGGTTGATTATAATGGCTGTAATTAGGATAATGCGCTGGAGCGCAGCATCCGCAGCTGGTACTATCATCACTAGTCGACCCCTGCGGGGGGTGACGTCCAGCCTTGACAGGTCTAGCTTGCAAAGCAAAACCGGTGTTAGTGGACTAGACCACGAAAGCTTTATTAACTACTCCAGCTTTTTCAAGAACGTCAACAGTTCACTATTAAATAGGCATTGGTTAGATGGTGGCACCAAGCGAAGGGCCGACTTGGTTAAAGGGTCGCGAGCATTGTTAATGATGCCATCGCGACGCATCTGTACCGTTTCCACTCTGTGCCCACTAATTAAATGATGTAATCAGAGGATATTTTAGAGTATTCTTCTTTACTTACTCCATCATCTTTTCACGTAAACTGTCATTACTCAAGTTGTCACCTTCACGAGTCCCAGCCAGAAGCTCTTGCTAACAAGACTAAAGAGCGTGTCGTTGTTTGAGGACACAAAGAGTGTTTATGAAGATTCACAGCGAGGCGTTTATGAATAGCACCTACGCTACGTCAGCCCCCCCCGTTTTTTTGGGAGGCGAGGCTTTGAACTAAGTATTTCTAAAAAACAATTAAATGAACAGAAATACGTTACACAGTAATTTGTGTAATATTCAATTACTTTTAAACACAAAATTACATTTTAGTAATTAATATCATAAGAAAAGAAATAGAAGGTAACATAACTTTTGGAACAACCCGCAACCACACCATCATCGATTGGATTGCTAGATTTATCCAGCTATATCCAAATAAAACATTTTACCAACTAAAAATAATGTAGGTAGGGTGCCATACAATAAAAAAAGAAAGGGCTATATTAATCAGCTGTAAATTGAATACACAAGTAATACAAATCAAACGGCAGCGCCGCTAAAAATTTAAAATTTAAAAATCTAATACTATTGACTATTTTCTTGTCGAAAAAGAAAAAATAAAATATGTAGGTAAGTTTATAAACTGTAGTAGGTTCACAAAAATTATGACATGCTTAATTTACATGTAAAGAAACAATGCAATGTCTTTGAACCATTATTATAAAATCAGGCACGAATACCCGACAATATAATATTATTTTATTCACTCGTAAAAGAAGATAAAATTCAATAGCCCTTACCAGATGGCGGCGAGTCGATTTTAATTTAACATACGTCTTTGTAAATTGAACTCACTAAGGAATACTATTTTAAATTTACAAAGTTGGTTGTTCGAAAGTTTTGGAGACAACCGTACGCAGCGGAAAACAAGACGCCAATTAAGCAAGCCGACCGCGGACCACGGCTCCTCAGCCCGGTCACGGCTCCCTGGTGGGGATCGCCGAGCGGGGGTGATGAGCGGGACAGAGATATAAATCGAATCGAAGTCTACCTCAGTAAGCTGGAACGTTTATTGAATAATTGTATTATTTTTATTTTCGGGCTACGGAAATATGATGACATCTCCGAGTACAGAGGGAGGTTGTTTTGGTTGACTGTTCGGGAGAGAAGTATGTATTTCTTTCATTTTTATCAATATTTTTCTATTAAGTAGCACCTACTTAATCACTCTCTGCATGGTCTGCTGGTTGACTGTTAGACAAAGCCTTAATGGCTTTAAGTCCGCCAATTGCTGTAATTTGTGCAATAAAGTTTAAAAAAAGAAAAAAAATGGAATGAGAAAGGCAAAGCGGAAACGAAAAACAGATAGGGGCCTATCTCAAACTAGTAAGCTTCAAAAAACGGTAAAATATTTAATAAGTCAATTTATTTATAGACTGTAGATAATACTCAACGATATCATTTTCTAACTTTGTTTTTTTTTCTTGAAACGTACTCTACTCAATATACTTACCTCTATTGTTCTGTAGGCTAATTCCGTAACTCTGTTGCCAACAATTCTCTGATTTCAATGGTTGAAATTGTTACTTTTGCTATTCCGTATAATCGATTTCATGAGTTCTATTGCTAACAAAACCCCATTGGCTGTTCCTAGACAGGCATCCTCCACCATCGGCCGCATCGTCACTTACCACCAGGTGAGGTGGCAGACAAATGCCTGACTAGTCAAATAAAAAATTATAAATACTAAAAATAGCAATAAACTGAAACTATTAAATCAATCATACGTAATCGCAAAACTAACAATTTCAATAATAGAAATAAGAGAATTGTTAGCAACAGAGTTACGTAATGTTATTGTTCTGGTGTTGTTAGCAAGCCGATATTACATCTCTTTATAATTAGTTTAGCTACATGGCCGTACGGAAAGGCAAGGTTTAACGACAAAACTATCGAAGCCTCCAAACACCAGTTTGAGTACTGACCTCTAAAACCGAACCCGAGGAGAACCGAACTAATCAAAAGTTGCAGCTGTTGAATGAATTGAGAGTAGGTTTTGGGCGGAGCCATCAGCCATTCCGTGGCCAGGGCTGTATTAAGGCAAAGAAAAGATAAAAATCGGTGTTGTCTTCTAAAATTCAGCAAGGGATAGCGGTTGTAGTTCACACGTTGCTGGCGAGTGTGTTTACGGATTATTATAATCTGGACACCTTCAAGGCTGTTCCTAGACGGGCATGCTTCATTTTCGGCCGCTTCCTGACGATGACTGATTCAGTAAACGTGACTTTTTACTGAATTATTGTAATAATTTAGTAGTGTACTACTGAATTTTTATATGTAATGCAAACATTATACAAAAAAGTTATATGGTTTGCTTAGAGAGTACTCTGTTCTTAAACTGCGCAGCGTTTGATAAACCCACTTTAATGTAACGACTAATGAACCTTTATACTAAACAAATAATAATAATAATAACGTACCACCAGATAAGATGGCGTTCAAATACCTGACTAGTCTAATAAAAAAATACAAAAAGCTTTCGAGTTACATTTGTAACACGATTGAAGAACAGACTATCATACAGTCCAATCACGGTTCAATAGAATAATATCCTTGGAAATCCATTGCTTTTAAAAACAGATCAAACAATTATTGAGATTTAGATATAAGATTAGAACGCTGTTCTATTTATTTATTAGGAAGTCAACATTTTATACTTACGAATTACACAACATTCATATTTCACTTACAGGCCAAAAAGTTTACAGGTCAAATTAAAAAAAAAACTTATAGTACTAAAATAAAATCATTAATTGAATTTTTTTTACTCATCTTGCTTCATATGACAAGATCATATTATTTGCTGGACAAACGTTACAAAAATTAAAAATGATATAGTTTTACGTAGATTTGTATAAACTTGTAAAGTACGCGATCAAGTTTGGTTTAACGGTTGGAATGGAGGTTCTTTATATTTATTTTATTTATTTATTTCACGTTAGAGGTTGATTGCTCAGTACGTCCCTGGCAAGTACGAGAGGGGATACAAATTTATTTTGGAAAGTTGCTAAAACAAAGATAAATTTGAATCGACTCGGAAAGATTAATGTACCGAGTTTATTACACGATAGATAGGAGCGTGTGCGCAGAGACAGGTGCGGTTACGATGGGGGTCGTTAACTTGGAATAAACCTTTTTTTTTCAATTTAAACAGTCGCTTTGGATATTTAAGTTTTAAATTTTAGGACTGGAATACATTTATTTACCTATTTATTTCAGAATAATAATATGATAAATAATATTTAATTATTTATATTACCATCCAGGGCTAATTCTCTTGTCTGTTCACTGTGTGACACCGAATCTGTCTCTCCTGTGTTGGACTCTAGCCATCAGATAAAGTGCCGTACCATTAACAGTGATGCTGTTTCAATCATCTATAATGGATGTTTAAGGCCAATAATGATAAGATGTAAACCATTTTCTATGAATCCCTCTACTGCCTCTGCAGTAGAACCTAATTACTACAGATAGCACGGAAGGGATTTAGCAAAGCATTATATTATTCGAATGTTTAGTATTCCTTTAATAATTGACTTGAAAACTTTTACTTCCTACCCGAAGTTTCCCATTACAACAGGTCGAAAATCCACCCTACAAAGAGCCTACTCACGAAGCATCCCTTACCTCAATTATTTATTAAAACGACTTTAAAATTTATGGCAAGGATCACATTCGACATTCGAGAAAACATTGGGATAACAATATAAACTTTAATACGACCTGCACGCCTTGATATTCTCATTTATAGATCTCCGCTAACAAACCGGACAGAAAACGAGTAGATACGCATCGTACCCTCATAGTCACCGCGTAACAGCCGGATAGAAAACGAGTAGGTATGCGTCCTACCCTCATAGTCACCGCGTAACAACCGGACAGAAAACGAGTAGGTATGCGTCGTACCCTCATAGTCACCGCGTAACAACCGGACAGAAAACGAGTAGGTATGCATCGTACCCTCATAGTCACCGCGTAACAACCGCACAGAAAACAAGTAGGTATGCGTCCTACCCTCATAGTCACTTTTTTATTTTTTTACCTATGGAGGCACACGGACGGTCCACCTGACGGTAAGCGGTCACTGTAATCCAGAACATCTGCAACCTAAGGGCAGTCTATCCTATTGGCTCGCAAACGACGCGGTGACTACGCGGGTGTTGCACGATGACTGAACGGTGAGTATGCGGGCACAGCGCGTTTCTTTTCAAATAATAAAATAAACTTTCAATCATTAGTATCTACACAACCAAAATTGCATAAATATTTAGGACAAACCTTGAAGAATTCGTGTATCTCTGTACCTATGGGCTCTAAACATTGTGCCAGTGATATAAAGCTCAAATTGCGCTATAATTTTCGCCCATAAACCGTTTGTAATAAAATCTCTGTACAGTCAGCGTCCCATAAAAGAGGATACCTTTTAAACGCATTGTCATAAACATCATCGTGCCTACGCTGCGACGCGTTTGTTTCGTTTAAATTGAATTTATTTCGAGTTCCTGATCGGTTAATGTAGGATATAAGATAAAATACAAACACATAGGTAATTTTAGTCGCTTTCTTGCTAACTTTTCAGCATTTTGCGATTTTTCAGGGTAACCCTTTTTCGGTTGAACGCATTAAGTTTTGCGTAGTAAGTTGGCTGGTTTTGAGTCTATAAAAACTTTTTGTTTTTTTTAAGCTATTGCATAGCTTTTATCGCGGGCTTTGAGCGCGGCGACCGAATCAAGAAATTCCGTAATGAAAAATCTTAACACCCCCCACTCCGACCGGCACAGCGGTGCGGCGTTGAAAGCCGTGCATCGTCTAACGTCGCGTCGTTTCAGTTCGGCAGACTTCGGCACGGTGTTTGTGTGCGTGCGACTAGACGTATGCGTGTAGACTAGCTGCTAACTGCTCATAACTGATTGTATCTCTTTTAGACACAATGCTAGGTGAGACAGCGTGCTTTTTGGCCGCGTCCACGAGTGAGTTCGATAAGGTAATCCAAAAATAGTTAGTATTAAAGTAACATTATATCTATATAAATGTACATCGCGCGAAATTCAATGATCAAACTCTTTATAACGTTCTTTTTGTTAAAATTTTTTGAATGAAGGTACTTATTATAATTGTATAAGTTGATAAAAAATAGCTTTATCGCGGCAGTCCCCGAGTGCCACACGTATTTTTTTTTTTATCAATAGACTTGCATTTGACCTCAACTCACCTGATGGAAAATATGGATTATTATGTTTAAAAAAACCTTTTTTGATCTATGTATTTATACTTTATTTACATATTTACTTTACTTATATTGTCGTTTAAACGCCCATGTAAATAGTTCCACCAGTTTAAAGTAGCTTATGTCGGAGCGGAAACGGAATTTCTATCGGGGTGCCACCTAGCGTCGCGTTAGCGATCAACGTCAATGAGATACTATTACTGTTTTAAGATCGAGATCTGTCGACATCACAATACTTTAAAATAGCAAACGGCTATATTTTTTAATTGGTAATAAAATATTTACAGTTACAATACAAATATATCTATGTCTATCTATCTATCTTTAAAATATCAATCTCATCTTTCCACACGACAACACTAGTTGCTCCATTAATAAAGGAGCGAGCTGAAAAAATGCGCCCAGACAGAGTAGCGGTTATAAAAAAGTTTCCTTCGTCGGTCGGTTCATAACTCATTCTAGGCGGGGCCAAGCACTCTCGAGAGCTAGGTGGACCATCGTGAATGTGGCGCGTGGGGGACAAGGTATAAGCTTTTTTATAACTAACGCAAATCAAAAAATACCACTCGGTTTATTGTCGTGAGTTATGAATAATATTATTAAATAATGGGCAAAACAATTAAAAAGGAAGTACGGGAGATAATTTTCAGCATGATTAATAATTTAGAGAAACTAAAAGTACAAGTTCACAAAAGACCAAATAACTGAATAAATACATAAATAATAAATAAATAAATAAAAATATTCTTTATTTTCTCTTCACAACTGCCATATAACCAACTGACGTCTGTAGTAGATTTGATAATCAAACCTGTAGCACAGATCGCCAGGAGGCATTAAAATATGTCGCACTTGGTATTGGTGAGGATCAAACGTTGTATATCTCTAACTATATCGACCACATAACTGATACAACCCGCGAGGCGCGCGAGGTTTGGCAAAAATGAACCATGACCACTGACCGGTACATCTTGTAATTTGTACCACAACACGCAAGGTTTTTAAACGTTACATCTGGGTCACCTGGGCTCATATAAATCAAAGAGCGCATCCTCTCAACTGTCATCTGTGGCAAATGTAATAAACCTACTACCCAGTTGCTACAACACCTAAAGATGTAGGTAGGGATTCAGTCTTAGTTTAACCCTTTAGCGGCTTTGGTCTATTGGCAGCGTACCTGCGAGATTAAGGTTAAGTTAGAGATAACTAAGGTTAAGCAACGCTCGCAGACACCAGGAATTGGATGGGTGATCGTTTCGTAGTTTGAGGCTATTCGAAACACGGCATCACCACTCTTAGGTGTGCCTCGTAATTCCGTTGACGCGAGGTAGACCAAGGTCTTCCACTAGATATACCTTTATCTATTTTTTCAACAATGTGTCTCTAGATTTTGCGGAACTAGCACTAGCAGATTGCGGTACTAAGGAATTAGATAGGGTTTTACTCAATCCTTACAAATTGAATATTTCAATGTTTTTTTCAATTGATTTATTTAATTTATTTATTAAAGAAGATGTGTTAAAAGAGTTGTAGATATATGCGAGGCTAGGGACTAATTGTGTCAGGACAAAGCAAAGTGGGACACAGACGTGAGTTTTATGTATGTATGTCGACTGAGACCCACATTTAAAAGTTTCTTCTTTTTTCCTATAAGGTGGAAAACAAGATTACGGCCTGCCTGATAGTAAGCAGTCATCGAAGCCTATGGACATTTGCAATACCAGGGTTATCACCCACGCGTTGCCGACCCCGTAAAAACCTTTTCACTCCTTTCTTGAAGAAAACCTCTCCAGGTAGTTCATCCCACAACCTTAGTGTGCGTGGGAAATTGAAACCGCATAGTTCGCGACCAGTTAGGCTCCAAGGTGTGAGGATGAACTCCCTGTCGCTGGCGAGCGGTGCGATGATAGAATGTAGATGTAGGCATCATGTCAAACAGTTCGTCAGAACAAACACCGTTGTACAAGCGGTAGAACACACAAAGGGAGGCGAAATCCCTCCGCTGACTCAGCGGCTCAATACCACTTGTGAGCATAGTATCATCGACAATTCTCACAGCGCGCTTATGAATCGAGTCACAAGGACCAAACTGATATGCCGGTGCTCCCGCCCATAGATGGGAGCAATACTCCAAATGGGGTCTGACCTGAGCCTTTTATAGCAGAAGCCGTTGCCCCGGCGTGAAGTATTGCTTTGATCTGTTAAGCACACCCAGCTTTTTAGATACGAACTTTACATGTCATGACTGCCACGTAGACTGGCAAGTATGCGGTCTACTGCCGCGGCGGGCGGAAGGGACCCTAGTCGCCCCCTGACGCAACATCCGAGTCCACTCCGGTCTCCTCCTCCGGCACGAACATTACGCCAGGGACTTTTCGCGAGACTGGCAGCTCAGCCTCCCAGGGCAGAGATTATGTATGCTTTGGGTTCGGGAGCACGTTTAGCCTGCGGGCGGCTTGCGGACAGCCGTTTCACAAAGTCTCCCTGACCGCCGCCCCAACACACCGCCCCCACTCAGCCACGTAACAGCGAATATGAATGGACGGCCCCTCATACTCGCTGTTACGTTACCTACTGCCAAAGCTACGGTTTCCCATGAAGCACTGGAAACCTTACTTACCGGCAGAAACACAACACTATTAAAATAGTGTTGTTATCTGCTGTATTCTATAAGGTGGAGGTACTTTCCCAGTAATATCTCACTATGCCCTACCTCTCTTATGTTTCAAAGTATACAAATATACAAGTATAAAACCTTAAACAACTTTAAGCAAAATTTAATCGTTAGTAGATGTTATGGCATTGTAGGTGACAATTACTTTACCGCTTTCCACCAAATCAGCTGCCAGCTCTTTAAATTTTGGAAATTTAAAGAGCTGGCAAAAAAAACGAAATATCATGATGTTTTGATTTTTATTCGAAAGTTTTAATTTCAATTAAGGGAGTTCAGAATAGTTTCCATTTTCATGAAACCATAAAACGATAATTTTTATGGTAGCCAGGTACACCTAAATATTCGTTGAATTTTTCATTTTCAGACACTCGTAAATCTGGCAGCTTGTTATTACCACTAATTACGAACGTATCAAGTTAATCAAAAATGAAAAAAACTTGTTTGTTTTATTCACTTCTGTGTAAGTATTAACATAATAATTATTACTTTCACCTCTCCAGCACGAAAAGTTAGTGTTTTCTGCATGAAAACTCGGGGTAAAATCGTATTTTATTTACTGAGTAAAAGTGATTCGAATTTCGAACCTTTTGGAATTACTCGGGGCTGAAAAAAATAAACTAGGTGATGGTCATCGATATATTTAATATGGCGATGGCTCTTTTAGACACTCATTTGGACCTAATAAATTAACTCTAGACCATTTTTCGTATGTTTGAAATTGAAAATTAAAAAATTGTACAATTACTGTTTTAAAGACGTCATATTTAACATAATGTTTAGTTTTCATAAAAATTACAAGCAGTGCAGTTTTCGAACGTCCTTCATAAATACAAAACGAACTTGATTTTTGTAACAATTGTTTTTTTTTGTTTGTTTTTTTTTTTGGAAATATGTTATGTAATAGTTACAAATACGATGACGGAAATCAAGACAAGTGAAAAATTGTATGTTTACAACGAGAGCAAAATTAATTATTTTCTCGTAAATAAAAAACAACTTTACACTCTTGTTAAATTAAATTAATTATTTTAAATGTGAAAGTAAAATAATTACTTTACTTTCACATTTAGTACTCATTTATTCATAATAGTTAACTTATAAAGACTCCACACTTACAGGCTTCCAATCAACCTACTTCAGACAACAAAATGCAAAGTTTTCCGACTTAGTCTAGATTACTCGCTAGATTTAGGTAACATAGATTTTATGACAAAAAATACCCAAATAAGATAAAGTATCGTCGGTCGACGTAGTTTCCAAACTCGTAAGAAGAAGTACCCCGCCCTTCGACGTACTGTTACAAGGCATCATATTAATTAACCGCCTGTGGTCGTACTCTCAAACTTAGTATAAAACTCGTAATACGATAGTAAGTAATACCAGAGTGCTCACAAAATGACACTGGGTACTACTTTTCCTAATACTTATAAGCAAAATTATCGTCGGTCGACATAGTGTCCAAACTCGAAAGAAAAAATACCCTGCCCATCGGCGTACTGTCACAAGGCATCATTTAAATTTCCCGCCTGTGGACGTACTGACAGTACATATCATAAACCTGAGAAAATTTACATATTTAATCAGAAATTTAAATAATTTATTTAGGTTTATGATGAAATTTAGGTTCGCACACATCGAGAGAAGATTTCAGTTGACCGGCTATCTATCCATATATCTGATACTTGGGCTGAACAAGGTACCTTGGATTGACAACGATAATAGGGAACGGATTGGTGTCACCAAGAGTTGTATTTAGTTTTACTAATCCGGTCTAGGTTTTTGATAAAAATCACTGGATTCTCTTAGGTTTATGAACAGATGACGAAGTGATTTTATCTTCTTCTGGCTCTTGCTCAAAAACCTAAAAACCTAAAAATCTTATGACCAAAATCCCGATTTGATAATAAACCCGCTAAATACATTTAAATGACATAGTAATCAATTAATAGCAATAACAAATCTTTACAATGAATGTTCGACTAAACATAATTCTCATGACTTTGTATCTACATTAAACCCTTTTAAATATCATGCTAGAATAAGACAAGGCTAAGTCGAAATCGCTTATAAAAAAATAAAAAAAACAACGGTTCGACAACTTATGCCAAGTTTTTTAAACATCATAGAACGTCATCATACAAGTTCAAGCTAGTAGTGGCCAAATAACTTAATGTTTACAAGAAGGACTGACAAGAACAGATTATCCCCAAATTATTGTCATATCCACACTTTAAAATGTTTACTACTATCAGTAAATACGGACTTATCGTGGTCCTATCATAATAAACAAATTTTTGATGTGTAACATCTTTCCACTCATTTTCCTGCAATGTATGGATGTGATTTCGTGCTGGTCACAACCAGAAGTCGGCCATCTTTAAAACCTACACGATAGACTTCCCGTAGACCCAGAATCTTAAAATTTGACATGAAGCTGGGTCTTATTGCATAAGCAAAGGGAAATCAAAGCAAAAATCGTGAAATAATTGATATATGTATGCCTATGTTGCCTATGTATGACACAATTTTTTTATTCTTCAAACTTTTTACTATATTATACAAGACAGGCATTTGACCGCCGTCTCACCTGTTGGTAAGTTACGATGCGACCGAAGATGGAGCATGCCCGTCTTGGAACAGCCTATTCACTCCAGCCTTGAAGGCATCCAGATTATATTGATCAGGAAACACACTTGCAGGCAACGCGTTCCGCTCTTTAGCCGTACGTATTTTAAAAGTCGAGCCAAAACCGCTTGTGAGGATAGCTGGAAAATCCACGACCTAAGGATGAAGTGCTCGCCCAGATCGCGTTTCCCGATGGCGGAAAGAGGCCAGCGGAATGAGGACGTGCAGCTGCTTCACACACTCTCCGAAATGTAATCTGTAGAAGACTGACAGACGCGTAACCCTACGCCGATGGTCAAGGCCTCGGAATTTAGTGAGGTGCAGTTTGAGTGGGAGGAAGTGCAGCCGCTGTTTACCGTTTCTCTTTTTATTGTTCACCATTTTTGAGTGTGAAGAGGTTGTTGTAGGAGGATGGCAGTTGGACGAGGTAGCGCTCCGCCTACCAGCTAACATGCTCACCAATACCGCACGGGAAGGTGCCTGACGCGGAGACCGCGGGGACGCTCGAACCCCCCCAGATTGCCTACCTGGCCCTCCCATCCGGTCGCCAACCGGCAAGGTAGAGCAATCTGGAAATTTTCGTAAGATGGTGGGGCAGCCATTCACTGGTGGCTAACCATCTACTTGGGTCCCCTACTATCAACGGTCGGCCAGCGGCGGCACCGTGCTTCGGATCCCGCTGCCCTTCGTAGCCAATCACCCGGTACAGGAGTAGTGAGCATCAAGAAAAAAACGGTTACGCAGAGCGACTACAACTGTCCAGACCCATCCTCCTAGATGGCTACTCCAGACATCGCAACGGAACACGGCTGGGCCGCTTGGCGCCGCATTCGCCTGGAGGGTGGTGACCAGCCACGGCCGAAGCCTACCACCTGAGAGAGTGCTGTCCATTTCGCACTACCCGGGGATCACGTGTAGGGTATCTAGAGTCATGAAGCCCAAAGTGGGCGTCGCCTACAGACGCGGACAGCATTGATCCCCAAAAATAACCGCGCAGACATGTTATTTTTTTAAATAATGACCCCCCCAGTAGATGTCAGACATCATAATGCGATTACTATAAGACTTGCTCGTTTTTTACTCATTTACCTATACGCGGACACCGTAATCAAATCAACCAAATCAAATCACGTTTATTAATTTCAGATTTTTTAGAAATGCTCATGAATGTCGGAATTTTAAACATTAAAATAATTTAACAAAAATAAAAATCAAATGCTCAGGGGCCGCGGCCAAAAAAAAAAAAAAAAAAACTCCGCGACCCTAGCGCCGCTGGTCGTCTATCTGTCACTGTGACTCAGTGGATGATGCCGCTCGCTCCCAAATAGGTTAGGAACATATTTTGCATGTGCCTAGAAAGGAACCGCACAAAATGTTATGATCACAAATATTTAAGTGTATAGAGTATTAGTGAATGTGTTATAAACAAATAATGACATACCCTCCGATAAGTGCGTACTTCATTACGATTTATGCAGTGCAGAAAACAGTGCTTTTACTTTTGTGATCCTACATTGAGGACTCCATTACAGAAGATAATTAAATTAGGATGTTTCTCATACCTTTACGGTGTCTACAAGCACCTACAACCCAAATAAGTCAATTAAATAGGTCAAAATCTTTTATATCTATGACATTCTATTGACATACTAATAGGAACTATAACATAATTAAAGTAGTGTTGGGATATTTATAAAGTATTCAATTATTTGGGCATTTTTAGTGTTGATATACATTGAAGCGGTGCGCTGCGCAGAGCACTGTAAGATAGGGGCAAAACTCCCAATCCAAGCCCGAAACGTTCGCTCTGATGTATGAATTTTTTCTACATATTTTTAAATTTGCCCCCGTCGTGCAGCGTGCGGCGCGATGTCAATAGACGTCAACATGAGACGTCTGACGTCAACGTGATGACTCTTTCTTTTTACCAAAAGTTCGAATCTTTCCTCATTATGTGACACAGTTTACTCACATATATCTGTCTACTTTTTTTAAGTACAGATATAACCCATGTGAATGAAATAGAAAACCGACCTGGTCAATGAAAATTTGGCCGTTAATGTCTAAGCCCCTTCCCTTTTTCCGATTCTGTAACACTATCGTGTTCGTTTCGTTTTCGTGGTCCTTTCGTCATCCCGAATTATAAATAAGGCGTGTTGGGAACACTAAATTCTAAAGAGAATTGCTAGTGCTCGTCGAGCTCTACATTACGAATGACAACTGTTAAACTGTAATAACTCGCTCCTAGAACACTAGTTCCTGAAGAGAAATGATAGTGCTCATCAAGATCTACATTTCGGATGACAGCTGTCAAACTTAATACTGTGATAACTCTGAAGCGATCGCTCTTAGAACACTAGTTCCTGAAGAGAAATAATAGTTCTCGTCAAGATCTACATTTCAGATTTTAGAAATTATTTTAATGACGCACATTCATACGGTCACGCCTTACTCCCGTAGGGATACCACATTGTTCCACTTGCTACGGTCCTGATAAATCTCTGTGGCTTCTTCATACATACATAGACTGTTAACTTCATTACCCTTCCTTGGCTTCCTCGTAGTCGGGTAAAAAGTATCAATTATCATACCAATCGAGGTGGTCCAATTTCTTTACATATTTATGATGTTATACTTTTAAGAGAAAAAAAAGCAACATACGCGTTTCATACATTTTTAGATCAAAAATCGAAGTGTAGGCCAGAACAAAAATATTAGTTTCCAATACAGAAAACAGTTCTTAATATTGTTTACTATGACGTCAAATCTGCACATCCGACGGTACGATTGTTATAAGCTTTTAGAATAGCGATAGTATAGCGATTAGTACCTACTGTACGCCCAGTGGTACATAGTTGTGGTGGTGGGCGTACAGGTTTGGCACCATAGTAAAAAAATATAGAAACTGTATGCTGTATCTGAAAATTGCATAATATTTTTCGGGCCGGCACTTTCAGTGTTTTAATCCATGAATGATATCCTTTTCATACGTTTCTCTTGGTTGCATTTGAGTCGGCAGATTTAAAAAACCTCCATTCACTTTTTACACCTGCGTGTAAGCACAGTGTCGAGAAGACATATGGGCAATAATTATGCGAATCGTTAAAAATAACGCGCGTAAAAGCACCGAAAAAGCTCTCGTGCAAACGTTGCCTAACTCAAAATCTGTCGTGCGAACGTTGCCTAATTAAAAAAATCAGAATCCACCGTTTCATTGGTTGTCACCGTGACGTAGCACCGCGCGGCGCGCTGCGCAGTGACATCAAGAATAATATTGCCAGGTTTAAGTGGCAGTGGGTACATGGCTCGCAGAACAGGTGGCCGATGGATTAGAAAAATTTTCGAAAATTTCATGACCGCATATAGTGAGGTGGACCGAATGGTAAAGGTCGCAGTTACTGGCTAGATATGGACGAATGACGAGGGGGGCGATTCTCGCGCTGAGACATCTCAAATTCGACATTTTCTCTAGCCAAAAAACGATAATATAAGACTGTCGAAGATAGTTGGGATAATATTTTTTGCCTGTAATAGACATATCAATGTCATTATTAATGGGGATCACTTCTAAGTCGCTACACTCTTGGCACAGTGGACGTCGTCAGTTGAGGACTGACAGTACGCTTCACTATCCCTCGCCACTCTTCTCTTGATCTTTAGACCGAATACGAAACTTGCTAAAGGACTTTCTAAGTGTTGGGAACATGTCGCGAATAAGATAGTATCATCGGTATACCGTAGGTTGGATATTTTAAGACCTCCAATATTGACTTCGTCTGACCAGTTGTCAAAGGTAATCCTCATAATAAGTTCGGTGTAAATGTTGAACAACAATGGCAATATAATGCCCTGTCGAATCCCAACACTGGGGTGGAAGGGTTTGGATAGGACGTGGTTTGCCCTGACGGAAGTATTTCTACCTTCGTAAAGTAGTCGCAGAAGCTGAACTAGATAGGTATTTAGGAGTTTCCCAGAGCTTCGGCCAATCTACAGAATCAATCGCCTTTGAGAAATTAACAAAACAAATGTATGTTGGTTTGTTGGATTCTCGAGCCTTTTCTATAATTTGTCGTACTGTTTGTTAGAATTTGCTCACGGGTACCTCTTCCTTTAACAAAGCCGGCTTATTTAGGGGCGACTTTTTTGGGATATGTACAACTGTTAAGTTTTAATAGAGATATGTAGCCAGAAAAAAAAATCGAATTTGAGATGTCCCAGAGCAAGAGTTAGGTCACGGACAGACATTTGTGGAGATCTTTGGAGAGGCCAAGCAGTACATGTTATGCATCTGATATGATGATGTATATTTTTATGAGTTTGACATCGTCAATATGAATACTGTAACATTTCAACATGAATAATTATTTATACATAACTAGCTTTTACCCGCGACTTTGTCCATATAAAATTCGTTTATGCCATGTTCTCGCAAGAACTGCGTTCACTTTCTACATAAGATGAGAACTTTATCATATAGCTACAACTCACATCAGTACGTACCAACCGGCCCATCTATGCGTAATGTGGTTTGTTAATCTGGAGTAAAAGCGAAAATATTGTAACATTTCATATTTATTGGTTCAGTAGGTTATGCGTGAAGGTATATCCAGTGGGAACTACGTTGAATTTGGGGATAATATAAATCCTATGTGTTAATCTCAGATTCAAGTTAAAACCGAATATACATATAATAACCAATTAATTAATTTTCTTTTCAACAGATCTCTTTCTATTTTATATCGATGAGACACAGACACAGTACAACCCAAATAACATAGTCACAGAAGATATGAGAATAAAATACAAGGCATTCATTAAAAAGTGGAAGTTGTGGGACCCCATAGGGGACGAGAGCCTTGGTAGTCTCGACACAATAATAGACTGTAATAATTGCCCAAGAGTGTATTGGCCAGTATGTGCACTCAATAACATCACATACGTCAATATATGTATCATGAATTGTATGACCAACCGTGCTGTTCAAAAGAAAAGGTACCTACATTATTAACAAACTCACGAAAAACCAAATGTGGAGGCGCCACCAAAAAATGTGTAACTAAAATATTAAGTTCGACCATCCATCGGAAAGACCTGCGCGAACTCCAAATAACTCACAGGGAATAAATTGCGCAGGATAGGGACAAATAGCGAATTCTTGTGTCGAGGGCCAAGATCCACTTTGTGTCGCTGAGCCAGCGAAGTAAGTAAGTAATTAAGAATATTAAGTTTGTGACTTTATCAGATTAAACGCGGTATGAAAAACAACGCACAAATACTATAAAAAGTCACTTGTAAGCTATGGTAACTATTACCGAATACGAATTCAAATTGTTCTTTGTCTGATTGCGCAAGTCTCCTTTAGCGATAGACACGTGTCACAATATAATTATTAGTGTATTGTACACGAGTGGCGCTATTCTCTCTCTACGGACGCAGTTTTCGGCTCGCGGGCGACCGAAAGGACATGGTCGGTTGGTGTGGATTTTCATCCTACCGAACGTGGAAGACAGGTTTCCTTGTCATAACTTAGCCACCGCTATCACAATCATATATATTTTTGCCGCCAGGCAACTATGCCGGCAAGTGACGACGTCAACCTTCTGACTTCACGAACAGTGACTTTCCATAAGGTGGGCTATGTACTCGATTGTCACGAGTAAATATAAATAAATTGTCAGTCAGCATCCGAATCTAACATGAGTCATCATCACCGTCACTTAGCGCTTATCCCGGCCTCTGCCAAGGTCCACTTTTCTACTCATTCTTCACTTCCCCGGTCTTCAGCATCCTCTCGTCGTAAGCCGTTGGCTCTCGCATTCGACTCAGCGATGTCAATCCATCGCTTCTTGGGTTGCCCACGGGCCCTCTTTCCTGATACCGGCAGATTCAGGCACCTATTTCCCAGGTATCCCTGAGGCTTACGCAACACGTGACGAAACCAGCGCAGACGAGCCTCCTCGATCTTATCTGTGATATCCCTCAAATTCTGCCACTGATGTACTCGTTACGTACTCGATCGAGTCGCATAACTCCGCACATACACCGCAGCATTTTCATTACGTTGGCGTGGAGTATAGTCCGAGGTATGTATAGTCGTCAACAACTTCAAGTGGAGTGCCTCCAACTGTCACTGAAGTAGGCACAACATGGACATTTTCGTCTTGTTCATGTTCATTTTAAGACCTACTTGTTGAGAGGCACTTCAGAGGTCATCGAGCATTTTGCCCAAGTCTTCCAGTGTTTCAGCCATGACTACGATATCGTCAGCAAATCTGAGGTGAGTGAGGTACTCGCCGTTAATAATGATACCAAGTCCGTCCCAATCCAGAAGCCTAAAGATATCCTCCAGTGCAGCGGTGAACAACTTCGGTGATATGACTTCGCCTTGCCTAACACCTCGCTGCAGCTGAATAGGATCTGTGATCTTGTCCTGGAGATGAACTGACATAGTGGCGTTTTCGTACAAACACTTCAGTGCTTCGATATATCGATAGTAAATTTGACACCGCTGTAGAGACTGGAGCACCGCCCAAGTTTCGATCGAATCGAAGGTTTTCTCATAATCCACAAACGCCAAGCATAATGGCCGGTTATACTCTTCGGTCTTCTGTATAACCTGCCGCAGCGTATATATGTGGTATATGGTACTAAAATCTTTTCGGAAACCGGCTTGTTTGGGAGGCTGGAAGTCATCAAACCTGCTTGCGAGACAATTCGTAAAGACTCTCGAAAGCAGCTTATACACATGGGTTAGCAGCGATATTGGACTGAAGTTTTTCAAGAGAGCCTTATCACCTTTCTTGAAGAACAATATCACTATGCTTCTGTGCCATGCTTCCGGCGTTTTTCTCTCGAGGATTACGGAATTAAACAGCTTCTGAAGGGTCTTAAGCACAGGTTTGCCACAAGTTTTCAGAAGCTCAGCCGTAATTCCATCAACACCCGGCGCCTTGTTGTTATTAAGCTGTTTAAGAGCCATACTAATCTCGTACTGCCTGATGTCCGGGATATCGTGCATAACTGTCCATAGAACCTCTCGAATTCCCTCAAAACCTCGGACTTGTTCGAAACAACTCTGCCGTCATCCGTTTTCAGTCTCGTTAACTGGCTCTATCCAATCGACAGATCTCTCGCAAAGACTTTAGACCCTTTGTTCCGCTCGATCGCCGCCTCAATATTGGTAGTATTGAAGCGGCGTATGTTGCGAGTCAGACACTTGGAGATCTGTCGATTGAGTCGCCTAAATTGAGAGACATCATCAGGGGATTGCAGAGTCTTTCCGCGTCTTTCTTCCATGAGTTTGAGGGTAACGTCAGAGATTTTTTTTGTTCTGTTTGTACGGCTTTATTCATTAGAAAAAAATCCAGTAACTTAGTTTTATACCTACATATCAAAAAATTTCGTAAGTGGTATAAATCTTGCATGGATCCATTCCAAATGAATGAAAACCGTTACAAACTCACTAATAAAGAGACTTCTAAATATAGCGTTTAAAGTCCAAAATTCATCAGCTGATTATTCCCAAGTGTCAATGGCCTCTCGGCCACCCGGCAAGTCAATGACACTGACTTATTTTTGACTATTTTTACATAAGTTGAATCAGAAAATCGATCTCATGATCGTCTTGAAAAATTTAACTGTAAAACCCTATATAAAATACACTATTCAGTTAATTTTTTAATTTAATTTGTTTACGTATTTGAGATACCCTGCCGGTATATTGTTGGCGCCTCCATTTCATATTGCATTTCGAAATATCAAATAATATAATTACGAGATAATGGATGCAATATGTGTTCACCGATGAATAACAATTCAATTTTTATGTAACCATTCGGGACAAGTATGAAGTAAAGATATATGTGGTATACTTTATTTCAGAATGGGGCCGTGTATCAACTATCGTCGCAGTTTTTCCCCAAACGAGCTCGATATCGCCATGCCGTTATGGTGGAGAAGCAACTCAAGCGAGCACAATCTTAAGTTGGAAACTGTTATAGTATCTACATCAGAGGATTAGAAAACCTAAATGTTTTAGTCGTTAAGTGAGCCCAGGTGATTATTTCGATAGGGCTTTATATGTTGCTTTCAAACCGGACAGAAATCATCAGGTGGCCCGTATGCCTGTTGGTTTGCCGTATTACATAAAAAAATAAGAAAAAAAACGCGTTCTCGTCGTGCCCACAGTCACTGTTTAGCCACCATACAGAAAACAAGCAGGCTATCCTATTGCCACCACAGTACAAAAAAAAATTGCCAGATGAAGGTAGCTAATTTTTCAATCAATTTAAATGTATGTTCCGGGTTTCCCACAGCTAAGCTTTGTTTGACTCGAAATATCGGGCTACTCGTCAACAAGGTACGCGGTAGGAAACCCGGAACACACCTTTAAAATGTGTGATAATAACCGAGATACTTTAAAACATTATAATTTTTCTTTTTCTTTTTGACACGACGCGGGAACTACGTGGGTGGGGCACGGCGACTGTGCGGTTACTGTGCGGTGAATACGCGGGCGCTGCGCGTTTTGTTTATAAATGTTAAAATAAGATTTCTGTCATTTGTAAAACGAAAATTTCCTAAACATTTGAGATAAACCGTGCAGAACTCGCGTACGTCTGAATGGGCTCTTACGGTTACTAAATTAAATAAATTGTGTTCATTTAAAAAAATATATGTCAAAAAATACACTGTCCGATCCGGAAGGGGCACAATAGGTATGTATCGTAATCGAATAACCAAATAAATAATTTATTTTCGAAAATAAATATTTTATTTTAATTATTACTAAAACAAAAAAGCCCTCGCGGTGTTAAAAACATCACCGCAAGCATTAAATGCTATTGACTTTAATAACCTAACCAACAGCAAAAGTCGGGTAACCCCCGACCAAGTTTACTTAAACTCAAATATTTTCTAAACTACAAAACCGATTTTAATTAAACAAAGTTAAGAACGATATCGATTAAACTGGCAAATAGATTAAATTGCATCCAAATCGGTCCATCCGTTCGGGAGCTTCCATGCGACATGATACAGACAGACACACAAAGCCACAGATACACACGTCAAATTTGTAACACCCCTCTTTTCTCGTCGGCGGTTAAATTTTTTTTTAAATCCTTTGGCTTTAAATTTAGTGGAAGGCTAAGGCTCGCCTGCGATGATTTTATCACCTGTAGCATTAGCACCTAATCCTAACCTAAACCTTCTGGGGCCTAATTCTTGCAATTCGAGTTCGACGTCTCGAATTCGACATTTTTTCTAGTCCCAAAATTCCATTAATAATGTCATTGAAATGTCTATTGCATCCGAAATTTCATTGACGTATTAATCTGCAGTTTTTTGTCGAATTTGAGATATCACAGCACGAGAATTCCTCCCCTGGTATCAGGAAAGAGGACCGAGGCCGGCCTAAGAAGCGATGAATAGAATCGTTAGAATCAATAAGTTGGACGTGATGATGCCGAAGACCAGGTGAAGTGGAGAAGAAAGAGTAGTAAAGAGGACTCTGTTAGAAGCGAGGATTGACAGACTCAGTCGTGTAGCAAGTCATTGCCATAGAATTATGCTTTTATAGTGCAGCAAACTTATCTGACTTGATGACAGCGTCGCTGTTATTGGAATTGACATGTCATTTCAAAATGGCGACACATAGTTCCAGTTTTGGCCACCGGGTCAGATAAGGTTGTGGTATTATAGTAAATTTTATTTGGTAAGCGCGTCTGGGGGCCCTAAAAGTCAATGTCAGCTATAACTGCCATCTGCAAAGATATCGCCAAGATGCGCATTTAAAACAATTTAAACGCAGTTATCATTTATTTTATATATCAATAAATTATGCGAACTTTTAAAGGGTTTTCTAATAAGCGTCCTCTATCTTAAATTTTAAATACAATGCAGTGAGAAATGTTATCGAAATGTGTAAGATCAATGTGATTGTGTTTGACACAAATATAGTTCAAATGTCCGCCACGGCTACACTGGGTGGCGAGGACCCAAGAATTCTAATAAAACACACTGAATTGAAATTTTCGACCATTTCCGGACGAAAATTTTACCTACTAGATTCATTCTGAATGACTGGGCACGTGAATAAGAAAATTTGCCGGATTTGGGACGAGATCAATCTCTCCATCTCCCCTATATCGTGGATGTCCACGATAATATCGACACGTTACAAATAATGAAAGCACCCAGTGTCAAACTCTTCTACGCGCATATCTTAACGATTGTTTAATCACCTGACTCGCCCGATAATTCGTCGCCACAGTGCCTATTTGGCATATCAACCAAATTTACTTATAGAAAATTTTCTTTTTATGCAGTACACTTTGTTACCATGGTTAGTATTGTTTTTACCTTGAAAGATCCTTAGGAGTGACCTCACACAGCGGCACCAGTCAACTCGTGACCATGACACATGCAACTGAATCGTAATACCGAGGTAGAAACAATACTTACCTTGGCAACAAACCCGATAACATATGTAGTGAAAGTGTAGTGAATAACCACGAAAGTCTTAAAATCTATATTTTCATGCAGTATTGTTAAGCCAAATAATTTGACAATAAATTGTCGTACCTTGCATGATTCTTCTCTTTAGTGTGGAATGGCGTCCGTATTTTTTTCTGGTCCGTGTAGACAATTATTGGTTTAGAGTTATATTCGTATTTTTGTTTCAGTACTTGTGGCGATGATCGAGGGTCGGCCTGTACCCCCGGGTCCCCCATGGGAGGACACATACCACACATATGCGAATTGGAGTTGGGACCTGCCAAGGCTCGTGGATATAGAAGCGTCAGACTACTGCATGAGTTGTCCAAGAGTTTACTACCCCATCTGTGGTAGTGATGGAGGAACATACACGAACGAGTGTCTTATGAAGTGCTATGCCTACAATCAATACGGTGACAGAGACAAAATAAATTTCACTAGACAGGGACCGTGCTTCCTTTTCCAATTTGGGGAATAACCACTGGTAATAAATTCTGTTTCGCTTTAACTACATCATGATGACAGATTCATATCCGGTCAAAGATGAGTACATTCTCAATATACAGGCTGATTTCAATTTGATGATGCCAAGAGGTACCGTATGTATGTGCTTGTGATGAAAAACTAGTTTTACTATGGCATCAACTTTGAAATTGCAATAAAATCGGCTTCTTCGTACATTTTGACAGAATTCGTTTTTAATTTTGTATAAAACAGCAATACGAAAGGAGCTCATTTTGCAGGTCAAAAGTCCCTAAAAGCTATAAAGTATGATATCTGACCATAGTAATGTCTTCCCCATTTGTGATTCTGATAAATCGGTCATTAGACGAGAGAATATGACTCAAATAACAAAAAAATATGAGTTGTCTACTCTCACTCTGGTCCAATTATGGGGTTGCCATGGAGATAATTTACATTAATATGATATTTTATCGAGTTATATTATGTCAAATGAAAACTATAGCTGTTTTGAAACTTTCTGGTTTTCAAATTTAAATATAACAAAGAAAAATATTTAATATCATTGAAACTAGCTTTATCGGAAAGACAATGAAATGCCATTTATGTTTAAATATGGTTTCGGCTATTTAGGTGCGTCGCTGGCTGAGCGGTTAGGGTATTCGACTCGTAAGCGAGAGGTACCGAGTTCGAATCCCACTGCGGCCATATACCAATGACTCTTTTCTGAGTTATGCACATTAGTTGAATACTAACCGATGCTCTTAAGGTGAGGGAAAACATCGTGATGAAACCTGCACATTCAGGCGACTGGATGTGTAACCGTGCATGATCCAATCTGGTCAGGATCCCCTGGCAGCAGGGTCATGGAGGTCAGATGACAGTTGCTCCACTGTAATTATCTCATATGCCAATGCTGGATCATGGTCAAGGCGGACCCCGGGCCCTCGTGCGTTAGAGCCCCGGACATTAACGCCAAGATAATTATTTTATGGTTTCGGCCATTTTATGGCTGCGACTGGCGCGTAGATGGCACTATTTGGATGGCCAATTTTCACATACTTTTCGCAGCAAACGGCCGTATTAAGTTAATAACTCGCCGAATTTTGTGTTCCATCATATCTGGTTTATCAGCGTAGACATATCCCCAAAGAAAATAATGTACTGGAGTTAGATCACATGATCTCGATGGCCAACGTGAAATTATTCTTTGATGTTGACGACCTGAGTGGTTCAGTGGTCAAGATGCCAGTCAACCACGCAAGAGGTCCCGGGTTCGATTCCCGGCCGGGCAGAAATTTAAATGATAAATTTTAATTTCTGTTACGAGTCTGGGTGTTCTATGTATAATAAGTATGTATTTAAAAATATATATAAGTAGTATATCAGTTAGCTAGCACCCATAGTAAACCAAGCTTTGCTTAGTTTGGGGCTAGATGGCGCTGTGTGAATTTGTCCACGATTATTTATTTATTTATTGTTGTTAATTTTTTCCTCATACAAATTTGTTCAGCGTGAATCCAACTTTTGGTTGAATGATTTTGAGTTTCGGTGAAATAAATACGCGGCGGCCACATCGCTGAATTCATATTCATACATGCATGCATGGCATTTTATTACCTTTTCCATAAAGCTATTTTGATGGATTTTACAAATATTTTTCTTTGTTATATTTCAATTTGAAAACCAAAGGTTTAAAAAAACACCCTTAATTTTTGCCAATAAATGAATGTCAATTTTTTTATGAATATTAACCGATATTTCTGTTCCAACCAAGTTGCCTAGGCTATTATTGAACCATGGTGAGAATAGACAATGCACGATTTTTTGCTGAATAACAGATCAGGGAAGATATTACCTTACCATCAGTTACCGCTTACCATCAGGTGGGCTGTCGTAGAATAAAAAAATTACTACAGCCGGATTTTAGACTAATAAGCTGCCTCTAGCTACGGCTCTAACATTATTAGATATAAGTTTTTATGTACTACCTAATCTATTCAGTATTGTAATAAAATATTTAAAACAAACTTATTATTATTTACATTTCAATCTAAAACACTAAGGGCGACACAATTCTGATCCGGTTAAGCCTTTGGCCTCTGGCCGATCCTAGTAATTCTATTTATGCGCAGTTCGTAGTCGCTTTCTGATCCCCTGAAGCCGAGAAAACCCGTGCGAAGCCGGGGCGAGTCACTAGTCTGAAATTTAGACTTTTTAATTTAGTATCGTCGTTTATAGTCCGTGTCCGCACAAGGTGAGAGTCACTGCTTATTTTTCGATTCTTCAAACTGGAGTTGTGTCAAAACACTTATTAATTTTTATTTGTATTAGAACGAGAGTAGACTATGTGTTGTTTTGTTTTGTTTTATTTGTTTATTTTATAAAATTTAAATTCTCCAACATCTACTCAACGGTCATCCTCAAAAAACAGCTTTATTTTATTTTATTAGTTATTTTAGCGTAATTAGTTATTTTTATTGTTTAGTCACTACTAAGTATATAGGTAAGTAAATTAACAAAAGATGAGATTTTGTGGTTAGTCACGAATTATTTTTAATTAAAGGCAATAAACGATAAAAAATCATCATCTTGGCGTTAATGTCCCGGTTGTGCTGTCGCGTACGAAGGCCCAGGGTCCGCCTTGACCATGATCCAGGATTTTCCACAAACGATATTCTTGTTTTATTCTTATTCTTTTTCTGTTTGCGCAACAAACATAATTGAAGAGTTTCGTGGTTAATCACTAGACTTAGATTGTCAACATTCTCGGGCTTATCACCACTGTGTTGATTGTTTTTTATTTGCTTCACGTTATCTTTGAAATAAACCGTTCAATTATAAAGTTCAATTTCAATTCGTAATTACGTTTTGGTATCATAATTTGTACCAAGCCACTGCATTTTCTACTGTCCACTGTGACAATGGAGAATTTTCTTTCAACGGCTAATCATACGACAATGTTGAATTTGAATATTCCTATTCACCAAATTAGTAAGTTGTTGACAAGTATAATACTAACAGTTGTTATTACTATTAGGTATATGGTACATACCCTATGGTATGGCCGTATGGTGTCCGACAGAGTAGAACAGCATAAACCCCTTACACTCGTGGGTATCGTACATGGCGACTAATGTTTTTGAGGCAAAAATCTATTAGTGTAAGTAGGCTGAAAAATGGGCAGCAGCATTTCCCATTATTATATTTATAACACTGCGATCTCCAGCCCAACTGCTAAGCGTGGAGATTATGGCAATAACCTCCCCTTTCGTAGGAGAGACCGTAAGTCCTGCAGTGGACTGTTATGGGCTGTGATGATGATGGGACCCTACCACATTCTTAGGGGCCCAAGTCAACCTTACTCGGCCGTGGTCCCCCTGCTGACAGGCGAACGAGGCTCTCTCGAATCGGCTTTTCCGTAACGGGTTGTACGGGCCAGATGGTAGACTTTGCACGTAAAAAAGCACTGCAAAATAGGTGTGAGAAAAATATCTTTTGGGAATGTTATCAGAGATAGGGCGTCGCTGAAAAACGACACGCAGGCACATCGCCCTAAACCGGTTACCAGCAGCGTTACCGCCTATCTCCGATTGTACACCGCTATTTTGATGCCATTGTGTAAACCAATCACGGTACTCGGAGATCGGCGGTACGGCTGCAGTTCACGAGGGCTACCATGCCACGCGCGGGTAGCGTTAAAGACGCGAGCGCTTACTATAATAGGAACATCTGCTTTGCGATGCTAAAACTAGCAACAGTAGTTCTATTTTAACTGGAGCCAACCAACCGTCACCTACAGTTATACTAATCTCAATGCAGTATAAAATTAAGTCGCTTTTGGGTGCAGAGGACGTGGTCGGACGTCCGACCAAGATTGCTCACGCATCCGAATTAATCCAATAACTACTTATTTTTGTAAGGATTAGTATCGACTGCAAATCACGGTCGGTCGGCTGCAGCCAATTCGGGGCGTCTGTTACTAGTTTAAATGTCGGTTCACTCACGGGTCAGTCCAGATAGTTATTCGATCTGTTGTACGACGTGCAAGTAGCATTTGTAGAGAAGCTCTGGTGGCGGGCTCAAAGTCAAGAGACATAAGGCAGGAACACCCTGGCCCAGTCCGTACGGCGTCCTTTATAACCCCACAAGAGGATAGCTCTTTAGCATATCTTAGCTTTATAATGCGTACGGCTAAGGCGTGGAACGCGTTGCCTGCGAGTGTTCCCTGATCAATATAATCTAGAGTAAATAGGCTGTTCCAAGGCAGGCATGCTCCATCTTCGGCCGCATCGTCACTTACCAACAGGTGAGATGGCGGTCAAATGCCTGTCTTGTATATTTAAAAAAAAAAATTGCTAAAAACAAAATTTATAAATTAATCAAATAAAGTACGAGAATGTACTGTCATTAAAACATGAATTTCCTTTATTAAAATTAACTAGCTTGTGCCTGAGACTTCGTCTTTTTTGTGTTCGTCATTTATCGATTTCAAATGTAAACCAATTTTGATAGGTATTCTTGTTTTAAATGAAAGAGTTGACATTAAAAGTGGTTAATTTAAATTTAAAGAAAATGTGATCATTCCAAGGGAATAATTGGGAAGAATGCGCCATGTCAAATTATGATACTCTATTTACTCTAGTTATTGCTTTTATTACCTCACTCTGCGTTGTATGTTAGTAAAGTTAGGGAAATAAATCTACAAATACCGAATTTTCTATGCAATTTGCATATTTTTTCGTCGTTATTAACTATTTTACACCTTATTTTCATTAAAAAAATATCCAGGCTACACAACTGCGTCTATCAAAATAATACAAGAACGAAAGAAAAATATTATTCCCTACTTGTTTATTTTATTACAGAAAGTATTGAAATTTCCACGGGAACGTAATAATTCGATAATGAACGGGGAATCGTAATAAGAGATTGACGCTGACGAAGTCACGGACAAAAGCTAGTGAGATTAACTAAAATAATATGTTAAGAACCGAGTAAAATCAGCAAAACAGACTGAAACCGATTGTGTAAGAGCGTTTGTCCACGGTCCAGTTTCTTCTCGAATGACGGATTCAAGACGAAGACGAATGACGGAGACTGGCGACTAATTCTCGCTCTGTGACATCCCGAATTCGAGATGAATTCGAATTTTTCTAGCCACTTATCTCCATTAATAATAACATTGCAATGTTTTTAATGCAGATTAGAAAAATGTTATTATTAATATAGTGCAAAAAATTATTTTCATCAATATTATCGAAGATCAATGTCAGTGACGTTTTAACACAGTATTTTGACTACAGAAAATCTCAAATTTGATATGTCATAGGACGAGAATCACAGCCCCTGATCACGTTTGTCCACTGCGCCAGATCCGATCCGATGCCGGACGAACACTCAAATGTGGTGCTACTGAGCGTACACGTGTATTTACTATGAAAATTACGATAGAATGCCGAGAACTTCTTGCTTCTTGAATATTATTGTACATACGTAGACGCAGAAGACAAAAAACATATTGAGTTTACTCTTTTCTTGCAATAGAGATACCTCGAAGGAACATTTTATACACTATTGGTCTTATTTACGAAAGTTATTTGGCGTTTGTTAAACCTGTTTTTGAAATATGCTTTGTCACTTTCTTTCAAATTCAATCAATTTAGTGACAGATTCTACTAACCTATTTTTGACTAACCATTGACTAACAATTTTTTTGCCACAATCTGTTTAATAAACGTCAAGTAACTTTTATGAATAAGATGGTGTGACTATACGATAAGTGACGACAACATGAAGAAAGAAAGAAAGAAAAAATATTTATTCGAGGATACAATGTTACAAAAATGTTGTTAAAAAAAATCAATCAAAATCATTATGTTTACTTTTCTTACGTGTTCCCGTTTGATACAAAATGTTAATCCAGATCCAGTAGGCACACACTAAAATTGTATGCCGACTGTACCTGGACCAAAATGTAAACAAAAACAAAACAAAAAAGAAAATATTTATATTATTTTCGAACGTCGTAACATACTGATTAATATCCAGTTTTTTTAATAAGAAAATACACACGATAAGCCTGTACGTACAGGCACACAACCCACATCCACTTAAATAACGTTTGACGGAGACTGATTAACGCCCGTGGACGTCCATGTGTGTTTTGTGTTGCGGGTACGCCATATTGAGGCTCCGATTTAGAGGTTCATCCGATCAAGCAAAATTCCCGGAGCCCATCAAAAGAACGGATGACGGATCTTGGGCGTCGGACTGCGAGTGGACACACGTTCATATTTTATAGACACCTTCCTCAGTCCGATTTTTTCTTGGATGACGGATCCGGCAAGATCGACGCTGTGGACAAGCGGCCGCTTTGATACTTACAATTCCTTGCATAAATGTAGGTATACCCATCTAATCACGCGTTTCTCTCATTTCAGTTTCTCTCGTAGTATTCACATACTTGCTTGCTATGAGTGCTTGCCAGAACCTAAATAACCTCCAAGCAATATACGAAAATTGCAGAGACTGTCCCGATGTCTACCTCCCTATATGTACTAATAAGGAAAATTCTTGGATAAATGAATGTTTATTCCGTTGTCAGTACATACATGGTGAATTTGTAGAATCTCAAGGTTTATGCTTACGCTTTTGATTTGAATTTTTAATTGAAATTTATGACATAAATAAATATTTTATAATTATTTCGTTCTTATTACTAAGAGACCTCGTAAAAACCACATCTGAAACTAAACACCATAAAAATAAGACTCCATGTCATCATATCAGCCAAAAGACGCCCACTGCTGGGTATAGGCCTTCCCCAGAGATCTCCACAAAGGCCGGTCCTGTGCCTTCCGCTTCCACCTGGTTCCTGCAATCTTTACCAGGTCGTCGGTCCACCTTGTGGGAGGCCTACCCACGCTGCATCTCCTGGTACGTGGTCGCCACTCGCGAACTTTACTGCCCCATCGGCCATCTGATTTTCGAGCTATGCACCCTGCCCACTGCGTACCTAGCTTAGCTGTACACACCGATGCTTTTATGGCGAGAGAAAACATGGTGAGGAAACTTGCATATTCGGGCGACTGAATGTATAACCTTAGCCAATCTGGGCAGGTCTGTTAACAGGGTCACGAAGGTCAGAGGGCAATCGCTCCACTGTAATTGTCTGGTCTGCCAAAAACTGGATCATAGCCAAGGCGGATACCCGACCATCGCATAGACATAGACATTATTTATTTTGTCATTACAATATTCGTAATACTTACATTGAATAACTTATAATTCTAAATATAAATTCTACTTATATCTATTTAAAACCTGCTTAAATAAAGCTATACCAATATGGAATAATGCGATGTCAAAAAGTCGGGGCCCACTCAGCATTAGCTGCAACAGAACGATGCAGCGCTGGTCATAACTGGAATATTGACACCGAGAAGATGATACAAATTTACTCTTGGAATTACCTACGTTTGAATAAAATTGATAATATCAGGACGTATACCTCTGGTGTCCGGCAGAGTAGCGCCAACCCCTTAGACTAGTGGGTGTAAGGGCAAATGATCTAACATCTACGTAGGCTGGAAAATATATGTACATCATATGTAGGAGTATGATGTGATACGGAGACGATATCTGCCTTTCCATTGAAAGCAGGCAAGGCCGGCTTTTCAGTTTCCAAGTGTTCCAGATTCGTGTCGGAGTGAATTCTCCTAATGTAGAAAATGCGCGCATTACGCAAAAGAGAGGGTCTGGTCTTGCCAGATATGACGAGCGGGATCTTGCCCTCCCCAGAAAAGAGTAGAGTAACCTGCCTCTCCTATTTAGATAAACGTCAAACAAATTACAAATTACAGGCATGAGACATTTCATCTTAGTCCTTAGTGACAAAGCACCTGCGGTTCTGCATTTTTGTTACCTGCAAAATAAATGGATAAATTGTAGATGTTATGGGTGACACTTACCATCAAGTGGACTGTCTGCTCGTTTGTCAATGAGTAGCATAAAAAAAAACAAGAAACGATCCTGATTATGAAGTGTCACACCGCATGGACCTATAATTTTACGAGTTTGACCCATAGAGAAAAAATTTTATATACAGAAGCAGAGAGTAGATTCCGGTTGAAATACGAGACAAAATGTCACACACACACTAATGCAAATGCAGGGACAAAACAAGGAAGCCCGTCTGCAGATGTTATATTTTGCTACGACTTTCTACTAGTAACGTACACACAAAATCTGACTTGTTGGCGTATTTCGCTCCTGACGACTTCGTAATTTTTTTAAACTTGTACTTATAATTCAATTTTGACATTATAATAAAAGGTAAGGTCTCTAGTGAATCAAACCCACGCCCTGATACCTACCACCGTCTTTTCGATCTCTTTATTCTACATACCGTGAATCGGCAGTGCTTGCTTTTGCAAAAGGAGGGTTATGATTTTGACCAGTATGAATGTTTATTTGTTGCCTCATAACTTCTAAACGAAGAAGGTATCTACTTACGTATCGTTAGAAGCGTCTTCATTGTCTACAGGTAGGCCTATGTGACTTCACAATAAATTGAATATGATGTCCTCTAGAGGACATAGTCATGAAAAAAAGAATAATAATGAAAAGGATAGGTACATTAATATATTATACAGGCAGCATATTCTTTATTTTCAGTAAAAATTCATATAATGATGGTGCACCAGGACAGAAGGGACTTGCATCTAATTATTATCTTGTTCTTCAAAATGTTTACAACGCAGGACTTCCAATTTGCAACCCAGACATCACCATATCTGGTCTTTAGGAAACCTAGAACCACGTTATTAATCCGTTGTTTCATAAAATGTCTGAACATTTAAAATGTCATTTAGGTATATTTTGTGTATGAAACCCTAATACATACCGCTATTTACAAGATTTGAGTATTAAAATTCTATACAATAAATACTAAGTTCGACCCTGTTAGCATCAAAATATTTTCGTACCTATTTAGACACCGAAATATTGCTCGATTTGGCAATAATTTTAAATCTATCTATTTAATGGTATATTGTTTTAAGGTAAAGCATTTCAATTATTGCAAATGTACACTATTACGATGCTTATTTTTACCACAATTTCTAAAATTGATTCCCGATCGCCGCGACCACGAATGAAATTACTTACCGATAAAAAGATAATCCATTTGTATTTCCATACTTTGCGCTTTCTCATAAATGTGCACTAAATTACACCGTCTTTAAATGGTTTGATTTAAATTTGATTAGGAAATTATAAAATTTACACCGATGTTTCAAAAGAAACGTCAGGTCGTTAGGCCCTCGAGCAATATGTCGAACGTTCAAAACATTGCGCGCGTCATTTTCCGTGAACTTATTCCAATGGATGAAAAAAAGAGATAGCAAGATTCATAATCATTGTAGAGCGAGCGAACAGGGAATATTTGTGATTTGTGTTTAGTCTGTTATGTCTGTGGTTTGACCGTGGTATTGTTCATGGTTCTCATACGAAAGTGACAGAAAATAATACTAAACGGTTGAGAAGTACCTATACGACGCCACGGACAAACTCGCGACATTGCTGTTTGACATTTCATAATTTTCTTTTACCGCTTTTTACGTTTATCAAAATTAGAGGGGTTCAAGCGGAAACGTTCAGGGACGGATTTTCCAGTACTTCGTGCTTCTGGGATAGTGTCTCTGATACCGCTGTCATATTTGGAGAGTAGCGGGTGATTGAACCCCCGGCGCTCTGACATAACAAACATAGCTGAAAGCTGCTACTTAAACGTCGATTTTCTGTGAGAGTGTGCTATTTCCCCGGTCGAGCCGGCCCATTCGTGCTGCTAGAAAATACAGTCAACAGCGTAGTTCTAACACAAATAGGTTACCCCTGATCCGCTCTGATTCCTGATGCTTTGTCTACTATCTCAAATTTGGCAGGTTAGGTTAGGTTAGGTTAGGTTAGGTTAGGTTAGAATTGGCCAAGCGATATCAGCCGAAAGACGCCTACTGAAGGGCAAAGTTCTCCACAAAGGCGGGTCCTGTGCCTTCCACATCCAGCTGATACCTGCGATCTTTACCAGGTCGTCATTTTACCTTTTGGGAGGCCTACCCACGCTGCGTCTGCGTTGGTCAATGTAACCCTAGAGTAAAAAATAGTGCTACGGCTGGTATCACTACGCATTCCGCACTGTCTCCTACCGATGGGATTATACGCCATAGTCTCGAGTCGTACGACTGAATTCAGCTGGAGAAGAAGTTGTCTAAAAAATGAAGTTAACTCGAAATGCAAGGTTATATTTTGTATCCCAATTTCGTACTTACATAATATAATTGCTACTGCACAATAATTTTATTTGTTTGACCTTGTTTTGATCCTACACCATAAACTTAACATAATAAAAAAAAGTTACAAAGCTTTGGAAGTTTTGGGAGTTTAGGCCCTATTTCTAACAGAATTAATTGGACAAATTCACACAGCGCCATCTAGCCCCAAAGTAAGCAAATCTTGTGTTATGGTTGTTAGATAACTGATAAACTACTTATTTTTATATAGATTTTGATAAATAGGTACAAACTTATTATACATTGTACAGTGTACACCCAGACCCGTAACAGAAATTAAAATTCATCATTTCAATTCCTGCTCGGCCGGGATTCGAACCGGGACCTCTGCGTGGCAGGCCGGCATGTAAAGCAACTGAACCACTCAGCAGGTCGTCTGACTAACTTATTAGTTGTAAATCTTAACATTCGTAAGGTACGTAATAAATTAGGTTTTTAAGGTTTTAAATAAAGCCGCTATGTATTGACGTCTCCCTTTACTTGACTTTCCGGTAGTGCCAGATTGTTTCCATTATTTATTTTGCCAATTTGTCTTTTTAATTGTTCCGTTAAAAGCGCTCTCGACTTAACTCTCTCCTCCCTTAAATGAATATGCCTAGTTCACTGAAAAGCTTTGAATTTAAGTAAAATCTCTTTAGGGTCACTACATATAGCTACGTTAGTAAAGTCATATCAATTTACTACTCTTGTGCAGACAGTACTTCTGATGGAAAAACGTAGACAACTATCGCCTGTGATAATGAATTCACACATTTATATTTAATAAAATTTCAGGGCGCTGTTTCGATGTTAGAAAGAATTGGAAAAGTTTATAAAACATATTCTGTAAAACAGGTATTTATAACCTAGTGCAGACACCAGTCTCTCATGCAGGTTATATCTATTGTAAAATTTTATTATAAAACTTGTTTTTGTATATTTCATTGCCCATGTGAAGAGAAAATAAACGATAACTTATATTAAAAAAAAACATAGACACCTCTTACCACACCATACGACTTAATACTTTTAATAAATGTATATTTAGGTATATGAAAATGTATGGCGTAAGTATATGTCTTCGATTTAAGGTGAATAGGCTACTAGGCCATTTATTTTAGGGTAAATTTTTTTCAAACATTCTATTGACATTCAATTAAAGTCACGATTAAGTACCTTCATCATCAAAAGTCATTTTAGAGTAAAATAACTCCTCTCCCGCAGTTTATATCTCACAACTACAACTAAGTAAATATTTTTATCGGCGGCTAACATAAAAAACGTCACTGCAGCGCCTCGCAACTCCGCAGGCTAACTGTTCAACTTTAAGCCTCATTTCCCGAGAACTTGCTGGGAAACCGGCAACTATCTCAGCCGCGGTGCTATAAAAACTTATCTTAGTTGTGTTAAATGCGAGCCTTTTGTGTGAGGCAATTGTTAAGACAGCTTTTGTTCAATATTGCGACCATATAAGGAACCGAACGAGCGAGCCACAGCGTTTCCTTTGGATTGTGACATGGGATCGTTCAAGAGAAATATTAGAGGTCTCCTTAGAGGCGTGCAACGCATTGGCAGCGCCCCTCCAGCAGCACCGCCTATCTCCAACCGCATGATACCACCCTCTGGCATGACGTCACAGAATATCCGAAACGCACAACATCATCACAGCCCATAACAGTCCACTGCTGAACTTAGGGCATCACCCACGAAAGGGGAGGTTATTGCCATTATCTCCACGCTTGGCAGGCGGGTTGGAGATCGCAGTGTTATAAAAATAACAATGGAAAAAGCTGCCACCCATTTTCCAGTTTACGGAGAGTCTAGATATTTTGTCTCGAAAACATTAGTCGCCTTATACGACTCCCACGATTGTAAGGGGTGGCGCTTTCTACTTTGCCAGACAACATGCATTTCGGATATTCTGTAACGTCACAAGCTAGTATTTAATACGTCGTCGACGTTCCTGGTGTTGCTGATGTCCGCAGCGGTGACCATTTTCCATCCAGTGGCCCGCTTGCCTGTTTTTCTGCCGTATAACATAAAAAATAAAATTAATGCTTCATATTTGCTTAGCTGGCATTTACTTAAAATTGAGCAGTTTTCAAGTACAAATTTTGGTAATCAAAGGAGAAACTTCCGGACATTTAAACAAATTATGTTTTTATTTTTTTATTTTAATTGTACTTACATTCAGTGAACCTAGATTTGCTCATATCTTTGTGTAATACTTAAGTAAATGTCTGGATGGATATTATATTTTTTTAATTCTCTTTCTTTATCCAAGGTAAGCTACAAAAAACATCTATACCACATAATATCAAAATAGGTAGATGCGATCGAAATACATAAGTTAAAAATACATAAAATCAAAAACCTCAATAGTTTATACGATATAACAACCACAATACATAACTTTTGTAATCTAGGAATAACGTTCAAATTAAACGAAGTGGTAAGTATAAAAGGAGATGTATGAAAAGAGTTGTGGATATATGCGAGGCTAGGGAGTTGTGTCAGGACAGAGCAAAGTGGCAGTCCATAGTCTCTGCCTACCCCACCTGTGGGACACAGGCGTGAGCTTTATGTATGTATGTATGTACGTTCAAATTACATAAACGAAAATGCATCAGTTTAAAATATAAGTATAAAATACGTAAGTTCGAAAACTGTAATGCCGATATGATACCTTGCTTTGGCCTGAAATCACGGTCAGCCAACTTATAATCTATACGTACATTAAATGGCATAACCATTCATACATAACTTTTACTTGAATCATTATCATCATCGTGGCGTTAATGTCCCGGTTATAATCTCGACCATGACCACGAATCTTGATTTATTATCCAAGATTTCGCAGATCAGGTAATTACAATGGAGCGACGAGCGGCAATATTAGCCCAATATCAGTTTGGCCTGAAATCAGTTAGCTTCTAACATATTTATTTATTTATTTTGGTTCACCAACTAATATGGACCACAACAATATAAAAATCTGCATTTTGGCCCTTGCAACCATTATGAATTTATTGTAATGGTTATGTATTCTTAACTTAAGTATTATAAACTGTCAAATGACTTTATTTTGATACACTATCGACTTTGATTTTAAGTATTTCACATCTGTTTTTGTAAGAATTTGTTTCTCAAAATTGGAAAAATGTTTTGTAAAAATGAAAAATTTCTTTACTTCGAAGCTAAAAGACGAATATGTTAACGAAAAGGTATACAGTTTCCCTGGTGCACTATGGATACGGAGTCATTTTTTCCGGCTTCGCATTCGAAGAGACACCGGTTGTAATACGACTTTTCGTTTGAAGCACAAATAGGATCGTAGATCTTCGAACAGACGCAGTGGCGAATTATGTCTCCACCGTCGGTTGTAGATTCGCCGAACCTAGAAATCAAACGAACCAACAAGAAATATTTATTAAAATAGTACAAAAATGTGTGGCTCTTCAATTTGTTTATAGACAGTTGTCTTGAAGAACTGCAAGAGACTGTGGACTGCGAATGTGAACGTTCAACACCATAACGTCGTACAAAGTGGACATTTTTGTCTTTCGTATGATCAAGTATTACTTGTATCGTCAGAAAGCGAACTGCAGTTGATGTTGGATATTATGAAAGAGTCATTCAAAAGGAAAGGCATGAAGGTAAATGTGGTATAAACGAAAGTAAAGAAGAAAGTAGAGAAGTAAGTAGTATTTGAAAGAGATGACTGCATGACAGTTAGTTCGATTGAGGTAAAAGGGAAAGTTGAGCAAGTGAGAGTTCCTGTATTTAAGAAGTATGTTTTCAAGGGATGGTAAGTATGAGAAAGACATTGAAGGAAGTATATTCAAAGAAAGGTTCATGGGTAATGCATTGAATGGAGCTTTCAATCTGGTGATGGGAAGTAATAGGTATTTAGCCGCAAAAAGCACGTTTTGCTTTGCATAATGCAGTATTACTTCCCACACTATTATTTATATTTGAAACCATCCAGGTGACTGAATGTGTAACCGTGATCTAATTTGGTTAAGTTCCCCTGTTAGCAATTGCTCCACTAAAATTATTTGTTCTGCCAATTTCTGGATTATGGCCAAGGCGGACCACGGGCCCTCGTACGTGAGAGCACAACCGGTATATTGACGCCAAGATGACAAGTTGTATCAATTGAGTCGTGATGGAATCGTAAAGGAAGTTGATTAGATTTGGCCCCCTTTCGCTTCAATATACGAAGACTACGAAATCCTTACTATATACTGCCATGTATAAAATAATAACTAACTCCTCCCAAATCACGCAACGGATTTTGATGCGGTTTTCACTATCGTTTAAATATTTTCTTTTATATTGCACATTACAATAGAGAAAATTCGAGAACACCCGTGCGTAACCGCGGCAGGTCGCTAGTCGCTTATGGACTTTTCGGGGGTAGGCCGGTAAGTGAGGTCGTGGTTCTTTTTATTGTTTAACTTTTAATTTGTTGCATAGGCATTTCAGGGTTTATGTGCCCTGTTATTTAGTTCGTTACTGAAAATTGTAATGAACAGCATGTGACTGTTCCACGTCGGGCTACTCCAATAAATCGCACTGGAACGTGAAATATCACGCATACCGAACAATGCGGCCTTTGGGTTTACTGCACATTGGCTAAACTATCGCTAAAAAGAATACCTCTGTTTGTCTACTGGATGAAATCCTCCCAAATTTCCCGAAGGCATCCTATGCATCATCGGCCCTGCTGGTTTGTCCCGCTTACGGGTATGCTGTCTCAACTCGATTGTTGGCGCTTCTGGCGGATGTCTATTGTTGAACTGATTCATCAGAATCACTGATGACGGCTTCATTAGCGAACTGTCTTGATGTACTTGATAATCTTCGCGGACGATTTGACATGATGCACAGTAGAGGGACACAACTGCAATGACATATTGTTTTAAAGTATCGCGGTTATTATCACACATTTTAAAGGTATGTGCCAGGTTTCCGGGCGCTCGCAGCTCTCCAATCGTCCCGTGACCTTGATGCACGCAAATTCGTCGAAATATCGGGCTACTTGTCAACAAAGGTACGTGGTAGGTACCCGGAACATACCTTTACAATAACTGCAGAAATTTAAATTTAAATCACGTTTATTGCTCAAAACAAAGATTCAATAATTATAACTACCATTTCATTACAAAATAAATGTCAAGGGTCTAAAAGGTAATGTCAGTTTTGTACAATTGTGATGACCATGCATATTGTCTTTACATTTATGTAAATTGTTATTGACACTATAGTTTAGGAGCATTGTAATAAAATTAAATTTGTTGGCAAATAAAATAAATAATTATATACTACGCCGATTTTTTTAATTCTCTACATATTAAAGTAATTATATACAAAGAGTATATGCTAACCTCTAGTAACTCACCCGTTATAGCATAAACTACACCTCGATTCATTACCATTATATATTCAATATGTTGTAAAATATATTCTTGTATAATTATATAACTATTCGTATTATTTCCATGAAAAGCCGTTTCCGAAGGTTAACTTACGAGCCATAAGAAAATCAAACTATGAACGGTTAATAGCTCGATAAGGATGAAGTTTCAACTAATTGTACGACTAGTTTTATGGGCAATTAATGGATAATTTACATTGCATTGCTTTATTGGTCTATAACATTGTTTGCTGCGCCTTATAGCTACCGTAGGTATGGTTTTACATAATTCACTGCAACTTACAGCGATTTTTTAATCCAGGAATCCAGTACCGTAGTATAGAAATTTGAAACCAGCTAAATCTAAAATATGCCTGGACAATTTACACAGCGCCATCCAGCCCCAATGTGAGCAAAGCTTGTGTTATGGGTGCCAGAAAACTAATAAACTACATATAGATTATTAAATTCATAATTACAATACATGTAAGACCCAGACCAGTATCAGAAATATGAATGCATCATTTAAATTATTGCCGAAAATCGAACCCAGGACCTCTGCGTGGCAGACGGGCATGTAGACCAGCTGAACCACTCATGTAGTCAGCTACGACTATTATGTCGAATTTAGGTACATTTACGGATATAAAACCCAATGGCCTAAACATTGATACCACTACGATCCACATTTTGGAACAAACTACAAACAAAAACCTTACGAACGGAAATTAATGAAAATTATAAAAAATAAAAATCTCGCTCTGGATATACTTGACTGCACAATTCCTCTAATTCTATATTGTTGCCAGCCGTTAAGGACACAAATGGAAAGATTACAATAATCATCCCCCTCGTCAATTTCTCGGCAAAATTTCTCGGTGAAAGCAATGAAATCCTTGCCCCGTCTTCAAACCGATCGCCTTAACAAAAAGCCTTTTATCGTCCTCAATTTCCGGTATCCGAGTCTTCGTTACTGAGCTTATAATTCTTACCTCCATTATGAGAGGGCTACGTTAATCTTTCCGAAGCATCTCAATTACTGAATATTCCATCAATCAGTTATGCCTCCGTCACTGTTAAGGTGCCAATGTCTCCAAATGAGAAAGGAGGGTGCCAGGAGACGAGCGTGCTAGATGTTCTTGATTATTTTAAAAAGAAAGCATGTATTTTAGTTTATTTTTATTTCCTAAGGTAAGGTTAGACGGTCCATCTGATAGAAAGTGCCATTGTCATTATGAACATCAGCAATATAAGCGAAGCGGAAGCGAAGCCGGCCTTTGATGTACCTGTAGAGGGCCTTTTGAAGAACCTCAAGATAGTGAAAATAAAAGACATCATTCAAAGAGCTCATTCCACATTTTGCGCTAGCAAGGTTATTAAAATAGTAAGGTACTTCACCAGTCGGGAGGTTCTAACTTAAACGAGATACCATGCCTCTTCTCTTAGTCTCGTCCTTTGAGCTTTACCTGGCATTTTTGTGTCACAAATGACACCCTTCACCTCTCGCCATATGGATCATTTTTTTTTTTTTTGAGTAATCCGATCGACAATCAGACATGCTGGCCACCTGATGGAAAGTAAAAAATATTAGTTGATTCATGGTAGTAACCTAAATAAGGTATATTTTCTACACCAAACCCGCCGCATCCAGCCACCGTATCTCCGTACCAAACAACGTATTGCGGCCAGGACATTCATCTCAATCCATTGGGCCGAGAACATCTCTTGAAGCTTGATCGATCGGGAAATGAGAGTGGGGCGATTTATAATAAAAACGGTACAGCCTCTTGCCAACTCCAAAACTGACAGTCCGGCGGGAAGCTCGGCGAACTGTGGAAACTTCGAGTCTGGAACTTCGACTGATAAATTATGAAGCAAAAACAACAACGACACTTGGACGGAATGGCGGATTAGATATCTCTCGCTGTTTAACACCAAATTGTGCTCCTGGTCCGTGAAAATATAATCCTACTTAATATAATCCTTATTTTTCCCAGATTTTTAATTTTCAAAGCCAGGGAATCATTAGATATGACCTAATGATGACAAGAGCCTAAATTTATTTAAAGGTATAGACAAACTTACCCACTTATCCCACGTACGCAACATCAAAATCTAGATAATAGTCTGATTGCTATTTGCGTCTATATATTGATTGCGTATCCTAAAGGGAATAGCCATAACATGCGCCCAAGGCGTTTCTAAATTGTATGCTTTGACATTTGATACTGCGGCGTTCGTGAAAATGCGAAATTTGTACAATGTGAATGAGCTACATTTTTCCCGAGTGATATAGGCTACTTTTTATCCCAGAAAAATAATATGGTCCTGCGGGAATATTTACAGAAATCCGCAGTTCGCGCGGGTGAAAACCGCGGGGGCAGCTTTTTTAATATAAACCAACTGCATATGCTTAACCGACGATGATGATATATTACTGCTGTGCATTTTCTTTGTCCGTGGATCCCGAAAGAGTGCCGATATCCGAAGAAATATGGGCGAAAGTGATCTGGGCGTTGATGCCAGCAGTATTCCTCCCGACATTGTTATTAAAAAGATTGATTATGCCCATCCGTTTCCTTACTCAGTCTTTATAGCAAGTGGTTTAAGAGTTTTGGGATATTCAATTGACAGATTACATGCTTTGAACAATATACTTTGTAATAAATTGTTTAATGCATAGGTATGTTATACTATTTTGGTGTTACCAAATAATTTGCAATTGATACAAAAAATTATTCGAGATCCTCTTTGGGTCGTTGTATTCACTAATTGATATAATTTTTTTTTAGAATACATAGCATAAAAACAAAGTCACTTCCCGCTGTCTGTCCCTATGTACGCTTAGATCTTTAAAACTACGCAACATTTTTTAATACGGTTTTCAACAATAGATATAGTAATTAAAAAGGAAGGTTTATAAGCAAGAAAAAAGGTATGCAGGGGTAAAAGTAGGTGTACGCGAACAAAGTCGCATCGGGTCCACTAGTAATATTTTAAACGCGAAAGTTTCCACAAAATGTTCTTCTTCTAGATAGACATATTTATAACTGCGACGTTAATAATTAAATGCCCAAATTCTCCAAGGAAGCCATGGATATAAGACGACGCCCTTCACAAAGAGAGTCGCTAAATAATGAACGGGTATCCCAACAAAGAAAACTAGAACGTAGACTAGCCATGGGCTATCTGGAGACAATTAGACAAGCGAGCTCCGTTTTAGAAATAGCTGTGCCAGTCCAAGGTTTCAAATGAAGAGATAAAGCTACGAAAACTAGCACGTAGGTTGCAATAGCTGTTAAATTGTAAAATAATGATGTGGTTGCATGTTTCGATTTGTAATCTTAGCTATTATTTAGGGAATGGAATGGGTTTGTGTTAAATCCGCAAAAAAGTGTTTATATGATTCTAGGGACTAGGTTTTATGTTGCAAAAGTAAATTTTGTTTGATAAATTAATTTTTCTTATCTAATTAATACACGTTTGCTTTGATATTCTTTATATTTTAATAACTATGGTTTTTTGTTTATTATAGGTACCTAGTTCTATTTTTTTTGCTTTAATTGTAATAATTTAATTTAATTTCTTGCTATACCCGAACGGGCTCGCCCCAGTGGGTCACGCAAGGTATGGCATTATGGTTCAGCAGATTGGGATGGATTGCGAGAATTCTTTGCGTCGTACCCGTGGATACGGCTTTGCTTTTCCTCAAATGACACCAACATCTGTGCTGCCGCTGTAGCTGATGTCACACTGCAGGGAATGGAGTGTTTTATCCCGTTCTCTATAGTCCGTCTCGGCGGCAAGAGTCAGCCCTGGTACGACAGGCCTAGTGCTGAGGCATCTCGCCTCAAGCACGATGCTTTTCGTGCCTGGACAGTGGCTCGGGCCCAAAAGGACCCTAATACCCACATTTTGAGGAAAAAGTACAATGCTGTATCGAGGTCTACAAAGAGGGCATTGGCCGGAGCAAAATACAAATTCATCGGTGGAATTGGAGAGAAACTAATCAGCTACCCCTCTGGGAGCCGTGCTTTTTGGTCTCTCTCCAAAGCTGTCGAGGGGAACTTTTGTCGGACCACCTTTCCACCTTTACGCAAGTCGGATGACCAATTGGCCCACACAGCAAAGGAGAAAGCCGATCTCTTGGGTAATCTCTTTGCTCATAACTCAACTCTGGATGATGGGGGAGCTGCACCGCCTACCATCTCACGGTGTGAGGGCATCATGCCCGAGGTTCGTTTCACCCAAAAAATCATAAGACGTGTGCTTCTCTCCCTAGACCAGTCCAGTGGACCTGATGGCATTCCGGCTATCGTTCTTAAAAAGTGTGCTCCCGAGTTGTCTTCCGTGTTAATGCGCCTATTTAAGCTTTCCTACACCTCAGGAACGGTGCCGTCTTCGTGGAAGTTAGCCCATGTGCACCCGATACCCAAAAAGGGTGACAATTCAGACCCATCAAATTACAGGCCTATAGCGGTAACCTCCTTGCTCTCTAAGGTGATGGAGCGGGTCATAAATATCCAGCTCCTTGGATACCTCGAGGATCACCAGCTGATCAGTGACCGTCAAAATGGCTTCCGTCATGGTCGCCCAGCTGGTGACCTTCTTGTGTACCTAACACACCGGTGGGCTGAGGCTGTTGAGAGCAAGGGGGAGGCTCTGGCTGTCAGTCTTGATATAGCCAAGGCATTTGATCGGGTCTGGCACAGGGCACTGCAAACAAAACTCCCGAAGTACGGTATCCCCGAGGGACTCTGCAATTGGGTATCCAGCTTTCTGTCTGGGCGGAGTATCCAAGTCGTTGTCGACGGATGCTGCTCCGATACCAAGAGTATTAATGCTGGAGTACCCCAAGGTTCAGTGCTGTCTTCCACGCTGTTTCTTCTGCATATCAATGATATGCTGAATATTCCCAGTATTCATTGCTATGCAGATGACAGTACTGCAGACGCTCGTTATACTGGCCGTGCGAATATCCCTCGTTCCGTGGTGTCGGATAGCCGAATAAGACTTGTGTCAGAGATTGAACACTCCTTGGAGCAAGTTGCTCACTGGGGCAGATTGAACCTGGTGGAATTCAACCCCTCTAAGACGCATTTTCCGCCAAAAAGGATCCTTTTGTCATGGTGCCGCAGTTCCAAGGAACATCCCTCTCCATCTCAGAAAGTATCGGGATCCTTGGTGTCGACATATCAGACGACGTACGGTTCCGAAGTCACCTGGAGTGTAAGGCTAAACTAGCCTCGAAAAAACTTGGTGTGCTTAACCGGTCTAAGCGATACTTCACCCCAGAACAGCGCCTGTTGCTGTATAAGGCACAGGTGCGGCCACATATGGAGTATTGTTCCCATCTTTGGGCCAGGGAAACCGCCGACCTGCTTAATCACTTGGATTCTATACAGAGGCGCGCCGTACGAATTGTAGACGATACCATACTGACAGGCAAGTTAGAACCACTGGCTGATCGAAGGGACCTTGGCTCCCTGTGTGTGTTCTACCGGCTGTACAATGGGGAGTGTTATGAGGAATTATTTGATCTGGTGCCCACAGCACAATTCCGCCATCGCACCACCCGCCGTGGGCTGGGTACTCATCCCCATTACGTGGACCCTCTAGTGGTGTCCACGCGAAGATTCGAAAGAACGTTTCTCGCTCGTACGGATTCGGATGTGGAATGAGCCACGGTGTTTCCTTTGGTCTATGACATGGGATCGTTCAAGAGGTATATTAGAGGTCTCCTTAGAGGTGGGCAACGCATTGGTAGCACCCCTGGTGATGCTGATGTCCATAGGCGGCGGTGACCACTTTCCTTAAGGCCCGCATGCCTGTTTGTCTGCCGTATAACATAAAAAAAAAAAAAAAAAAACTATTATTAGGATTAAGCTTGAATAAATGAATAAGTTTTTATTTTATTGTCTACTGTACCAGTCTAATAGATTCAGTTCGATTGGCTATATTAAGTAGGTGTTTGTTTGACATTGTATTTGAATGTATTTTGACATTGTTTTTATAGTTACTTTGACTTTATTTGTAATTTATTGGTAGAGAGACATGATTGGAATGAATTTATGGAAATATTTGACATTGTTGTATTTGATTAATTGACATAAGCATTGAATTGAATTATTTGACATTGTTATTATAACTATTATTTATGATAAAATAAATGTTTTAATTATGAAATAAATCAATATTTATTTATTTATCAAGTAGATAATGATTTCACCAGCAATACGCTGTCTGTACTTCACCGTACATAGACAACTAAGGCAACCTACTCACCGGTTATCTAGCCAGTCGCGATAGAAAGCATCACAGAGCGCGTGAAAAATGCGCGGCGCTTCGCACGGACGGTTTTGGCCCGTGACTTATGTGGAATGCCATTAACAGGCAATCTCGGCTACCCCTCTAAATAACGGTGGAAAGGACGTTGTTTCAACCTCTGTAGATAAGGAGTTGTATGTTTTTGTATGGTGAATACTTTTTAAAGAGGAAGAGGATAAACATGGAAACATTTTTATTTTTTTTCAATTATTTTTAATTGGACCCAGGCATTTGACCGCTATCTCACCTGGTGGTAAGTGCCGATGCGGCCGATGTTGGAAGTTGTTAAAAGAAGCGAAATTGTTATTGTCCAGTGACCATGGACTCGATAGTCTCTGCCTATCCCTATCGGAACCGCGCGTTAGTGTGGATATATGTATGTATCACACAGAACGCGTGGCGTGTCAACTAATATCATAAAGGCAGATTAACTACGGCCTCAAGGATCCTAACCAAAAAAATCACAATTTAATCATTACATTAGGAGACAAGTTGTCGTTTTTCAATATAACTTTAATATGATCTCCAACTGCAACACCAAGAGTTTTTATTATATCAAAACCATCTAGTCTTGAATAAGGCTCACATCCAGTAATTATAATAATAATATTGTGCTTAGAGGATGTAACTATTGATGAGAATTATGAAAAAAACTATACTATTGATAATAAAATTGATGAAAAAGCGAAGGGTATTAGACGATAATAAGATAATTTAGGATAAAAATAAAAAAAAACAAAAAATAATTACCACTAAAGGATGAAATTTGGTACACAGGCGGAATTCATGCAAATTTCATTAAATAGAACTTTTTAATATTATCGGATAATGTGCAAGCTAAGTTGTTGCAAATATGAAAGAAAACAATAGACAACACTCGAAGTACAAACTTAGGTTCTCCACTTGAAAATATAAGTCTCAATATCTGGTTGTAAGTCAACTTTCTTGGCGTCCGATAGTAATATTAATATAATTTCTTGCGCTACTTCGAAACTATTCGCGTGGCAGTTTATGGTTCCTAGAAATTGGCTTTTTGGCAAAGTTTTGCGGGTAAGTGGAATGGTTCGTTAGATTTATCATCGATACGAAATATCAGACTAACTTATATTCAACAAGCAAAAGATGTATCAAAGGCACAAATATCTTGACTATGAGATATCTGTGGTAAAAGTTAAATATTAGGGTCTTACAATAACTTTCTTTTTGTTATACGATAGGCAAACAAGCAAGCGGACCACCTGATTGAAAGTAGTCACCGTTGTCTATAGACCTAATCACGTGACTTCTAGGCCATCACTACTTAGCTAAGAACGTCTCTCCCATTTTAGAGTGCGTAGTCATGTCAGCTGATTACTCCTAGGTGTCATTGAACTTTCTCCCAGCCGTGGGGTCGTTGACATAGGTATCATATTTTTTATATAATAAATTGAATCAGTAAATCGTTCTCGTGTTCCTCTTGAAACTCGCAATAGATCAAATGATACCAAGAAAAATGATTTTCAGAAATTATGGATCACGTGGTCTTGTGGAATCAGTTACCCAAAGAGATTCGATACTCCAAGTCACTCCTTTAAAGTAAAATTGCGCACGCATCTCTTCTCGGCCCACAAATGAATATTGATGTCCTATATTGGCTATTTTTATGTAGTTCATATAGGTGTATTGTCTAATTATATTTTAGATTTGTTATTATATTTCTACTTTGTATTAGGCGTAAGTTCGTTAGTATAAATCTATGTTGTTGACTTGCCTGTGTATTAAGTGGTTCTTTAGACAAAGGTTGCCTGGTAGCGATCGCTCTCAGCGATAAGGCCGCCTTTGCCCACAACTAGTTATGGTTTTTGTCAGAACTTTTTAATTATGTAATTATTCTTGTGTGAGCAATAAAGAATGTATCTATCTATCAAAATATATTTTACACTAGTGGGCCCGGCGTGACTTCGTCCGCGTACACCTACTTTACCCCTACCTCCTTTTTTCTTGCTTATAAACCTTCCTCTTGAATCACTCTATCTATTGTTGAAAACCGCATTATAATCCTTTGCATAGTTTAAAAGATAAACGTACATAGATACATACATAAGGACAGATGGCGGGAAGCAACTTTGTTTTATACTATGTAAAGCTTATTTCTGTAATACCACAACATAAACCTTGCTTGGAGAGTAATCCTGCTTGATACATGACCTGAAAAGACATTTGGCATTCATCATATCGGTCGAAAGACACCCACTGTACGGCAATAGGCCTCTTCCAGGTATCTTCAAAAAGACCGGCTCGTATCCAGCTCATATCAGCGCCCTTAACAGAGGCCCCATTTTTGAATCGCTCGCATTATTCTTGGTAAGTTGCTACTGATAGAAAAGACAGGCATTAGAAGGCGAGCGCTCGCTTGGATGTGGGCCCCAGGATGTCGGTCCAACTAGCGCGGGCCTAGTTCGACGTTGGTAGTTGAACGTTACCTACCTCAAGGATACGTGTAAAATAATAGGTGCCTGAACCTGCCGGTATCAGGAAAGAGGCCCCGTGGGCGACCCAAGAAGCGATGGATTGACATAGCTGAATCGAATGCGAGAGCCAACGGTTTACGACGAGAGGATGCCGAAGACCAGGCGAAGTGGAGAAGAATGAGTAGGAAAGCGGACCCTGGCAGAGGCCGGGATAAGCGCTAAGACGATGATGATGATGAGTTGAACGTTACCTATTTTCACGGAGGTTGGTAGTTGAACGTTACATTGTTGGAAAGGAATTTATTTCCAATAAATTATAATCCAAATTATTCCAATAACTTCATTGGCCAGTTTATAAGTGGAAGGACTGATACTGTGTAGGAGGAAACATTCCCAAACAAAAGGGGTCGAGGAAAATTCCTAAACAAACCAGTGAATCGTTTTGAGCATACTTTACGAACGGACTAAGTTCTTAGGTATTTGAGACAAAAATAGCTACCAGTTATTTAGGTTGAGTAATAAATAAATAATTAAATCGATTGACCTCTTTCTGGAAATTGGACCAACCAAACTGGATATAAGGCAAAATAGGCCCCTATCAGGAATTTAATAAGGGGTACCATTAATATGAATTGAGCTTCACATACTATATTTCTGACATACCAAGTCCTTTGAAATACACTTAAGACATTACGGAGGATGATGGTGGAAAAAAGAATTTATTTGTATTGGTCAGCTATTGACTATGTTTCTCTCGAATAAAACAAACCTTTTTCCATCTTCCACATGCAAGGTCATTTCGTCTTGTCCCTTTCGGAAAAGGTTTTTTTTTGTTATACGGCACACAAGGACGCAAGCGGGTCCACCTGATGGAAAGTGGTCACCGCCTATGAACATCAGGGGACTAATGCGAAGGAAATTTATTTCTCCAACAATCGTTCTCCTGGACTCCTTTTGTGTAATTAAGGGTCATTTTCCTCACACGCAAGTTACCTACTCATTACGGCACATTAACTTTTTGCTAAATGCCCAGTTTACGTTGAGGAATATTAAAGAAACTTATTGCGTCGCTGTACTAAAGTGTCCAGAGGTTTTAGACGTTGGCTGGGCCATTAAACAGGTACTTAGAGCAGCCCGCGATCATTTAGAGCTCTTTAAATTATCATTTGCAGCAATCCGAGGAAAATAAGATTCCAACGGAATGCTTCCCTCCCGTCTATCGCGTTTGTCCTTTTAGCCAGAGCTGGAGCAGCTCGGAGAGGACGCATTTGTATTTCGAAGTACCAGAGCAGAAAAATCCAGGTTCCAATAGAAAGAGGAAAATAGTTGAGTGTGACAATGATATTAATGACCGTGTTGTCGGTGGAAGCGTCGGTGGCCGAGCGGTTACGGTATCCGACTCGTAAGTGAGAGGTTTTGGGTTCATCCCACTGCGATCATGAACCAATGACTCTTTTCTGAGTTATGTACATTAGTAGGAAAACGGGCACAACCGGGAAGTTTTGCTGTCGACAGGCATGTTAGTTTACGCCACATTCAGCATTAGGCACCTATAGTTGTCGCGCCCACGTGTTTTGCCTTTTTTATATATTGAAATGTACTTTAAGTACTATGAACTCGGTGGATAAGCGGTGGGAGCTCACGGCAGTCACCTGTGACCCCAAAATCTCTATCAAACTCAAGGGGCTAATATACAAGAGAATAATTAGGATGCAAGAGCCAATGGCCTACGACGTGAGGATGCTGAGGACCGGGCGAAGTGAAAAAAAATATATATTAAAGCAGACCCTGTCATAGGCCGGGATAAATGGTAAGGTGATGATGATGACGATAAAGACGGATACACTTGAACCAGTAATGTCTTCAAAGTCTCTGGTCCTTTCACCTTTGTGTGCAATAACGAATATCTCCATAATGTTACAAACTCTATAATTACAGGTTGCAGGTAGAATGGAATAGTAATAGTTCACAATATTTAGATAGTGCACGGCTTTACAATCTTACGGTGACATATATATTATTGATAATATTAGTTGTCAGACCAAAATCTGGACAATAGTTAATTGAAAGGAAAAGGACGCGACCCATCCCCTCTTTACCCGTCCTCAGCATATCCTTTGAGCCTCAAGAATGCGTCTCAAGAACATTTCAGACGTTCAGGCCCTGTCTAGTCAGTGTCCCGTACCTTCCACAAAAACTCCTTCCATCCATGTAATCCCTTAAGTTATTGGGGTGATAAATTGTTTTGGGCATTCCCATTTCAAGCAATACAGTAATTTATAAATGGGGAAAACGGGTAACGTCCCACCGTGATCGCAGTTCCGGGAACGAGCAGTCGTCGCGTCGGCGGGTGTCTTCGTAATTTATTGAGATTTTACACGTGCTATTGTTTTAAAGCGTAATCTGGGGATTTGAGGTAAAAATGCTGAGATACTGGTAATTTAAAGGGACTTGGTGTCGGATTGGGGACGTTTTCATGGAAACTCAAGGGAACAGTCCTATTTTTGAATCGCATGCCTCGATTCGAACGGTTTTCAATTATGATTATCGGCATAACAAATTAGATTTTTTTATGCATGGTGCCGGTTTTCCCTATTTTTGAGTATTCTTTCGGTGTTAGCAATGTGATTTTGAAAAAATTGAATTTTTAATGCTAAAATTCAAAACCGTTCAGATAAACAAAAATAGAGCCCCTGAAAATACTCGTATAAGATTGTAGTAAAGGTTGATGAATGTGGAATATTAATAACCTAATAAAAACCTAACCGTCAGAAAAAGTCGCAAAAACCCCGACCAAGTTTACTTAAACTAAAATATTTTCTAAACTACAAAACCGATTTTAATAAAACAAAGCTAAGACCCATCTCGATTAAACTGCCTTTCAAGTAGAGAAAACCGCATCCAAATCGACATATACACAAAGCCACAGAAACACACGTCAAACTTATAACACCCCTCTTTTTAGTTGGAGGTTAAAAAAGGTTTTAGAGGAACGAAAGTAGAAAAAGCATACACCTAAGGTGAATAGTAATAAGGAAATAGAAGAATAGATATTTCTGACAGCTTCTATGAAAAAAGACATGTTCTTGAAAATGATCTTCGCGATAATATCTCGGTTGTACTCTCGCGCACGAGGGCCCGGTGTCCGCCTTGACCATGATCCAGGATTTTTGCAGATCACATCATTTCAGTGGAGCGACTGCCATCTGACCTCCGTGACCCTGCTACTCTGACCAGTTTGGATCACGATAACACATTCCACACAGAGTCCACTAGTAGGTACATCATAAACTGATTCAATAAAATCATAGAAAAAAATAAAAATGATTTTGGTTGGAAAAATTTATCATGCACCGGTCTTTAACTGACTTTTTTATACTACCGCCAAGAACTTTAGAACAAGTTTCATGGCCGTCTTGCCGCAAAGAATTTATGTAGGTAAGCAAATAATAAAATTTGACCCCGTTCTTTCGCTATTCATCAAAGTCTCGCCTGATGCAGTGAAGGAGAGAGAGAGAGCTAAAATTTTCTCTTTAAATTTTAAAAGAACCCCTTACATGCTGCGAGGAAACATTTATATTATTCTGGACCTCGTGAATAAAACGTGGCCCCGACCGTTTGTAAGTCGGTATCTTTGGAACTTTGTAGCTTACATCCGCGTACAAAAACATTAGGACTTGTCTAAATAAACATTGCTATGCGTTCTCATAGAGCGGCCATACGAATGACTTTTTATGAGTTGGAACCCTGTGCGTTCGCGCGCACTGTGAGACTTCGTAGTAACTTCATAACTACTAATAAAAGTTTGCTAGGTTGAGAAATTAAGTTAATCGCCTCTTTCTATGTATGTATCAATACATAGTAAGTGATTTAAGATTTATAAGTTTTATAAGTAGGAAAATGTGAAGGTTTATAAGTAAGAAAAAAGGGTAAAATAGTAGGGTAAAAAAGAGTAAAAAAGGGTAAAGTCGCCCAGGGTCTACTAGTGTTTAATATTTGTTCACTCAAAAATTACAGCACAGAACGTATTTTTATGAAATTTCTCAGAGTAATAGCTTATACCTACACCAGTACTCACCAGTAGTATGTCATGGGCAATAATTTCTCCCAAAATTCAATTCAAACAAAGTTTCAGGGGAACAGCTGGTCTTTACCCTCTTTTACGATAGCATATCCACGGCTGCTAGTTGCGCAAAGAAAAACATATACTTTTATAAAACATCCTATGCCACATACACAAGAACAGCATTGCACCAAACTACTATCGAAGTGAAATAAAAACAAGAACAAACATTAACTCAGAAGTCGTGGTACGACTGGCCTTAAGGCGGGGTTCCACTGTGCGCAATTCTGCGGATTAAAGGGCCCCATACATTAACAGTCCGCCTGCAGTCTCTGGTCCTATTGTGCGGCCTGCCGTCCTAGGCCAATAACGTCAACACACTCAAGCTATTATTGCCTGCCGGCAATGGCCTGCTGCCATCTCTGCGACTATACACTAGCAGCTGGGAGTCGGCAGTTTCTGTAAAACTGAAGGCGCTCGACTAACGGTTGTAACGTAACACTGTCCTACGGACAGTGCCAGGCTCAGTTAATAAGAAAAACAACGAATATTCAGGGTAATGGGTTATATACAATCAGTCCAGAAACTACAATCTACAAAACAATAAATTTATAAAAATATATTAAAAGGTTAAAAGTACGAAAGTTTTTACGAAAGTCCACTCCATACAACCTATGCCCGGGCTGGATCACTGGGTTCACTGTTGGCCGAAAAAGTACAGGTTGCAGATTGACTCGACAGACTAATTGGTTAGAGAATTTCGAAGATAAACATTTATGCAGTCACGTGCATACTTTGACCGGTCACTTGTATTTCGTTTTAGTTTCTGAAGATAGCTTCTTCTAGCTATGATACTGATCCACCTTCTAGTTCGAAGGCTGGGTGTACTCCGCCTACTCGGGATTTTACTTAAACACGTTCAAGAACGCATTTGGCACAAAAGAAGATATAGTCTTGATGGCCAGTACTTATAGTCGACCAGCCAGTTTCCGAAGTGGTCGATATTTATTTTCGGACGACCTCGTGTTTAGCAGCCAAGGATATAATCCATGAAGACATGATGAAGAATTTGATCCAGCAATTATCTAGAATAAGGCGAGCACAAAAAATATTAAAATCTCCGCCGACTATGAACTGTGTCCACATGACAACATATGACGTATAAAGAATAAAATAATGAAAGGTTAACATTAATTTGGAAAAAGTGATATTTTGTGTACAAAATCTAATATTTGCCACGATAGAAACCTTCTAATGTGATGGAATAATGACCCCCGTGACATGGGGGTCTGTCTGGATTCCCAACAAAAGGAAAACAAGAAGATACAACGGTAAGAATCCAGACACACACCCCAATACCCTTGTATTTGTCCAAAAACCATCATTACTTTTACAAATTGGATATTTAGGAAACAAGAGATCATTTCCCCAAAATAAAATACTCTAATCGAAGTTCGATTCGATTCAAAATATTTGTAGAACTTAATTACAACTTAGTCAGAATTTACAGTATTAACTAATTTTCCAGGCAAGGATGATGAGCAATCAGAGCCTGAAGGTCAAACCCAAGAATATACCAATAATATGTACAAATTTCTCAAATAAAAGTGTCAACGTGCTGAACAGTTGTTTGAACAGGAATCCTAATAACAGTAAGTACACCTGACACCGTATTACTAACCTAACCTAACCTAACATCAGGGCAAGACCCTACACGGTAGACAGGCCGCCGCGCGCCGGTTGACTACCTGGTAATCTGAGTTTATTTGGCCTTAAGGCCACGGACTGTCCGGCCGATTTCTGTCGACGCTGACCTGAATAGTCCAGCTAGCACATACTGACTTAAGACTGGAACTAAGTATCACAATTTTTAAATATCACTTTGTTGTCAACAACTGCGACGCCGGCACTGGTTCAGATAAGTTTGTGACATGTCTGCGCTAGCACGGACGACACGCTTTCCACGGTGCGTCGGTGCGGACTGGTCCGCATCCTTCCGCAAAATCACGCATTGTGGAAACCTGCCTTTATAAACATGTTCTTACCCTCTGTTATAATTTAAGAATTGAACTAGTTTATTACGTGTAGTGTTTTTCCGAACGTTTCCAGTTTAATTCAGTTTATTCTTAATCCGAGTTTCTATCGGTGGAATCTGTATTAAATTTATTTTGTAAATATTGCTGTCGGTTTTTCTTAAGACATTTTTTTTATGAGCCTTCGGTGTCCCACTGTCCAAAGTCCTGGAAAAGATAAATAAATAAAATTGCCGTTGCAGCAACGGCTCGTGTGGCGGGCGTGCATTTCATCGCACAAAACAATTTAAGTAATGATGCATTCTCTTTGTGTTCGCGATATCTGGACGCAGCCTTACGTAAGTAGTAAGATTTTTGTAACTCATTTTATAGACTGAACCTAGAACCATAAACAGTAATGCTCTAGATTCGGCCTATAAGTAGAGTTACAAGAATAATCATCTTCGTAGCGGTCAATCCCGGTTCTACTAGGACCCGCTTTCCTACTCTTCCTCAGCAGTGGACATATTTTATCTATCTAAAAGAAACAAAGAAAGAATATTTATTGACATACACAACAAAAGCACAATATTGAAAAAGACACAAGAAATACAGAAAGACATAAAAATAATACATTTACAACATAAAATACGCAAAAAGCTAAACAGGTCCGATGTATATACCTGCTGATTTTTACATAATGTGTTGTGGTGGTATGTTTGTGTAAAAAGGATTATGTTATATGGAAGCGCTTACAGCGTCGGAACACCTCATCCCCTATCCCTTGAACCATAAATTGAATATTTGAACTAGACTTTGTGTTATTAGGGAACTGGCTGGCCCGTCGCGACTTCATTCGCGTTGTGTACGACCATTATCCTATCACTACTCTACCACTACCCCGCTCTACCCTTTCCGCGTGTTGTCCTATCACCTTCCTCTTGAATAACTCTACCTTATCTATTTCTATTGTTAAAAACCGCATCAAAGATCTAAGCGTTCATACAGAGGGTCACACGACGTGAAGCGACTTTGTTTTATACTATGTATCATCACAGCCCGTAACAGTCCACTGCAGGACTTTGGGCCTCTCCTACGAAAGGGGAGGTTTCTGCCATAATCTCCACGCTTGGCAGGCGGGTTGTAGATCGCAGTGTCTAAATATAACAAGTGAAAATGCTGCTGCCCATTTTGCAGACTACGGAGACTCTTGATCTATTGTCTCGAAAACATTAGTCGCCTCTTACGACACCCATAAGTGTAAGGGGTTGGTGCAATTCTACTCTGCCGGACACCACACGGCCTATACTATGTATGGATAAGCTCAATAGTAACAAACATCCTTCCAAACTTTCGCATTTATTTAGTAAGATTAATAATTACTAAAAACATACATTAAAAGATTGTTTTCCATCTGAGAACCTATCCACTTCTCCGGCATTAATAACAAATATTATTCTTATAGGAGCGGAAAGCCGTGATCGCTCATTATCGTTGACGCTTTTGAAAACCTGTGAAAAATGGACGCCATTACCAGGACCGGTTCCAGTGTGGCCACTCCGATAGGGGCCGCATTCAGTCCCTTCGCCATTTTTAATTTACAACGTGTATAGTCATAAACGATGGATTCTAAAGAATCATAAAACAAACATTTATTTTTGGATAAAACTGTCTTGCAATAGTTATGCCACCCGCATGGAAGTCGGCCACATAAACGTGGAGATAGAGTGGTAGAGTGGATTGGAGTGTAGAAGTGGATGAAGCCATGGATTAAAAAAAATTATGTGTGTCAGTAGCTTCTAATACCGCTGGCGAAGCGTGGTAGACCAAGGTCTTCTCCTGGGGTTACTGAAACTTGGTTGAACAGTCTCCGGAGCCGATTGGCACCCGTGACGGTATGGTATTATTATATAAGTCACAGATTGACCACCATCTTACCTGCACGGCTAACACAATGGGACCCGCATTGTGTTAGCCGTGCAGGTAAGATGGCGGTTGGACTGAAAACCAGCGCTTCGGTTCGCACCCGGGCAAAATGCTGAGTGAGCTCCCTTTTACACATGCATTACACCATTAACACACACCACTTATCTACTACCATACGCATAGACACTGTGCTAGCTTTTATTTGCTTCTGCTTTTATGTGCTTTTTTGTTAGTTATTATGTACTTTTTCTTTTCCTCTGTGTTACAAATTTTTGTGTTGTGGTGTTTGTGTAAATAAATATTTATTATTATTATTATTATTATTATTAAGTTTGTTTTCGCGCGTTATTTCTAGAAAAAACGCGACATAGGTCAGTATCTACGATAACAGTTTATCTCTTTCATCTTAGTATTGAGAGAAGGAAAGAAAGGCTTTTTTGCGACGTGAGCTATGTAGCGTGCACACTTCTTTAAAAAAAAATATGCTTCGTTAATTTATACAGCACTATCTAGCCCCAAAGTAGGCAAAGCTTGTGTTATGGGTGCCAGAAAACTGATAAACCACTTATATATTTTTAAAACACATACTTATTATACATAAAAAACCCAGACTGTGTTCTGTTAAGGGGAAATTAAAATACATCATTTCAATTTCTACCCGGCTGGGAATCGAACCCGGGACCTCTACGTGGCAGACCGGCACGTTATCCAACATACCCCTTAGGTCGTCACACTCGTGCTAGCCACACAGATAAATATTCGTCCAAAAACAGCGTAACGTCTCTCTTACCGACATTCGCCAAGGACACTGAGGCACTAAAGTTACCTGAATACGTCACCGACTGCCTACGCAGGAACTTTGGAATCCGCCAAGAAACAGCCTAATCCCGGATAAGGTCCATCATCCTCTTTAAACTGTCCATCCATTATCGAGTTCATAGAGATTATACCTTGTCACGTTTAAAGCTGTCCGTTTAAGCTTACCTTAGCAGGTATTCACAAAGACGCTCGTTTAAGACGAATTGACACGATCTGCCATTTTCGTTTTATCATAGACTCATATAAAGCGCACTCCACATGTGGACAGTTCCGCGGGAACACGAAAGTGTAGAGGGAGTATTCGCCTATATTCGTGTAGTCTCGTGCATGTTTGGCATGTCTCGCCTATTTCATAGACTAAGTAGATTTTGTCGATTTTATATTTTTATTCCTAGCGCTTTTTCCCGTAACAGGTTCGGGGTACACTTGACCATGATCCAGGATCAAGTAATTACAGTGGAGCAGCTGCCATCACCTTTGTGACCCTGTTTACAGCAGATTAGCGATATTACACCGATGAATCGTTATAATGTCGACGCGTTTTGACACCTACCACATCCTTAATAGGCGAGAATGTAAAAGTTTTGCCGAAAGTTTCGGCGGACGTGTGGAGTACGCTTAACTGTATTATATTGGTCTTTGGGTTTATCAAAAACTAGTGGGCCTGTCGCGATTTCGATCACGTGGCGTCCTTACCCTCTACCTTAGACTACCCTACCTCAACTCCTACCCTACAACCTAGTATATTTTATTTTATTGTATTTGTATGTCTCACAGCTTACAACAATTAGATAAGTACAATAGCATAATTTCCATCAGCCATTTACAAGACACCACAGATAAAGACTTCGAAAAGTACCGAGTTCGATTCCCAATGGCGTCACATGACTGTTCTGAGTTGTAGAGCTCGTCTAAGCTGAAATGACGCGCCCCACTATCGCATTAACGCAAACAAGCAAATTTAAAATATGGACGCAATACATATACAAATGCCGTTGTAATTGGTCATTCAGTTGCCGGTGAGACTCAAACGTAGGAGCACGCGTCGTTAGATTGACTCTATCGTCGTCGCACTCACACATCGAAATCAACTAATTAAGTAGTGGGGCGCGTCATTTCAGCTTAGACAAGCTCTACATAACTAAGTTAAACACTAACCGATGCTCTTACGGCAAGAGAAAACATCGTGATGAAACCTACACATTCAAAGGCACAACCAAAAGGGTTTTCCGTTTTGTGCTTTCAATACTGCGATTTCCAAGCCTGCTAGACGTTTATATAGTGGCAATCTGTTCTGCTAATGTGGAAGTGGCCAGCAGTGGGCTCTTGGTGAAGGGCTCATGCTTACAATGCTACATACTCGGTGAACATCAAAGAGCAAACGAAAATTGCCAATGGAGCTAACATTTCAATAATTTTGGTGTAAGCGACTCAAACGCACGCTTTACTGAATACAAGCTTCAATAATCGACTGTTATTACGATTATCAGATTATTTAGTGTAGGTAGGTACCTGGTTCAGTGAGCGTACCTTTGGAATGATATTGGTATAAGATAATAAAAAAAAATCGTCTTGGCGTTAATGTCCCGGTTGTGCGGTTGTGCTCTCGAGAACGAGGGCCCAGGGTCCGCCTTGACCATGATCCAGGATTTTGCAGGTCAGGTAATTACAGTGGAGCGACTGCTATCTGACCTCCATGACCCTAATATTGGCATAAGATAGTTCAAATTAATTCAATTGTTTGTCCTTCTAATAAAAATCGATTAACATATTTATTCCACAAACTGTACAGTTTTACAGTTTAAGAACTAATAAACCATTTAACCGCAATGGTGTAAATAAGATATTTACAATATTTACATAATACAAAAATATAGTAACTAGTATAAATACACATTAAAAAAAATATACAAAAACTAATAAGAATTAAAGATTAAAAAAAATTGCCCAAGATCCCCAGTAACCGCAGTAAATAAATTACTACGAATTATTCGTTAATGTACCTAAATAACCTATGGCTATTGTTATCAATAAAGAATTTGAATCATCATTATATTTATTAAAAATTAAATTTATTTATTAATAACCTACTAAAATAGTAATTATAATTAGAATAAATCCCTTTTTAAACTACTTACTTTCACTTCACCCGTGTATATTACTAGCGACCTGATACGGCGTTCACACGGGTTTTCTTAGCTTTTCTTTCGTTGACGCAGTGACACAAAGTACCTGTTGGCATCCGACATGAGATGACGAAACTGTTAAATAACTGTCAAAATCTCAAGACTCTTCTAATTATTTTGTACTTTTTGGTACATCTTTATATTAATACGTTCAACTTAAGAAAAATACTTATTTTTTTCGCTACAGATAACATGAACAAGAACCAAACAATGGGTACATTCTCTTTCAATTCGGATTAATAATATAAGCATTGACGCCGACAGAAATAGATGAGGCGGTGGTGTCTAACCCGACGGTCTCTAGAGACCCGAGGAAATCCTGCCATGTGTAATCTTGATCCTACCCTAAAATGTTATCCGGATTGTAGGCTCTGGGATATATTGTGTTACTATGTGGTGTATAACTCAGTATTTTGTTTGATTCAAATGGGTACTTGAAGATTACATACATACATAAAGCTCACGCCTGTGTCCCACAGGTGGGGTAGGCAAAGCTGGGGTCCGAAGTGCTAAGAATAAAAGGAGATGTATGAAAAGAGTTATGTATATATGCGAGGCTAGGGAGTTGTGTCAGGTCAGAGCAAAGTGGCGGTCCATAGTCTCTGCCTACTTGTAGATTGTATTTCATAATTTTTTTTTAACTACATAATAACAAAAAACGTACAGTCGAAACGACGTGGACACCGCCAGTCATGGAGTCAAAAAGTGGTAGACAGAATATTAAGCAACGTCCAAAATCAGACAGTGTGGGTTGTCCTTTGTGGTATGGGGCATTAAGAAAGGCCATAGCGGGATATCCCGTTCTAAGTTTCTGAGTTATGTAGATAATTTGGACACTAACCGACGCTCTTACGGTGAGGGAATACATCGTGATGAAACCAACATGAGAAACCAACAAGAGTGCTCGCGCGCGCGAAGATCCGGGGTCCGCCTTAACAATGATCCAGGATTTGGCAGATCAGATAATTACAGTGGAGCGACTGCCATTTGACGCCCATAACCCTGTTAATAGGGGAACCTGACCAGATTCGCTCATGGTTACACAACCAGTCGCCTAAATGTGCAGGTCTCATCACGATGTTGTCCCTCATCATAAGAACATCGTTTAATGTTTAAATGTACATAACTCAGAAAAGAGTTATTGGTATGTGGCCTCAGTAAGATTCGAACTCGGTACCTTTCGCTTACGAGTCTCTGCTCTCTACTCGGTCAGAAATAAACTGAGTAGGTTCGAACCCAGTTCCTCGGGGTACGAGTCGGGCATCACCGGCTCTCCTTCCTCTCTCCACACGTGTGCAAAAACTATCCTATACTCATTATTTTCAGCTTCACATACGAGCATGTAAGATAAATTCCGTGAAACGTTTATCTGCTCATACGTCAAGGCCGTTAATTTTAAATTCAAATCCGCTAGTCATGTTGCCGACAATTTGATGCTTTTATACTGAAACAAGGTCGAGCTTTCGAGCGGAGCCCTGAAAAAAATATATCAATTAAAAAGTTTTTTGCTTCGGGGATACCGGCGGACTCTCGCGGGCTTTCAGCGTAATTATTGCGGGCAGATGTAGTATGGTGTTGTGTAGAAAAAAAAACTAATTTCTGGTCGTGTATGTCAGCTATTATAAATTTATGCTGAGGGGCACAGGTAACGAAAGTAATTTGAATTAGTATGTATGCCTCCCATGGCTTCGAAATTGTATTAAATCGAAAATTGGTTTGGTGAATTTCCGACACTCGGTTATGAGCTTTGGGATTGGATAGGCCATAATTAATTTTATTATGGTACCTTAGTGGTTAGTTTGCCCACTATGACGATACTTAAATATACTATGATATACGGTGAAGGAAAAACAGTGTTAAAACACAGCATGTATCTCAAACGAATATTTATTTATTTATTTAAACTTCATATACTAAACGTACGACGGACTTAAAGCTGAAATAACATTATCTATCAGTCTACCAAATCGAATCGGGGGGAGGGGGGCTGTTCACAGTGGCCTCCTATTTTTTTCAAAAATATTTTGGGTTGGGTTAAGACAGTTTCAAATAGTCAGAACATCAACAGGTTAACTTGAAATGGCTTGAAGTGAAAGAATCTCCTAGTATCTACTTCAACTCTGTGTCAAGAACCTGGAACTAGAGGGGAGTGTGTTTTTGAAGCTAGTAGTGTTATTAGTAATATTTGATTTGGCTTTCCGTAGGTGTTAACATAAAATAAAACCGATAAATAACTAATTTATTCCCATTTCTCCAACGGTATGTCCGTAAATCGAACCCTTTTTAAAAAAGAGCATTTAAATATTAAAAGATTTTCGGTAAAATATTTAGACGTATATTAGGCTAAAATATTTACCAGTTGTGTATGGCATACAAAACAAAGTTAATATTGTTTTGCTCTTATGGCTGCCTTAGATTGGTAAGCGAGTGAGCTGTCACTCCGTACAGCATACTGTCACATTGACATCGACCAGCTGTCATTGTGACAGTATCCTGAACGGAGTGACAATACACTCGCCTACCAATGTCAACCTGTTGGTCAATTGTTAAGCATAGTAGACAAGTAAAGTAAGCAACTACACCGGTGCAAACCGATAGGATAGTAGCGAGTCCGTACAGCATATTGTCATTGTCACCAAGTAGACTGTGAGAGTTATCGAGTTCAAGAAAAAATCCACTTTGTAGAGAAAGTGGACGTTTAGGAGACCTGCTATACGTTAATCTGCCCATGCTCAACCTGGCACAAATATTTTTTAAAGCTTTTGTGACCGAATCTTAAGCTTTTCATAGCGATACTTACATATCCTCTTGTCTCACCCTCACAGTCTAAATATAAACCAGTGTTTTGGCCCACTTGCGTTAAAACTGTCGGTTAAATCATTAACTCGAGGCTTACTAAGTCAGGGTTAACGTATTGATTTTTTAACTTCCAGCTTACATTGTACCGGTAGAAATGGTGAATAATTTGACGACTTGAGCGGTTCAGTGGTCAACATGCCGGTCTGCCACGCAAGAGGTCCCGGGATCGATTCCCGGCCGGGCAGAAATTGAAATGATGAATTTTAATTTCTGTTCTGGGGGTCTGGGTGTTCTATGTATAATAAGTATGTATTTAAAAAAGTATTTAATTAGTATATCAATAATCTAGCACCCATAGTACAAGCTTTGCTTAGTTTGGGGCTAGATGGCACTGTGTGAATCTGTCCACGATTATTTCTCTACAACTCTCTATTTTGTATATTACGCTTATATACAAATTACTGTAGAGCGGTGTATTTAGGCAGGTGTACTGCCTAAATTCAGTAGACTAAATCATCATAATCATCTTGGCGTTAATGTCCCGGATGTGCTCTCGCACACGAGGGCCCGGGGTCCGCCTTGACCATAATCCAGGATTTGGCAGATTAGGTAAAAACAGTGAAGCGATTGCCGTCTCACCTCCATGACCCTGCTACCAGGGGAACCTGACCAGATTGGATCATGGTGGTCCAATCGCCTGAATGTGCAGGTTTCATCACGATGTTTTCCCTCACCGTACGAGCATCGGTTAGTTCAACTAATGTACATAACTCAGAAAACAGTCATTGGTACATGGCCGGAGCGGGATTTAGTTGCAAATTCAGTAGACTAAATATCGAAGCAAAAAGCGTGAGAGCAAGTGAAAGTAAAATGTATTGCTCATTGAATAAGGTACGTTTTTGTATCACGTCTATTGGCAGGCGGAACGAAGCGTAAAAATTATATAAGTGGTACAAAAATGGACATTATTTTATGAGTAATACATTCCATTTTGACTTGCTTTCGCGTTTTTTGCTTATGAATTTAGACGAGTGAATGTAGCCAAATGTAATAAGAGCATAATAAGTATATTCCTTTACGTTAGATTTGAATGAAATGTCATTTTTGATGTCACTAACCTAGAGTCAGTAAATCAACCCTTCAACAACGGTAGGTTAAAAATTTAACAGAGAGGTAACCGCTGACTGTGCGTGGTGTCAGATATAATTCGAATATAACTTCGAGATAGCATTTTATGAGTTTAACACGATGGTTAGGTTTAGGTTAGCTAGGTTAGCTAGGTTTAGCTTGGCACAAGTGGGTTTTCTATAAATAGTATAAAACAAAGTCTCATCCCACTATCTGTCCCTATGAATCTATGTATGTACGCATAGATATTTTAAACTACACAACGGATTTTAATACAGTTTTTAACAATAAATAGAGAGATTCATGAGAAAGGTTTATAGGCAAAAAAAGGGTAGGTAGGATTAAAGTAGGTGTACGTACAATACACGAATACGTACCGGGTCCACTAGCACAGTATAAAATGACTTTGAATTGAACCATTTTGTACTGTTCCTTCATTCTGCGAAAAAGTAAATAATCATCTTGGCGTTAATGTCGTGTGTTTTCGAAAACAAGGGCCCGGGGTCCGCCTTGACCATGATCCAGGATTTGACAGATCTGGTAAGTAATTACAGCGGAGCGACTGCCATCTGACCTCCGTGACCCTGTTACCAGGGGAACCTGACCAGATTGGACTCTTTCTGCGAAAAATTTTTTTTTTTGTTTTTTACCAAAGTCCCTCCGACGATGGAATAGATTTCATCCACATTATCTAACTAAATGCTTGGCATCCTGAACATCAGAGGCCGTGGTGGTAGAATGAGCTCCCGAAGTCTTTACTTTGCACTATAACATGGGGTGCTTCAAAAAGCATGTCTACAGGTACATCAAAGGCCGACACCGCCGCTCCCCTTAGGTTGCAGATGTCCTGGACTAAGGTGGCCGCTTTCCATCAGGTGGGTCATCCATCCGTGTGCCTCCCTAGGCAATAAAAAAAGCCTAGATAGGTAAACATAGGTACATACATTTACCGCCTATAGACTCAACTTCACTTGATATTGGTACACAATTGAAAAGCGAAAAATACAAAAGTTATTATAACAAGAAATTCCTTGTCGACGCAAAACTTGTTTAGTATTTATTCCTTTTTTTCGTTCAGAAAATTCATGAGAGGAAATTTGCGAAACATTCAGGTGAAAACGGACGATACATTTATTGAAAACTTGTGTTTTAATATCGGATACAGGGATATCTGGATTATTGCGGGCGAGTGTTCCAATTCAATTCTTTATTTGGGTTATTTTCAGGGTTCTTCGAAATTCATAATTGTTAAGATTGTTTGGTGATTCCATAAGTGGCCAGGGTGTCAAAAAGGCTACATTAGCGTATCATATTACGATTCATATTAATTAGAGTGCCACAAAATCATCTGATCCGGTGGCTAAAACTGGAACTAATTGACGCCATTTTGAATGGTCATGTCAATGTCAACAACAGCGACGCTGCGGAAGTTTGTGACAAATGAATATCAATCATGTGGCCTTTTTAGAACCCCTGCTGTGTACCGATTGACATATATAATAGGTACATAGACCACAGACCGGGTAGCAACCCGACTATTAAAATACACACTAAAAATAAATTTTGAACAATAAATTTCACTTCACGGCTACACTAAACCATGTGCCGTCCTTCGTACGTCACCTAATATGAGGTCTTTTGTGTCCTCTACAATTCTGGCACCTTTATTTTCTTTGTAAATAGCAGGGGCTGGGTCATAAAGGCCCTTTTATGGGTGGTTCGGTGCCATGGGTCCCATTATGCGGTCGCTACAGAATACCAACCTCTGCGGCTTGGAAAGTATGCATCTCAATATTAAAAGGAGTTTTTGAATTACCTATAGTTTAGATCCCGCTTTCGGTTGGGAAAAGGTGTTAAATGTGGAGTAAATTAAATAGGTAGGTACGATAATGTATCCGTTGTTGGGTTTTGAATGAATGAATGAAAAACTGTATTGCTTATACACGGCGGCCTTATCGTTTAAAGCGATTTTATTCCAGGCAACTTTGAGCTTTGAGTTTTTGAGTTTGAGGTTTTGAATTTTTTGTGTTTCAGTAGTTGCGGTGTTTATAAATAACCTTGCAAAGGGAGTTTCTGAACCGATTTTTAAAATTTATTTACTACTATTGATCGTTCACTGCAAGTGGTACCTGCCACAGAGTATTTTACATACCCTACCAAACCAAATGGCAAGGCACAGGGAGATCAGATGGCAGTCTCTCCAGTGTAATAACCTGATCTGTCAAATTCTTTATCATGGTCAAGGCGAATACCATGCCTTCGTGCGCCAAAGCACAACCGTGACATTGGCACCAATATGGTGATGATGATGATTGTCTATGCCCGAACAACAGAGAGAGAAACAGGTAATTAACCAAAAGAGACACATCCCATCCCATTGAGAGGACTTGAATCTTATCAATCAAGGTGATGTCCCTTCAATGATACCACCGAATATTGATATGGCCACAACACTGTGTAATGTTTGAAGTCAAATTTTTTATAGGTACAAAGACAACTAATGCCTTCCATTTTCTTTTAAAATTCTCTACATTGTCCGGTGTCACTTAGTCTGATAAAAAAGCAATATTTTGCTATGAATGTAACCGAACCATGTAACCGATAAACTGAACATCAAACAATACTAACAAAAACTCAAGAATTTTGGTTATATTAAATGAATTATTCGTTCTTTGTACAAAAAAATTTGAACCACACATATGTTGTCCACGTTGGACTCGCACATTATATTGCAAAACTAAAATTCTGCGAAACAATACCGTGAAAACGTTACCAGTTTTTTCGTTTAATACATTTTACATGAACAAAAACAAGCATCGTATTACAGTGGGAAAAGGTAAAAAGGGTTGGGATTATCAATAAAGAGCCTCTGTCCAGCCTTTGTAACTGAGACAGCCAAGAAGCTTAAAACACTTGTTAGAAGCTGTATAAAAGTGTCGATAACTTATTTTCTTTATACATTTTTGTCGTTTCTTTTGTCTTCCGTAAAACCTTTACAAAAGTGTCGATAAATCATTGCCTTTTTACTTTTTAATCGTTTCTTTTAGGGCCTTGGTTATTTTAAAAACTCGACGGTGTAAAGTGTTTCGCCTAATTACCGTAAATGAAACCATGAAATTTTATCTATGAACATCAAATATTCAAAACTCTAGTTCACCGTTCCTGCCCAAATTAAGTACTGACTAAATTGACGACTATATAGGTGCGGTTGAGTAATCCCGCTGCGGCCATGTACCAATGACTCTTTTCTGAGTGATGTACATTAGTTAAATTTTAACCGATGCTCTTACGGTGAGGGAAAACATCGTAATGAAACCTGCAAATTCAAACAACTTAATTTGTAAACATCATCCAATATGGTCAGGTGACCATAGTAGCAGGGTCAGATTCTGATGGTAGTCGCTTCACTGTATTTACCTGATCGCCAAATCCTGGATCAAGGTCAAGGTGGACCATGTTCTCGAGAGCACAACCGGGACATTAACACCAAGATGATTATTTAAAATTGACGTCTATATCATTATAGTGTAAGGATTCCAATGACGAAAGAAAGAACAGGGCATACTGTCAATTTACATTTCAACAATTTGACATTTTCAAATGGCGATACTTAGTTCCAGTTTGTGGCACTGTACTGTGAACATGATTCTGGTCTGGTCGTAGGTATTTAATTTTGTACCAATTTAAACATGCCAGTTATACAAAATATAAGCAGTATATAGCGAATCGCCGACGCCGCCATCCCCAAAGGGATTAAACAATAATCCCTGTCCTCGTTACGTAGTAAGAAGTTTCAGAATCCTGCGTGCGTTATCCAGTAACGTTTGAAGCTTGTGTACCGTTACAGTGATACGGTAAATCCTTCTTCGGGCTACTGCAATGCGGGCGCCGGCGGCTGTCTTACCCGCGATTTGTAAGAATTAAGTCTTGCGGTTGCAAGCTTGCGATGCGAAGGCAGCCTCCTTATATTGTTTCCTACCGTCAAAAGGTCTAAGCAAGACAAAATATTAACTAGTAGAACTTATGGTCCCTGTGGTAATAAAAATAATCTTGGCGTTGATATCCCGATCGTGCTCTTGTGCCTGAGGACCCGCGGTCCGCCTTGACCATGATCCAGAATTAGGCAGAACAGGTAATTACAGTGGAGCTACGGCCATCTGACCGCGATGATCCTGCTCTCAGGGGAACCTGACCAGATTAGAACATGGCTACACATTCACTCGTCTGAATGTGCAGATCATCGGTTAGTATTCAACTAATGTACATAACTCAGAAAAGAGTCATTGGTACATGGTCGCTACGAGATTCAAACATCTCGCTTACGAGTCGGCTACCCTAACCGTTTAGGCACCGCACTTATGGTACATATGGTATCATCATATCTCAAGCTCCTGTCGAAGCTAGAGCTTACTAGATTATCTCCCAACACTGTCGAAAGTCCTCTATAGATCCAGAAATCCTATTAAAACGCCCTGGCTGCCCATTATTTTACAGGTTACTGTGGGTGTTCCATCATGGCCGATAGCTTTCTCGTTCTTCTTACTTCTGTTTTGTGTTCAAGTCGTTCTGCGTTCGGTTCAGTATGGATTTAGGTAAATTTTAGGTCCTGATGCGTCAAGGGATCATATTGTGAATACGGTTCTATTATATTAAGATTAAAGTGATCATATGATAGTAATCATATAAATTAAGTATTATGAAAATTTCAAGTATCACGTACTACCTAGCTCTCTAGTTTAGGCAGGTCTGCATATAGTGTGAGGTATTAGGGGCGTGGTGACCAGTGACCACGTTTATCAGAGTTGAGTAGCGGCTGGCTCGCAGATAGGTTTTATCTCTAGGTGGTGGAACCGCTTTAGTATCTGCACCTATCAACACACACGTCCCGCCCTGACGAGAACATCATATCGATTTTCAAATAGGTATTCGAATAATGTATTTTGAATTGTTTTAGGGTTTAGTCATCCCATAAATTATTATTCGTAGTATTTTTCTTATAACATTTTATACTTACTTTTGTATCTGAAAGGAAGAAAGCTGCGTCCCCCTTGCTGCAGTTACCTACGCTACAGTATTTAAGAAGTAATAAAACTGTTGAGTTGCATCGGATCTTAGTCGCACGACCGCCCGTCTACCTAGCCAAGTCGTATCCGAATACGACGCCAGTCTCCCCACCCCAAGCCGTTGTACATAGGGTTGCCAACCCTACTATATGGTATAGTATCCTACTGTTTTTGGTGTCCTCCTACTATAATTTTAAAATTTTAATAAAGTAGGCGATACTACTATATTTTATCAGCAAAGTTGCTTATCAGTATAACTTATCAGGAATGCATCCTGAATTTTTATGTAAAGTATTTAAAAATAACTCAATTAAACAGCATCTTAGACCAGCTAACTACTTACTGAATTTCAATTTTATACTTCATATATTTTATTAAAAATACAATATACTTTTTAATAAATTCCCTATCTACTATATTTTTAAGGCTACTGAATCTGAAAATACTATATTTGGTCTTAAAAAAGTTGGCAACCCTAGTAGTACAGCAAGATATTTTGATTAATTAACTCCAAGGAAGATTGTTGTAGAATACCCGCTTTGTTTTATTAGCGTCGCCGAGTTTTATGCGACGAGGGAATTCTGACGGTACCTCGGTAACAGCAGGGGTGGCGAACCTACGGTTGCATCTACAATGTCGGGTAATTGGACTTTTTATTTGACGTGGCTCGCCTTTTTATTTTGAAGGTAGGGATTTAGTAGTTGTCTGTAGTAGGAATTCATATAGTTGCAATGTAGTTTGTTTCGTGTCATATGCGGTACATACAGTACGTATGGCTATGTTCTAGCGAAAATACGAACCTATTACTTCTCAACATCTGCTCTCTTATCGTCTTTGTCCTGCTACCTCAACTAGGGAGGAACTGTTCCTGGCGACCGATAATGCCGTTGCCGTGGCCGACTAGGGATTAGGGGCAAGCCAGATCTAGGGATTTCAATAATTGACTCGACGAAGAAGAATACCTCTCATCGTCAAACGCATTACAGTTTGACGGTTTTTAAACAACAGTGAACCCTACTTAACATAGGAATCACAAATTGTGAAAATGGTTACGAATTTTCCTTTCCTTGCCTCTTTAGCTTAAGCTAACAACAAAGTGTTTTAACGTTGAATTAGTTAGGTATGAGTACACAGACTCTTGTTTTATTAGTACTAAGTTTCATACTACCTACTTTAGATGCCCTGGTGTATTTGGAGTTAGTTTAGTTAGGACAGGGTTGATAAACTCGGCACGCACGAGGTAGATTTTATTTTTTATGCTATTTTGGAAGGTACACAACGTCCACGTATAATTTGAGATTTCCTAATTATGTGTTTTTGCTATTTATATTAGAAGTATTCCTAGGGATAATCCTTTTGTTAAAACATTAAATACATATCGGCTGAACCGTATTATAAATTGGAAAACGGTTCCTATTTATAAAAATAAATTCATTTTTTGAGACAATGTATTCTACAAGGAGCGTCGGTAGCCTAGTTTTACAGGTGTCCGACTAGCAAGCGAGAGTTTGAATCCCACTACTAGTACATTAGTTGAACACTAACGGATGCTCCTACGGTGAGGGAAAACATTGTGATGAAACTGAATGTGTAACCATGATTCAATCGGTCAGGTTCCCCTGGTAGCGGGGTCATGGAGGTCAGATGGCAGTCGCTCCACTGATGTGCCAAATCTAGATCATGGACTGTCAATGCGGTTCCTGAACCCCCGTGGGCGAGAGCACAACCGGGACATTAACGCAAAGATGATTAGCTTTTTATTTATTCTACAAGACTATATTCACATCTCATAGGAAGTCGAATACAAGAGCCGCTTATTGCAAACAGGCATCTTAATAATTGGGATAACAAAAATATCGTAAATCAGCCAATCAACGTAATTAACGTCAATTTATTAGAAGACACTTCATAAATAGTAGGTAAGACAAACTTCGATTATAAATTGAAATTAAAAGAGACATACACATTTCAGTTCAGTAATTTGAATACTTTATTTATTTATTCGTTTGACTTTTTATGAACGCTAAAAGTACAAGTAAATATTTAAATTCTTCACCCATTGGGCTGCGTTTACATCAGGTGAGAACAAATCCAAAGAGCCTCCAGTGTATTTTATCTAACAAATTTGATATACCTGATCTTTGAATACTTCCAAAAACCTACGAATCAAGTATGCCGTAACTCACAAAGTATCAAATCCAGCCACTTAAACTTGATGATCTTAACCGCGTCGACAACTTTGAAACATTCTCTAGACGACGTAAAATTAGCCTAAAACCCTCACAAAATACTTGACCCAAAACTCGAAAAGGTTGAACACCCCTGCCCTAACTCACTTACATGAGAGGAAGCGAAGTAAGCCGAGAACTTTCAAGTTTACTTCTAGTACTTAACAATTTTGTTTATTATTTTACTTGTAACGAGTTATTGTATTAATAAAAGAATATAAACTCTGAGAAGATTTCGGACTAAAGATTTTCATAATAAGAAGTATTTACCTATTTACAAATTAATTACAAGGGCTCTTCGCGACTTCGTCCTAGTGGAATGGTTTACTTACAGTGTACATTTTCTTTATTGCCTAGGGAGGCACACGGACGGACGCCGGACGGTCAGCTGAAGGAAAGCAGCCACCGCGGCTCAGGATGTCTGCAACCTAAGTGCTGAGTTGCCTGTAGACATGAAATTTGAGGTACCTTCGGTAGGCAGATCATTCAGCTCGCGAAGCTCGTACGTTGACAGGTGTAGATAAAAAAAAATCATCTTAGCGTTAACGTTCCGGTTGTGGTCTCGCACACGAGGGCCCGGAGTAATTACAGGGGAATGACTGTCATCTGATCTCCGTGTCCTTGCTAAAAGGGAACCCTAACCAGATTGGATCATGGTTACACACCCAGTAGAATGAATGTGCAGATTTTATCATGTTTCTCTCAACCGTTTCCCTCAACGGTAAGTAATGTACATTATTGAGAAAAGAGTGATTGGTACAGAGCAGCAGTAGGATTCGAACCCGGTACCTCTCGCTTGCAAGTGGGATACCGTTACCACTAGGCCACCGACGCCCCTCCAGGAATCTAGATGATATGGATAAAATCAATCACTTTGTCGAAGATTGCGGTAGCTCAGTCCACTCCATCCAGTGGTATCCCTCTCAGGTCTAAACGAGACTTACCACAGGTATCTTAGAAATATCAGATACACGATAACGCCGACACACCTACGCAACACCGTACACAATAAGCCCTTGGTTTAGACTTAACCCTCGAAACGCGGGTACAAATGGCCGGCTCTGTAGGGTCGCCCACATGGACTCGCAGGCAGCACAGGGTTAACAATACAAACACGCTAATGCTGAGTTATTACGGACAACCCTTTCGGCTTCTTTTAAGACTCGGAAGGGACGAGTTCCAGGTTATTGATTGCTAGGTTTTTGGCGCTCACGTGCTGAGGAGTTTCGTGATACTTGCTTATTATCACAACGTAGAGTGTGACTTTATTTGTTATACTTAATGTCTATTTGTTGGCAGTCTATATATCCAACGTGACCCAAGAGTGACACATCGGGAACGTTAATCACATTATTAATTATTTTGAACTAGCTATCTCGGCGCGACTTCTTTCGCGTGGCATCCTAAACCTTTTGCTTTTTTTTTTTCTCGTGTAATGCATTACGCACGATACCCTCCAGGGGGGCACGGAAGGCCTGCGTGGGACTCCCAACAGTCGCTGGTGTACCCACTAAACCCCGCGGTGCTCCTGAATCGCCTGACAGGAGGTGTCATGAGAACCCTACCAACCCTTTTTTTCTTGCCTTTAAACCGTCCTCTTGAATCACTCTATCTATTTATGAAAACCGCATCAAAATCCGTTGCGTAGTTTTAAAGATCTAAGCGTACATACATACAGACGGCGGAAAGCGCTTTTGTTTTGTACTTTGTAGAGATAAAAATGTTTGGCTCTCTCTGGTTCGCGATGTAGTTCCAAAGATAAATACTGGGCTTTTAAATCTGTACCCTTTGGAGGAATTTGTTCTATTTTCTTTTTGTTTTATTGCTTTGAATAAAGCGGATTCCACACAGCGGAGGCATATTCCAGATAACTTCTTACTAATTAAATATGTAAAAGACTGTATGTATTAATATTTTTGAATTCAGTGCACTACTTTTGCAAATATTTTAAGCGGTGCAAAATTTTGATTTATATAATTTCTTCCGGAAAGTTTAATGTATAATACATACATACCTATGGGAAAGCTGACCAGATTTGATCACGGTTACTCATACAGTCGCCAGAATGTGCAGGTTTCTGTCAACGTAAGAGCATCTGTTAGCATTCAAATAATGTACATAACTCAGAAAAAAGTCATAGGTAAATGGACGTTGTCCTGCCTGAGTCATTGTTCCCCGATAAGTATAACCTTGGGGCCTTCAAATCAAGAGTGAATAGGTATCTTTTAGGCATATATGCTACAACTTCGACCTCTTTCCATCAGGTGAGTTGAGACAATAAAAAAAAAAGTGGTATTTGAACCCGGTACCTCTCGCTTACGAGTCGGTTATCTTGACCACTCGGCCACTGACGCCCCTTAAGTATAATACATGCATATGAGAACACCCGCGCGAAGCCAGTGCACGAGTAACAATAATCGTCATTATCATATGAGTTGAAAGATGCCCACTGCTGGGCATAAACCTCCCCGAGAGATCTCTAAATATTCCGTTCCTGTGCCTTCCGCATCCTGCTGGTACCTGCGATCTTTACCAGGTCGTCGGCCCACCTTGTGGGAGGTCTATCCACGCTGCGTCTTCCGGTACGTGGTCGAGTAATAATAATGTAATGCTATATTTACTTGTTGAGGCTTTACTCAAAAGCAATATACACATAATTTATCCAATCATCGGAATAAGGCTTTCTACAAAAGAAAGTTTTCTAACCTTTTCCTGGCAAAAAATTGCTTTTCCCCAATAACTAGGATTAGGTTGACCTAACTTTTGGGTCATGTATATTATAACAGGCTACCTTCAATACCAATTGCTTTTAAATTACGTCTGAGATCACTGGAAAATGTTATATAAAAATAATATTGGGCGGTCTAAAAACCATTTTGTGAACCATATTACATAGTACCTATGTTATAATGTATGTGGTATGGTGTTTAAGGTTTGATAGGTTATCATTTTTTTCATATTTTTTTTCACATTTCGTCTTACGTTACAGATTCTTGGCCGGAACTCCATTGGCGCGGTGCAGTGCACTGCGCGGCGCGCCGCGCGGTGCCACGTCACGGTGACAACCAAAGAAACGGTGGTGTTATTCTGGTTTTTCAAATCAGGCAAGGTTCGCACGAGGGTTTTCAAGTTAGGCAACGTTTGCACGAGGCCTTTTCGATGCTTTTACGCGCGTTATTTAAAATGACTCGCATAATTATTAACCATATGTCTTCTCGACTGTGTGTTCACACCCAGGCGCAAAAAGTAAATAGAGATTTTTTAAATCTGCCGACTGAAACGCAACCAAGAGAAACGTACGAAAAGGATATCATTCATTAAAACACTGAAAGTAGATTAAAACACTTTCAGTGCCGGCCCGAAAAATATTATGCGATTTTCAGATACAGCATACAGTTTCTAAAATTTTTTACTATGGTGCCAAACCTGTACGCCCACCACCACCACTATGTAAAGAAATTGAACCACCTCGATTGGTCTTCCTCGAATACTATGATAACTTTTCCTTTTTACCCGACTACGAGGAAGCCAAGGAAGGCAGCTTTTTTTTATTATCAATAGGTTTGCATTTGACCTCAACTCACCTGATGGAAAGCGACGATGGGTAGTGAAGTTAACAGTCTATGTAAGTATGAAGAAGCCACAGAGATTCGTCAGGACCGTAGCAAGTGGAACAATGTGGTATCTGCCTATCCCTACGGGAGAAAGGCGTAACCGAATGAATGTGTGTCATTGTTTGTTGTATCAATGAATGTTGATCTCGACAACCACTATCATTTCTATTTAGGAACTAGTGTTTTAGGACCAATAGTTTTATAGTTACTACAATTTTTAAATTTGACACCTGTCATCCGAAATGTAGATCTTGACGAGCGCTATCATTTCTCTTTAGTAACTAATGTTCCAGGAGCGATCGTTTCAGAGTTATTACAGTTTTAAGTTTGACAGGTGTCATCCGAAATGTAGATCTCGTCGAGCACTATCACTTTTCTTTAGGAACTAAGTTCGTTCTAGGACCAAAAGTTACAGAGTTATTAGTCTTAAGTTTGACAGCTGCCATCCGAAATGTATATATAAAGCATTTCTTTTTAGAAACTTGTGTTCTAGAACAAAACATGCCGTATTTATTATTCGGGAGGAACTAAGAACAAAATGGCGAAAGGATCACGAAAGCGAAACAACTACGATAATCTTGCAGAATCACAAAAAGGGGCGGGGCTTACGCATGTGCGGTCAAAATTTCTTTGACAAGGTCGAATTCCTATTTCATTCATACGCGTTGAATCTGTACTAAAAGAAGAAGACAGATATATGTGTGTAAACTGTGTCACATAAGGAGGAGAGATTCGAACTGTTGGTAAAAAGAAACAGTCAAGTGTGACGTCTCATGTTGACATCTGCTGACAGCGCGCCGCACACTGCACGATGGGGCCAAATTGGAAAAATGTGGACAAAATTCATACAAACTGACATTTCGGGCTTGGATTGCGCGTTTTGCCCCATCATGCAGTGCGCCGCGCGGCGCGCTGCACAGTGGGGCATTTCGCCACCTGTCAATGTACTTGCATACAAACTGCTCGGCGTGGAACAAGTTTTGCCACATTGTGCAGTGCGCCGCGCGGCGCACCTCTTCAATGTGTTCCAGCGCTTACAGTGTGATAGTCAATACAGAAAAAAACGTCGGCACACCCCTGACTAAGTACAGTACGTTTCAATAGAAAATAACACAACTAAAGCACGTTATCTATAAGTATTGTCCACTTTATTTAAATAACATAATCCCACTTAAAATTTGCAATAAAACATTTATGAAGTCAATTTATTTAGACTTGCTGTGGATAAAACTAACCGATAACGTGCTCAACTTTTGCTGTTTTCTAAACTATTGAGCCTATTTGAATAAAACAAAGCTAAGAATTATTGGCTTTCAAATAAACATTGTTTCTCTCCCTTCATTCGGGCGCTGGCGTGGACGATACTACAGTCACCATAGATCCACATTGGAAACTTATAACCCTCTTTTTTCGTCCAGGATTAAAAATAAAAATTCCCTCGCACTTAAATAAATTTAAATTTAAATATGTTTTATACAACTGTTAATTCTCATTTTTTTATTTACACTGCATTTGACCGAATCTCATCTGGTGGTAAGGGACGTTACGTCCGAAGATGCAGCATGCCTGTCTAGGAACAGCCTATTTACTCTGGCTTTGAAGGCGTCCAGAATACAATAATCGGGGAACACACTCGCAGGCAACGTGTTCCATTCCTTAGCATTATAAAGGTTAAACCAAAGCTGCTCGTGCGGATAGCTGGAAGATCCACGACGTAAAGATAAAGCGTTCGCCCGGATCGCGTCTTCCGATGGCGGAAAAGTACCAGCGGATTAAGGTCGTGCAACTGCTTCACACACTCTAGGAAATGCAACCTGAAATGTAGAAGACTGACAGACGCGCAATGCCGATGCTCGAAGCTCTGCAGTTTAGCTTCAAAATAATTCCCTCCCTCCTTCGTCCCTCCTCGCGCCTACTTGCCCCGCCGCCCGGTGAAATGGTAGCTTTAAGACTGCATTCAACGTGCACCCTCGGATTCCATTGCTGCTCTTTCAGGCATACCTTCGCGCACGCCACGTAGTTAACCGGCAATGAATTAGAATCTGCGCTGCTCAACGCAGCGAATGCTCTTATTGTAGGTAATTAAGTCACGTAGGCAAGGTGATGTGGATGATGATGAAGAAAATGATGACTTGAGTTGAGACTAAATGAGCTATATTTTGGTTAGTCATCGGTGGCAGAGTGGTAAGGATATCCGACTCGCAAGCGAGAGGTACCGGGATAAAATCCCACTGCAGTGCGTAGGCAATTTTGAGATCCTTTACAGATAAATAGTCAAAAACATACATACAATACGTCAGATTCCTAATTAAAGCTGTAAATACCGGCTCGGCGGCTAGAGGTACACCAACCAGCCAAAGTTCGCTCTTCTGCTAGGAAAGCACTTTCATTCAACAACTCACACAAGACCACTTCTCAATGCAGCTCTTTCCAAATATAAGTAGTCTGTGAAATTTGAAATCAATGATGTTTAATATATTTTATATAATACCTAAAACAGGATATCGTTATAATTATTAACGTCTTGCCTCAGTTACGGCAGCTAATTAAAATCGTTGTAAATTAGTATTGTCCAAGACCCGAACTCTAAATAAGGGGGGCTAATTATCTAACTGAGTCATTTTTGTAACGTATTCGTGTCGATGTCGATATTTCATACGTGAGAGAGAGAGAGAGAGAGATACCGAATTGATAGAGACACATCCATACGAATGAATACATTATGATCATCATAGAGGTCAGTCCTCCGTCAGCATCCGACCCAGCAATATCAATCCATCGCATCTTAGATCTGCGGGATCTATTTCTTTATACCGGCAGAATTAGGTATCTATTTCCATCAGATGTCCCGCTAGCCTGTTTCGTCTAAATGTCAATTTAAGTAACCGAAAAGGCACTAACCTAAAGCCTAAAGAATCGGCCTGAGTGGGTATCGCTCTATGCTTTTCAACGGTTTGAAAGATAAGGTTGTCATCATAATCACAGGCATGAGACTGCAAGACAAGAGCATTTGTGCATAACCAATTTAAAAATCATATTCATCTGCTGTTGTTAAAAAGCTTTAACAGCATTCATGTATAAAATTTTCAATAAATAAATAAAATTATCTTGGGTGTCAAGGATAAGTTCTTCGTACGTAAGGCACAGCTAATGGGGAACCACTTCTTTTAGCCAACGCAATTTGGCTATTGCTGTACCAAATACCTAGTATGTTGGCACATTACAAATCTTTAGTAGATTTAAGTGCCTGAACTAACAAAATTGATTTGTCATATTTATTGTTAAGTCTAACTTAAATAAATAAAACAAAGAAAATGTTGTTTTGGCTGCAGATAATATTTTTTTAGAATTGGTAATGGACTTATGCTCTTGAACTATACTCTTTAAACATTACTTGTGGTATTTTCTTTTACATTACTTTAAAATTTCATGTAAATGGCAAAATTTTCAATTTAATAATTGTTAAAAAAGCTAGCCGTTTAATTAAGCGACTATAGTCATTGGTACGTGACGGCGCTGGGTATTGAACTTGGCTATCTCCCGCTTACGAGTAGGACCCGTTAGCCAAACATGCCACCGACGCTCTATAAAATGTCCGATCATATAAAATTATCGGTGTATTATCGTTAACGACAGAGATACATAATTGCACCTCAGACGGGCTCAAGTCACGGGTCGGTTTACGGCCTACTCTGTCGCCATTAAAATTGTCCAAGGAGGGTATTAAGATTAAAATCTTCACCGTAGAGTCTCATTGTTTGTAAAGGACACCGGGTTGTGGATAAGCAAACGTGTTGGTGACAATTTTGACACCGCCCGAGGGGTGTGCGTGTTTGTATAGGACTCGAGTATTAATTGAAGCTGAAAGGGAATAAATAAAATTATAATCATTATATGCTTTGTGCTTGTGGACGACCTGCGGTTTAGTTGGTTAACATGCCGATTTGACACGCAGAGCTGCCCGTCGAGCAGAAATTTAAATGATGAATTTTCATTTCTGTTACGGGTCTGGGTGTTATATGTATAATAAGTATGTATTTAAAAGTATATAAGTAGTTCATCTTGTACCTAGTACTCATAATACAAGCTTTGTTTACTCTGGGGCTAGATGGCGCTGTGTGAGCTGGCCAAGCATATTTATTAATTTGTTCAGTTATTTACAATGGAGTCGTATCCACACCTTCCATTGAAGCGCCGCACAAGGCGATATATTTACCCTCATTTTAGATGCTTTTAGCACTCGTACGTCCGAAATAAAATGGGCTACAGCATTTTTCTATTGTGTATTTTCAACACTGATCATTTATAACCTCCAAACTGCTTGCTAAGCGCGGGGATTGTGGTCATAATCTCCCATACTTTACGCTACTGATAGTCAATAGCAAATTGCTATAAAGCTTAGTTTTATGGTAAAGGCTAGAGGCAATACCTGTGGAATTAATAGGTATCTGTGTCGTTCGTAAAAGTTATTCTGCTGCCGTCTCTTTTGACACTTTTGGTTGGTTCCTAGTTTAAAGTATATTTTATTTGTCTTCCAATTACCTTTCAATAGCTTTTAAATATATGTTGTTTTTATTGTCATTGTGCAGCTCAATGGTACTTTGACACTCAATGGGATTCTGGCTACAGTTTTTTTTTTTTTTTTTTTTCGTAACCAATGTCGTGAAAAATAATCGCATATATTATTTATGTCTATGTAACCATGATGCAATCCGGTTAGGTTCCCCTAGTAGCAGGGTCACGGAGGTCAAATTGCAGTCGCTCCACTGTAATTATCTGATCTGCCAAATCCTGGATCATGATCAAGGCAGACCCCGGGCTCTCGGAAATTAACGCCACGATGATTTTAATTGTTTATGTCATACGGTAGAAAACAGACAAGCGGCCAACCAAACAACCAACCAAACAGACAACCTGATGGAAAGTGGTTACTGCCTAGGCATTAGCGTCACCAGAATTTCGTTTCATATTCAGTGTATCCTGCCTCCACTAAAATTAGATAAGGTGACCCCTGGTCCGTCTAAAAATAAAAACGCCAACGCAGCAAAATGTAATCGCCTTATCAACGTAATGCCTGTTACCGGAATTGCCCAACTTTTTCGTAGCAAAGATAATTTCCATAATAAAAAACTCTTGGTTCTTAAGATGATAATTATTATAAGCTTATTAATTGGTTACTTGGTGTATAATGGCTTAATTTAAATAGCCAATATTATTACAAGTAGGTAATAGGCTTAGTTTATCAGGTGGTAGAACTCTGTTATGAGGAGTCCGCCTGGGTGAGTATCACCGCCTTGTCTATTTCTGCCGCCACGCAACAATGCTTGCATTGACGACCTGAGTGGTTCTGTACCTTAACATGCCGCGTCTGCCACGCAGAGGTTCTGAGTTCGATTCCCGTCCGGACAGAAACTGAAATGATGAATTTTAATTTCTGTTACAGGTCTGGTTGTGTATGTATAATAAGTATGTATTTAAAAAATATGTAAGTAGTTTATCAGTTTTCTGGCACCGATAACACAAGATTTGGTTACTTTTGGGCTAGATGGCGCTGCATATTTATTTATTTATTAGAACTAAGTATTAATTAGTTTATCAGATGGTAGGTCTCTGTCATGAGGAGCCCGCCTAAGTGAGTACCACCGCCTTATCTATTTCTGCAAGAAACAATGCTTGCATTATTGTGTTCTGGTTTAAAGGATAGGATAGCCTTATGCCCGATTTACACACAAAAGTAAAGTGTTCACAAGCATTAATTGTCAAGGTTTACTTATTTGTAAGCCACTTTATACATGTAAACAACGAATTAGGTAATAATTTATTACTAAATTCGTTATTTACATGTAGTCAGTGGCTTAAAATTAAGTTAAAATTTAGTTAATTACTTGACAACTTAATACGTGTAAATCGGGCATTAGTCCTCACAGTGACAACGCAACCTAAATGCATAAATCTTAGATTTTATGGGCGCCAGTTACCACTTACCATCAGGTGGGTAGTCTGTTCGTTTGTCATTAAGTAGAATCAGAAAAGGTAAACTGGACGGAGCCTCGCTACGTAGGCCTTCTTATTTTATTTTATTTTATTCGGGAAAATTGTCAATATTACAATACCTTAAGATTAGGTTACAAAGTATTTAGTAACTGTAATACCAAACATTTTCCACAAATTAATTATATGTATAAGTAGGTACTAAAACAAGAGCTGTAGGGGCACTACATAACAAAAGAAACAAGATAAGAAAGAGTAGATCCTACACGGTTACACATTATTCGATTTCGTAACCGTAAAGTATATTTACCTGAAGAAGCAATCGTCTATTCTCTAGTGTTAATAACTTGTATTTGTCTAAGAGTTGACTATAAGACAAGTAAATGGTTTTGTGGCATTTATATTGTACTGCTCGAAGAAATTTTTTTTGCACTTTTTCTATGGCTTGCTTAAATTTTGAATAAAGAGGGTCCCATATTATACAAGCATATTCTAATTGTGAGCGGACTAAGGATCGATACAGGTGTAAGTAAGTTGCAGGTCTCTTAAAATCACGGGATGCTCTCATTACGAAACCGTACATTTGCAAGGCTTTCGTAACTATTTTTTCAATGTGTAGATTCAAATGCATCTTATTGTCGAGTAATACTCCTAAATCAGGTACGTTGTTTACTCTTGATAAAGACTGACCACACAATGTGTAGTTACATTGAATATTTTTTTATTTTTTGTGAAACTAATAAGATGACACTTAGAAATATTAAGTTAAAGTTTATTACTTGTACAATATATGACAAGTCTATCCAAATCTCTTTGAAAGGAGGCACAGTCGGTATCATTTTTTATGCTTTTGTATATCTTTAGGTCGTCCGCGTATAGGATGAATTTAGTGCATTTGAAACATTTATTTATGTCATTTATGAAGATATTAAATAATAAAGGTCCGAGTATCGATCCCTGCGGAACACCGGAAGTGACGTTAATTAATTTCGAGCTGTATCCGTTGATGACAACCGCCTGCGTTCTATCATTTATGTATGATACAAACCATCGCAACAAGTTTCCCCTTATGCCATTGAATGCTATCTTGCTCAAAAGAATTTCGTGATCTACTCTGTCAAAAGCTTTCTTAAAATTAGTATATACTACGTCAGTCTGTATTCGTTGATCCATGTTTTGGAAAATAAAAAATTATTACACCTATTTTTATTTTTAAACCAACTTTTGAGATATTCTCCACATACAAAATATATGTAGAGAATATACGTAGCCGAGTGGTTACGGTATCCGACTCATAAGCGAGAGGTTACGTGTTCGAATCCCACTGCGGCCATGTGAAAATGACTGTTTTCTGAGTTATGTACATTACTTGAATACTAACCGATGCTCTTATGGTGAGGGAAAAAATCGTGGAAAAACCTGCACATTGAAGCGTACAACCATGATCAGATAAAGATGACCAGGGTCACAGAGGCGAGATGGCAGTCTCTTCACTGTAATAACCTGATCTGTCAAATCCTGGATCATGGTCAAGGCAGACCCCGGACCCTCATACGCAAGAGCATAACCGGGACATTAACGCCAAGATGATTTTTTTATTATCTGAGAAGGATAACAAATTATATCCTGTTTAAAAATGTATTTAAAAATTAACTCAGGTTATGCTATCAAAAGGTCATGCGAAAAGGTTTCCTGCACCGTCACCTGTCCTAGCCATAACTCTCTCCTAATCCGTTTATAAACGTTCGGACGATTAAGTAATAGAAATTCACTAGATGGTTTGCTGAAATTTTAGTCTCGAAATATTTTTCTTCTCAGATAGGTAGATATAATTTAATTCCAAGAATAGGATTTTTATATTTTCTAGACAGTAGAGCCAGATAGAGGTATTTATCTATACCTACCAATTTGTGTACATTTTCGCATTAAGCTGATATTCCCTTATCTATACAGAGCATAAAACAAAGTCGCTTACCGCCGTCTGTGTATATGTACGCTTAGATATTTTAAACTACGCAACGGATTTTAATGCGATTTTCAACAATAGATAGAGTGATTCAATAGGAAGATTTATAAGCAAGAAAAAAGGGTAGTTAGAAATAAAGTTGGTTAACGCGAACGAAGTCGCTTCGTTTAAAACGTTAAAACATACCTACTCGATTTTTATTCAATTAAAGGTTTTAAAGTTACATCCAGTCTCATTTATAATTCTAGAGCCTTAACTAATATAAAACGAGTTTGGTCAAGTGTTAGAGGACAATGACAGTTTAATGACTTTATGTTGAAATGAAGGGGCAGCCCTGCTGTGATACTACAGGAACTCGAATGAAACTCTACTCACCTAGGCCCATAGAGAAAAAAAAATATATACAGAAGCAGAGAGTACATTTCGAGTTTAAATACGAGACAAAATGTCACACATCTCTATAGCACTAATGCAAATGCAGGGACGGAACAAGGCAGCCCATCTGCTAAGTTATATTTTGCTTCGACTTTCTACTCGTAACGGACACAAACAAATCTGACTTGTATTTCGCTCCAGACGACTACGCAATTTTTTTAAAGTTGTCCTATAATTTAATATTGTCATTATAATAAAAGGTAAGGTGTCTAGTGAATCAAACCCACGCCCTGATACCTACCATCGTCTTTTCGATCTGTCGATCCTACATACCGTGAATCGGCAGTGCTTGCTTTTGCAAAAAGAAGGGGTTATGATTTTGACCTTGAAAATAATAATGAAAAGGATAGGTACATTAATATATTAAACAGGCAGCATATTCTTTATTTTCAATAAAAATCATATAATGCTGGTGCACCAGACAGAAGGGACTTGCATTTAATTATTATCTTGTTCTTCAAAATGTTTACAACGCAGCACTTCCAATTTGCAACTCAGACATCACCGTGTCTGGACTTTAGGAAACCTAGAAAAACAAATAATGATGTAAAAATATGTAAAATAGTAATTATGTAAATATGCGATTAAACTGTTGTTTCCTAAAATGTCTGAACTTTAAAATGTCATTTAGGTGTATTTTGTGTATGAAATCCTAATACATATAAAATTGTGGACCGCTATTTACAAGATTTGAGTATTAAAATTCTATATAATAAATACTAAGTCCGACCCTGTTATCATCAAAATATTTTCGTACCTATTTAGACACCGAAATATTGCTCAATTTGGCAATAATTTTAAATCTATCTTTAATGGCATATTGTTTTAAGGTAAAACATTTCAATTATTGCAAATTCATACTTCACGATCGCCGCGACAACGAATGAAATTACTTACCGATGAAAAGATAATCCATTTGTTTTTCCATACTTTGCGCTTTCTCATAAATGTGCAATAAATTACACCGTCTTTTAAATGGTTGGATTTTAATTTTATTAGGAAATTATAAAATTTACACCGAAGTTTCAAAAGAATCGTCAGGCCGTTAGGCCCTCGAGCAATATGTCGAACGTTCAAAACATTGCGCGCGTCATTTTCCGTGAACTTATTCCAATGAATGAAAAAACGGGATAGCAAGATTTATAATCATTGTAGAGTGAATATTTATGATCTGTGTTTAGTCATTCGTTTTCTTGATCAGGTTTCCGAATTCGAATTGAAGTAGACCAATTAGAATCCGCGAAGACCAATCATAAACCAGCGTGAAGTGCCGCAGATTCTGATTTATCGAATTTGAAATTCGTATTCGGAAACCTGACCAGAAAAACGCATGAAAGCGGCCGGCATAAAAGTTACAATTGAGATTACTGTCATTTACTACCAGGTGAAATGGGCCAAAAGCACGTCATTACAGAAAAAGCCGGATAACAAATCAGCAATAACTAACGCTAGATCAGAAAACGCTGCTGACTGTTTTCTAGTTCTAGTTCAATGTAATGGATGGGTGCTATATTTTAGTCTGCCGGTTATCCCACGACTGACACGATTTATTGGTATCGTAGACAACTTCATCATATTCTGGCCTCAGTGTTTAGCGAGGCTTGCGACTCTCCACGGCCACATTCCTACTTCTCCTTGTCCACTTTGGTCAGTCTTCGGCATCCTTGGTGGTAATTTTGTTGACACGCACATCGTCAAGGCATCGCTTCTTGGTTCACCCTCTTTTTCTGTACCGCCAGACACAATTTACCGCTCTGTGTAGACAACATGACTAATGCGAAAGTCGCTACGGAGACAGAAATCACTGTCCTCTCCACAGTAAATACATAATTCAGAACTAAACACTGACGTTCCACAATCGAGTTTCAACGGTACCGTAATTTATCACCGCTCGCGTCCCATTGCGCGAATACTTTAAACGTGTTGTTACCGAAATGTCGTCTATTCGTCTTGCCAGAAATGGATGACGTTGTTTCAAATACATTTCAACGGCGAAGAGCTTTGTCACAGGATCGATATTTATTTTGTTAAATTGCCGCTTCCTGTGTCATTGTTGCCATATTTGGTTGGCAATATGGTATCGAAAGACTCAATTAGAAGTTGCACGTGATTTAATACAGTACAAACCTAAATCCAGTTAACTTTGAGACGTTATATTGTAACGAAAATCTTACATAGATATTGATCATTCGCATAGTTTGGTAACAGGAAGTTATGATCAAACTTCGTTTGTATGGAGACGTCTTCTTTCCGTAATTAAAATATACTTGTGATGGGACGCTAATAATTCAAATTCATAAAACATAACCCTCCTTCTGTCGCACTCGGTTAAAAACATTGGCGTCGTTCGAACGTTTCAATTTGCTAATATAAGAGGCTAAACACCCACATATGGCACTTACTTAAAATTCCGAAATCCAAAAGCAATAAGTTCCCCAAAACGCAACGAGCTTAATTACAAAGGTCACACTTGTAAAGCGCGAAAAAAATAAAAGTTCGTAATTCAAAATGTTAAATAAATTCACGCTGGGATATCGATGTAAAAACAATACCAAGAAAGCGAACAAGCTAGCCATAGAATAAAAAACTATTAGAAAAACCAAGGTTTCAGATACATTGAAATAAATCTGTATTCTAAGTCTTACGACTTAGGGATGCTTATCAAATATGATATTACGCGGCAAACCGTTGGACAATTTCAGGGATGAGCAAGCGAGACAAAATCAGTCGGTGGTGAAAGGCGCATACGCGGGAAGCGACGAGGTTGGGAGATTGCACTCCCCGCCACAAGGGATGATGCGCAGACGTCGGTTGTGATCCATAACATCCAAAGGACACCAAACAACAGAAGCAAAGAAGAACCTTATGTTAATTAGAGTACATACTAAAATTGTAACTAGTAATTAATAATGGTTAGCGAGACGAATCGAGGGGTAGAGGGTTGGCACGTCTGATTTCGGAGCTGAGCGAGGCGGCTGGACGAGCAGTGGAGCTTTTATTAAGATCAGATCTTAAAGTCCAATAATGTAAAATAATATAATATCTAAATTTACTAATAAATTAAAGTCAGTGTATATTGGCAGTCGGTGACAAAAGTTAAGTTAATACCTTCTATATTTATGTAAATGATTTAGGTATTAATTGAATCGATCTGATTAATTACATTTATAAATTTCATCAATTTCCATTAGAATTTTTACTATTAGAGATTCCTATAACTTAATCAAGATGGAAAGTAAAAGTTACCCAATCGATTGACATTTACATTAGTTTTAACGTAATTATTAACTATGAATTATCTCTGCATGAGATAATTAAAGCATGGTATTATTTGAACAAAATATACCGAAGCCTATGTCTATCATCATCAAATCAATCATGGTTGCGGACATTGAGGATGCGTTTACACACATTAATGCTGACTTGGAGCGTATCTCCGCCTGGGCTAAATCTTTCGGGTTTCTTGTGAACCCAAAGAAGTCTCAAGCTTTGATTATCGGCAGCCCTTATATGTATAGAAAGTTTTGCGCCCTTTCTTTTGTCCCTGACATTGTCTATGACGGTATTCCTATTCCGCTTAGTAAGTCCGCTAAAAACCTGGGGGTAATATTTAACTCCAACTTATCCTGGACGCCTCATGTGAATGAAATTAGTAAGAAAATGCACTTTTCATTTCACTCGCTTAAATGTCTCCAACGTTTCCTACCCCTGAAGACCAAAATTTCTCTAGCCCAAACCCTCCTTCTTCCTATCCTCGACTACGCTGACTCTTGTTTCTTAGATGCAACCGAAGAGCTTTTAAATAAGCTCGAACGTCTGCAAAACCTGTGCATACGCTTCATCTTCGGGTTGCGCAAGTACGATCATGTTTCCAGTATTCGGTCACAATTAAAATGGCTCCCAATACGCATGCGCAGAAACCTCCATATTCTCTCTACTCTTTACAATGTCCTACACAACCCCTTCGCTCCCTCCTACCTCCGTGAACGATTCCTCTTTTCCCGGTCGCAAGACAAGCCTTGCCGTCCTAGCGTCAAGTCGCTGCTGGCTATTCCTCCCCACCAATCTGACTTTTTCTCTTACTCTTTCACTGTTCATGCTGCGAGATTGTGGAATTCTCTGCCACATGAAGTACGTGATAGCTCCTCTGTCACCGTATTCAAGAAGCGAGTTAAAGAGCATTTTCTTTCTCTATCTGTCTAATATTGTATTATATATGTATTGTATTTATATGATTGGTATGTATGTATATGTATAAGTATTTATTGAGTTTTTTTTATATTAGTTAGTCATATTTACGTAATTATCTGTATCTTATTTTCTTATTGTGCACGTCCTAGCTGCTTCTAATCATCACGTTTTCTTTGCTGTAGGCCTGCTGGAAGAAATTTCTTTATAGAAATAAGTAGTGCCTTTTGTGTCATGTTTACATTTGCTTTGTATTTGTTTCCATTTTTGTGTACAATAAACGATTAAATAAATAAATAAATAAATAAATCAAGTAATTAATATGTCTGATATATCTCTGTACGAGATTAAATTGATTAAATTCAACCAAAGCCTGTTAACGCTCATCATCACGTTTACTCATCCCTGCGAGATATATTCGTAATGTGGTATTATTTGAATAAAATGATACCAAAATACCTATGTCTAAAATGCGATGCGTGGGAGTTTGTAATGTATTTACATTGAAATCATCGTGTTGTACCGAAGTATTCAGACCCCAATTTATTGACGAAAAGGTATTTACGATGGCTCAATGGACTAGTCAATACCATCTAATGACTCAAACCAACGGTTTATTCATAATGTTTTTAGACCAAAAGCCGTATGGGCTGTCCCAGCTTATATGACTAGTCTAAATATCGAGTGTACCTATAATCTACATTATTATTAGGCCAAAAGGCGTGTGGGTTAATCAATATCCACATGACTAGCCTAATCCTGACTACCTGTGGGTAAAGCGCAGCGTTATTGAGTCGAATACTTCACTGATATGTTAGCATTTATATTGACTCATTGTTTCACATTAATTAACATAATTAAGCTTATATTTGAGTATATGTTTTAGCTTTGCAAACCAAGTATGACGCTTAGACTTATAAGTATGTTAATATAATGATTTGATTTAAACGGATAATTTTCGAGATAATATTAATTCAGGTATTAATTAATTATGATTAGTCTTAATTGGGCAGAGTGGTTTTTATACGTTGTCAGAACAGTTTTTTGCCCACTCTATGAGGAATTGGCCCTAGGAAACGTGTTCTGAACATCACGGATTTCATTTTTATTCTCTAATTTAGAAATCCCTGGTGAAAATCTTTGAGTTTCAATCGTAGAGTCACAATTAAGTAAATTAACGTATATTCATACTTTAAACTCTACCTGTGACTTTAATTTATATTTCCGCATACCTTGACTAATTGTCAGTAAACTACATTCCAAGTTGGCTGTAATCACCCATATCTAATTATTGAGATAAGTAACTTAATTCTGGACTAATGGTACTTAAATGCCTTAAATAAACTCATTTGCTTTAGAGAAAATCAATATAAATATCCATATAACTTCTTGCAATTTAACGCATGGCATTCGAGTTTTGATTTTAACATTAAAGTAATAAATCTCAAACCCTAGTTGGTTCTTAAATTCAGTAAGACTGGGACACCACAGTTGTTGCGATCCTTCATCTCGTAAAACGTAGGGAACTAGCTGTCCGACGTATATGACATCCCTACGGGTTTATAGTGATTGACAGCGGTATATCAAAGGATATACCTAGCTATCTTGCACGGCCAGGCAAGCTTAGGGAACCTGGGGATCATAAAGCAACGACAACTTCCATCGTGGTACCACCTGAAGCCCATATCAAGCAAAGCAATCCTAACTGTCTCTGGATCTAGATCATCAGGGGGACAAAGACTCTGATTGTTTTTTGGATCACTTCGAGGTGGCTCGACTTGCTGCAATCTTTTAATTTAAATCATATGTTTATTCTATTAATCGAATCAATACCATTGACGTAGTGGAGTTTTATTGCAAGGTTCTGTCATCTCATTTTACATAGACATTAGAAATGAATTAACATTACAGTTTAAGGCATTTATAAACCAATTATCAATTCCGAATCTCATAAAGTTAAATAGACTGTCGTTGACGGCCTATGTACAACCCACTTTATATTGGACTCACACACGATGGTGAGACCAAACCTAAGTTTCTTGATCGACTCTAGGACCGTGAAATCTGGGGACGTAATGGCTTATATTAGGAGGGACCATCACATACTTCATCATCACAGCCCGTAACAATCCACTGCAGGACTTAGGGCCTCTCCCACGAAAAGGAGGTTATTGCCATAATCTCCACGCTTGGCAGGAGGGTTGGAGATCGCAGTGTTTAAATATAACAATGGAAAATGCTGCTGCCCATTTCCTGCTTACGGAGGCTTTAGATCGTTTGTCTCGAAAACATTAGTCGCCTTGTACGACACCCACGAGTTTAAGGGGTTGGTGCTATTCTACTCTGCCGGACACCACACAGCTAATATACATACATCACATACTTACTACACAACAAACAACAAAACATACTTAAACATATTTAGGCTGGCGCTTTAGGGAGCGTCCAAATTGATTTATTTAATTCAATTTTAAAAACAAAATATATCAAAATTTAAAATGTGGCATAGTGGCATTACCACTATGTATCGAAGTACAAAATCGATGAAAAAATTTAAGATATACAGCTTTTGATAGTCACTCATAGTTCTCCTATCTTTCTCCTGTCAATTTATTGTACAGAAATCATACGGGTGTCATAGCATACGATGTCACAAGCTATGTCGGAAGTTTTATACTATACATATCAAGTGCATGCAAAGTTTTAGCCTTAATACTTTCAACTATAATACTAGTAGCCTATGAACTGAACCACGAAAAAGCAGACATAAAACAGACGGAGTTGGCGAAACTAAAACGGCTCCTCCTAAAACGCGAACTGATTGGTTCAGTTGGTTAACACGTCTGCCACGCAGAATTCGATGTACGATTCCCGGCCGAGCAGAAATTGAAATGATGAATTTTAATTTCTCTCAAGGGTCTGGGTATTATACCTATTTATAATAAGTATGTATTAAAAAAGTATATAATAAATTTATCAGTTAACTAGCACCCATAACACAAGCTTTGCTTACTTTGGGGCTAGATGGCGCTGTGTAAATTCTCCAAGCATATTTTATTTTGTTTATTTATTTTACTACGAAATCCTTAAAAAGGCGACCCATTCTCTGCCAAATACGCTTCAAGTAATTCCTGACAATCCTGTGAAAATAAAATAACACCCTAGTCTCCTGAAGTCGCTTGATATATCGACGCGCGTAAAGAATTTTTCAATTACTTACCGAGATGCCCTCTCAATGACTGGCAAGTTGACAAGATCCCAACATATTCAAGTCATGGCCTCGGAATTTGCTAGACTTATCTACAAGTTGGCTTACCATAGAGAGATTCATTCTGCTTAGACGGCTCTTTAATTTGCGCTAATACTTTAAAAACAAAATGTCGTCTTATAGTTACCAGGAATGGATTGCGTTGTTTCAAATATTTTGTACAATTAGACGGGAAAATGCATAGCTGTAAGAGTATTGTTCATGCAAAGACTAAAAAGACGTGGTTCCATAAGTATAGATACAACTGTCATACCATTCACTACAAATCTAAATAGCCGTCGAAGTATTATGCACAGATTAAGTAACATCAGTTATGATGAAAGTCAAAGATCCATTATTAAAAGAATCCCGCCACACACCCAATAAGGAAATAGCGTATGACGTTTCAATGGTTCAATCTACAGGACCAGTTACCGAAAATGTTCCAAAATTGAATCATTATCTCATTTTGTATCACTTTACGAGAAGCTGAAAGCTTTCAATTTTCCTTTGAGGTAAAACATCTGCTTATTTGTTTATAAACAAATGAGCTTACAACGTTGCTTGTTTGCAATTCTTACAGCTAAATAACTTACCTAAAGCAAAGAGGTTTAAACTCAAGGATTTTCCTGAAATAATCGGGAATATTTTTACAGGTTCGGCAATACGGTAGTGATGCCCCTGGAATTGCAAACGTCCATAGACTGATGTAATTCATCAGGCGGGCCGAAAGCTTGTTTGCCACTTTAGTGGTACGAAAAAAGATTTTGCCCAAGGATTGCATCTATAGGTACAGTTCAAACCGATAAAGCCTGGGCAATGGGCCTAGGCTTCACTGTAACGTATTCTTATTGTTGCTATAGGCGAAGGTGGCCTAAAACGGGGTAAGCGCTCGTACGCTGCCATGTGAATAAGTAGTGTCGATGGATGCATGTTCCGAGAGTAGCCGAATATTGACGAGTTTAGATTCGATTTGCTTGGGCACTGGAGCAGCTTAATGGCGAATGTATGTGTACCGAAAGTTTTTTTGTTGCTTTTCTGAAAACGAATTAAGATTTGTGTTCCCTGATTAGTCGAAAGCCTTTATAATTACCACATTATTATTATTGCGCTTATAGTTTAGCGCTATCTAAGTATTGTAATTACCTATTGTAATTAGCTGATCTGTTAAATCTTGAATCACGTCGGAATAAGAGCCCTCGCGCGAGAGAGCACAACAGGGATAATAACTTACCATACTGTTATAATTTTGAACTAAATTCATTTATATTTACCCCAAAGTTTACGACTGAAGAAAGTAGGCCTTCATTATTTGGTCCATCCACGAAAGAACAGGCCGTTGAAGAACGAAGAGCTACGGCTCGAATCAAGGTCGACGGGGTGTGTGTTACAGTGTTGGCAAACACCTTTCGTCTCATCCACCATTTTGTACATGCTAGTCCGTTTTTGATCTAATCATTTTTTATAGTATCATAAATTTGATTAGCAATCTATTAGATTCATACTTTTAGTAACGAACGCTTTTGTAAAAACAAATAACCATTTGAAAAATTACTCCATTCCTTATTCATTCATTAAGTACAATACACTTACGGATGATAATGACAGTAGTGGTTAATGTCAGTCTGTTACAGTACAATGTATTAATAAAAGAGAGTAGAATCGTTCGAAACAAAATGGCGCTCCAAAACATACCAAAGTCATTTTTTATTTTCCTCTTTGGTTCTCAATTTTTTGGGTTAGATTTCGGTATTAGCATTTTATTTGAAAATAAGTGGAAAAAGGGTTTTAAATATGTTAACTATACTTTGACATTCATTTACTCAGTCGTTCTGTGCAGTGTTCTGATATTTCAATTCTCCGTATATAGACAAATTGTCATATTCGTCGAGTATGGACTCTATTCTTGGGCTTTACAATGCGCCAAATACACTGTCTGCAACTTAATCCAGGATTGCAATTCTATGTACAATATTTCTGGCACTAAGAGTACAATAATCGTAATGACAGTCGTTTACCCTTGCCTTATGTTTCTCGTCAAGGGAGTCGCTGTTTATTTTATTTGTTGTTTCGAAGACATGCAAATATGCAGGGTCCATTCTTCACTCATTGTCTTACATCTTGTACCTCTATTTAGTAATGATATAGTCTCAATAGGACAGATACTTATATTTTATCATGTACTTGGATGCGTTAGAAAACTGAAGCAGGAGGTGGCTTTGGGAGCAAAGTTGAAGCATTTTGAATTACAGTACAAGACGGTCGCCAGTATTTCTAACAAAATTGAACCGTTGTACCAAAACTTAGTAAGTACTTTAAAATTTGAAATTTTATTAGTTTCAATTGGTTTAACTAACACTACAAGTATTTTATGTTTTAACATTTTTGTGACTACATTCACTTCATTTGAATTGCCAAAATTATCTGCCAAAATTATAGACAGGGTTTTTTGGGTATTGTTATTTTTAGCACTATATTTTGAAGCAGTTGAGGTACAACTGCTTCAAAATTATTGACCGAATTCGTAACTGCAGGAGCTATTCAAACTTATGTTCATACTCATGTTATGTTCTACAGTAACATAGAAGTTGGTATTCTACGCTACAGTAAATAAATAATACCTTTATTCGCAGTTACTTCTACAACTTATTGTTGGGGTGCCGCAAGTGATGATGCTCTTTTGGAACTTACTGAAACACATTGTAAGTATAAACATTACGTACATTATATCACGCCCAAAATCTAATGCATACCTTTTGGAATATACCTTTTGAGTAATATTGTGAGTACCTATACGACATGTAGATAAGCACATTACATTACATATACATGAGTTACTCGAAGTGTTACCAATTGAAAATATTATAATTTTATCAACTATGAGTTTTTTTTAATGTCAAATATCTATATTTTGTCTTATAGAAATTTGACATTTCTATAAGACAAAATACCTTGAAACCCGTATTTTTTTACGAGATAAAATTTCCAGATTCGTTTCTTCACAAGAATGGCCGCAACACCTAATGGATTTTTCCATATTGTCCATTCGTAAGGCCAAAATATCAGTGTCATATCTAACTAATATGAGACAGCCGGTGCCTTAAAAATCGCTCCTTGACGGGACAAAATACCATCAGACCGCATTCGCGCAGCGCACGAATTCTTCGGAATATACTTGATGCTGTTCATCTGATGCTGTGATGATGGCTCTCGCAGTCGCCCACGGGGTCTCTTTCCTGATACCGGCAGACTCAGGCACCTATTACCCACGTATCCCTGAGGCTTACGCAACACGTGACCAAACCAGCGCAGACGAGCCTCCTCGATCTTATCCTCCTCGTACTCGTAACAATAACCTATTTTTATTAATATACGACATTGTTTTTTACACATTGAGGCTTTTAATTAATTAAACTCAAAATTGATAAAATGATAGCATTTTCAATTGGTACCTAAAACTTCGATTGGCGCATCCTGTATGAGACATAAATCGTTGGTAACAATATAAACAAAGTATGATAGTATGATAGCACAACAAGTGTGAACTATGTATGATATACCTACTGTAGTTACTCCTGTATGTAGTATGCTATACTCTCTTTTCATTCACTCCGCCTCTGTCGTAGTTTTTTCAGAAACACTTGGGTTTGGCGATGACTGTAATACCATTTGTAGTACAGGCTGTGTTCAAAATTGCCTTACCGGCCGTCACGTCTGAAATGATAAACAGCGAAATGGACGCAATCAAGTTAAGGTTCAATGAAAAAATATTATTGGAAACAGGTAAGTTCTTATGTAAATATAAAATGAACAGTGAAATAACCATAATATTTTTCATTTGAAAATGCACTCACGTGACCCGTTTTGATAATTTATGGGGAGGTAATTTAATATTTTCTTGTAATCTGACTTACTTTTTCTAAAAATGTGAGCCAGAACTGTTGTCTTGGAATTGTTGAAAACCCATTTCTGGATCGCAGTTGAGATCAGACGGAGGTTTAAAACGTGATATCATTGCCAGTGAATGGACCTTACGGCGAAGGATTAAAGAAGGTAATTTACGAGCAATAAACCCGGCTCAAGGGCCAGAAATCGAGACGACTCACCTATTTGCACAATTAATATTGTACCTGAACACAAGAGTTGATACCAATGGAGCAAAGTTTTGTTTACAAGTGTGTGGAGAGTATTTCCACGGTTTCTACCTGTTTTTCCAAAATAAACGACGATCTTCAGGACGCAAAATACTCTTTCATAACTTGTAAAATCATCTATATATAACTCGTTTAATCTGTAACCCGGTGGTGCAGTGCCTCTCGAGTTCTGGCATTCTTGCTGTTCTCTTTTCCCGTTCCTCCATCCTTCTTATGTCTTTTCGCTGTCAATGATACCAAGTACCGCTTGAAGCCTCCACCTGAACTCAGCTGTGATCAGAAAGAGTTTTTTTATCCACTTCAAGACAGAAAAAACGAAATCGCGGATAGCGACATTTATTCTTCTACTTCTTAGTCGTCGTGTATACAGTTCAGTTTTACAATAGCTCTAAAGTGCAAATCTGGGTGATAGGGGTACTGTATAGTATTGCAACCATCTCATGTCGAGTTTGCTCCTATTTGGTTAACTAAACCGCTTGAGCAAAGTGAGCAACAGTGAGTGGCATATTTTGGTATTTCACGGAAATAAAATACATTTTTGTAGACTCACGAATTAACGAGATAAGTTTAATAAAATTAAACTTATCTCTCGGATTTACGTTGAAAACGGTTCTGGCCCATTGATAGAAAAATTGGGTCACAGCATAAGTTAATCATAATTAACCTCCTACAACAAACGAAACAGATCCTTTGACACTTATACGTATCAAAACATCTCTTAAATTATATCGTTATTTTATTTATAAAGCAATAAGCACTTTTACAAGTTTTTGTGCAAGTGAGTGTATGTTGTTGTGCTTTGCTTTTATAAAATCTATTTTAACATATTGATCTGCATTCCAGAACAAAAGAAGAAAATGGATATTGTTCACCTGCTTCGCTATTTGAAGGCAAGGCCTTTGAACTTCATGGTACTGCGATTCATTCCGACAGATTTGCAGTTGTTGTTGTCTCTATTCACCCTTTGCTCTACCTACTTTATAGTTCTAATTCAATTTACACATATTTTAGAGCCTAACTAAATTCTTACTTTCCTTTATTGTAGTCCCTTCTTTCTGTCAGATGAATAGTCTCTAGTTTATCACAATTATTTAAAAACATACGTATTAAAATATGTAAATCCATCTTATAACTTTTTTATTAAATAAGTATTACAATTCATATCACAAATGTATTTACGTCTTTTCATTATTAATAAAAAATAACTAATTTTACTTTTCAAATTCAATACAAAACTTCACATCAAAACCATTAGATCATAAAAATGTCTAGTCTAATGACTCAACATGCCGCTCACTTCCACGCTTCATCCCGACTTGGGCAACCCTGGGGAAAAGGGTGCCCATCACAATCGCCTTGTTACCGCCAGGACCACCTCGCCATTGGATTAATATACCTCCTCCTGCTGCTGCGATCCTGTTGTCGTCTCTTCTACTTAAATTTTTTAACCGACTTTAAAAATGGAGGTTCTCAATTCGACTGAACTTCAACTCTGTTTAATGTCCTTTTTTATTATTATTTAGTGTGTACGAGTATGTTCCCCTTCAATTATAGGTAAATTTTAAAGTATATTTTTTTTTGTTTGAAATGGTAAATTCCCATTAACATCAAATGACGATCTAATGATGTAATCTCAGGAACAAAAACGCAGTCGTCCTAGTAGCTAAAGCAGAACACGGTCGTAGGCAGAACTTGACCGGGAGCGTGAACATGCTCACACGCTGCCGCAGAATTGGAGCTGCAAGCAGTATGTCACCAACGACGCCAGCTCTCTGTGTGGTGGATATCGTGTGGATGCATTCAGAATGGCCAAGCCTTGATGCAGGTCCTAGTCAAGACTAGGGAATGCAATACCGGGATACCGGGATCCCGCATACATTTTGCAGGACCATTCTCGGTCGAAAATTTTACGGGATCCCGCTAGACTGGCGGGGTTACAGAGAAGCGTGGTTCATACGTGTTTACTCTGCGCGAAGCGGGTCGTGGGCCGTGGACCCGATTTGTAACGCCAAAAATGTACGAGCGTAAATGGGAAAATATGGGGTGGATCGATAGTTATATATATTTTTTTGTTTATTGTCCACTAAACTAGATGTTACACAAGATATAAGACTTAATTAACAAAGCTCATATGGTAGAAAACAGTGTATATCCTTCTTGATGAAGTAGACACAGCATGCATACATATCACTACTTATGAGGTACTTAACTCATAAATTTCACTACATTACATAATAACAAAAAACAAAATAAATAAAATAGAAAGAGGAGTGTTGAGAAGGTTCGGGCATGTAGAGCGAATGGATTGACGAAAGAGGTATATAGCGCGAATCTGGAAAACCGGCAGTTAAGAGGACGACCCAGGAAAACATTCACTGATCAGATCAGTAATGTTCTCAAAAAAGCTGGGGTCCGAAGTGGTAAGAAAAAAAGGAAATGTATGAAAAGAGTTGTGGATATATGCGAGGCTAGGGAGTTGTGTCAGGACAGAGCAAAGTGGCGGTCCATAGTCTCTGCCTACCCCACCTGTGGGACGCAGGCGTGAGCTTTATGTATGTATGTACTAAATAAATTTAGAATTTAGAGATTGAACACTTTCATATACAAGTACACGATCACGAGTTTAATGTTTTCTTTATACAGCCAATTGATGTGCCACAGATATCAAACAATGGTATCAACCTGTTATAATTTGCACACATTCTGGACAATGAAGAGTGCTGCCCATAGTACTAACTACTGTAAAGAGAGCTGAAGGTGAGGCTATTGTGCAGTCTGCTGGATAAAAGCGGGACGATAATGTTAATTTTTTGCAGTAACTCTGGACAATCTATCAACCCATGCAAAATCTTGTACAAAACGCTTTTAGAGTATCTCTTCTGTTTATGTGCGTTTCGTACGTAGGACTCCAGACTGGACTACAGAATTCTAAATTACTATTTATTTATTTATTTATTTAACAATTTATTGCACACAATATACAGTAAACAGAAATTACAAAAATGAAAGACGACACAACAGGCACTACTTATTTCTAAGAAGAAATCTCTTCCAGCAGGCCTATATAGAAGAGAGACATGGTAGAGTATAGGGGATGAGACGTGCCACGGTGCGTACGGACAAAACAGTTGAAAAGCAGTATCGATATATCGGATTCGCGGAAAAGTTTAGTTTGACGAACCAAAAAGCCAAATAGCTAAGCTCCTCTGCGAGCAATACCGTTGATGTGTTCCCGGAAGTCAAGTTTTTGATCTACTGTCACGTCCCAATCCCTAATTTTTGAGACCTCGGTTAGTGACTCACCATTAATGTAGTATGTAGCGTCAGAAGGTTCTCGTTTTCGAGTGAAGTTAATATGAGCACACTTGGTAGGCTTAAGTAGCATTCGGTTCTGAACACAGCAACGATTTATAGCATTGACGTCCTTTTGTAAAAGTTCAATGTCGTCTGTTGTTCTAATAACTCTATAAATCTTTAGGTCGTCAACATATAACTTGTAGCTGGATGTAATGGTATCGCAAAGGTCATTAATAAATACTACAAAGAAAAGTGGTCCCAGATGTGAGACCCATGTGGGATACCGGAGGGTACTGGCCTAGCTTCTGACTTAAATCCGTGGATTATATTAATCTGGCTACGATTGTTAAGGTAAGTATCGCACCACCGCAATAAAAAGCCACATATTCCCGCATGTTGAAGCTTTTGAACCAGTAAACTATGACCAACCACATCGAATGTCTTGCTGAAGTCTGTGTATATAGCATGAACTTCTGATCCTTCCTCGATCGACAGCAAAACATCGGTGGTGTAGCTGAGTAAGTTAGATATCGTGGACTTGCCAGGGGGAAAACCATGCTGAAAAAAGTGGTTTAAGATAATGATGCAGAACTTCTTGAATAAGAGACTCAAATAACTTACCCACAGCTGGCAATATAAAGTTTGGCCTGTAGTTAGTTATGTCGCTGAGGTCGCCTTTTTTGTGAATTGGAGTAATATGTGTCACGGGTAAGTTCGGCTAACATAGCATTAATGTTCTGCTTAAGGTTTTCTGCTGCATTGAGAAGATTTAACAGTTGCAGGAGATGACTTATCAGCGGTCTTGAGAACACTTCCAACTTAGTTTGTAGGCTTTAGATTCTATGGCATTGTTATCGGGAGGAATTCCCACACATTGGTAGTGGTAGGCGCTTCGGCATTGCGAACACACCTTAATTTCGGCAACTTTGATATTTTTCTGACATCCCTTGCAAGTGCTCATTTTTGTTATCTATAACTAATATTATTTAAATGAAGGCTACCCAGTTTCCCAAATATTGAGGTAATTCTGTAGTTACTGGTAACACTTGCTATATGTCACTGTCAGTGTCAACGTGCCACTGTCAAGTGTCAACGTCAAATTGAGTTTGACGTGCAAAAAAATTACGGAATGTGGGTACTTCACCGTGTTTTGCCGGTCACTCTATTCTTATTAATAAATGAGGGTATAAAAATAGTAATGTTTTCGATGTTTTTAGGACGTTTTGCCCAGTACTTTCACTTGATAACAATTGTTCGCAAGTGTATTTCCAAAGAAAAGTTTAATTTCCTCTGATGTTTACGGGAATTAAAGAAATGAATGGCCATTACGTGTTAGTTGTGTATGATACGTACCTAATTAGTTAAATATATTGACGGAGTATATCAATTTCTGTTTTAGTTTTATGTTTTAAAGTACCAATTATTTATTAAAATTGTACCAAAAAACTTGTATAATTTGGGTTATAATTAAAACTGTGAAAACGAGGTACATAAGATCTTTATTACGATTGATTTCTGGGGTCTAAGTCCACCCTGCTGGATCCCGCAAATAACTGGATTGAAATTATTTTGCGGGATTGCATTCCCTAATCAAGACGCGTTTCGGCAAATGAGCAAAACGCTGGCCGCCTTAGCGGCCTCCAGCAGAAGGGCGCTTGGATGGGTACCACTGCTTTAACTATTTGCGCCGCCAAGTAACACCACCTGTATTATTGTACTCGTATTCCTAGTTAAACGGTTAAGGTTGAGATATTATCTTAATGAAATAATAAATCTTTAGAAACTTCCTGTTTTGAAAAGTTCAGTCACTTCTGTCAAATTCACTCTTACAGATTGCAGGACATCAAATTTTTCATGTAGAAAATAAAACTTGAAAATCGTTCGAATCGAAGCGAGCGCTTCAAAAAATGGGCTCCTGAAGTGTAATCTATTTGATTGTGAAACGAATGTACTCGTTATGTTTTCGTAAATAACAAATTCTCATTTGATAGATTGCTTCATTTCTTATTCGTTTAAGTACAATACACTTACGGATAATATCAGCAGTGTCTAGTCTGTTTCAGTGCAATGTAAAAGAGAATACAATTGTTTTAAAGAAAATGGAACACCAAAAAAGTAGAATACCGAAGTCTTTTTTAATTTTCATTTTTGGTTCTCAATTTTTTGCTTTAGATTTCGGTATTAGAATTTTAATCAAGAAGAATTGGCAAAAGGGATTTCAATGTATTAACTTTATTTTGGCTTTCACTTACTCAGTCGTTCTGTGCTGTGTTATAATATTTCACTACTGCGTATATCGACAAATTATCATGTTCGTGGAGTATGGCCTGTATTATTGCGCTTTAAAATGCGCCAAATACACTGTCTGCAACTTAATCGAGGATTGCAATGCGATATACAATTTGACCGGCACGAAATTAACAATCATCATAGTGACAGTCATTTACCCGTGCCTTATGTTTCTAGTCAAGGGATTAGCTGTTTACTTTATTTGTGTTTACGAAGATAACATAGCTATTCGCAGTGTTGATGCTTTTTTTATTGTCGTATATCTCGTACCTCTAGTGAGTAATGATATAGTCGCAATAGGACAAACAATCATACTTTATCATTTACTTGGATGCGTTAGAAAACTTAGGCAGGAAATGGAATCAGGGGCGACTTTAAAGTATTTTGAATTACAATACAACGCGGTTGTCAATATTTGTAACAAAATTGAACCGTTATACAAAAACTTAGTAAGTATTTTGAATTTTTAAATTGAACTAGTTTTAATTGATTAAACCTACAATACATTACCTACGATCAAGGTGTTTGTGGCTTTAATTGCTGCACTTGAATTGTCAAAATTATTGAGCTTGTTATCAGGGCTATTTTAATTTTTTTCCTTCGGCCGCGTACGAAACCTCGGTTTTGTAAGACTTTTTCATCTGTCTACGATACCGGTTATGGATATAAGTCAACACGTCGAGTCTCCGCATATACTAGATTCTCATTCGACTACCCGTTGAGTTCAATCGTTTTCTTTACAGCCTCGATTTGTAAATTATTTGCTTTTTCACAAATTATACAATCATTTAAAATGCAGTCCGACCTTCGTAATTTCAACCATCTGCTTACGGAAGGATACGCCAGAAGAAGTAGACCATTTACAATATGTATTAATGGTATTTTTTTCATTACAGCTATAATTAAATCATAAAGCTACAATTTTCTGTTCTACTCTAACAAAGCATGTCTAAGCATCGTTACAGTAAACAATTATAGATATATAACCACGTTCAATTTTATCTTCATTCGCAGCTACTTTTACAACTTATTGTTGGGGTGCCGCAAGTAATGATTACCTTTTGGAGCTTACTGAAATTCCTTGTAAGTATACGAGCATGCATGGGTACACACATAATGTCATACCCTTTTCCCGGTGTAGTTAGGCAGAGACCACATTTTTATCACACACGAGTTGATACTGATATGTGAGTCTCGATCTTCCCCTTCTTACAACTCAGTTTACTCCTGCCACATTTTTCGCCGAGTTCCTCTCATTAAGTTCTTTCTCTACATGAGCAAATTAACTCAGTATTTCTTTCACAATCTGGTCATTACATCTTCATTATATAATAAAAATATAAAAAATGTTATAAGCCATACTTTGACATAAACATCGTGACTAAATTGAAAAACAATAATAATAACATTAATACCTTTGAAATTTAATACTGCGATTCATCATCATCATCTTGGCATTATGTCCCGGTTGCGCCCCCGCGCGGCACGCCAGGGCCCATGGTCCGCCTTCCTGCTACTCTTGGGCCACCTCGCTCGGTCTTCGGCATCCTTAGTGGTGAGCTGATTGGCACGCATATCAGTCTTGACTACGTCAAGCCATCGCTTCTTAGGCCAGTCTCTCCTTTCCGTGCCCGGCGGGGGCGGCATGGCCAGACACTTGTTCCCACATAACTTGCTGGTTTGCGCAAGACGTGGCCATACCACCCAAAGCCAATATAGCCAAACAGATCATACCTATATATTGGAAACCGACTATGGAATCGGACAATATAGGAAAATTACGAGTTAGGAATCCGGCTATTTTGAAATCCAGAGTATAACGCACGGGACAAAACATCTACGATACACTACATTAGGTATCATGCTATCTCTGGAGTATGACCACTTTCTCAAAGCCGATGTTCCTCAAGAATGCAATTACATTTTTATAGTTTCTAGACCCCGGTAGCTGTACAACTCGTTTTCTGATTAAGAACTTCAATAAATATTCACAAATCGATTGCGGTAATATACAAAGTACTACATTACTAGGTCTCCAAACCACCTCGACTGGTAGAGTATGTACCTACTTCTACGTACATCTCTTTTCATCAATTCTGCCTCGAAGATTGTCAACTATATTTTTATTGTAATTTTTAAGAGCAATTGGCATTTGGCTATTGCTCACTTGCCATTTGGAGTTCAAGCTGTGTTGAAAATCGCCTTGCCGGCCGTCACATCTGAAATGATAAACAGCGAAATGGACACAATCAAGTTAAGGTTCAATGAAGAAATATTAATGGAAACAGGTAATTTCTTAGGTGAATTTAAATAAATATAGAGAAATATGTAATTCCTTGCTGAAATGTTCACACTAGACAACCTTATAAAAGTCTGGGAGTTAATGAACACAAAATGCATAAAATAAAACGGTGTGAGTGTGTGAAAGATGTAGGGTTAAATGTATTAAATACAATGATGATGACAAACTAATAAATATAACATTTGAATGTTTATTCGAAGTTAAACCAAATTAGCTGTATATTGAGGCTTTGTATCCACTGCTGAAGGTCAAATGACAAAATTTATCTATACAAATTATTTTGTAGCAAAATCAAAATTAATAACTTTATAACAATTTCCAGACGAAAAGAAGAAGATGGATATTGACAACCTGCTGCGCTATTTGAAGGCCCGGCCTTTGAACTTCATGGTACTGCGATTCATTCCGACGGATTTGCAATTGTTGTTGTCTCTATTCACCTTAGTCTCTACCTACTTCATAGTTTTACTTCAATTTACACATATTTTGGAGTCTACATAAAACCTTTCTTTGCTTTACTTTGATCTTTTACTATTGTTTGCCGCCATTAAGAGACTCAAGAACGTTTTACTTCGGCTGGATTGTCTGTAGTTTATTATAACTATTTAAAAACATACAATACTTATTTTGAAATTGTACATGCATACAATTATTTTTTATTTATTTTTTATATTAAAAATTCATTTCTTCATTTGATCATAATAAAAGGTATTTTAATTCTTATTACAAAAAAAATATATATATACTGTAAATTGAATAACCTAGTCCAATGACTAAACACCACAATCCCACAGCTCATCCCGAGTCGTTCCTCGAACAAATGTATACTCCTACTCATCACACTCACCGCATAGCTGGGTTGAATGGCGATATACCACCTCGCCATAGCAACGACGCATTGTGACGTAACACTGTCTCACATATAGTACTAGTTCAGCTAGCAGGAAGGAAACTAGAAAATTCAGGGAATGGGATCTTTACTTTCAGTTCAGAATCTATGTAACTAAGTACGGCAAGTTTGAAAACACAGTATAGTAAACAAAAATATATATACAAAAAGAGGTATAAACGTCATCTTCATAGTACGTTCCATTTAAAAGTAGTCCCGGTTCCATATTCAAACTTTAATCTTGTTCACTACCACCGGGACATAGATTATGATTTACAACATTGTTGAACAGAACAGACATTTGTTAGGGGCAAGGTAGTTAACAAATAGAAATAAAACATAAAGTAATGAAATAGTAAAAATATGTATAAATGTCCCATTGTTACTAATCTGAGCCATGAAAACAATGATCTTACAGTTTAAAAAGACGCAGTTATGAAGGTTACCTACACAAGATTTACTGACAAATAGTGTAGTTCTTGTCTCTCTCGGTATTTTCTGCTTAAATAATTTATTTAAAAAAATTAATATATTATAGAAGTAGCAATACTTACGAATGATATGGTTTGAATCAAGGTCGACGTGATGTGTGTTACGGTGCTAGAAAACCTCTTTCGACTCATGTACCATTTTGTACATGATCGTCCCTTTTTAACCTGACAATTTTTTTAAATATCATCAGATTGATAAGGAATCTATTAGATTAATATTTTAGTAACGAACGCATTTGTTAGGCAAGTAAACGTAAAAAGCAAATTACTATTTGAAAAATTACTCCATTTCTTATTAATTTATTAAGTACTATACACTTACGGATGATAATATCAGTAGTGGTTAGTCTGTTTCAGTACAATGTATTGATAAAAGAGAGTAGAATTGTTCGAAAGAAAATGGCGAGCCAAAACATACCAAAGTCATTTTTTATTTTCCTCTTTGGTTCTCAATTTTTTGGGTTAGATTTCGGTATTAGTATTTTATTTGAAAAGAATTGGAAAAGAGGTTTTAAATATATTAACTTTACTTTAACATTCATTTACTCAGTCGTGCTGTGCAGTGTGTTGGCATTTCAATTCTCCGTACATAAACAAATTATCATATTCGTCGAGTATGGACTTTATTGTTGGGCTTTAAAATGCGCCAAATACACTGTCTGCAACTTAATTCAGGATTGCAATTCTATGTTTAATTTTACTGGCACTAAGATTACTATAATCGTAGTGACAGTCGTTTACCCTTGCCTTATGTTTCTCGTCAAGGGTGCCGCTGTTTATTTTACTTGTCTTTATGAAGACATGCCGATGTGCAGGGTCCATTCTTCACTCATTGTAGTACATCTTGTACCTCTATTGAGTAATGATATTGTCGCAATAGGACAGACACTTATATTTTATCATGTACTTGGATGCGTTAGAAAACTGAGACAGGAAGTGGCTTTGGAAGCAAACTTGAAGCATTTTGAATTACAATACAAGGCGATCCTCAATATTTGTAACAAAATTGAACCGTTGTACAAAAATTTAGTAAGTACTTTGAAATTTAAAATTATTTTCAATTGATTAAACTAACACTACAAGTATATTATGTTTTAATATTTGGTGACAACATTCACTTCATTTGAATTGTCGTCAAACTTATCCGGCCTACTATCAGGGTTTTTGGATTTTTGGGTTAGTTGCAGCAAATGTTCATTTTTTGCTCTATTTTACATTAACATAGCATTTGTTAATAAATAATACCTTCATTTGCAGTTACTTTTACAACTTATTGTTGGGGTGCCGCAATTAATGTTGACCTTTTGGAGCTTACTGAAACACATTGTAAGTATCACCTTAATCTAAATCTAAAAATAATAACGCATACGACATGAAGATGCAATGAGATATAAATCTATTGTAACAATATAAACAAAGTATGATAACGCAACAAGTAGGAACGAAGTATTATGAACCTATTAAACCTCATACAGAATATTAAAAAAAAAAAATCAAACGTTAGCCGGAGGACACAAAAGCGCATTATAATAAAAATTTCAAATAAGAAAATGGAAATTTTCCGGAAAAAGCGTTTAATAATAAAGTAACAGAATGGCTTTGGAACATTGTTTTTATGATATGAATGAATTTATGAATTTTAGAAATATGGTACCGTTTAACAGCGGCAAAATAATCAAAAATGACCTCGATATAGCGAATGCATTCAATGAGTACTTTCCAAATATCGCTATAAACACCACACAAAACCTCAACTCCTCTGCTGATTCAGCTGAACAAATACTCATGGAAAGTCTCCCTGAATGTATGGTTGACTTCAAGTTTAGACATATAGGTGACATACATATTCTGAAAGCTTTCAACTCTCTGAACATGAAGAGAACTGAGGATATGTGGGGTATGTCTGTCTATGTAATAAAAAGCATCATAAAAAACATAGCTCCACAACTCGCACATATTTTTAATAACAGTGTTGATGAAGGGACATTTCCTGATTTGATGAAAATTAGTAAAATAGTCCCTCTCTACAAAAATGGTTAAAAAATAACACCCTTCAAATTTTAGACCCATATCTGTCCTACCAGTTCTTAGCAAAATCTTCGAAAAAATTATCCTACAGCAACTTTTAGCACATTTTACCGAACATCGACGTTTTCACAGCAATCAGTTTGGTTTTACAAAGGGTAGATCCACTATTGATGCTGGTATCGAATTGATCAAACATATTTATGATGCCTGGGAAAGTTCACAGAACGCCATTGGTATATTCTGTGACCTTTCCAAAGCTTTTGATAGTGTCAACCATAGGATAATACTTAGGAAGTTGAAGCATTACGGTGTAAATGGTAAGGCTCTTTTACTATTAAGATCTTATCTGAGTGACAAAGTACAAAAAGTCAAAATTAACTACTCTACATCCGGTGAGTGTCCTGTTGCTGTGGGGGTCCCGCAAGGCTCTATTTTAGGACCTTTCCTATTCCTCGTTTATATAAACGATGATTTACCACTTTATATCAGTAAGCGCTGCGAGATAGTACTATTTGCAGATGACACTTCTTTACTTTTTAAGGTTGACAGAAATAAAGACAATTTTGACGATATAAATAGTGCTTTCTCGCAGCTGCATAAATGGTTCCAAATTAATAATTTATTTTTGAACCCAAGTAAAACAAAATGCATACTATTTCAGATGCCCAATGTAAGGACTAGTAATATTGACCTTCTCCTGGACAAAACGAATCTATCATTTTCTGATTCCACAGTATTTTTTGGAATAACGATGGATAGCAAACTTCAGTGGAAGAGCCAGTTAGTCATATTGGGCAAAAGACTAAGTTCCGCGATCTTCGCAATAAAAAAATAAAGAGCCTAACTGACATTGAAACAGCTAGAACTATGTATTTTAGCTACTTAAATAGCATTATGTCCTACGGTCTAATGTTATGGGGTACTGAAGCAGATATTCAAGACATATTTATTTTGCAAAAAAGGGCTATCAGGTCAAGTTTGGGTCCACGGGTCTCATTAAGAGAATTTTTCAAAGAAATTGACATTCTAACTGTGGCCTCTCAGTATGTATACTTTACGTTAATTTACACTTACAAAAATGTTGATTCATATCATAGGAACTCTGACAAACACAGTTACAATATCGGACAGGCTGATTCAGAAATTACCCCTCAATGAATTTAAGTAATGTATTAAGAAAAAGTTACTGAGGAAGGCATATTATAAAGTAAATGATTACATTGAAGACAAACATCCCTGGCTTTAATTTGAAGGTGGTGGACCAACTGTATTGAAATGAGTATTGTTATTTTCATTAATTAATTATAATTTTACTTTGACTTTCATATCTTTACATAATTACAATTTAATCATTTAAGTAATTATTTAATATAGTTTGACATATTATTATGTAATAGCAATAATAGATACATTGAGTTATCCATCTATCAATAATAAATTAATACGCAATTAACATTATGTAATAATAATAATGGATATATTAAGAAATTTACGAATTTATGAATATTGGAAGACAGTTTAAACTTACATATTCTTTTATGTTGTCCAACACGATATCAATGAAATTTTGTATTTTTGAAGTTTGAAAGGTTCCAATGGTTATTTTACAGTGTATTGTGTTTTTCCATGGGACTCCTTATGTTTTTCCTTTGCATTTATTTGTTTTGCTCTGTTTATTGTTTATTTGTATTATGGCACGCACGTGCGCGGTGGCGGGTTGATCCAGTAAGTCAAAGACGTCAAAGTGACATTGGACAGTGACAGAACCACAGTCGGGTCCATAGATAGAATTTTTTTGGTTTTTTTTTCCCGCATGGTACCAGTCAAGTGACTAGCTCGGGTCGACGATGCCATTGTATTTATATTATAATTGTATATTGACATTCATAAGTGTTGTAAAACCCAAACTGAATAAAAATTATTTGATTTGATAACCCTTAGAGTTAACTTAAAAATAACTATGAATTAGTTTAATAACTATTAGCTATTATAATCTATTTTGTACAATTATAACATTTCTTTGCCTACAATCGGGGTTAACACAGAGATACTCACAAATATTATAATATCTATATGAATCTGTATGTCTACCTGGGTCACAAATAAATGCTTCGCCTTTACCTTGCGTACTGTACTCGTAGGTACTCCTGTATGCAACCCTTTTCATCCACTCTACCTCACCCATCGTCGTTTTTTTCAGAAACAATTGCCTTTAGCGATGACTAGACTACCATTTGGAGTCCAAGCTGTGTTCAAAATTGCCTTGCCGGCCCTCACGTCTGAAATGATAAACAGTGAACTGGACGCAATCAAGTTAAAGTTCAATGAAAATATATTAATGGAAACAGGTAAATTCTTAGGTAAAATAAAAGGGAACGAACGAATTAACAATGATATATTTCCATTCAAAATAGACTCACCGCCACAATACGTTATTCAGCTCCTAAACGCAAAATTTTCAACAAACTGTGTTATTTATGAGAAGTTTTATTATGAAAAGCTTTCAAGTGAACCGTTTAGGTTATTTAAGAGGGTAATATGATTAACTTCTAATATGACTCATTTTTTGTAACAATGTGTGTTAAAAAGATTTGAAACTTACCTCTCCGATTAACGTTGAAAACAGTTCTGATTCATTGTTAGAAAAAGTCGGTCACTGGTAATTCATAAATAACATACTATAATAAACGAAACAGATCCCTTAAAACTTATACGTATCAAAACATCTCATAAATTATATCATTAGCTTGTTTACAAATTTGCGATAAGCACTTGGACAAGTTTATTTAATGCCGGTGAGTGTATTTTATTGTTCTTTGCTTTTGTAAAATCAATATTAACATATTTATCTGCTTTCCAGAAGAAAAGAAGAAAATAGATATCGTTAACCAGCTGCGCTATTTGAAGGAACGGCCTTTGAACTTCATGGTACTGCGATTCATTCCGACGGATTTGCAGTTGTTGTTGTCTCTGTTCACCCTATTCTCTACCTACTTTATAGTTCTAATTCAATTTACACATATTTTGGAGCCTAACTAAAGTCTCACTTAAATTTACTGTAATCTCCTATTCTGTTCGTTGGAACGCTGTCTGTCAGATAAATTGTCTCTAGTTTATCATAATTATATTATTTTAAAACATACGCACTAAAATATGTACATCTTTCTTAAAACTTTTTAATTATTACACAACAAGTATTACAACTCACATCAAAAGCGTATATATGTCTTATGATTTTTAATTAAAACAAGAAATAATTTTCCTATTCAAAGTCAATACAAAAAACTTCACATCAAAACCATTAGATCTCAGAATAATAATTTAGTCTAATGACTCAACACGCCGCCCACGCCTACACCTCACTCCGAAGGGTATGCTCCTACTTATTACACTCGTCGCATTGGCGCGAGGGCCACCTTCCCATATAGGAACGTCCCATATAATTTATGTCATAGCGTCGGTGGCCGAGTGGTAAGATTTCCGACTCTTAGGCGAGAGGTACTGGTTTCGAATCCCACTGCAGCATTGTACCTTTTTGATTATATGTTTTGAGGTTTCTTTTACTTATAATTTTTATCCGATTTAAAAAAAAGAGATTTTCGATACGACTAAAGTTAAATGTATGTTCCCAAATATGATTTCGTCAATAATGGGCCGATTTTAAATTTGTCTTTGTTTAAAAGGAGATACTTCTGAGGTGGTTCCATTAGCATCAAAGCGATGAGAGATTAGGATTTCATCGACGATCTGACGATGGAATGTCAGGAAATTCGAGGGAAACTTTAACAATACTTCAAAAACGCAGATCCTGGCCGCTAAAGCGGAACACGGTCGTAGGCTTGTGTAAGCTCAGGTCTATCGTGATCGTTTCTAAGCAAACCGGGAGCAAGATCGTGGTCAAACCTAGCAGTTGAGCACGCTGACCCAAATTTGGAACTGCAGGCAGTGGGTCACCAACGAGGCCAACTCTCTGTATGGTGGATTCTTTGTGGAAGCCTTCAGAACGATCAAGCCTTGAAAAACGTCCTAGGCTACCTTGTCTCGCAAGACTGCTAAGACAAGACGCGTATCGGCAAATGAGCAAAGTCTGAGAACTCTGCCTGTATTGTTAACAGTAAGCCAACCTACACTAGCAATATTATCCAGATCAATTGAGGCTTTACGTTCCACTTATTACGGTACTGACAAAGCTCTTTTGATTCTTCCACCATTTTGTGTATGCTCGTCCATTCTTGACCGGAAATGTCATCTATTTAATTGTGAAACTATAATAATCATAGTAATGTATTTGTTTTCGTAAAAAACAAATTTTCATTTGATAAATTACTTTATTTCATATTCGATAGATCAAGTACAATGCACTTACAGATGATAATATCAGTAGTGTTTAGTTCGTTTCGGAGCAATGTATTTTGTTAAAGAGAATATGATTGTTTTAGAGAAATGGGACCACCAAAAAACTAAAATACCAAAGTCATTTTTTGTTTTCCTCTTTGGTTCTCAATTTTTTGGGTTGGATTTTGGTATTAGCATTTTAATTAAGAATAACTGGCAAAAGGGATTCAAATATATATCCTTTATTTTGGCTTTCATTTACTCATTCGTATTGTGCAGTATTTTAACATTTAAATACTTGGCTTATGAACAAATTATCATATTCGTCGAGTACGGGCTGTATTTTTGTGCTTTAAAATTCGCTAATTACTCTGTCTGTGACCTAATCGAGGATTGCAACTCTATGTACGCTTTTACGGGCACGAAGAATACAGTTATCGTCATGACAGTCATTTACCCTTGCCTTATGTCTCTCGTCAAAGGATTTGCTGTATATTTTTCTTGTCTTTACGAAGAAGTATCTTTGTGCAGGGTCCATTCTTCACTTTTTGTAATATATCTGTTACCTCTATTGAGTAATGATATGGTCGCAATAGGCCAGATACTCATATTTTATCATATACTTGGATGCGTTAGAAAACTAAGGCAGGAGGTGGCGTTTGGAGCGAAGTTGAAGCATTTTGAATTACAATACAAGGCGGTTGCAAATATTAGAAACAAGATTGAACCGCTGTACCAAAACTTAGTAAGTCATTTTTATTTTCAAATTTAAATAAGTTGGTTGTTCCTACAATGTTAAATAATAAGATTTTTGAGAGAACCTATATTATCTTCAGTTCAATTGCCAGAATCATCGGGCTTTTTGATATATTAAAGTAGTTGTGTTGATTCTTCTAATGACCCCCAATGACCTTTTTATCAAATTCGTAACAACTGTAATCAATATATTACAAGCTGCTGGAACTATATACATACTTATGTTCTATTCTACTCTAACGTAGCATTTACTCTTATTTACTATTCTAAATACCTTAAACACACATAAACTTACGCACGCCTGAACGTGTAGGCGGAGACTATCACACACCAACACACCTCTTTTTATACATATTTTTTCATTTTTTATTCTATGCTACAGTTAACAGATAAATACATTTGCAGTTGCTGTTACAACTTATTATTGGTGTCCCGCAAGTAATGATGACATTTTGGATGTTACTGAAATCCCTTGTAAGTACAAGGATTACGAAGTACCTAGTAGCCATAAAATGCTCATAATCTTGACGTCAATATCCTGGTTGTGCTCTCGCGCGTGAAGGCCTGAGGTGCGCTTTGGTCCAGGATTAGGAATATTAGGTAATTACAGTGGGGCGAATGCCATCGGACCTCCGTGACCATGTTAACAGGGTATCCAGACCAAATTGGATTGTGGTCACAATATGCTAGTTTCATCAAGATGTTTTCCTCACCGTAAGAGCATCAGTTAGTGTTCAATTATTGTACATAACTCAAAATAAGTCACTGGTACATGGTGGAGAGAAAGAAAGGAAGAGTCGGCCTTCTTGTACACTTAGACCCCACCGACGCTCAAACTATCATCATTATCAACACGGCCCATAACAGCCCACTACAGTACATTGGGCCTATCCCACGAAAGGGGAGGTTTTTGCTATAATATTTACGCGTAGCAGGCGGGTTGGAAATCGCAGTGTCATAAACATTATATGGAAAATGCTGTTGTCTATTTCCTGCCTACGGAGACTACATGTTTTGCCTCGAAAACATGAGTCACTTTGTTCGACAACTACGAATGTAAGGGGGTGGTGCTATTCTACTCTACCCGACACCACACGGCCAAGCCATACTTTGGCATAAACAATATTACCAAATTGAAAAAGAATAAGGCATACCTTTTGAAATATACCTACTGAGAAGCATTATGAGTGTTTATATGACATGTAGATAAGTATGCGTATCCTTATGATGAGATGTAAATCCATTGCAGTAAAACAAATAGACTAAGAGTGTGAACTGCATACTTAAAAATACATATTTAATAATAGTTAATAGGTAACTCGACGTATACTATGGGTACCTACATCGCTGGGTGCATGCATCGCTTTTCATCTATTCCTGCCTTGTAGAATGTCAACTGATATTTATCGTATTTTTTCTAGAACAACTTGCCTTTGGCGCTCTCTAGAATACCATTTGGAGTTCAAGCTGTGCTGAAAATTACCTTACCGGCGGTCACGTCTGAAATGATAAACAGCGAAATGGACGCAATCAAGTTAAGGTTCAATGAAGAAATATTAATGGAAACAGGTAAATTTTGGTGTGAACAAATATATATTGGGAAACAAGTAATTGAAATGTCTGAAATAGGACAACTACATATAAAAGTCTTAGGGAGTCAATGAATACAAGTGGCACAAAATCGATCGGTGTGGGAGGTGTAGGCGGAACATTATACCTATACAGTTCAAGAGCACTACTATCAGAACATTTTTATTTGTAGCGACAGTAACGTATAGGATATGTGCGAATCATTACCTAAATTGAATTGGCTGAATGAACTGCTGTCACTTAAGTCTCAAGAACTTGTTTTTGTCCTTAAGGATTATTTTATTTGATGAATGAATATGTCTTTCATAAATTCTATTTAAACCTTTTAACAACTGCACAGAAATGTGAAGTAAAAGTGGTAATACACTTTTGCTCTTTTACTATACAGTCGAAAAATCAAAAGGTTACAAAGCAATAAAGACGCATTCTTCTTAAAATTTCTTAGTACTTTTTAGAACTTACAATTAATTAGAAGTTTATGCGAACTTAGCCTCAATCAGATGTTTATTGAGACTACGAATTACCAATATTTAATTATACAAAATAGTTTGGGGTTCAAGCGACATCAAAATTAATATATTCTCTACTTTCCAGAGGAGAAAATGAAAATGGATATCATCTACTTGCTGCGCTATTTGAAGGCACGGCCTTTGAACTTCATGGTACTGCGATTCATTCCGACGGATTTGCAATTGTTGTTGTCTCTTTTCACCCTATGCTCTACCTATTTCATTGTTCTAATACAATTCACTCATTTTATGGACTAATTTTATTTAGGTTTAATAAGTATTGAAATGTGTTTTTGACGTCAAACGACTTTAAAATCACACTGAAACATTATGAGTACAAAGTCAGAAAACTGGACCGTAACGAAAATGTCTATAGGTCCACAGCTTAACTGGTATATCGCCTGCGGTAGGTGAGGTAGGTGGGAGGGTGATTTTTCGCGGATGAACGCGGGGGTGCAGGGCGCGGAGCAGTAAGAATTTTCTTCCGCGAAACGTCAGTGTTATAAATAAACTAAACCTTGATTTTTAATTCAGTACAAAAAAATGTATTTCTAGAAATAAGCAGTGCCTGTTGTGTCATATAATTATTTCTGTATAATAACGTGAGTCAACCGATTTTTTAATGAATTTCCATTGCCATTTTCATTCAATTGCCAAGAAACGGCGCACACTTTGGGAACGCCTAAGCTTGTCTATAAATTTTTTTTGGAAGTATTTTCTAGCCTCCATCTCCAGAGTTCATCTCAAGATTTATCTTCGGTAAATTAACCTCGTGTGCGTTGTTCCAAGCGTCCGTAATAATATAACCAAGCGCGCTTTGCGGAGTACGCGAGCGCACTGAGAAACGTCACTTGAGCTCCCTGCCCCGCGCCCCCGCGCTCAGCCCCGAAATGTCACTTGACGTCACCCAGTCTGCCGGTGAGGGCACCGCGCAGGGATACACCAGTTACGTTGTCGACCTATAAATCTTCTTATCATAACTTATCATAATAACTGCGAAACGATTAGTCTTAGAAACATGAATCTAGTGTCGTTGTTCCGCGCATTTATATTCAATGTACTCATGACTCACATGTGATAGGATGCACATATTGTGGGGTCTAACTAAAATCTTACTTTCCTTTACTAGGAGTTCTTATTAATATTTTACTATTGTTTGCTGTTTGTTATTAGACTCAAGATCGTTTTCTATCAGCTGGATTGCATCTGCATAGTTTATTACAAATATTAAAAACACACAACACTATACAAATGTATTTATCTTCATCAATCATAATAAAAGTCTAACAAAATGAAATGAAATTGTTTATTTCAGATTTAGTCAATTTAAATTTTATGTGTCCAGGCATGGTGTTAGTACTTATATTACTACCTATTTTTATGTACAATAACATGCATGCAGTACTATATAGATATTTAAATAGCTATCGATTTTGATTAAAAACCGATTGGGCAGTATCAGGGACGTAGCCTACAGTATACCTACCCTAGCCTAGTGTATCCTGATTCAGATAAATAAGTATTCAAACAAAAACAAATAATAATCCATATTTCTATAAAATATCCATTTCTACAGTCTTAATGCGTAGTATACCCCTAGGTGGTGTTCAAGGTCTATAGATGATGACGGACCGTGGCCATAGGATCTACAGAACGCAAGAAGATAATCCCATCATGTTTGGGTTCTTTGGAATGGTCTTAATGAGTACTATACCCCTAGATGATATTGAAGGTCCAATAATTAAGACGGAAGATGACCATAGGAACTACTGAAAGCAAAAAGACAACTCTATTATGATTCGGCTCTCTGCAACGGTCTT